>OU696534.1:17327988-18761781 GCA_916048285.2 Bellardia pandia | reverse complement strand
GGTAGTGGACCTTATGTGGGGGACATAGTCAAATATGGACCGATATTCTCAAAATCCAGCAGTTAGATTTAGGCATGTATGTAAATGATCCGTGTAAAATTTTGGATTGGTACCCTTATTTATAAGAGATTTATGAGTATTAAAGTGATTTTCGGAAGAGGGCTTTATATGGGGCATACGGGTAAAAATAGACCAAAATTCACAAAATTTTGTGGGATGATTTTTGTATATATTTAAATGATCTGTGCAAAGTTTTGAGTCGGTACCGATATTTATACAATATATATAGGGAAAAATGTCTTTTTCAAATGTGGTCCTTGTATGGGAGCTATGACCAATTTTGGGCCGACCACCATAAAATTTAGTACAACAATTTATTTGCCTATAAGGAGTATTTATGTCTAATTTTAGCCGTTTACTATTGTTTATATCTGTTTTATACGTATTTAAGTGAATTTTGGAAGTGGACTTTATATGGGGTCTATGGTCAAACATGGACCGAACTAAAAAAAATTTCGTTTTGCGATTTCTTTTTGCATAAAACTTATTTTTGCTGAATTTTGTCTTGATATTCCAATTTTATAGGCATTTATGTATAATTGAGCAATATTTCGGGAAGATTTTTGTATGGGGGCTATGACCAATTCTGGGCCGACCACCATAAAATTTAGTACAACAATTTATTTGCCTATAGAGATTATTTATGTCGAATTTTAGCCGTTTACTATTGTTTATATCTGTTTTATACGTATTTAAGTGAATTTTGGAAGTGGACTTTATATGGGGTCTATGGTCAAACATGGACCGAACTAAAAAAAAATTTCGTTTTGAGATTTCTTTTTGTATAAAACTTATTTTTGCTGAATTTTGTCTTGATATTCCAATTTTATAGGCATTTATTTATCATTAAGCCATATTTCGGGAATATATATATTTGTATGGGGGCTATGAGAAATCATGGACCGATTCTTACTATTTTCCGCACACTTTCTTCTTTTATAGCACAAACAACGTATACAAAATTTCATGGTATTATCTGCAATATATTTCAAAATATTGCAATAAAATGGACGAAAAATCTCAAATTTTTATAGAGGTGGTCTCACATATTGGTTCATAACTCTGGTTGACCTAAACCGATTTTGCTGATTTTAAATAGCAAACTTCTCGAAAGCACTTCTGACAGAATTATTGAAGGTTTGGATCCCGAACATATCTTGGGACTTCAAAAAACTGATTTCAACATCCAGACAGACAGACAGACAGACAGACGGACATTGCTTAATCGACTTCGCTATCTATAAGGATCCAGAATATATATACTTTATAGGGTCGGAAAATTATATTGTGGAAATTTCACACGGAATGACAAACTTATATATACCCTTCTCACGATGGTGAAGGGTATAAAAAGGGGTACAATTCGGTTTTAGTGATTTTGCTCAAAAAAAAAAAAAAAAAAACAAAATGAAATAGGGCTTTTGGAGGAGATACCAGCAAAAAAAAATTTGTTGGTGGTCACGCCTATTTTCGAGGGGGCGGGCCCGTAAAGTTGAAAATATATAGGCCTATATCTCGGGAACTACTGGGTGCTTGATAATTTGTAATACACTAATTAAAAGGTATTAAAAATACCTTTCCAACGATATATATCATGATTATAAAATGTGGACCGAATATGGGTTACATCCGAAAAGAATATTTTTTGACCCGAATTTATTTGTTTTTTGGAAATGGTTCTATATGGCAGCTATGAAAAATTATGAGCCGATCTTCTTAAATTTTGGAACAGTTATTTTCATGCATATGAGGATATTTCACCTCGAATTTCAACATAATAACGGTATATTTAAGATATATATTAGTATTAACGTGGATTTCGGTAGTGGACCTTATGTGGGGGACATAGTCAAATATGGACCGATATTCTCAAAATCCAGCAGTTAGATTTAGGCATGTATGTAAATGATCCGTGTAAAATTTTGGATTGGTACCCTTATTTATAAGAGATTTATGAGTATTAAAGTGATTTTCGGAAGAGGGCTTTATATGGGGCATACGGGTAAAAATAGACCAAAATTCACAAAATTTTGTGGGATGATTTTTGTATATATTTAAATGATCTGTGCAAAGTTTTGAGTCGGTACCGATATTTATACAATATATATAGGGAAAAATGTCTTTTTCAAATGTGGTCCTTGTATGGGAGCTATGACCAATTTTGGGCCGACCACCATAAAATTTAGTACAACAATTTATTTGCCTATAAGGAGTATTTATGTCAAATTTTAGCCGTTTACTATTGTTTATATCTGTTTTATACGTATTTAAGTGAATTTTGGAAGTGGACTTTATATGGGGTCTATGGTCAAACATGGACCGAACTAAAAAAAATTTCGTTTTGCGATTTCTTTTTGCATAAAACTTATTTTTGCTGAATTTTGTCTTGATATTCCAATTTTATAGGCATTTATGTATAATTGAGCAATATTTCGGGAAGATTTTTGTATGGGGGCTATGACCAATTCTGGGCCGACCACCATAAAATTTAGTACAACAATTTATTTGCCTATAAGGAGTATTTATGTCAAATTTTAGCCGTTTACTATTGTTTATATCTGTTTTATACGTATTTAAGTGAATTTTGGAAGTGGACTTTATATGGGGTCTATGGTCAAACATGGACCGAACTAAAAAAAAATTTCGTTTTGAGATTTCTTTTTGTATAAAACTTATTTTTGCTGAATTTTGTCTTGATATTCCAATTTTATAGGCATTTATTTATCATTAAGCCATATTTCGGGAATATATATTTGTATGGGGGCTATGAGAAATCATGGACCGATTCTTACTATTTTCCGCACACTTTCTTCTTTTATAGCACAAACAACGTATACAAAATTTCATGGTATTATCTGCAATATATTTCAAAATATTGCAATAAAATGACGAAAAATCTCAAATTTTTATAGAGGTGGTCTCACATATTGGTTCATAACTCTGGTTGACCTAAACCGATTTTGCTGATTTTAAATAGCAAACTTCTCGAAAGCACTTCTGACAGAATTATTGAAGGTTTGGATCCCGAACATATCTTGGGACTTCAAAAAACTGATTTCAACATCCAGACAGACAGACAGACAGACAGACAGACGGACATTGCTTAATCGACTTCGCTATCTATAAGGATCCAGAATATATATACTTTATAGGGTCGGAAAATTATATTGTGGAAATTTCACACGGAATGACAAACTTATATATACCCTTCTCACGATGGTGAAGGGTATAAAAAGGGGTACAATTCGGTTTTAGTGATTTTGCTCAAAAAAAAAAAAAAAAAAACAAAATGAAATAGGGCTTTTGGAGGAGATACCAGCAAAAAAAAATTTGTTGGCGGTCACGCCTATTTTCGAGGGGGCGGGCCCGTAAAGTTGAAAATATATAGGCCTATATCTCGGGAACTACTGGGTGCTTGATAATTTGTAATACACTAAATAAAAGGTATTAAAAATACCTTTCCAACGATATATATCATGATTATAAAATGTGGACCGAATATGGGTTACATCCGAAAAGAATATTTTTTGACCCGAATTTATTTGTTTTTTGGAAATGGTTCTATATGGCAGCTATGAAAAATTATGGGCCGATCTTCTTAAATTTTGGAACAGTTATTTTCATGCATATGAGGATATTTCACCTCGAATTTCAACATAATAACGGTATATTTAAGATATATATTAGTATTAACGTGGATTTCGGTAGTGGACCTTATGTGGGGGACATAGTCAAATATGGACCGATATTCTCAAAATCCAGCAGTTAGATTTAGGCATGTATGTAAATGATCCGTGTAAAATTTTGGATTGGTACCCTTATTTATAAGAGATTTATGAGTATTAAAGTGATTTTCGGAAGAGGGCTTTATATGGGGCATACGGGTAAAAATAGACCAAAATTCACAAAATTTTGTGGGATGATTTTTGTATATATTTAAATGATCTGTGCAAAGTTTTGAGTCGGTATCGATATTTATACAATATATATAGGGAAAAATGTCTTTTTCAAATGTGGTCCTTGTATGGGAGCTATGACCAATTTTGGGCCGACCACCATAAAATTTAGTACAACAATTTATTTGCCTATAAGGAGTATTTATGTCAAATTTTAGCCGTTTACTATTGTTTATATCTGTTTTATACGTATTTAAGTGAATTTTGGAAGTGGACTTTATATGGGGTCTATGGTCAAACATGGACCGAACTAAAAAAAATTTCGTTTTGCGATTTCTTTTTGCATAAAACTTATTTTTGCTGAATTTTGTCTTGATATTCCAATTTTATAGGCATTTATGTATAATTGAGCAATATTTCGGGAAGATTTTTGTATGGGGGCTATGACCAATTCTGGGCCGACCACCATAAAATTTAGTACAACAATTTATTTGCCTATAGAGATTATTTATGTCGAATTTTAGCCGTTTACTATTGTTTATATCTGTTTTATACGTATTTAAGTGAATTTTGGAAGTGGACTTTATATGGGGTCTATGGTCAAACATGGACCGAACTAAAAAAAAATTTCGTTTTGAGATTTCTTTTTGTATAAAACTTATTTTTGCTGAATTTTGTCTTGATATTCCAATTTTATAGGCATTTATTTATCATTAAGCCATATTTCGGGAATATATATATTTGTATGGGGGCTATGAGAAATCATGGACCGATTCTTACTATTTTCCGCACACTTTCTTCTTTTATAGTACAAACAACGTATACAAAATTTCATGGTATTATCTGCAATATATTTCAAAATATTGCAATAAAATGGACGAAAAATCTCAAATTTTTATAGAGGTGGTCTCACATATTGGTTCATAACTCTGGTTGACCTAAACCGATTTTGCTGATTTTAAATAGCAAGCTTCTCGAAAGCACTTCTGACAGAATTATTGAAGGTTTGGATCCCGAACATATCTTGGGACTTCAAAAAACTGATTTCAACATCCAGACAGACAGACAGACAGACAGACAGACGGACATGGCTTAATCGACTTCGCTATCTATAAGGATCCAGAATATATATACTTTATAGGGTCGGAAAATTATATTGTGGAAATTTCACACGGAATGACAAACTTATATATACCCTTCTCACGATGGTGAAGGGTATAAAAAGGGGTACAATTCGGTTTTAGTGATTTTGCTCAAAAAAAAAAAAAAAAAACAAAATGAAATAGGGCTTTTGGAGGAGATACCAGCAAAAAAAAATTTGTTGGCGGTCACGCCTATTTTCGAGGGGGCGGGCCCGTAAAGTTGAAAATATATAGGCCTATATCTCGGGAACTACTAGGTGCTTGATAATTTGTAATACACTAAATAAAAGGTATTAAAAATACCTTTCCAACGATATATATCATGATTATAAAATGTGGACCGAATATGGGTTACATCCGAAAAGAATATTTTTTGACCCGAATTTATTTGTTTTTTGGAAATGGTTCTATATTGCAGCTATGAAAAATTATGGGCCGATCTTCTTAAATTTTGGAACAGTTATTTTCATGCATATGAGGATATTTCACCTCGAATTTCAACATAATAACGGTATATTTAAGATATATATTAGTATTAACGTGGATTTCGGTAGTGGACCTTATGTGGGGGACATAGTCAAATATGGACCGATATTCTCAAAATCCAGCAGTTAGATTTAGGCATGTATGTAAATGATCCGTGTAAAATTTTGGATTGGTACCCTTATTTATAAGAGATTTATGAGTATTAAAGTGATTTTCGGAAGAGGGCTTTATATGGGGCATACGGGTAAAAATAGACCAAAATTCACAAAATTTTGTGGGATGATTTTTGTATATATTTCAAATGATCTGTGCAAAGTTTTGAGTCGGTACCGATATTTATACAATATATATAGGGAAAAATGTCTTTTTCAAATGTGGTCCTTGTATTGGAGCTATGACCAATTTTGGGCCGACCACCATAAAATTTAGTACAACAATTTATTTGCCTATAAGGAGTATTTATGTCAAATTTTAGCCGTTTACTATTGTTTATATCTGTTTTATACGTATTTAAGTGAATTTTGGAAGTGGACTTTATATGGGGTCTATGGTCAAACATGGACCGAACTAAAAAAAATTTCGTTTTGCGATTTCTTTTTGCATAAAACTTATTTTTGCTGAATTTTGTCTTGATATTCCAATTTTATAGGCATTTATGTATAATTGAGCAATATTTCGGGAAGATTTTTGTATGGGGGCTATGACCAATTCTGGGCCGACCACCATAAAATTTAGTACAACAATTTATTTGCCTATAGAGATTATTTATGTCGAATTTTAGCCGTTTACTATTGTTTATATCTGTTTTATACGTATTTAAGTGAATTTTGGAAGTGGACTTTATATGGGGTCTATGGTCAAACATGGACCGAACTAAAAAAAAATTTCGTTTTGAGATTTCTTTTTGTATAAAACTTATTTTTGCTGAATTTTGTCTTGATATTCCAATTTTATAGGCATTTATTTATCATTAAGCCATATTTTGGGAATATATATATTTGTATGGGGGCTATGAGAAATCATGGACCGATTCTTACTATTTTCCGCACACTTTCTTCTTTTATAGTACAAACAACGTATACAAAATTTCATGGTATTATCTGCAATATATTTCAAAATATTGCAATAAAATGGACGAAAAATCTCAAATTTTTATAGAGGTGGTCTCACATATTGGTTCATAACTCTGGTTGACCTAAACCGATTGTGCTGATTTTAAATAGCAAACTTCTCGAAAGCACTTCTGACAGAATTATTGAAGGTTTGGATCCCGAACATATCTTGGGACTTCAAAAAACTGATTTAAACATCCAGACAGACAGACAGACAGACGGACATGGCTTAATCGACTTCGCTATCTATAAGGATCCAGAATATATATACTTTATAGGGTCGGAAAATTATATTGTGGAAATTTCACACGGAATGACAAACTTATATATACCCTTCTCACGATGGTGAAGGGTATAAAAAAGGGGTACAATTCGGTTTTAGTGATTTTGCTCAAAAAAAAAAAAAAAAACAAAATGAAATAGGGCTTTTGGAGGAGATACCAGCAAAAAAAAATTTGTTGGCGGTCACGCCTATTTTCGAGGGGGCGGGCCCGTAAAGTTGAAAATATATAGGCCTATATCTCGGGAACTACTGGGTGCTTGATAATTTGTAATACACTAAATAAAAGGTATTAAAAATACCTTTCCAACGATATATATCATGATTATAAAATGTGGACCGAATATGGGTTACATCCGAAAAGAATATTTTTTGACTCGAATTTATTTGTTTTTTAGAAATGGTTCTATATGGCAGCTATGAAAAATTATGGGCCGATCTTCTTAAATTTTGGAACAGTTATTTTCATGCATATGAGGATATTTCACCTCGAATTTCAACATAATAATGGTATATTTAAGATATATATTAGTATTAACGTGGATTTCGGTAGTGGACCTTATGTGGGGGACATAGTCAAATATGGACCGATATTCTCAAAATCCAGCAGTTAGATTTAGGCATGTATGTAAATGATCCGTGTAAAATTTTGGATTGGTACCCTTATTTATAAGAAATTTATGAGTATTAAAGTGATTTTCGGAAGAGGGCTTTATATGGGGCATACGGGTAAAAATAGACCAAAATTCACAAAATTTTGTGGGATGATTTTTGTATATATTTAAATGATCTGTGCAAAGTTTTGAGTCGGTACCGATATTTATACAATATATATAGGGAAAAATGTCTTTTTCAAATGTGGTCCTTGTATGGGAGCTATGACCAATTTTGGGCCGACCACCATAAAATTTAGTACAACAATTTATTTGCCTATAAGGAGTATTTATGTCAAATTTTAGCCGTTTACTATTGTTTATATCTGTTTTATACGTATTTAAGTGAATTTTGGAAGTGGACTTTATATGGGGTCTATGGTCAAACATGGACCGAACTAAAAAAAATTTCGTTTTGCGATTTCTTTTTGCATAAAACTTATTTTTGCTGAATTTTGTCTTGATATTCCAATTTTATAGGCATTTATGTATAATTGAGCAATATTTCGGGAAGATTTTTGTATGGGGGCTATGACCAATTCTGGGCCGACCACCATAAAATTTAGTACAACAATTTATTTGCCTATAGAGATTATTTATGTCGAATTTTAGCCGTTTACTATTGTTTATATCTGTTTTATACGTATTTAAGTGAATTTTGGAAGTGGACTTTATATGGGGTCTATGGTCAAACATGGACCGAACTAAAAAAAAATTTCGTTTTGAGATTTCTTTTTGTATAAAACTTATTTTTGCTGAATTTTGTCTTGATATTCCAATTTTATAGGCATTTATTTATCATTAAGCCATATTTCGGGAATATATATATTTGTATGGGGGCTATGAGAAATCATGGACCGATTCTTACTATTTTCCGCACACTTTCTTCTTTTATAGTACAAACAACGTATACAAAATTTCATGGTATTATCTGCAATATATTTCAAAATATTGCAATAAAATTGACGAAAAATCTCAAATTTTTATAGAGGTGGTCTCACATATTGGTTCATAACTCTGGTTGACCTAAACCGATTTTGCTGATTTTAAATAGCAAACTTCTCGAAAGCACTTCTGACAGAATTATTGAAGGTTTGGATCCCGAACGTATCTTGGGACTTCAAAAAACTGATTTCAACATCCAGACAGACAGACAGACAGACGGACATGGCTTAATCGACTTTGCTATCTATAAGGATCCAGAATATATATACTTTATAGGGTCGGAAAATTATATTGTGGAAATTTCACACGGAATGACAAACTTATATATACCCTTCTCACGATGGTGAAGGGTATAAAAAAGGGGTACAATTCGGTTTTAGTGATTTTGCTCAAAAAAAAAAAAAAAAAACAAAATGAAATAGGGCTTTTGGAGGAGATACCAGCAAAAAAAAATTTGTTGGCGGTCACGCCTATTTTCGAGGGGGCGGGCCCGTAAAGTTGAAAATATATAGGCCTATATCTCGGGAACTACTGGGTGCTTGATAATTTGTAATACACTAAATAAAAGGTATTAAAAATACCTTTCCAACGATATATATCATGATTATAAAATGTGGACCGAATATGGGTTACATCCGAAAAGAATATTTTTTGACCCGAATTTATTTGTTTTTTGGAAATGGTTCTATATGGCAGCTATGAAAAATTATGGGCCGATCTTCTTAAATTTTGGAACAGTTATTTTCATACATATGAGGATATTTCACCTCGAATTTCAACATAATAACGGTATATTTAAGATATATATTAGTATTAACGTGGATTTCGGTAGTGGACCTTATATGGGGGACATAGTCAAATATGGACCGATATTCTCAAAATCCAGCAGTTAGATTTAGGCATGTATGTAAATGATCCGTGTAAAATTTTGGATTGGTACCCTTATTTATAAGAGATTTATGAGTATTAAAGTGATTTTCGGAAGAGGGCTTTATATGGGGCATACGGGTAAAAATAGACCAAAATTCACAAAATTTTGTGGGATGATTTTTGTATATATTTAAATGATCTGTGCAAAGTTTTGAGTCGGTACCGATATTTATACAATATATATAGGGAAAAATGTCTTTTTCAAATGTGGTCCTTGTATGGGAGCTATGACCAATTTTGGGCCGACCACCATAAAATTTAGTACAACAATTTATTTGCCTATAAGGAGTATTTATGTCAAATTTTAGCCGTTTACTATTGTTTATATCTGTTTTATACGTATTTAAGTGAATTTTGGAAGTGGACTTTATATGGGGTCTATGGTCAAACATGGGCCGAACTAAAAAAAATTTCGTTTTGCGATTTCTTTTTGCATAAAACTTATTTTTGCTGAATTTTGTCTTGATATTCCAATTTTATAGGCATTTATGTATAATTGAGCAATATTTCGGGAAGATTTTTGTATGGGGGCTATGACCAATTCTGGGCCGACCACCATAAAATTTAGTACAACAATTTATTTGCCTATAGAGATTATTTATGTCGAATTTTAGCCGTTTACTATTGTTTATATCTGTTTTATACGTATTTAAGTGAATTTTGGAAGTGGACTTTATATGGGGTCTATGGTCAAACATGGACCGAACTAAAAAAAATTTCGTTTTGGGATTTCTTTTTGTATAAAACTTCTTTTTGCTGAATTTTGTCTTGATATTCCAATTTTATAGGCATTTATTTATCATTAAGCCATATTTCGGGAATATATATATTTGTATGGGGGCTATGAGAAATCATGGACCGATTCTTACTATTTTCCGCACACTTTCTTCTTTTATAGTACAAACAACGTATACAAAATTTCATGGTATTATCTGCAATATATTTCAAAATATTGCAATAAAATGGACGAAAAATCTCAAATTTTTATAGAGGTGGTCTCACATATTGGTTCATAACTCTGGTTGACCTAAACCGATTTTGCTGATTTTAAATAGCAAACTTCTCGAAAGCACTTCTGACAGAATTATTGAAGGTTTGGATCCCGAACATATCTTGGGACTTCAAAAAACTGATTTCAACATCCAGACAGACAGACAGACAGACAGACAGACAGACGGACATGGCTTAATCGACTTCGCTATCTATAAGGATCCAGAATATAAATACTTTATAGGGTCGGAAAATTATATTGTGGAAATTTCACACGGAATGACAAACTTATATATACCCTTCTCACGATGGTGAAGGGTATAAAAAAGGGGTACAATTCGGTTTTAGTGATTTTGCTCAAAAAAAAAAAAAAAAAACAAAATGAAATAGGGCTTTTGGAGGAGATACCAGCAAAAAAAAATTTGTTGGCGGTCACGCCTATTTTCGAGGGGGCGGGCCCGTAAAGTTGAAAATATATAGGCCTATATCTCGGGAACTACTGGGTGCTTGATAATTTGTAATACACTAAATAAAAGGTATTAAAAATACCTTTCCAACGATATATATCATGATTATAAAATGTGGACCGAATATGGGTTACATCCGAAAAGAATATTTTTTGACCCGAATTTATTTGTTTTTTGGAAATGGTTCTATATGGCAGCTATGAAAAATTATGGGCCGATCTTCTTAAATTTTGGAACAGTTATTTTCATGCATATGAGGATATTTCACCTCGAATTTCAACATAATAACGGTATATTTAAGATATATATTAGTATTAACGTGGATTTCGGTAGTGGACCTTATGTGGGGGACATAGTCAAATATGGACCGATATTCTCAAAATCCAGCAGTTAGATTTAGGCATGTATGTAAATGATCCGTGTAAAATTTTGGATTGGTACCCTTATTTATAAGAAATTTATGAGTATTAAAGTGATTTTCGGAAGAGGGCTTTATATGGGGCATACGGGTAAAAATAGACCAAAATTCACAAAATTTTGTGGGATGATTTTTGTATATATTTAAATGATCTGTGCAAAGTTTTGAGTCGGTACCGATATTTATACAATATATATAGGGAAAAATGTCTTTTTCAAATGTGGTCCTTGTATGGGAGCTATGACCAATTTTGGGCCGACCACCATAAAATTTAGTACAACAATTTATTTGCCTATAAGGAGTATTTATGTCAAATTTTAGCCGTTTACTATTGTTTATATCTGTTTTATACGTATTTAAGTGAATTTTGGAAGTGGACTTTATATGGGGTCTATGGTCAAACATGGACCGAACTAAAAAAAATTTCGTTTTGCGATTTCTTTTTGCATAAAACTTATTTTTGCTGAATTTTGTCTTGATATTCCAATTTTATAGGCATTTATGTATAATTGAGCAATATTTCGGGAAGATTTTTGTATGGGGGCTATGACCAATTCTGGGCCGACCACCATAAAATTTAGTACAACAATTTATTTGCCTATAGAGATTATTTATGTCGAATTTTAGCCGTTTACTATTGTTTATATCTGTTTTATACGTATTTAAGTGAATTTTGGAAGTGGACTTTATATGGGGTCTATGGTCAAACATGGACCGAACTAAAAAAAAAATTTCGTTTTGAGATTTCTTTTTGTATAAAACTTATTTTTGCTGAATTTTGTCTTGATATTCCAATTTTATAGGCATTTATTTATCATTAAGCCATATTTCGGGAATATATATATTTGTATGGGGGCTATGAGAAATCATGGACCGATTCTTACTATTTTCCGCACACTTTCTTCTTTTATAGCACAAACAACGTATACAAAATTTCATGGTATTATCTGCAATATATTTCAAAATATTGCAATAAAATGGACGAAAAATCTCAAATTTTTATAGAGGTGGTCTCACATATTGGTTCATAACTCTGGTTGACCTAAACCGATTTTGCTGATTTTAAATATCAAACTTCTCGAAAGCACTTCTGACAGAATTATTGAAGGTTTGGATCCCGAACATATCTTGGGACTTCAAAAAACTGATTTCAACATCCAGACAGACAGACAGACAGACAGACGGACATGGCTTAATCGACTTCGCTATCTATAAGGATCCAGAATATATATACTTTATAGGGTCGGAAAATTATATTGTGGAAATTTCACACGGAATGACAAACTTATATATACCCTTCTCACGATGGTGAAGGGTATAAAAAGGGGTACAATTCGGTTTTAGTGATTTTGCTCAAAAAAAAAAAAAAAAAAAAACAAAATGAAATAGGGCTTTTGGAGGAGATACCAGCAAAAAAAAATTTGTTGGCGGTCACGCCTATTTTCGAGGGGGCGGGCCCGTAAAGTTGAAAATATATAGGCCTATATCTCGGGAACTACTGGGTGCTTGATAATTTGTAATACACTAAATAAAAGGTATTAAAAATACCTTTCCAACGATATATATCATGATTATAAAATGTGGACCGAATATGGGTTACATCCGAAAAGAATATTTTTTGACCCGAATTTATTTGTTTTTTGGAAATGGTTCTATATGGCAGCTATGAAAAATTATGGGCCGATCTTCTTAAATTTTGGAACAGTTATTTTCATGCATATGAGGATATTTCACCTCGAATTTCAACATAATAACGGTATATTTAAGATATATATTAGTATTAACGTGGATTTCGGTAGTGGACCTTATGTGGGGGACATAGTCAAATATGGACCGATATTCTCAAAATCCAGCAGTTAGATTTAGGCATGTATGTAAATGATCCGTGTAAAATTTTGGATTGGTACCCTTATTTATAAGAGATTTATGAGTATTAAAGTGATTTTCGGAAGAGGGCTTTATATGGGGCATACGGGTAAAAATAGACCAAAATTCACAAAATTTTGTGGGATGATTTTTGTATATATTTAAATGATCTGTGCAAAGTTTTGAGTCGGTACCGATATTTATACAATATATATAGGGAAAAATGTCTTTTTCAAATGTGGTCCTTGTATGGGAGCTATGACCAATTTTGGGCCGACCACCATAAAATTTAGTACAACAATTTATTTGCCTATAAGGAGTATTTATGTCAAATTTTAGCCGTTTACTATTGTTTATATCTGTTTTATACGTATTTAAGTGAATTTTGGAAGTGGACTTTATATGGGGTCTATGGTCAAACATGGACCGAACTAAAAAAAATTTCGTTTTGCGATTTCTTTTTGCATAAAACTTATTTTTGCTGAATTTTGTCTTGATATTCCAATTTTATAGGCATTTATGTATAATTGAGCAATATTTCGGGAAGATTTTTGTATGGGGGCTATGACCAATTCTGGGCCGACCACCATAAAATTTAGTACAACAATTTATTTGCCTATAGAGATTATTTATGTCGAATTTTAGCCGTTTACTATTGTTTATATCTGTTTTATACGTATTTAAGTGAATTTTGGAAGTGGACTTTATATGGGGTCTATGGTCAAACATGGACCGAACTAAAAAAAATTTCGTTTTGAGATTTCTTTTTGTATAAAACTAATTTTTGCTGAATTTTGTCTTGATATTCCAATTTTATAGGCATTTATTTATCATTAAGCCATATTTCGGGAATATATATATTTGTATGGGGGCTATGAGAAATCATGGACCGATTCTTACTATTTTCCGCACACTTTCTTCTTTTATAGTACAAACAACGTATACAAAATTTCATGGTATTATCTGCAATATATTTCAAAATATTGCAATAAAATGGACGAAAAATCTCAAATTTTTATAGAGGTGGTCTCACATATTGGTTCATAACTCTGGTTGACCTAAACCGATTGTGCTGATTTTAAATAGCAAACTTCTCGAAAGCACTTCTGACAGAATTATTGAAGGTTTAGATCCCGAACATATCTTGGGACTTCAAAAAACTGATTTCAACATCCAGACAGACAGACAGACAGACAGACGGACATGGCTTAATCGACTTCGCTATCTATAAGGATCCAGAATATATATACTTTATAGGGTCGGAAAATTATATTGTGGAAATTTCACACGGAATGACAAACTTATATATACCCTTCTCACGATGGTGAAGGGTATAAAAAAGGGGTACAATTCGGTTTTAGTGATTTTGCTCAAAAAAAAAAAAAAAAAACAAAATGAAATAGGGCTTTTGGAGGAGATACCAGCAAAAAAAAATTTGTTGGCGGTCACGCCTATTTTCGAGGGGGCGGGCCCGTAAAGTTGAAAATATATAGGCCTATATCTCGGGAACTACTGGGTGCTTGATAATTTGTAATACACTAAATAAAAGGTATTAAAAATACCTTTCCAAGGATATATATCATGATTATAAAATGTGGACCGAATATGGGTTACATCCGAAAAGAATATTTTTTGACCCGAATTTATTTGTTTTTTGGAAATGGTTCTATATGGCAGCTATGAAAAATTATGGGCCGATCTTCTTAAATTTTGGAACAGTTATTTTCATGCATATGAGGATATTTCACCTCGAATTTCAACATAATAACGGTATATTTAAGATATATATTAGTATTAACGTGGATTTCGGTAGTGGACCTTATATGGGGGACATAGTCAAATATGGACCGATATTCTCAAAATCCAGCAGTTAGATTTAGGCATGTATGTAAATGATCCGTGTAAAATTTTGGATTGGTACCCTCATTTATAAGAGATTTATGAGTATTAAAGTGATTTTCGGAAGAGGGCTTTATATGGGGCATACGGGTAAAAATAGACCAAAATTCACAAAATTTTGTGGGATGATTTTTGTATATATTTAAATGATCTGTGCAAAGTTTTGAGTCGGTACCGATATTTATACAATATATATAGGGAAAAATGTCTTTTTCAAATGAGGTCCTTGTATGGGAGCTATGACCAATTTTGGGCCGACCACCATAAAATTTAGTACAACAATTTATTTGCCTATAAGGAGTATTTATGTCAAATTTTAGCCGTTTACTATTGTTTATATCTGTTTTATACGTATTTAAGTGAATTTTGGAAGTGGACTTTATATGGGGTCTATGGTCAAACATGGACCGAACTAAAAAAAATTTCGTTTTGCGATTTCTTTTTGCATAAAACTTATTTTTGCTAAATTTTGTCTTGATATTCCAATTTTATAGGCATTTATGTATAATTGAGCAATATTTCGGGAAGATTTTTGTATGGGGGCTATGACCAATTCTGGGCCGACCACCATAAAATTTAGTACAACAATTTATTTGCCTATAGAGATTATTTATGTCGAATTTTAGCCGTTTACTATTGTTTATATCTGTTTTATACGTATTTAAGTGAATTTTGGAAGTGGACTTTATATGGGGTCTATGGTCAAACATGGACCGAACTAAAAAAAAATTTCGTTTTGAGATTTCTTTTTGTATAAAACTTATTTTTGCTGAATTTTGTCTTGATATTCCAATTTTATAGGCATTTATTTATCATTAAGCCATATTTCGGGAATATATATATTTGTATGGGGGCTATGAGAAATCATGGACCGATTCTTACTATTTTCCGCACACTTTCTTCTTTTATAGTACAAACAACGTATACAAAATTTCATGGTATTATCTGCAATATATTTCAAAATATTGCAATAAAATGGACGAAAAATCTCAAATTTTTATAGAGGTGGTCTCACATATTGGTTCATAACTCTGGTTGACCTAAACCGATTTTGCTGATTTTAAATAGCAAACTTCTCGAAAGCACTTCTGACAGAATTATTGAAGGTTTGGATCCCGAACATATCTTGGGACTTCAAAAAACTGATTTCAACATCCAGACAGACAGACAGACAGACAGACGGACATGGCTTAATCGACTTCGCTATCTATAAGGATCCAGAATATATATACTTTATAGGGTCGGAAAATTATATTGTGGAAATTTCACACGGAATGACAAACTTATATATACCCTTCTCACGATGGTGAAGGGTATAAAAAAGGGGTACAATTCGGTTTTAGTGATTTTGCTCAAAAAAAAAAAAAAAAAAACAAAATGAAATAGGGCTTTTGGAGGAGATACCAGCAAAAAAAAATTTGTTGGCGGTCACGCCTATTTTCGAGGGGGCGGGCCCGTAAAGTTGAAAATATATAGGCCTATATCTCGGGAACTACTGGGTGCTTGATAATTTGTAATACACTAAATAAAAGGTATTAAAAATACCTTTCCAACGATATATATCATGATTATAAAATGTGGACCGAGTATGGGTTACATCCGAAAAGAATATTTTTTGACCCGAATTTATTTGTTTTTTGGAAATGGTTCTATATGGCAGCTATGAAAAATTATGGGCCGATCTTCTTAAATTTTGGAACAGTTATTTTCATGCATATGAGGATATTTCACCTCAAATTTCAACATAATAACGGTATATTTAAGATATATATTAGTATTAACGTGGATTTCGGTAGTGGACCTTATGTGGGGGACATAGTCAAATATGGACCGATATTCTCAAAATCCAGCAGTTAGATTTAGGCATGTATGTAAATGATCCGTGTAAAATTTTGGATTGGTACCCTTATTTATAAGAGATTTATGAGTATTAAAGTGATTTTCGGAAGAGGGCTTTATATGGGGCATACGGGTAAAAATAGACCAAAATTCACAAAATTTTGTGGGATGATTTTTGTATATATTTAAATGATCTGTGCAAAGTTTTGAGTCGGTACCGATATTTATACAATATATATAGGGAAAAATGTCTTTTTCAAATGTGGTCCTTGTATGGGAGCTATGACCAATTTTGGGCCGACCACCATAAAATTTAGTACAACAATTTATTTGCCTATAAGGAGTATTTATGTCAAATTTTAGCCGTTTACTATTGTTTATATCTGTTTTATACGTATTTAAGTGAATTTTGGAAGTGGACTTTATATGGGGTCTATGGTCAAACATGGACCGAACTAAAAAAAATTCGTTTTGCGATTTCTTTTTGCATAAAACTTATTTTTGCTGAATTTTGTCTTGATATTCCAATTTTATAGGCATTTATGTATAATTGAGCAATATTTCGGGAAGATTTTTGTATGGGGGCTATGACCAATTCTGGGCCGACCACCATAAAATTTAGTACAACAATTTATTTGCCTATAGAGATTATTTATGTCGAATTTTAGCCGTTTACTATTGTTTATATCTGTTTTATACGTATTTAAGTGAATTTTGGAAGTGGACTTTATATGGGGTCTATGGTCAAACATGGACCGAACTAAAAAAAAATTTCGTTTTGAGATTTCTTTTTGTATAAAACTTATTTTTGCTGAATTTTGTCTTGATATTCCAATTTTATAGGCATTTATTTATCATTAAGCCATATTTCGGGAATATATATATTTGTATGGGGGCTATGAGAAATCATGGACCGATTCTTACTATTTTCCGCACACTTTCTTCTTTTATAGTACAAACAACGTATACAAAATTTCATGGTATTATCTGCAATATATTTCAAAATATTGCAATAAAATGGACGAAAAATCTCAAATTTTTATAGAGGTGGTCTCACATATTGGTTCATAACTCTGGTTGACCTAAACCGATTTTGCTGATTTTAAATAGCAAACTTCTCGAAAGCACTTCTGACAGAATTATTGAAGGTTTGGATCCCGAACATATCTTGGGACTTCAAAAAACTGATTTCAACATCCAGACAGACAGACAGACAGACGGACATGGCTTAATCGACTTCGCTATCTATAAGGATCCAGAATATATATACTTTATAGGGTCGGAAAATTATATTGTGGAAATTTCACACGGAATGACAAACTTATATATACCCTTCTCACGATGGTGAAGGGTATAAAAAGGGGTACAATTCGGTTTTAGTGATTTTGCTCAAAAAAAAAAAAAAAAAAAACAAAATGAAAGAGGGCTTTTGGAGGAGATACCAGCAAAAAAAAATTTGTTGGCGGTCACGCCTATTTTCGAGGGGGCGGGCCCGTAAAGTTGAAAATATATAGGCCTATATCTCGGGAACTACTGGGTGCTTGATAATTTGTAATACACTAAATAAAAGGTATTAAAAATACCTTTCCAACGATATATATCATGATTATAAAATGTGGACCGAATATGGGTTACATCCGAAAAGAATATTTTTTGACCCGAATTTATTTGTTTTTTGGAAATGGTTCTATATGGCAGCTATGAAAAATTATGGGCCGATCTTCTTAAATTTTGGAACAGTTATTTTCATGCATATGAGGATATTTCACCTCGAATTTCAACATAATAACGGTATATTTAAGATATATATTAGTATTAACGTGGATTTCGGTAGTGGACCTTATGTGGGGGACATAGTCAAATATGGACCGATATTCTCAAAATCCAGCAGTTAGATTTAGGCATGTATGTAAATGATCCGTGTAAAATTTTGGATTGGTACCCTTATTTATAAGAGATTTATGAGTATTAAAGTGATTTTCGGAAGAGGGCTTTATATGGGGCATACGGGTAAAAATAGACCAAAATTCACAAAATTTTGTGGGATGATTTTTGTATATATTTAAATGATCTGTGCAAAGTTTTGAGTCGGTACCGATATTTATACAATATATATAGGGAAAAATGTCTTTTTCAAATGTGGTCCTTGTATGGGAGATATGACCAATTTTGGGCCGACCACCATAAAATTTAGTACAACAATTTATTTGCCTATAAGGAGTATTTATGTCAAATTTTAGCCGTTTACTATTGTTTATATCTGTTTTATACGTATTTAAGTGAATTTTGGAAGTGGACTTTATATGGGGTCTATGGTCAAACATGGACCGAACTAAAAAAAATTTCGTTTTGCGATTTCTTTTTGCATAAAACTTATTTTTGCTGAATTTTGTCTTGATATTCCAATTTTATAGGCATTTATGTATAATTGAGCAATATTTCGGGAAGATTTTTGTATGGGGGCTATGACCAATTCTGGGCCGACCACCATAAAATTTAGTACAACAATTTATTTGCCTATAGAGATTATTTATGTCGAATTTTAGCCGTTTACTATTGTTTATATCTGTTTTATACGTATTTAAGTGAATTTTGGAAGTGGACTTTATATGGGGTCTATGGTCAAACATGGACCGAACTAAAAAAAAATTTCGTTTTGCGATTTCTTTTTGTGTAAAACTTATTTTAGCTGAGTTTTGTCTTGATATTCCAATTTTATAGGCATTTATTTATCATTAAGCCATATTTCGGGAATATATATATTTGTATGGGGGCTATGAGAAATCATGGACCGATTCTTACTATTTTCCGCACACTTTCTTCTTTAATAGTACAAACAACGTATACAAAATTTCATGGTATTATCTGCAATATATTTCAAAATATTGCAATAAAATGGACGAAAAATCTCAAATTTTTATAGAGGTGGTCTCACATATTGGTTCATAACTCTGGTTGACCTAAACCGATTTTGCTGATTTTAAATAGCAAACTTCTCGAAAGCACTTCTGACAGAATTATTGGAGGTTTGGATCCCGAACATATCTTGGGACTTCAAAAAACTGATTTCAACATCCAGACAGACAGACGGACATGGCTTAATCGACTTCGCTATCTATAAGGATCCAGAATATATATACTTTATAGGGTCGGAAAATTATATTGTGGAAATTACACACGGAATGACAAACTTATATATACCCTTCTCACGATGGTGAAGGGTATAAAAATAGCTAACATGAAATGTCGCACAAAAAATAAAATAGAAATGAATAAAACAGGCAATAAAAAAATTATTTTAAAAAATTGGGAAACTGATTTGTCACAACTACTTTGTAGTAATTCTAATCCCTCAACAAACAAACTTTCAGGTAAGTGTACTGCCATCGAATTCAAAATTTGTTATTGGTTTTGCTCTTCGTTTATTTTTTTACAGTTCATCTCTCTCTTGGAACCAGTTATGAGAAATGTACGTTTGATACATTAGAAGCAGCGTTGCCATATATTTTTTTAAGAAAACTTTTTATTTTTAAAAAAAAAACTTTTTTTTAGAAAAAAAAACTTTTTTAAGTACATAGTAAAATTTCAAAACCCAATTTTATTGAAAACAAAACAACTTTTATTTTTACATATTTACTTGAGTATTCCTAACTGTCCAACTCCATATATATCGTCCCCTCGATATAACAATAGCGTATGTGCTTATACGCTATTATTTTTTTATTGCATATTTAAAATCTCCATCATTGATTTTTTGTCTGGTCAAAATTTCGTTAAATTCTACTTCCAAAAAGTGGGTCAAAATATCGTTGGAAAAAATAGTGTACAATAATTTCTTGTTAAAAATTTTCCTTCAATAAGTGAGTAAGCTCATATGCGCTATTTTACTTGAAATGTCATTCCATTGTTAAAAGAATAATAGTTTAAGTCATAAAATAGCTTGTAATAATATACACTATTGTTTGATAAATAGTTTCATTCCGACCATTTCTATGTCCAAAATTTGTGCAAAAAGAATGTAATTCCTCGTGGCTCGCAGTCATTTTTTTTTAACTCACAAGGTGGAAAGAAGCGAAATTGTTTAGATGAGCCAGATGTAGCAGAGGAAGAGAAAGAAGTCGAATGAATTTCTAGTTATTTTTGATTTACGCAAGGTATGTATACCTTAATTTGTTATAATTTTTTGTTTAAAATAACGAAAATTGGAAAGTAATGCATATGTGCCACTTTATTAACAAAACTATGAATTATAATGTTACAACTTGATATTTTTGAGATCAAATATTTTAATAAAAAATACCGTAAAATTATTGAATAAAACAGCGTATACCACACAAAATAAAATAGTGTATCTGATACATCATACGAATTCCTTAAAAAATAAACTAGCCTATATGGAGGACTTGCGGTTTGAATGAGAGAATTGTGGTCTCAAAGAATGCGTATAATAAAAAAAATTGGCCAATTTAAAGACAAGAAACGGTATTAGGTGTTCGCCGAAAAATTCAATATGAAGAATTTTTATTTACCGCAATATTGAGACATCCGATTTGAAAAAAACTTTAAACTCTCCCTTCTCAAAACCCCAAAAAAATTATACGCTATTGTTATATTGAGGGGACGATATGTACTCGTATGTACAAAATAAAGAGTTTATTTGTGTTGTAAACTGTTAACCTTTTATAAATATATATATGACATTAATTGTACTTAAGACGGGGTAATACTAAATTAAACATTGTTGCAGTAAAAATGGATTGAAAAGGTATAATATCGTTAAATTACTAACGCAGTGCATCATAGTAGAAAAAGCCTTAATTTGTTAATGGTGAAAATAATTTGTTTAATAATCTAAATTAAACTCATAAATAAATTATAAATTTCCAAAAAACTTTTTTTTTTAGAATAAAACTTGAAAACTTTTTCGCATCTCAAAAAACTTGCAAAAAAAGGTAAAACTTGACAAATAGCACCGCTGATTAGAAGAGACATCAGCAACAACAACATTAGAAATAAAAACAACAGCAACATCAGTAGCAAAACAATAAAGAAAGCGCCGTTGCACACTGATAATGATGATCATCGCTTATATGAGTACAATCAATCACTCCAATTACTTGCCATTTCATTTGAGCATCTTTTATTTCATCTGCATCTTTCCACTCGCTTGCTTTGGTAGATATAAGTTTCGCAACTTCCGCAATAGTTCGCGACACAGTTGATTGATGTACTCCAATATCTGTGGCTATACCATTTTGGAATCCAGGATCTGCACAAAATATTAAATATAGTCGAATTTTATCAATGTTGCTGAGACCACCACCACGTGTTTCTTCTGACTCAGCAAAAAAATAATTAACCAACCAGCAGATGCTACTATCATCAAACCTATGTATTTGACATTTTATTATTAATTATAAAATTTTTTATTCGAAGGTTTACTTCTAGTTAAACACAAAAATTTATTTGAAATTTATTTTTGTATACCTCTATTTTGTGTTTAACTAGAAATAAACCTTAATACTCGCAAGAGGAATAATTCTCATTCATTTTATTATTAACCCATATTATCCTATCGCCCCATTTAAGGTGCGCTAGTATTTGCTCTCCAATTAGCTACTCTTCTTGTATAAACCGTTATTTAAAATTGTTTACTTGTCAAAATAGGTTATTTTTTATTGCAAACACGTTGAATTTGTACATTTTGCATTTTAGTTTGCCCATAACATAGTGATCAGTCAATTGAATTTTAGATATAATGTGTTCCAAAGAAGAGTAAGTCATTATAAATGTTAACTTTTATTTTCAATGAAACTGATGTTTCTTGTACAAAAATCTGTATATTTTATTATTTGTTTTGAAAATAACATAATTTTATTATCTAAAACGAAAAAAACATGTTTTAACATTACGCCCCATGTAAGATGCATTGGGAATATGAGACACCATGAATATTTTTCAAGGGGTCGTAATTTTATATACGTTTAGAAATGAATTTTATCGATGGTTTTTGTTTTTTTTTTTCTTCAGTTTGAGCGTCCATGAAATCATTTCAGCTTTAGAGGATGATAGCCCCATTATATCAGCTGATATATTTATCACACCTCCTGATAATACAGACGTAAGTGATGAAGATAGTGGAGATGAGGATAGTGGTGAAATTGGAAATCTTGCTCGTAGGCAATTATTGGCCGAAGCTGAAGTGCGATGGCAAGTACCTACAAGTTTTTTTTTTTTTTTTTTTTTATTAGCTTTTAGTTATTTATTGAATCTTCATATCTTGAACTAACAATAAGTTTTCAAATCTTAATACTAAAAAGAAAATAGTAAGCCCAGCCAGTGCTAGACAAAAATTTTTATGATACTACAAAAATTTCATATCAACTGATCAAGTCATCTGTTTTGCGCTTGAGTTAAAGCAAGGGTATCCCTCCTTCTCAACCGACTGTGGCCACTAAAGTTAAGGATGTCTCGTGCAAGTGGGTTTGGATGGTGTTCAAGTTTGCTGACGTACTTTGACGTATATTTTGTAAATTCGACGTTTACTAATGGCACGCCTAGATCTTTGTGGATTCGAGAATTTTTAACATACCATGGAGCTGCAGTAATAATACGTAGAATTTTATTTTGACCCCTTTGAATTTTTTCAATGTTTGATGCTGAGGCAGTACCCCATAATTGAATTCCATACCACCAGATTGGCTTTAGAATTGCATTGTACAACAAAAGTTTGCAATCCAACTTTAATGTAGAATTTCTGCCGATTAGCCAATTAATTTGCACTGCTTTTAATCTCATCTGGGTAAGTTTTGCGTCGATATGAGACTTCCAAGTTAAACGACGATCGAGGTGGATTCCGAGGTATTTGACTTCATTGTGTTGCGGGATAATTTGATTATTTATTCTGATGAACGAGCATGTATCTTTTCACAATGTGAAAGTAATATGAATACATTTCTGTTCGTTAACCCTGATTTTCCAAAGCTCAAGCCAATTCTCTAGTTTATAAACATATTTCTGCAAGTTCTGTGATGCTATTTGATGGTCCTTATGAACGCTAATAAAGGCTGTATCGTCTGCAAAAGTTGAAGTATGTATTAGGGTCTGACGGCATATCGGATGCATAAATCAAATATAAAGTTGGACCCAGTATGCTACCCTGGGGTACTCCTGCTTCAATTGGCTGAGCGGGGCTACAAGTGAAGGAGTTTTAGAAACGTTAGAAGTCATTCCGTCCATTTCTAATGAAGAAGTGAATAACCCAAACACTTTTTCTGGTGAGCTACTTAGAAAAAAAGCTAAGACTTCTATCAAAAGACAATGGAAACAAAAAGATATTACGTCTAAAACTGAGAAAGAGTGGAGTACGCCAGAAAATAATGCCATTGGAAAAGGCCTAATGAACTTTCGTGTTACCACTGAAGAAATAAAAACCTTTCTAGGTATTTTACTCTTGTCTGGCTACTATAGTGTATCGCGTTATTGGGATCAGAGTGTTGATACAGTAGCATCATGTATAGGGTTGCCATACGCCCTCTTTTCCCCGGACACCGTCCTCTTTTTTAGGGCGTCCGGGGTAGTCCTACTTCTTTTTTTGCAAGTGTCCTGGGTTTGACCTACTTTTAAAACTTTAATCTATAATTTCGTTTTATTGCATCGAAAGTATTGTTGGCATTGATGTATACATTTTTTTGAATACACACGATATCATGACATACTTTTTTGTGTAAACAAATTGTGTTTTATGCTTTTTGGCCGCCATATGCGCCTTCACAATTTTAAACGGCTTTGGCTTTTGGCCTTTGTCTACATGTCTTATGCCCGTAATTTTAACAAATAGATAACTACTAAAGTTTATACCAATTACTTTTCCTTACCTAACCGGTAAAAATAATTTGGTAATTTTAACGTTTTTTTTACCTACGTGTAACTACCGACTGCATTCGGTGAAAAATGTGGTAACATTGGTGTTTGACGTTTAGAGTTACATCAATTAATTGCCAAATTTAATTGTTTGCAACGACTTTTTTAGTTTTGTCCAGAAATGTCTGGAAAAGGTGCCAAAAGAAGTTGGAGGGTGTAACGATTCTTTGAAAATGAGGTGGTATCTTGAGAACAGAGCTACCCATTAATCCGGCCGTGCTCGTCGTTGGGGGGGTGTGTTTTTTGTTCTCATATAATATAATATTATCCATTTTGAATCATTCACAAGTGATTTTACTTTAGGTAGCTATTTAATAACAAAGCAATTCATAATAACAAAAAGAAAGGAAAATGGTTAATGATACTGGTATAGCATAAGATGGAATTTGCTATACCTATCTGATACCCACCCACCATGCTGACAGAAAACAACAGTATTTGTCAGCCCAAAAAAAAAATAAAAAAAAACAAGTAAGAGTGCTATATTCGGCTGTGCCGAATCTTAAATACCCTTCACCTAAGCGTAATAAGAAATACAGAAACTACACTAGACTAGAATATACTAATTCTGTGTTTTCTATTCAGTCTTAGTGCAAATTTTATTAGTATTTGATATATTGTTTGAAACACAATTTTACGACCAACATAATTTATGTTAAATATTTGGAAATTTTGTGTAATTTTCACCATTTTTAATTGATTTAATTACCAATTCTTACCATAATTTACAGAGTTTGTCTGATGTTCATAATAATCTTCAGTATAATTTAACAAACAGAGTATAAACAAGTAAGAGTGCTATATTCGGCTGTGCCGAATCTTAAATACCCTTCACCTAAGCGTAATAAGAAATACAGAAACTACACTAGACTAGAATATCCTAATTCTGTGTTTTCTATTTAGTCTTAGTGCAAATTTTATTAGTATTTGATATATTGTTTGAAACACAATTTTACGACCAACATAATTTATGTTAAATATTTTGAAATGTTATCTAATTTTTACCATTTTTAATTGATTTAATTACCAATTCTTACCATAACTTTCAGAGTCTGTCTGATGTTCATAATAATCTTCAGTGTAATTTAACAAACAGAGTATAAACAAGTAAGAGTGCTATATTCGGCTCTGCCGAATCTTAAATACCCTTCACCTAAGCGTAATAAGAAATACAGAAACCACACTAGACTAGAATATCCTAATTCTGTGTTTTCTATTCAGTCTTAGTGCAAATTTTATTAGTATTTGATATATTGTTTGAAAGACAATTTTACGACCAACATAATTTATGTTAAATATTTTGAAATGTTGTCTAATTTTTACCATTTTAATTGATTTAATTATCAATTCTTACCATAATTTACAGAGTCTGTCTGATGTTCCTAATAATCTTCAGTGTAATTTAACAAACAGAGTATAAACAAAGGGGTACAATTCGGTTTTAGTGATTTTGCTCAAAAAAAAAAAAAAAAAACAAAATGAAATAGGGCTTTTGGAGGAGATACCAGCAAAAAAAAATTTGTTGGCGGTCACGCCTATTTTCGAGGGGGCGGGCGCGTAAAGTTGAAAATATATAGGCCTATATCTCGGGAACTACTGGGTGCTTGATAATTTGTAATACACTAAATAAAAGGTATTAAAAATACCTTTCCAACGATATATATCATGATTATAAAATGTGGACCGAATATGGGTTACATCCGAAAAGAATATTTTTTGACCCGAATTTATTTGTTTTTTGGAAATGGTTCTATATGGCAGCTATGAAAAATTATGGGCCGATCTTCTTAAATTTTGGAACAGTTATTTTCATGCATATGAGGATATTTCACCTCGAATTTCAACATAATAACGGTATATTTAAGATATATATTAGTATTAACGTGGATTTCGGTAGTGGACCTTATGTGGGGGACATAGTCAAATATGGACCGATATTCTCAAAATCCAGCAGTTAGATTTAGGCATGTATGTAAATGATCCGTGTAAAATTTTGGATTGGTACCCTTATTTATAAGAGATTTATGAGTATTAAAGTGATTTTCGGAAGAGGGCTTTATATGGGGCATACGGGTAAAAATAGACCAAAATTCACAAAATTTTGTGGGATGATTTTTGTATATATTTAAATGATCTGTGCAAAGTTTTGAGTCGGTACCGATATTTATACAATATATATAGGGAAAAATGTCTTTTTCAAATGTGGTCCTTGTATGGGAGCTATGACCAATTTTGGGCCGACCACCATAAAATTTAGTACAACAATTTATTTGCCTATAAGGAGTATTTATGTCAAATTTTAGCCGTTTACTATTGTTTATATCTGTTTTATACGTATTTAAGTGAATTTTGGAAGTGGACTTTATATGGGGTCTATGGTCAAACATGGACCGAACTAAAAAAAATTTCGTTTTGCGATTTCTTTTTGCATAAAACTTATTTTTGCTGAATTTTGTCTTGATATTCCAATTTTATAGGCATTTATGTATAATTGAGCAATATTTCGGGAAGATTTTTGTATGGGGGCTATGACCAATTCTGGGCCGACCACCATAAAATTTAGTACAACAATTTATTTGCCTATAGAGATTATTTATGTCGAATTTTAGCCGTTTACTATTGTTTATATCTGTTTTATACGTATTTCAGTGAATTTTGGAAGTGGACTTTATATGGGGTCTATGGTCAAACATGGACCGAACTAAAAAAAAATTTCGTTTTGAGATTTCTTTTTGTATAAAACTTATTTTTGCTGAATTTTGTCTTGATATTCCAATTTTATAGGCATTTATTTATCATTAAGCCATATTTCGGGAATATATATATTTGTATGGGGGCTATGAGAAATCATGGACCGATTCTTACTATTTTCCGCACACTTTCTTCTTTTATAGTACAAACAACGTATACAAAATTTCATGGTATTATCTGCAATATATTTCAAAATATTGCAATAAAATGGACGAAAAATCTCAAATTTTTATAGAGGTGGTCTCACATATTGGTTCATAACTCTGGTTGACCTAAACCGATTTTGCTGATTTTAAATAGCAAACTTCTCGAAAGCACTTCTGACAGAATTATTGAAGGTTTGGATCCCGAACATATCTTGGGACTTCAAAAAACTGATTTCAACATCCAGACAGACAGACAGACAGACAGACGGACATGGCTTAATCGACTTCGCTATCTATAAGGATCCAGAATATATATACTTTATAGGGTCGGAAAATTATATTGTGGAAATTTCACACGGAATGACAAACTTATATATACCCTTCTCACGATGGTGAAGGGTATAAAAAAGGGGTACAATTCGGTTTTAGTGATTTTGCTCAAAAAAAAAAAAAAAAAACAAAATGAAATAGGGCTTTTGGAGGAGATACCAGCAAAAAAAAATTTGTTGGCGGTCACGCCTATTTTCGAGGGGGCGGGCCCGTAAAGTTGAAAATATATAGGCCTATATCTCGGGAACTACTGGGTGCTTGATAATTTGTAATACACTATGTTGTTACGCGCCGATCAATTATTCTTTAAAAAAAAATAAATGACTGTTCAAAAACCGATTGAGGGGGTATATAGCTGGCCCGCTAGCTCAGTAAGCAAATTTGTCTCAAACCAGGGTTTTGACGCGTAAACATATTACATGCTTCACACCCCTGGAAGCATGCTTATAAAATTTCGTAAATTCATACAAAAATAAAATACAAACCACGAGAAGAGGGAACCAAAGCATCACTGCTAAAAGAAAGGAGAAATCGCTACATTGGGCATCACTTAAGGGATGATATGGCCAGATGGTTGCCATATAGGGGTACAATTGTCCCAATCCCCAACCTTTGACAGGCAAAATACCCTAAATTCCTAACCTGTCCCTTAAACTAAACAATCGTCAAATTTTAAACGTTACTCACCATAGCCTGGTTCTTTTTAGCATCCATTTAAAAAAAAATTATTATTTCATTGTTAAATTCATAGTATTTCTTTTTATTTATAAAGACTGAGGTTAATACTAATGCTTAATTTATACATAACTTAATGCCAATAATAATAATATATTCCTAATAATAGTAATTGATAATAATAATAATAAATTCCTAATAATATTAATTAAGAATAATAACAATAAATTTTTAGTGTTCCTATCTATATATACTTAAATTCCTATACATGTATATATATATATATGTTTAGTTATATTTATATGTATATACTGATAATTATGCAAGTATATAAACTTATAAGTATATATTTATATATATGCTTAAGTTCATATATTTGGATACACATACATATATGTATACCTATATCTATACATACACTTATATTTATACATACATATATATATATAATTATGTTTGAAGAACTTAAATATTTATGTTTAAAATTATATATATATATATATATAACGGGTTTTCCAATAGCTACTTGACAACTCTGAATTTAAATTGTGAACGCACTATTTCACTGATCATCAAATTGTTGCTTTCTTTTTTTTCAGTAAACTTAACATTTTCGTTATGGTAAAGTACACGAAGGAACAACGTTTGGAAATTATAAAAATGTACTACCGAAATTCGGAGTCGGTGACCGCAACTTTAAGAGCGTTAACTCCAATTTTCGGTCGTAATTCTCGCCCTAGTAGACAAGCAATAACAAGTTTAGTGCAAAAATTTGAGTCTACATATTCATTGTATGATGCTGTCGTGCCAGTGAGACAACGGACTGGTCGAAGTTCCGAAAATATCGCTGCCGTTCAGGCGTCCGTAGCAAACGATTCAAATCAGTCGATTCCGCGGCGTTCTCAAGAACTGGGCATCCCCAAGACCACTTTATGGCGAATTTTGCGTAAGGATCTGGGTTTACACCCATACAAGATTAAGCTGACTCAAGAATTGAAGCCGATGGACCATTTGAGTCGACGTACGTTCTCCGATTGGGCTCTGGAGAAGATGCACCAAGATGATGAATTTCATCGCAAAATCATCTTCAGTGACGAAGCTCATTTTTGGCTCAATGGGTTCGTCAATAAGCAAAATATGCGTTATTGGTCTGCTGAAAATCCACATGTGCTTCACGAATCACCACTTCATCCACAAAAAATTACTGTTTGGTGCGCTTTGCATGCCGGCGGCGTCATTGGGCCATATTTTTTCGTCGACAATAACGATCGTCACGTTACTGTGAATGGCGATCGTTATCGCGCAATGATTAGCGATTATTTTTGGCCCGAATTGGAACACATGGACTTGGATGACATGTGGTTTCAACAAGACGGTGCCACAAGCCACACAGCACACGTTACAATCGATTTACTGAAGAGTAAGTTTGACGAGCGTGTTATCTCAAGAAATGGACCAGTCAATTGGCCGCCTCGTTCTTGCGATTTAACGCCTCTAGATTTTTTTCTTTGGGGCTACGTCAAATCATTGGTCTATGCCAACAAGCCGACAACGTTGGAAGAACTTAGAGCCAACATTGAACGCGAAATAGCGGCCGTTCCGGCCGAAATGTGTGACCGAGTCATCCAAAATTGGGTCCAACGAATCGACCACTGCCGACGTGGCCGCGGTGCCCATATGAACGAAGTCGAGTTCCATTCATAAATGTTTTGAATGTATTTCAAGTCGGTAATAAAGTTTTGGAAATATCTCAAACGGTTTGCGTTTTATTTAAAAAAAAAGTTGTCAAGTCCTTATTGGAAAACCCTGTATGTATATACCTAAATCTATATATATATGTATAGGGATTTATTTAAATACTACAAAAAAATTTTACTTAAAACTATGACCTGTTTGTTGTTGCTGCTACGTTGCCTGTTGTAGTTACAGTTGTTGCTTCATGGCGATGTTTTGTTGTTTTTGTTGCTTTGCCTTGTTGCTGCTGACGGCGTGTTTGTTGTAGTTGTTAATCGTAGTTCTTTTGGTGTAACTTTGAAATAGTTCTTTTAAGTTTTAGTTATCACTTAGGTTATAGTTTTCAATTTTTTCTTTTTTTATTTTTCATATCTTTTTTTTTTTTAATTATACTTAGTTCTTAATTGTCCTTCTTTCTTTTTTTTTTTATATGTCTCTGTTAATTTTCCTTTTTTTTTTTGTTTTTGTATTTCATATTTTCTTTAATATACTTTTTCTCATTTTACATATAATATATTTTACATTTGATCATAAGTTTATAGTTTTATTTTGGTTTTATTTACTTTTGTTATGCGAATTCACATGTTTCTTAACATTCTTCATTAATTATTTAAACACTTAATTATTATAGTTTAAAGGTTACGAGCTAAATTTTTAAATTTGCCTTTTAAATAGGTGCTAAATTTTTGAAATTTTCTTTATTTTTGCGTACTTTTGTTCGTTTTCCTTCCCGCAAAACACACACACATTTCTTTGACCTTTTCTTTTTCTTCCTTTTTTTTATATCATTTGCAAGGCCTTTAGTTTTTTTTTTTATTTTATTCTTCCTTTTAAGATTTAGTTTTTCTTTTAAAAACCTATGTTTTTTAAAACTTTTCTTTAATTCAAATACCGACTGTAGGGGCTATCCTCTACGTTACTATTGTCTGTGCTACGGCTGACGACGGAGTGCTTATAGACCTTTTACGTCAAAAACAAAACTCGTGTCTCACGGTCCCAACTGAGAACGTTAAAGATTCTTTAATATGTATACATAATTATGGGAGTTCTAAAGTGTTCCTAACGCACTTGAATTTTTCTTCACTTTGCCCATTGTTTTAAGTGACACTTTTGGAAAATTTCTCCCTTTTTTTTTTTTTTAAATTCTTTGTTTTTGATTTTAAATAAGAATTACCACTGCTGGGTAATATTTGTAGTTTTGTTCACTCTATTAAAAAAAAATTTTTGCACACACTATCGAACACCTTTTTTTCGAACCTTTTGCCAAAAGTTTTTCTTTTTGGTTTTTTTTTATTTTAAATTTATTAAGCGCGACTGTCGGTATACCGTCTGTGTTTTTCAACCATTCCAATCTGACTTCCTTCTTGCTACTTCTACATGTATGTTTTATACTCACGATCTTCTCTGCCTACGCTGTAACATTCTTGTTGGAATGTAAGAAAAAATGCACATTCCGATTGACAAAAAAAAATAACTGTTCTTGCATTCTTTAAATTTTTGTCATTCCATATATTGTTGCTGCGAGAGAAATGGTATTCATGTGTACATGCATATGTATTTGTGCACAAGCAGAGATGGTGAGACAAAGAAAAAAAACTACAAAGTGGTGTTGGTCATTCTTACATGTGGATTATATATGTGTTGCGCGGCTTGCGCGAGCGTATATATTCCAGCGCGAAGGAATAACAAAAGAAAATTTAAGAACATGCGCATTAATATTCCTTCTCAAAACAGGTTCTATCTCTCTTTTCTTATTTAGCGCACTACCACTTGTTACATTTTTTTTTTCTATTGCTTTGTTGAGAACAAATTTTAAATAGAAAAAAGGTTGTTGTCAACTGAAAAGAAAGGAAGGAATTTCAGGAATTTCAAGAATTCCAAATATGCCGTAAACGTGTATACATAAAAGAATGCAAAATATGTCATAAGAAAAAACATGTTAAGCGCGTGATGATGGTGTATTCACATTTTATGATATATTGGGTATAGGTAAAAGTTACAGACTTTGAAAAGTTTTTAAATCCGTAACAAACCTGCTTCAACTCAATATCTGTGGTATTTGATTGAACAGGCAGGATTTAGGCGCAATTAAAAAAAAACGTGTGTTGAACGTCTAGCTTGACCCACGAAACCGGGTATAGGTATATAAAAAGAATGTATGTAAAATAATATACGTGTGGCACGACCCACGAAGCCGGGCAGTACCTCACTGAATATGACTGTCAGGCACTACGACTATGCACGAATGTCAGAGGCGTGATATTTTCCGATGTAGTTGCCTTTCAGGTCCTCTAGGTCGTACAGCGCGTTTCCTATTCTCCCCCTTATCCTACACTTCAAAAATTTGGGGTTAAATTTGGCGTTAATACCCTTCTTAAAGTCACTTTGGGAGTGATTTCGACGGAAAACCTCTTGACCTATTATAAAATTTACGGGTTTAGATCTGGTGTTATAGGTTCGACAAGCCTTTTCATGTGCAATATTCAGGTTACGGCTAACTTTTTCACGTATATCCTGAAGTTTATCGGAACGGAGTACAATTGTGTCATCGGTAACTAAGTTCAGTTTTTCCAAAAGGTGGTAAGAGGATCCGTGAAGGATCATGTTTTGACCGAATGTGGCGAAATAAGGGGTGCACTGTATCGCCGCATGAAAATCACTACGTAATACTGTTAAGATTTTGTGGATATTTCTATCCCAAGTCGTGTGGTCCGGGTCATCCTTAAGGAAATACCTTATTTTAGAAATGATTTCTCTATTCGCGCGCTCGGAAGCATTTGCCTGTGGAGAATAGAAACCGGTGGTAATGTGTGTGATGCCATAAGCATGGAAAAATTCTTTCATCTCCTTTGACGTAAACTGTTTCGCGTTATCACTATGGACATACTGTGGCACACCGTAAGTGCAAAAAATTTCATTTTGGAAAAATTCTATTACATTATTTGACGTTGCGGATCTTAAAGGCTTCAAAAACAAGAATTTCGTAAGATGATCAATCAGTATAAATAACTGGGAATTTTTCGACTTTGTGCTTGGATAAGGACCTAAGAAATCACAGTATAGTCTTTGGAAAGGTCGGTCTGTCAGGATCTGATTTCCCATTGGTGGGCGTAGTACATGGTTAGGAGACTTTATCATTTTACAATCATCGCAGTTGTTAACATATGATTTTACATCGCGAGCCATCTTCGGCCAAAAATACCTTTGCCTAATTCGACATAATGTCTTGAAGAATCCCCCGTGACAACCTTCACCGTGAGCTGATTTTACTACTTCGTCTGCCAAGGTTTTAGGTAACCACAGTCTCCAGAGATCCTCCTCTTTATCGTTTCCCTTTCTGAATCTAACTCGTTTGTATATGTGGTTCCCCGAGACGTGTAAGTCTGGCAACAGGTCTGTATTTCTACTTATCTCTTCCCTAATTTTGCTATATTCCAAACCACAGAATTCAGGCGATTTGAGGTCTATTTCGGGAGAAGAAGGACAGATTTGGATTTCGTCTACATCAATTCTGGATAAGGTATCCGGCACTACGTTTAGTGAACCCTTCCGGTGTTCGATAGTGAAAACGAAATTTTGAAGCTTGAGGCTCCACCGGGCTAGCCTACCATGTAAATCTTTTTGGCTCATGAGCCAGCGTAGACTAGAGTGGTCCGTTATTATCTTAAAGGGAAGTCCCTCAACATACTGCCTAAATCTTTTCACGCAAATTACTGCCGCCAAGCATTCAAGCTCCGTTACCGTGTAATTCCGCTGGGCCTTATTAAGTTTTTGGGACACAAACGCGATCGGGTGTTCATTTCCCTCAGCATCTAGCTGGTACAAAACTCCGCCTACACCTATCTGTGATGCATCACACTGGATGACGAATTCCCTGTTGAAATCTGGCTGGGCCAATATAGGTGCACTTGAAAGAGCATGTTTCAGTTTTTCAAAAGCTTCGACTGCCTCGGAACTGAGACGAAAAGGTTTGTTAGATTTGCGTAGGCAATCAGTAAGTGGACCTGCGAGATCAGAGAAATTTTTTATAAATGTGCGGTACCAGTTTGCCATGCCTATGAATCGCCTAACTTGCCGCGGGGTTTTCGGTAAGGGAACATTAACCATTGCTTCTACTTTTTCGGGGTCAACCTTCAACTCACCATTTCCAATACGATACCCAAGGTATTTTATTTCGCGTTGGCAAAATTTACTTTTGCCTACGTTAATTGTAAGACCGGCTGAACTGAGACACTGTGCAACTTCACCTAGTAAACGAATATGACTGTCGAAATCTGAACTACACACTAGAAGGTCGTCTAAATATATAAAAACGTTGTCACGTAACCTGGACGGAATGACTTTGTCCATCAAGCGGCTCATCGTTTGAGGACCGTTACATACACCAAAAGGCATGACCCTATATTGATATAAAGCCCTGCCTGGCACTGCAAAAGCGGTCTTTTCTTTAGAACTCTCAGATAACTTGATCTGGTGAAACGCATCCTTCAGGTCTATACCACTGATGTAGTGGGTATCCTTCAGACGACTCAACAGCCCATTAATGTGGGGTAGAGGATATGAATCCTTTTTGGTCAGTTCCTTTAATTTTCGGCAGTCCAGACACAGTCTTATTTTGCCTGGTTTACGAACAGCAACAATAGGACTGCACCATGGAGAATTTGACTCCTCTATTACGCTTAAAGCCAATAATCTATCAAGTTCCTCATATATTTCTGCCTGCTTAGGAGGAGATAAGGGGTAGTGTTTTGATTTAACTGGTGTAGCGTCTCCCGTGTCAATATGGTGTTCTAAAAGTTGGGTGCTGCCAAGTCCTAGTTTTTCGTATGAGGGAAAATTTAATACAACGTTTTCAAGTTGTAGTTTTTCATCTGCAGAAAGGTCATGAAAAAGTATGTCAGGTTTTTTATTTATCTCTAAGCAATCTATAGATGGGAATATCTGTGGCGCTATAGCGTACGCTTTCCAAAAATCTACACCTAGATAAGCTACTTGTGACAAACTTGGTACTATGTAAAAAATTATTGGTTTTGTAACCCCCTTAAAGGTTACTGGAATTGAGCAATGACCTATAACGGGGTTTTTTGATCCATTTGCCGTGGATATGCATGACCGAAATTTATCAAATTGAATGTGGTGTTTGGCTAGAAATTCCAAACTACCTTTTCCCAAAACTGTCACATTGGCTCCTGAATCCAAAAGACATGATAGTTCGGTATCAAAAATCTTAATTCTTGCATATGGTCTCCCATCATCGGAGGTAGTCAAGCAAGTAGTTTCCAAAATTTTCTTGTATATTTTCCTAATAATGTAACGTTTACGACACTTTACGATTTGTTTCGAAATGGCAGGTTTAAAAGATGTTTGAATGGCAAGTGGTTTTGGTGAATCTGAGAGTAATGCCCTCTGTGAAGGTTTACTCTCACTATTCGAAAATAACTCGGGTTTTACTTCGAGGAACGAGTATCCCCGGTCGCCCACTCGCCCCGACGCCTGTTTCCCTGATGTGGATTCTTACACTCTGGTGTAGTAACACCCCTTTGTCCACATTTGAAACAAAAAAGGTTTCGAGTTTTTTCCTGACAATAAATGTAGCTGTGGCCTGAATTTAAGCAGTTCCAGCATATGATTCGGGAATAATCTCCCTTGACATAAGGTCTACCTATATTTAAGGCCTCTATCTGCGGATCAAATTCGTCCTCTGAATAATCATCTAGTGTGGGGTCAGTTGAGTCAATAGAAACTTCATCTACTTGACGGGGTCTGTTAATCGGGTATTTAGCTACGCTATGTGCCTTCAAAGATTTCTCAGCCTCCCTGAGCAAATCTCGATATGAGTCTAGATCTTCCGGTCTAGAAACAAAGGTCATATTCAACAATTCGGGCCTAACATTTTTCCTAATTATTTTTATAAGTGCGTTATCGTCCATAGGATTTCCCAGTTTCAAATTCATTCTTACAATGGCGGAATGGAAATCGTCGTAGCTTTCTTTCGGAAGCTGTTTTCGGGACGAAATTTTCATTAGTATTTCCAAATCGCTCTCTAATGCTCCGAACTGTCTAGTTATTGCTCTTTTCAATACCGAATATGTCGACCTAGAGTTTTGTTTGATATACGTCCAAAACCACGTTTCTGCCTTACCCTTCAAAAAAATATGGAAATTGGCCATTAAATAGTCCAACGGGCATTGACTGCGCTCCGTAAGGGTATCTATTTTAAATAAGAAGTCTGATACGTCCTCTTCGCCGCTGAACGAGACGTTCCAGTCCTTTAATTTTATAAATATGGATGCCGATGAAGCATTTGAATTCAGATTTGAGCCCTGAGAATTTGGCCCTGGAGACTCGTTTACTGTCCTTGCACCTCTGGACTGTCCCAGATCCCTCCTGATTTCGTTCAGTTCTCGCCTGAACTCCTCCTGAGTGCTCCTCATGGTGTCCCTTACATAGTTAATCAACACATCCATGTTGCTCGTATCTGATGACTGCGCGGCATCCTCATGCGAGAGTGGAAGACCTGTACTATTCTCGGTTGCCATATTTAAATTCTGTTCTACGTCAGGCTGGTTGCTATTAAACCCGCTTGGCCTTGTCAAATCCTGCTGATTCCCTGAAACTTCTCTGCCGATAAAACTTCTGTCCGATAGGTCACTAGTATTCAGTGATGTCGGAACTGAGGATGTCCTTATTGCTATTATGCTTGTATCCGAACGCGGAGTCCCTAAACTGACTGTGCTATTTGATCCTTCCCCTACCGAGGTTCGACCGCGACCTGTTACTACTGTGATTGGTCTCGGATTTCTAGCTCTTACAGCAGTCCTACCTCTCACACTAGGTGATGTTCTAATTGGATTGGTATTACGCGTGACCGATGTATTCTTATCTAGGCCGGATCGCGTATTATATTTGTGCATAATGCACCATAGACTAAATAGTAGAACGCGCACTAATTCGCTAGATAAACAGGTTACAATATAGGAAAATCACGATCAAGGCAAATATTCGCAGTATTCGATAGTGCGAGTGCGACAAACCACTGAGGAAAAAAATGTTCACATTCGAAAGATAAATTCGAAGTGCCTAAAATGTTCAGAAATAGAAGAATAATAAAATAAAAAAAATGTGAAGCATTCGCTGATAATTATTCGTAAACAGAGGGTTAACGAATTAAATTATTAAAAGAGAATGTTCAAATTTCAAGAAAAAATTTTAAATGTGTGGTGTTTTAAAGGAATTCTAGAAAAAAAATATAAAAAATTTTAAAGAATGTACTAATTGTAAAAGTTTTACTTTTTTGAAAAAAAATTTTCTTCTCAAAAATAATTATAAATATTATTATTAACAAAATTTTTTTTTTCTGTTGCAAAATAAATTCAAAGTTTGTTCAGAACTCAACAAAAAAAGTTTTTCTTCTTTACTCTTATAATTTTTCTGGGTGCTAAGAAGAACCGGCTGTGGCAAAAAAGACGATTGCTTAGAAAAAAAAATTCGCAATATTAGTAAAAGAAATGTGTGTAGAAAGGCTATGATACTATCAGTATCCTGTCTCTCCCTACTTCATTGGGCATCAGACCTGTTCCTATGACAGAATATGATGTCTCAACGATTATCCCTTAAACCAATTCTTTCTGTAAACATTTGCAAAAAACTGTGTTGTGTAAATATATGATTTTAAACCTAAATTATCTCGCTACATGCCTACCATTTTTAAAAGGAGATAGTCAGGCAAGGACTTAGACAATCTAGGTTCATGCAATGTTTTGTCCCATGACTATAGTATTATTGCCGCAATAGTACTGACCTCTGTATAGAATCAGTTCCAGACTTGCAATAATTGCTATAATCAAAAGCAAAATTTAGATGAAAAAAACACAGTGAGAAAATTAAATCTTCATTTAATTATTTTAATTTAAATTTAATTTAAATTAAAAATGTTCAGCACATAACAAGGTTTGTATGGCAATTGAAACCAGATTATGCAACTCCAGAATTCACGACTCATACACCAATAGCGCTAGTCAAATATTTACAAAAAAAATTACGAATTAATAAAAAAAATGTAGCCATTTCCCTTTTCCTTTTAGCAGCTTTTCACTTGGTTCTTTTTCTTAAAAAAAATTGTTAGCCTACGAGTGGCTTTTTGTTTGGGCGCCATATATGTTACGGCGACCAAGAATAAATGAAATATTAAAAATTCTAAAATTTTAGTAAGCAACTTCAAATCTCTTCAGCATTACGTAACTTCTCCACTTCGTCGCAACGCAGGCATGGTACTGATGTACCTTCCGGGACTTACGAAGTTTGTGAACGAAACATAAAACTTAATAAACCTAAATTGTTTTACTGGTGTTAATAAATCACTGTCACCCTAAGGGTGCTTTACGTTGGGCGCCAAATATGTTACGCGCCGATCAATTATTCTTTAAAAAAAAATAAATGACTGTTCAAAAACCGATTGAGGGGGTATATAGCTGGCCCGCTAGCTCAGTAAGCAAATTTGTCTCAAACCAGGGTTTTGACGCGTAAACATATTACATGCTTCACACCCCTGGAAGCATGCTTATAAAATTTCGTAAATTCATACAAAAATAAAATAAAAACCACGAGAAGAGGGAACCAAAGCATCACTGCTAAAAGAAAGGAGAAATCGCTACATTGGGCATCACTTAAGTGATGATATGGCCAGATGGTTGCCATATAGGGGTACAATTGTCCCAATCCCCAACCTTTGACAGGCAAAATACCCTAAATTCCTAACCTGTCCCTTAAACTAAACAATCGTCAAATTTTAAACGTTACTCACCATAGCCTGGTTCTTTTTAGCATCCATTTAAAAAAAAATTATTATTTCATTGTTAAATTCATAGTATTTCTTTTTATTTATAAAGACTGAGGTTAATACTAATGCTTAATTTATACATAACTTAATGCCAATAATAATAATATATTCCTAATAATAGTAATTGATAATAATAATAATAAATTCCTAATAATATTAATTAAGAATAATAACAATAAATTTTTAGTGTTCCTATCTACATATATATACTTAAATTCCTATACATGTATATATATATATATGTTTAGTTATATTTATATGTATATACTGATAATTATGCAAGTATATAAACTTATAAGTATATATTTATATATATGCTTAAGTTCATATATTTGGATACACATACATATATGTATACCTATATCTATACATACACTTATATTTATACATACATATATATATATAATTATGTTTGAAGAACTTAAATATTTATGTTTAAAATTATATATATATATATATATATGTATATACCTAAATCTATATATATATGTATAGGGATTTATTTAAATACTACAAAAAAATTTTACTTAAAACTATGACCTGTTTGTTGTTGCTGCTACGTTGCCTGTTGTAGTTACAGTTGTTGCTTCATGGCGATGTTTTGTTGTTTTTGTTGCTTTGCCTTGTTGCTGCTGACGGCGTGTTTGTTGTAGTTGTTAATCGTAGTTCTTTTGGTGTAACTTTGAAATAGTTCTTTTAAGTTTTAGTTATCACTTAGGTTATAGTTTTCAATTTTTTCTTTTTTTATTTTTCATATCTTTTTTTTTTAATTATACTTAGTTCTTAATTGTCCTTCTTTCTTTTTTTTTTATATGTCTCTGTTAATTTTCCTTTTTTTTTTGTTTTTGTATTTCATATTTTCTTTAATATACTTTTTCTCATTTTACATATAATATATTTTACATTTGATCATAAGTTTATAGTTTTATTTTGGTTTTATTTACTTTTGTTATGCGAATTCACATGTTTCTTAACATTCTTCATTAATTATTTAAACACTTAATTATTATAGTTTAAAGGTTACGAGCTAAATTTTTAAATTTGCCTTTTAAATAGGTGCTAAATTTTTGAAATTTTCTTTATTTTTGCGTACTTTTGTTCGTTTTCCTTCCCGCAAAACACACACACATTTCTTTGACCTTTTCTTTTTCTTCCCTTTTTTTTTATATCATTTGCAAGGCCTTTAGTTTTTTTTTTTTATTTTATTCTTCCTTTTAAGATTTAGTTTTTCTTTTAAAAACCTATGTTTTTTAAAACTTTTCTTTAATTCAAATACCGACTGTAGGGGCTATCCTCTACGTTACTATTGTCTGTGCTACGGCTGACGACGGAGTGCTTATAGACCTTTTACGTCAAAAACAAAACTCGTGTCTCACGGTCCCAACTGAGAACGTTAAAGATTCTTTAATATGTATACATAATTATGGGAGTTCTAAAGTGTTCCTAACGCACTTGAATTTTTCTTCACTTTGCCCATTGTTTTAAGTGACACTTTTGGAAAATTTCTCCCTTTTTTTTTTTTTTTAAATTCTTTGTTTTTGATTTTAAATAAGAATTACCACTGCTGGGTAATATTTGTAGTTTTGTTCACTCTATTAAAAAAAAATTTTTGCACACACTATCGAACACCTTTTTTTCGAACCTTTTGCCAAAAGTTTTTCTTTTTGGTTTTTTTTTATTTTAAATTTATTAAGCGCGACTGTCGGTATACCGTCTGTGTTTTTCAACCATTCCAATCTGACTTCCTTCTTGCTACTTCTACATGTATGTTTTATACTCACGATCTTCTCTGCCTACGCTGTAACATTCTTGTTGGAATGTAAGAAAAAATGCACATTCCGATTGACAAAAAAAAATAACTGTTCTTGCATTCTTTAAATTTTTGTCATTCCATATATTGTTGCTGCGAGAGAAATGGTATTCATGTGTACATGCATATGTATTTGTGCATAAGCAGAGATTGTGAGACAAAGAAAAAAAACTACAAAGTGGTGTTGGTCATTCTTACATGTGGATTATATATGTGTTGCGCGGCTTGCGCGAGCGTATATATTCCAGCGCGAAGGAATAACAAAAGAAAATTTAAGAACATGCGCATTAATATTCCTTCTCAAAACAGGTTCTATCTCTCTTTTCTTATTTAGCGCACTACCACTTGTTACATTTTTTTTTTTCTATTGCTTTGTTGAGAACAAATTTTAAATAGAAAAAAGGTTGTTGTCAACTGAAAAGAAAGGAAGGAATTTCAGGAATTTCAAGAATTCCAAATATGCCGTAAACGTGTATACATAAAAGAATGCAAAATATGTCATAAGAAAAAACATGTTAAGCGCGTGATGATGGTGTATTCACATTTTATGATATATTGGGTATAGGTAAAAGTTACAGACTTTGAAAAGTTTTTAAATCCGTAACAATGTTCAACTTTGAATGAATGGTGCTGAAAATCTCATCTTTGATCTTCCCTTTTTGTGGACTGCTTTACCATGAAGTGATGATAAGCGACATATAGAGGCGCTCACATTATTATTCTTAATTTTCTTTTAGTTATTTTCCTTTATATTAGTTTATAAATTTTGTTTTTGTAATTTAACGAATCCTTGTTTTTTGATATACATACCAATTTTGTCTTTGATCCTAAATAGTCATTTCATAATAATTTTCTTATAAATTGAAATTATAATAATTGTTAAAGAAAATCTTTAAAATTGGAAGACACAAAGAAAATAATAAACCAAAGGAAGGTGGCATAGTAGTCAATCTAATAAAATAACGACTTTTAATTGACTTGATATACTTGTCAGTATAAATTTTCTTTTTTTTTTGTCAAGTAATCCAATACTTGGCCCACACCATTGTTCCACTTGGATATAACCATATCGGTGGTTTTTTACACTAAATAAAAGGTATTAAAAATACCTTTCCAACGATATATATCATGATTATAAAATGTGGACCGAATATGGGTTACATCCGAAAAGAATATTTTTTGACCCGAATTTATTTGTTTTTTGGAAATGGTTCTATATGGCAGCTATGCAAAATTATGGGCCGATCTTCTTAAATTTTGGAACAGTTATTTTCATGCATATGAGGATATTTCACCTCGAATTTCAACATAATAACGGTATATTTAAGATATATATTAACGTGGATTTCGGTAGTGGACCTAATGTGGGGGACATAGTCAAATATGGACTGATATTCTCAAAATCCAGCAGTTAGATTTAGGCATGTATGTAAATGATCCGTGTAAAATTTTGGATTGGTACCCTTATTTATAAGAGATTTATGAGTATTAAAGTGATTTTCGGAAGAGGGCTTTATATGGGGCATACGGGTAAAAATAGACCAAAATTCACAAAATTTTGTGGGATGATTTTTGTATATATTTAAATGATCTGTGCAAAGTTTTGAGTCGGTACCGATATTTATACAATATATATAGGGAAAAATGTCTTTTTCAAATGTGGTCCTTGTATGGGAGCTATGACCAATTTTGGGCCGACCACCATAAAATTTAGTACAACAATTTATTTGCCTATAAGGAGTATTTATGTCAAATTTTAGCCGTTTACTATTGTTTATATCTGTTTTATACGTATTTAAGTGAATTTTGGAAGTGGACTTTATATGGGGTCTATGGTCAAACATGGACCGAACTAAAAAAAATTTCGTTTTGCGATTTCTTTTTGCATAAAACTTATTTTTGCTGAATTTTGTCTTGATATTCCAATTTTATAGGCATTTATGTATAATTGAGCAATATTTCGGGAAGATTTTTGTATGGGGGCTATGACCAATTCTGGGCCGACCACCATAAAATTTAGTACAACAATTTATTTGCCTATAGAGATTATTTATGTCGAATTTTAGCCGTTTACTATTGTTTATATCTGTTTTATACGTATTTAAGTGAATTTTGGAAGTGGACTTTATATGGGGTCTATGGTCAAACATGGACCGAACTAAAAAAAAATTTCGATTTGAGATTTCTTTTTGTATAAAACTTATTTTTGCTGAATTTTGTCTTGATATTCCAATTTTATAGGCATTTATTTATCATTAAGCCATATTTCGGGAATATATATATTTGTATGGGGGCTATGAGAAATCATGGACCGATTCTTACTATTTTCCGCACACTTTCTTCTTTTATAGTACAAACAACGTATACAAAATTTCATGGTATTATCTGCAATATATTTCAAAATATTGCAATAAAATGGACGAAAAATCTCAAATTTTTATAGAGGTGGTCTCACATATTGGTTCATAACTCTGGTTAACCTAAACCGATTGTGCTGATTTTAAATAGCAAACTTCTCGAAAGCACTTCTGACAGAATTATTGAAGGTTTGGATCCCGAACATATCTTGGGACTTCAAAAAACTGATTTCAACATCCAGACAGACAGACAGACAGACAGACAGACAGACGGACATGGCTTAATCGACTTCGCTATCTATAAGGATCCAGAATATATATACTTTATAGGATCGGAAAATTATATTGTGGAAATTTCACACGGAATGACAAACTTATATATACCCTTCTCACGATGGTGAAGGGTATAAAAAAGGGGTACAATTCGGTTTTAGTGATTTTGCTCAAAAAAAAAAAAAAAAAAAAATGAAATAGGGCTTTTGGAGGAGATACCAGCAAAAAAAAATTTGTTGGCGGTCACGCCTATTTTCGAGGGGGCAGGCCCGTAAAGTTGAAAATATATAGGCCTATATCTCGGGAACTACTGGGTGCTTGATAATTTGTAATACACTAAATAAAAGGTATTAAAAATACCTTTCCAACGATATATATCATGATTATAAAATGTGGACCGAATATGGGTTACATCCGAAAAGAATATTTTTTGACCCGAATTTATTTGTTTTTTAGAAATGGTTCTATATGGCAGCTATGAAAAATTATGGGCCGATCTTCTTAAATTTTGGAACAGTTATTTTCATGCATATGAGGATATTTCACCTCGAATTTCAACATAATAACGGTATATTTAAGATATATATTAGTATTAACGTGGATTTCGGTAGTGGACCTTATGTGGGGGACATAGTCAAATATGGACCGATATTCTCAAAATCCAGCAGTTAGATTTAGGCATGTATGTAAATGATCCGTGTAAAATTTTGGATTGGTACCCTTATTTATAAGAGATTTATGAGTATTAAAGTGATTTTCGGAAGAGGGCTTTATATGGGGCATACGGGTAAAAATAGACCAAAATTCACAAAATTTTGTGGGATGATTTTTGTATATATTTCAAATGATCTGTGCAAAGTTTTGAGTCGGTACCGATATTTATACAATATATATAGGGAAAAATGTCTTTTTCAAATGTGGTCCTTGTATGGGAGCTATGACCAATTTTGGGCCGACCACCATAAAATTTAGTACAACAATTTATTTGCCTATAAGGAGTATTTATGTCAAATTTTAGCCGTTTACTATTGTTTATATCTGTTTTATACGTATTTAAGTGAATTTTGGAAGTGGACTTTATATGGGGTCTATGGTCAAACATGGACCGAACTAAAAAAAATTTCGTTTTGCGATTTCTTTTTGCATAAAACTTATTTTTGCTGAATTTTGTCTTGATATTCCAATTTTATAGGCATTTATGTATAATTGAGCAATATTTCGGGAAGATTTTTGTATGGGGGCTATGACCAATTCTGGGCCGACCACCATAAAATTTAGTACAACAATTTATTTGCCTATAGAGATTATTTATGTCGAATTTTAGCCGTTTACTATTGTTTATATCTGTTTTATACGTATTTAAGTGAATTTTGGAAGTGGACTTTATATGGGGTCTATGGTCAAACATGGACCGAACTAAAAAAAAATTTCGTTTTGAGATTTCTTTTTGTATAAAACTTATTTTTGCTGAATTTTGTCTTGATATTCCAATTTTATAGGCATTTATTTATCATTAAGCCATATTTCGGGAATATATATATTTGTATGGGGGCTATGAGAAATCATGGACCGATTCTTACTATTTTCCGCACACTTTCTTCTTTTATAGTACAAACAACGTATACAAAATTTCATGGTATTATCTGCAATATATTTCAAAATATTGCAATAAAATGGACGAAAAATCTCAAATTTTTATAGAGGTGGTCTCACATATTGGTTCATAACTCTGGTTGACCTAAACCGATTTTGCTGATTTTAAATAGCAAACTTCTCGAAAGCACTTCTGACAGAATTATTGAAGGTTTGGATCCCGAACATATCTTGGGACTTCAAAAAACTGATTTCAACATCCAGACAGACAGACAGACAGACAGACAGACAGACGGACATGGCTTAATCGACTTCGCTATCTATAAGGATCCAGAATATATATACTTTATAGGGTCGGAAAATTATATTGTGGAAATTTCACACGGAATGACAAACTTATATATACCCTTCTCACGATGGTGAAGGGTATAAAAAGGGGTACAATTCGGTTTTAGTGATTTTGCTCAAAAAAAAAAAAAAAAAACAAAATGAAATAGGGCTTTTGGAGGAGATACCAGCAAAAAAAATTTGTTGGCGGTCACGCCTATTTTCGAGGGGGCGGGCCCGTAAAGTTGAAAATATATAGGCCTATATCTCGGGAACTACTGGGTGCTTGATAATTTGTAATACACTAAATAAAAGGTATTAAAAATACCTTTCCAACGATATATATCATGATTATAAAATGTGGACCGAATATGGGTTACATCCGAAAAGAATATTTTTTGACCCGAATTTATTTGTTTTTTGGAAATGGTTCTATATGGCAGCTATGAAAAATTATGGGCCGATCTTCTTAAATTTTGGAACAGTTATTTTCATGCATATGAGGATATTTCACCTCGAATTTCAACATAATAACGGTATATTTAAGATATATATTAGTATTAACGTGGATTTCGGTAGTGGACCTTATGTGGGGGACATAGTCAAATATGGACCGATATTCTCAAAATCCAGCAGTTAGATTTAGGCATGTATGTAAATGATCCGTGTAAAATTTTGGATTGGTACCCTTATTTATAAGAGATTTATGAGTATTAAAGTGATTTTCGGAAGAGGGCTTTATATGGGGCATACGGGTAAAAATAGACCAAAATTCACAAAATTTTGTGGGATGATTTTTGTATATATTTAAATGATCTGTGCAAAGTTTTGAGTCGGTACCGATATTTATACAATATATATAGGGAAAAATGTCTTTTTCAAATGTGGTCCTTGTATGGGAGCTATGACCAATTTTGGGCCGACCACCATAAAATTTAGTACAACAATTTATTTGCCTATAAGGAGTATTTATGTCAAATTTTAGCCGTTTACTATTGTTTATATCTGTTTTATACGTATTTAAGTGAATTTTGGAAGTGGACTTTATATGGGGTCTATGGTCAAACATGGACCGAACTAAAAAAAATTTCGTTTTGCGATTTCTTTTTGCACAAAACTTATTTTTGCTGAATTTTGTCTTGATATTCCAATTTTATAGGCATTTATGTATAATTGAGCAATATTTCGGGAAGATTTTTGTATGGGGGCTATGACCAATTCTGGGCCGACCACCATAAAATTTAGTACAACAATTTATTTGCCTATAGAGATTATTTATGTCGAATTTTAGCCGTTTACTATTGTTTATATCTGTTTTATACGTATTTAAGTGAATTTTGGAAGTGGACTTTATATGGGGTCTATGGTCAAACATGGACCGAACTAAAAAAAAATTTCGTTTTGAGATTTCTTTTTGTATAAAACTTATTTTTGCTGAATTTTGTCTTGATATTCCAATTTTATAGGCATTTATTTATCATTAAGCCATATTTCGGGAATATATATATTTGTATGGGGGCTATGAGAAATCATGGACCGATTCTTACTATTTTCCGCACACTTTCTTCTTTTATAGTACAAACAACGTATACAAAATTTCATGGTATTATCTGCAATATATTTCAAAATATTGCAATAAAATGGACGAAAAATCTCAAATTTTTATAGAGGTGGTCTCACATATTGGTTCATAACTCTGGTTGACCTAAACCGATTTTGCTGATTTTAAATAGCAAACTTCTCGAAAGCACTTCTGACAGAATTATTGAAGGTTTGGATCCCGAACATATCTTGGGACTTCAAAAAACTGATTTCAACATCCAGACAGACAGACAGACAGACGAACATGGCTTAATCGACTTCGCTATCTATAAGGATCCAGAATATATATACTTTATAGGGTCGGAAAATTATATTGTGGAAATTTCACACGGAATGACAAACTTATATATACTCTTCTCACGATGGTGAAGGGTATAAAAAAGGGGTACAATTCGGTTTTAGTGATTTTGCTCAAAAAAAAAAAAAAAAAAACAAAATGAAATAGGGCTTTTGGAGGAGATACCAGCAAAAAAAAATTTGTTGGCGGTCACGCCTATTTTCGAGGGGGCGGGCCCGTAAAGTTGAAAATATATAGGCCTATATCTCGGGAACTACTGGGTGCTTAATAATTTGTAATACACTAAATAAAAGGTATTAAAAATACCTTTCCAACGATATATATCATGATTATAAAATGTGGACCGAATATGGGTTACATCCAAAAAGAATATTTTTTGACCCGAATTTATTTGTTTTTTGGAAATGGTTCTATATGGCAGGTATGACAAATTATGGGCCGATCTTCTTAAATTTTGGAACAGTTATTTTCATGCATATGAGGATATTTCACCTCGAATTTCAACATAATAACGGTATATTTAAGATATATATTAGTATTAACGTGGATTTCGGTAGTGGACCTTATGTGGGGGACATAGTCAAATATGGACCGATATTCTCAAAATCCAGCAGTTAGATTTAGGCATGTATGTAAATGATCCGTGTAAAATTTTGGATTGGTACCCTTATTTATAAGAGATTTATGAGTATTAAAGTGATTTTCGGAAGAGGGCTTTATATGGGGCATACGGGTAAAAATAGACCAAAATTCACAAAATTTTGTGGGATGATTTTTGTATATATTTCAAATGATCTGTGCAAAGTTTTGAGTCGGTACCGATATTTATACAATATATATAGGGAAAAATGTCTTTTTCAAATGTGGTCCTTGTATGGGAGCTATGACCAATTTTGGGCCGACCACCATAAAATTTAGTACAACAATTTATTTGCCTATAAGGAGTATTTATGTCAAATTTTAGCCGTTTACTATTGTTTATATCTGTTTTATACGTATTTAAGTGAATTTTGGAAGTGGACTTTATATGGGGTCTATGGTCAAACATGGACCGAACTAAAAAAAATTTCGTTTTGCGATTTCTTTTTGCATAAAACTTATTTTTGCTGAATTTTGTCTTGATATTCCAATTTTATAGGCATTTATGTATAATTGAGCAATATTTCGGGAAGATTTTTGTATGGGGGCTATGACCAATTCTGGGCCGACCACCATAAAATTTAGTACAACAATTTATTTGCCTATAGAGATTATTTATGTCGAATTTTAGCCGTTTACTATTGTTTATATCTGTTTTATACGTATTTAAGTGAATTTTGGAAGTGGACTTTATATGGGGTCTATGGTCAAACATGGACCGAACTAAAAAAAAATTTCGTTTTGAGATTTCTTTTTGTATAAAACTTATTTTTGCTGAATTTTGTCTTGATATTCCAATTTTATAGGCATTTATTTATCATTAAGCCATATTTCGGGAATATATATATTTGTATGGGGGCTATGAGAAATCATGGACCGATTCTTACTATTTTCCGCACACTTTCTTCTTTTATAGTACAAACAACGTATACAAAATTTCATGGTATTATCTGCAATATATTTCAAAATATTGCAATAAAATGGACGAAAAATCTCAAATTTTTATAGAGGTGGTCTCACATATTGGTTCATAACTCTGGTTGACCTAAACCGATTTTGCTGATTTTAAATAGCAAACTTCTCGAAAGCACTTCTGACAGAATTATTGAAGGTTTGGATCCCGAACATATCTTGGGACTTCAAAAAACTGATTTCAACATCCAGACAGACAGACAGACAGACAGACAGACGGACATGGCTTAATCGACTTCGCTATCTATAAGGATCCAGAATATATATACTTTATAGGGTCGGAAAATTATATTGTGAAAATTTCACACGGAATGACAAACTTATATATACCCTTCTCACGATGGTGAAGGGTATAAAAAGGGGTACAATTCGGTTTTAGTGATTTTGCTCAAAAAAAAAAAAAAAAAAAAACAAAATGAAATAGGGCTTTTGGAGGAGATACCAGCAAAAAAAAATTTGTTGGCGGTCACGCCTATTTTCGAGGGGGCGGGCCCGTAAAGTTGAAAATATATAGGCCTATATCTCGGGAACTACTGGGTGCTTGATAATTTGTAATACACTAAATAAAAGGTATTAAAAATACCTTTCCAACGATATATATCATGATTATAAAATGTGGACCGAATATGGGTTACATCCGAAAAGAATATTTTTTGACCCGAATTTATTTGTTTTTTGGAAATGGTTCTATATGGCAGCTATGAAAAATTATGGGCCGATCTTCTTAAATTTTGGAACAGTTATTTTCATGCATATGAGGATATTTCACCTCGAATTTCAACATAATAACGGTATATTTAAGATATATATTAGTATTAACGTGGATTTCGGTAGTGGACCTTATGTGGGGGACATAGTCAAATATGGACCGATATTCTCAAAATCCAGCAGTTAGATTTAGGCATGTATGTAAATGATCCGTGTAAAATTTTGGATTGGTACCCTTATTTATAAGAGATTTATGAGTATTAAAGTGATTTTCGGAAGAGGGCTTTATATGGGGCATACGGGTAAAAATAGACCAAAATTCACAAAATTTTGTGGGATGATTTTTGTATATATTTAAATGATCTGTGCAAAGTTTTGAGTCGGTACCGATATTTATACAATATATATAGGGAAAAATGTCTTTTTCAAATGTGGTCCTTGTATGGGAGCTATGACCAATTTTGGGCCGACCACCATAAAATTTAGTACAACAATTTATTTGCCTATAAGGAGTATTTATGTCAAATTTTAGCCGTTTACTATTGTTTATATCTGTTTTATACGTATTTAAGTGAATTTTGGAAGTGGACTTTATATGGGGTCTATGGTCAAACATGGACCGAACTAAAAAAATTTCGTTTTGCGATTTCTTTTTGCATAAAACTTATTTTTGCTGAATTTTGTCTTGATATTCCAATTTTATAGGCATTTATGTATAATTGAGCAATATTTCGGGAAGATTTTTGTATGGGGGCTATGACCAATTCTGGGCCGACCACCATAAAATTTAGTACAACAATTTATTTGCCTATAGAGATTATTTATGTCGAATTTTAGCCGTTTACTATTGTTTATATCTGTTTTATACGTATTTAAGTGAATTTTGGAAGTGGACTTTATATGGGGTCTATGGTCAAACATGGACCGAACTAAAAAAAAATTTCGTTTTGAGATTTCTTTTTGTATAAAACTTATTTTTGCTGAATTTTGTCTTGATATTCCAATTTTATAGGCATTTATTTATCATTAAGCCATATTTCGGGAATATATATATTTGTATGGGGGCTATGAGAAATCATGGACCGATTCTTACTATTTGCCGCACACTTTCTTCTTTTATAGTACAAACAACGTATACAAAATTTCATGGTATTATCTGCAATAGTTTTCAAAATATTGCAATAAAATGGATGAAAAATATCAAATTTTTATGGAGGTGGTCTCACATATAGGTTCATAACTCTGGTTAACCTAAACCGATTTTGCTGATTTTAAATAGCAAACTTCTCGAAAGCACTTCTGACAGAATTATTGAAGGTTTGGATCCCGAGAATATCTGGGGACTTCAAAAAACTGATTTCAACAGACAGACAGACAGACAGACGGACATCGCTTAATCGACTTCGCTATCTATAAGGATCCAGAATATATATACTTTATAGGGTCGGAAAATTATATTGTGGAAATTTCACACGGAATGACAAACTTATATATACCCTTCTCACGATGGTGAAGGGTATAAAAAGGGGTACAATTCGGTTTTAGTGATTTTGCTCAAAAAAAAAAAAAAAAAACAAAATTAAATAGGGCTTTTAGAGGAGATACCAGGAAAAAAAATTTGTTGGCGGTCACGCCTATTTTCGAGGGGGCGGGCCCGTAAAATTGGAAATATATAGGCCTATATCTCGGGAACTACTGGGTGCTTGATAATTTGTAATACACTAAATAAAAGGTATTAAAAATACCTTTCCAACGATATATATCATGATTATAAAATATGGACCGAATATGGGTTAAATCCGAAAAGAATATTTTTTGACCCGAATTTATTTGTTTTTTGGAAATGGTTCTATATGGCAGGTATGACAAATTATGGGCCGATCTTCTTAAATTTTGGAACAGTTATTTTCATGCATATGAGGATATTTCACGTCGAATTTCAACATAATAACGGTATATATACGATATATATTAGTATTAACGTGGATTTCGAGAGTGGACCTTATGTGGGGGATATAGTCAAATATGGACCGATATTCTCAAAATCCAGCAGTTAGATTTAGGCATGTATATAAATGATCCGTGTAAAATTTTGGATTGGTACCCTTATTTATAAGCGATTTATGAGTATTAAAGTGATTTTCGGAAGAGGGCTTTATATGGGGCATACGGTTAAAAATAGACCGAAATTCACAAAATTTTGTGGGATGATTTCTGTTTTTATTAAAATGATCTGTGCAAAGTTTTGAGTCGGTACCGATATTTATACAATATATATAGGGAAAAATCTCTTTTTCAGATGTGGTCCTTGTATGGGAGCTATGACCAATTTTGGGCCGACCACCATAAAATTTAGTACAACAATTTATTTGCCTATAAGGAGTATTTATGTCAAATTTTAGCCGTTTACTATTGTTTATATCTGTTTTATACGTATTTAAGTGAATTTTGGAAGTGGACTTTATATGGGGTCTATGGTCAAACATGGACCGAATTAAAAAATAATTCCCTTTTGAGATTTCTTTTTGTATAAAACTTATTTTTGCTGAATTTTGTCTTGATATTCCAATTTTATAGGCATTTATTTATCATTAAGCCATATTTCGGGAATATATATATTTGTATGGGGGCTATAAGAAATCATGGACCGATTCTTACTATTTTCCGCACACTTTCTTCTTTTATAGTACAAACAACGTATACAAAATTTCATGGTATTATCTGCAATAGTTTTCAAAATATTGCAATAAAATGGATGAAAAATATCAAATTTTTATGGAGGTGGTCTCACATATAGGTTCATAACTCTGGTTAACCTAAACCGATTTTGCTGATTTTAAATAGCAAACTTCTCGAAAGCACTTCTGACAGAATTATTGAAGGTTTGGATCCCGAGTATATCTGGGGACTTCAAAAAACTGATTTCAACAGACAGACAGACAGACAGACAGACAGACGGACATGGCTTAATCGACTTCGCTATCTATAAGGATCCAGAATATATATACTTTATAGGGTCGGAAAATTTTTTTGTGGAAATTACACACGGAATGACAAACTTATATATACCCTTCTCACGATGGTGAAGGGTATAATAAACTACTCTAATTGACCCATACCTCAACTTCACCTTTCGTAATTATAATATTAATGATTCAAAATTTCATATTCGAGAATATAACAACAAAAAAAATAGAATTTCAATTTATAGTCTTCCGAGAAGGGGATTTTATTTGTTAACCATTTGAGAAATGTGTTTACTATAAACAACTCAAATAATGCATCTGATTTGCCTCCACTCGTTATTAGACCTCCTGTACCTCTAAGACTTAGCTTTAATGATGTTCAAAACGCTATTGGTACTCTGAATCTTAAAAAAGCTCCAGGTATGGATAAAATCAGCAACAAAATGCTTGTGGAGTTACCTCGTGTAGCTAAAATAATTATCCTATTTATTTTCAATGCTATTTTACGCCTAGAATACTATCCTGCAGATTGGAAGGTATCTATTATTACCATGATTCCTAAGCCAGGGAAGGACCCCACTAAAGTAGAGTCATATAGGCCAATTAGTCTACTGCCGACAATTTCAAAACTGTTTGAAAAATTTTTATTGGCTAAGTTGATTCCAATTCTGAACGACACTCAATGTATCCCAAATCACCAATTCGGGTTCAGAGCTAAACACAGTACCATCGAATAAACACACAGATTGGTAAATGTGATAAGACAGTCGTTTGAAGAGAAAAAATACTGCTCCGCCCTTTTCATTGATGTGTCGCAAGCGTTCGACAAAGTCTGGCATGAAGGTTTAATGCATAAAATTAAATTAACTCTGCCTGCTAACACCCACAAACTTATGAAAAGTTATTTATATGGTCGCAAATTTACAATCAAAGAAGGCGATTTTTTAAGCCCCGCTCAGCCAATTGAAGCAGGAGTACCCCAGGGTAGCATACTGGGTCCAATTTTATATTTGATTTATGCATCCGATATGCCGTTAGACCCCATAATACATACTTCAACTTTTGCAGACGATACAGCCTTTGTCAGCGTCCATAAGGACCACCAAGTTGCATCACAGAACTTGCAGAAATATGTTTATAAACTTGAGAATTGGCTTGAGCTTTGGAAAATCAGGGTTAACGAACAGAAATGTATTCATATAACTTTCACATTGCGAAAAGATACATGCTCGGTCATCAGAATAAATAATCAAATTATCCCGCAACACAATGAAGTCAAATACCTCGGAATCCACCTCGATCGTCGTTTAACTTGGAAGTCTCATATCGACGCAAAACTTACCCAGATGAGATTAAAAGCAGTGCAAATTAATTGGCTAATCGGCAGAAATTCTACATTAAAGTTGGATTGCAAACTTTTGTTGTACAATGCAATTCTAAAGCCAATCTGGTGTTATGGAATTCAATTATGGGGTACTGCCTCAGGATCCAACATTGAAAAAATTCAAAGGGGTCAAAATAAGATTCTACGTACAATTACTGCAGCTCCATGGTATGTTAAAAATTCTCGAATCCACAAAGATCTAGGCATTCCTTTGGTGAAAGTCGAATTTACAAAACACGCCTCAAAATATGTCAGCAAACTTGAACACCATCCAAACCCACTTGCACGAGACATCCTTAACTTTACTGGCCATGTTCGGTTGAGAAGGAGGGATACCCTTGCTTTAACTCAAGCGCAAAACAGATGACTGGATCAGTGGATGTAAATTTTTTGTAGTATCATAATATTTTGTCTAGCACTGGCTGGACTTATTATTTTCTTTTGGTATTAAGATTCGAAAACTTATTGTCATTTCATTTCTGAAGATCCAATAAATAAATTAAATGTATTAAAAAAAAAAAAATTTATAGTCTTTTAATAAACGATAATAATCAATATGTTTTGTATAATAAATTTAAACAATTATTAATCAATTAAAATTTGGTCACAAATTAATATATGAATTGGTTGGAAATGAATATAAAAATTTAACAAGTTTTACATATTATAATAGGAGGTTTTACTATAAAACATGGTGACATGAAATGTTTGTTGGGTGATATGTATAAACGTAATATTAATAGGGTTAGGTAATATTTAAATGAAATCAACAAAATTATGACAATTTCAGTAGCAATTCAAAATATTATTTTTATATAAAGTTTGAATTTATATAAGTAGGTATTACGTTTATATAATAAAATTATAGTATGTTTAAAGTAAAATAAGAAAAATAATGGTTGATAAAAATTTGTTAAAACTTACATTTTTGTATAATGGTCCAACGTAGTCAGCAGGCGCCGGATGACAGTGGAACGTAGTTTATTTCTACTCAACCATATATTTAAATATTTTTATATGATGTGTTAGTTTTAATCGTTCATATGGATTTGTTTGTTGGGTTATTTGAGGTGTTGTAGTGTTTCGGTCTAATTCATAAATACATTATAACAGTCTAATAAGACAATGAGAGGCAAAATACGAAAAAATTGAATTCATAAATGCATAATAGCTTGTTAGCTGGTTATTAGTCGCTTGTATATATTGATATTTTTATTGTGTTCTCTACCCAACTTTAACTATTTAATAAAGTGACACTTGAATGCTTGTTTGCAAAATATTTGAACAGATACGAGAAAATTTGTGTTTTTTTTGTATAAAAGTTAAGAAAAGTGACTAAAGAAGTAAAAATGTTTACAATAAATTTGGCTTAAGTCGGTTTTAGTGAATTTTTTTAAATCACTTCCAAAATTTTATCACTCATAGTTTTAATTTCTAGTTAAAATAAATTTTTTTTGCCGAAAACTACATTTCTTTATTAGACGATATATATATCATATGATAGACACTTTAATAACCTCTCCAACGATATATAACATGACCTATTTGTTTGAACAATCTATAGGTCAATTTATTTTTTGATCCTATATTTTTTTAAAAAATCTTAAAAATTCTGGAAAAAGGTCTATATGAGTAGATATATAAATATCAAAATTTTAAAGTCAAGAAATTAAGCTTCAAGCTTTAAGGTATAACATGATCATGTAGGTAATGTAGATCCGAAGATATTAAAGAAAGATTATGACATTTCACCCTAAAAAATACAATCTGTACTATGCGAAGCCGGTGTTCTGTATACCATAGAGGAGAAAATCCTTACGCAATACAGGAAATCTTAAGCCGGTAAAATGTATACCATAGAGAAGAAAATCCTTTCCTGTATACAAAATTTTGAAGAAATATGTTTTTTTTTTAATTTTTCAGATCTTATAATTCGGTGATTATAGTATCTATAGCCACATATCATACCTTAAATTAAAGCTTTATGTCTTGGCTATTTATATAAATAAAGTTAAATAACACTTATGTAGATTTTTTTTAAATTTTTTAGACATTAAAAAAAAATTCAGGTCAAAAAATATTATTTTCAGATTTAACCCATAGTTGGTCAATACTTTGCAATCGTGATATATATTGTTGGAAAGGTGCTTTTAATACCTTTAATTTGATGTATTACAAATTATCATAGACCCAATAGTTCCCGATATATAGACTAATATATTTTCAACTTTGAGGGCCCGCCCCCTCGAAAATAGACGTGGCCGCCAAATAAATTGTTTATTGCTTTTATCTCCTCTAAAAGCCCTATTTTAAGAATTTTTTTTTGAGCAAAGTCAGTAAAACCGACTTGTTCCATAAATTTAATTAACCGAATTCGTAAGTATATACATACATACATACATATGTATGTATGTATATGTATATACAAATGGTATCTTCATAGCAACTATTACATTGCAGAAATGTCGACATCTACTACAAGACGATCAAAAATAATTGCTAGCACGTTTCCTATTCAATACGGAAGGAGAAGCATCATAAATTGTGTTCATTCTTTTTATTTATATAAATATTACTTAAATAAAAATAAACATAATTATAGAGATGCATAAACAATTTCATTAAAGTGAGCAATCGATTACCTGTTGTTGACGGCGGCACAGAGTACTCTTTAAACTCTGTGCCAGCGGTGAATAAGTGTATTTAAAAGCTATTTTTATACTATTGAAATTACTTTTTATATAATAACAAGTAATAAAAGAAATGTTTTTTAATATTTCGATTAAATTATGTGCAATAATTCATATTATTTTCAGTTTTCTATTAGGGTACTTAAATAATCAATTGTAATTATATTCATCACTAAGTATAAAATGAGAGTGAAAATAACATGTTATTGCCAACATAAAACTACAAAACCATTAAAACCGACAAATTGTTAATTTACTGTTATTGTGTAGTTATGAATACAAATTTTTATCAGTAGCTTATAAAACAAAAAGAAACTTATAACTATTATCAGCTTATAAGTTAAAATTTGAAATTTTTATGAATTACACCGTTTGTATGTAAGGGATTTAGATTACAGATTCAATAATAATTAACTTGTTAAACTATAATGTTTTTATAACTGATGAATAATTTAGGTGACCATATATCAAAAATTAAACAAAAAAAAAGTTGGATTTAAATTAAAAACATAATTGAACAAAAAAAAAAAAACACGAAAAGAATTGTAAAATTACGTTAAAAAGATTTAAATACAAAATTAAATTAAATTTAAGATCAAAATGAAGCTATATTGAATCAAATGTCACAAAAGTTAAACACGAAACTATTTATATGTATATGATTTACACCTGGTCACCTCAGATGCTTAGATTAAAACGTTATTATGGCCAATGAGAATGTTTTTAATTCAAGTGAATGTTTAGGGTGTAAAATCAGGTTAGCGACTATGCAGGATAAGAATATAGTTGAATTAATTAAACAAAGCAGGATATATATAGTTGACCAATTCCACCCCTTGTCAGGGTGGTTTCCCAATATCGATAACGCCAAAGATAAAGGATCAAAAATCTGCTGGCCAAACCGTTTAAAATTGGTAAATTAATCCAGATCCGCAGGATATAAAAACAAGGCAATGGATATTTTCCTTTGTTTTCCTTTTTATACAAATGTGTATAAATCCAACATTCAAAGCCCTAATAAAAAAAAAAATAAATCACAACTAATAAATTTCTAAATTTATGTAAATATATCCACAAGTTTTCTTACCAAAATTGTGTAGAAATCTTCTTTTCGTTCCTTCAAATAAAAATAAGGATTTCCTTACAATCCTTTTCAAAATTACAATAAAAATTTCAAACAAATTTTATGTAGAACCTTTTTAATTGAATTATAATTTTCGTTTGATGAAAATAAAAAAAAATTGAAAATCCAAAACTCATAAAAATCAATGCCAACTCAACTAACTAACTTTTAAATATTTTAAAACAAATTTCAATAAACAACTTCCTACACCCAAACTTAAATTTTAGTAAAAACTATTAATTTTGTAATAAAGAATTTATTAAGAAATCAGTTTTAATATTTAGGGAAATTGTCACCATCACAAGGGAGAAAAAACAGCTGATGCACTTTTCTTTGAAAGACGAAATCTTATAAATTCCAAATCATTCCAAATTTTAAAATGGTCAATTCTTTCCCTGAATGTGTTAGTTAACCTTTGGGAATTTTGTTTTATGATATTTCTCAAAGTTCTTAGTTCTAGAAGTTCTGAATTCAGTGGACACCAGAAAGAAACAAATTAAATACAGAAACTATTTCTGATATTATTTTGATATGAATTGTCAAGTGTTTTATGAATATTAAAAAAAATGCGATAATAATATATTGGTTCAAATTGAAAGCGCTGAAAAATATACATGAAACTTGTGAAGTTTTAAAATGAATTTGTTAATTTTTTATGTTTTTATTTATGTTGTTGTAGTTATGAGATCAGACTGATAAAATATCATTTTTTTTTAATATTTTGTTTAAGTTTTGTTGTTATATGTAAATAGAATTTTAAATTTGTTTTGTGTATTTTAAGGCGTTGTTTTTTTTAAATATTTTGCTACAGAGTATTGTCCTCTTTTTAAGGGTAAATGTCCGGCTTTTTTTTGGTCGACATCCTCTTTTTCTCAAAATGAATATGGCAACCCTAATCATGTATGAGTTCGCTATTTTCATGCTTGTGATAATAGCAACCTTCCTACTGACGACAAGTTTGCAAAAGTAAGACCGCTCTGGACCAAAATGAATGAACGATGGCTTAAGTATTTCCCCGGTGGAAAATATCTATGCATAGATGAGTCAATGATGCCTTATTTTGAAAAACATGGAGCTAACAACACGGAAAACCAATTCGCTTTGGATATAAAATCTGGTCTCTTTGAACATCAAAGTAATTTTTTTTTTATTAGCTTTTAGTTATTTATTGAATCTTCATATCTTGAACTAACAATAAGTTTTCAAATCTTAATACTAAAAAGAAAATAATGAGCCCAGCCAGTGCTAGACAAAAATTTTTATGATACTACAAAAATTTCATATCAACTGATGAAGTCATCTGTTTTGCGCTTGAGTTAAAGCAAGGGTATCCCTCCTTCTCATCCGAATATGGCCACTAAAGTTAAGGATGTCTCGTGCAAGTGGGTTTGGATGGTGTTCAAGTTTGCTGACATATTTTGAGGCGTATTTTGTAAGTTCGACTTTCACCAAAGGAAAGCCTAGATCTTTGTGAATTCTAGAATTTTTAACGTACCATGGAGCTGCAGTAATTGTACGTAGAATTTTATTTTGACCCCTTTGAATTTTTTCAATGTTGGATGCTGAGGCAGTACCCCATAATTGAATTCCATAACACCAGATTGGCTTTAGAATTGCATTGTACAACAAAAGTTTGCAATCCAACTTTAATGTAGAATTTCTGCCGATTAGCCAATTAAGTTGCACTGCTTTTAATCTCATTTGAGTAAGTTTTGCATCGATATGAGACTTCCAAGTTAAACGACGATCGAGGTGGATTCCGAGGTATTTCACTTCATTGTGTTGCGGGATAATTTGATTATTTATTCTGATGAACGAGCAGGTATCTTTTCGCAATGTGAAAGTTATATGAATACATTTATGTTCGTTAACCCTGATTTTCCAAAGCTCAAGCCAATTCTCTAGTTCATAAACATATTTCTGCAAATTCTGTGATGCTATTTGATGGTCCTTATGAACGCTAATAAAGGCTGTATCGTCTGCAAAAGTTGAAGTATGTATTATGGGGTCTGACGGCATATCGGATGCATAAATTAAATATAAAGTAGGACCCAGTATGCTACCCTGGGGTACTCCTGCTTCAATTGGCTGAAGTAATCGCCTTCTTTGATTGTAAATTTGCGACCATATAAATAACTTTAAATAAGTTTGTGGGTGTTAGCAGGCAGAGCTAATTTTATTTTATGCATTAAACCTTCATGCCAGACTTTGTCGAACGCTTGGGAAACAAACATCAATGAAAAGGGCGGAACAGTATTTTTTCTCTTCAAACGACCGTCTTATCACATTTACCAATCTGTATGTTTGTTCGATGGTACTGTGTTTAGCTCTGAACCCGAATTGGTGATTTGTGATACATTGAGTGTCGTTCAGAATTGGAATCAACTTAGCCAGTAACAATTTTTCAAACAGTTTTGAAATTGTCGGCAGTAGACTAATTGGCCTATATGACTCTACTTTAGTGGGGTCCTTCCTTGGCTTAGGAATCATGGTAATCATAGATACCTTCAAATCTGCAGGATAGTATTCTAGGCGTAAAATAGCATTGAAAATAAAGAGGATAATTCTTCTAGCTACACGAGGTAACTCCACAAGCATTTTGTTGCTGATTTTATCCATACCTGGAGCTTTTTTAAGATTCAGAGTACCAATAGCTAAGTCTTAGAGGTACAGGAGGTCTAATAACGAGTGGAGGCAAATCAGATGCATTATTTGAGTTGTTTATAGTAAACACATTTCTCAAATGGTTAACAAATAAAGTCCCCTTCTCGGAATCATTTCTAGCCCAGTCTCCAGTCGGATTTCGCAGAGAAGGCTTTCCTCTAACTGGTCTTTTTAAACCTCGTGCCGCCTTCCATAACGAAGAGTCAGATTGTGGGGTACTATCAAGACCCTCCAAGTAAGATCTAAGTGAGGCCGTTCTTTGAATTTCTAAGAAATTTCTTAGTATATCTCTGCATTCTCGTAGCCTAGCTTTCAGTTGAGGAGACCTGTGAATTTGCCACTCTCTTCTAACTCTTCTTTTTTCTGTCAGGAGATGATCGAGTTCAGCTAAATAAGTTCTGTTTATCCTACTTCTGCACTCAACGTCATATGTGGAGGCGTGATGTACAGCTCTTCGTATGTCCTCAGTAAACTTGCCAATCGACCCATCAATATCCTCGGTAGTTCTCAACACTACATTTTCCGTGCAGTGGGAACTTAAATACTTTTTATACTTTATCCAACTTACTCTGGTTTTAGATATGTCCGGAAATGGAGAGCCATTCCCTTGAAGGAAACGCATTGAGATAATAGAAGGAGAGTGATCTGAAGACAAGTCTAATGAAGGCTCCACTTGTATCGATTCTACAGGGATATTTTTCACTACTCCGAAGTCAATAACATCGGGAATCTTCCGTCGGTCCGTCGGCCAGTAGGTGGGATGACCGCTTGAGAGTACATCTAATCCAATTTTTGCAATGGTGTTGAAGAGTTCACGACCCTTCGGGGTCACCAGACGTGAACCCCAAAAAGTGTGTTTGGCGTTAAAGTCACCAGCAACTAAAAATCTAGCTCCAAGGGAATTGAAGAAGCTGTAGTATTGGTGTTCTTTTATTGAAAATCGAGGTGGCGAATAAATTGATGATAAAACAAAATTGTATTGACAGAATTCAATGCAAATGTTTGTTGCTTGTAGGTAATCCTCACATATGTTGTTCATTAAATAATGTTTTATTCTGTTCTTTATAAGAATTGCCGAACCTCCACATGCTCTTCCGCGTGGATCTTTAGAATCATATAACACGTAGCCATTAATTTTGAAGTACGCTGTCGCCGTCAAGTGAGTTTCAGAAATCATCATGACATCAATCTGCTTATCCATCAGGAAGTGTTCCAGTTCGTTTTTATGTTGGCGGAGGCCGTTCGCGTTCCAAAAACAAATTTTTAAACAAATCATTTCTTTAAAATGGCTTGTAAGATAGTGGATTGCATTTTCAGCATTTCCTGCATCATGGATGTCATAGTGGTCGTAAAAGGGCTGAATTTCAGTTTATGGGGGACACCCCTAGAGAAAAAATCTAAATATGCCATCCCCTTCAGAATGTTCCCAGGAGTACGAAAATCATAATGAAAAAGGGGGCTCACGCCCCCTATGGGCGTGGCAGTCGAAAAACGACCCGGCCCACCTACGTAGACAATATGGGTATCAAATGAAAGCTAATGTCTTCACGATTCCAAAAATAGCCATAGTTGCCAGATCGGGCGGTTTTTGCAGCCGATACGACCATTTTTGTTAAATAGGGGCGGGGGTGAAAAACGACCCATGCCACCTACTTAGGCAATATTGGTATCAAATGAAAGGAAATGTCTTCACGATTCCAAAAATACCCGTAGTTGCCAGATCGTCCAGAATTTGAGGAAGATATGTTAATTTTTATAAAATGGGGGAAGGACTTTTTTTGTTTATTTCTTTTTAGCTCGGCCAGAGGCCGAGCACTCGAGATCCCCGCCGTCTAGAATTAAGACATACTGGAGTTAAAAACCCCTAAGCCCGGCCATAGGCCGGTCACGCAAAAAAAAAAAAAAAAAATTTCCCCCACCCCAAATTTTGCCAAAATGGCCATATCGGCTACAAAAATCGCCCGATCTGACAACTACGGCTATTTTTGGAATCGTGAAGACATTAGCTTTCATTTGATACCCATATTGTCTACGTAGGTGCGCCGGGTCGTTTTTCGACTGCCACGCCCATAGGGGGCGTGAGCCCCCTTATTCATTATGATTTTCGCACTCCTGGGGTCATTTAAGGGGGCGTGGCATTTTTTTTTTCCCCAGGGGTGTCCCCCATAAACTGAAATTTTGCCCGTAAAAGTCTTCATAGTTTGGACAAGTGTCTGCAATGTAGTCTCTAGAGCGTTAATATTAGGCTCGTAATATTGTGATTTAGGTTCCTGCTCCAAACCTGGCATATTAGATTTAACCACGTTAGCGTAAGAAACTTGTCTAGAACTAGGCGCGTTTACATGACTAGTGGACCGTAACAATTGAGGGAAATTGTCACTCGATGCAAAAATAGGCTGTTGACGATGATCAGGTAATACTGACGTCTTGTTGGTTCTTATGCCTTTCAAATGAGTGTAAATGGGACAACCTCTATAATTTGCGGTATGATTACCTCCGCAGTTACTGCATTTTTTGAATCAGTTTTCGACTTATCACATTGAGCAGTTGCATGTAGCTCCCCACACGCAACACAAATTGACGGCAATTTACAATACGCCTTGGTGTGAGCAAATTGTTGACAGTTGAGACACTGGACGGGTCCCTGACGCCTATGATTCACGGTGATTCTACGATGCAGATGGTACATCAGATTGTAGATGGGATGGGACTCGTTTTTCTTTAAGACAACATCTCCAGGTTCCAATTCTACCCTGAACATGGGCTGAGGGATCTTTTCACGGTTTCTAATATTCAGTACGCTCTTGATTTTGAAGCCTTTGTCCATTAAACCGGTCTTTATCTCCGCAGGATCAACACATGGGTCTATACCTTTTAGAATGACTTGGAGTCCTTTTGCGCTTTTGAGCTGGTAGGTATAGAAATCCCTAGTCTCCCTCTCCAACTGGTTGGCCAATTTTTGAAAATCATCTTCCCTATTCACTTGGATCTTTGTCTCGCAGATATTTCCATGTTTAATTGAGGTTACGCTAAACATGTTTTCACCTATTACAGCAACAATTCCTTGTATCAGTTTGTTGGAAGTGGGCTCTCTCAGGTAAATTGGTGGGGGTTTAAATGTCTTTTTCGGTATTTCTGAATCATCCGTCTGAAGTAGAGAAAATCTGTTTTGGTCATTTGGTTTACCACTATTGACGGTCTTAGGAACTTTTGAGTTGGAAGACATTTGAGCAGATGTCGGGCTTCTCTGTCGCTTGAGAACGGTTATGTACTTATCCATACCTACTTGTTTTTTGGGTTTGACTGTACTATTTGATGAAGTAATTTGAAATTTTTTTGTAATTACTTTACGTTTTTTTTAATAAGTATACTGAAAGAAATTAATTAATTTTTTAATAAACAAATGTAAAAACTACTTCAATTTTTATTTTTTTTTGTACAGAACCCGTGGGCATTTTATCCCACTGCGCGCTTCAAAAAAACACCTAGGTATAAAAAATTATTTTTTTTTACATTTTCTCCTGTTTTGATATAACTTTTTTACAACTTGCTAAAAAAAAAAATAAAAAAATATCGTTATTTTAATGTCTTGGGATAATATGGATTAATTATAAAAAAAATAATTAAGAATACAAATCTGTATAATTTTTTATCCTCACTTGATAAATTTGTTTTACGCTTTTGATAACATTTTGTATTTCTTTGTGGAGCAAAATATTCAGCCATGTTTCCTTTTTAGTGTACGCGAGTCAACTATAAGGCATGCTGAACAAAAATTTGAGCAAGAAAGCAAAAGCTTGTTTTTATGCATATGGAAATGAGCATAAGCGCATCTAACTTACTTCAAACTGAGCAAGACAAGATCAAAAGTAAGCAGTGAGTAAAAGCAAATACATAAAATTTTATTATGCATACGACAAGCACCTTTTACTCAAAAAATCGATTCCGAGGTCAAGTTCACGTTTTATGCATGAGACACATTAACTAATGGCTACTTTCTCAATATTTTGAAAGAATAATATATTATCCCTCTAAATCTGGTAATAAATAACACAACGTATTTTAGAGGCATAGCTAGACTTAGTGCAATCCCAAAACTATTTGAGAAATGCATCACTAATTGTCTTTCACAATTATCATCAGCTATTACTAATATTTTGCAGTTAACATCTTTAGTCAATGATGGCTTTGTCAACGGTCAACTTACTGACGCCATTTTTTTTCTTGGTCATCCCCTGAGTAGCCCTACTTATGCAATGCATTGTGTTGGAACTAGGAAAATATGTTATGGGAGGGAGTAATGTTTGTGAACATTTGACTTGATTTTTCCTAAATTGAAAGTGGCAGGGAATACTTCTGCTGGAAGTTTGTTTGTTCCACTGTCCAGTCGAACACAAAAGGATGAGCCCTGACTGAAGAACGTGTATAACGTAAAAAACTGCGTGGTTCAGGAACAAGTTCCCTAATTTCAGCAGAGCAGATTCCATTATAAATAGTATCGATAGAACAGTGAAACACAGATTTAGTTAAGCCTTTGACAAACTTAACCACAATCTTCTGCTAAAAAAATTGGATGTTATGGGTTTCAACAACATTTGTTTAAACTGGTTAAAAACATATTTTTTAAATAGAACATCAGTCCGTAAAATTTAATGGTTCAATTTCTAAAAAGATATTGTTAAAGTCCCGAAGTCATCTCGGCCGTATTTTGTGTTTGCTGTTTGTAAACGACATGCCTGAAGCAATCAAATACTCAAATATATTGATGTTTGCGTATGATGTGAAAATATTCTCTAGTTTTAAAAATTCAGCAGAGCATTTTTATCTGCAGTATGATTTGGATAATTTTAATAACTGGTGTGACCTTAATTTAATGGCATTACACCTGAAGAAATGCAAACATATGCACTGTTCAAGAAATTATGATGCTGTCAATTTTCACATTTTAAGTGATCATAAACTAGAGTTGGTAAACACAATTATGGATATTGGGATTTTGTTATATGCAAAGTTAAATTTTGTACAACATATAACGATGACTGTTAATAAAGCTCGTGGTATTTTAGCCTATATAAAACGATGGGCAAAAGAATTCAATGATCCTGACTTAGTGATGTAAGGATATACTTCCCTAGAAAGACCGATTTTATGGGACCCGTATTATATTGTACATAGTGATCATATTGAATATGTTCAAAAACAATGCCTTTGTTTACGCGCATAGTGTAAATGTCCCCCAATTATTGTTCATATGATAATAATTGTTTCGTTAAGTTAAAATTGTTGCTATTTTGTGTTGATGCTGTATGTATACTGATTTATTATTGTTTATTGTTTGTAAAACCCCCAACAAGTACGGTACGTGTACAAAGAAGAAAAGAAAAACTGAAAATAAACCCATGAATTATATTTAAATTTAATTAACCCCGTCTTTTTATTTTCGAGGAAATATTTCAAGAAAAACATTTTGGTCCTTCGAGCCGGATTTAAACCCCCGAGTCTCCTTGAAATATTTTCAAGAAAATATTTTTTATTTTCAGAATCCCCAGTGTTTCATTTTCTTCATCAATCCCCAAACATCGTTTTGCGATCATCCTCATCATTTTAATAACAACCCCCATTTTCCATTAACACTTTAATCAGAAGGTAAGTTGTGTGTTTTTTTAATTTTGTTAAAAGTGAAAAAGTTAAAAGTGATAATATAAAAAAAAACAAGAGAACCAACAGGTGCGCGAATCAATTTGCCGTCGGCAAAACACCACAGTGAATTTGTGTTTGTGTTTAAATTTTTTGCTCCACATTTTTGTACCCCTTCATTCGCGTGTGTTTTTACTTATAATTAATTATTAATTTTTTAAATAATAATTAATTAATTGTTTAAATAATAAAAAATTATTTTTTTTTAAATAAAAAATAAATAATTGATTTTTTTAAAAGTGAGTATTGAACCACAGACCCCCTGTTTATAAGTATTAACACTTAATCGCTGGTCTATAGATAATAAATAAAATAACCCTGCAAATAAGTAAGTGCAATCTATTGTACTTTTTATTAAAAACACAACCGTGAATATTTACTGTGGCTTTGTTGGTTTTCTTTTGTTTTTCATTATATGGTCACACACACACAACGTACACTAGTGCTGCACATTTTTATTCGTGCGAAAACCCGGTTACTATTTAATTAATTGTGAAAAGTGAATTTTTTACTTTTTTTATTAATTTTTTGCCCTAAAAATTTAAGTAATTAATTAAATAAATTTTTTAATCGCTATAAACGAATAATTTATTAGTGAATATATAATATTCGATTTACCCATAGTGGGTACCCGTTAATATTTTGCAGCAGCACAAGTGTTTTTAATAGATTTTTTCTGTTTTTTAATTTAACGAAGTTCTTTTTACACTTACGGAATTCCTTATTAAGTGATACTTAACCCGATTTTATTTCCTAATATCACAAATTTAACCCGATTTTATATATATACATATATATATATTGTACGTGATATTTACCCATTGTATTGAACAAGGAATTCGTGTGTCAAAAATTTACTTTGTTGAATATATATTTATTATACCCAGTATATATATAATTTTATTCTATAAATTTATTTTATACATTTTATTTCGCCTGAAAGAATTTGTTACTCTTTTTTTAAATTGGATAGATTTATCTATTTTTACCCGCAGTTTCGTTATCGTTTCTTCTCTATTAGAAAAAGCAAATTTTTTATCTGATTTTTTCCTCACGTTGGACTTTAATTTTTACTCGTGTTTTGTAAATAATTTTTATGAAAATTTCTCCATATCGATTGAGATCAAGAATGGATGTGACTACTTTAATCCGCAATGCCGACCGTATAGCAGACTTTGAGGCATATATTGCCAGTATACCCGTGGTGGAACACCAACTCGGTGCTTTAAGTAGTCATGAGGAAGAGCTCAAACGGTTATGGGAAGCTGTTCGGTTATCTTATGACTCCTTTTTAATTGAGGCCGAAAGGTTGAAAGATCCCCAGATTATCGAACTGAAAGCCAAGTACTTTCAGTCTTACGGCACATACACCCGGGTGATATCTCTTATAACAGGTCACCTAGAACGACTTAGATTATCGACACAGGGCGAAAGGTCCATTGCGCAGTCTGCGCCAATGATTAATTTACCTCCGTGCGACACCCCAATATTCTATGGTGACTATAAGAGTTGGACCTCATTTCGAGATATGTTCTCAGCTTTGTATGGTAATAACCCCCGTTTAACCCCAGTACAAAAATTGTACTACCTGTTGCAGAAAACTGCAAAGGATGCACATGATACCATACAAACTGTGCCACTTACCAACGATGGCTATGAAATCGCATGGAAAAGGTTGGTTGACACATATGAGAACAAAGATGCCCTCATAAACGAACAGCTTCGAACCCTACTAAATATTAAACCGCTTTGACAAGAATCAGGTTCGACTATTAAAAATTTGCAAAGAACGATAAACGATTGCATTACAAATTTGTCATTACTTGAAGTAACCCCTGAAATATTTTACCACGTAGTGCTGGTGTATATTTGTGCTACAAAGTTACCTGAAAACACACTGAGTCTCTGGGAACAGTCCAAAAGACTTTCTAAAAATTCCCCTAAATGGGATGATATGGACGCTTTTCTAACAGCGCATTTTAAAACTCTCGAATCAATTTCTGACATAAGGCAGTCCCATTCAAACCCCGTTCAAAACTCGAACAAAAACTCCACAACTGCCAGTTCCCGAAATACCCCTAATTTTAATGCTGCCAAAAAATCGTCACATGAAAATAGAATGATTCAAAGTTTTGCGACCCAAACTGGGCAAACACCAAATGTTTGTCGTTGTTTCCTTTGTCAAGGTGCTCACCCCATTAGACTATGCCCCAGTTTTTTGAGTAAAAATGTTGATGAAAGAATGTCAATAGTGAAACGACTAAAGTGTTGTTCGAACTGTTTGGCAACCTCCCACGAGTACAAGAATTGTAAAAGTATTCATGTGTGTTCACTTTGCAAACAAAAGCACCACTCCCTGCTTCATAGAGATGTAAAGTCAAATATGTCTGCCAGTAATTCACCCCAGCTCCCTATAGCCAATGGTACGACTATGTCTTCATCTTAACCCTCCGTTCATTTGAACCCCAATCCAGCTAGCAGTCCTTCTCAACCCCCGATTAATTTTGCCCCATCAACTTCTACCGCGGCTCATAATCTGCAAACTTATTCCGCACAGCTCAAGTCGAACCCCAATTCAGCAGTCCTTTTGGGCTCGGCAGTGTGTATAGTGCACATAAACGATATTAGATGTGCCGCTCGAGCCTTAGTTGACCCTGGTTCGCAAGGTGCCTTTATTTCAAGGAGTGCATACGTTGTTGAGAAAATTACCGGTCGGTTGCCCTCGTCTAATATCTCTGATATTGTAACATCTACTTTCCCCGACATTACCCTGACCGACGTCATGTGTACCCGTATGGATATACTTTTTGGAGGAAATGTTTATCCTAAAATTTTAACTACGGATGTCAGAATACATCCAAATGGCAACCTGATCGCCCAGAGAACCGTGTTCGGGTGGATAGTTACTGGTGAAGTTATTCAGCCCCGACCCTTACACTCTATATCATCGTTTTGTACCCATCTCGAGTTGAACACTCAACTTTCGCGTTTTTGGGAACTTGAAGAAGTTCCACAAGCGACCCAGTTATCTGAAGACGATAAATATTGTGAGGAACTTTACCGTACCACCACTTTTAGAAACCCCGATGGCCGTTACGTTGTCTCTCTCCCATTTCGCCGAAAATTTTCAAATGAATTGGTATTAGGAGATTCTCGTAAAAACGCCTTTTCCCAGTTTGTGCGAAATGAAACGCGTTTGTTGAAAAACCCCGAATTAAAATCCCAATACGACAATGTAGTTCGTGAATATATTGAAATGGGACATGCAAAAGCCGTCAAAACCCCAGTTTCCACTGCGAATAATTATTATTTACCCCATCACGCAGTGTTTAAACCCGATAGCATTACCACGAAACTCAGAGTCGTATTTAATGCTTCAAACCCTTCCTCCAATGGCGTGAGCCTTAATAATGCTCTATACCCTGGTCCTGTTTTACAGACGGATCTTACTATTTTATTGCTGCGTTGGCGATTTTTCCGTTACGTTTTTAATGCAGACATTGAGAAAATGTATCGCCAGATACTTGTTCATACCAATCAAACCCAATATCAAAAAATATTGTTTCGTGATGATCCTGTAGTTGAAGTTAAGGACTATGAGCTTAGTACGGTCACGTTTGGAGTAAACTGTGCACCGTACTTAGCGATTCGTACTCTATTACAATTGGCTGATGATTGTAAACCCCAGAGTCCTGCGGCATCCGAAATTTTGAAAACCCAAATGTACGTTGATGACGTGCTTGCTGGCTCTCATGAGCTAGAAGACGCTTTCAAGAGACGTAATGAACTAACCCATGTTCTTGGCTCAGCTGGATTCGTTTTGCGAAAATGGACGGCCAATCATTTACGACTCTTGGAAGATTTACCCCGTGAGAATCTGCTTGATGCAGACTTCTTAAAATTTTCGGATGCCAGTACTACTAAAACCCTAGGCTTGCGATGGGATGCGACTAAAGATTGTTTCTTTTTCAAAATTGCATCGCAGCCACGCCAGGATATTGTCACGAAACGTGGTGTCCTGTCAGAAATAGCGAAGTTGTTTAATCCAGCCGGGTGGTTTTCACCGAAAATCATTGTGGCTAAGATCATAATGCAACAAATTTGGAAAGACAAGACAGAATGGGATGAAGTTTTGAACCCCCTAACCCTATCTCAATGGAGCGCATTTTTAAACGACTACCCTAATGTCGAGAAAATTAACATTCCAAGATGGGTTGATTTTCTCCCCGAAAATGAAATGGAACTTCATGCGTTTTGCGATGCCTCTGAAAAGGCGTACGGTGCTGCTCTATACATTCGAAATGTATCGTCCTCATCGATCACAACGCATTTGCTTGCGTCAAAAACAAAGGTAGCTCCCGTGAAAACTGAAACATTACCCCGATTAGAATTGTGTGGAGCGGCTTTGATGGCAAAAATGGTAGAATCATTATGTTCGGAATTAAATCTAGACAGGAAAAAGGTTTATCTATGGACTGATTCTACTATAGTGTTATCCTGGCTTAAAAAACCCCTGTGCCATTGGCCAACCTTTGTTAAAAACGTAGCGTTGATTGTGAATAAAGTTGGTAATGAAAATTGGTCACATGTGTATTCCAAGGACAACCCCGCCGATTTGGCAAGTCGTGGAATTCTTGCTAGAGATTTAATAAATAATTCTCTTTGGTGGCATGGCCCTGTATGGTTAAGACAACCTCGTGAGTACTGGCCGCGTCACCCCCCTATCGACCACCAACACCTTGAAGTTCAGTCATTTTCAGTTCAGCTCGAACGCCCGTATGACATATTAGAGCGATTTTCAGATTTATCGCGTGCAATGCGAATTACTTCGTATTTGTTCAGGTGTTTACAGTATTTGAGAACCCAAAAATGCTCGTATGATACCTTGATTTTAACCCAGTCAGAAATGAAATTCACCCGAGATCGCTTGGTTCTTATGTGTCAGCGGAACTTTATACCGGAATATACTCAGCTTTCAAAAGGTATGCCCGTACCTTCAAAGAGCAGCCTGCTCACTTTGAACCCTTTTATAGATTCAAATGGCTTTATCAGAATAAATGGCCGACTGGCTAGATCGCACGGTTTGACGTATGACGAGCGATTTCCTAAGATTTTACCCTATTCTGCACGTTTTACTCGTTTATTTGTTGAACATGTGCACAGATGTTCTGCTCATGGCGGTCATTCGTTGATGCTTCGTCTCATTAGAATTGAATTTTGGGTTCCCAAGCTAAAAAATCTGATCCGTACAGTAATCCATAATTGTAAGGAATGTACTATTTATCGAAAGAAGTCCGGGCAGCAAATTATGGCTCCATTACCCTCCGAGCGATGCTCTATATCAAGACCGTTTACTCATACTGGTTTAGATTTCGCAGGTCCCTTCGACATCAAGTCCTACATCGGTAGAGCTTGTCGAATTACTAAAGGCTATGTTTTAGTTTTCGTTTGTTTTGCAACGAAGGCTATTCATTTAGAAGCCACTGGTGATATGTCGACGGAAACATTCCTTGCGGCTTTTACTCGTTTCTTCTCTCGTCGTGGTTGTCCTTCTCACCTATACTCCGATAACGGAACTGCATTTGTCGGTGCAAATAATTTGCTCGAGGTTGACCGAAAGCAGTTTTTATCTGAAATAAAGAGAAAGGTACTTGTACGGAATAGCTTTCAGCCGCTTGAATGGCATTTTATTCCCCCCGGTGCTCCTCATATGGGTGGCTTATGGGAAGCCGGCGTAAAGAGCGTGAAATCTCATTTACGGAAAATTTCTGGTGTTCAGAAATTTACTTTTGAGGAGTTTACTACCATGTTAACCCGTATAGAAGCTTGCCTAAATTCAAGACCGTTAACGGCTATGACCGATGACCCATCTGATTTAGTTCCTCTAACACCAGGTCATTTTCTGATTGGTGCGCCTCTTCTGTCACCCCCTAAACCCGATCACGCCGATCTATCTTTGAGTGTTGCCAATAGGTGGCAAAAGTTTAAATATCGTGATACTAGAAATATCTATATATTTATTGAACGTGTATCAGTGCCCTATGACACCAAAGCATTTTTTCTTGTCGGTTTTAAAACCAATTCTGACAATATTGGTTTCTATGACACCCCTGATAATTAGCTCCAAAATAATGTAAACTTCTGAGTATCATTATAACAACCATTAAACATTTGTAAACTGCGTTAAAATTTTAGGTAGAATAAGCCTCAAATACATAGAAATCACATTACTGGATTTTAAGCTATCAGTCTATAATTGGTCCACGTCCAGTATATCACCACCATGTTAATAACGTTATTGAGATGAAATTCGGCTAAAATAAGCCTCACCTCATAACTTTACCTATTTTTATACTTTTTTCCTTAACCTGGTGAATATGGAAAAATGTTGAACCTGTTTTTAGTTTTATAAATTGTTACATCACTTACAAGATTGTTACGATAAATATACAGAAATAAATAAATATTGACAAGAATTGGTAATTACATCAATTATAAATTGTTAAAATTATATAAAATTTAAAAGCATTTGAAGTAAATTATATTCTGAGTAAACTTGTCTATAATACTAAAATTTGTCAAATTTTCTTAGATAATATAATATCATTCAAAAGACCTCAGTTTCTTCTTTCCACATCTAAAAAGAAATTGAAAATAGGATCATTCTCAACAAAATTACAGGCTTATAAGTGCGCAAAGGTACAAAAACCGGTTTTTTAACCGTAAAACCGGATTTTGGAGGTGGCCGGCATATTTCACTATTGGAATCTTATTTTATTCGACAAGCCCTACAAGAAAAATAATATCGGGTCCCAGGTATTTTGGACTGTCGCACCGTGTTATCTTATTATGATTTACAATATACAAACAAACAAACACATAATCATTTTTATATATGTATATAGATAGATAAGGGTTTCAAATGTATACAAATTTTAACATTTACTTAATATTGTTGCCCTAAATATTAATATTGATAGCTGATATAGCTTGCCTTATATATAATTTGTCATCATATCTATGGGAGGTGCCACGCCCACTATTGATAATCCGCCCATTCTTGTCCTAAATATTAATATTAAATTTTTGCTCTGAAAATTTGACCTCATCAGGGTGCGTCTTTACGTCCGGTAAATACGGTATATTTGTTTCATTTTAAACTTTTTATTTCATTACGATACGGGTAGCGAAGCACACCGGGTTTTAGCTAGTCACTTATATTTTTGAAAAATTTTTTAAAAAACTCTAAACCTTAATATCTCGTTTTGCGAGAAAATAAGCAAAATCTGTGTTCACTTGTTGACGTAAACAACTGTCAATATCAAATGCAACTGAAAATCCGTATTAATGTGCACTTAGTTTTTTGAATAAATGTTAGATCAGTTAAAAATAAATTTTCTTAGAATTTTAAATGTTTATTTAGTTAAAAACAACTGCACGGAATACTTCCTAAATAAACTACAGTCCGTTACTGTAATGATATTGTGAGTGTAGCTAATCATTTTATTAAGTAATTAATGTAATTTTTAAAGTTACCGATCAGGATGTTAATTTAATCAATTTTAAAAGATTTTTATATATCTAAAAGATTTTTATATATATGAATCCATTTATATGTTTCCTGATAGCTAAACTCTTTCCACATTAATCATTTTAGTGTTCTATTAAAACGTTCAACAATAGACGCCTTTAAGACATTATATGTTGAATGGTGATTAATTTCTTTCGATTGCATCAGTTGACGAAATTGACAATCATCAGTTGGTTTTTTGGTTTTCTACTACTCTCATAAAATAATATTTTCATAATCCATAGCAATTGATTGCATATATCTATTATGACGAGTAGCTTCTGCAAGCTGTTATTTACCATTTTGTAAGCTATTTATAGCTTTTACTATAGCTGATCCACCTAGTGCTGATAATGCTGTCAAGACAGGAATTAATGGTAGAAATCCACCAGTTTTAGGTTATGGAATTACTCGTGGTATACTAATATAAAAAATAAAAATAAATCTCCTCTTGCTCTTGAAATTAGTATGAACAGCTTTCTTTGCAATTTTAATAGCATCATGAATATTATTAGGATTTTCTTTTTTCAAATGTTTTAATGTATTTTCAACGGTGTTTGAAAATAATTTTTTATTACACACCTTTCGACTCATTCTTTTTACATTTTTCATCTTCGATTTAAACTTTTTAGTTTTAGTTGTTTGTGTTTGATTCATACCTAAAACAAATTTAACCTTTGTCTTCATTGCATTTGTAAAAAACCAATCGTTTGCTCGTTCTTTAAAATCAATATCTTTAGATTTTACTCGTTGCCACGCTTTTTCAGCTAATATTTTATCAGCTTTATGCCTTTCATTTAAATCTTTTGATTGCGAATATGCGATATCGTGATTTTTGCATGCAGCGTCTAATAAATTTATTCCTTTATATCCTCTTGATAGATGTTCCTTAAGTTTTGCACCAGGTCCACAAAATTGGTAATCTATATACATATATATCTATATATATAAAATTCAATGTATGTATGTATGTATGTATGTATGTATGTAACGTATAGACTCCAAAACGGCTGAGCCGCTTTTGATGAAATTTTCACAGCATGTTACTGTGCCTCTGGAAGGAATAATAGGGTACTTTTTTTTACCACGCCCACTTTTACGCCCACTTTTTTAAAATATTGTAATTGAAGACCAAACCTTTGGACCGATATTTTTGAAATTTTCACAGCATTTAACTGGGACTCTGGTATGATTAATAGGGTACTTTTTTTTTGACCACGCCCATTTTTACGCCCACTTTTTAAAAATTATGTAATTGCTCCCATATAGTTTTTAACAGATTTACTTCAAATTGTATACACATTATATACTCCAGGCGAAGCAAAAATAAAGATTTCTTAAGCCACGCCCCTTTTCACGCCAAATTTTTGAAAGTTTTATACTTTTTGTTCTCTATACAAATTTGTTCATTCCAACGTATTTTTTTTATTTGGTAGTATATTGCTCTGAATACTGTTAACGTCGCCATATAACTATGAACCACGCCTACTTCATCGCCCCCTTTTTTAATTCAGATACTTTCGTATACCACTAACAATGTTTGCTATACAAAATACTTTTTTTGTAATATGTATTTACCTAAAGTTTTATATACTTTTTAACTACATATATTTTTTTATTACCAAATCCCCATTTTTCGCCCCATTTCACCTTAAATTATATTGCTTTTAATCTATATATATATACTAGCTAAACCCGGTGTGCTTTGCTACCCCCCCCCTCGTCATAAAATAAAACGTATTTATATATTTACATCTCAGTCTCGTCTCATCGAACTGTTCGGACGTGTTAATTTTAGTGCGGCTGAATTTTCGGTGAAAAAATCGTAATAGGTGAAAAATTGTAATAGGTTGAAATTAAACAAAAAAGTGAAAAAAATAACTCGTAATAGGTGAAAATATATAAAAAAAAAGAAAAACTAAATGGCTCTCTGAGGAAGAATCCATAAAAAAATCTCTGGAGAATTTTCTCACTACAAGAGCCGTAGAACGGCGTCGTTCCTGTTCGCCCAATATAGTGATTTCAACAGATGAGAAAACATCATCTTCACCAAATAGTGCAGTCAAACCCAAAAAACAAGTAGGTATGGATAAGTACATCACCGTTCTCAAGCGACAGAGGAGCCCGAAGTCTGCTCAAGTGTCATCAAATGCAAAAGCTTCTAAGACTGTGAGTAATGATCAAAATAGGTTTGCTCTCCTCCAGACGGATGAGCCAGAACTTCCTAAGAAGACGTTTAAGCCCCCACCAATTTATCTGAGAGAGCCCACTTCCAGTAAATTAGTACAAGGAATTGTTTCGGTAATAGGTGCAAATATGTTTAGCGTAACATCAATTAAACATGGAAATATCAGCGAAACCAAAATATTTTCGTAAATTGTCCAACCAGTTGGAGAGGGAAAGTAGGGATTTCTATACCTACCAGCTGAAAAGCGCAAAAGGACTCCAAGTCGTTCTAAAGGGTATAGACCCAGATGTTGATCCTGCCGAGATAAAGACTAGCTTAATGGAAAAAGGCTTCAAAATTAAGAGCATAACGAATATTAGAAACCGTGAAAAGACTCCACAGCCTATGTTCAGGGTGGAATTGGAACCTGGAGATGTCGTATTAAAGAAAAACGAGTCCCATCCCATCTACAATCTGATGTACCTTCTGCATCGTAGAATCATCGTGGAAGAACCACATAAGCGTCAGGGACCCGTCCAGTGTCTCAACTGTCAAGAATTTGGTCACACCAAGGCGTATTGTAAATTGGCGACAGTTTGTGTTGCGTGTGGGGAGCTACATGCAACTGCTCAATGTGATAAGTCGAAAACTGATTCAAAAATCAAAAAATGCAGTAACTGCGGAGGTATTACACTCATTTGAAAGGCATAAGCACCAACAAGACGTCAGTATTACCTGATCATCGTCAACAGCTTATTTTGGCATCGAGTGACAATTTCCCGCACTTGTTACGGTCCACTAGTCATGTAAACGCGCCTAGTTCTAGACAAGTTTTTTATGCTAACGTGGTTAAATCTAATATGCCAGGTTTGGAGCAGGCACCTAAATCACAATATTACGAGCCTAATATTAACACTCTAGAGACTACATTGCAGACACTTGTCCAAACCATGAACACTTTTACGACCACTATGACATCCATGATGCAGGAAATGCTGAAAATGCAATCCACTATCTTACAAGCCATTTTAAAGAAATGATTTGTTTAAAAATTTGTTTTTGGAATGCGAACGGCCTCCGCCAACATAAAAACGAACTGGAACACTTCCTGATGGAAAAGCAGATTGATGTCATGATGATTGCTGAAACTCACTTGACGGCGACAGCGTACTTCAAAATTAATGGCTACGTGTTGTATGATACTAAAGATCCCCGCGGAAGAGCATGTGGAGGTTCGGCAATTCTTATAAAGAACAGAATAAAACATTATATAATGAACAACATATGTGAGGATTACATACAAGCAACAAACATTTGTATTGAATTCTGTCAATACAATTTTGTTTTATCATCAATTTATTCGCCGCCTCGATTTTCAATAAAAGAACACCAATACTACAGCTTCTTCAATTCCCTTGGAGCTAGATTTTTAGTTGCTGGTGACTTTAACGCCAAACACACTTTTTGGGGTTCACGTCTGGTGACCCCGAAGGGTCGTGAACTCTTCAACACCATTGCCAAAATGGGATTAGATGTACTCTCAAGCGGGCATCCCACCTACTGGCCGACGGACCGACGGAAGATTCCCGATGTTATTGACTTCGGAGTAGTAAAAAATATCCCTGTAGAATCGATACAAGTGGAGCCTTCATTAGACTTGTCTTCAGATCACTCTCCTTTTATTATTTCAATGCGTTTCCTTCAAGGGAATGGCTCTCCATTTCGGGACATATCTAAAACCAGAGTAAGTTGGATAAAGTATAAAAAGTATTTAAGTTCCCACTGCACGGAAAATGTAGTGTTGAGAACTACCGAGGATATTGATGGGTCGATTGGCAAGTTTACTGAGGACATACGAAGAGCTGTACATCACGCCTCCACATACGACGTTAAGTGCAGAAGTGGGACAAATAGAACTTATTTCGCTGAACTCGATCATCTCCTGTCAGAAAAAAGAAGAGTTAGAAGAGAGTGGCAAATCCACAGGTCTCCTGAACTGAAAGCTAGGCTACGGGTATGCAGAGATATACTAAGAAATTTCTTAGAAACCCAAAGAATGGCTTCACTTAAATCTTACTTGGAGGGTCTTGATAGTACCCCACAATCTGACTATTCGTTATGGAAGGCGGCACGAGGTTTAAAAAGACCAGTTAGAGGAAAACCTCCTCTGCGAAATCCGACTGGTGACTGGGCTAGAAATGATTCCGAGAAGGGGACTTTGTTTGTTAATCATTTGAGAAAAGTGTTTACTATGAACAACTCAAATAATGCATCTGATTTGCCTCCACTCGTTATTAGACCTCCTGTACCTCTAAGACTTAGCTTTAATGATGTTCAAAGCGCTATTGGTACTCTGAATCTTAAAAAAGCTCCAGGTATGGATAAAATCAGCAACAAAATGCTTGTGGAGTTACCTCGTGTAGCTAAAAGAATTATCCTATTTCTTTTTAATGCTATTTTACGCCTAGAATACTATCCTGCAGATTGGAAGGTATCTATGATTACCATGATTCCTAAGCCAGGGAAGGACCCCACTAAAGTAGAGTCATATAAGCCAATTAGTCTACTGCCGACAATTTCAAAACTGTTTGAAAAATTGTTATTGGCTAAGTTGATTCCAATTCTGAACGACACTCAATGTATCCCAAATCACCAATTCGGGTTCAGAGCTAAACACAGTACCATCGAACAAACACACAGATTGGTAAATGTGATAAGACAGTCGTTTGAAGAGAAAAAATACTGCTCCGCCCTTTTCATTGATGTGTCGCAAGCGTTCGACAAAGTCTGGCATGAAGGTTTAATGCATAAAATTAAATTAACTCTGCCTGCTAACACCCACAAACTTATGAAAAGTTATTTATATGGTCGCAAATTTACAATCAAAGAAGGCGATTTTTTAAGCCCCGCTCAGCCAATTGAAGCAGGAGTACCCCAGGGTAGCATACTGGGTCCAACTTTATATTTGATTTATGCATCCGATATGCCGTTAGACCCCATAATACATACTTCAACTTTTGCAGACGATACAGCCTTTATTAGCGTTCATAAGGACCATCAAATAGCATCACAGAACTTGCAGAAATATGTTTATAAACTGGAGAATTGGCTTGAGCTTTGGAAAATCAGGGTTAACGAACAGAAATGTATTCATATAACTTTCACATTGCGAAAAGATACATGCTCGTTCATCAGAATAAATAATCAAATTATCCCGCAACACAATGAAGTCACATACCTCGGAATCCACCTCGATCGTCGTTTAACTTGGAACTCTCATATCGACGCAAAACTTACCCAGATGAGATTAAAAGCAGTGCAAATTAATTGGCTAATCGGCAGAAATTCTACATTAAAGATGGATTGCAAACTTTTGTTGTACAATGCAATTCTAAAGCCAATCTGGTGTTATGGAATTCAATTATGGGGTACTGCCTCAGCATCCAACATTGAAAAAATTCAAAGGGGTCAAAATAAGATTCTACGTACAATTACTGCAGCTCCATGGTATGTTAAAAATTCTCGAATCCACAAAGATCTAGGCATTCCTTTGGTGAAAGTCGAATTTACAAAACACGCCTCAAAATATGTCAGCAAACTTGAACACCATCCAAACCCACTTGCACGAGACATCCTTAACTTTACTGGCCATGTTCGGTTGAGAAGGAGGGATACCCTTGCTTTAACTCAAGCGCAAAACAGATGACTGGATCAGTGGATATAAATTTTTTGTAGTATCATAATATTTTGTCTAGCACTGGCTGGACTTATTATTTTCTTTTAGTATTAAGATTCGAAAACTTATTGTCATTTCATTTCTGAAGCTTCAATAAATAAATTAAATTTATAAAAAAAAAAAAAAAAAAAAAAAATATATTTACAAACATTTATTTATTTAATTTTAATGTCTTTATTGCAATGCTTTAGGCGAGACCATGCCCCTTTGTCCACTTACATAATCAAGAATTTATTATTTCGTAAGAATATCCTGTTGTGAAAATTTAATGACGATCGGTCCAGTAGTTAAGACTATATTACGATGTTTAATTTTCCTAAAAAGGGGCGTGGTCCCACTCACTTTTCTCCTGGTACGTATTCCTAATTATGCCAATACCATATGTACCAAATATCACCGACGTACGTCAAAAAATGCCCAAAATATGGCGGGTTAAATTTGTAGGTTATATGGGCGGTGCCACCCCCGTTAGTACAATCAAAACTTCATATAGCCTATTATTCCTTCCAGAGTCACAGTAACATGCTGTAAAAATTTCAGGCAGATTGGTCCAAGGGTTTGGCCTCCTATTAAGCACAAACATACAGACACACATTCATTTATATATATATAGATTAAAAGCAATATTTTGGGCATTTTTTGACGTACGTCGGTGATATTTGGTACATATGGTATTGGCATAATTAGGAATACGTACCAGGAGAAAAGTGAGTGGGACCACGCCCCTTTTTAGGAAAATTAAACATCGTAATATAGTCTTAACTACTGGACCGATCGTCATTAAATTTTCACAACAGGATATTCTTACGAAATATTAAATTCTTGACTATGTAAGTGGACAAAGGGGCATGGTCTCGCCTGAAGCATTGCAATAAATACATTAAAATTAAATAAATAAATGTTTGTAAATATATAAATACGTTTTATTTTATTTTATGACGAGGGGGGGGGGGGTAGCAAAGCACACCGGGTTTAGCTAGTATATATATAGATTAAAAGCAATATAATTTAAGGTGAAATGGGGCGAAAAATGGGGATTTGGTAATAAAAAAATGTATGTAGTTACAAAGTATATAAAACTTTAGGTGAATACATATTACAAAAAAAGTATTTTGTATAGCAAACTTTGTTAGTGGTATACGTAAGTATCTGAATTAAAAAAAGGGGGCGATGAAGTAGGCGTAGTTCATAGTTATATGGCGACGTTAACAGTATTAAGAGCAATATACTACCAAATAAAAAAAATACGTTGGAATGAACAAATTTGTATAGAGAATAAAACTTTCAAAAATTTGGCGTGAAAAGGGGCGTGAAAGGGGCGTGGCTTAAGAAATCTTTATTTTTACCTCGCCTGGAGTATATAATGTGTATACAATTTGAAGTAAATCTGTTAAAAACTGTATGGGAGCAATTACATAATTTTTAAAAAGTGGGCGTAAAAATGGGCGTGGTAAAAAAAAAGTACCCTATTAATCATACTAGAGTCACAGTAACATGCTGTGAAAATTTCATCAAAATCGGCTCAGATGTTTTGGAGTCTATACGTTACATACATACATACATACATACATACATACATTGAATTTTATATATATAGATAAATGAATGTGTGTCTGTATGTTTGTGCTTAATAGGAGGCCAAACCCTTGGAACAATCTGCCCGAAATTTTTACAGCATGTTACTGTGACTCTGGAAGGAATAATAGGCTATATGAAGTTTTGATTATACAAACGGGGGTGGCACCGCCCATATAACCCACAAATTTAAATCGCCATATTTTGGGAATTTTTTTATCTACGTCAATGATATGAGGTACATGTGGTATTGGCATAATTAGGAATTCCAGGAAAAAGTGGGTGGGACCACGCCCCATTTTAGGAAAATTAAAAATCGTAATATAGTTTTAACTACTGGACCGATCGTCATTAAATTTGCACAATAGGATATTCTTATGAAATAATAAATTCTTGACTATGTAAGTGGACAAAGGGGCATGGCCTCGCCTAAAGCATTGCAATAAATACATTAAAATTAAATAAATAAATGTTTGTAAATATATAAATATATTTTATATTTTATTTTATGACGAGGGGGGGTAGCAAAGTACACCGGGTTTAGCTAGTATATATATATAAATGAATGTGTGTCTGTATGTTTGTGCTTAATAGGAGGCCAAACTCTTGGACCAATCTGACTGAAATTTTTACAGCATGTTACTGTGACTCTGGAAGGAATAATAGGCTATATGAAGTTTTGATTGTACAAACGGGGGTGGCACCGCCCATATAACCCACAAATTTAACCCGCCATAGTTTGGGAATTTTTTGACGTCCGTCGGTGATATTTGGTACATATGGTATTGGTATAATTAGGAATACGTACCAGAAGAAAAGTGAGTGAGACCACGCCCATTTTTAGGAAAATTAAACATCGTAATATAGTCTTAACTACTGGACCGATCGTCATTAAATTTTCACAACAGGATATTATTACGAAATAATAAATTCTTGACTATGTAAGTGGACAAAGGGGCATGGTCTCGCCTAAAGCATTGCAATTAAATAAATAAATGTTTGTAAATATATAAATACGTTTTATTTTATTTTAGGACGAGGGGGGGGGTAGCAAAGCACACCGGGTTTAGCTAGTATGTATATAAAAGAGTAACGTGACTGACTGACTGATTTATTCATCATCGCACAGCCCAAACTGCTAAAGCTAGAAATAAGTATAATGTACGTGTAACGTATATTGTAAGTGTGTATTTGGTCTTTAGAGGTTTGCTAGAATTTTTGAATATTGCATCTAGCTGCAACACGTTTTAATTCTTCTAAGCACCTTTTGAGTGCTCGGGTAGAATATTGAGAAAAACAAGTTCATGCGTTAAGATTAAAAAGTATTCTGATTTTTATTAAATTATTCTGTGCTATTTATACTAGATTTTAATATTTACAATTATTAATTCATATATCTGTTTACCTCTTTCTATCACACTATTTGACCTACTTAACTTACTATACTTGATTTCATTGGTCAGCATTTGACTCAAATGTTACTCAATACATTGTTTGAGTTGTAATTGAGCAACATATGGAATTATTTGCATAGTAGTATTTCAAGTGCTTTGACCCTTGTTAATTCACACTGTTTGTGTTCATGTGTGGTATGGGATATTATTACAAGTACTGCTTTAACTGTGTCATACAATGTTTTAGCTGTAGTTCGTGTGTGGTATTACTAGTGCTGATGAATGTGTTATTACTTTGGAAAAATGTTTAAAGTGTGTCACTGTTGTGTTTAGGGTTTTATGTTACAAAAAAGAATATTATTTGTGTTTAATTGTTTTCATGCATTTTGGGTAGTTGGCATGTGTTGTGACAAATGCACTACATAAGTTCCTTTTACAACATGTAGATCCACTAAGAAGGGATTTTTGGAAATTCGGTCTTTAAGGGGGACAAAAACGGGTAAAACCAGTACCCCTATATCTCCAAAACAAATAAACTTAGAAATAATATTTTAAATGCGTCCGCCTTTAATCAAAAAAAGAGCCGACAGCTGTCTGGTACTTTTTTGTAATTCGAAATTTAAGTGACCATATGGGGTAAAAATAGTCCCAGTAGAACGCTCCGTTAACATGTATATCTCCTACATAAATAAACATAGAAATACTATATTAAATGCATCTGGCTCAGATCAATAAAGACTAGAAGTCTTGTTGGGATAATGTATGATTAAGGTTGACTAGATCGTCTTGTGTAGTTATTAGGTAAAAGTCCAAAAATTCCTATGGCCCAATGTATATTTATACAGCTGTAGGGTACCAGCTTAATAGTTAGGCGTTCAAAAGAACTGCCAAAAGAAAGCGAAACTTAGGCAAATAAAACAAGGCAGTGATGCCGATTTATGTGAGATTCAACTAAGTCTGATTTTATTATACTTTAAGTCTGCCTTATATACTAATTACAATATATTCCTTACTTTCTCTAACTTACACTATCTTATTCTAGTTATACTTTTGTTTCAATACATTTTAGTTTCCACCAATTACAATGCGTTGTAATTGATTTCCACTCAATAAGTATTCTGATACTCACAAGTCCTTTATATGGACTTTTAAATGGTCCTTTATATGGACTTTGATTCTTTTTCCTATTATCTACCTTTACTAGTACGTAATCTCCTATGTCTAGATTAAGACTATTTGTAAATTTATTGTTTTTAACTCTATTTTCTTTAGTCATAATTGTTAATTATTTTGCTCTATCTAAAGAAAATTTTAGTTTATGTTTTAACTCTTTTGCATAATCATCGTAATTATAGATTTTTATTTTATTGTTATCACTAATTTCTGATGGTAAGCATGGTAATTTACCATAAACCATGTCGAATGGCGAGTAGCCAGTATCTATGTGTGGTGCCGTGTTATAGGCGAAAGTAAAATAATTTATCCACTTATCCCATTCGTAATCATTTGTTGTTGTTAGCAAGAATTCATTGAGAACTCTATGATTCCTTTCTACCGAACCTATTGTTTCATGGTGGTAAGGGTTTAAAATGTCTGCTTGATATTAAGTAACGAGCATATGTTACGCATTAGTTCGTTTTTAAATTGTCTGATTTGAGTATTTTAAATTTACCATATTTTAAAATTAATTGTTCTACTAATGTTTTGGCAGTTGTAAGTGCATCTTTTGTTGACATTGGGTGAGCAATAACGAATTTTGTTAGTTCACATTGCATTGTCAATATGTATCGGTATCCGTTTGAAATACGAAGAGGTCCTACAGTATCAACTGATATTGTCTCAAAACTGTTGTTTGGGGTGTTTGTTAGCGTAAGTGGTTCTTTAATGTTCTTTGTTTGTTTGTTTATGTTACACTTGTCACAATATCTTACACATTGTTTAACCATTTTGCTCATATTTTTCCAAATGTATCTCTGTTTCAATTTAATTATTGTTTTTCAAACTCCTAAGTGGCCTGCGTGTGTGGTATTGTGAAATTCATCGATGAGTTTATATTTCAATATATCATCGGTTATTCTTTTTGGGTCATTATATATTAAAATTTTAAGTTGAGGACTTTTATTGTTTATTTTTATCTTTGCATATGCTTCTTTTAATTCTTTCATTGTATATACTTTAAATATTTCATCACTTTTTGCTAGTGCTAATTCTTTTATCTTTTCTTTATTCATTTTAGATATCAGTTTCCTCAGAATCGAATCTAGTTTCGCTGAGTTATCGCTGAATCTTGCATGCATATTATAATTTTTTATGTTTTTGGCATGTAACTTCTTCATAATCGAATCTTGTTTCGATGAATTATCGTTACATCCTATGTGCACAATATTATCTTCAATTTTTATATCGACGTTTTCTATATTTTCAAACTTATTAAATTGCAATTTCTTTATATTCTTAATATCATTTATGGAGGTGCATTCCCATATTAGAAGTTGATCAGACTCCTGAGAGATGCTTTTATCCAATTCTTTTGTAGCTACATTATTATTATTATTCCCATTATTTATATTATTTCTGTTAATTTTTTCTTGCATGGCCCTTGTAGTTATTAGTATTTTGTTTTTTGTTTCATCATTTTCCAATGGTATCATTTGTTTAAGTATTTCTGAGTTTATTTCAAGTCTTGATAATGCGTCCGCATTAGTGTTGATTTTTCCTTTCTTGTATATTATTGTAAAATCATAGTCGCTTAGATCCAGTCTAATTCTTGTCATTTTTGACGATGGATTCTTATGTGAGAATAGGGAAATTAATGGTCTGTGATCTGTTACTACTATGAATTTTCGACCGTATAAATATGGTCTGAAAAAATTTATTCCCCAGTGGATTGCGAGCAATTCTTTTTTAATTATTGGTTTGTTCAAATCGTGTTTCTGTAGAGATTTACTTGCATAAGAAATTGGTAGATCTTGGCCAATTTTACCTTGGGATAAGACAGCTCCCAGTGCGTAGTTTGAGGCGTCGGTTGTCAAAATGAATGGTTTTTCGAAATTTGGGTATTGTAATAACGGTGGAGTCATTAATTTTTCTTTAAGTGTATCAAAAGCAATTTGGCAATTTTCTGTCCATATGAATTTTGTCGATTTCTTTAATAGTCCGTGTTTGGCCTGAATTAAAGAAATCCAAGCTCATTAAATGTATATTTTCAAATTTATATAATTAAATATTATTATTAATAAAATACACTGAGTAATTTAAAGTAAAAAGAATTAAACTGAATTTAGTGAATTTATTAAAATATGCAATACATTTATCGCTCAGTGTATTCCTTTTCGTTAATGTTTCATACTATTTTATAAGAGAATGTAAATTGTAAAGATTAAAGCGCAACTTGTGTTATAATGAGTTTTTAAAATATGCAAGAGACAGACTGAATAAAACCATCAACCTGTGCAGTCGCATTGGTTTATTAAGCGCAAAAGACGTTGAATCTTTATTTATTTGTTGTTTGCCTTTTTAACTTTATTTATTTTGTTTGCAACTTCGGTAAAAATTATTATCGAACATTTTTGGCGCCCGAGCAGGGACTGCAGTTTTTCAAAAAATAAATCGTTGTAACAAAGGTTAAAAAGGTTGGTGAACACTTTTGTCAACATCATCATCATTCCATACATTTGGAAAGTTCAATGAAGGACGTTCGCCGTTAATCTGATAGATTGGACCTAATCACAAAACAAGGCAAGGGAGTTTCTTATACAACATCAAGGTACTGTACATAAGTATTGAAAGTGTAGGCGATAGTTCATAATAATTGACTGTACATGTCAATTTTACATACCCAGAAGCAAAGTTAAACCGTAAAGTCGACTGCACTCGCAATCAAATATACATACATACCAACATTAATTTTTTCCAATATCTGCTAAAGCACCAAATAAGAAATTAACCGCTACTTTGATTCGTTGTTGTTGTCGATGAGAAGATCGTTTCTCACAATCATCACTACGGTGGTTATTGTTATAATACACATTCCTGTCAATTACAAACGTGTTAAATATTTGTTGTAGCTACACTCCTGACTCTCCTAAATTGAACGTATAATACGATAATTGCTCATTGGAAAACACATCAAATCTACTCAAACATTTTATTTGATTTCGAACTTGTTGTCCCAACAAAACATCTTTCCAAATTTAATATTTGCTGATAAAACAAATCGATCCCAACCTCGTCGGTTACTTTGTTGCGGATACATTTGTTGTGTTGTTGAATTTAAAGATACATATTATAAAACAAGTAAGAGTGCTATATTCTCGGCTTTGCCGAATCTTAAATACCCTTCACCTAAGCGTAATAAGAAATACAGAAACTACACTAGACTAGAATATCCTAATTCTGTGTTTTCTATTCAGTCTTAGTGCAAATTTTATTAGTATTTGATATATTGTTTGAAAGACAATTTTACGACCAACATAATTTATGTTAAATATTTTGAAATTTTGTCTAATTTTCACCATTTTTAATTGATTTAATTACCAATTCTTACCATAATTTGCAGAGTCTGTCTGATGTTCATAATAATCTTGAGTGTAACTTAACAAACAGAGTATAAATAAAAAAGGGGTACAATTCGGTTTTAATGATTTTGCTTAAAAAAAAAAAAAAAAATCAAATAGGGCTTTTAGAGGAGATACCAGCAAAAAAAAAATTTGTTGGCGGTCACGCCTATTTTCGAGGGGGCGGGCCCTTAAAGTTGAAAATATATAGGCCTATATCTCGGGAACTACTGGGTGTCTGATAATTTGTAATACATTAAATAAAAGGTATTAAAAATACCTTTCCAACGATATATATCATGATTATAAAATGTGGACCGAATATGGGTTAAATCCGAAAAGAATATTTTTTGACCCGAATTTATTTGTTTTTTGGAAATGGTTCTATATGGCAGGTATGACAAATTATGGGCCGATCTTCTTATATTTTGGAACAGTTATTTTCATGCATATGAGGATATTTCACGTCGAATTTCATCATAATAACAGTATATTTAAGATATATATTAGTATTAACGTGGATTTCGGTAGTGGGTCTTATGTGGGGGATATAGTCAAATATGGACCGATATTCTCAAAATCCAGCAGTTTGATTTAGGCATGTATGTAAATGATCCGTGTAAAATTTTGGATTGGTACCCTTATTTATAAGCGATTTATGAGTATTAAAGTGATTTTCGGAAGAGGGCTTTATATGGGGCATACGGTTAAAAATAGACCGAAATTCACAAAATTTTGTGGGATGATTTTTGTATATATTAAAATGATCTGTGCAAAGTTTTGAGTCGGTACCGATATTTATACAATATATATAGGGAAAAATCTCTTTTTCAGATGTGGTCCTTGTATGGGAGCTATGACCAGTTCTGGGCCGACCACCATAAAATTTGGTACAATAATTTATTTGCCTATAAAGAGTGTTTATGTCAAATTTTAGCCGTTTAACATTATTTATATCTGTTTTATATGTATTTAAGTGAATTTTGTAAGTGGACTTTATATTGGGTCTATGGTCAAATATGGACCGAACTAAAAAAAATTTCGGTTTGTGATTTCTTTTTGCACAGAACTTAGTTTTGCTGAATTTTGTGTTGATATTCCAATTTTATAGGCATTTATGTATAATTGAGCAATATTTCGGGAAGATTTTTGTATGGGGCCTATGACCATTTCTGGGCCGACCACCATAAAATTTGGTATAATAATTTATTTGCCTATAAAGAGTGTTTATGTCAAATTTTAGCCGTTTAACATTATTTATATCTGTTTTATATGTATTTAAGTGAATTTTGTAAGTGGACTTTATATGGGGTCTATGGTCAAACATGGACCGAACTAAAAAAAATTTCGTTTTGCGATTTCTTTTTGCATAAAACTTATTTTTGCTGAATTTTGTCTTGATATTCCAATTTTATAGGCATTTATTTATCATTAAGCCATATTTCGGGAATATATATATTTGTATGGGGGCTATGAGAAATCATGGACCGATTCTTACTATTCTCCGCACACTTTCTTCTTTTATAGTACAAACAACGTATACAAAATTCATGGTATTATCTGCAATATATTTCAAAATATTGCAATAAAATGGACGAAAAATATCAAATTTTTATAGAGGTGGTCTCAAATATAGGTTCATAACTCTGGTTGACCTAAACCGATTTTGCTGATTTTAAATAGCAAACTTCTCGAAAGCACTTCTGACAGAATTATTGAAGGTTTGGATCCCGAACATATCTTGGGACTTCAAAAAACTGATTTCAACATCCAGACAGACAGACGGACATGGCTTAATCGACTTCGCTATCTATAAGGATCCAGAATATATATACTTTATAGGGTCGGAAAATTATATTGTGGAAATTTCACACGGAATGACAAACTTATATATACCCTTCTCACGATGGTGAAGGGTATAAAAATAATACATCATTATCAACATATTTAAAAACCATAGCTGGGGAATAATGATTAGAAATCCTAATGATTAGCAATTAGATTAGAAATTTTAATTGTGCTGAACAATTGATTAATTATGATTAGTTAGCCATTTTAGACGATTACTAATTGATTAGATTAGAAATAATCAAAAATCTAATCACAATTAGTGATGATTAGCATTTCTAATCAAAACTAATCCAAAAAATAATTGATTAGATTTCTTGATTATTTTTGATTAGATTTTTTTTTTTTTAATACATTTCATATATTTATTGAATCTTCAGAAATGAAATGACAATAGGTTTTCGAATCTTAATACTAAAAGAAAATAATAAGTCCAGCCAGTGCTAGACAAAATATTATGATACTACAAAAAATTTATATCCACTGATCCAGTCATCTGTTTTGCGCTTGAGTTAAAGCAAGGGTATCCCTCCTTCTCAACCGAACATGGCCACTAAAGTTAAGGATGTCTCGTGCAAGTGGGTTTGGATGGTGTTCAAGTTTGCTGACATATTTTGAGGCGTTTTTTGTAAGTTCGACTTTCACCAAAGGAATGCCTAGATCTTTGTGAATTCTAGAATTTTTAAAGTACCATGGAGCTGCAGTAATTGTACGTAGAATCTTATTTTGACCCCTTTGAATTTTTTCAATGTTGGATGTTGAGGCAGAACCCCATAATTGAATTCCATAACACCAGATTGGCTTTAGAATTGCATTGTACAACAAAAGTTTGCAATCCAACTTTAATGTAGAATTTCTGCCGATTAGCCAATTAATTTGCACTGCTTTTAATCTCATCTGGGTAAGTTTTGCGTCGATATGAGACATCCAAGTTAAACGACGATCGAGGTGGAGTCCGAGGTATTTGACTTGATTGTGTTGCGGGATAATTTGATTATTTATTCTGATGAACGAGCAGGTATCTTTTCGCAATGTGAAAGTTATATGAATACATTTCTGTTCGTTAACCCTGATTTGCCAAAGCTCAAGCCAATTCTCTAGTTTATAAACATATTTCTGCAAATTCTGTGATGCTATTTGATGGTCCTTATGAACGCTAATAAAGGCTGTATCGTCTGCAAAAGTTGAAGTATGTATTATGGGGTCTGACGGCATATCGTATGCATAAATCAAATATAAAGTTGAACCTAGTATGCTACCCTGGGATACTCCTGCTTCAATTGGCTGAGCGGGGCTTAAAAAATCGCCTTCTTTGATTGTAAATTTGCGACCATATAAATAACTTTTCATAAGTTTGTGGGTGTTAGCAGGCAGAGCTAATTTTATTTTATGCATTAAGCCTTCATGCCAGACTTTGTCGAACACTTGGGAAACATCAATGAAAAGCGCGGAACAGTATTTTTTCTCTTCAAACGACCGTCTTATCACATTTACCAATCTGTGTGTTTGTTCGTTGGTACTGTGTTTAGCTCTAAACCCGAATTGGTGATTTGGGATACATTAAGTGTCGTTCAGAATTGGAATCAACTTAGCCATTAACAATTTTTCAAACAGTTTTGAAATTGTCGGCAGAAATAAGTTCAGTTTGTCCCACTTCTGCACTCAACGTCATATGTGGAGGCGTGATGTACAGCTCTTCGTATGTCCTCAGTAAACTTGCCAATCGACCCATCAATATCCTCGGTAGTTCTCAACACTATATTTTCCGTGCAGTGGGAACTTAAATACTTTTTACACTTTATCCAACTTACTCTGGTTTTAGATATGTCCCGAAATGAAGAGCCATTCCCTTGAAGGAGACGCATTGAAATAATAGAAGGGGAGTGATCTGAAGACAAGTCTAATGAAGGCTCCACTTGTATCGATTCTACAGGGATATTTTTCACTACTCCAAAGTCAATAATATCGGGAATCTTCCGTCGGTCCGTCGGCCAGTAAGTGGGATGCCCGCTTGAGAGTACATCTAAGCCCATTTTGGCAATGGTGTTGAAGAGTTCACGACCCTTCGGGGTCACCAGACGTGAACCCCAAAATGTGTGTTTGGCGTTAAAGTCACCAGCAACTAAAAATCTAGCTCCAAGTCAATTGAAGAAGCTGTAGTATTGATGTTCTTTTATTGAAAATCGAGGCGGCGAATAAATTGATGAATTGATAGCTATACAAGGTAACTCCACAAGTATTTTGTTGCTGATTTTATCCATACCTGGAGCTTTTTTAAGATTCAGAGTACCAATAGCGCATTGAACATCATTAAAACTAAGTCTTAGCGGTACAGGAGGTCTAATAACGAGTGGAGGCAAATCAGATGCATTATTTGAGTGGTTTATAGTAAACACATTTCTTAAATGGTTAACAAATAAAGTCCCCTTCTCGGAATCATTTCTAGCCCAGTCTCCAGTCGGATTTCGCGGAGGAGGCTTTCCTCTAACTGATCTTTTTAAACCTCGCGCCACTCTCTTCTAACTCATATTTTTTCTGTCAGGAGATGATCGAGTTCAGCGAAATAAGTTCTGTTTGTCCCACTTCTGCACTCAACGTCATATGTGGAGGCGTGATGTACAGCTCTTCGTATGTCCTCAGTAAACTTGCCAATCGACCCATCAATATCCTCGGTAGTTCTCAACACTACATTTTCCGTGCAGTGGGAACTTAAATACTTTTTACACTTTATCCAACTTACTCTGGTTTTAGATATGTCCCGAAATGGAGAGCCATTCCCTTAAAGGAGACGCATTGAAATAATAGACGGGGAGTGATCTGAAGACAAGTCTAATGAAGGCTCCACTTGTATCGATTCTACAGGGATATTTTTCACTACTCCAAAGTCAATAATATCGGGAATCTTCCGTCGGTCCGTCGGCCAGTAAGTGGGATGCCCGCTTGAGAGTACATCTAAGCCCATTTTGGCAATGGTGTTGAAGAGTTCACGACCCTTCGGGGTCACCAGACGTGAACCCCAAAATGTGTGTTTGGCGTTAAAGTCACCAGCAACTAAAAATCTAGCTCCAAGTTAATTGAAGAAGCTGTAGTATTGATGTTCTTTTATTGAAAATCGAGGCGGCGAATAAATTGATGATAAAACCAAATTGTACTGACAGAATTCAATACAAATGTTTGTTGCTTTGTAGGTAATCCTCACATATGTTGTTCATTAAATAATGTTTTATTCTGTTCTTTATAAGAATTGCCGAACCTCCACATGCTCTTCCGCGGGGATCTTTAGTATCATACAACACGTAGCCATTAATATTGAAGTACCCTGTCGCCGTCAAGTGAGTTTCAGCAATCATCATGACATCAATCTGCTTATCCATCAGAAAGTGTTCCAGTTCGTTTTTATGTTGGCGGAGGCCGTTTGCATTCCAAAAACAAATTTTTAAACAAATCATTTCTTTAAAATGGCTTGTAAGATAGTGGATTGCATTTTCAGCATTTCCTGCATCATGGATGTCATAGTGGTCGTAAAATACGCCTCAAAATATGTCAGCAAACGTGAACACCATCCAAACCCACTTGCACGAGACATCCTTAACTTTAGTGGCCATGTTCGGTTGAGAAGGAGGGATACCCTTGCTTTAACTCAAGCGCTAAAAAGATGACTGGATCAGTGGATGTAAATATTTTGTAGTATCATAATATTTTGTCTAGCACTGGCTGGACTTATTATTTTCTTTTAGTATTAAGATTCGAAAACTTATTGTCATTTCATTTCTGAAGATTCAATATATAAATTAAATGTATTAAAAAAAAAAAAAAAATGGATGAAATTCGTTCAACTACCAAGTTGGCATTTCTCGCTGTGTTTTAAAGGATTGTTCCCAGAGTGCTAATGTCTCATCGGGTAATTTTGTTGAAACTAGGTATATTAAAATTGGGTCCCATCCATCTACTTTTACGTTTAATGCCTTGAGAGCTGTTAGACAGTCAGTAACTGTGGAATGAATTTTTTGAATTGATTCACTGTCTTCGGATCTAGCAGTGGGAATGTTAAATAGGACTTTTAATTTGTTATCTATTAAAACTCTCTTGTTATCAAACCGAGATTTAAGTGCATTCCATGCGTGTTCAAAGTTTGTATCACATAGAGTATACCGTTTAACGATTGCACCGGCACTGCCGCTTGTTTTCAATCTTAAGTAAAACAGTTTCTGTGCATGCGGAATTTCGTCGTTTTCAATACAAGCTGTAGTAAATAGGTCGCGAAATGCGGGACAATCTTCATAGCTACCGGTAAATGTGTCTATATCGCATGGGGGAGTTTTATAAATGAATTTCTATTTCGTGTAGAGAGCATCTGAGGAATGAGACTTGATCGAGACACTGTGTTCTGGGGTTCGCTTGCTCTTGAAATTTTGAGTAGATCTAATATATGGGACTTACATGAATAATATGTTTCGGAACTAACATTAAAACTGACCCTATTGTTTTCTTTATAATCGGGACTGTTTTCCGATCTTGAGGATAACATTAGAGTCTCGTAAGAGATTTGTAATTTCTGCCATCTATTTTTTAGATTAAGTAATTTTGCTTTCAACACTGAATCAGTTTTATCCTCGATGTCGGATTTAATAAAATTTGTGCAAAAATATATTAGATGATCGCTATCAAAATTAAACTTTTCGTGTTTAATTGATGTATGTATGGTTTTCAGATAAGAGTGGAATATAATCTGAGCTTATGTGTGAGATATAATTAACTCAATAATGTGAACGTGATTCACAATTATGTGAGAAGATAATGAAGATTAATTCCACTATTTTTTGGCCGAACAAAACTAACAAATAATTAACCATCAATAAGGTCTACTAAAAACGTACATAAATCCACACGGAAGGCACACCGAAATAAAGTCATCATGGCACTATACAAGAAAATAAAAGAAAAATACAACAACAACACTAACATTTTTATTAAAAATTATTCAAAACACAACAAATTACAGTCCAATTTAAAATCTTCAACTACTTTTCTAATTAAGTGTAAACGATCGGGTATTATTCCAAATTTTATACAAAACTCAACGAAGAACATTAACAATATTTTTAAAATTGACAATAGAATACCACTAAATTTACAAAAACCTTTATCAAAACTAATTTGTAATTTTCACATTAAAATCTTAAAAATGCTAATACAACAAAAACATAAACAAATTAAAAATAACACAAAACAACTAGCAAAAACAAAATAAAGGATAGAAAAAGACCTAGACAAACAAGACAGTGAGCTATTTTTCAAAAGCGAAAATATTTTACTTAATAAACACAACAATAACAATAAGATGAGACACATTAAAAAACTAGATGCATTAAAGTTGAGATTGGATGAGAAATTGAATATTCGGCACAACAAAGAGTGGTTTGTAAACAAAACAAATAAAAACATACCAACAAATATACAGTGGCTACTCTCACTAGGCCCCAAGCATGCTATACCGACAACACTTTTTAAATGCATTGCTGAAGGAGAAGATTGTGTACAAACAATCAAAAATAGGGAGACACAAGAAAATGCAAGAATCAAATTAACATCATTATTGGACAAACATATGGAAAGAACAACAATTAGCAAAAGAGATATAATAATACTTGACACAGTGAGACAAGCGAAACAATTTTTGGACAAAAATGATGACATACTGATTTTAAAAGCTGATAAGGGATATAAAACAGTAGCGATTAACAAAAATTAATACGAGGTGAACAAAGGGATGGTGTTGTGGGGAGTATTTGTGGGACCAACCTTTTGTATCTCATTAAAGGGCTTCCTTCCTTGCGGTATAGGGTGAATCAAAGATGTGATCATAGTGGTGGTTGTTTCACAATAGTTGATTTATAACTTCTTATGCACAAATGATGAACACAATTATTTATGGTTGTAATTCACAGGTTTTAATTGTTTATTTAATAACAATATATAGTTAATTAATGGTTATAATTTCATTTCACTTTTATGATTTTAATTCAATTTTCTTCAAATATATATTTTTATGTTTTGAATTAAGGTAATCAAATTGGGTTTAATTGTATATTAGTTCGATTTAAATTGGGTTTTATATATTTTATGTAAAGCGTTTAACAATCTTATGTTTTAAGAATTACACTAAAAGTTGAACAATTTTGGGGTTTATAATTTTAATTTAAGAATTACTTTAATGCATATTCAAGTTCACTATAGATTTAGGTTTTAATTTAAGTAGACTAATTGGATTTATTGTTTGTTATTAAAATTTCCTTTAAATTTAGGTTTTAATATAAGTAGACAAATTGGATTTTATTCACCATTATTCTTTATGTACTTCTATGTGTATTTGTTTGTTTATTTGTTCAGAGAAAAACTGGTTTGTGACCGTTTGCTTTGGTTGTTGAACGATGAGTCTGTGCTTTGGTGGTTGAGAAGCAAGTTTCAGCTTTAATGGTTGACAAGCAAGTGCCAAAAAATGGCAAAGATAAAAGGCAAGAAGCCGCGCCTTGCTTATGTTTTCGTTAAGTTATAAAAGAGAATTGACGTTTGACATGTACTAAAAATAGTGTTGACATGTAGTGATTTCTACTTAATGTGGTGTACAAACTTCGTTTGGACATGCGCCCGGCCTCGCAGTTAGGCGGAATAGGTGTTAGTGGCACTAAGTACATTGGCCAGTGATTTGATGGCTTCCACAATCACGCTGCTGTTTGGAGCGGTTGGTTGAGCTCTGGTTCGTTGTTGGCGAGGTTGCATGGTCGCACGAGTTGCATTTGGGTGTAGCAGAGTATGATGAAGTTGATCGCACTCTCTACAGGTGGCCAAAGAGGTCGACGACCTTAATTCATGGCTTTTCGCCAGGCAGTTTATGCAATAATTGTGCTTTAATACCACGAATTTTCGCATCCGTGGGCTCATCTGAAGAAATCTGGGGCACAAACGTAAAGCGTGGTAGTTTTTGCAGACCATGCACTTGTAGATAGCTGCTTCACGACGTGTAGAATGGTGTGCAATACGTTGCCTGCGACTATTGCTGTTGTGTTGACTGCTTCTACTGCGGTTGGGTTGGCTGCTACTACTGCGGTTGGGTTGGCTGCTACTACTGCGGTTGTGTTGGCTGAGACTACGTCTACGTTGCTGATTTCTGCCCTGGCTGTTGTGCTGGCTGCGGCTACGGCTGCTGCTGCATGTGATTATCACTCTTTGGGTATTCCTAGGATAGATAATGCATAAATGAGTTAATACGATTTAAGGAGAATAGTTTATGGAACATGGTTAGTTTTGATTGGAGGTAATAAGTAGTGAAATAATGTATTAGAATAGTGATTAAAGTAATTTTCAATTATTAGAGAATTATTTCGGGTTATTAGTGTGAGTTTTCTTCATTCAAAAATGGAAGATAGCAAAGTTTGACTATCGGTCGAGTTATAATTCCTGACCTGACACGAATATCTGCAATACGTACGTTTGTATCAGAACCTGGGTAGGTTTTTATTACTCGACCTAGTCGCATTCGTGAGGGGGTTGTAAATCGTCAATTACGACTACCAGATCTCCAATTTGGAGGTTTCGGGATGAATTTTTCCATTTGTATCGCTTATGGATAGATTTTAAGTAGTCTTCTTTCCATCGAATTGAAAATTGATGGTGAATAACTTTTAACTTCTCCCATCTATTAATTATTGACATTTTTTGGTAATTTTGCTCTGGGAAAGCCATTAAGGGAGCTCCTCTGAGGAAATGTCCAGGAGTTAAGGCGGTCAAATCCGACGGATCTTCGGATAGTGCAGAGATGGGACGGGAGTTGAGAACTCTTTCTATGCGAGCTAAAACAGTAGTAAATTCTTCGAAGTTGAATTTATGGGGGGCCGGCTATTCTCTTAAAATGGAATTTAAAGCTTTTTACAGCAGCCTCCCATAAACCGCCCATGTGTGGTGCATGTGGTGGTATGAATTTCCATTCAAAGCCTTGGGTTAAATATTTTTGTGAAATGTCTAGAGAAGTGTTTTTTATGAATTGCGAAAACTCACGCTGAAGGGCTCTGCTGGCTCCAACAAAATTTCTGCCGTTATCGGTGATTACCCTATGGGGGAGTCCCCGCCTCCCAACGAATCGAGCGAATACTGCCTGAAATGCGGAAGAGGACAAATCGGAGCAGGATTCAAGGTGAATCGCTTTAGTGCTAAAGCAAACAAACACACTCACGTATCCCTTAACTAAAGCAGAATTGCGTAATGGTGATGTTTTAAGGTCAAATGGACCAGCGAAATCAATGCCTGTTGTTTGGAAGGGTAATGAGAGGTTGCATCTTTCGGGGGGTAAGGGAGCCATTATCTGTGTACATGGCTGTTGTTTGTGGATTATACACGTTTTGCAGTGACGTATAATGTTTTTAACTCTAGGTTTGAGTCTGGAAATGTAAAATTCGGTTTGTGTTATTCTACACATTTGACCACATTCTGCGTGTAAGAGAAAATTATGCAGATGATTGAGGTTAAAGGTGACAAAATCTAGAGTTACCGGGTAATATAATTGGGTAGCGTTCGTTATAAGGGAGCGACGATTGGGCTAGTCGTCCAATTACCCGTAGGAGAGAATTTGAGTCTATAAACGGATTAAGTGGTTTTAAAGGGCTTCTATTAGATAAGGGTTGGGAATCATGCAAGCTTTGATATTCTTCCCTGTAAAAAGTTTTTTGAGCTAGCATTATGAGTCGAAATTTCACATTCTTTAACTCGCTTTGCGTTAAGGGGTGCGATACTGTTTTATTATGATCTGAATTAACATTTCCCTTGCATTTGTTAAAGAATCGAAATATATAGCCTAAAATGCGTAAAGCTTAATTATACGAAGAAAAGTGGGTTAGAATATCATTTTCTTCAACTTTTATGTGTAAGGACAGCGTTGGCTTCGGCGATTGAATTATTTTTAGGGGATTTCTACTAGGCCATTCTGAGGGGGGTTTGCTCAACCAGTTAGGTCCATTCCACCAGAGCGAGTTTTGAGTGAGGTCCTGTGTCCTACATCCGCGAGTTCCAATATCTGCTGGGTTGTCATGAGTGGGGACGTGTCGCCAGGTGGCATTTGGAATTAGGCTGTGAATTTGTGAAGTTCTATTTGCAACGTATGTTTCCCAGGAGGAAGGTGGTTTTGATAACCAGCCAAGAACAATGGATGAATCGGTCCATAGAAATATCTCTTTGGTATTGAAATTTAGGGATGTGCAAACATAACTTACTAGGTTTGCTAATAGTACAGCACCATTCAATTCTAGGCGAGGTAGGCAGACTGTTTGAATAGGCGCTACCATAGTTTTCGCTACTAAAAGGTTGGAGAACGTAGTATTTTTATGAGTCAAACAACGAATATAAACCATTGCACAGTATGCTGCCTGTGAGGCGTCTGAGAATCCATGGATTTGAATACTATCCGAAGGCATATTCTGCAGCCAGCGAGGTATAGAAATTGTGTTTACTTGTGCAAGGTCTTGAATAAGATTGTTCCACTTTGTAAGGGATTCTTGGGAAACTTCGTCGTCCCATTGTAGGCCTTCCAACCATAATTGTTGCATTAACAATTTTGCCCGGATAACAATTGGGGCTACCCATCCGGCGGGATCAAAAAGTTTAGCAACTGCTGACAGAATTTGGCGCTTTGTGATTCGTATGGCTTCATCAATTGGCGAAAAATTGTATGAGAATGAATCGTTTAGGGCGTTCCACTTAATGCCAAGGGTTTTTGTGGAGCTTGTTTCATGAAACCGAAGAAAATCTGAATCGTACAAATCTTCTTGTGGTAAATGAGAGAGTAGTTGGGGATCATTAGCTATGATCTTTTTTAGTGGCAATCCAGCTGAGTTTAAGACTTCAATGAGTTGCGATTGGGCATTAAGTGATTCTTCAATTGAGTATCCTCCCGATAAAATATCATCAACGTACGTCTCTTTGCGTAAGATTGATGCCGCTTTAGGGTGTGAGGAATTAGAATCGGAGGCTAACTGAAGTAGGGTTCGTATGGCTAAATAAGGGGCGCAGTTTACCCCGAAAGTAACTGTTTTTAATTGGTAGTCTTTTACAGGGCAATCGGAATGAGGTTGAAAAACTATCCTTTGAAATGGCCTATCGTCAGGGTGTACTAGTATTTGGCGATACATTTTCTGGATATCGCCACTAAAAACAAACTTGTATTTTCTCCAATTGAGAATTACAGTCATTAAATCATTTTGAAGCGGTGGGCCCGTGTAAAGAGTATCGTTTAGGGAAAACTGCGAGAGTTCGTGTGGGTCGGTTTCTTCCATATGATCAAGGGTTAGATATTCATTTAGTACCTCTTGATATTGGGATTGTATATCGGAATTTTTGGCTAAAGTTTGCTCCATTCTGGAGTATTGCGCTAGGGCTATAAACCGTGAAGAGCCGAGAAAGATTTGTTCTGGGAACTCAGGCCTAAAGGGTAATCTGACTATATATTTGCCATTTGTATGACGAGTAGTGGTATTCGTGTAGAGGTTTTCACAATATTCGTCTTCAGCAGAGTTAGAGTGAGGTTTTGGCAATTCTTCTTGCTCCCAGAATTTTCTTAGAACATCTTTTAGCTCTAAGGCCTCTGTTGGGTTAACCGATGTTGTAAAAGATTGAATTTGCTGCGTTTTTATTGGGCCACTTAGAACCCATCCAAAAACGGTATTGTATGCTGAGGTTTGTCCACAAATATTCTTTTTTATGCCCTCTATATTGAGCAAGTGTTCGTGGTCATTGCCGAGGATTAAATCTATTTGAGATGATTGGTTGAATGTTGGGTCGGCAAGATCCAATTCCGCAAGTTGTGAATGTGGCATTTTAAACGTATAGGCCGGAAGCCTTTTCGTCACCTTTGGCAATACAATAGCCTTAATGGGGATTCTGAGATCATATCTCTTGGCGTATAATACTAACGAGCACTCTTTAGTAGCGGTTTGTTTTTGACCGCCGATCCCTACAATTTCGAAGTTGTTTTTCTGATAAGAGAGGTTAAGGCGATTTCGTGTTTTTTCACTTAAAAACGTTCGTTGAGAACCAGGATCAATCAGCGCTCTGATTGTGAATAACTGACCTCTATTTTCAATCTGGATTAATGCGGTACATAGAAGGACGTTATCATAACATGTAGAGTGATTTGCTTGAACTTGCCTTGATGTTGAGGGATATTCATCTTGAAGGTTTTCATTCTGAGATTGTGCTACGTTTGACATTGATTTATGAGTTATGTTAAAATTTGAATTTTCATTTGACTTTGAAGTTTCTAGTTGGGGGGTGGGAAACTTTTGCCCCATATGCAGTAGTGTGTGGTGCAGTTTTTTACAATGTAGGCAAGTGTGTTTACTAGGACAATTGGCTTTTTAATGGGATGAAGCTAAGCAGTTATTGCAATATTTGTTTTTAAAAGCGAAATCTACCCTTTGTTGAACTGTGAACGCTCGAAATTTTAGGCATTTTCTTAATAAATGTTTTTCGTTACAGAGTTTACAAGACGTGTCGTTAAGACTTTCTTGTGAAACATATGTATGAATTTTAGAGTTATGTGTTTGTGGAGAATCAAAAGTGCCTTTTGATATTTTAATGTTGGTTAAACGTTCCACTGCCCCATATCTATCAATTAAAAATTGGGACATTTCCGACCATTTTGGTAGGTCGCGGGGGGATGACAAGGATTGTTCCCAAAGTGATAGTGTAAATTCTGGCAGTTTGGTAGATATCAAACGAATTAAAATTGGGTCCCAGCTATCGACCTCAACGCCAGGTGTCCTGAGTGTTGCTAGGGAATCGTTTACTGACGATTGAATTTTGCGAATTGATTCGCTATCCTCTTTGGTAACAGGGGTTATGTCAAACAGAATTTTAATTTGGTTATCAACCAATACACGTTTGTTTTCTTATCTGGTTTTTAATGCATTCCACGCCAGTGAGAAATTATCATGGAAAAGGGGGTACCGTTTAACTATCGCACCTGCTTCATCGCTCGTTTTATTTCTAAGGTGGTATAATTTTGTGACGGGAGACAGTTTGGTTTTACCGCAGTGAACATGTCCCTGAATGAGGGCCATTGTTCATAACTGCCTTTGAATACTTCAGTGTCGCAGGGGGGGAGTTTTATGCAATTGGCAGAATTGTCAGACACGAAGTTTTGAGTTAGGGGTTGTTGTGGGAGAGAATAACGGGCTGAAGCTTCACAACCTGGAATATTGGTACTGAGACGATTTGCCTTCATGAGGTCAAGAATTTGTGAGGTACAAACATAATACGCGTCTACACAAGCTTCGAAATTTGATTTTGCTTCTTCTTTAAATTTTGCTTTAACGATATCTTCGTTGGCTAACATCACTTTTTCGTAAGAAGCATCCACCTTTAGCCATCTTGCATCTAAATCTTTTAATTTGACTTCGAGGATTGTCTCATTCTGTTCTTCAACCGGAGTTCTATGGAATCTCTCGCAAAATTGAAGTAAATTGTCACAATCAAAGACAAACCTTTCTTTTGGAGAGGTGGTTGTTTCATTGTGTGAAGTGGAAGTCATTTTGAGTGATAGATACGTTTGTAAGTGTAATTTGCAAACCCTTTTCTAACTTCGAGATTCTAGGAACTATATGAGTGTAGCAGTGGTTATTATTTTTTAGTTTAGTTATTTTTAAACAATGTTTGTATTTTGAAAATGTAGGGGCTATGAGTGTATAGCACTAGATGATTGTATCTAGTTAAGTATAAATTTTAATTTAAAAATTTGTTTTTATTTTTGAAATGTAGGGGCTATGTGAGTATAGCGCTAGAAAATTGTATCTAGTTAAGTATGAATTTTAATTTAAATTTTGTTTTTATTTTTGAAATGTGGGGGCTATGTGAGTATAGCACTAGAAAATTTCTTGTTAAATTAAATTTCAAATTTTGTTTTTATTTTCGAAAATGTAGGGGCTATGAGGTATAGCACTAGATGTTAGTATCTAGTATAATAGTGAATTTTAAAATTATTTTTATTTTTAAAAATTAAGGGGCTATGTGAGTATAGCGCTAGAGAATTTCTAGTTAAATTAAATTATTTTCGAAAATGAAGGGGGCTATGAGGTATAGCACTAGATGTTATTATCTAGTATAATAAAGAATTTTAAAATTCTTTTTATTTTCGAAAATTAAGGGGCTATGTGAGTATAGCGCTAGAGAATTTCTAGTTAAATTAAATTATTTTCGAAAATGTAGGGGCTATGAGGTAGAGCACTAGATGTTAGTATCTAGTTTAATAATGAATTTTAAATTCTTTTTATTTTTGAAAATTTAGGGGCTATGTGAGTATAGCACTAGAAAATTTCTAGTTAAATTAAATTTCAAATTTTGTTTTTATTTTCGAAAATGTAGGGGCTATGAGGTATAGCACTAGATGTTAGTATCTAGTTTAATAGTGAATTTTAAAATTATTTTTATTTTTAAAAATTAAGGGGCTATGTGAGTATAGCGCTAGAGAATTTCTAGTTAAATTAAATTATTTTCGAAAATGTAGGGGGCTATGAGGTATAGCACTAGATGTTATTATCTAGTATAATAAAGAATTTTAAAATTCTTTTTATTTTCGAAAATTAAGGGGCTATGTGAGTATAGCGCTAGAGAATTTCTAGTTAAATTAAATTATTTTCGAAAATGTAGGGGCTATGAGGTATAGCACTAGATGTTAGTATCTAGTTTAATAATGAATTTTAAATTCTTTTTATTTTCGAAAATTTAGGGGCTATGTGAGTATAGCGCTAGAAATTTCTAGTTAAATTTAATTTTAAATATTGTTTTTATTTTCGAAAATGTAGGGGCTATGAGATATAGCGCTAGATGTTAGTATCTAATTTAGTTGTGAATTTTCAAAATTCTTTTCATTTTCTAAAATTAAGGGCATATGTGAGTATAGCGCTAGATATTATTATCTAGTTCAATTGTAAATTTTGCTTGAAAATTTGTTTATAAATTTCGAAAAATTAGGGGCTATGTTAGTATAGCGTTCAATAATATCTAGTTTAAATATTTGGATTCGAACAAATTGATATTTAAATAATTATTAATGGGTTTCCCATATTTTATAGGGCCTAACGGAATTAGGGGATTAATTTAATTAAATATGGGCGTTTAAATAAGCTTTTGCGGACTTAGAGATTGTGAATGGTAACTTTGAGCTTTAATTTCATGAGATTTAATTTATATATTTAATTTATATACATATTAATAGTGTTAATGGGACTAAATGGGAATTATTTATTTTTCCATAGGATACGGCAACTCTATAATAATTTATTTGTCAATAAATTTTTATTTATTTCTTTTAGTGTAGAATTGTTAAATTTTAATTTAAATTGTTAATTCAAATAATTTATTTCCTGTATAGTTAATAATCACAAAAATTTATTTTTGTTTAAGACTAAACTTTTCTAATAGATGTGTTTTAATTTGCTTCTGATGTTTTATTAATTTGGTGTACTTCCTTCTTTGTATTGTACTGTGTTCATCCTCAGTGTTTTTATATGTGAGTACAACCTTAGCAAACAAGTGTTATAATCACAAAGCAAATGATTGTCGGTTTCCTTTTTCTTTTTGCAGTGGACTGTATTTTTTTTTTCTTATTTTCTTTTGAATAATTTTATTATTACCAAAGACTATAAATATATAAAGATGTTGCACGCAGTGTATTTAAAATTGACAAAATTGTGTGCTTCTTTTGGATGCGGGAGGGAAGACAAAAGGGAAAGAAGCACAAAGAAAGAGCGTAACAATCTGTCGTTCTCTTGTTGAGTATAAGATCTTTTAATTCTCACTTATCATTGTTTGTGTGCATGTGTATGCATGTGTGTGTTGTACATTGCATTAAAAATGTAAAAATAAAATAAAAACCTAACAAAAGAATTTTTGTTTCTTACAATTTTTATGCAACTAACTTTCGTCAATAATGTGACCGATTGTGTAATTGTAGGGTAAGATAATGTGTTTTATTGTTGTACAGACAAAACTATATCGATTCGCACCGAATTAGGTATAATGCTATTTTTTAGACTATTCAATTATGTATGTTTGTATCTACTTACCATATATAATTTTTTTTTTAATATTTTATTCTATCATCATCAATTAAAATTTTTTGTTTAATAATTACATTATTTGAGATTTTACTTAAAGGTATTACAACAAATATAAACTTATGTTTTGAAAAATAAATACTAATTAAAAAATGTATATTTCCAGTGTTAAGAAAAAGAGATAGGAAAAACCTAGTCATATATAATTTTATAGACAGTTCAATTATGAACTTCTGTCTCTATTTTTGTATAGAATGAAGTTGTAATAACACGAATGTTTTTTTTTTTTTTTGTTTAGTGTTTATTAAATTTATTTATCACTGTTTCAAAATTTTAACTTTTTCTATATGTACTTGATAATTTGTATTTGTATGTTTCCCATGTGGAATGCTTCCGTAGTAAAATAAGAACTAGTAATTAAGAATCTTCATTCTGTATTTATAACATTCGTTATTCTCATCAAACCGTAAGGAATAAATTGTATTTTTGATGCAACTGACGCATTGCTCGGAATCATTTGTATAATTTTTTGCATGAACAAATATTTCTGAAGGATATGACAAAATTTGCGCTGGTTTTTTATATCTAAATGTCATTTAACGCAAGATATTCGTTGAGCTATATATGTATGTAACCAACAAAATATCGACTTGATGTTAATTCTATTGGCACATTGCTGGATGTAAAACAATCGGCGTCTTCATTAAAATATTCTTTATTTTATATACTATACTTATATGCAGTGGTGATATTCGAAACAATTAACAACCGGTTCGCTTAAAAAAATTATATTTTTGCCAAATTTTGATAAAAATAGCGAAAATTTTAAAGTCGCATTCCAGTAACAAACCACAAGCCTCTTGAAGGAAATGATATAAACTTTTGTTTAATAAAAAAATAGTTTTGATTTTGCAAAATAAAAGTCAAAAAAAATTGCTTTATTTTTTTCTCAAAAGATTGAAGAAAACGCTATCGAAAACATCATCATCCAAGAATTCAATGTATGACCAAAATAAAATCATTTGTTTGTACGTTTGGACAATGAACAACTGAACAATATTGTGTTTGTTGCCGAGACTAATCACCTTGATAAATACACATTATATAAAACCGTTAAAACAAAAAACATAATCGCCCCAACAAATTTCATATGGAATTTTTATTCACGAGAAGGGTGAATATGCAACAACCGGTTCGCAAAATTTTTAAAATTTTAACAACCGGTTCGAGCGAACCGGTCCGAACCGGCTGAATATCAGCACCGCTTATATGATATACTTCCAGTCCTTATAGTATCTTCTAAAATTGTTTGAAACTCAATAGGTAAACACATTGCATCATCGTTTGCACAATTTGATGAGGTGCTAAACTGAGTAATTTTTAAAGATAATAAATTAGCTACTGCCAAATTAAATTCATGAACCGATGGATTTTTTCAGTGTCCACCTTTGGCACGTATATATATTTTTTTTTTTTTTTTCATATTCTTTTTTATTGTATCTTCATTTTAAATGAACTAACAATAGGTATTCAAATCCTAGAACTAAAGTTAATTAAGATAAGTCCAGCCAATGCTAGACAAAATCTAGTTTTCAAATTCGATAGGATATAATGAGCAACTTGTATTTATTCATCTGAGAGCGGTGGTGTCCCTCCTTCTCAAACGGCTATGACCGGGATGTTGTAAGATGTCTCGAGCGAGGGGATTTGGATGAGTTTCCAGCTTACCCAAATAAAGGGCCACGTGTTTAGTTATTTCCCATTTGACAAGTGGAACATCAAGATCGTTGTGTATGTTGTTGTTTTTAATTTTTTTTTTTTTTTTTTTTTTTTTTTTTTTTTTTTTTAACGTTTTTTTTTACCAAGGAGCGGTAGTTATCATTCGTAGAATTTTGTTTTGACGGCGTTGAATTTTCTCAATATTGGAGTTGGAGGCAGTGCCCCATAACTGGATACCATAGCACCAAATTGGCTTTAAGATTGAGTTGTAGAGTAGAAGCTTACAATCGAGCCGAAGGACGGAGTTTCTGCCGATGAGCCAATGAATTTGGGCTGCTTTCAGTTTCATTTGAGTCAGCTTAGCATCTATATGTGGTTTCCATGTGAGGCGACGGTCCAGATGAATACCAAGATATTTCACGTGTGAGTTTTGAGGCACTATATAGTCATTAATACGAATAGGGGGACATGATTCCCTACGTAGAGTAAATGTTACGTGGGTGCATTTCTGTTCATTTATTATACCCTTCACCATCGTGAGAAGGGTATATATAAGTTTGTCATTCCGTGTGTAATTTCCACAAAAAAATTTTCCGACCCTATAAAGTATATATATTCTGGATCCTTATAGATAGCGAAGTCGATTAAGCCATGTCCGTCTGTCTGTCTGTCTGTCTGTTGAAATCAGTTTTTTGAAGTCCCCAGATATACTCGGGATCCAAACCTTCAATAATTCTGTCAGAAGTGCTTTCGAGAAGTTTGCTATTTAAAATCAGCAAAATCGGTTTAGGTTAACCAGAGTTATGAACCTATATGTGAGACCACCTCCATAAAAATTTGATATTTTTCATCCATTTTATTGCAATATTTTGAAAACTATTGCAGATAATACCATGAAATTTTGTATACGTTGTTTGTACTATAAAAGAAGAAAGTGTGCGGAAAATAGTAAGAATCGGTCCATGATTTCTTATAGCCCCCATACAAATATATATATTCCCGAAATATGGCTTAATGATAAATAAATGCCTATAAAATTGGAATATCAAGACAAAATTCAGCAAAAATAAGTTTTATACAAAAAGAAATCGCAAAACGAAATTTTTTTTAATTCGGTCCATGTTTGACCATAGACCCCATATAAAGTCCACTTCCAAAATTCACTTAAATACGTATAAAAGAGATATAAATAATGTTAAACGGCTAAAATTTGACATAAATACTCTACTAAATTGTTGTACTAAATTTTATGGTAGTCTGCCCAGAATTGGTCATATCCCCCATACAAAAATCTTCCCGAAACATGGCTTAATGATAAATAAATGCCTATAAAATTGGAATATCAAGACAAAATTCAGCAAAAATAAGTTTTATACAAAAAGAAATCTCAAAAGGAAATTTTTTTTTAATTCGGTCCATGTTTGACCATAGACCCCATATAAAGTCCACTTACAAAATTCACTTAAATACGTATAAAACAGATATAAATAATGTTAAACGGCTAAAATTTGACATAAATACTCTTTATAGGCAAATAAATTGCTGTACTAAATTTTATGGTGGTCGGCCCAGAACTGGTCATAGCTCCCATACAAGGACCACATCTGAAAAAGAGATTTTTCCCTATATATATTGTATAAATATCGGTACCGACTCAAAACTTTGCACAGATCATTTTAATATATACAGAAATCATCCCACAAAATTTTGTGAATTTCGGTCTATTTTTAACCGTATGCCCCATATAAAGCCCTCTTCCGAAAATCACTTTAATACTCATAAATCGCTTATAAATAAGGGTACCAATCCAAAATTTTACACGGATCATTTATATACATGCCTAAATCTAACTGCTGGATTTTGAGAATATCGGTCCATATTTGACTATATCCCCCACATAAGGTCCACTCTCGAAATCCACGTTAATACTAATATATATCGTATATATACCGTTATTATGTTGAAATTCGACGTGAAATATCCTCATATGCATGAAAATAACTGTTCCAAAATTTAAGAAGATCGGCCCATAATTTGTCATACCTGCCATATAGAACCATTTCCAAAAAACAAATAAATTCGGGTCAAAAAATATTCTTTTCGGATTTAACCCATATTCGGTCCATATTTTATAATCATGATATATATCGTTGGAAAGGTATTTTTAATACCTTTTATTTAGTTGTTATATCTTGTTGAAATTAAAAATACACGCGTTCTTATTACTTCACTTCTTTATTTCATTATGCATACATACTTACATACTAACATTATAGAGAAGATAGATGACATTTAGATTTATCCAGAGTTGCCATCAATCATTTTAGATACAACAATCTCCCACGCTTAATGAGGGATAATAATTATCATTAATGTATTTAAAAAAAATATGTACATATGTGCAAAACTATTATCTATGTAATAAATGCTATTCGACTATGTAGTCTCTTAAATAAGCTGGTATATTACGAGAACGATTAGATCTTCTTATAACTTCTTCACGACTACCTTGAGGTTGTTCATTGTCATTAGGACGTATACAATCCTGTGGCTCCTGAACTGGCACCTGAGTATTTGAAGCTTCTGGATACATTTGATTTTGAAAAATCGTTGATTCGTAGTAATCACTATTATAACTTCTTGGCGTTTGACTAGATGATTTGGTTTGAACATCTGGTGCGAAGTGAACTTTGCGAGATTGAACTTTAGTAACCTTTAATTGGTCAATATGTCGTTTTAGTTTATACCCATCATCAAGTTGTACAAGATAATGAAGCTGGCCATATTTCTGTAGAACAGTTCCAGTTTTCCAAACAGTTTTATTGTTTTTCATGTGCAATATTTGTACCCTCTCTCCCACGCTTATATGGCGCACACCGGGGATGGGTTTTGTAGCTTCGAAATGGATCGTTGGTTTTATTGCGTCAAGACGTATACGAATACGACGATGATAATAAAGTTCTGCAGGACTTTTTCCGCAGGCAAGAGGAGTTGCTCGGTATATCTGCAAAATTTCGTTTACTTTGTTATGTATGGATTCTTGTTCTAACGCCATAGCCTTCAATTTTCGTTTAAGGGTCTGCACGTTACGTTCAGCTAATCCATTTGTGCTTGGCTGGCCTGGAGCAATTAATTTTTGAAAAATACCGTTTTTTATACAGAAGCTTTTGAATTCGTCACTGGTAAAAATAGTTGCATTGTCGGACACCATTATCTTCGGGAAACCATGATTTGCAAATATGTCGGATAGGAGATTAATTGAAGATTTTGTTGTTGGAGCATTGCGTAGAATTTTTACTTCTGCCCATCTGGATTTTGCGTCTACTACTACTAGGAAAAAGTGATCTTGGAACGGACCAGCATAATCAATGTGGATTCTATCCCAGTTTTCGGCTGGTTCTTCCCAATGGTGCAGTGGTGCTTTGGCCGGTTTTGATTGAATGTGAACACACGCTTCACATGACCTTACTAAATTTTCAATATCGCGGTCGATACCCTTCCAGTAGCAATACCTTCTAGCTATTTGCTTCATTTTTGTGATGCCGGGATGAGTACGATGAAGTTCTTGTAATACGTGGGACTGAAGGCTTTTTGGAATCAACACTCGTTGTCCTTTGAATATTATTCCATTATTCAATGTGAATTGATCATCATTTTTACAACTATTGAGTAACATATTCTTTAGGCTGCTGAGGTTTTCGTCTTTATCTGTTTCTGTTACCAAAATGTCAGCATTAATTATTTCACTTGAAATTTCGAAAACTGATAATGTACATAATTGGTTGACTTCATCATTAATAATATTATCCAGAGATGGCTTTTCCAAAGTTTGAGTTGCGCGCGAAAGACAGTCAACATTTACATGTTCTGATCCCTTTTTGTAAACAATTTCGTAATTGAATCCGGATAGAAACTCGGCATATCGTAATAAACGTGCTGAAGTGATCGGTGGCATTTTGTTGTGTTGGTGAAAGATGCGGGTTAAAGGCCGATTGTCAGTGACAAGCTGAAACTTCCTACCGTACAGATACATGAAAAAGTGATTTATAGTAAAAACTATCGCTAATGCTTCGCGATCCAATTGGCTATAATTCCTTTCAGCAGAGGTCAAAGATCTGGAGGCAAATGCAACTGGACGCTCTTCCCCGTTTTCAATATGTGAAAGCACTCCCGCTACACCTGTAGGGCTGCCGTCGCACGCTACAACTACGGGAAGTTCCGGGTCAAAAGGCCTTAATATTTGTTCGCTGGCAATTATGTTCTTTAGTTTCAAAAAAGTAGCTTCGCATTCGGATGTCCATTTAAATTTGTAATTTTGTTGTAATAATTGGCGTAGTGGAAATGTAATTGAAGACATTCCAGGAATAAATCTTGAGTAGTAAGTTACCATTCCTAAGAATCGTCTAACATCGTCAGAATTTGATGGACGTGGCATTTTTACAATAGCCTGAATTTTTGCGGGAGATTTTAATATCTTGTTATGTTGTACAACATGGCCCAAATATTCTATTTGAGTTTGGAGGAATGTACATTTCTTTGCATTAACGTGTAAGTCATGTTCCTTTAAACGTTGGAGACATTCGATTAAATTTATTTTGCATTCGGCTTCTGTAGCCCCATGGATTATAATGTCATCAAAATACGACATTGTTTTATTTAGTCCAGACAAAATTTGTTCTATAATTCGGTTGAATTCTGAGGGTGCTGTCTTAATTCCAAATGATAGACGGTTAACCCTAAATGTGCCTTTGTGGGTTGAAATAGTTTGAACTTCACTTGATTCTTTACTAACTTTTAAATGCAAATATGCCTTGAATAGATCTAACCGACAAAAATACTTGGAACCTTTAAGACTGTTTAATATTTCATCAATCCGTCGTATTGGATAATTTGCGGAAACTAGTTGTGGGTTTACGCCGATTTTATAATCTACACAGAGGCGTACACTACCATCTGGCTTGGGTATAACCACAAGTGGTGAGCCCCAGTCACTACTGTCAACTTTAGATATAATTCCAGATGTTTCTAATTGAATTAATTCTTTTTCAACGATATCCCGGAGCGCAAACGGTAGTTCTCTCTCCTTGTAGAATATGGGCTTAGCATCTTTTCGTAGTTGAAGTGTTATTTCGACGTTTGGTACACAGCCTACCTTTTGTGAAAAAACGGTTTCGAACCTATCTATTATTTCCGGGATAGAATGAGTATTATTTGAACGAATGCATTGAATTTGGCTAACGGGTTGATTGTCAATTTCCTGAAGAACGATGCATAAACTTCTGATCCAAGTTCGTCCTAATAATGTTTCATAATTGTTAGGCACAACATACATTTCTTCATCTGATTGTAAATTATTGTATTTTACATTAACTTTAACTTTCCCATACGGAATTACAATATCTTTAGTATAAGAGCGAAATGCTATTGACGATGGCTGCAATTGTGTTTTTATGTTTAACCGTTCATATTGACTTTTTCTAATTAATGTGTATTTAACTCCCGAGTCGACTTCAAACGTTTGACGGCGCCCATTAATTTCGACGGCCACGACGTACTTATCATCATCATTCGTGTTATTTTCTTGATTATGATTGATGTCAACGATTTTATTAATACCGTATATTTTATAAACAGATTCATCGTGATCATCATTTGTAGTAATTGAATTGTTATTTGAAGTATTTATTAAAGTTTTCAAACATACCTTTTGTATGTGACCTGTCTTACCACATGCTTTACATTTGAGTGTGTTGGGGTTAGTGCGGCATTGTTTTGCTTTGTGGTTATCCTTACCACATCGTATACATAAATTTTCAATTCCCAACTGAGTGTAATTAATTTTTGACTTTGAACGCATTTGTGCTCTTGAAGATGATCGAAAACGTGAACGATTTCTTCGACGACTTGAACTTGTAGATCTGGATTGTATTCTGTTGACTTCGTTAACATTGATAGGTTGTTTTGAATTTAGCTCCCTGCTGTCGATTTTAGACGCTTCTAATGACATAGCTTTTTGTATAATTTTTTCGAAATTCGATTCTTCAGACTGTAGAAGCTGCTCACGTATGGTGTTATCTTTTAGACCTCTTATAAATTGGGCTCGAAGAAAAATATTCGAAATATCCGCCTGGCAATTACATGTTGAAACAAATTTACATTCTGTTATATCGCGCCGAAGAAATGCCACATAATCAGCTAACGATTGATCTTCGCTTTGATACGTAGAAAGAAACCGATGTTGTATTACCAATATGTTTTTTTCTGGACACAAATGATTTTCAAGTTTCTTTACTAATTCGTCGTATTGTACTTCTGATATGTTTTTCGGGGCCACTAGGGACACCAGTAGCTTAAAATGGGTTGATCCAATGGAATTGATGAGCATTTGGTGGCATATTATTTTGTTGCTTACTACACCTTTCATTGTTAGGTAGTTTTCAAACCTTTGACGATATAACTTAAAACTTTCTTTATTTGCGTCGAAGTTTTCAAATGGCGGAATCATTGCTTGTAATGGCGGCACATTTTGTTGTACACGCTGTTGCGTCTGTTGAGTTGTGGTATTTGCACTTAATAACTGCACTAATTCGCGCTGGTTCTTACTAAATGTCTCCAATAACTGTTGGAACTGTTCAATATCCATTTTATTTTAATTATTTGTAATTTCTTAAAATCGTTCAGCTTTTTCTTTTTTCTCGTCGCCACTTTTGTTATATCTTGTTGAAATTAAAAATACACGCGTTCTTATTACTTCACTTCTTTATTTCATTATGCATACATACTTACATACTAACATTATAGAGAAGATAGATGACATTTAGATTTATCCAGAGTTGCCATCAATCATTTTAGATACAACATTAGTGTATTACAAATTATCAAGCACCCAGCAGTTCCCGAGATATAGGCCTATATATTTCCAATTTTACGGGCCCGCCCCCTCGAAAATAGGCGTGACCGCCAACAAATTTTTTTTCCTGGTATCTCCTCTAAAAGCCCTATTTAATTTTGTTTTTTTTTTTTTTTTTTTTGAGCAAAATCACTAAAACCGAATTGTACCCCTTTTTTATACTCTGTTTGTTAAATTATACTGAAGATTATTATGAACATCAGACAAACTCTGTAAATTATGGTAAGAATTGGTAATTAAATCAATTAAAAATGGTGAAAATTACACAAAATTTCCAAATATTTAACATAAATTATGTTGGTCGTAAAATTGTCTTTCAAACAATATATCAAATACTAATAAAATTTGCACTAAGACTGAATAGAAAACACAGAATTAGTATATTCTAGTCTAGTGTAGTTTGTGTATTTCTTATTACGCTTAGGTGAAGGGTATTTAAGATTCGGCACAGCCGAATATAGCACTCTTACTTGTTTTTATTCCCCATTGTCTTGCCCATTTCTCCACTTGCGTTACGTGGTGCTGTAATTGAATCGAGGCATCTTTTGGATCTTTGTGAGTACTGAAAAATGCCGTATCATCAGCAAATGTTGACGTGTGAATTTCATTGTTTGTTGGCATGTCTGCTGTGTACAGCAAGTATAGAATTGGTCCTAAGATACTACCTTGAGGGACGCCAGCACCTATAGGTTGAGGACGGCTTAAATAATCACCTTCTTTAATCATAAACTGACGGTCGATTAAGTATTTCTATAGTAGGTGTTGAAGATTCACCGGCAAGTTCTGCTTTAATTTAGATATCAGGCCTTCATGCCATACTTTGTCGAAAGCTTGAGAGACGTCAATAAAGAGTGCCGAACAGTATCTCTTTTCCTCAAAGGTTTTTCTTATGACTTGTACCAATCTATGTGTTTGTTCTATTGTACTGTGTTGACGTCTGAAGCCAAACTGGTGATTGGGAATGCAGTTGTTTTCATTCAAAATCGGAGTCAGCTTGGTTATAAGCAATTTCTCGAATAATTTGGACATAGTTGGTAATAGACTTATTGGCCTATACGACTCAACTTTGCAAGGATCTTTTCCCGGCTTAGGAATCATTTTTACTAGTGCAATTTTCCAAACCGGAGGGTAGTACTCAAGCCGTAAGATGGCATTAAAAAGAAAGAGGATTAATCTTTTTGCAATGCGAGGCAGCTCAAAAATCATTTTATTGCTGATTTTATCAAACCCAGGTGCTTTTTTAACATTTAAATTATCAATAGCCTCAACAACCTCCAGATATTGAAATCTTATTTGTACAGGTGGTCTGGCAACAACAGGCGGTAGTTCGCTAATGTCAGTATCCGTATTGGGAGTGAATACATTTTTTAAATGACTTACAAAAGGTTGCCTTTTTCTTCGTTATTTCGTGCCCAAGATCCGTTCAAAGTACGCAGTGGAGGTTTTGCGATTACGGGTTTTCTTAGATTTCGGACTGCACGCCATAATGAATAATTTGACTGGGAAGTTGCGTCTAGACCTTCCAGATGTTGTTTGAGAGACTCTGCTTTTTGCGCTTCTAGCAAGATCCTGAGATTTTTGGTACATTCTCTCAACCTAGTTTTAAGTTGGGGCGATCTGTGTTGTTGCCACTCTCTTCGGACTCTCCTTTTTTCAGACAATAGTTGCTCAACATCTGCAGAAAAAACTCTGTTGTACCTATTCGGGCGGTAAGTGGAAGAATCATGTTCTGCGGCTTTCTCGACATGTTCATTAAGACTTTTTATACAGGCATCGATGTCTTCAGCAGTTTTTAACGGGAGTTTCTCTGTGCAGTGAGTGCTGATGTATTTTTTGTATTTTAACCAATTCAGACGTTTGACAAGAAGTAAGGCATCAGTTACGCTTTGCTGAGGACTTCTGATGGTGATTACAGTGGGTGAGTGATCTGAAGAAAGATCCAGTGAAGCCTCGACTTCAATGAGTTCCGGGGATACCCCTTTCGCCACGCCGAAATCGATAACGTCAGGAATTATTTGCTGGTCAGTTGGCCAATAAGTTGGTTGACCAGTTGAAATCACATTCAGTCCCATTTCAGACAGTGAGTCGTACAAGATACGACCTTTAGGGCTAACGAGTCGTGAGCCCCAGAATGTATGCTTAGCATTGTAGTCGCCAGCCGCTATGAAACGGCTACCTAGTGATTTGTAAAAATCTCTATACTGATCTTTTGTTATTGAAAATCTGGGCGGACAGTAAACTGACGAAATCACGAGGTTTTGACAAAAGTTCTCAATACAGATGTTTGTTGCTTGAAGATAACACTCTGAAAGACCACCCAATGAATGGTGTTTGATTCGCGATTTGACCAATATTGCCGAGCCACCACATGATCTATCTCTGGGGTCCTTGGTGTCGTAGAATGTATAACCACTTATTTTAAAAATGCTTCTCGACGTCATATGAGTCTCGGAAATCAGCATTACATCAATTTTCTTATTAAAAAGAAAATATTCAAGTTCATTTTTGTGTTGGCGTATGCCGTTTGCGTTCCAGAAACATATTTTGAGACAGTTCATGGTCTATTAAGTATGGCCTGCAGTAGCGTGGACTGCATTTTTTGCATCTCCTGCATCATACTTGTCATGCTTGTCATGAAATGATTCATGGATTGCGCCAGATTCTCCATTATACCTTCAAGACGGCTAAAATTGTGGCTGTTTGTATCATTTATTGGTGATTCATTTTGCAGTGTTGGTTGGTTAGATCTTAGCACGTTGGCATATGAAAATTGGCTAGTGGATGCTTGTACTACGGGGGGAATAATTCTAATAGGTACTTTTGTCGTCTGGGGTAGAAGCGGGTTTGTTGATCAAGGAGCGTTTAACGACCTCGAAAACAGGGCAACCCCTGTAGTTGGCAGTGTGGTTTCCACCGCAATTGCTGCATCTTTTTACCCTGGAATCATCCTTAGGTTTATCGCACTTTGAGGTGTCATGAAGATCCCCACAAACAACACAAACAGTAGGCAACTTACAATAAGATTTTGTGTGACTATATTCTTGGCAGTATATATGAAAACAACTTTTTTTAAAGGATCTAATCTTAATTTTCTTAATTTTTGTATGCAATAATTAAGTGATTATTTTCATAATTTGCTAGTTTTATTTCTCTCTAAATATGTAATTCTAAATATTTATATAATAAAGGTTTTTGATTTCGGTGCGAATCGATATAGTTTCATTTCTACAACAATAAAACACGTATTCTTACCCTACAATAACACAAACGGTAACATTTACTTTTCCACAGGTTATTTGCACATAAATTTTGTGAAAACAAGACTTCTTTTAGTTTGTATGTATTTTGATTCGGCAATATATGTATGTACATACATATGTATGTATATCAGTGGTACTCAAAAATGAAGATGGATTGGTGAGAGAATTTTCCCAGCAAACATATTGTCAAACGCTTAAAATAAGAAAAAAAGAAAGAGTTTTAGCCAGATATAAACACCTTAAGAAAAAATATCAGGGACCATAAATAACAATTATCAATATCAAAAAACAATTTTAGAACAGTTATCTTCAGAAAAAACAAAAATAAGTCCATCTAAAACAGTTTTTTATTTTTTGTGTTCAATTGTAATTGAATCGCGTGTGTTTGCTGTGCTTCGTCCAACAAGAAGCAACAACAATGCTTAATAAACTTCTGAAAAAAAAATGACAATAATCATCCGCATGTGTTCACATCGCTTGTTCAACGACGACTGAATGGAAAATAATACGTTCTGTGAGTATAATATGTTTTCTGAGTACAATAAGTGGCAGTAGTAGTTTTGCCATCGACAAATTTGGCACTGACAGTACAATGTATGGCAGTGCAACATCTTTATATATTTATAGTCTTTGTTATTACACTATATGGCATTAAACACAAACAAAATTTTGTTGTTCAATTTGCAGAGATCGCAATGTAGCTGTTTTACACGTGTGTGTGTATGTATATATGTAAATACAGTGTAAGCTATTTGTCGGTTGAGTAAGAGCTTAAATTTTAGGGGTGGGTAGATATCAATAAATAAAGAGAGCGTACGCTAACAAAATTTATAACTTTTAAGGCCCAACTATAATGTGCATATGCTAGCTTAAGCAAACGTGCGAACACATATAAATTGTATGTGGCAAACTATAATGTACATAACGAAACTTTTCGTTAAGTTTTTCAACTGTCATTTGCTTAAGCAAAAAGCGAAACTGATCGCATATTCCGTACGGAATCAGCTGTTTGTTGTTTGTTTGTGTTTTTAACAAAATGGAGAAAGAAGAAAATACATTTATTTTAAATTTAATAGAAAATGTGGAAAAACATAAGTGCCTTTACAATAAAAGAGGCCCTTTTTATTTTAACAAAAATGAAAATAATAAGTCCAGCCAGTGCTAGACAAAATATTATGATACTACAACAAAATTACATCCACTGATCCAGTCATCTGTTTTGCGCTTGAGTTAAAGCAAGGGTATCCCTCCTTCTCAACCGAACATGGCCACTAAAGTTAAGGATGTCTCGTGCAAGTGGGTTTGGATGGTGTTCAAGTTTGCTGACATATTTTGAGGCGTGTTTTGTAAATTCGACTTTCACCAAAGGAATGCCTAGATCTTTGTGGATTCGAGAATTTTTAACATACCATGGAGCTGCAGTAATTGTACGTAGAATCTTATTTTGACCCCTTTGAATTTTTTCAATGTTGGATGCTGAGGCAGTACCCCATAATTGAATTCCATAACACCAGATTGGCTTTAGAATTGCATTGTACAACAAAAGTTTGCAATCCAACTTTAATGTAGAATTTCTGCCGATTAGCCAATTAATTTGCACTGCTTTTAATCCCATCTGGGTAAGTTTTGCGTCGATATGAGACTTCCAAGTTAAACGACGATCGAGGTGGATTCCGAGGTATTTGACTTCATTGTGTTGCGGGATAATTTGATTATTTATTCTGATGAACGAGCATGTATCTTTTCGCAATGTGAAAGTTATATGAATACATTTCTGTTCGTTAACCCTGATTTTCCAAATCCCAATCCAATTATCTAGTTTATAAACATATTTCTGCAAGTTCTGTGATGCTATTTAATGGTCCTTATGAACGCTAATAAAGGCTGTATCGTCTACAAAAGTTGAAGTATGTATTATGGGGTCTGACGGCATATCGGATGCATAAATCAAATATAAAGTTGGACCCAGTATGCTACCCTGGGGTACTCCTGCTTCAATTGGCTGAGCGGGGCTTAAAAAATCGCCTTCTTTGATTGTAAATTTGCGACCATATAAATAACTTTTCATAAGTTTGTGGGTGTTAGCAGGCAGAGTTAATTTAATTTTATGCATTAAACCTTCATGCCAGACTTTGTCGAACGCTTGCGACACATCAATGAAAAGGGCGGAGCAGTATTTTTTCTCTTCAAACGACTGTCTTATCACATTTACCAATCTGTGTGTTTGTTCGATGGTACTGTGTTTAGCTCTGAACCCGAATTGGTGATTTGGGATACATTGAGTGTCGTTCAGAATTGGAATCAACTTAGCCAATAACAATTTTTCAAACAGTTTTGAAATTGTCGGCAGTAGACTAATTGGCCTATATGACTCTACTTTAGTGGGGTCCTTCCCTGGCTTAGGAATCATGGTAATCATAGATACCTTCCAATCTGCAGGATAGTATTCTAGGCGTAAAATAGCATTGAAAATAAATAGGATAATTCTTCTAGCTACACGAGGTAACTCCACAAGCATTTTGTTGCTGATTTTATCCATACCTGGAGCTTTTTTAAGATTCAGAGTACCAATAGCGCTTTGAACATCATTAAAGCTAAGTCTTAGAGGTACAGGAGGTCTAATAACGAGTGGAGGCAAATCTGATGCATTATTTGAGTTGTTTATAGTAAACACATTTCTCAAATGGTTAACAAATAAAATCCCCTTCTCGGAATCATTTCTAGCCCAGTCACCAGTCGGATTTCGCAGAGGAGGCTTTCCTCTAACTGGTCTTTTTAAACCTCGTGCCGCCTTCCATAACGAATAGTCAGATTGTGGGGTACTATCAAGACCCTCCAAGTAAGATTTAAGTGAAGCCATTCTTTGGGTTTCTAAGAAATTTCTTAGTATATCTCTGCATACCCGTAGCCTAGCTTTTAGTTCAGGAGACCTGTGAATTTGCCACTCTCTTCTAACTCTTCTTTTTTCTGACAGGAGATGATCGAGTTCAGCGAAATAAGTTCTGTTTGTCCCACTTCTGCACTCAACGTCATATGTGGAGGCGTGATGTACAGCTCTTCGTATATCCTCAGTAAACTTGCCAATCGACCCATCAATATCCTCGGTAGTTCTCAACACTACATTTTCCGTGCAGTGGGATAATATAATAATATTTATAAAATATAGTCATTTAATGGGTTTTTGTTAAAATAAAAACATTTTTTTTAAACATAAATGAGCAACTGTGGACAAAAAGTTTCAAAGTCATTGTAGCCACCTAAAAGTTAACTCTGAACTGGCTATGCATTTGACAGCCTTTTCGTTAACTTTTGCAATTTGCTTAATCTTGCTTATGCATATTATAGTTGGGCCTTTAAGTAGTTACTCACATTCAAAGAGATTTTTGATTTGATTTTAAAATGAGTAAGAGAAGAGTAACTTAAAGAGTTTATGGGTTACAAGAATAAAGAGAAAAGATTTTGTTTTTGTTAAACTTGTTAGCATGACCGCAACAATAAATAGTGCAAGAAAAATGATATTATTTTTCGTTGACTTTTTGCATCTTTCATTCTTCAGATTCAGTCTCGTCTCATCGAACTGTTCGGACGTGTTTTTTTAGTGCGGCTGAATTTTCGGTGAAAAAATCGTAATAGGTGAAAAAGTGTAAAAAGTTGAAATTAAACAAAAAAGTGAAAAAATCGTAATAGGTAAAAATATAAAAAAAAAAAAAAAAAAAAAAAAAAAAAAAAAAAAAACATTAAACATTAAACATCACATAAAAACTGTATGAGTGTTCCTCTCAGATGTAATTCTGAGAAAGGTCTCTGAGGAAGAATCCATAAAAAATCTGTGGAGAATCTTCTCACTGCAAGAGCCGTGGAACGGCGTCGTTCCTGTTCGCCCAATATAGTAATTTCAATAGATGAAGGAACATCAACACCTTCTACATCAAATAGTGCAATCAAACCTAGAAAACAAGTAGGTATGGATAAATACGTCACAGTTCTTAAGCGACAGAGGAGTCCAACATCTGCTCAAGTGTCATCAAATTCAAAAGCTCCTAAGACCGTGAGTAATGATCAAAATAGGTTTGCTCTCCTCCAGACGGATGAGCCAGAACTTCCTAAGAAGACGTTTAAGCCCCCACCAATTTATCTGAGAGAGCCCACTTCCAGTAAATTGGTACAAAGAATTGTTTCGGTAATAGGTGAAAATATGTTTAGCGTAACATCAATTAAACATGGAAATATCAGCGAAACCAAAATTCAAGTGAAAAAGGAAGATGATTTTCGAAAATTGTCCAACCAGTTGGAGAGGGAGGCTAGGGATTTCTACACCTATCAGCTCAAAAGCGCAAAAAGTCTCCAAGTCGTTCTAAAGGGTATAGACCCATGTGTTGACCCTGCGGAGATAAAGACTAGCTTAATGGAAAAAGGCTTCAAAATTAAGAGCATAACGAATATTAGAAACCGTGAAAAGACTCCACAGCCTATGTTCAGGGTGGAATTGGAACCTGGAGATGTCGTATTAAAGAAAAACGAGTCCCATCCCATCTACAATCTGATGTACCTTCTGCATCGTAGAATCACCGTGGAAGAACCACATAAGCGTCAGGGACCCGTCCAGTGTCTCAACTGTCAAGAATTTGGTCACACCAAGGCGTATTGTAAATTGCCGACAGTTTGTGTTGCGTGTGGGGAGCTACATGCAACTGCTCAATGTGATAAGTCGAAAACTGATTCAAAAATAAAAAAATGCAGTAACTGCGGAGGTAATCATACCGCAAATTATAGAGGTTGTCCAATTTACACTCATTTGAAAGGCATAAGCACCAACAAGACGTCAGTATTACCTGATCATCGTCAACAGCTTATTTTGGCATCGAGTGACAATTTCCCGCACTTGTTACGGTCCACTAGTCATGTAAACGCGCCTAGTTCTAGACAAGTTTCTTACGCTAACGTGGTTAAATCTAATATGCCAGGTTTGGAGCAGGCACCTAAATCACAATATTATGAGCCTAATATTAACACTCTAGAGACTACATTGCAGACACTTGTCCAAACCATGAACACTTTTACGACCACTATGACATCCATGATGCAGGAAATGCTGAAAATGCAATCCACTATCTTACAAGCCATTTTAAAGAAATAATTTGTTTAAAAATTTGTTTTTGGAATGCGAACGGCCTCCGCCAACATAAAAACGAACTGGAGCACTTCCTGATGGATAAGCAGATCGATGTCATGATGATTGCTGAAACTCACTTGACGGCGACAGCGTACTTCAAAATTAATGGCTACGTGTTGTATGACACTAAAGATCCCCGCGGAAGAGCATGTGGAGGATCGGCAATTCTTATAAAGAACAGAATAAAACATTATTTAATGAACAACATATGTGAGGATTACCTACAAGCAACAAACATTTGCATTGAATTCTGTCAATACAATTTTGTTTTATCATCAATTTATTCGCCACCTCGATTTTCAATAAAAGAACACCAATACTACAGCTTCTTCAATTCCCTTGGAGCTAGATTTTTAGTTGCTGGTGACTTTAACGCCAAACACACTTTTTGGGGTTCACGTCTGGTGACCCCAAAGGGTCGTGAACTCTTCAACACCATTGCCAAAATGGGATTAGATGTACTCTCAAGCGGGCATCCCACCTACTGGCCGACGGACCGACGGAAGATTCCCGATATTATTGACTTTGGAGTAGTGAAAAATATCCCTGTAGAATCGATACAAGTGGAGCCTTCATTAGACTTGTCTTCAGATCACTCTCCTTCTATTATTTCAATGCGTTTCCTTCAAGGGAATGGCTCTCCATTTCGGGACATATCTAAAACCAGAGTAAGTTGGATAAAGTATAAAAAGTATTTAAGTTCCCACTGCACGGAAAATGTAGTGTTGAGAACTACCGAGGATATTGATGGGTCGATTGGCAAGTTTACTGAGGACATACGAAGAGCTGTACATCACGCCTCCACATACGACGTTGAGTGCAGAAGTGGGTCAAATAGAACTTATTTCGCTGAACTCGATCATCTCCTGTCAGAAAAAAGAAGAGTTAGAAGAGAGTGGCAAATCCACAGGTCTCCTGAACTGAAAGCTAGGCTACGGGTATGCAGAGATATACTAAGAAATTTCTTAGAAACCCAAAGAATGGCTTCACTTAAATCTTACTTGGAGGGTCTTGATAGTACCCCACAATCTGACTATTCGTTATGGAAGGCGGCACGAGGTTTAAAAAGACCAGTTAGAGGAAAACCTCCTCTGCGAAATCCGACTGGTGACTGGGCTAGAAATGATTCCGAGAAGGGGACTTTATTTGTTAATCATTTGAGAAAAGTGTTAACTATAAACAACTCAAATAATGCATCTGATTTGCCTCCACTCGTTATTAGACCTCCTGTACCTCTAAGACTTAGCTTTAATGATGTTCAAAGCGCTATTGGTACTCTGAATCTTAAAAAAGCTCCAGGTATGGATAAAATCAGCAACAAAATGCTTGTGGAGTTACCTCGTGTAGCTAAAAGAATTATCCTATTTCTTTTTAATGCTATTTTACGCCTAGAATACTATCCTGCAGATTGGAAGGTATCTATGATTACCATGATTCCTAAGCCAGGGAAGGACTCCACTAAAGTAGAGTCATATAGGCCAATTAGTCTACTGCCGACAATTTCAAAACTGTTTGAAAAATTGTTATTGGCTAAGTTGATTCCAATTCTGAACGACACTCAATGTATCCCAAATCACCAATTCGGGTTCAGAGCTAAACACAGTACCATCGAACAAACACACAGATTGGTAAATGTGATAAGACAGTCGTTTGAAGAGAAAAAATACTGCTCCGCCCTTTTCATTGATGTGTCGCAAGCGTTCGACAAAGTCTGGCATAATTAATGCATAAAATTAAATTAACTCTGCCTGCTAACACCCATAAACTCATGAAAAGTTATTTATATGGTCGCAAATTTACAATCAAAGAAGGCGATTTTTTAAGCCCCGCTCAGCCAATTGAAGCAGGAGTACCCCAGGGTAGCATACTGGGTCCAACTTTATATTTGATTTATGCATCTGATACGCTGTTAGACCCCATAATACATACTTCAACTTTTGCAGACGATACAGCCTTTATTAGCGTTCATAAGGACCATCAAATAGCATCACAGAACTTGCAGAAATATGTTTATAAACTAGAGAATTGGCTTGAGCTTTGGAAAATCAGGGTTAACGAACAGAAATGTATTCATATAACTTTCACATTGCGAAAAGATACCTGCTCGTTCATCAGAATAAATAATCAAATTATCCCGCAACACAATGAAGTCAAATACCTCGGCATTCACCTCGACCGCCGTTTAACTTCGAAGTCTCATATTGAAGCGAAACTTACACAAAGGAGATTAAAAGCAGTGCAACTTAATTGGTTAATCGGCAGAAACTCTACATTGAAATTGGATTGCAAACTTTTGTTGTACAATGCAATTCTAAAGCCAATCTGGTGTTATGGAATTCAATTATGGGGTACTGCCTCAGCATCAAACATTGAAAAAATTCAAAGGGGTCAAAATAAAATTCTACGTATAATTACTGCAGCTCCATGGTATGTTAAAAATTCTCGAATCCACAAAGATCTAGGCATTCCTTTGGTGAAAGTCGAATTTACAAAACACGCCTCAAAATATGTCAGCAAACTTGAACACCATCCAAACCCACTTGCACGAGACATCCTTAACTTTAGTGGCCACAATCGGTTGAGAAGGAGGGATACCCTTGCTTTAACTCAAGCGCAAAACAGATGACTGGATCAGTGGATGTAAATTTTTTTGTAGTATCATAATATTTTGTCTAGCACTGGTTGGACTTATTATTTTCTTTTAGTATTAAGATTCGAAAACTTATTGTCATTTCATTTCTGAAGATTCAATAAATAAATAAATGGTATTAAAAAAAAAAAAAAAAAAAAAAATAAAAAAAAAAAAAAAAAAAAAATGTTTAGGGTGGAATTGGAACCTGGAGATGTCGTATTAAAGAAAAACGAGTCCCATCCCATCTACAATCTGATTTACCTTCTGCATCGTAGAATCACCGTGGAAGAACCGCATAAGCGTCAGGGACCCGTCCAGTGTGTTAACTGTCAAGAATTTGGTCACACCAAGGCGTATTGTAAATTGCCGTCAGTTTGTGTTGCGTGTGGGGAGCTACATGCAACTGCTCAATGCGATAAGTCGAAAACTGACTCAAAAATCAAAAAATGCAGTAACTGCGGAGGTAATCATACCGCAAATTATAGAGGTTGTCCAATTTACACTCATTTGAAAGGCATAAGAACCAACAAGACGTCAGTATTACCTGATCGTCCTCAACAGCATAATTTTGCTTCGAGTAACAATTTCCCTCAATTGTTACGGTCCACTAGTCATGTAAACGTGCCTAGTTCTAGACAAGTTTCTTACGCAAACGTGGTTAAATCTAATATGCCAGGTTTGGAGCAGGAACCTAAATCACAATATTTCGAGCCTAATATTAACTCTCTAGAGACTACATTGCAGACTCTTGTCCAAACTATGAACACTTTTACGACCACTATGACATCCATGATGCAGGAAATGCTGAAAATGCAATCCACTATCTTACAAGCCATTTTAAAGAAATGATTTGTTTAAAAATTTGTTTTTGGAACGCGAACGGCCTCCGCCAACATAAAAACGAACTGGAACACTTCCTGATGGATAAGCAGATTGATGTCATGATGATTTCTGAAACTCACTTGACGGCGACAGCGTACTTCAAAATTAATGGCTACGTGTTATATGATTCTAAAGATCCACGCGGAAGAGCATGTGGAGGTTCGGCAATTCTTATAAAGAACAGAATAAAACATTATTTAATGAACAACATATGTGAGGATTACCTACAAGCAACAAACATTTGCATTGAATTCTGTCAATACAATTTTGTTTTATCATCAATTTATTCGCCACCTCGATTTTCAATAAAAGAACACCAATACTACAGCTTCTTCAATTCCCTTGGAGCTAGATTTTTAGTTGCTGGTGACTTTAACGCCAAACACACTTTTTGGGGTTCACGTCTGGTGACCCCGAAGGGTCGTGAACTCTTCAACACCATTGCAAAAATGGGATTAGATGTACTCTCAAGCGGTCATCCCACCTACTGGCCGACGGACCGACGGACCGACGGAAGATTCCCGATGTTATTGACTTCGGAGTAGTGAAAAATATCCCTGTAGAATCGATACAAGTGGAGCCTTCATTAGACTTGTCTTCAGATCACTCTCCTTCTATTATCTCAATGCGTTTCCTTCAAGGGAATGGCTCTCCATTTCGGGACATATCTAAAACCAGAGTAAGTTGGATAAAGTATAAAAAGTATTTAAGTTCCCACTGCACGGAAAATGTAGTGTTGAGAACTACCGAGGATATTGATGGGTCGATTGGCAAGTTTACTGAGGACATACGAAGAGCTGTACATCACGCCTCCACATACGACGTTGAGTGCAGAAGTGGGACAAATAGAACTTATTTCGCTGAACTCGATCATCTCCTGTCAGAAAAAAGAAGAGTTAGAAGAGAGTGGCAAATTTACAGGTCTCCTGAACTGAAAGCTAGGCTACGGGTATGCAGAGATATACTAAGAAATTTCTTAGAAACCCAAAGAATGGCTTCACTTAAATCTTACTTGGAGGGTCTTGATAGTACCCCACAATCTGACTATTCGTTATGGAAGGCGGCACGAGGTTTAAAAAGACCAGTTAGAGGAAAGCCTCCTCTGCGAAATCCGACTGGTGACTGGGCTAGAAATGATTCCGAGAAGGGGATTTTATTTGTTAACCATTTGAGAAATGTGTTTACTATAAACAACTCAAATAATGCATCTGATTTGCCTCCACTCGTTATTAGACCTCCTGTACCTCTAAGACTTAGCTTTAATGATGTTCAAAGCGCTATTGGTACTCTTAATCTTAAAAAAGCTCCAGGTATGGATAAAATCAGCAACAAAATGCTTGTGGAGTTACCTCGTGTAGCTAAAAGAATTATCCTATTTATTTTCAATGCTATTTTACGCCTAGAATACTATCCTGCAGATTGGAAGGTATCTATGATTACCATGATTCCTATGCCAGGGAAGGACCCCACTAAAGTAGAGTCATATAGGCAATTAGTCTACTTCTGACAATTTCAAAACTCTTTGAAAAATTGTTATTGGCTAAGTTGATTCCAATTCTGAACGACACTCAATGTATCCCAAATCACCAATTCGGGTTCAGAGCTAAACACAGTACCATCGAACAAACACACAGATTGGTAAATGTGATAAGACAGTCGTTTGAAGAGAAAAAATACTGCTCCGCCCTTTTCATTGATGTGTCGCAAGCGTTCGACAAAGTCTGGCATGAAGGTTTAATGCATAAAATTAAATTAACTCTGCCTGCTAACACCCACAAACTTATGAAAAGTTATTTATATGGTCGCAAATTTACAATCAAAGAAGGCGATTTTTTAAGCCCCGCTCAGCCAATTGAAGCAGGAGTACCCCAGAGTAGCATACTGGGTCCAACTTTATATTTGATTTATGCATCCGATATGCCGTTAGACCCCATAATACATACTTCAACTTTTGCAGACGATACAGCCTTTATTAGCGTTCATAAGGACCATCAAATAGCATCACAGAACTTGCAGAAATATGTTTATAAACTAGAGAATTGGCTTGAGCTTTGGAAAATCAGGGTTAACGAACAGAAATGTATTCATATAACTTTCACATTGCGAAAAGATACATGCTCGTTCATCAGAATAAATAATCAAATTATCCCGCAACACAATGAAGTCAAATACCTCGGAATCCACCTCGATCGTCGTTTAACTTGGAAGTCTCATATCGACGCAAAACTTACCCAGATGAGATTAAAAGCAGTGCAAATTAATTGGCTAATCGGCAGAAATTTTACATTAAAGTTGGATTGCAAACTTTTGTTGTACAATGCAATTCTAAAGCCAATCTGGTGTTATGGAATTCAATTATGGGGTACTGCCTCAGCATCCAACATTGAAAAAATTCAAAGGGGTCAAAATAAGATTCTACGTACAATTACTGCAGCTCCATGGTATGTTAAAAATTCTCGAATCCACAAAGATCTAGGCATTCCTTTGGTGAAAGTCGAACTTACAACACACGCCTCAAAATATGTCAGCAATCTTGAACACCATTCAAACCCACTTGCACGAGACATCCTTAACTTTACTGGCCATGTTCGGTTGAGAAGGAGGGATACCCTTGCTTTAACTCAAGCGCAAAACAGATGACTGGATCAGTGGATATAAATTTTTTGTAGTATCATAATACTTTGTCTAGCACTGGCTGGACTTATTATTTTCTTTTAGTATTTTTCTGAAGATCCAATAAATAAATTAAATGTATTAAAAAAAAAAAAATCTTTCATTCTTTGTTGTTGTTGGGAAATAACGGAATTCTTTTGTATTCTTTTTCTGTTTTTTCGGTCGTAGTCTTGACTTGTTAAAACAGTGCTTCTCGTTAATTTTGTTTTTGCTAAGTTACGGTATCTATTTGTCTACATAGGCAGTACATACATAAATTTGGGTTTTTTGCTTTTTTTTTTTTTTTAACATAAAATTGCGGTACTTTTATTGCGGTATTTTTATTGCGCTATTTGTTCGTTTTCTTTTCTTTTTGATATGCACTTATGTATGTAGGTATTTTGTATTATACATATAAAATCCAATTTTTTGAAATTTAAGCGCAATAATTTTCCGCTTTATTTTTTTTATGTAGAGAAATTTATATTTATGTATAGGGTACTTACAATTTGATATGCGGGATGGGTTTGATTTACCTTGGTGTTACCATTTTGTTAGGCTTCTCTTTAGTTTATAGGCTGTTGTTGAACCTTATCGTCTTTGGCGTTTTTCCTCGTAGGTACTTTTTATAGGTTGTTGCAGGCTCGATTGGACCATGAACAAATGGATGGTGTTGTGGGGAGTATTTGTGGGACCAACCTTTTGTATCTCATAAAGGGCTTCCTTCCTTGCGGTATAGGGTGAATCAAAGATGTGATCACAGTGGTGGTTGTTTCACAATAGTTGATTTATAACTTCTTATGCACAAATGATGAACACAATTATTTATGGTTGTAATTCACAGGTTTTAATTGTTTATTTAATAACAATATATAGTTAATTAATTACTTTAATGTATATTCAAGTTCACTATAGTTTTAGGTTTTAATTTAAGTAGACTAATTGGATTTATTGTTTGTTATTAAAATTTCCTTTAAATTTAGGTTTTAATATAAGTAGACAAAATGGATTTTATTTACCATTATTCTTTATGTACTTCTATGTGTATTTGTGTGTTTATTTGTTCAGAGAAAAACTGGTTTGTGACCGTTTGCTTTGGTTGTTGAACGATGAGTCTGTGCTTTGGTGGTTGAGAAGCAAGTTTCAGCTTTGATGGTTGACAAGCAAGTGCCAAAAAATGGCAAAGATAAAAGGCAAGAAGCCGCGCGTTGCTTATGTTTTCGTTAAGTTATAAAAGAGAATTGACATTTGACATGTACTAAAAAAAGTGTTGACATGTAGTGATTTCTACTTAATGTGGTGTACAAACTTCGTTTGGACACGAGGAGAAAATGAAAACTATTTTAAAGGATTTTTGCACATATCGACGTTTGAAAAGAGATCCGACATCTACTTTACAAAATAAAAACAACTTATTTGTGGAAAAATTATACAAACTTGAACTAATTGATATATATCAAAAGAACAAATTGACCATAAAAACTGCAATAGCTCCTAGGATATATGGACTGCCTAAAATACACAAAGATGGAACCCCCTTAAGACCAATATATTTGATAGACATACTGGAACAGTTGACGATAAATTCGAAATATAATATTAGGGATGCTGTAGAATTTAGCTCAAAAATTAACAACACTTATATTGCCGATGATGAAGTTCTCATTTCATTTGACGTGATTTCACTATTTCCGAGTATACCGATTAATTTGGCCATAGGGTCAATTGAGGAAAATGGGATCTATTAACAACGCATACAAAAATACCTAAAAATTTATTTATTAACATTTTACGATTCTGTACCAAGGAGAGCAGATATTTGAAATACGATGATAAAATTTATGAACAAAGAAAAGGAATGCCGATGGGTTCTCCAGTCTCACCAGTCATAGCTGACATAATAATAGAAAAGCTTTTAGATGTATCAATAGATAAAATGAACGAAAAATCGAGGATGATGATGAAATATGTAGATGATATATTTGCAATAGTGAAAAAGGACAAAGTAAGTGACACCCTCAATAAATTAAATTCATATAATAGACAAATACAATTTACCATGGAGGAAGAAAAGGATGAAAAACTATCATATTTGAACGCGATTGTAATAAGAAAAGACAATCATTTAAAAGTCAACTGGTATCAAAAACCAACAGCTTCATGACGATTAATCAATTTCCATTCAAAACACCCTAGAAGGATCATCATAAATACAGCATCCAATTTTATAAGACGAGTACTTCAAATAAGTGACACGGTATTCCATAAAAATAATAAGGCAAAAATAATGGATATTTTAAAAATGAATGCCTTCCCAAAAAAGACAATTAAGGATCTAATAAAACGTGCAAAATCAAAACGACAGGAGGCAAGAGAACAAAAACGATATAAAAGCATAACTTATATTTCTGGACTTTCTGAAAGATGGAAGAACACCGATATTTATAACGCCGAAGAGTTTGAATTAGCATTTAGGTCAGACAATACTGTGAATCGGCTGTTTAGCAAAACAAAATCAAAACTAAAAAAAGAAGAAAAATCAAATGTTGTGTATCAAATTCCTTGCAATGGTGACGGGACCAATATATGTGAGAAAGTATATGTTGGGACAACAAAAACAAAACTAAAAACTAGACTATCATCTCACAAAACTGACCAAAAGACAACTGAAAAACCAATTGACCAAAAAACTGCATTAGCAGCCCATTGTGCACTAACAAACCACAAACCAAAATTTGAAGAGGTAAAAATATTACAAGAAGAGAGAAATTACTCAAGGAGATATACATTAGAGATGTTACATATAATAAATGTAAGACCGGAGCTTCGTCTCAACTACAGACAAGACACAGAGAATTGTGCACACATACTATGAGCGTCAAAACTGAGTAAACACCATTGAAGGGTTATGTTTTCTACAGATAATAATAATAAAACATTATGTATATGAATTTTCTTTACAAAAACATAAAAATTTATTCATTTTTTTTTAAACATTTAAATACAAAACATAATTTAATTTCAACAACAATACTTGTTTTTGTACTTTATACAAAAAATGTCGACAAATATCACCTCAAAAGTCAGTATACACCAGTATATTTACTACAACGAAACGAAGAAAATTGTTTGCTACTAGAAAATTAATATTTTGTTTGTCCACCCTTGGCCTTTTTTACGCACTTTATTCTATTTGGCATAGACTCTATCAGCTTTCTGGTATATTCGGTTGAAATTTTTGCCCATTCTTCTGTCAACGCTTCTTTCAGGGTAGCTTTATTAGTAATGTATAGTACGTATCTTGCGGTCTAAATAATCCCATATATTCTCGATTGGATTGAGATCTGGGGACTGTGGTGGATGAATAAGTTGACTGGGTGTTCTGTATATAAGCCATTCTTTCGCCAAACGGGATGTATGCTTGGGATCATTGTCTTGTTGAAAGATCCAATGCCCAGGTAAACCCAATTTATCGACGCTTGGTGGAACATTCTTTGCTAAAATGCGTAGATAGTCTTGTGCATTCATTGTCGTTTCAATGAAGTCAAGCTCCCCAACACCAGATGCGGTAAAACACCCCCAAACCATTACCAACCCGCCGCCATGCTTAACTGTGCTTTGTATGTTTTGTTCTGCTAACTCCTTGTTCTTTTTTCTCCAAATTTTCCTGTGTTTTTCACCGCCGAAAATTTCAAACTTGCTTTCGTCAGTAAATAGAACTGTTTTCCAATAGTTGAAATCCTTATTTCCGTACATTTTAGCATAATCCATTCGCTTCTTTTTATTAACTTTTGAAATAAAAGGTTTCTTTCTTGGACGTCGGCCATAAAATCCGTATTTATACAATATGCGTCTTATGGTACTACTACTAACTGATTTTTCGGATTCAGTGCTGATGTCCATGGCAATTTGTACTGCGCTAGAATGGGGATTTCGTTTTACTACGGCCGCAACTTTTCTCTCCTCCCTTTAATTCAATATTTTTGGACGACCTGTTCGCTTAAAATTGTCAATTTTTTAAAGTTTTTTAATTTGTCCACAATTTTTTTCACCGAAGTATGGTGTCTTCTAACAATTTTGGCTATTTCGCGATATGATTTACCCTTTTTTCTTAAATCTAGAATAATTTTTCTTGTTTCTATTGAGATTTCCGTTCTCATCTTTAAAAAACTTGAATAAAACCTTCACCACAAAAGCCGATAACCAATTAAATAGGTAACACAATTTCTTTGTCAATTTGCATAAAATTAAAAAACAAGTAACTGCAAATCTAACGGTTTTGAAAAAAAACCAAACTGAGAAGAAAAGTGTATACTCACTTTTGGAGCATAAGTTATAAAGATATTATTGTCAAATTATTCAAGAGCATTGTTGTTGTATTTTTTTTTTTTGTTGATCGTTGGAAATAAAAAAGTATTTTAATTATGACTACAAGATTTGTTCTAATACTGATATTAAGATTGTAATAACAGAATATATAAAATTATTGCTGATGTTGACTCAGTTTTGACGCTCATAGTATATAGACAATTAATTAAAAAACACAGACGATCGACAAATTAGTTTAGTAACAAAAATCCAAGCAGAGGGACAATAAGTGTAAAATAAGGAAAAATTTTTGTGTTATTTATTATTTCTAAATGTAATTATAATCAATATATTATGTTCTTTTTTTGTTTAATAATAATAAGAAAAATTGTTCTATGTATTTATTTAGACCCCCGAAGATGATTAGCGACGCTAATTGAAATATTGGGAACAACAATAAAAATATTTAAAATAAAAATCAAAAGTTTTTATTTATTCAACGACCTGTAGCCGAACAAAACCAACAAATAATTAACAAAATTAACTGCAAAATTAACAACAAGTAAAATTTTTTCTAAATAACAGTATCTCGTGAAGATGCCTGAAGTGTGTGGTAGCACTGTTTAAGTACGAAGTTCCATTTTATTTACTTTTCCACATAGGCGTATGCAGACTTTTCTGTGTTTGAAAAATGAATTTTATATATGTATAAAATCCAATGATTTTATACCATATTTAATTATTTCATTTATACTTTTTATTATTTTTACTAGTGTATGAATTGTAACACTTAAGTAATTGTAACGTATAATTATTGTGAATAACACAGAAAGAAATCTGTTATAAAATATTCTAAAATGAATTGTTATTGTAAAATTAAATATAATGTAAGTTTTCTTTTTACCTACTGAATAAGCAAACTTCACTTACTCTGAAGCCTTTAATCTGTTCACTTCAATTGTCTTATAAATTAAACTCTTTGAAATTAAATAAATTAATTTAATTGAAAATAATTGTAATGAAATTTAAACTGTCAATTTAAGATTATAAATTTAAATCTAAAACTAAACCTTTTATTTAAATTTATTTCATTAAAAATAAATTAAAAAACTTAAATTTAATATTAATAAATTTTATAACGTACATTTGAAAAGAAACACTTATGTATTTAATTTAAACACGCACACACACATCTCATATACATACTTATACTTGTAACATACATTTATAAAACAAACTCAAAATTATTCCATTTAAATTAATCATTATTCTATAATGTAGTGGTCTGCGAGTTAGCAACACTGGAGTGTCAGCGAATTACACTTTGATGTTGCGAACTGCAACTACCTTCGGGATTAATTAGAACTTCCGGATATATTTGGTTAAGATCACTTTGTAAGGTGGACGACAATAAAAAACGTGTTAAATAAACAATTAAAGAATAAATTAAATAAATAAATGGATTTAAGACCAAACCGCCAATCGATGGCAGATGCTTTGAAGGCTGCAGGAATACAATTTCCCGAATCGGCCACATTAATTCAATTACGGCCATTATACGAATCATTGGTGGCTATGGAAAGGGACAAAAGCACGCCGATGCACATGGTGCGGTTGCCACAACTGGTGCCAACGTTCCTGCCGCCAATGAAATGGCTATTACGAATATCCCCGATGCCAACAAAATTGAAGTAGGTGAAACATGTGCCATTGCTGCCAGTGAAGCCGGTGAAACCGATGCCATTGCTGTCAGTGCAACCGATGCCTTTGCTGTCAGTGTAACCGATGCTACTGCTGCCAGTGCAACCGATGCTGAAGCTGCTGCCAGAGATGCAAATAAACAAGTATTTGTCCATAATGATGTCATAAATGTGTCTGCCGTCCCTTGCTTAAATAATTCCGCTGCAGACGCCGAAAATGAGCTAAAGAATTTGAGGATACGCTTAGAGGTATTAAAGCTGCAGCAACAAATACGCGAATTAGAGTCACTTGAACAACCCCTTATATATTCACGGCGAACTGATTTGACAGAGCTCGATGCCGCCATACCGCCTTTTAGTGGGGACGACCATCATGACATCATCAAATGGTTCGTCCAGTTCGAGGACTATTCGAACATCTACGGTTACTCCCCTAAAGAAAAGTGCCTTGGCATTCGCCGTTGATTAGAGGGAACGGCCTTGAAATATGTTAATAGTATGGGTCTTGTTGTGTACGACGAACTGAAGGCAAATTTAATTAAAATGTTCAAACGAACTGTATCACGGCAGGAAATATACCGGCAGCTCCGTTCGCGCACATTAAAGCCGAACGAAACATGCTTAAGCTACATAGTAGATATGCAGTCCATCGCTTCCAAGTCAGATATCGAAGAGCAGGAGCTAGTCGATATAATCATCGACGGTATACCAGACAGTAACCATGCCATTACATTCCTCTACGGGGCTAGCTCTATGGATGAACTGATAAAACGAATGGACAGGTATGATCAGCGGCGACAGGCTGGTGCAGGAGTTTTAAAAGGAATCAACCCAGCAGCAAACAAAAGCAAGATGGCCGCCGCGAATGAAAAACAGATGCCAAAACACCAGATGCCAGTGTGCGATGCTATAATTGCAGCCAGTTCGGGCACTACCAGAGTTGCTGCCAAAAGCCGAAACGGCCTCCCAATTCATGCTTCGTGTGCGCCGAGGTTGGTCACTTCCACCAGAATTGCCTTAAGAAGAACAATATAGCCGCGGCCATAGTTGGACAGAACGAGCCGTTAGATGTATATCAAATTGTAAGTGTTGCCTTCGCTAAACGATATAAACGCACTGAGCTGATAGATTGTTTTTCTTTACTCGATTCGGGTAGTCCCATTAGTAATATCAAGAAATCCCTCATCCCATTCTAGCCTGATGGTATTGGAAAAGTGTTGCCGTATCGCGGAATCGGAAACAAAAGACTAAATGCCTTAGGCTGTATTCAAGGGGAAATATATTTTAAAAACAAATGTATAACGCATAAATTTTTAGTGCTGCCAGATGAAGAGGCAATGATACCTATGTTGATGGGACGAGATATTTTATCAAAACTTAATATTTACTTATGTAAGGCAAAAATAATATACGATAAAAGTGAACTGCTAAATATGAATTTAATACAAAATAAACCGAATTTTAAAGTAATCAGTGCGCTTATGTCGTTTAGTCTATACAGAGATCAAAGAGATGAAATTAGTAAACAGGAGATTAAAAATATTGAACTATTAGAGGCTTTGCCATTTAATGTTATAAATAATTTTGATATTGTGAACACTGAGGAGGGTAAATCTGAAATAGAAAAATTGAACGGAATTAACCTAAATGCTTTTGATGTAGGGGAGGCCGACGCCTTATGTACATCTGAGCTAGACATTATTGAAGAAAATAGTGAATGTGCAGAAATAATTCAGACAGTTGCAAAGGAAAGTGAAAGAAACGTTGTTTGCCTTTTTGAGTTTTCAGTTATTCTGAAAAAACTTTATTTAAAATTCTTTGCTTATATACTAACAATGAGAATTTCTAGACGGTAACTTAAAAATAGCTTACAGTTCATTAACAATGTATCAGGTTCTCTTAAACTTTAGTTGGTTGTACATAGCAATTGGAATTGCAAACTTGCAAAAATGCTTCATTTCACAACTTTTTTTATTTGATTATGATACGCGTGCAATTATGGTATTTAAAATATCAGATTACGCTATAAATATTTATTATTATTATTCAACTTTTGACGAAATCAAATGCTGACCTGTCTTAAAATATTAATTTGCATTTAGTTTTTCGAGTTCATTGGCTTTTGTTAGCATTTATGTTTATTTTGTTTACTTTTATTTTGTTTTTATTATTTCAATGAAGATACGTTATTGCTACAGTACACCCTCAAATTTTCAATTAAAATTTTGTAGTTTTGTTTATTTCACAAGATTATTACAAAGTTTTAATTTTATATATATGTATATTTATGAGTGTATTAAGCCTATTTGAACAAAAAAAAGCTGATTTTAATTAATTGTGTATAATATTTATAATTCTATTTATTCCTATGTAATTTTATTTCTTATATTTCTTTAACAAATTTTTATGTACAATTTTTGTTTTTCCATTTATTTTTATTTCTACGTTAACATTATCTATGTTGATTATTTCATAAGTACCATTATAAGGTGATTCGTGTTTTTTCTTATTTTCTAATTTCATTAATACTAAGTCTCCTATATTAAGGTCAATACTATTTATTTTTTTGTATGACTCTAAAGTCCTATTCATTTTTGTTGTTTCTATCATTTTTCTAGCGTTTTCTAGTGAGGTTTTCAATCTTACTTTTAATTCCCTTGCGTAGTTGTCTAAGTCATATACTCTACTGTCGGTCATTATGTTCTCACCTGGAACTTCTGTTATTTTACCGAAGACCAATTCAAATGGTGAATAATTTGTATCTACGTAAGGTGTTATGTTGTAGGCAAAAGTGTAGTACGGTATCCAATCACTCCAATTATCATCAATTACAAATGACAAAAAGTATTCGTTCATAACTCTATGATTTCTCTCCACTGTACCTAAAGTTTCATGACGGTAGGGTGTTGAAATCTTGTGTTTTATTTTTAACAAAGTACATATTTCTTTCATTAGGTCATTTACAAACTCAGTACCTCTATCTGATTTTAGTGTTTTAAATATGCCATACTTCAATATTAGATTTTCTGTTAAACACTTTGCAATTGATTTGGCTTCTTTTGTTTCCATTGGTGCGGCTATTATGTATTTCGTTAGTTCACATTGCATAGTTAGTATATAGCGATAGTTTTCGGAAGGTCGCAAAGGTCCAACTGTATCTATAACTACGGTGGAAAAACTATTTCTTGGTATGTCCGTGACGCATAGTGGTTCTCTGGTGTGTCTTGTTTGTTGGTTTCTCTGGCATAGATCACACTCTAAAACGAACCTTTTTACCATCTTGTATTTTTGTTTTAATTTGGTTAAAGTTTTTCTTACTCCGAAAAGTCCTCCGCATGGTGTATTATGGTAGATTTCAATTAAGTCTTGCTTTCTTTTATTATCTGTTATTCTCTGAGGGTTATTATACAGCATTATTACGACGTTATTCTCTTTGTTTTCATTAATTCTTGCTTTGAATTTCTCTATGTTTACCTTTTTAAATATTTCGTCACTTTTCTCCAGTGCGAATTTTACACAATTCGTTCTGCCTAAAACAGAAGGTAGTTTTTCCAACATATTATCTAAATAATAGGGATTATCGCTACATCTGACGCGTGTTTCATTTAGAACAGAATCATTTTCAATTTGCATTTCTTTTGGTACGTTTTCTAATATAAATTTCAATTTTCTTGTACGTTTTATATCGATAATGGATGTGCAGTCCCAAATCTTGAGTTGATCAGACTCTTCAGAAACTACATCTCCATTTTCTTTGGATCCATTTGTCTTGTTTTCGTTTTTCTTGCTGTTTTCCTCATTTTGAATCATTTTTTTTTCATTTCTCTGGTTATCACTAGCGATTTCTTTACTGTTTCATCGACCATAACGGGAATCATTGTTTGTAACGTCTCTGAGTTTAGTTGTATTCTTGATAATGCGTCTGCATTTGTATTATTGCTTCCTTTCTTGTATATTATATCAAAATCGTAATCAGACAATTCTACACGAATCCTAGTTAACTTCGAGCTCGGATTCTTATGTGAAAACAATGCAACTAGTGGACGGTGGTCTGTTATCACTATAAATCTTCTAGCATAGAGGTATGGTCTAAAGAATTGTATACCCCAATGTATTGCAAGTAATTCTTTTTCAATTACAGGTTTATTTTTCTCGTGTTTATTAAGTGAACGGCTTGCAAAGGATATTGGTTTATCATGTCCTATTTTTCCTTGTGACAATACCGCTCCCAATGCAATGTTAGATGCATCCGTAGTTAAAATAAAAGGTTTTTCAAAATCCGGGTATTTCAAAATTGGTGGACTTATTAGTTTTTCTCTTAATGTCTCAAATTCCGTTTGACATTGTTCCGTCCAAACAAACTTTGTATTTTTCTTCAACAAACAATTTAGGCAACTTGCCAAGTCTGCAAAGTTTTCTATAAAACGTCTATAATAGTTGCAAAATGCCACAAACCTTCGTGTCCCGTCTGAGTTCTTTGGTACCGGGTATTTTGTTATTGCCTCGAATTTTTCTGGATCCGGCTTTATTCCTTCTGGTGTTATTAAATGTCCGAGATATACTACTTCTGATTTTAAAAAGCAGCATTTATTTGCGTTGAGTTTCAAATTATATTGTTGCAATCTATCAAGTACGTTAACAAGATTTTTATTATGATGTTTAAGACTACAGCCAAAAATTATTATGTCGTCAACATACAGGAAAGCCTCGCTTTCTAGACCAGACAAAGCTATGGTCAACATACGTTAAAAGCTATTTGAGGACACCTTTAAACCAAATGGTAATCTTGTGTATTGATAATGTCCATTAGGTATTGAAAATGCTGTATATGGACGTGATTGATGATCAAGTTCGATCTGGTGAAAAGAGCTTGTCATGTCTAAGGTTGAAAAATATTTTGCTCTGCCCAATTTGTCTAGTACATCATCCAACCGGGTTAAAAGAAATTTGTCGTTAACAATTTTGTCATTTAGCTTTCTGTAATCGACAACCAGTCTCCATTTTTTTAAATCAGTTTGTCCTTTCTTTGGTACTAGTAAGAGTGGAGCGTTGTATGGACTAATGGATGGTTCAATAATGTTGTCTCGCAGTAATCTTTGCACTTGATCATTTATTTATTCGGTTTGTGCTTGTGGTATGCGATAGTTTTTTATGTATACGGGGCTATTGTCATTTGTTTCTATTGTTTGTTTATAAAAATTATTAGTGGTTAAATGCTCTCCTTCCATGTGGAATACATTTTGGTATTTTCTTAGTATTGTTATGAGGTTTCCTTTGCTGTCTTTATCTAAGTCGTTCAAGTTAAAATTACTCAGTAATTTATCAAATCTTTGTGGTGAATGCAAATCTTCATGATCTTGTTTTTTTGTTGAAAAAACTTCGTATTTTCTCAATGGTATAGTTTCTATCTTCAAATTTTGTACAGTTGCCACTTTATCCGTAACATTTAGCAGTCTTATGTGTTTATTTCCCTTTTCTGGTATTATTGTGTTTGCCAAATATACACCTTTAACTACTTCTCTATTAAGAACTACTGAATCTTCCATTATTTGAATATTAAAGGGTAATATTATTTCGGTTCTCTGGGGTATTGTTATTTTATTAATTTTGAAGGTATTATCATATATTGGGAGAGTTATCGTTTCGTTGTTTTTGTTAAATGTGAGTATAAAGGTATCGTAATCTATATTGCATCTATTAGGAAGTCTCTTCCCATGAGTCCGTCAGTGTTTATTGGAAAGTTGTCTTCCACAAGTTGTATTTTGTGTTCAATAATTTCATCGTTTATTTTTATCCTAATAGTTGTTGAGCCCAGGGACTTTATAATATCCCTTGAAATACCAGTCAAATTGCAATAGTCATATATGTACGTTACCTACGTAATTTCTCAAAGATCTCGCTTTACACAAAGAAACATCTGCTCCCGTATCTATCAAAAAAGTAAGGTCATTTGTTTCATCCACTATCTTTAATTTTACGTAATTTTTAAGGTTTGATGATATGAAATATATTCTTTTGGTTTCTAATATGTTCTCTGTGGAGGTTCCATTTGTGTTACCTCCGGGGGTATGGAGTTTCCCTGCTCTTGTATGTAATTTATATTACGGCTTCTGTCATTAGCATTCCATCTTCTTTGACCAAAGTTTCTTTGATTCGGGTAGTTGCATCTTTGATTGTTGTTATTTGCTCTATTGTTATTTTGTTGACTATTGTTGTATCTGATATTATTGTTGTTGTTTTGTTGTGCTTTTGAACGACACATCCTTGAATAGTGGTTTAGTTTACCGCAATTGTGACACTTCTTACCTTCTGCGGGGCATTTGCTACCATGACTGTTTCCACAATTTTTGCACTTTTGTTCTTGCCTGTAGTGTGTTCCTCGATCACTGGATACTTTTTGGTGAAATATTCGTTTCTGTGTTGTTCGTGATACGACTTGTTCTGCAATTTTAACTGCCTCATTGAAAGTTTTAACTTGACTTGCGTCAATTGTGGTCACAATTTGTGTGTTTGTCAATCCATTCATGAATGCATTGAATGCTATTTTATTGTTTGTGTTGATTATGAAGGATCTGTGGCTTTCTCCCTCCTCAGATATTTGTATTTCGTTCAATTCTGTTATGAGGTTTTCTATTTTGTTAGCGAAACCAAGTACATTGCCATCCCTTTGAGTGGTATTATTTATTTCGTTTAGTATGGTATTTGAGGTTTTTAATGGCTTATACGTTGTTTTTAAATTTGCTATTAATTCTGTTATCGATGTGGGTACTGACGTTTGTTTTAATCTGTTTTGTACTCGTAATTCTATTCTTGATTTGAGTATGAAATTTAAGAAAGATGCACTTTTGTCTTCTGGAATAGTCAGAGTTACTGTTTCCAGATTTGTAATGAAATCATTTAGTTCATTAGATCTACCGCTAAACTTGGGTATCAATTTTGTGATAATGGACAACTCATTAATGTCTAAATTCGCCATTTTTAAGTTTTTTATTTGACCCTTTCTCTTTTCCCTATGTTGTTCCAACAAATCGAAAGCTTCTCTTTCCAATAAAACTAGTTTTTCTAATATTATATTCCTCTCCTCACTCTCTAACTTGTCTGCCAATTGTTCTTTAATATTCTTTAGTATGTCTTGGACTTCTAAGATTTTTTCTGCTATTGTTTCAACGGTGTATGGTCTATTTAAAGATTTTTTGGCATTTACAATTATTTGTTCCAATGGTTTTACAATTTCCATGTCATTATTAATTTCTAATCTCTACTTATATTTTTTGTTGGTTAGATCCCTTATTACTAATTTTATTAATTTCAATATTTTTAAATCTAAAACTATAATTAATGGTGTGATTATAATAAAAAAAATTATCCAACCTATAAATTTGTTGTACAAATCTTTTAGCCTGTTCATTTTAAAAAAAGGAAAAAAAATCTTTTGCGCTTACAAGGTTATTGATTTGATTCTGAATTATTCTATTTATCTTTTCTATTCCGTTATCTATTGCGTTAACGATGTTTATTTTATCCATAGTACTAATAAGTATGCTATGGTTGCAAAAATCAATAATGTTAATAATATTGTTAAAAATAATTTATTCATTTTTGTTTTTTTTTTGTTTCTTATTTTGCTTTCTTAAAGATCCTTTTTGTTTTTTTTGTTCTTATTTGTAACTTTAAATTATCTATTTGATTCATCAATTCATTCTTATGTTGTACTTCGTACACTACCATATCCTGGAGTACCATAAGTTCTTTTTTTATGCGATTTATTTCTCCACCTCTTGATTTCTTCACATTGGGTAATGGTAATATCGGGATTGCTGCTTCCTTCTGTGACCTTGTTTTTAGCTTCTTAGGTTTAGGACCTGCGTCGAGGATTGCTGGTTTCTCATCTGCTCGTTCTTCATTCAATAACCGAGCCCAATTTGCTTCGGCTTTCTTTAGATTTTTAAGTATCTCCTCCCACGTCTCTGTCATGGATCTTGCTTTTCTAGATTTTTTAACAAAATTCAATAGAATCCAGCTAAGCATAAGCTGTGTATGCTGGTTCTATTGTCCTGTTGCTTGCTCCTTTAATCAGATTGTAGCAGATTTATTTGCTGTTTATATCCGATTTAAAGCAAAGGCAGGATCGCCATGTAAAGGAAAGTGAAAGAAACGTTGTTTGCCTTTTTGAGTTTTCAGTTATTCTGAAAAAACTTTATTTAAAATTCTTTGCTTATATACTAACAATGAGAATTTCTAGACGGTAACTTAAAAATAGCTTACAGTTCATTAACAATGTATCAGGTTCTCTTAAACTTTAGTTGGTTGTACATAGCAATTGGAATTGCAAACTTGCAAAAATGCTTCATTTCACAACTTTTTTTATTTGATTATGATACGCGTGCAATTATGGTATTTAAAATATCAGATTACGCTATAAATATTTATTATTATTATTCAACTTTTGACGAAATCAAATGCTGACCTGTCTTAAAATATTAATTTGCATTTAGTTTTTCGAGTTCATTGGCTTTTGTTAGCATTTATGTTTATTTTGTTTACTTTTATTTTGTTTTTATTATTTCAATGAAGATACGTTATTGCTACAGTACACAGTATGCGCGATTGAGACAAAGCCCGACATTAATATAGATAGTAACATGACTGCAATGGATGCTGATTTGTTGAGGTCGGTTATATACGAGAATTATTTTTTAGGAGCGGGAACTATTTCTAAACGGACGGAATATTGTATGCGAATTAGATTGACGAATGACGTGCCAGTGTATAGTGGGCCGCGGAGACTTTCCTATTGCGAACGAACTGAAGTTAAACTGAAGTTTGAGGAACTTATGGATAAGGGAATAATTCGACCGAGTGAGTCACCCTACGCTTCTCCTATTGTATTAGTCAAGAGAAAGAATGGGGATTTAAGAATGTGCATCGATTACCGATCACTAAATAAGATTACGCTCAAGGATAATTATCCACTTCCACTTATTGAAGATTGTCTTGATTACTAAGGTGCTAAAAGATATTTTTCGACTCTTGACCTGGAAAATAGTTTTCACTAGGTACCTATGCATGAGGATTCAATTCAATATACTGCTTTCGTGACTCCGCTAGGTCAATATGAATATTGCTACATGCCATTTGGTCTCAAGAATGCTGGCGCGGTTTTTCAGAGATTTATCAATACAGTGTTAAGGGACCTCATTGATAGAAGGAAAATAGTAGTATATTTAGATGATATAAGTATTGCTACCAGCTCATTTAAGGAACACCTGGAGATTTTGGGTGAAGTTGTGTGGATTTTGAAGGATGCAGGTTTGAAACTGAATTTAAGAAAATGTAAATTTGCTTATCACGAACTAGATTTCTTAGGGTATAAGGTAAGTCAGAGGGGAATTTGCCCGAGCGACGATCACGTTAGGACAATACAGCAATACCCTATACCGTCAAATCATGAAGAGCTGGAACGCTGTTTAGGCCTGTTTTCGTTTTTCCGTAGGTTTGTTTCTGATTTTTTAAGGATAGCGACACCATGAACGGGACTGAAAAATAAATCTTTTGGTCACCAGTTCACCAGTGCTGGTAGTGTACGACCCTCTCCGAGAGACGGAACTCCACACTGACGCTAGCTCAAAGGGTTTTGGTTCGGTGCTGCTGCAGAAACAGGATGATGGGAAGTTTCACCCGGTATCTTATTATTCCAAATGTATACATCAGGAGCGGAATCAAGATACCACAGTTTCGAGTTGGAAACTTTGGCTATTATATACAGTCAATCAATAAAGTTTAAGTACACAACAAATTTAATTGATAATCTTCAAAAATCTTTTTTAAAAAATAAAAATAAAGCACAACAGTAAAGTTTATATAAAATTTTATTAATTTATTAAAATTTTTAACTTAAAATAATTCAATATTTTTTTGATATTTAAGGAAAATAATTGACTAAAAAAGAAAAACTCATAAAAGTACCTCAATAAAGTTTACGTACACAAAAGAGATCAAGAAATATGTTTTTAAAATTCACAATTTTTTTACAGGTTAATACTTTGTGGGTCCTCCCTTGGCGGTTATAACAGCTTCTAGACGTCTACGCATACTTCTGATAAGGTTTCGGGTTTCTGTTTCTGTTATTTTAGACCCCTCAGCTAATAACGCATTTTTCAGACTGTCCTTTGATGTTATTTGATGTTTTCTGATGCGCCTTTCTAATATATCCCAAATATGTTCAATTGGGTTGATATCTGGTGATTGTGGGGGTGTATGCAATTGTTTGCAGTTATATAACAGCTATTCACGGACAAGATACGATGTGTGTTTTGGGTCATTGTCTTGTTGGAAGTAAAAGCTGCGACGCTCAAGACCCAATTTTTCCACACTGCAATGGAAATTGTTTTTGAGTATACTTAAATAAACATGCTTATCCATTTGATCTGTTATAAATTTCTGTGTTCCGACTCCAGATGCGGCCATACACCCCCAAACCATTACGTTTCCACCGCCACGTTTAACTGTTGGTATTAAATTATTTGCTTTCAGTTCCTCATTAACTTTTCGCCATATTTTTCCTGCACCGTCAGACCCAAAGATATTAAATTTAGATTCATCGCTAAATACTAAATTGTCCTAGAACGAATCCGTCTTTTCTAAGTGCAAGTGAGCAAAATCTAATCTCTTTTTTTGGTTTACTTTAGATATAAAAGGCTTACGTCGTGGCACTCTTCCATGATATCCAGCACTGTGCAATGTGTTCCTTATTGTTTGTGGATTTATTTCTTTTTGGATGGTTTGCGATATGTCCTGTGCTAACTTCACTGCAGAAATTTTCTCAACCGCGCAACCAGAAATATTTCGACGAACATTACAAGCCGGCTAAACAATTTCAAGTAGGAGATTTTGTAGTATTGAGAAATGTTTATAACACCACTGGTCTGAATAAAAAGTTAATACCTAAGTACCGCGGCCCTTACGTTATTCAAAAGCATTTGGGTAATGACCGTGACATGGTATCTGATATAGAAGATTGTCAGATTACGCAAATGCCATATTCAGGTATAGTAGACGCTAGCCGCATGAAAAAGTGGCTAGAACAGAATGAAAATAAGGAATTATCGATCTCTGAAGGCAACACTTCCGTATATGAAAATTATCAATTTTTAGAAAATGAAAATAATTCAAGTGAGAAGGGGGATATTGAATATCAAGACTATGAATTTCTGGAGGATGAATTTAGGGAAGAAGAATGGCAATCGAGGTCGATTGTTTTTTCAGGTCGGCCGAGATTGTAGTGGTCTGCGAGTTGGCAACACTGGAGTGTCAGCGAATGACACTTTGATGTTGTGAACTGCAACTACCTTTGGGATTAATTAGAACTTCCGGATATATTTGGTTAAGATCACTTTGTAAGGTGGACGACACTAAAAAACGTGTTAAATAAACAATTAAAGAATAAATTAAATAAATAAAGATATTATAATAACTTATTCCAATTTAAACCCACCCTCGTATAATCTCTCATGATATTGAGAAGTTATACTTAATGAGAAATTGGTGTTTTTTCCCAGATTGCCTTGGTTAACAGTCCAAATCGCCAAATATCCCAAATCCCCGAAAACGCCAGAATTTTTCATGGTCCTTCACCGCTGAAACAAGATCCAGTTGACATCACTTTTAGTATTAAGTTCTCAACACAAGAATGAGGTAAATAACAAAATTCATATTAATAAAGAACAAGCATAAGTAAGAATTTATTAGGAAGAACAAACAAAACTATAACGAACGTATGTATGATCGCGCCGGTAGGTAAAGTGCAAAAAACAACATAAAAGTGTAATATAATTAAAAACATATAAAACAAAGCTCATACATACAATAATAAATAACTACTTTGGCACGGTATCTACGTAAGGTGTTATGTTGTAGGCAAAAGTGTAGTACGGTATCCAATCACTCCAATTATCATCAATTACAAATGACAAAAAGTATTCGTTCATAACTCTATGATTTCTCTCCACTGTACCTAAAGTTTCATGACGGTAGGGTGTTGAAATCTTGTGTTTTATTTTTAACAAAGTACATATTTCTTTCATTAGGTCATTTACAAACTCAGTACCTCTATCTGATTTTAGTGTTTTAAATATGCCATACTTCAATATTAGATTTTCTGTTAAACACTTTGCAATTGATTTGGCTTCTTTTGTTTCCATTGGTGCGGCTATTATGTATTTCGTTAGTTCACATTGCATAGTTAGTATATAGCGATAGTTTTCGGAAGGTCGCAAAGGTCCAACTGTATCTATAACTACGGTGGAAAAACTATTTCTTGGTATGTCCGTGACGCATAGTGGTTCTCTGGTGTGTCTTGTTTGTTGGTTTCTCTGGCATAGATCACACTCTAAAACGAACCTTTTTACCATCTTGTATTTTTGTTTTAATTTGGTTAAAGTTTTTCTTACTCCGAAAAGTCCTCCGCATGGTGTATTATGGTAGATTTCAATTAAGTCTTGCTTTCTTTTATTATCTGTTATTCTCTGAGGGTTATTATACAGCATTATTACGACGTTATTCTCTTTGTTTTCATTAATTCTTGCTTTGAATTTCTCTATGTTTACCTTTTTAAATATTTCGTCACTTTTCTCCAGTGCGAATTTTACACAATTCGTTCTGCCTAAAACAGAAGGTAGTTTTTCCAACATATTATCTAAATAATAGGGATTATCGCTACATCTGACGCGTGTTTCATTTAGAACAGAATCATTTTCAATTTGCATTTCTTTTGGTACGTTTTCTAATATAAATTTCAATTTTCTTGTACGTTTTATATCGATAATGGATGTGCAGTCCCAAATCTTGAGTTGATCAGACTCTTCAGAAACTACATCTCCATTTTCTTTGGATCCATTTGTCTTGTTTTCGTTTTTCTTGCTGTTTTCCTCATTTTGAATCATTTTTTTTTTCATTTCTCTGGTTATCACTAGCGATTTCTTTACTGTTTCATCGACCATAACGGGAATCATTGTTTGTAACGTCTCTGAGTTTAGTTGTATTCTTGATAATGCGTCTGCATTTGTATTATTGCTTCCTTTCTTGTATATTATATCAAAATCGTAATCAGACAATTCTACACGAATCCTAGTTAACTTCGAGCTCGGATTCTTATGTGAAAACAATGCAACTAGTGGACGGTGGTCTGTTATCACTATAAATCTTCTAGCATAGAGGTATGGTCTAAAGAATTGTATACCCCAATGTATTGCAAGTAATTCTTTTTCAATTACAGGTTTATTTTTCTCGTGTTTATTAAGTGAACGGCTTGCAAAGGATATTGGTTTATCATGTCCTATTTTTCCTTGTGACAATACCGCTCCCAATGCAATGTTAGATGCATCCGTAGTTAAAATAAAAGGTTTTTCAAAATCCGGGTATTTCAAAATTGGTGGACTTATTAGTTTTTCTCTTAATGTCTCAAATTCCGTTTGACATTGTTCCGTCCAAACAAACTTTGTATTTTTCTTCAACAAACAATTTAGGCAACTTGCCAAGTCTGCAAAGTTTTCTATAAAACGTCTATAATAGTTGCAAAATGCCACAAACCTTCGTGTCCCGTCTGAGTTCTTTGGTACCGGGTATTTTGTTATTGCCTCGAATTTTTCTGGATCCGGCTTTATTCCTTCTGGTGTTATTAAATGTCCGAGATATACTACTTCTGATTTTAAAAAGCAGCATTTATTTGCGTTGAGTTTCAAATTATATTGTTGCAATCTATCAAGTACGTTAACAAGATTTTTATTATGATGTTTAAGACTACAGCCAAAAATTATTATGTCGTCAACATACAGGAAAGCCTCGCTTTCTAGACCAGACAAAGCTATGGTCAACATACGTTAAAAGCTATTTGAGGACACCTTTAAACCAAATGGTAATCTTGTGTATTGATAATGTCCATTAGGTATTGAAAATGCTGTATATGGACGTGATTGATGATCAAGTTCGATCTGGTGAAAAGAGCTTGTCATGTCTAAGGTTGAAAAATATTTTGCTCTGCCCAATTTGTCTAGTACATCATCCAAGCGGGTTAAAAGAAATTTGTCGTTAACAATTTTGTCATTTAGCTTTCTGTAATCGACAACCAGTCTCCATTTTTTTAAATCAGTTTGTCCTTTCTTTGGTACTAGTAAGAGTGGAGCGTTGTATGGACTAATGGATGGTTCAATAATGTTGTCTCGCAGTAATCTTTGCACTTGATCATTTATTTATTCGGTTTGTGCTTGTGGTATGCGATAGTTTTTTATGTATACGGGGCTATTGTCATTTGTTTCTATTGTTTGTTTATAAAAATTATTAGTGGTTAAATGCTCTCCTTCCATGTGGAATACATTTTGGTATTTTCTTAGTATTGTTATGAGGTTTCCTTTGCTGTCTTTATCTAAGTCGTTCAAGTTAAAATTACTCAGTAATTTATCAAATCTTTGTGGTGAATGCAAATCTTCATGATCTTGTTTTTTTGTTGAAAAAACTTCGTATTTTCTCAATGGTATAGTTTCTATCTTCAAATTCTGTACAGTTGCCACTTTATCCGTAACATTTAGCAGTCTTATGTGTTTATTTCCCTTTTCTGGTATTATTGTGTTTGCCAAATATACACCTTTAACTACTTCTCTATTAAGAACTACTGAATCTTCCATTATTTGAATATTAAAGGGTAATATTATTTCGGTTCTCTGGGGTATTATTTCCCTTTTCTGGTATTATTGTGTTTGCCAAATATACACCTTTAACTACTTCTCTATTAAGAACTACTGAATCTTCCATTATTTGAATATTAAAGGGTAATATTATTTCGGTTCTCTGGGGTATTGTTATTTTATTAATTTTGAAGGTATTATCATATATTGGGAGAGTTATCGTTTCGTTGTTTTTGTTAAATGTGAGTATAAAGGTATCGTAATCTATATTGCATCTATTAGGAAGTCTCTTCCCATGAGTCCGTCAGTGTTTATTGGAAAGTTGTCTTCCACAAGTTGTATTTTGTGTTCAATAATTTCATCGTTTATTTTTATCCTAATAGTTGTTGAGCCCAGGGACTTTATAATATCCCTTGAAATACCAGTCAAATTGCAATAGTCATATATGTACGTTACCTACGTAATTTCTCAAAGATCTCGCTTTACACAAAGAAACATCTGCTCCCGTATCTATCAAAAAAGTAAGGTCATTTGTTTCATCCACTATCTTTAATTTTACGTAATTTTTAAGGTTTGATGATATGAAATATATTCTTTTGGTTTCTAATATGTTCTCTGTGGAGGTTCCATTTGTGTTACCTCCGGGGGTATGGAGTTTCCCTGCTCTTGTATGTAATTTATATTACGGCTTCTGTCATTAGCATTCCATCTTCTTTGACCAAAGTTTCTTTGATTCGGGTAGTTGCATCTTTGATTGTTGTTATTTGCTCTATTGTTATTTTGTTGACTATTGTTGTATCTGATATTATTGTTGTTGTTTTGTTGTGCTTTTGAACGACACATCCTTGAATAGTGGTTTAGTTTACCGCAATTGTGACACTTCTTACCTTCTGCGGGGCATTTGCTACCATGACTGTTTCCACAATTTTTGCACTTTTGTTCTTGCCTGTAGTGTGTTCCTCGATCACTGGATACTTTTTGGTGAAATATTCGTTTCTGTGTTGTTCGTGATACGACTTGTTCTGCAATTTTAACTGCCTCATTGAAAGTTTTAACTTGACTTGCGTCAATTGTGGTCACAATTTGTGTGTTTGTCAATCCATTCATGAATGCATTGAATGCTATTTTATTGTTTGTGTTGATTATGAAGGATCTGTGGCTTTCTCCCTCCTCAGATATTTGTATTTCGTTCAATTCTGTTATGAGGTTTTCTATTTTGTTAGCGAAACCAAGTACATTGCCATCCCTTTGAGTGGTATTATTTATTTCGTTTAGTATGGTATTTGAGGTTTTTAATGGCTTATACGTTGTTTTTAAATTTGCTATTAATTCTGTTATCGATGTGGGTACTGACGTTTGTTTTAATCTGTTTTGTACTCGTAATTCTATTCTTGATTTGAGTATGAAATTTAAGAAAGATGCACTTTTGTCTTCTGGAATAGTCAGAGTTACTGTTTCCAGATTTGTAATGAAATCATTTAGTTCATTAGATCTACCGCTAAACTTGGGTATCAATTTTGTGATAATGGACAACTCATTAATGTCTAAATTCGCCATTTTTAAGTTTTTTATTTGACCCTTTCTCTTTTCCCTATGTTGTTCCAACAAATCGAAAGCTTCTCTTTCCAATAAAACTAGTTTTTCTAATATTATATTCCTCTCCTCACTCTCTAACTTGTCTGCCAATTGTTCTTTAATATTCTTTAGTATGTCTTGGACTTCTAAGATTTTTTCTGCTATTGTTTCAACGGTGTATGGTCTATTTAAAGATTTTTTGGCATTTACAATTATTTGTTCCAATGGTTTTACAATTTCCATGTCATTATTAATTTCTAATCTCTACTTATATTTTTTGTTGGTTAGATCCCTTATTATTAATTTTATTAATTTCAATATTTTTAAATCTAAAACTATAATTAATGGTGTGATTATAATAAAAAAAATTATCCAACCATCATTTTAAAAAAAGGAAAAAAAATCTTTTGCGCTTACAAGGTTATTGATTTGATTCTGAATTATTCTATTTATCTTTTCTATTCCGTTATCTATTGCGTTAACGATGTTTATTTTATCCATAGTACTAATAAGTATGCTATGGTTGCAAAAATCAATAATGTTAATAATATTGTTAAAAATAATTTATTCATTTTTGTTTTTTTTTTGTTTCTTATTTTGCTTTCTTAAAGATCCTTTTTGTTTTTTTTGTTCTTATTTGTAACTTTAAATTATCTATTTGATTCATCAATTCATTCTTATGTTGTACTTCGTACACTACCATATCCTGGAGTACCATAAGTTCTTTTTTTATGCGATTTATTTCTCCACCTCTTGATTTCTTCACATTGGGTAATGGTAATATCGGGATTGCTGCTTCCTTCTGTGACCTTGTTTTTAGCTTCTTAGGTTTAGGACCTGCGTCGAGGATTGCTGGTTTCTCATCTGCTCGTTCTTCATTCAATAACCGAGCCCAATTTGCTTCGGCTTTCTTTAGATTTTTAAGTATCTCCTCCCACGTCTCTGTCATGGATATTGCTTTTCTAGATTTTTTAACAAAATTCAATAGAATCCAGCTAAGCATAAGCTGTGTATGCTGGTTCTATTGTCCTGTTGCTTGCTCCTTTAATCAGATTGTAGCAGATTTATTTGCTGTTTATATCCGATTTAAAGCAAAGGCAGGATCGCCATGTAAAGGAAAGTGAAAGAAACGTTGTTTGCCTTTTTGAGTTTTCAGTTATTCTGAAAAAACTTTATTTAAAATTCTTTGCTTATATACTAACAATGAGAATTTCTAGACGGTAACTTAAAAATAGCTTACAGTTCATTAACAATGTATCAGGTTCTCTTAAACTTTAGTTGGTTGTACATAGCAATTGGAATTGCAAACTTGCAAAAATGCTTCATTTCACAACTTTTTTTATTTGATTATGATACGCGTGCAATTATGGTATTTAAAATATCAGATTACGCTATAAATATTTATTATTATTATTCAACTTTTGACGAAATCAAATGCTGACCTGTCTTAAAATATTAATTTGCATTTAGTTTTTCGAGTTCATTGGCTTTTGTTAGCATTTATGTTTATTTTGTTTACTTTTATTTTGTTTTTATTATTTCAATGAAGATACGTTATTGCTACAGTACACAGTATGCGCGATTGAGACAAAGCCCGACATTAATATAGATAGTAACATGACTGCAATGGATGCTGATTTGTTGAGGTCGGTTATATACGAGAATTATTTTTTAGGAGCGGGAACTATTTCTAAACGGACGGAATATTGTATGCGAATTAGATTGACGAATGACGTGCCAGTGTATAGTGGGCCGCGGAGACTTTCCTATTGCGAACGAACTGAAGTTAAACTGAAGTTTGAGGAACTTATGGATAAGGGAATAATTCGACCGAGTGAGTCACCCTACGCTTCTCCTATTGTATTAGTCAAGAGAAAGAATGGGGATTTAAGAATGTGCATCGATTACCGATCACTAAATAAGATTACGCTCAAGGATAATTATCCACTTCCACTTATTGAAGATTGTCTTGATTACTTAGGTGCTAAAAGATATTTTTCGACTCTTGACCTGGAAAATAGTTTTCACTAGGTACCTATGCATGAGGATTCAATTCAATATACTGCTTTCGTGACTCCGCTAGGTCAATATGAATATTGCTACATGCCATTTGGTCTCAAGAATGCTGGCGCGGTTTTTCAGAGATTTATCAATACAGTGTTAAGGGACCTCATTGATAGAAGGAAAATAGTAGTATATTTAGATGATATAAGTATTGCTACCAGCTCATTTAAGGAACACCTGGAGATTTTGTGTGAAGTTGTGTGGATTTTGAAGGATGCAGGTTTGAAACTGAATTTAAGAAAATGTAAATTTGCTTATCACGAACTAGATTTCTTAGGGTATAAGGTAAGTCAGAGGGGAATTTGCCCGAGCGACGATCACGTTAGGACAATACAGCAATACCCTATACCGTCAAATCATGAAGAGCTGGAACGCTGTTTAGGCCTGTTTTCGTTTTTCCGTAGGTTTGTTTCTGATTTTTTAAGGATAGCGACACCATGAACGGGACTGAAAAATAAATCTTTTGGTCACCAGTTCACCAGTGCTGGTAGTGTACGACCCTCTCCGAGAGACGGAACTCCACACTGACGCTAGCTCAAAGGGTTTTGGTTCGGTGCTGCTGCAGAAACAGGATGATGGGAAGTTTCACCCGGTATCTTATTATTCCAAATGTATACATCAGGAGCGGAATCAAGATACCACAGTTTCGAGTTGGAAACTTTGGCTATTATATACAGTCAATCAATAAAGTTTAAGTACACAACAAATTTAATTGATAATCTTCAAAAATCTTTTTTAAAAAATAAAAATAAAGCACAACAGTAAAGTTTATATAAAATTTTATTAATTTATTAAAATTTTTAACTTAAAATAATTCAATATTTTTTTGATATTTAAGGAAAACAATTGACTAAAAAAGAAAAACTCATAAAAGTACCTCAATAAAGTTTACGTACACAAAAGAGATCAAGAAATATGTTTTTAAAATTCACAATTTTTTTACAGGTTAATACTTTGTGGGTCCTCCCTTGGCGGTTATAACAGCTTCTAGACGTCTACGCATACTTCTGATAAGGTTTCGGGTTTCTGTTTCTGTTATTTTAGACCCCTCAGCTAATAACGCATTTTTCAGACTGTCCTTTGATGTTATTTGATGTTTTCTGATGCGCCTTTCTAATATATCCCAAATATGTTCAATTGGGTTGATATCTGGTGATTGTGGGGGTGTATGCAATTGTTTGCAGTTATATAACAGCTATTCACGGACAAGATACGATGTGTGTTTTGGGTCATTGTCTTGTTGGAAGTAAAAGCTGCGACGCTCAAGACCCAATTTTTCCACACTGCAATGGAAATTGTTTTTGAGTATACTTAAATAAACATGCTTATCCATTTGATCTGTTATAAATTTCTGTGTTCCGACTCCAGATGCGGCCATACACCCCCAAACCATTACGTTTCCACCGCCACGTTTAACTGTTGGTATTAAATTATTTGCTTTCAGTTCCTCATTAACTTTTCGCCATATTTTTCCTGCACCGTCAGACCCAAAGATATTAAATTTAGATTCATCGCTAAATACTAAATTGTCCTAGAACGAATCCGTCTTTTCTAAGTGCAAGTGAGCAAAATCTAATCTCTTTTTTTGGTTTACTTTAGATATAAAAGGCTTACGTCGTGGCACTCTTCCATGATATCCAGCACTGTGCAATGTGTTCCTTATTGTTTGTGGATTTATTTCTTTTTGGATGGTTTGCGATATGTCCTGTGCTAACTTCACTGCAGAAATTTTCTCAACCGCGCAACCAGAAATATTTCGACGAACATTACAAGCCGGCTAAACAATTTCAAGTAGGAGATTTTGTAGTATTGAGAAATGTTTATAACACCACTGGTCTGAATAAAATGTTAATACCTAAGTACCGCGGCCCTTACGTTATTCAAAAGCATTTGGGTAATGACCGTGACATGGTATCTGATATAGAAGATTGTCAGATTACGCAAATGCCATATTCAGGTATAGTAGACGCTAGCCGCATGAAAAAGTGGCTAGAACAGAATGAAAATAAGGAATTATCGATCTCTGAAGGCAACACTTCCGTATATGAAAATTATCAATTTTTAGAAAATGAAAATAATTCAAGTGAGAAGGGGGATATTGAATATCAAGACTATGAATTTCTGGAGGATGAATTTAGGGAAGAAGAATGGCAATCGAGGTCGATTGTTTTTTCAGGTCGGCCGAGATTGTAGTGGTCTGCGAGTTGGCAACACTGGAGTGTCAGCGAATGACACTTTGATGTTGTGAACTGCAACTACCTTTGGGATTAATTAGAACTTCCGGATATATTTGGTTAAGATCACTTTGTAAGGTGGACGACACTAAAAAACGTGTTAAATAAACAATTAAAGAATAAATTAAATAAATAAAGATATTATAATAACTTATTCCAATTTAAACCCACCCTCGTATAATCTCTCATGATATTGAGAAGTTATACTTAATGAGAAATTGGTGTTTTTTCCCAGATTGCCTTGGTTAACAGTCCAAATCGCCAAATATCCCAAATCCCCGAAAACGCCAGAATTCTTCATGGTCCTTCACCGCTGAAACAAGATCCAGTTGACATCACTTTTAGTATTAAGTTCTCAACACAAGAATGAGGTAAATAACAAAATTCATATTAATAAAGAACAAGCATAAGTAAGAATTTATTAGGAAGAACAAACAAAACTATAACGAACGTATGTATGATCGCGCCGGTAGGTAAAGTGCAAAAAACAACATAAAAGTGTAATATAATTAAAAACATATAAAACAAAGCTCATACATACAATAATAAATAACTACTTTGGCACGGTAACCCTTTTTTACTCGTTGCATTTTTTCATGTTCTCATTCTCTTTTGATCTGTTCTCAGCATACCAACAGGCAGTTGTGGTGGTTGTTTTTAACACAACTCACATTCTTTGTAAAACACTTGACTTACAACCATTGAAGAGAACACAAGTTTGTTTCCAAATAAAATAACAAAAGTGTAACAAGTGCCAACATAAAATACAGAAAATATTATATAAAGTGAAACATGAATAAAATTCTTATTATAATATTAATAAAGATTCGTGTATAATTGTATAAAATAAAAGAAAGTTTAAAGAAAAATAAAAATTGTGATTGCATTAATAAAGCAACATTTAGATACAAAAAAAAAAACTTTGTGATTATTTTATACACATAGCACGTGTGTGTGAATATGTTTACAGCAGCAGCGATATTAATATTACTAGATTTTGCAGAGTTTTAACAACAATTTGGAGACAAAATAAATAGCACGCAAGTGTTCCACCACACTCTACGTCGGTACATGAAAACATTTGGCATTGTTGGCATTTTGACCACCTACCCAAAACTCCACCCGATTGACCATAAGTAGAAGATCCAACATTTGAGTCAACAATTTGGACATCCACAATTGAAGCTCCTCAACATCACCACCATATTAAGGAATTTGCCATTTACACCTAAGCGAAATCTACTACTTACGGGATTTCAAGCCAAATCTGGTAGATTTTGATGAGATTTCCCATACAAAACAAAATGCAGCAAATCTAGTAGATTTCGCCAAAATCTTGCACTACTTACTAATACAACCGTGATTTTCCTATTAATGTACTAAAAAACGCAACACTGTTCAATTAAATTTTGACACTTTGACAATAAAAAAAAGCAAACAAAGGGCGGTATTTTTTGGAATTTTTGCGGCAAAATTTAAAATCGTAATAATTATTAAAGATAGTTGGCAATGGAGCACCAAATAGTAAATAAAGTGTAAGTATATTGTTGTGTACTTTTTTAAAAACAAAAAACTCATTGTGAAGCTCATTTTTTGCCACAAAAAAATTTAAAAATTTTCCTTCCTTTTTAGTCAGCTGTTTTTGTTATGAAAATGAAATCCCACAATATGACAAAAAACAGTAGTGTAAACGGCAAAGATTTCCTTGAAGATTTAAACTGAAATCTAGTAGATTTTGCGTAGATGTAAATGCAGTATAACCCATCCTCAACTGTACCAACATCCCCTACGATCCGCATAAACGACAAACCGTAAGTTACCCCCACTCTTCATTATATATTATATTTACCCCCAATATTACTTTACATATACATATTATTTAAACCCGTGTACTCGTACATTTTGGTCCTTCGAGCCGGATCTGGGTCATCTATAACCCAGAGATTCCCCTCCCCCACCTCATTTGGTATTAATTCATTTCGGGCAATCCACAACCCGGTATACCCCCTATCTCTAAAAAATCCTCATATTTCATACAATTATGACTACGTCGTTGTTTTCCCCGCGCAAAATTTACATGACTATAATATTATCTCGGAAATTATAGCCATTTTAGTTTTTTTTCGCGCTATTCACATGACTATAATATTCCCCCGCAAATTATAGCCATTTTCCTTTTTTCGCGCAAAAAATTCATGTGGTTATAATATTACCCCGCAAAATTATAACCCAACTTATTCGCGAAAAAATTGTGTTTTTTTTTACCCCCCTTAACATCTTTAATATATTTTGTCAAAACAGTATCCCGTTAGGAATTTTTCTATACCCATGTAAGTATGTATGTATAGTCAAGTTTCTGAAAAATAAAATTGCCGTTCGAACAAAAACAACAACGTGTCGTCATTTGCACATTTTGTTGTCCCTTACTTGCGTTCATTTACCATACGGTAAATTACCGCTTCAAAAAAAACAAGGGAACAACAAAACGTTGGCATCTTCACATTTTGTTGTTTATTTGTTGTGCATTCTTTATTAAACGATAGACCTAACGGTAGCCTGAAATAAGTAAAAAATACCAAACACAGCATTTGTAACATAGTGCATACTTGTTGTTGTTGTATTTTTTAATATACAGACATATGAAATAACTGTTGGCATTTTTTGTAAGTTTCGCAAAAAACAAACAAAAAGCAAATACCAAAAGTTGTTTCATATCAAGGCATACATACACACATACAATACATGCAATTTACTGATTTTTGACTTTGAAGGGTCAGTCAGTAAATATACATACATATTGTTTGTTAACTTCACACTTGTCTTCATCTACTCAATTAACAACTCTACTTGTCGTCTTTACATCACGTTCTTCTCAATTCTCTGCCGTTTTTTGTTTTTCGAATCTCTTTTTGCTCTCATAAATTGGTCTCTACCAGATCAACTCGTTGGTTTTTTTTTGTTTTTTTTGGTACTCATTTAAAATACCAAAGGGAAAAAAGCAGGTACCTACATACATATACATATATATATCATATGTACATGCAAGAAAAATAAGTAGGTCACTGGGACAAAAGTTGGTATATATATAATTTATGTATATACTAACCAATGCGAGGGTCGCTACAGAATTATGAACAAGGGAAGAAGATTGGATACTTAATAAAAATATTATGCGTTTTTCTTGTGTGTATTCCAATATCATAAATAAAATTATTTTTTTTAATATAACATGGTCGTTTCTACGAGGTATAATTGAAAATTGATCTAAATTTTCATAAAAAACTTAAACAAGCCCAAATGAAAATTCGCTAAAATTTTCTAAATAATACATCGGCTGCCTTTACGAGGCGCCAATAAAAATTTTCTCTAAAATTTTTTAAATAATAATCTCGGTTACTTTTACAAAGCGCCAATAAAAATTTTTTCTTTAAAATTTTTTCCATCGGTTGCCTTTACGAGGCGCCAATAAAAATTTTCTTTAAAATTTTTTAAATAATAATCTCGGTTGCTTTTACAAAGCGCCAATAAACATTTTTCTTTAAAATATTTTTTCCATCGGTTGCTTTTACGAAGCGCCAATGAAAATTTTTTCTTAAAAATTTTCTAAATAATAACTTAATTTCCTTAAAATTTTCCAAATAATAATCGGTTGCCTTTACGAGGCGCCAATAAAAATTTTTCTTTCAAATTTTTTTCCATCGGTTGCTTTTACGAAGCGCCAATGAAAATTTGTTCTTAAAAATTTTCTACATAATAATCCATCGGTTGCCTTTACGAGGCGCCAATAAAAATTTTCTTTAAAATTTTTTAAATAATAATCCATCGGTTGCTTTTGCGAAGCGCCAATGAAAATTTCTTCTTAAAAATTTTCTAAATAATAACCTCGGTTGCTTTTTCGAAACGCCAATGAAAATTTTCTTAAAATTTTCCAAATAATAATAGGTTGCCTTTACGAGGCGCCAATAAAAAATTTTCTTTAAAAATTTTTTTTCCATCGGTTGCTTTTACGAAGCGCCAATGAAAATTTTTTCTTAAAAATTTTCTACATAATAATCCATCGGTTGCCTTTACGAGGCGCCAATAAAAATTTTCTTTAAAATTTTTTAAATAATAATCCATCGGTTGCTTTTACGAAGCGCTAATGAAAATTTTTTCTTAAAAATTTTCTACATAATAACCCCGGTTGCCTTTACGAGGCGCCAATAAAAATTTTCTTAAAAATTTAAAATAATTTTCTTCAACATTTACAAAATAACATATCGTATAATATATATATTAAAAATTTTTGCCAAAATTAATACATCGGATGCCTTTACGAGGCACAATTTAAAATTTGCTTAAAATTTTCCTAAATTATAAATCAGTCACTTTTAAAATTTTTTCTTAAAATTTTTCCCAAACTACCACACAAATAAAAATATTGGTCGCTTTTGCGAAGCACCTTTGCAAACTTTTCCCAAACATTTTTCTCGAATAATATTCGCCGCTTTTAAGAAGCTCCCTTGAAAATCTTTTCCCAACTCTATATATAATAAAGACAATTCAATAATGTCGGTCATAAAAAATTTAATCCGTTATTCGGATCAAGTGGTCGAATTTCAAAGCTATTTTGAAGGGCTCGCGATAGAATCACACTCGCGACACACTTTGAAGACACATGAGAAACAGATCCAACTCCATTGGTCCATATTTGAATCATCTTACGAAACCGTTCTGAATCAATATGATTCTATCAAAGATGAACTGGATTACGGTACCCTCAAGGGACGTTATTACGCCACTTTTGGCGCTTATACCGCTGTCGTAGCGAGAATTCACGAGCTCAACGAAGATTTTCAAGCCAAAGCAAAATTGGCCTCCCCCTCAACCGATACCCAATTCAATTTAAACCCGCATATTTCATTGCCACCATGCGATACCGAAGTCTTTCATGGTGACTATCAATCCTGACCAACCTTCCGTGACATGTTCACAGCCCTCTATCGCAACAACAAACGCTTATCACCAGTAGAAAAAATGTGCCATCTAGTCAAGAAAACGCAGGGTGAAGCTCGAGAACTTTTGAAAACGTGCCCTATGACCAATGATGGTTTCAACATGGCTTGGCAGAATCTAGTCAATCGTTACGAAAATAAGCGCATATTAGTAAACGCCCAACTGAAGTTGCTCTTTAATTTGAAACCCATAGTGAAGGAGACCAGTGCTGATCTGAGGCAGTTACAGCGCACCATAAATGATTGTATCACCAATTTGCGTTTGCTACATATCGAAGCGGAAAATTGGGATGTCATTTTCGTATACATTTGCTCAACATGTCTGCCCGAAACTACCCTAAACTTATGGGAGCAGTCTTTACCGCGCACTACTGACTTGCCAACGTGGAAAGCTCTGGATGAATTCCTGTCAACGAGATTTCAAACTCTGGAGTCAGTAGCAGATATTAGGTCGACATTTGTCAGTTTACATGCCCCACAAAGTTCTCCAACCGCTAAATCTAATAAATCGAATTCATCCAAGGCTAAAAGCTACCAAACCAACGTTTCCAATGACAAGCTTGGCAAGTGCGAATTGTGTCCCCACTATCATCCCCTCAGATATTGCTCAATATTTCTAGAGATGTCAGCTGAAGAGCGTTATACGATCGTGAAAAAGCAAAATAAATGCACTAACTGTTTGGGAACTCATGGAGCCAAAACATGCCCCAGCAAATATGTTTGCAAAACATGCAAAGGAAAACACCACACATTGCTTCATCGCGTTGAACAAAAGCAAACCAGTAGCCCTCCGGTGGCAAATACCCCAGTCAATAATCCTAATAACCCCCCTCGTGACTTAGATTTCTCCCCCTCTACATCAGCACAAGCAGCCAGTAGAACGCTGCAATCTTTTTCCACTCACCTAGAACCTACTACACAATCGGTTATTCTCGGTACAGCGTTAGTTGATATTTACAATAATGACCTCAAATTCACTGTTCGCGCACTAATCGACTCCGCCTCAGAATCAACTTTTATATCAAAAAAGTTACAAAGGCACCTCGGCCTCCCAACTCGGCGATCTACAGCCCAAGTCCACGGTTTAAGTGACACCGTGACCGCAACCTCAACCCAAAGCTGTCATATAAAAATTGGATCCCCAGTCGACAAGTCATTTGAAACTTTTTCAGATGCATTAGTTATAAATAAGCTTACTGGCCATCTTCCATATTACCCATCATCTGCGTTACAAAATGACAATTTTTCACAACTACAATTGGCTGATATTTATCGCCAAAATTGCTCTGAAGTTGAATTACTTCTTGGCGCAGATATTTATCCAAAAATAATTCAAGACGGTCTACAAAGAGACACACAGAAATCGCTGCTAGCCCAAAAGACAGTTTTTGGCTGGATTATTACTGGAAAGATTCCAGCAAGCCCGTGCAAAAAGGCAGTGTTATCATTCTATAACACTATAGAATTAAACAATCAACTTCAGCGGTTTTGGGAATTAGAGGAAATTCCGAGAAGAAAAACGCCCTCCCCGGATGACACATACTGCGAAAATTTGTATACATCTACTACGTTTCGTAATAAAGAAGGTCGATATGTAGTTTCTCTCCCCTTTAGAAAAGATTTCCCCGAAAAAATAAATATTGGCCCCTCTCGAAAAATTGCTTTCTCCCAGTTTCTACGAAACGAGGCGAGATTATTCAAAAATCCCCAAATGAAAATCGATTACGATAAGGTAATCACAGAGTACTCTACTCTAGGTCAAATGACCAAAGTAACACCCATATATGGTGATAGCGGCAACTACTATTTGCCCCACCATGCTGTTTTAAAACCCGACAGCACGACAACTAAATTACGCGTGGTATTTAACGCATCAAGCCCCTCAACAAATGGCACAAGTCTTAATGATCTGCTTCACCCCGGTCCAATCCTGCAGGCAGATTTAATGATCTTAATTTTGAGATGGAGATTTTTCCGCTATGTTTTCAATGCGGATATTGGAAAAATGTATCGCCAAATCTTGGTGCACCCCACACATACCCCTTTTCAAAGAATTTTGCATCGTAATTCTCCGAATGAGTTAGTTCAGGACCTTGAGTTGAAAACAGTCACCTTCGGTGTAAACTGTGCCCCCTATTTAGCAATTAGGACATTGTTGGAACTTGCTAAAGAAAATGAAACCGCTTACCCAAAAGTTGCCGACATTTTGCGCGACTATATGTATGTTGACGATGTCCTTTCCGGAGCCCATACAATATCGTCAGCAGTAAAATATCGTGATGAACTTATAAAGGTTCTGGAAACAGCGAGTTTTTCTCTAAGGAAATAGACTTCCAATAATGAAAAGCTACTGCAAGGTCTGCCGCCAACACACTTGCTGGGTGAAGAATTTCTACAACTGTCGGAATCCAGTGTTACCAAGACTTTAGGGCTCAGGTGGAATGCAGGCAACGACCATTTTTACTTTAAACTCAAAGCTAACCCAAACCGTGAACTAACCACAAAGAGATGTGTACTTTCTGAGATTGCCAAGTTATTCGATCCCGCAGGATGGCTATCTCCCAAGATTATCGTTGCCAAAATAATAATGCAACAAATATGGAAAGACGGCACTGATTGGGATGAAGACGTGAACCCCCTTACGATGAACAAATGGCACGAATTTCTCGACGATTACGTCAGAATTGAAGAAGTGAAAATTCCCCGTTTTATCGATTTCGACCCATCTTACAAAATTGAGTTACACGGTTTCTGTGATGCCTCGGAGAAAGCGTATGCAGCTGCCATTTATCTGCGCTCTGAAAACCAAGGATTTGTCAGTTGCCATCTGTTAGCAGCAAAATCGAAAATTTGTCTCCCTACCTCGTAAAGAATTTTGCGGAGCAGAATTGCTTGCTAATATGATAGATTCTATTCTAGCTCAAATAACTCTCAAGGGCTATAAACTCTACCTGTGGACAGATTCCACAATCGTATTGGCTTGGATGCGAAAACCTGCTCACAAATGGAAAACTTTCGTCGAAAACAGAATTTCATCTATAATCGAAAAGGTAGGAAAAGACTCGTGGTCTCATGTCGAATCAAAAAGCAACCCCGCCGATTTGGCGTCCCGTGGTACTACTATACATGAATTGGCATCGAATGAGTTATGGTGGTATGGGCCCGCGTGGCTAAGGCGTCCCCATTCAAACTGGCCCTCAAGCAAACAAGAGTTTGACACAGAATAAGAAGCCAAACCAATCCGCGTGCTCACTACCTCAATACAACAGAGTGACATTCTAGAAAACTTTTCAAACCTACCTCGAGCATTAAGAGTCACAGCGTACATTTTCCGTTTTTATACCCGAATAAAAGCCAATAAAACAGTAGAAAAGATCAGTGGAAAAGAACTATCGCCAAAGGAAATCGTCTTCTCAAAAAACCGTTTAATCATATCTTGTCAGAAATCTCATTTTTGCGAAGAATATTCACAATTACTTATACAAAGACCATTGTCCAGAAAAAGCTCCCTTTTAACTCTTAACCCCTTTCTAGATTCCAACGGAATCATGAGAATAAATGGTCGTCTAGCTGACTCCCCTACTCTAAGTTATGCCGAACGATATCCCATTTTACTGCCTTATCATGCACGTTTTACGAGATTATTTCTCAAGTATTTGCACCAATACTCCCTACATGGTCAAAATGCGCTTTTATGCCGTTTGACTAGATTACGTTATTATGTCCCCAAACTCAAGACTCTTATAAAAACTATAATATCCCAATGCGTAACATGCGTCAAATATAAACGCCAAGTCAGTCAACAAATAATGGCTGCATTACCTCCCGAGCGATCGACTTTAACGCGCGCCTTTTTCTCCACCGGCGGCGATTTTGCTGGGCCTTTTGACATAAAATCCTACGCTGGTCGTGGCTGTTAAGTGACTAAAGGATACGTGCTGGTCTTCGTTTGTTTTTCAACAAAAGCGATCCATCTCGAAGCTACCGGTGATATATCCACACAAGCCTTTTTAGCTGCCTTCGCACGTTTCTTCTCGCGACGAGGAACACCTCACGCTATATATTCTGATAACGGCACCGCCTTTGTAGGCGCAGCTAACATCTTAAAAGGCGATAAACAACTTTTCTTTTCAAATATACAAAAAGGTCTTCTTGCTCAAGATGCTTTTACTCCCGCGGAATGGCATTTTATCCCTCCTGGCGCCCCTCATATGGGTGGCCTCTGGGAAGCTGGCGTAAAAAGCTTCAAATCCCACTTCAAAAAGATTTGTCATAGTCAAAGTTTTACGTATGAAGAATTCAGCACCATGTTGGCAAGGATTGAAGCGTGTCTAAACTCTAGACCCTTAAGCCCCATGAGTGAAAACCCAAACGACCTATGCGCTCTAACACCAGGTCATTTCCTCATCGGAACCCCACTATTATCGCCTCCAGAACCTGATTTGGCAAGCCATTCCATCAGCTATGTCAACCGTTGGCAAAAGCTTAAAATCCTTCATCATCATTTAGCCCGTAGATGGAAGGACGAATACTTATCAGAACTTCATAAAAGAAATAAGTGGAAGTACCCACAACGAGACTTCGAAATCGGCGATCTTGTGGTCGACAAGCAAGACAATTTACCCTCCAATCAATGGCGTCTAGGACGTATTGAGAAAATCTTCTCTGGCTCCGATCATCGAGTCAGAATAGCCGAAATACGCACGGCTAATGGCGTCGTCATGCGACCCATTGTAAAACTGATTTTACTCCCCATCTCCCTGACATCATAATAATTAACTCTGCCCCCTTAATTTTCCTCATTATAGCAAAGATGCCCTCTCGTAGCCAGATCTCCATGATCGGAAAGACGAAACCAACAGCAAGATCACCAACAAGAGCCCCTGACTCTCGTTTATGTAGCAAAGGGCACCCGCTCAGAAAATGCATAAAATTTCTACAAATGACTGTATCCGCCAGGAAGGACATAGTCCAACAACACAGGTACTGCCGAAACTGCCTTGCGCACTCACATCGCACGGACAAATGTCACAGCGAAGCACGTTGTCGTGACTGCAACGGCCGGCACCACACTCTTCTGCATCACGCAGAAATCATTCGTGCCAATGAACACTTGAGCCGTGCAGCCGAAACCTCTGTTGTCCCAACCGTCATCATAAGGATGCAGCTAAACAAAGAGTGGCACCAAGTTCGAGGCCTACTAAATGCCTGTGCCCCCACGAACTCCATAGCAGGGTTCATAGTCGAACGGTTTCACGTGCCGTTCGAGAGGTTTGATGCAGATAAATGGTGCCAGATTACGTTTCGGACCCGTTTTGAAGGAGAAGGTGGTACCTTTAAACTAAGGGCGAGAATCTCCAAGGACCTACCCCAAGAAATCACTACGAAGTCACTAGAGCGGAAAGTGACTGACGCCTATTGCAACCTAAAGCTGGCCGACCCGGACTTCTTTGAAAGTCGATCCATCAACTTTATCCTGGGAGCGGATATCTACCCGCAACTGATCCGAGGCGGCATCCAGACGGCAACAAAAGGAGCACCTTTAGCACAGGATACGGCTCTAGATTTTGTCATAATCGGCAAATTTGATGTCTAAATTATGATTTGTTGTTATATATATATATATTATACTTAGCTTGTTTGTTATATACATAATTGAAATTTATTTTCCTAAAAAACAATTTGTTAATATTATACTTACCCTTTTTTACACTTATATCAAAGTGATTATATTGAATTATACATACATACTTACCTTAGTTACATAAAAATTGAATTTTCTACACTTACTTTATTTACCTAAAAATTGAATTATAAATATATTTATCTTAAAATTATAAATATTCACCTTTTTTATTATTATAATTATATTTTACCTTTTCATTCTTGGATTCCATACTTACCTCCTTTTACATTGTTAAATTTTGAATTTATACTACAAATTCCCTACTCTTTAGATTGTTAATTTTTGCATTTATTATCATACTTACCTCTTTTTACATTGTTAAATTTTGAATTTATACTATAAATTACCTATTCTTTACATTGTTAATTTTTACATTCATTATTATACTTACCTCCTTTTTTACATTGTTAATCTTTAAACTTATATTATTATACTTGCCTCCTTTATATTGTTCATTATTGAATTTATCATTATAATTACCTCTTACATTTGCATTGCTCATTTATATTGTATTGTATTTATATTGTATTATACCTAATATTATATCTATACTATTAACCACCCAATTGATTGTTAGGATTGTAAAATCATATGCAACATATTTGTTATCTCGGGATATAACAAGGGGGGCGGGATGTTTATGCACGAAACCCCTACATACAATAATAAATAACTACTTTGGCACGGTAACCCTTTTTTTACTCGTTGCATTTTTTCATGTTCTCATTCTCTTTTGATCTGTTCTCAGCATGCCAACAGGCAGTTGTGGTGGTTGTTTTTAACACAACTCACATTCTTTGTAAAACACTTGACTTACAACCATTGAAGAGAACACAAGTTTGTTTCCAAATAAAATAACAAAAGTGTAACAAGTGCCAACATAAAATACAGAAAATAATTAAGAACATTATAAAGTGAAACATTAATAAAATTCTTATTATAATATTAATAAAGATTCGTGTATAATTGTATAAAATAAAAGAAGGTTTAAAGACAAATAAAAATTGTGATTGCATTAATAAAGCAACATTTAGATACAAAAAAAAAAACTTTGTGATTATTTTATACACATAGCACGTGTGTGTGAATAGGTTTACAGCAGCAGCGATATTAATATTACTAGATTTTGCAGAGTTTTAACAACAATTTGGAAACAAAATAAATAGCACGCAAGTGTTCCACCACACTCTACGTCGGTACGTGAAAACATTTGGCATTGTTGGCATTTTGACCTCCTACCCAAAACTCCACCCGATTGACCATAAGTAGAAGATCCAACATTTGAGTCAACAATTTGGACATCCACAATTGAAGCTCTTCAACATCACCACCATATTAAGGAATAAGGTAACCCATCCTCAACTGTACCAACATCCCCTACGATCCGCATAAACGACAAACCGTAAGTTACCCCCACTCTTCATTATATATTATATTTACCCCCAATATTACTTTACATATACATATTATTTAAACCCGTGTACTCGTACAGTTAAAGTAATAAAATTAAAAATAAAAACGTGTGTGAAGTAAAAAATAATCCAAAAAAGAAGAAATTTTCATTTATATTGTTTATACATATATACATACATACATATACAGTGGATCCATCGCATAATCGGTCAAGTGTTTGTATGATATTTACGTTCTCTGAACTAAAACAAATCGTAATAATTTTTATTTCTTTTTTGTTTTTATTTGCACTCTACACTCTAATCTTTCCAAATATAAAAAAATATCAATATTCTCGATGATAACTGTAAATTTACATAGAAAAACAAAATTAACTCAATTTTTTGCGCTCAACGCATAATCGGACAAAGTAAAACATCAATAATAAAAATACCGTTACTTTACAAATATGCACTTCAAAACTTTTTTTGTCACATTTAGTCATAACTTGCATTTATTGGCAGACATTTCTAGTTCTAAAAATAGGTAAAAATCTATTAGAAATGGCCCCTAAGGGAAAGCAATCTACTGTCGAAATAACAATTAATAGTGAAATTGAATCTTGAAGGTAAAACAGTGAGAGAAATTGCTGAATTAGTTGGAAGAAGCAAGTCTACTGTCCACGACGTTATTAAGAGATTCCGTGATGAGTTTAGGATAGCTAATATAAGTAGAGAAGGCCAGGACAAAATATTAACTGATCGTGAAGAGCGTTCTTTGTTGAAGGAAATCAAACAAGATCCGTTTACAACTGCAAAAGAACTAAAAATATCTTTAAAAACAGTAGTGGAAAAGATGTTTGCTTAAATACTATTCGTAATACATTGCACAAATATAACTACCATGGTAGAGTTGCCAGAAAAAAGCCATTTATTAGCCCTAAGAATAAAAACAAGAGAATAAAATTTGCTAAAGAGTATTTGCTTAAAACAGAAGATTTTTGGAATAAGGTAATTTGGTGTAAAGATATCTTAAAATACATTTTTGCTGATAGTTTTTATTCGTTACAAGGTTCTGTTCACTGACGAGAGCAAATTCAATTTGCATGGTTCAGATGGCAAGATGTTTGTGTGGCGTAAACCAAATGCTGAATTTAATGCTCAAAATACAAAAGCTACTGTTAAGCATGGAGGAGGCTCTGTTATGGTTTGGGGCTGCATGTCGAGTGCTGGGGTGGGCAATTTGCATTTTATTGATAGTAAAATGGACAAATTTGGCTACCTCAACATTTTGAAGGAAAATGTAAAGCAAAGTGCCGAGAAATTAGGCATTGCGAATGATTTTGCTTTTTACCAGGACAATGATCCCAAGCACACTTCGGGTGTGGCAAAGCTTTGGTTGATCCATAACTGCCCCAAACTTATAGAAACTCCTGCACAGAGACCAGATCCCAACGTAATTGAACATCTTTGGGAAGAAAGCGGACTGTAAAAATGAACGACTCTCGCATGAGTGTATGCGAGTCATACTTATTTTTTTATCGTCTACGTACATTGAGTTAAGGAGAGTCAAAATAAACAACATCATACATGAGATTAAGTCTGAATATAATGCGTACTTCAAACTTTAAAGATGAATATTGGTTTGATGATATTGAGAGAAGTATGAGTACGTATAAGTATAACAAATTATAAGTCATGATTCAAGTATACTCACTTTTTCAGTACTCATAACTGATCTCTGATACATACTTATTTTATAAAATACAAAAAAAACTCAAAGTTCTTAACAAATCCAAATAAAATTAACGAAAAACAAAACGCTTACAGTAATAACGTAGTGATTTCATGAGATCATTGTGAGGTCTAATAATAAAAAAGAAATTGTTATACATAAACATAATAGGTTTTTTTTAGAGTTTGTCTCGATAATTAATACGATAATTAATATAGTTCTTGTAGTCGTTTTATTACTATACATGAGAAAAAAATTTACACTTTTTGTTTTGTTGGGCTCCAGTCCTTGTTCTCGAGGCTAACTCTAAAAGCACACTATTGTTTGACGTTAAACTTCTTAGGTAATCCAACAATTTTTGTTCAGAAAAAGAATCATATCAACATTTTTGGGTTTTAAACAAGTTCTTCTCTCTGAAATTATGGCTCCAGCTTTGCTAAACAATCTTTCAGATTCCGTCGAAGTTGCTGGAATGCATAAGTAACGTTTCGATCAGAATTTAAGTGAAACCATCTCATTGGCATTATACTGCAAAGAAACATGTAAAGGATTACTAAAACATTGTAATTAAATTATAATTCTTACCTTCCAGTATTCCAGTGGATCACTTTCTGTCGGAATATTTTCATTTTCGATGTATTGTCGAATTGAAACGATAGAATCTACTCTGCTTGTTTTTACTTTTCAAGCGATTTTATTTTGCAAAAAATTAAGAAGTGGCTGCTGTGATTCAGTCTGCATTCTTTTTGAAGTTGACGGTTCTACAATTAGCGAATTTACCTGACTTATACCAGAAATTTCATTTTCTAGGGTTTTTGTTGCTTGACCTGCATTAAATACGGATCGGAAACCTTCTTTTTTAAACCTAGGATCCAATAATGTTCCCAATCTTGTTACCGTACGCTCTTCGTATGGAAATAGCCTCTTCTTTATTCGCTCGGTCAAGAATAGACACGTCTGCAACCCTTCCGATGTCTTCATTTTTTTTTAATTCTTCAATGCGTTGAAAAATGCCAAATGTTAGAGGTATTATGAGCGAAACCGTAACGGAGAAACTCGATGACGTTTGTACTATGGCATTATCAAACGGTGAAAGTATCTCTTTGAGATCTTCCAATAGGTCGATTTCATCCGCCGTCAGAGGCAATGGAGCTTTTGAAGTTGCCAAGAGAACTGTAGAAATACATTCGTTTGTCAGCAGAATTCTCTCAATCATCCTGTAAGCGCTATTCCATCGCGTGGGTACCTCCTGTAGTAGACTATACGGTTTGCCTGTACCTTGTGCGGCTTTGAACTTTTTGTAGGATATAGTACTTGACTTAAAAAATTCCACGATCCGCTTACATATAGTTAGAACATCTTTTATATTTGTTTGAGCTAAACAGTCTTGAACTACTAGATTGACAGTATGTGCGTAGCAAGGAAGATTTCTCTTTTGCAGCAGTTCGCATGCTTTTATCATGGAAGTTGCATTATCTGTTACGATAGCTATTACCTTTTTCATAATGTTCCATTCATCAAACACAGAGCGCAATGAATATGCTATGTTATCTGCACAGTCGTTGGTAGCCACTAGAAGTTTTTTTGTTGATAAAACTGCTGCACGTAAAATGTATTCTTTCGTAATAAAGTGGCATGTAACAGTCAGGTATCTTTCATTTGCACGTGATGTCCAACAATCTGTTGTAATTGCGCAGTATTCCACTTCATTAAGGATTAATTGCAATATACCTTTTGTTTCTCTGTACAAATCACCCATATGTACATTTTGTAGGGTATTACGCGATGGTAAAGCATAGCGAGGATCTAAACATTTCACAAAGTCCCGAAATCCTTTATCCTCAACAATGCTAAACGGTTGAACGTCGCAAGCAATCATAATCGTTAAGGCTCTGTCAATTGTTTTTTTACGTTCCGACGTGGATTCGTATTTAGCAGTTTTTTTAAAAAAGGAATCTATTGTTTTTCCTGGCTTTGGCAATTCTCTAAAAGTGGGATGAGCACGTTTAAGATGATCAAAAAGGTTCGATGAGTTGCCGCTGGTTTTGTAAATTCGAGAGCAGGAACGACATTTAGCGTATTTACCATCCTTTGATTTTTCAAAAAAGACCCACACTTCTGAGGACATCTTTCTAGTTTTCATTTCTGCTTCATTATCAGATTCGCTACCACTTTCGTTGTTTCCATTTCCAATTATATTCTCTGTTCTGGCAGCTATTTTTGTTATAGAAAAATATACGAGTACATACGAATAAAGGAAAGCCTTTTGTGTATTTTAAACTATTACTTACTTTTTGATTTCTTCACGTATTTATCCATGATTGCAGAACCTCAACTTCAATTTATATTTACATATGCGGAAACAAGCTTAATATAATTCTTATTGTTCTATTGTGTACTTTCCCAAATTAGCAGTCTCAACATACGTTAAAGTGATTGCATTTTTTTGTCGATACTATTGATAGTGATTAAAAACAATCGATATTAACGCAAAAAAAACATCGATACTATCGATAGTGCTATCGATAGTTTGACAGCTCTATCACCCTCTATCCGTAATCTAGAAAGTTCCATATGCATAAGTATATACATGTACACACATACATATGTACATATGTAAGTGTATACTTCATTCCATGCATAATATACATACATACATAAATTTCTTTGGCGTACATACATATTTCTTAAAAGAAAAAGTGAAAAAAGTTACAGTGTTTGGGAAGCTATGTACAAAAATTGTATTCGGTATAAGAAAAAGTAAAACCTAATTTCTGTGTGTGAAATTGTATAGGTAAAAAAATAAAAATTTGCTAAACATCATTAACTACTAAAAATATAGAAATAGAAAATAGATAAATTAAGAAATAACACAAACTAAGTAAATTCAATTAACTCCATTAAAAAAATTTTTTCAACAAAATTTTCTTTTTTTCTTTCACTGTAATGAAAGAAGAATAAAGAAAGAAAACATAATAAGTAGAACAGAGTTGCCATAATTAAAAAATTAAAATTAAAAAATTTTTTTCATTTAAACAAAATAAATTTAAACAAGAATCATTAACATAAAAACAATAAAAATAAAATATTTAAAAATTGCTTAAAATTTAAATTAATACAAGAAAAAGATAAATAATAGCAAAAATAAAAATAACATTTGTTTTGGCAATATTATTATTAAATGATCAACAAGTAAAGCAAAAGTGCATACAGCTAAATACTTAAAGAAAACTGTTTTTCTTGAAATATTTCCTCGAAAATAAAAAGACGGGGTTAATTAAATTTAAATATAATTCATGGGTTTATTTTCAGTTTTTCTTTTCTTCTTTGTACACGTACCGTACTTGTTGGGGGTTTTACAAACAATAACAAATAATAAATCAGTATACATACAGCATCAACACAAAATAACAACAATTTAACTTAACGAAACAATTAGCAATCCTATGAACAATGATTGGGGGACATTTACACTATGCGCGTAAACATCCCGCCCCCCTTGCTATACTGCAACAAAGAGGGTTAAGGATCACGCGGGTCGAGCTGCATGCAAAAAACATTTTTTATTAGTTGGAACTGAAGATTCAGGCAACACGACCGTTCATAACGTTTATGACAATGGTCGCCGGAATTTGCGTCGTATCCGGGAACGCTGATGGCCTGGGTTGAACGGCGTGCTGTGGTTGTTGTGTATGTTGTTGTAGTTGTTGTGTATGTTGTGGTACATGTTGCTGGCAGCAGTGTTGGCATGTGTTGGTTGATTTGGTTAAGCTGCGATTTCTGCTCTTCCTCTTGTGTTTCTTCTCCGATTTTGGTACAGCCTTAGGGTTGGCATTGTTGACTCCTGTCGAACGCACGCTCTTATGCCGATGAAATAAGGTATGGTGTTCAGCCAAACATTCAAGACAGCGCTCACGGCTCGTGCACTTGTCGCGCATATGGGAGTGGGCGAGACAGTTGAAGCAGTACTTAAATTTCTTCACGGTTTCCCAACGTTCTTTAACTGACATTTTTCGGAACTTGATACATTTCCGCAGGGCGTGTTCACTCTTGCACAAGCGGCAATCTCGTAGAGTTTCCGAGCGTAGGGGTTTGGTCTCGGAAGCAGAGGGACCTTCAATACACTCGACATATTCTCTATAGGGTAAATACAAAATAAAGGAGAGAAAAAAAAGAAAGAATTAGTGGGTTTCTGAACTGGGTAAGAGAACAAGCTTCACGATGGGTCGGGTAAAAATTTCTGAAGCTGTTCTCATGTCTGCCGTGCGGACCTTAGAGTCATGTCCAACATGAGTCCTCTCTATTCGTCCTAGTCGCCATTCACTAGGGGGTAAATTATCTTGACGAATAATCAGTAAATCACCTACTTCAAAATCTTTCTGGGGGTATTTCCATTTTACATGACGATGATCTATAAAAGGGTTCAAAGTGAGCAGGCTGCTCTTTGAAGGCACGGGCATACCTTTTGAAAGCTGAGTGTATCCCGGTATAAAGTTCCGCTGACACATAAGAACCAAGCGATCTCGGGTGAATTTCATTTCTGACTGGGTTAAAATAAAGGTATCATACGAGCATTTTTGGGTTCTCAAATACTGTAAACACCTGAACAAATACGAAGTAATTCGCATTGCACGCGATTAATCTGAAAATCGCTCTAATATGTCATACGGGCGTTCGAGCTGAACTGAAAATGACTGAACTTCAAGGTGCTGGTGGTCGATAGGAGGGTGACGCGGCCAGTACTCACGAGGTTGTCTTAACCATACAGGGCCATGCCACCAAAGAGAATTATTTATTAAATCTCTAGCAAGAATTCCACGACTTGTCAAATCGGCGGGGTTGTCCTTGGAATCCACATGTGACCAATTTTCATTACCAACTTTATTCACAATCAACGCTACTCTGTTTTTAACAAAGGTTGGCCAATGGCACAGGGGTTTTTTAAGCCAGGATAACACTATAGTAGAATCAGTTCATAGATAAACCTTTCTCCTGTCTAGATTTAATTCCGAACATAATGATTCTACCATTTTTGCCATCAAAGCCGCTCCACACAATTCTAATTGGGGTAATGTTTCAGTTTTCACGGGAGCTACCTTTGTTTTTATCGCAAGCAAATGCGTCGTGATCGATGAGGACGATACATTTCGAATGTATAGAGCAGCGCCGTACGCCTTTTCAGAGGCATCGCAAAACACATGAAGTTCCATTTCATTTTCGGGGAGAAAATCAACCCATCTTGGAATGTTAATTTTCTCGACATTAGGGTAGTCGTTTAAAAATGCGCTCCATTGAGATAAGGTTAGGGGGTTCAAAACTTCATCCCATTCTGTCTTGTCTTTCCAAATTTGTTGCATTATGATCTTAGCCACAATGATTTTCGGTGAAAACCACCCGGCTGGATCAAACAACTTCACTATTTCTGACAGGACACCACGTTTCGTGACAATATCCTGGCGTGGCTGCGATGCAGTTTTGAAAAAGAAACAATCTTTAGTCGCATCCCATCGCAAGCCTAGGGGTTTAGTAGTACTGGTATCCGAAAATTTTAAGAAGTCTGCATCAAGCAGATTCTCACGGGGTAAATCTTCCAAGAGTCGTAGATGATTGGCCGTCCATTTTCGCAAAACGAAACCAGCTGAGCCAAGAACATGGGTTAGTTCATTACGTCTCTTGAAAGCGTCTTCTAGCTCATGAGAGCCAGCAAGCACGTCATCAAAATACATTTGGGTTTTCAAAATGTCGGATACCGCAGGACTCCGGGGTTTACAATCGTCAGCCAATTGTAGTAGAGTACGAAACGCTAAGTACGGTGCACAGTTTACTTCAAACGTGACCGTCCTTAACTTCAGCTACAGGATCATCACGAAACAATATTTTTTGATATTGGGTTTGATTGGGATGAACAAGTATCTGGCGATACATTTTCTCAATATCTGCATTAAAAACGTAACGGAAAAATCGCCAACGCAGCAATAAAATAGTAAGATCCGTCTGTAAAACAGGACCAGGGTATAGAGCATTATTAAGGCTCACACCATTGGAGGAAGGGTTTGAAGCATTAAATACGACTCTGAGTTTCGTGGTAATGCTATCGGGTTTAAACACTGCGTGATGGGGTAAATAATAATTATTCGCAGTGGAAACTGGGGGTTTGACGGCTTTTGCATGTCCCATTTCAATATATTCACGTACTACATTGTCGTATTGGGATTTTAATTCGGGGTTTTTCAACAAACGCGTTTCATTTCGCACAAACTGGGAAAAGGCGTTTTTACGAGAATCTCCTAATACCAATTCATTTGAAAATTCTCGGCGAAATGGGAGAGAGACAACGTAACGGCCATCGGGGTTTCTAAAAGTGGTGGTACGGTAAAACTCCTCACAATATTTATCGTCTTCAGATAACTGTGTCGCTTGTGGAACTTCTTCAAGTTCCCAAAAAACGCGATAGTTGAGTGTTCAACTCGAGATGGGTACAAAACGATGATATAGAGTGTAAGGGTCGGGGCTGAATAACTTCACCAGTAACTATCCACCCGAACACGGTTCTCTGGGCGATCAGGTTGCCATTTGGATGTATTCTGATATTAGACGAGGGCAACCGACCGGTAATTTTCTCAACAACGTATGCACTCCTTGAAATAAAGGTACCTTGCGAACCAGGGTCAACTAAGGCTCGAGCGGCACATCTAATATCGTTTATGTGCACTATACACACTGCTGAGCGCAAAAGGACTGCTGTATTGGGGTTCGACTTGAGCTGTGCGGAATAAGTTTGCAGATTATGAGCCGCGGTAGAAGTTGATGGGGCAAAATTAATCGGGGGTTGAGAAGGACTGCTAGCTGGATTGGGGTTCAAATGAACGGGGGGTTGAGATGAAGACATAGTCGTACCATTGGCTATAGGGAGCTGGGGTGAATTACTGGCAGACATATGTGACTTTATATCTCTATGAAGCAGGGAGTGGTGCTTTTGTTTACATAGTGAACACACATGAATACTTTTACAATTCTTGTACTCGTGGGAGGTTGCCAAACAGTTCGAACAACACTTTAGTCGTTTCACTATTGACATTCTTTCATCAACATTTTTACTCAAAAAACTGGGGCATAGTCTAATGGGGTGAGAACCTTGACAAAGGAAACAACGACAAACATTTGGTGTTTGCCCAGTTTGGGTCGCAAAACTTTGAATCTGTCTATTTTCATGTGACGATTTTTTGGCAGCATTAAAATTAGGGGTATTTCGGGAACTAGCAGTTGTGGAGTTTTTGTTCGAGTTTTGAACGGGGTTTAAATGGGACTTCCTTATGTCAGAAATTGACTCGAGAGTTTTAAAATGCGCTGTTAGAAAAGCGTCCATATCATCCCATTTAGGGGAATTTTTAGAAAGTCTTTTGGACTGTTCCCAGAGACTCAGTGTGTTTTCAGGTAACTTTGTAGCACAAATATACACCAGCACTACGTGGTAAAATATTTCAGGGGTTACTTCAAGTAATGACAAATTTGTAATGCAATCGTTTATCGTTCTTTGCAAATTTTTAATAGTCGATCCTGATTCTTGTGAAAGCGGTTTAATATTCAGTAGGGCTCGAAGCTGTTCGTTTATGAGGGCATCTTTGTTCTCATATGTGTCAACCAACCTTTTCCATGCGATTTCATAGCCATCGTTGGTAAGTGGCACAGTTTGTATGGTATCATGTGCATCCTTTGCAGTTTTCTGCAACAGGTAGTACAATTTTTGTACTGGGGTTAAACGGGGGTTATTACCATACAAAGCTGAGAACATATCTCGAAATGAGGGCCAACTCTTATAGTCACCATAGAATATTGGGGTGTCGCACGGAGGTAAATTAATCATTGGCGCAGACTGCGCAATTGACCTTTCGACATGTGTCGATAATCTCGTTCTAGGTGACCTGTTATAAGAGATATCCCCCCGGTGTATGTGCCGTAAGACTGAAAGTACTTGGCTTTCAGTTCGATAATCTGGGGATCTTTCAACCTTTCGGCCTCAATTAACAAGGAGTCATAAGATAACCGAACAGCTTCCCATAACCGTTTGAGCTCTTCCTCATGACTACTTAAAGAACCGAGTTGGTGTTCCACCACGGGTAAACTGGCAATATATGCCTCAAAGTCTGCCATACGGTCGGCATTGCGGATTAAAGTAGTCACATCCATTCTTGATCTCAATCGATATGGAGAAATTTTCATAAAAATTATTTACAAAACGCGAGTAAAAATTTAAGTCCAACGTGAGGAAAAAATCAGATAAAAAATTTGCTTTTTCTAATAGAGAAGAAACGATAACGAAACTGCGGGTAAAAATAGATAAATCTATCCAATTTAAAAAAAGAGTAACAAATTCTTTCAGGCGAAATAAAATGTATAAAATAAATTTATAGAATAAAATTATATATATACTGGGTATAATATATTCAACAAAGCGAATTTTTGACACTCGAAATCCTTGTTCAATACAATGGGTAAATATCACGTACAATATATATATATGTATATATATAAAATCGGGTTAAATTTGTGATATTAGGAAATAAAATCGGGTTAAGTTTCACTTAATAAGGAATTCCGTAAGTGTAAACACAACTTCGTTAAATTAAAAAACAGAAAAAATCTATTAAAAAACACTTGTGCTGCTGCAAAATATTAACGGGTACCCACTATGGGTAAATCGAATATTATATATTCACTAATAAATTATTCGTTTATAGCGATTAAAAAATGTATTTAATTAATTACTTAAATTTTTAGGGCAAAAAAATTAATAAAAAAGTAAAAAATTCACTTTTCACAATTAATTAAATAGTAACTGGGTTTTCGCACGAATAAAAATGTGCAGCACTAGTGTACGTTGTGTGTGTGTGTGACCATATCGAGCCATTACCGCCAAAATAATGTATCCCACACCATAATCGATTGTTGTTTTTTTTTTATCGAAATCGATAGTTCAACATCATTTAAAATTATTAAAATTAAATGTATTACACAAAACAATATTTACATTATAAATTTTAAAATAATGGCTTTATTCAAACTGATTTTATTTAAAAAAAACCTTCCCCTGTAAAATTTTGAGTTTGTGGGATACATTTTTTCGGCGGTTATGGCTCGATATAATGAAAAACAAAAGAAAACCAAAAAAGACACAGTAAATATTCACGGTTGTGCTTTTAATAAAAAGTACAATAGATTGCACTTACTTATTTGCAGGGTTATTTTATTTATTAGCTATAGGCCAGCGATTAAGTGTCAATACTTATAAACGGGGGTTCTGTGGTTCAATACTCAATTTTTTAAAAAATCAATTATTTATTTTTTATTTAAAAAAATCAATACTCAATTTTTTAAAAAATCAATTATTTATTTTTTATTTAAAAAAATTAATTTTTTATTATTTAAACAATTAATTAGGCAAAATTTCAGTTTATGGGGGACACCCCTGGGGAAAAAAAAAAAAATGCCACGCCCCCTTAAATGACCCCAGGAGTGCGAAAATCATAATGAATAAGGGGGCTCACGCCCCCTATGGGCGTGGCAGTCGAAAAACGACCCGGCGCACCTACGTAGACAATATGGGTATCAAATGAAAGCTAATGTCTTCACGATTCCAAAAATAGCCGTAGTTGCCAGATCGGGCGATTTTTGTAGCCGATATGGCCATTTTGGCAAAATTTGGGGTGGGGGAAATTTTTTTTTTTTTTTTTTGCGTGACCGGCCTATGGCCGGGCTTAGGGGTTTTTAACTCCAGTATGTCTTAATTCTAGACGGCGGGGATCTCGAGTGCTCGGCCTCTGGCCGAGCTAAAAAGAAATAAACAAAAAAAGTCCTTCCCCCATTTTATAAAAATTAACATATCTTCCTCAAATTCTGGACGATCTGGCAACTACGGGTATTTTTGGAATCGTGAAGACATTTCCTTTCATTTGATACCAATATTGCCTAAGTAGGTGGCATGGGTCGTTTTTCACCCCCGCCCCTATTTAACAAAAATGGCCGTATCGGCTGCAAAAACCGCCCGATCTGGCAACTATGGCTATTTTTGGAATCGTGAAGACATTAGCTTTCATTTGATACCCATATTGTCTACGTAGGTGGGCCGGGTCGTTTTTCGACTGCCACGCCCATAGGGGGCGTGAGCCCCCTTTTTCATTATGATTTTCGTACTCCTGGGAACATTCTGAAGGGGATGGCATATTTAGATTTTTTCTCTAGGGGTGTCCCCCATAAACTGAAATTCAGCCATTAATTATTTATTGATTAAAAAATTAATAATTAATTATAAGTAAAAACACACGCGAATGAAGGGGTAAAAAAAATGTGGAGCAAAAATTAAAACACAAACACAAATTCACTGTAATGTTTTGCCGACGGCAAATTGATTCGCGCACTTGTTGGTTCTCTTGTTTTTTATATTATCACTTTTAACTTTTTCACTTTTAACAAAATTAAAAAAACACACAACTTACCTTTTGATTAAAGTGTTAATGGAAAATGGGGGTTGTTATTAAAATGATGAGGATGATCCCAAAACGATGTTTGGGGATTGATGAAGAAAATGAAACACTGGGGATTCTGAAAATAAAAAATATTTTCTTGAAAATATTTCAAGGGGACTCGGGGGTTTAAATCCGGTTCGAAGGACCAAAATGTTTTTCTTGAAATATTTCCTCGAAAATAAAAAGACGGGGTTAATTAAATTTAAATATAATTCATGGGTTTATTTTCAGTTTTTCTTTTCTTCTTTGTACACGTACCGTACTTGTTGGGGGTTTTACAAACAATAACAAATAATAAATCAGTATACATACAGCATCAACACAAAATAACAACAATTTAACTTAACGAAACAATTAGCAATTTCATGTCGAGTATGAATTTTCCTTAAATTGTACGACCAACTACTCACGAAAACGCTCCTAATTCTAGACAAGTTTCTTACGCAAACATGGTTAAATCTAATATGCCAGGTCTGGAGCAGGAACCTAAACCCCAATATTCTGAGCCGTATATCAACAATCTAGAGACAACATTGCAGACACTTGTCCAAACTATGAACACTTTTACGACCACCATGACATCCATGATGCAGGAAATGCTGAAAATGCAATCCACTATCTTGCAAGCCATTTTAAAGAAATTATTTGTTTAAAAATTTGTTTTTGGAACGCGAACGGCCTCCGCCAACATAAAAACGAACTGGAACACTTCCTGATGGATAAGCAGATTGATGTCATGATGATTGCTGAAACTCACTTGACGGCGACAGCGTACTTCAAAATTAATGGCTACGTGTTATATGATACTAAAGATCCACGCGGAAGAGCATGTGGAGGTTCGGCAATTCTTATAAAGAACAGAATAAAACATTATTTAATGAACAACATATGTGAGGATTACCTACAAGCAACAAACATTTGTATTGAATTCTGTCAATACAATTTTGTTTTATCATCAATTTATTCACCGCCTCGATTTTCAATAAAAGAACACCCATACTACAGCTTCTTCAATTCCCTTGGAGCTAGATTTTTAGTTGCTGGTGACTTTAACGCCATACACACTTTTTGGGGTTCACGTCTGGTGACCCCGAAGGGTCGTGAACTCTTCAACACCATTGCCAAAATGTGATTAGATGTACTCTCAAGTGGACATCCCACCTATTGGCCGACGGACCGACGGAAGATTCCCGATGTTATTGACTTTGGAGTAGTGAAAAATATCCCTGTAGAATGGATGCAAGTGGATCCTTCACTGGACTTGTCCTCAGATCACTCTCCTACTATCATTTCAATGCATTTCCCTCAAGTGTGTGGTTCTCCATTTATGAACATGACTAAGACCCGAGTAAGTTGGATAAAATACAAAAAGTATTTAAGTTCTCATTGCACGGAAAATGTTGTGTTGAGAACTACCGACGATATTGATGAGTCGATTGGCAACTTTACCGAGGACCTTCGAAGAGCTGTGCATCACGCTTCCACTTATCACGTTGAATGTAGAAATAGGACAAACAGAACTTATTTCTCTGAACTCGAACATCTCCTATCAGAAAAAAGAAGAGTTAGAAGAGAGTGGCAAATTCACAGGTCTCCTCAACTGAAAGCTAGGCTACGAGAATGCAGAGATATACTAAGAAATTTCTTAGAAATCCAAAGAACGGCCTCACTTAGATCTTACTTGGAGGGTCTTGATAGTACCCCACAATCTGACTATTCGTTATGGAAGGCGGCACGAGGTTTAAAAAGACCAGTTAGAGGAAAGCCTCCTCTGCGAAATCCGACTGGCGACTGGGCTAGAAATGATTCCGAGAAGGGGACTTTATTTGTTAACCATTTGAGAAATGTGTTTACTATAAACAACTCAAATAATGCATCTGATTTGCCTCCACTCGCTAGTAGACCTCCTGTACCTCTAAGACTTAGCTTTATCAGACTTATACTACCTACAATGATACGTTATATAACACACATATTAAACACTGTGATAACCACCAGCCATTTTCCTAACTGCTGGAAATATGCAAAGGTTATACCTGTAGCTAAGTCCTCAAATGATTATCGTCCTATATCTAAACTACCATTTTTGTCTAAAGTGTTTGAACGACTGTTACACAACCAAATGAGCAAATACCTAAATAACAATCAGCTCCTGTTTAGTAAACAATCTGGATTTAGAGCAGGCCATAGCTGTGTTTCTTCATTGATAAGTGTGTCAGAAGATATTAGATGCAACATTGATAGTGGTGGTGTCACACTATTGGTTCTTTTGGATCATTCTAAAGCATTTGATTCGGTAAATCATGAAATGCTCTGTAGTAAGCTGTACAACAACTTTAATTTTTCGTCAACTGCCACGTCGTTACTTAGAACGTACCTCGCTGATCGTTATCAGTCTGTTTCTGCTGGCGAAAGTGTATCTACTCCTTTACTTGTGTCTAAAGGAGTACCACAAGGTTCCATTCTCGGACCACTACTTTTCACTTTATACATAAATGATTTACCATATTGTCTCTTATATAGTGATATCCATATTTACGCTGCTGATGTGCAATTGTATATACATTGTAAAAAGGACTTTATAGATGATGGTATTGCAAAACTCAATCAGGATCTGAACAAAGTATATTGCTGGGCGTCGTCAAATGATCTATACCTGAACCCCATAAAATCAAAATGTCTGATTGTATCCCAACGGAATCAAAGTATTATTGCTGATACTCCTATAACCTTAGGAAATCAAAATATATTGGTTGTAGAATCAACTAAGAACCTTGGCATAATTTCCAACAATTCCCTTCAATGGAACACTCATATAAACTCTGTTTCCGGAACAATATTCTCAATGTTTAGAACGCTATATCCACTGCAACACATCACACCTCTTCATATTCGCGTGCTTCTTGCAAAAACTTTTTTAATGCCTAAGATTTTGTATGGCTGTGAAATTTTTGCATATTGCGATTCAACCAGTAAAACCAGACTAACAGTAGCGTATAACGCTATTCTTCGATACGTCTACGGCATAAGAAGATATGATGGTACCTCTCTCTATTCTAAATCATTATACGGAGTCGAAATTATGGACTTACTGAAAATCAGGGCATTAATCTTTTTGCACAAAATTATTTACACACAAGAACCTGCTTACTTATTTAATTGCATTCAATTTGCAAGATCTAACAGAGGAAAACAAATTATTCAACTTAGATATCGGACTTTAATATCTGAGTGGCAGTTCTTTACATATTGACAATACGACTGTGGAACTCGTTACCAAACCCATTACAAGTCATTAGCAACGCTTTACAATTTAAAAAAATGTTATTTTCAAACTTTTAATTTTAAAGATATTTAATGTTACATCTTTGTTTTTATTCTCTTTATTCTCTTTTTTATTATTATTATATTTTAATTTCAATTTAATTATTTAATTACTATTTTACTGTGCACATCTATATTGTAATCGTCATAAAATCGCATGCTGTAACTTAAAAGATTAATTTCTTGTTGCATGTGATACTCAATAAAATAAATAAATAAAATAAAATAATGATGTTCAAAGCGCTATTGGTACTCTGAATCTTAAAAAAGCTCCAGGTATGGATAAAATCAGCAACAAAATGCTTGTGGAGTTACCTCGTGTAGCTAGAAGAATTATACTCTTTATTTTCAATGCTATTTTACGCCTAGAATACTATCCTGCAGATTTTAAGGTATCTATGATTACCATGATTCCTAAGCCAGGGCAGGACCCCACTAAAGTGGAGTCATATAGGCCAATTAGCCTACTGCCGACAATTTCTAAACTGTTCGAAAAATTGTTAATGACTAAGTTGACTCCAATTCTGATTGACACTGAATGTATTCCTAATCATCAATTCGGCTTCAGAGCTAAACACCACCATCGAACAAACACACAGATTGGTAAATGTGATAAGAGAGTCGTTTGAAGACAAAAAATACTGCTCCGCCCTTTTCATTGATGTGTCCCAAGCGTTCGACAAAGTTTGGCATGACGGTTTAATGCACAAAATAAAATTAACTCTGCCTGCTAACACCCATAAACTCATGAAAAGTTATTTATACGGTCGCAAATTTAAAATCAAAGAAGGTGATTTTTTAAGTACCGCTCAGCCAATTGAATCAGGTGTGCCACAGGGTAGCATACTGGGTCCTACTTTATATTTGATATATGCCTCCGACATGCCGTCAGACCCCAAAATCCATACGTCAACTTTTGCAGCCGATACAGCCTTTATCAGCGTCCATAAGGACCACCAAGTTGCATCACAGAATTTGCAGAATTATGTTTATAAACTAGAGAATTGGCTAGAGCTTTGGAAAATCAGGGTTAACGAACAAAAATGTATTCATATAACTTTCACATTGCGAAAAGATACCTGCTCGTTCATCAGAATAAATCATCAAATTATTCCGCAACACAATGAAGTCAAATACCTCGGAATCCACCTCGATCGTCGTTTAACTTGGAAGTGTCATATTGAAGCGAAACTTACACAATTTTTTTTTTTTTTTTTTTTTTTAATACATTTAATTTATTTATTGGATCTTCAGAAATGAAATGACAATAAGTTTTCGAATCTTAATACTAAAAGAAAATAATAAGTCCAGCCAGTGGTAGACAAAATATTATGATACTACAAAAAATTTATATCCACTGATCCAGTCATCTGTTTTGCGCTTGAGTTAAAGCAAGGGTATCCCTCCTTCTCAACCGAACATGGCCAGTAAAGTTAAGGATGTCTCGTGCAAGTGGGTTTGGATGGTGTTCAAGTTTGCTGACATATTTTGAGGCGTGTTTTGTATGTTCGACTTTCACCAAAGGAATGCCTAGACCTTTGTGGATTCGAGAATTTTTAACATACCATGGAGCTTCAGTAATTGTACGTAGAATCTTATTTTGACCCCTTTGAATTTTTTCAATGTTGGATGCTGAGGCAGTACCCCATAATTGAATTCCATAACACCAGATTGGCTTTAGAATTGCATTGTACAACAAAAGTTTGCAATCCAACTTTAATGTAGAATTTCTGCCGATTAGCCAATTAATTTGCACTGCTTTTAATCTCATCTGGGTAAGTTTTGCGTCGATATGAGACTTCCAAGTTAAACGACGATCGAGGTGGATTCCGAGGTATTTGACTTCATTGTGTTGCGGGATAATTTCATTATTTATTCTGATGAACGAGCATGTATCTTTTCGCAATGTGAAAGTTATATGAATACATTTCTGTTCGTTAACCCTGATTTTCCAAAGCTCAAGCCAATTCTCTAGTTTATAAACATATTTCTGCAAGTTCTGTGATGCTATTTGATGGTCCTTATGAATGCTAATAAAGGCTGTATCGTCTGCAAAAGTTGAAGTATGTATTATGGGGTCTAACGGCATATCGGATGCATAAATCAAATATAAAGTTGGACCCAGTATGCTACCCTGGGGTACTCCTGCTTCAATTGGCTGAGCGGGGCTTAAAAAATCGCCTTCTTTGATTGTAAATTTGCGACCATATAAATAACTTTTCATGAGTTTATGGGTGTTAGCAGGCAGAGTTAATTTAATTTTATGCATTAATTATGCCAGACTTTGTCGAACGCTTGCGACACATCAATGAAAAGGGCGGAGCAGTATTTTTTCTCTTCAAACGACTGTCTTATCACATTTACCAATCTGTGTGTTTGTTCGATGGTACTGTGTTTAGCTCTGAACCCGAATTGGTGATTTGGGATACATTGAGTGTCGTTCAGAATTGGAATCAACTTAGCCAATAACAATTTTTCAAACAGTTTTGAAATTGTCGGCAGTAGACTAATTGGCCTATATGACTCTACTTTAGTGGGGTCCTCCCTGGCTTAGGAATCATGGTAATCATAGATACCTTCCAATCTGCAGGATAGTATTCTAGGCGTAAAATAGCATTGAAAATAAATAGGATAATTCTTTTAGCTACACGAGGTAACTCCACAAGCATTTTGTTGCTGATTTTATCCATACCTGGAGCTTTTTTAAGATTCAGAGTACCAATAGCGCTTTCAACATCATTAAAGCTAAGTCTTAGAGGTACAGGAGGTCTAATAACGAGTGGAGGCAAATCAGATGCATTATTTGAGTTGTTTATAGTAAACACATTTCTCAAATGGTTAACAAATAAAATCCCCTTCTCGGAATCATTTCTAGCCCAGTCACCAGTCGGATTTCGCAGAGGAGGCTTTCCTCTAACTGGTCTTTTTAAACCTCGTGCCGCCTTCCATAACGAATAGTCAGATTGTGGGGTACTATCAAGACCCTCCAAGTAAGATTTAAGTGAAGCCATTCTTTGGGTTTCTAAGAAATTTCTTAGTATATCTCTGCATACCCGTAGCCTAGCTTTCAGTTCAGGAGACCTGTGAATTTGCCACTCTCTTCTAACTCTTTTTTTTTCTGACAGGAGATGATCGAGTTCAGCGAAATAAGTTCTATTTGTCCCACTTCTGCACTCAACGTCGTATGTGGAGGCGTGATGTACAGCTCTTCGTATGTCCTCAGTAAACTTGCCAATCGACCCATCAATATCCTCTGTAGTTCTCAACACTACATTTTCCGTGCAGTGGGAACTTAAATACTTTTTATACTTTATCCAACTTACTCTGGTTTTAGATATGTCCCGAAATGGAGAGCCATTCCCTTGAAGGAAACGCATTGAAATAATAGAAGGGGAGTGATCTGAAGACAAGTCTAACGAAGGCTCCACTTGTATCGATTCTACAGGGATATTTTTCACTACTCCAAAGTCAATAACATCGGGAATCTTCCGTCGGTCCGTCGGCCAGTAAGTGGGATGCCCGCTTGAGAGTACATCTAAGCCCATTTTGGGAATGGTGTTGAAGAGTTCACGACCCTTCGGGGTCACCAGACGTGAACCCCAAAATGTGTGTTTGGCCTTAAAGTCACCAGCAACTAAAAATCTAGCTCCAAGGGAATTGAAGAAGCTGTAGTATTGGTGTTCTTTTATTGAAAATCGAGGTGGCGAATAAATTGATGATAAAACAAAATTGTATTGACAGAATTCAATGCAAATGTTTGTTGCTTGTAGGTAATCCTCACATATGTTGTTCATTAAATAATTTTTTATTCTGTTCTTTATAAGAATTGCCGAACCTCCACATGCTCTTCCGCGTGGATCTTTAGAATCATATAACACGTAGCCATTAATTTTGAAGTACGCTGTCGCCGTCAAGTGAGTTTCAGAAATCATCATGACATCAATCTGCTTATCCATCAGGAAGTGTTCCAGTTCGTTTTTATGTTGGCGGAGGCCGTTCGCGTTCCAAAAACAAATTTTTAAACAAATCATTTCTTTAAAATGGCTTGTAAGATAGTGGATTGCATTTTCAGCATTTCCTGCATCATGGATGTCATAGTGGTCGTAAAAGTGTTCATAGTTTGGACAAGAGTCTGCAATGTAGTCTCTAGAGAGTTAATATTAGGCTCGAAATATTGTGATTTAGGTTCCTGCTCCAAACCTGGCATATTAGATTTAACCACGTTTGCGTAAGAAACTTGTCTAGAACTAGGCAAGTTTACATGACTAGTGGACCGTAACAATTGAGGGAAATTGTTACTCGAAGCAAAATTAGGCTGTTGAGGACGATCAGGTAATACTGACGTCTTGTTGGTTCTTATGCCTTTCAAATGAGTGTAAATTGAACAACCTCTATAATTTGCGGTATGATTACCTCCGCAGTTACTGCATTTTTTGATTTTTGAGTCAGTTTTCGACTTATCGTATTGAGCAGTTGCATGTAGCTCCCCACACGCAACACAAACTGACGGCAATTTACAATACGCCTTGGTGTGACCAAATTCTTGACAGTTAACACACTGGACGGGTCCCTGACGCTTATGCGGTTCTTCCACGGTGATTCTACGATGCAGAAGGTAAATCAGATTGTAGATGGGATGGGACTCGTTTTTCTTTAATACGACATCTCCAGGTTCCAATTCCACCCTAAACATAGGCTGTGGAATCTTTTCACGGTTTCTAATATTCACAACACTCTTAATTTTGAACCCTTTGTCCATTAAGCCGGTCTTTATCTCCGCAGGGTCAACACATGGGTCTATACCCTTTAGAACGACTTGGAGACCTTTTGCGCTTTTGAGCTGATAGGTGTAGAAATCCCTAGCCTCCCTCTCCAACTGGTTGGACAATTTTCGAAAATCATCTTCCTTTTTCACTTGAATTTTGGTTTCGCTGATATTTCCATGTTTAATTGATGTTACGCTAAACATATTTTCACCTATTACCGAAACAATTCTTTGTACCAATTTACTGGAAGTGGGCTCTCTCAGATAAATTGGTGGGGGCTTAAACGTCTTCTTAGGAAGTTCTGGCTCATCCGTCTGGAGGAGAGCAACCTATTTTGATCATTACTCACGGTCTTAGGAGCTTTTGAATTTAATGATACTTGAGCAGATGTTGGGCTCCTCTGTCGCTTAAGAACTGTGACGTATTTATCCATATCTACTTGTTTTCTAGGTTTGATGGCACTATTTGATGTAGAAGGTGTTGATGTTCCTTCATCTATTGAAATTACTATATTGGGCGAACAGGAACGACGCCGTTCCACGGCTCTTGCAGTGAGAAGATTCTCCACAGATTTTTTTATGGATTCTTCCTCAGAGACCCATTTAGTTTTTCTAGTTGAGCTAAGCTCTTTCTCAGAATTACATCTGAGAGGAACACTCATACAGTTTTTATGTGATGTTTAATGTTTTTTTTTTTTTTTTTTTTTTTATATATTTTTACCTATTACGATTTTTTCACTTTTTTGTTTAATTTCAACTTTTTACACTTTTTCACCTATTACGATTTTTCCACCGAAAATTCAGCCGCACTAAAAAAACACGTCCGAACAGTTCGATGAGACGAGACTGAAATGAAACTTACACAAATGAGATTAAAAGCAGTGAAACTTAATTGGCTAATCGGCAGAAACTCTACATTGAAATTGGATTGCAAACTTTTGTTGTACAATGCAATACTAAAGCCAATCTGGTGTTATGGAATACAATTATGGGGTACGGCCTCAGCATCAAATATTGAAAAAATTCAAAGGGGTCAAAATAAAATTCTACGGATAATTACTGCAGCTCCATGGTATGTTAAAAATTCTCGAATCCACAAAGATGTAGGCGTGCCATTAGTAAAAGTCGAATTTACAACAAAATGTGCGTCAAAGTATGTCAGCAAACTTGAACACCATCTTTAACTCAAGCGCAAAACAGATGACTGGATCAGTTGATGTGAAATTTTTTTAGTATCATAAAAATGTTTGTCTAGCACTGGCTGGGCTTATTATTTTCTTTTTAGTATTAAGATTTGAATACTTATTGTCATTTTATATATGAAGATTCAATAAATAATTAAAGGCAAAAAAAAAATTTTTGGAAAATTATATGGGAAATAAACAAAAAATTTACTCAACTAAGTTCACAAAAAAGGTAACTTACTTATAAAACTGCTTTCTCATTATATACATTGTTTAATAACACATTAAATCATCCTATACATAAATCATCATATACATATATATATATTTAAAATTTACATTTACAAAACAACATTTTACAAAATAATATTTTTTCTTAGTGAAACCCAAATCACTAGCCCGAATTGTACTAAAAGTTTACAAAAATTTTCGTAAAATATTAAAAATTATAAAACACTAACAACTCGAACACAACAAAATTATCATATATTCATTTCAAGTTTTAGAATCGAAAAAAACATTTCAGTCAAAATTATAAATTGATAATTAGAAATAAATCGGCTGTTTAATTGTTTGGTCTCTCTATTGTAAATCGTTTTCATTCAGTTTCCTATCTACCTCCCCCTAAATAGTGGAATTAATCTTCACTATCTTCTCACATAATTGTGAGTCACGTTCACATTATTGAGTTAATTATATCTCACACATAAGCTCAGATTATATTCCACTCTTATTCTCTACTTATATACATATTTAATACCTGAACGATTTACAATTTATCAAAATGAGTATTTCTACGGAAAACACATCTGAAAACCATACATACATCAATTAAACACGAAAAGTTTAATTTTGATAGCGATCATCTAATATCTTTTTGCACAAATTTTGTTAAATCCGACATCGAGGATCAAACTGATTCAGTGTTGAAAGCAAAATTACTTGATCTAGAAAATAGATGGCAAAAATTACAAATCTCTTACGAGACTCTAATGTTATCCTCAAGATCGGAAAACAGTCCCGATTATAAAGAAAACGCTAGGGTCCCATGAGAGCTCCGAAATCTTCACTCGAATTCGAGTAGAGAGTGAAACTCGCTCGAATTCGAGCGCGAGTACTCCTGCGAGTGAAAAAAAAATCGAGTATACTCTATTTTTCTATGCCACTCGAATAAGAGCGCATATGCTTCGCTCGATTTCGAGTGCGAGTAAAATACACTCGAAATCGAGCAGATTATACTCTTGCCGAGTACTCTTTCAGTCTTTCTCATACAGTGGAAAATAGAAACTGTTCGTTTTTGCCAATTTGTGTGTGCGTGTGTGTGTGTGTAGTAGCAAGTATAGACTATGGTGGGGAAAGGTGACTGACGAGGGAGGACTGGGAGGTCGAGAAGAGAAAAGCAGCAGAATGTATTGTTAGGGACCGGTGGTTTTTGTGTACAAAAATGCTCGCGAAGAAAATATTTTCGTGTTTCATTATTTATGTCTTTATTGTTCATTATAATATAGAAAATATAAGTAAACTTTTAAAAATATAATACAACTTTTATTATAAAACCAACTAATTGCTCCGCACACGCGCACTGTATGAGAAAGACTGAAAAAGTAACAAAAACCACACGCACACACAAGTCAGCAAAGACAAACAGTTTCTATTTTTCCACTCGATTTCACTCTTAAGAGTAAACTCTCACTCTATTTCGAAGATTTTTACTCCCACTCTTAATTTTTAAAAAGGAGTACTCGCGAGTACTCCCACCTAAAACAAACGAGTGGAGAGTAAACTTTTTGTAACACTCGTACTCTTCGAGTACTCTTCTCGCGAGTAAAATCGAGTAAATCTGAGCTATGGGGGAACAATCCTTTAAAACACAGCGAGAAATGCCAACTTGGGCTCAAATGGCTGAATTTCTTATAAACAGATATGAAGTAGTTGAACGAATTTCATCCATTTTTTTTTTTTTTTTTTTTAATACATTTAATTTATTTATTGAATCTTCAGAAATGAAATGACAATAAGTTTTCGAATCTTAATACTAAAAGAAAATAATAAGTCCAGCCAGTGCTAGACAAAATATTATGATACTACAAAATATTTACATCCACTGATCCAGTCATCTTTTTTGCGCTTGAGTTAAAGCAAGGGTATCCCTCCTTCTCAACCGAACATGGCCACTAAAGTTAAGGATGTCTCGTGCAAGTGGGTTTGGATGGTGTTCAAGTTTGCTGACATATTTTGAGGCGTATTTTGTAAATTCGACTTTCACCAAAGGAATGCCTAGATCTTTGTGAATTCTAGAATTTTTAACGTACCATGGAGCTGCAGTAATTGTACGTAGAATTTTATTTTGACCCCTTTGAATTTTTTCAATGTTGGATGCTGAAGCAGTACCCCATAATTGAATTCCATAACACCAGATTGGCCTTAGAATTGCATTGTACAACAAAAGTTTGCAATCCAACTTTAATGTAGAATTTCTGCCGATTAGCCAATTAAGTTGCACTGCTTTTAATCTCATCTGAGTAAGTTTTGCGTCGATATGAGACTTCCAAGTTAAACGACGATCGAGGTGGATTCCGAGGTATTTGACTTCATTGTGTTGCGGAATAATTTGATTATTTATTCTTATGAACGAGCAGGTATCTTTTCGCAATGTGAAAGTTATATGAATACATTTCTGTTCGTTAACCCTGATTTTCCAAAGCTCAAGCCAATTCTCTAGTTTATAAACACATTTCTGCAAATTCTCTGATGCTATTTGATGGTCCTTATGAACGCTAATAAAGGCTAATAGACGGCATTCGGATGCATAAATCAAATATAAAGTTGGACCCAGTATGCTACCCTGGGGTACTCCTGCTTCAATTGGCTGAGCGTGGCTTAAAAAATCGCCTTCTTTGATTGTAAATTTGCTACCATATAAATAACTTTTCATAGGTTTGTGGGTGTTAGCAGGCAGAGCTAATTTTATTTTGTGCAGTAAATCTTCATGCCAGACTTTGTCGAACGCTTGGGAAACATCAATGAAAAGCGCGGAACAGTATTTTTTCTCTTCAAACGACCGTCTTATCACATTTACCAATCTGTGTGTTTGTTCGATGGTACTGTGTTTAGCTCTGAACCCGAATTGGTGATTTGGGTGTCGTTCAGAATTGGAATCAACTTAGCCATTAACAATTTTTCAAACAGTTTTGAAATTGTCGGCAGTAGACTAATTGGCCTATATGACTCTACTTTAGTGGGGTCCTTCCCTGGCTTAGGAATCATGGGAATCATAGATACCTTCCAATCTGCAGGATAGTATTCTCGGCTTAAAATAGCTTTGAAAATAAAGAGGATAATTCTTCTAGCTAAACGAGGTAACTCCACAAGCTTTTGTTGCTGATTTTGTCCATACCTGGAGCTTTTTTAAGATTCAGAGTACCAATAGCGCTTTGAACATCATTAAAGCTAAGTCTTAGCGGTACAGGAGGTCTAATAACGAGTGGAGGCAAATCAGATGCATTATTTGAGTTGTTTATAGTAAACACATTTCTCAAATGGTTAACAAATAAAGTCCCCTCTCGGAATCATTTCTAGCCCAGTCACCAGTCGGATTTCGCAGAGGAGGCTTTCCTCTAACTGGTCTTTTTAAACCTCGTGCCGCCTTCCATAACGAATAGTCAGATTGTGGGGTACTATCAAGACCCTCCAAGTAAGATTTAAGTGAAGCCATTCTTTGGATTTCTAAGAAATTTCTTAGTATATCTCTACATACCCGTTGTAATGTTCAAACTTGTGTTGAGAATTAATTGTCTCTGGTTGCATATTTCGAGAAGCAGCAATATACAACCACAACACATACAGATATTAAATGTCTATTGACGTATTTGCTCTTAACTGAGATAGTAGAAAGTAAGGAGCCATTGCAATTACTAGCGATCAGTCGGGTGGGGTGGGATTCTTATCTAATATCTCACTTGCCAATAGAAAAAGATTTGCTACATAAATAATATTATAGACTCCTATATAAAGTGTATGGACCTGAATTGATCATAAAAGAAGAAGCTAATAAATAAACCCGATTATTTAGATCAATAAAACTGAAAAAAAACTAACAAAATATATCAACCGGAAATAGTATTAACTTTTTTTGTCCCTCCTTGATGTTGTTTAGGTAGAGACACGCCTCAAAACCTTCCCTGCCTTTGATCTTAGTGGCGCTTAACGTTGAACTAAGATCCCAAGTTGACCTACTAACTGACCGAATCACATAACACAAACAGTAAGAAATTATAAATGAACTAGTCACTCATTTTAATATTGTAATTCATTTTTGTATTCCAACAATATTTAATAATTTTCACGAGTTTACAGAAACTCTATTAGGATCAGACCATTTACATACTAGAAGTAATTGTGTAATAATAATAATACCTTTCTTAAAAAAAAAAATCATAGACTAAAACTAGAAAATACTTGACTACGATGGAAATAATTTACAGTTATTTTCCTTATCTCAAATATTCAATAAAACAGTTAAGTAAAAAGAAATAATTCTTTATTCGAATATTTAAAAAAAAAAACAATTCTAACTCAAATTTGAAATAAGGAAATGAATGCTCATTTTTTTGGTTAAATAAATTAATTAGGTTTCTAATACTAATAGCTTAAACGTTAAAGGAAAATGAGCTTTCTTTGGACAGTTAATGGCATATAAAAAATTTCTGCACCAAATACTTATTAACAAATCAACATACAGATTGAATAACCACAAAAATGTGTTGCTAAAAAACTAACATTCATCTCGGTATTTACATAAACTGAATGTTGTTTTGTTAACAGTGATCGACATACATACATACATATAATAATCATTAAAATATGTTTTTTTCTCACTCACCGAAATTCGTAGCGTAGGTATGTAACAGCGTATGTAGAGGCCTCTGCAACTGCTTGTACTGGAGAATATATGTATGCAGGAATGTACAAAAGCATGAAATTGTAGTATTAAGGGTATTCAATGCAGATGACAACTTTGTTTTATACTTAGGCTAGATAAAAATTAGAATTATTTAAAATTACATTAACTTAATTAATGAACCTAAAAATAAATTTCATTGTGCAATATTAGGTTTTAAGAGATGTTAATTAGTATGAATATTTTATTTGAATTTTAGTTTTAAGGTATCAAATTTTAGAAGTTTAAATAAATGTTTGTTTTAATTTAAGATTTTATTATTATTAATACCCATTTTAATGTATTTTGGTTTTTTAATTAATTTTTCTTTTGATGTGATTTGTAGTTTGTTTTAATTTAAGGTTTTTATTTCATTTGGTTTTTCATTATGCACAAAAATTTATTTTTAGGTAAATTTGTTCCTTAATTAACACTATAGTTACTAAAATACACTGGGATTTCATCGCCTTCTCCGGTATTATAATTCAAATTATATCCCAACTTCATAAGGTGTTTCAGGATATTCAGAATATCTGCCAATCAATATATGTATATTAAATTAAGTTAAATTGAATTAAATAAAATTAAGTGTTTTGCGTGCCAATTTTTTGTTTTTTTTACACGTTTGGTATCATCGTAATTCAAATATGGTTTGATCTCACTTCTTGAATCAGTTCCTCTCTCCACTTTAATATTGTTTCTTCCCCAAGAATTTTGTGCACAATGATACAAACGCTTGTAACACTTTCTGTTAACGTGAGCGATCGATTAACAGACGTACATATCTATTAATAGATTGTTGGATTAAAAGCAACAGTGGTGGCTCACTATATGAGTCCACCACGACTAAAATTAAATCCTAATGAAAAAAAATATGAACAGCAATATATAAATGTACTAATGCCCAATTAAATTAAATAGATTTTACCTGGCTATGTCCAATCGAGAGCGTGATTCCTAATGATTTTCCCAGTTAAACAATAGTCAGCAAAACAATATCTTACAAAGGAAATCTTTTGAAGAAGTTACAATAGATGAATTTGTAGGATAACCTAAATTGCAATTATTATTAGATTTTTATCTTCCACCCTTTTTTTTCTTCAGCTACTATAAAAATACTAATATTATGTTACCTTGCGAATGATGATAATGATGACTTAAGATTTTCTAAAACTTTTTTAGAAAATTATTTGTTAAATAATAACACGAGTTAAATTACGACTTAAAATTCGTTTTCAATTGCACCTTTGCGAATCGATGTTGAAGGATTCATAGCAAACCGGAAAAGAAATTGTGTAGAGCAAATGGTTCACTATAACACCTCGGTTACCTGAACTGTCATAGAAAAATATTGCCACTTTATGTTAATTTCAAGATTTTTTAACGAAAATGTTACCAATTTGCCAACTAATACAAACATAATTGTAAGATAAATAAAAAAAACAACTTACAATATGTTTACTTTTGATTGTATTAACATATGCATTTTTGACAATTAATCACTAAACTCAACTAATTTTATTTAAATTTTCTGTTTAGTGGATCTATTCTAAACATGATCATATGTACTCGATAAATGTAAACGTTTGTTAAATAAAATACTCTTTAGTAAAACATTAAGTATGTAAGTAGGTGCATAGTTAACTACATTTTAAACAAAACAACCAAAACAAACATATATGTATGTTTATAATGATAATGTCTTTTGCTTGTGAATATTTGTTTATAAGCTTGTTTTGGATCGCAACATGTATACTGTTTTAACAGTTTAGCTTAGACCGCAACCCATGTTATTTAATTTTTATAAAACATAACATGCTGAAGAATGTTTATAACAATATTGTACATTTATTTATGTGTAGAAACAAACATCAATAATAATTGTATGACTGAGGTGTTATTAATAAAATCTTGCCTTACAAACCGCATAATACTTAGATGTTAAACAAAAGTATTAGGAGGAAATATCAATTTTAAGGGCGGAGATCTTTCTAACATAGACATTTTACTAACAAAAAAAAATATTATGAACAAAGATAAAAAAAATCAGAAGAAACTAGTTTAAATATTAAAGAAATTTTGAAAAATAATGAAAAAGTTCCCAGGCCTTAAATCTTATTATCAGTATTGAAAAAAAAAAACTACTTAAAAGGTTTTCTGAATTAAGAGAATGTCAAATTAAAAAAAAATCGACTGTAAAAGTTTTCTATTTTGTATAGATTGACTTAAAAAGATAAATTTAAATTTGGGGAATAAATAATTAGTAAATTAAATAAAAAAAAATTTTAAACTGACTTGCAGAATATTAATAACTGGTTTAAAGTTTATTTAAGTTGGTAAATTTTTAAATTTTGAAAAAAAAGAATTCAAACTGAACAGAGAAATTTTTGTTTTGTTAGAATTGAGATATTTTTGTAAATATATATGTATAATAAAAAAGAAAAAAAATGATAATAAAACAACTAGGAAATAGCTGCAAAGAGTTGCAATTATCTATGCATGAAAAGTTTAAACAAATAAATTTTTCTAAACCCTAAGATTTTGATTAGATTAATATATATAATAATAAAATAATAAATAGATGATTCTGTATTAATTTTCTTACTGTTTGTGAAGTGAATATGAATGATCTTTAGTAAAATTTTTCATATATTTTTTCACGGTTGATAGAGGAATTAAGCTATTCTATGGAGTTTTAAAAATATTATATTACATTATTCTCATCAAATAAACCGATTTTGTTTTTGTAGCCTTTCCACTGATTTGAACGGACAATAAGTCGCTTTGCAACAAAATTGTGTTTCCAGAAAAAATCATGTATCGGTAACTCAATTACGATAACAAATTATGTCATAAATATTTCAAAAACTTCTACAAAAGTCACAAATTATATACCAAAATCTATGCAATTCCAAAAGAATTATTAGTTTATCTTCGAAATTCCTGAAGAGACTAATAATTATTTGAATTTTGCACTTCAGTCTATATATAACCTATTAAAATTTGCAAATTATTGAAATTTAAAAACTTTAAAAAAAATTTAGAAATGATATGTAGACCAGAGAAAGAATTATCTTATTACTTAACAGCAATCATTTAATCTTTCTGGCCCCACGTTGGGCGCCAATTTATGTAATGTTCAAACTTGTGTTGAGAATTAATTGTCTCTGGTTGCATACTTCGAGAAGCAGCAATATACAACCACAACACATACAGATATTAAATGTCTATTGACGTATTTGCTCTTAACTGAGATAGTAGAAAGTAAGGAGCCATTGCAATTACTAGCGATCAGTCGGGTGGGGTGGGATTCTTATCTAATATCTCACTTGCCAATAGAAAAAGATTTGCTACATAAATAATATTATAGACTCCTATATAAAGTGTATGGACCTGAATTGATCATAAAAGAAGAAGCTAATAAATAAACCCGATTATTTAGATCAATAAAACTGAAAAAAAACTAACAAAATATATCAACCGGAAATAGTATTAACTTTTTTTGTCCCTCCTTGATGTTGTTTAGGTAGAGACGCGCCTCAAAACCCTCCCTGCCTTTGATCTTAGTGGCGCTTAACGTTGAACTAAGATCCCAAGTTGACCTACTAACTGACCGAATCACATAACACAAACAGTAAGAAATTATAAATGAACTAGTCACTCATTTTAATATTGTAATTCATTTTTGTATTCCAACAATATTTAATAATTTTCACGAGTTTACAGAAACTCTATTAGGATCAGACCATTTACATACTAGAAGTAATTGTGTAATAATAATAATACCTTTCTTAAAAAAAAAATCATAGACTAAAACTAGAAAATACTTGACTACGATGGTAATAATTTACAGTTATTTTCCTTATCTCAAATATTCAATAAAACAGTTAAGTAAAAAGAAATAATTCTTTATTCGAATATTTAAAAAAAAAACAATTCTAACTCAAATTTGAAATAAGGAAATGAATGCTCATTTTTTTGGTTAAATAAATTAATTAGGTTTCTAATACTAATAGCTTAAACGTTAAAGACCCAACTATAATATGCATAAGCAAGATTAAGCAAATTGCAAAAGTGAACGAAAAGGCTGTCAAATGCATAACCAGTTCAGAGTTAACTTTCAGGTGGCTACAATCACTTTGAAACTTTTTATCCACAGTTGCTCATTTATGTTTAAAAAAAATGTTTTTATTTTAACAAAAAGCCATTAAAGGACTATATTTTATAAATATTTTTATATTATTTTATAATTAAAAGAAAACTTCGTACCCGAAACGCATAATTTTTTCCTTTTTTTTAATTTATAGGTAAAAGTACTAAAATGTACAGCTGTGGCAGCACTAAATTGTAAATAATAATAACCGTTTACATATGTTTTGTTAATTTTCGTGTTGTGTTTGCAAAAATGGAGAAAAAACTTAAAAATTTAAATAATATAAAAATATTAAAGTTAGCGCTTGAAGGCCTGTGCACATTAAAAGAAATAAGTGAACTACACTGTAAAAGAAGAAGACGCTCTTGTTCTGCCAGAGAAATAAACTGCGACAGAAAGACATTTTTGTTAAAATAAAAAGGGTCTATTTTATTGTAAAGGCACTTATTTTTTCCACATTTTCTATTAAATTTAAAATAAATATATTTTCTTCCATTTTGTTCAAAACACAAACAAACAACAACAAACAGCTGATTCCGTACAGAATGTGCGATCAGTTTCGCTTTTTGCTTAAGCAAGTGACAGTTGAAAAACTTAACGAAAAGTTTCGTTAAGTACATTATAGCTTGCCACATACAATTTATATGTGTTCGCACGTTTGCTTAAGCTAGCATATGCATATTATAGTTGGGCCTTAAAGGAAAATGAGCTTTCTTTGGACAGTTAATGGCATATAAAAAATTTCTGCACCAAATACTTATTAACAAATCAACATACAGATTGAATAACCACAAAAATGTGTTGCTAAAAAACTAACATTCATCTCGGTATTTACATAAACTGAATGTTGTTTTGTTAACAGTGATCGACATACATACATACATATAATAATCATTAAAATATGTTTTTTTCTCACTCACCGAAATTCGTAGCGTAGGTATGTAACAGCGTATGTAGAGGCCTCTGCAACTGCTTGTACTGGAGAATATATGTATGCAGGAATGTACAAAAGCATGAAATTGTAGTATTAAGGGTATTCAATGCAGATGACAACTTTGTTTTATACTTAGGCTAGATAAAAATTAGAATTATTTAAAATTACATTAACTTAATTAATGAACCTAAAAATAAATTTCATTGTGCAATATTAGGTTTTAAGAGATGTTAATTAGTATGAATATTTTATTTGAATTTTAGTTTTAAGGTATCAAATTTTAGAAGTTTAAATAAATGTTTGTTTTAATTTAAGATTTTATTATTATTAATACCCATTTTAATGTATTTTGGTTTTTTAATTAATTTTTCTTTTGATGTGATTTGTAGTTTGTTTTAATTTAAGGTTTTTATTTCATTTGGTTTTTCATTATGCACAAAAATTTATTTTTAGGTAAATTTGTTCCTTAATTAACACTATAGTTACTAAAATACACTGGGATTTCATCGCCTTCTCCGGTATTATAATTCAAATTATATCCCAACTTCATAAGGTGTTTCAGGATATTCAGAATATCTGCCAATCAATATATGTATATTAAATTAAGTTAAATTGAATTAAATAAAATTAAGTGTTTTGCGTGCCAATTTTTTGTTTTTTTTACACGTTTGGTATCATCGTAATTCAAATATGGTTTGATCTCACTTCTTGAATCAGTTCCTCTCTCCACTTTAATATTGTTTCTTCCCCAAGAATTTTGTGCACAATGATACAAACGCTTGTAACACTTTCTGTTAACGTGAGCGATCGATTAACAGACGTACATATCTATTAATAGATTGTTGGATTAAAAGCAACAGTGGTGGCTCACTATATGAGTCCACCACGACTAAAATTAAATCCTAATGAAAAAAAATATGAACAGCAATATATAAATGTACTAATGCCCAATTAAATTAAATAGATTTTACCTGGCTATGTCCAATCGAGAGCGTGATTCCTAATGATTTTCCCAGTTAAACAATAGTCAGCAAAACAATATCTTACAAAGGAAATCTTTTGAAGAAGTTACAATAGATGAATTTGTAGGATAACCTAAATTGCAATTATTATTAGATTTTTATCTTCCACCCTTTTTTTTCTTCAGCTACTATAAAAATACTAATATTATGTTACCTTGCGAATGATGATAATGATGACTTAAGATTTTCTAAAACTTTTTTAGAAAATTATTTGTTAAATAATAACACGAGTTAAATTACGACTTAAAATTCGTTTTCAATTGCACCTTTGCGAATCGATGTTGAAGGATTCATAGCAAACCGGAAAAGAAATTGTGTAGAGCAAATGGTTCACTATAACACCTCGGTTACCTGAACTGTCATAGAAAAATATTGCCACTTTATGTTAATTTCAAGATTTTTTAACGAAAATGTTACCAATTTGCCAACTAATACAAACATAATTGTAAGATAAATAAAAAAAACAACTTACAATATGTGTACTTTTGATTGTATTAACATATGCATTTTTGACAATTAATCACTAAACTCAACTAATTTTATTTAAATTTTCTGTTTAGTGGATCTATTCTAAACATGATCATATGTACTCGATAAATGTAAACGTTTGTTAAATAAAATACTCTTTAGTAAAACATTAAGTATGTAAGTAGGTGCATAGTTAACTACATTTTAAACAAAACAACCAAAACAAACATATATGTATGTTTATAATGATAATCAGTCTTATTCAGAAACAAAATTTAATATCGGTATAATCTGCAAATTAGTAAATTTGAGATTTTCGCTTAATAAATGGTTATTAAAATTTCTTATTCAAAAAACGCTTATTAACTAATTTGTAATTTAAGAGTAATTTTCATTTAAGACTGGCAACACTATTTTATTTGAATGTCACTTAAGTTCTAATGATGAAACAGGATTGAATACTTTTTTATCAGTAACCGCAACTCGTCAGTTGTTTTACTTTTAAATAAATATGAAATGTTTTTAAATAAGAAAATATTTTGCAATAGTCTTTTAGTAAAAGATTTTTAAAAATGAAATATTAATTTTTTTGCAAAAATAAACATAAACATGTACATTTATTGGCACGCACTAAGAAAAACCAGAGACGAAAAAAAACTCGGTAACCTTCTTTTCATTTGTTTATGTTTTCTGCACATCACTATTTTGATACAATATATTTCATCAAGATTGCGGCTTCATATATGTATGACAGATATAATGGAAACAAAAAGAAAACGATCCCAAAATTGGTTGGAAGAGGATAAGGTAAGTACATACTTACATATGTTTTTATATAAATAATTTAATTTACATATTTATGTGCTTTTTTAATTTGCATGTACATATGTACATACCTATGAAACTTCCAAAAAGTAGATGTTGCTGCAAGAGCTTATCAAAAAGCGTGTTAAGGTTCTGGAGAACAAAAAAACAGACACCAATACAAATTCTGCCAAAAAAAGAGCTTGGTTAGAAGTAGAGGAAAGGTATGTAGTTTTATTTATTTTGTTAGAATTTATAAAATTATTTTCACCTTTTATAGTTTCAACAGTTTATGTATGGGTGGCAAACGTAATGTTGGACAGTTAAAGGTGCAGTGGGTGTCTACCAAGGTATCGGCACGAAAGAGAATGGCCACTCATAGGAAAGAAATGCTTAAAACTGGCGGAGGCACACAGCCTGCCGAAATAAATTTAAGTGGCGATGACATCAGTGTCTGGCTCCCAAATGAATTTGTGGTGGACAACAATAACTTCGATAGCGACGCTTGCATAGAGGTAAAAGAAACATATATTTAAAAAAATTATATTATGAGCTTGTTTGAAACGTTTGCCTTTCAGATTTTGGAAGAATCTACAGTTAATGATTCGCTGGTGGAAAATAATGAAAAGGAAATTATTTTAAACCAAAAGGAACTGATGCCACAAAAGGAGGTATGTAGATTTTGTGACTGTTGAGTAAGGGTTTTTCTAAATTGAAAAATGTTTGTGTATATTTTTTATAGCACCACAAAAGTGGTTGTTAAAAAATATTAAATAGCATGAATTTATATGAATGCATACATATGTATGTACATTTTTATATATTTATATCTACTCATATGTACTTATTTATGTACATATTGTTTTTATGCAAGTATATAAATGTTAAGCGTCGCAATTGCATTTACAACTTTTAGTTTGAAAAAATTTTTTGTATTACAACAGTTTTCTATGCATTGAAAAAATAGTAATATTTTGTATAATAATAAATATTTTTCTTAGATCTTAGAAAATAGCAGCAAACCAACATGTAATTACTTGGGAAATATCGACGCTGCTTCACCTAAAGAAAAATGTAATTTAAGATCTACTTCAAACACAAAAGAGGTATGTACTTGCTTTAACATGTATAGCATTGTTGCATTTTTAAAATTACATATTTTAAAATTCTTGGTTTTAGAAAATAGAAAAAGGGAAAAAGAATTCAACTGAACAAAATATAACAAAATTGATAGATGTTGATATTGAATTCAAGAGAGAACTGCATGAGCTTCAAATGGAATCTGAAAGAAAACGTATCAGAAATTTGGATAGAAAACTTGATTTAATAGAGCAAAAAATCAAATATTATGAAAACAAACCAGGTATGTAATATGCTAAATTTTTCTAGAGTGTAGATTGCACGCATGCATGTGTACATATCTACTTACATATGTATGTATATACCAGAGTAGTTTTTTAATCACTCACAGCCATTTCTGGTATGTATGTATTTATATTTACATATATATATCTTTTTTGCAGATAAATAACAATCAAGAAAATATTTAATACATTTTTTTTAATGTAAGAGCTGTAGATACTTTGCTTTAGTTATTCTTTATAATAAATTGAATTGGTTTAGTTTATTTAGTAATTTATGTTATCGTTTATGAAATGTTAAAATGTTCCTTTTTTTTGAAGTTAAATAAAAGACTGAAGTACTTTTTAATTTTGTTATATTTTTATGTTTTATTTTAATAAAGAATGCAATTTTAATATAATTATTATAAATAAAAAATAATAAAATAAAAAAAAATGTTAAATAAATAAAAAATTAAATCATAAAAGTGTTTTATTTTAATTTGTTTAAATTTTCAGATTAAAAATACTTTTCTATAAAAGCTCGCAATATGATATTTTCTCTGCGAGCTGTTGCGGTTGGTTCGCTATAATCGAACTCTTCCAGTGTCATCTCTTCTTCGGAAGTTATTACATCATCTTAAAAACAAATTGCATATTTAGGGGTTATATATCCTAAACTTATTTAAAATTTTACCTGGAAGGGAATCTTTCTCTTCTAAAGCAATATTATGCAGTACGGCTAGAGCTACAATGAGTATTTTTAAATTCTCAAAACTAATCGTCATTCCATCAAGCAAACAACGGAATCTTTGCTTCCAAACTCCAAAACATCGCTCTACTGTATTGCGTGTTGCAATATGAGCGATGTTATAATTTATTTCCTTGGCGTTTTTGGGACGAAGTATGGGTGTAAATAAGTACGGCGTAAGCTTGTAACCAGAGTCACCAAGCAAACGACCCTTAAACTCTCTATTTTCAAAACGCTCTTTTATTTTAGACTCGTTGAAAATTCGGCAATCGTGGGTACTTCCTCTCCACCTCGCTACTATGTCCTGAATTTTCAACTCGGCATCGCAGATAACCTGTTTATACAATAATTGAGATGGTTTTAAAGAATATTTCAGTTGTGTTTATTACCTGTACGTTTAAAGAATAAAATCCTTTTCTGTTAATATAATATTGGGCCAGTTCTCCTCCGGTTTTTTTAATTTTTATATGCGTTCCGTCAATGGCACCAATAACGCTTGGAAAGTTCCGAATTTCAAAAAATTTTTTAGAAATTATTACTTCTTCTTCTACAGATCCAGGCATTTTGATCTTGTCCTTTGCAAGTTTCGCAATGGCGCGGGAGACTCTAGCGCAAATTCTGCTTACCGTGGCTTGGGAGAGGCCATGAATATCACCTGCGTCATCTTGCACCTTCAAGTCCAATTATGTATTTTATGTATCAAGCACGTACCATAGAATATGAAACTTACCTCTCTTCTTCCCCAACTGCGCAAAGCAACTAAAACTTGCAATTCTGCTGATGTTCCGCATCCTCTTCTATGTAAAAATATATCATTTTTTATTAAATTTGTAATTTTTTTTACAGTTTCTTTGTTGAAACGATATTTTTTTTTAAATTCCGTATCAGGAAGAGAGAATGGGTTGACCCTTTCCTTATATATTCTCTGGCGACTGGAGTTCGAAATTTCTATGATGTGTTCTGTTTAAATTCAACAGTAAAAATAAAAAATAAATAAAAATAAATAAATAAATAAATAAATAAATAAATTATCTTACCAATTCTTCTAATAAAATTTATTGTTTCCATATTTTACACAATAAACCACAAAAATTTATTATTTTTTCAAAAATTCTTTTAAATGTTTATATGAACATGTAAATAAATGAAAAGTCAACACAGAAATGTCATTTTAGTTTAGGTTTAAAGTAGGGGTCGAGGTACTTTAAAATTTCAACTTTTAATATGGCGTTAAAGTCTGCAAATTAAGCTAATATTCGTTTGTGAATAATACTTTAAGGAATTTTGCTTAATAGTGGATAGTAAACCTAAATTAACTCTTTCTGAATAAGACTGAATGTCTTTTGCTTGTGAATATTTGTTTATAAGCTTGTTTTGGATCGCAACATGTATACTGTTTTAACAGTTTAGCTTAGACCGCAACCCATGTTATTTAATTTTTATAAAACATAACATGCTGAAGAATGTTTATAACAATATTGTACATTTATTTATGTGTAGAAACAAACATCAATAATAATTGTATGACTGAGGTGTTATTAATAAAATCTTGCCTTACACCGTAGCCTAGCTTTCAGTTCAGGAGACCTGTGAATTTGCCACTCTCTTCTAACTCTTCTTTTTTCTGACAGGAGATGATCGAGTTCAGCGAAATAAGTTCCCACTTCTGCACTCAACGTCGTATGTGGAGGCGTGATGTACAGCTCTTCGTATGTCCTCAGTAAAGTTGCCAATCGACCCATCAATATCCTCGGTAGTTCTCAACACTACATTTTCCGTGCAGTGGGAACTTAAATACTTTTTATACTTTATCCAACTTACTCTGGTTTTAGATATGTCCCGAAAAGGAGAGCCATTCCCTTGAAGGAAACGCATTGAAATAATAGAAGGAGAGTGATCTGAAAACAAGTCTAATGAAGGCTGCACTTGTATATATTCTACAGGGATATTTTTCACTACTCCGAAGTCAATAACATCGGGAATCTTCCGTCGGTCCGTCGGCCAGTAGGTGGGATGCCCGCTTGAGAGTACATCTAATCTCATTTTGGCAATGGTGTTCATCCATAAAATCAACAAAGGAAAGATTTAGCCTTCCTAACTTCGCTCCATCGAATATACAGTGTTATTCTTCCCAGGAGAAACTTAATTACACATGTAGACTTTGTAACGAAAATCATCATTTAAGAACTTGTGGGAAATTTCGAAAATATACTGTACAACAAAGAATAGACTATGTCTTCCAAAACAAGATTTGTAATAATTGTCTCTCTTCCGCTCACATAAAATCAAAATTTTCTAGTAAAAGAACCTGTTTTATTTGCAAATCTGGACATCATACGCTACTACATTTAGCAAAAACTCAACAATTACAAAACGAAGAAATAAAAAGAGATCCGAAAGATTATTCATTTCAGAGAGAACATAATTCTTCATCTGGTAGGAAAATTGAGAATGGAAATAATCAACCTTCCACGTCTAAGTTCAAGCTAATTTCTCTGCTAATAATACATTACTATGCAGTGCTTTAGTTTTTATTTATTTTATTTATTTTTATTATTTTATTTATTGTTAAATATTATAAATAAAAAATAATGAAATAAAGTGCCAAAATGGTGATTTTTTTAAATGTTTGTACGGGACAAAAGTCAACAGTTGGGGGTAGTAGAATTCGTTTTAGAGGTATGGGTCCTTCGGCAAAGTTTCTTATTTTGATCCCTAGAATACGATTTTCACTGAGCCATGGGCGATTTTTTTGCCTCCCCACAAATCGACCCGGCCTACAGTACATACATTCACCACAACAGTTATTCCTTCAGAAAACTCATCATTGAATGATATGTTAGAAAATTTTGGGAACAAGAGGAGTTATCCGTGAAACCAGTGGTTTCAGAAGACGATCAGGGGCCAAATTATCGCATTCGATATCGAGTAAAATTGATCGTTATTTTCTTATTTGAGATTATGGCATTCGATATCGAGCAAGAAATTTAGTACATTTTATCATAATTTCGATATCGAAATCATTTTTCGATACGATAGCTCATTCGATCACGAATGCGGTAATTTGGCCCCAGTACTGCGAACAATTTTATAAACAGACAACTACAAGAGAAGCAAATGGAAGATATATTGTAAGACTTCCATTTAAAAAAGAATTTCCAAACTCTAAATTTCTCGGTGCATCGCGAGTCTTAGCTTTAGTGCAATATTCTCGTATTAATCAATCACTAGCTAAAACTCCTGAACTCCAAAAAGATTACAATAATGTACTTGATGAATATTTATTACTCGATCACATGGCGTCACGTTCGTACACATGATAATCCAGAAGATCTTGGCACTCGTGGTTGCAAACCAATAGATTTCTCAAACAATTCTTTGTGGTGGCAAGGTCCACCATGGTTAACAAAACCACCGTCAGAATGGCCAAAAAAGATCCCATTATATGCTCCAGAAATCGAAACCAAAGTTCAATGTTTACAAATCTCAGTACAAGATAATGACATTTTAAATATATTTTCTTCATATCACAAAGCTCAAAGAGTTTTATCACATATGTATATATATTTTGATTTTTTCACAATAGTATCACAAAATTTAGAACTCAAAATTCATATTCTCAAATAGATCTTACCCAAAAGGAAGTCAATTTCGTAAAAATTCGTTTAATAACATTGGCTCAAAGAACTCAAGAATTTAAAGATATCTCAAATTCTCTGCCAATTTCAAATAAAAGCTCATTGAAAACTCTAAACCCCATGCTAGACTCAGAAAGCATTTTGCGAGTAAATGGTCGAATATCAAATTCATCGTTGACATATAACGAACGCTATCCAATAATATTGCCAGGGAATTCGAGATGTTGTCAACTCTACTTAAAATATTTACACTCATTCCTTGCGCATGGTGAATGTAATCAAATATGTCGAATGGTACAATCAGAATACTACATTTCCAGATTGAAGTCTCGTGTTAAAAATATTATACGCCATTGTAAAATATGCGTTATATACAAACAAAAGCCATGTACTCAAATAATGGCACCCTTACCACCAGATCGATGCAATTTGTCAACGCCATTTCAAACAACTGGAAAAGACTTTACCGGCCCATTTGAACTCAAAAGCTCAACACTTAGAAATGCTGCTTTAGTAAAAGGATACGTCAGTGTTTTTGTATACTTTAGCACAGAAGCAATTCATTTAGAGGTATGTTCAGATTTGTCAACAGTAGCTTTCCGTGCCGCTTTTTCACGTTTCGTTGGCAGGCGGGGACTCCCTTACAGGATATATTCTGATAATGGTCGAAATTTCATCTGAGCTAGTCGAAAGCTAAAACGACATAGTTCGATGAATTTATAAAAATGGCTTCAACAGATATTGCTCAAAAATATATAACCCAAGGATTCGAATGGGTATTTATCCCTCCCCATACACCTTACATGGGTGGCCTATGGGAGGCAGCAGTAAAAAGTTTTAAATTTCATTTAAAACGAGTTGCCGGCGCATATAGATTTAATTTCGAAGAATTCACTACTATATTAACTGAAATAGAAGGAATTTTGAATTCTCGTCCCATTTCAGCCATGATAGAAGATCCTACTGACTTGTCAGCCCTAACTCCTGGTCATTTTTTATGAAGTGCTCCCATTATGAGTTTCCTCCAGCCACACGACCAAAAAATGGGATTATTAATCGTTGGGAAATACTCAAAGCGATTTATCATCAGTTAGCTATTCGATGGAAAAAAGACTATTTAAAAGCTCTTCACAAACGGTATAAATGGAAAAATTAATCTACTAATTTGAAATCTGGCGATCTTGTAGTCGTAATGGATGACTTGCTACCGCCATCCGAATGGCGACTTGGAAGAATAGAAAATACACACACTGGTGCGGATAACAACGTTAGAGTAGCTGATATCAGAATTGCCACTGGGTTAATAAAAAGACCAATTGTAAAACTTTGTTATTTACCACTAATTAATGAAAATTAAACTCCCAATATCTCTCACTCTCATTCTAAATATCTGTTAATACATTGGCTATACACATTTTACATTGATAGTCAAATGAAATTAAACCATGCATTAATTAAATATTTCTCTCTTTTTTTTTTTTTATTTTCTTTATATACCATTTCAGTCCAATACATCATCAACAACACCGTCGTACATACAGACGTAATCCTGAAGTGTACTAGTGTAAACTTTGTAAACAATACCACTCCATCCGTTTCTGTAGGCGATTTCTAAATATGAATAGGCAAGAAAGGAACTATGTCGTCAGCAGATATAAATATTGTGTCAACTGTTTGGCAAGAAGCCATGATTCAAGAGCCTGTCCATCAAGAGATTCGTGCAAAAAATGTGGCAGTCACCATCACACAATGATCCATCCTGACATTAAAGGCATGATTCAACCTAAAAGTCCAAAGCACAGACGAGCCGCACAGCGCTCATCTAATCAACAACCTCAACCAGCAGCACCTGATCAACGCATAATATCCGAAGCCATACGCTCTTTAGCTCATGTCCTATGCGCTCAGCCACATGTTTCCGGTGGCCGGAATGTATAAAATCCAATGATTTTATACCATATTTAATTATTTCATTTATACTTTTTATTATTTTTACTAGTGTATAAATAAAACTATAAATTGTAACACTTAAGTAATTGTGACGTATAATTATTGTGAATAACACAGAAAGAAATCTGTTATAAAATATTCTAAAATGAATTGTTATTGTAAAATTAAATATAATGTAAGTTTGTTTTTACCTACTGAATAAGCAAACTTCACTTACTCTGAAACCTTTAATCTGTTCACTTCAATTTTCTTATAAATTAAACTATCTGAAATTAAATAAATTAATTCAATTGAAAATACTTGTAATGAAATTTAAACTGTCAATTTAAGATTATAAATTTAAATCTAAAACTAAACCGGAATAATTATTTAAATTTATTTAATTAAAAATAAATTAAAAAACTTAAATTTAATACATATTATGAATTTATATCCATAGTTTTTTTTTCTATATTGTATTTATAATATTATGTTAAGAAGTAAAATGCTTTAAATATATACTATATTGCCAACTCACCTCGACAATGCCTTTTTGGCGCTGAGGCCACTTATATAAGGAATTAACATGATATGAATAAAATTTACAAATTGTTAAAAAAAAAAAATTTCTCTACACACATTCACTTATAACATACATTTATAAAACAAACTCAAAATTATTCCATTTAAATTAATCTGAATGACACTGAATGTATTCCTAATCATCAATTCGGCTTCAGAGCTAAACACAGCACCATCGAACAAACACACAGTGTAGTGTACCTCCACATTTGCTCTTCAGTGTACTGTTCTTCCAATATTCTTTATTCATGACATTGTCGTCAACAGAATTGTCTGAGTCAGTATTTATGTTTACAAAGCGACTAAAATCAACTCACAGAAATTGTGCCAGCCAAAGTGTAATTTGACACTTATAAACAAAAGTGTTATTGGCTCGAGCGGGGCAAAACTAAAGTCACTGACTTTGCTATAACACCAAGTTGTATAAAGCAAAGAATATGTGACGTAATTTTGCTTTTTGCTAGTTGATTCCAGCGAATAAAATAATATGCTGGGCTTGCATGAATGAGGAATGTGTGAAGCAAAGAGTACTATGTTCAATACTAATTATTGTGTAATAAGAAATATTGGTCGATCAGAGTATAAAAGCACAGTGATCGATCTAAATAAAATCAGATATTATACTGCACTCAAAAGCGTTGAATGTCTCATTTTTGGTGTTCCATAATAGCGGTTTAATGCACAAAATAAAATTAACTCTGCCTGCTAACACCCATAAACTCATGGAAAGTTATTTATACGGTCGCAAATTTAAAATCAAAGAAGGTGATTTTTTAAGTACCGCTCAGCCAATTGAATCAGGTGTGCCACAGGGTAGCATACTGGGTCCTACTTTATATTTGATATATGCCTCCGACATGCCGTCAGACCCCAAAATCCATACGTCAACTTTTGCAGACGATACAGCCTTTATCAGCGTCCATAAGGACCACCAAGTTGCATCACAGAATTTGCAGAATTATGTTTATAAGCTAGAGAATTGGCTCGAGCTTTGGAAAATCAGGGTTAACGAACAAAAATGTATTCATATAACTTTCACATTGCGAAAAGATACCTGCTCGTTCATCAGAATAAATCATCAAATTATCCCGCAACACAATGAAGTCAAATACCTCGGCATTCACCTCGACCGCCGTTTAACTTGGAAGTCTCATATCGACGCAAAACTTACCCAGATGAGATTAAAAGCAGTGCAAATTAATTGGTTAATCGGCAAAAACTCTACATTGAAATTGGATTGCAAACTTTTGTTGTACAATGCAATACTAAAGCCAATGTGGTGCTATGGAATTCAATTATGGGGTACTGCCTCAGCATCAAACATTGAAAAAATTTAAAGGGGTCAAAATAAAATTCTACGTATAATTACTGCAGGACCATGGTATGTTAAAAATTCTAGAATTCACAAAGATCTAGGCATTCCTTTGGTGAAAGTCGAACTTACAAAATACGCCTCAAAATATGTCAGGAAACTTGAACACCATCCAAACCCACTTGCACGAGACATCCTTAACTTTAGTGGCCACAATCGGTTGAGAAGGAGGGATATCCTTGCTTTAACTCAAGCGCAAAACAGATGACTGGATCAGTTGATGTGAAAGTTTTTAGTATCATAAAAAATTTTGTCTATCACTGGCTGGGCTTATTATTTTCTTTTTAGTATTAAGATTTGAATACTTATTGTCATTTCATATATGAAGATTCAATAAATAATTAAAAGCAAAAAAAAAAAAAAAATTAATCATTATTCTATAACTTATTCCAATTTAAACCCACCCTCGTATAATCTCTCATGATATTGAGAAATTATACTTTATGAGAAATTGGTGTTTTTTCCCAGATAGCCTTGGTTAACAGTCCAAATCGCCAAATATCCCAAATCCCCAAAAACGCCAGAATTCTTCAATATATTTTTGTTAATCACCCCTATTCTGAGTTTCGATTTGAATCGAAATTTTCTCCGTTTGGCAAATTTGGTATTCAGAGTTTCGATTCCGCTACGTTTCTTTCGATTGTAGGTATTCTGTGTTACGATCGTAGTTACGTTTTTCTACGCTTATATTTTAGCAATGGAATTTTTTCGATTATTCTTTTTATAAACTTAAAAAGTGTTTCATTTAATTAAAATTTCAGGTAGTTTTTTATTACTATGTAATATATTTTTATTTTCGCCGAGAAGGCTTAATATTACAAATAAATGAATAAATAAAAATGTAAGTATAAAATGGTTAAAAAGTGATTTATATAAATTTTTGTTGTACGGCCAATCAAGAGGTGATATGCATCAACAAAGAACATGGTTAAACAAATGTGTAAATGGTAGAACGAAGGAGCTTTGAATTACTGTCACTACAAACAGGAAAGCAGCCTATTTATTTATTTTTCCAGGGCAAAAACAACGACATCAGAGCAATACGAAAAGCTGGCAAGTTTAATGTCAACAAAACAGGATATTGCTTGCGGCTACCATAAATGATACAAGGAGGAAGTTCAGGTATATTCTTTTCAAGCTTCACCTCTGTGTTCTGAGTCACGTTGTTCTACTCTTCCACAAATAAAGCTCCTTCAAATACAAAAAGTAAAACTACCACCTCCGGCTTGACAGGATTCTTAGCACTTAAATATTTCGCAAACAAAAATGATTATCTTTTTAATATTATTAATTCACAAGTCTTTTGTATTATTTTATTTTTATTATTTCTCCTTATTAATCCCACAAATATTTTTATTTTCCTATTTTTATTGTTTATTGTGACTTTTGTTTATTAAAATAGTAACAAACTTGCTCATTTCTTTGTTTCTATTCCACATTTCATAGTAACAAATTGGTTTTGTAAACATTGTTGTCTTCTTCTTGTTCTTTCGATTCAGTTTTTGTTTGGAATACCAATTTTCGATCGTGGCGTAACTGAATCGAAACTCAGAATAGGGGTGAATAAATATTGTGTGGAAAAAAAATTTTGGTCAAAATTTATTGTTTGTTGTTCGATTGAATTTGTTTGAAATGAACTTTATTGCTAAATTGTTCATAGATAACCCAAAACCCCGTTTTTCAGGGGGGTATGTATACTTTACTGTGCGACTGTATGTTAAATACGCGACACAATTGTGAGAGTGTATGTTTTTAGGTGAGAAAAGAACGAGAGAGAAACAACATATGAATGCGCACGACAATCACGTTACATTTTTCTTTCCCCTCTTTCTAGAACATTCCTTTGTTTTCTCCGTTGTAAATATATACATAAACAAAAAATTCCTAACAACGAGAGAGTTGTTACCAACTGAAATAAAAGAATGGAATTATAAATATGCCATAGAGTAATTGCAATGGGTACATGATATGTAAAAAAACGTATTGGGCGCATACTCATAGTGGTACAGTTACATGGTGTGATGTTAGGTGAGGGCGAAAGTTACAAGGTTTGAATTGAAAGAATATTGTCACTCTAAATCCGTAACACCATCTATCCATCAATATCAATTGTGCTACCGGTACCACTCTCTGAAATTTTGCAGACGATTTTTGGATATGGATTCTACCGAGCGCAATAAAACAGCACACAGGTACAACTACTGTATCAACTGCTTTGCCAGGACCCATAATGCCTACAGCTGTGACAGTCCGGACACCTGTATGTACTGCGGACAGCTGCATCACACGCTATTACACCCAAAAAGACGTCCAAGAGCTGCAATCACAAGACGCAGCGTACATAACAGGCTGGGTCATCGTCAGCAATCCTCAATCCTGAGAAATTACAAAGTATTAGATTATTAATCAAACCGATTAATAATAATACAAAGAAAATGTAAGTTTTTACTTATGTATACAATTCTTTTATATGGTTTAATTAAAATTCTTTTTTTAGGCTACACGCAAATTACTAAATAATCATAATATGAATTTAACGAAAAACATTTTAGTTTATTCATTTTATTGCAAATCGGCCGTACTGGACCGTACATATTCCTTTTATAAACCTCTGGTAAGTTATTAAATATTAAATCGTAATAATATACAATATTTTATTTTAATATAATTGTCTTTAGAACATTTAAAAGTTTTGGATTGGCAACCCTGCTTGTAACCTGTCAAAACGCACAAAGTTCTTGCTGTGATTTTAATAATTTAGTTTGCTTATTAAATCAAAATATATACAGTTAAAACTATTAAAATAATTATATTTATGTGAGTCGTCGTTGCGATCTGTTGGAGTACATCACATTTATTGGCTCTCAGCCCCTAATTCCAAAAGTGGCTGCTGTGTAATTATTGGGTTTTCTTTTGCTTTCTTTTTGTTTACTGTTCTTCGCCGTAATTGACATTTGATTGTTGGCACTGCTGTGTATATTGTTACTTTTTGTTTCTGCTTCTGCCTAAACGTTTAAAAAATATATGAACAACAAACGTACTAGACAGTTGTCCCCAGAACAGCTGATTTCTAACCAAAACAAAATACTCAAAATATTACAAGTAAACAAATTCAACAAAATATGGAAAATAACCAAAATTCTGCTTCGGATGCTTTTTCATGGAACAAACTTTGTAGCCTGCTTGATGAAAAATTGAAGGATGTTGCTAAAAAAGAAGATGTTTGGTCAATAAAATAAGAAATAGATGAGTTAAGAGAAGAAAATGCTGTACTAAGAAATGAAGTAAAAGTGCTTGCTTCACGTATTGAACAAATTGATCGCAGATCCCGTTCCACAAATATTGTTGGAAGTGGCCTTGTAAGCGTTAACGCAACAGCTGCTAAATTGGATTTTACTGATTTATGTACTAAAAAACTAAACGTAAACACAAACGTAGTAACTGTACGTCAATTACCATCTAAAGGTACATTTATGTTCACATTGGAAACGCATTTGCAAGTCACCAATGTTTTAGCTGCAAAAGATAAATTAAAAGGATGTACGATTTTTATACAAAAAGATTATACAAAGGATGAACAAAATACTCGTTTTAATCTGAGACAATTGAACAAGAAAATTTCCAATCTCAATACAAACATAAAGTTGAGACTTGGTGAATTTTGTACTTTTATAAACAAAAAATACATTTGGATGTTGGGAAAATTTGTCGCATATTCTAACGAGGATGCCGATTATTTAAAAAACCTGCTGATTCGAGCCAATTACTTGGTTGATGTAATTGTGAAAGTCAACGTAACTGCAAATTCAGTTGCGAGTGGCAATGGAAATACAAATGAACACTAGCAGTACAATGGTTGCCGCGTCCTTTCTTATAATGTCGCTAAAAGTGTTAATTTTGGAAATATGTACGTCGCCGAACTAATCATAAACGCGTCGTGCGATTTCAACCAAACTTATACCAAAGACTATAAATATATAAAGATGTTGCACGCAGTGTATTTAAAATTGACAAAATTTTGTGCTTCCTCATGATGCGGGAGGGAAGACAAAAGGAAATGAAGCACAAAGAGCGTAACAATCTCTCGTTCTCTTGTTGTGTATAAGATCTTTTAATTCTCATTTATCATTGTTTGTGTGCATGTGTGTGTGTTGTACATTGCATTAAAAATGTAAAAATAAAATAAAAACCTAACAAACGAATTTTTGGTTCTTGCAATTTTTGTGGAAAGAACTTTTGTTAATAATGTGACCGATTGTGTAATTGTAGGGTAAGCGTATGTGTTTTATTGTTGTACATACAAAACTATATCGATTCGCACCGAATTATAATGCTATTTTTTAGACTATTCAACTATGTGTGTATGTACTTACCATATATAATTTTATAGACAGTTCAATTATGAACTTCTGTCTCTATTTTTGTATAGAATGTTGTAATAACACGAATGTTTTTTTTTTTGTTTAGTATTTATTAAATTTATTTATCAGTGTTTCAAAATTTTAACTTTTTCTATATGTACTTCATAATTTGTATTTGTATGTTTCCCATGTGGAATGCTTCCGTAGTAAAATAAGAACTAGTAATTAAGAATCTTCATTCTCTTTTTATAACATTCGTTATTCTCATCAAACCGTAAGGAATAAATTGTATTTTTGGTGCAACTTACGCATTGCTCGGAATCATTTGTATAATTTTTTGCATGCACAAACATTTCTGAAGGATATGACAAAATTTGCGCTGCTTTATTAAATCTAAACGACATTTAACGCAAGATATTCGTTGAGCTACATATGTATGTAACCAACATAATATCGACACATTGTTGGATGTAAAACAATCGGCGTCTTCATTAAAATATATATATTCTATATATATATACTATACTTATATGATATACTTCCAGTCCTTATAGTATCTTCTGAAATTGTTTGAAACTCAATAGGTAAAAACATTGCATCATCGTTTGCAAAGTAAATTTGAATTTAATTAATGTATGTAATAATTAAGTGATTATTTTAATTATTTGCTACTTTTATTTCTCTCTAAATATGTAATTCTAAATATTTATATAATAAAGGTTTTTATTTCGGTGCCAATCGATATAGTTTCATTTCTACAACAATAAAACACGTATTCTTACCCTACAATAACACAAACGGTAACATTGATTTTTCCACAGATTATTTGCACATACATTTTATGAAAACAAGACTTCTTTTAGTTTGTATGTTTTTTGATTCGGCAGTATATGTATGTACAATGTACATTGTACATACATATGTATGTAACTATATCAGTGGTACTCAAAAATGAAGATGTTTTGGTGAGAGAATTTTCCCAGCAAACATATTGTCAAACGCTTAAAATAAGAAAAAAAAGAAAGAGTTTTAGCCAGATATAAACACCTTAAGAAAAAATATCAGGGACATAAATAACAATTATCAATATCAAAAAACAATTTTAAAACAGTTATTTTTAGAAAAAAAAATAAGTCCATCTAAAACAGTTTCTTATTTTTGTGTTCAATTGTAATTGAATCGCGTGTGTTTGCTATGCTTCGTCCAACAAGAAGCAACAACAATGCTTAATAAATTTTGGATAAAAAAATGGTTATAACCATCCGCATGCGTTCTCATCGCTTGCTCAACGACGACTGAATGAATGTTTCGAAAAGAGCATAACAAATGTGTGTAAAATTCTCTCATTAGTCATACACAAGGGGATTTTCGCAAAATCCCATCAATAATTTAGCAGTGGCAGAACAATGTATGGCAGTGCAACATCTTTATATATTTATAGTCTTTGCTAATACGGAACTCTCATATAGTGCCATAAGTTTATTGATAAGAGCAAGAGGAGGACTTTTGGATATAAATGCTAGATCTTTCAGAAGTACATCAGACGGCATCTGTTCTCTCTGTAATTTAGACGCAACGGAAAATGCTCTACATTTTATTCGTACATGTCCTATTTATAATGGATTTAGAATTACATTTTTCAACAAACATCAACTAAATTTATGCGACGTTCTAAATATTCTAAATGGCGATACCTTTAATTTTGATTCTCGTGTCAACTACCTGGAATCTTTCTTTAAAATACAGAAAATTGATATTAAATGAATTTGCTTAAATATTTGTACTTCGTAATTTTGTTAAATAATTGATGCTGTATATACATATGTGTAAAAAATTTTATGAATTCTTATTTTTAACAGCTTTAATTTTGCCAATCTGGCTTCACAACTTTATGTTATGCCAGTTATAGATCATTATTTACATTTAATCATAAACATTTTGTTATTATATTAGTAAATGAATCTATTAAATAAATAATAAAAATAAAAGTTTTGGATTGATATAAACTACACCCCGAAAACATTGTCGTACAGGGGTCGTTTTAAATTGAATTCTAAAACTAAATATGAAAATATTAATGTTATTTTTAGGTCCAATCGATGAAACTGTAAGAAAGCTATTTATAAAAAGTTTTAATTATTAATTAATAATGTTATTTTCCTTAATTTAGGGATAATAATATTTTGTTAGTTTATTTTAAAGTCTCAGGAGAATTTTCCAAATAATCAAAATATTTGGTAAATGTTACAAATAATGTAGTACAATTCACATTAACAAACAAGGGTAACTGGGGTTTACGTTAAGTGGTTCCGGTTTGTAGTGAGGGTACAAGATCTTGTGCCTTCGTGCTTCCGCTGCCTCGGCTATGGCCCCATGGTCAGGTAGTGTAGGCACAAGGAGAACGTCTGCCTAAGGTGTGGTACCCCGGGTCATTGGGCATCTGGATGCCCTAATGAGCTGAGGTGCCGCGACTGTGCGTTTAAGGGGTAGTCAGCAGCTCAGCTTATGATGTCTACTGCTTGTCCCGTGTACGCGACTATCTATGACTGCTAGGGTATACGCCAGACATTAAAATGGAGGCGACAACGATTCTTCAGTTTAACTGCCAAGGGTGTTACGCGGTTGTTTGCGAGTTAAGTCAGGCGATGCAGCGACTTGGTGCTCACATTGCATTATTGCAGGAGCCTTACACTTCGAATGGTAGTGTAGATGGACTGCCGGGGGGTATGTGGGTCTTTACAGATGCTAATGGAGACTCTGTTGTTGACGGATATGACATAAACTGTACGGTTATTAGCTCAGGGCCTTTGGGGTGGCCTGCATTGCGGCAGAAAAGGGATTTTGGTAGGATACTGCTTGCCAGTGTATATTGTAGGTTTAGTGCTGATTTGGAGCTGTACTTAGGATATATGGATACGGTACTACTCCACGCAACGCAAACTCATGCTATCCTGATATCCTGGTCAAACCACACATGAGGCGTTGTGCTTTGACGATGGAAGTCGTAGCCTCGTTTCCACCAGTATTGTATTTTATTATTATTAGCGTTTTGTATTTTATTTTATTATTTCTTAAATATCATTATCGTAATAGGTAGTTTTTATTTTTAAGTCATAAATTTTTATTAATTATATATCGAAAATGGTTTCGGGGTGTCATCTATTGTCCGGCAGTAATAACACGGACACTAGCGCCCCTTGCGGCAGATAGGAGTAACAAAGGTTCATGTGGTTGTCATAATCAGCTGATGACATAATTATATGGTTGTCATAATCAGCTGAGCAGATTAGAACTTGTTACCACCTTGTTAATGAACATAAGAAAAAATGGTATAAAAGCATAACAAAAACCTGAAAGGGGCATCAGTCTGTTTCGATCGGTTGGTGTGTGAGTTTCGTAATAGGTAAGTGGTAGTGAATTGGTAGTTTAGTGGTGCTGTGTGCGATGGTGGTGATAGATTGTGATTCCCGTGTTTTTCCCACAGGTTTCTTAATCTATACCCACATCAGCCGAGCGTAGTAGTGTTCTCATAGTTAACATAGTTTTTGAATGGCTTAGAGCTAAATTTATTTATTAACAAAAAATCCGGCATTTGGAGTATTATTGGGTGACATTGCATTTGGAGGTTGTTGTTGAATTCCCGGCTGTTGATTTCGGGTAGAAGTGGCGTATAGTTGCTGCTGGAAACTATGATATTGTTGAGCATATTTTAAGTCATTTGATGTTGGGCCAACAAATGCTTTATAGCCCATATTTCCGGGGCCCGATAAGGGTCCACCCGGACCACTGTTGGGTGTATTACTGTTTAACATGGAATTGTTGGGACCCATCATAAGAGAATTTTGAATGGGGTTGGAAGGATTTTGATCATTTATAACGTTGTTGTTTGGTAGGGGACCATTGCTACCATTGTTAGGATTAATATTGGGTGGACCGTGAGACATTCCCATTGGAGGTGGTTTATTGTTCTTTTGTTGGTATAGGCCAGAAGATGCGGATGCATTATTAAAAATACTATTTGTGGGATCATTGCAGTCTAATGATTCGTTATCGTTGCCAGAAAATTGATTATTGCCTAATCCATTTGGTGGAATATTTCCCATACCAGGATGTTGCATGCGTGATCCGGAATTCATGCCAATACTGGACTGCAATCCACCTTGACGCATAGGCCGCATACCTCTAAGCATTGGTGCATGAGGACCTGGAATATTCATGGGTTCATGATTGGACATAATGCCACCGCCACTTTGTAATTCATCTTGATCGCCACCACCCGGTTGGCCCATGCCACTCATTGCCGTCATTTGATTGCAGTTCCCAAAAAAGTTCATCTGATTCATGGCATTTGGAGTTATTGCCATATTATTTGTATTTGGCATTTTATTCAGTTCATTTGGACCATTCATGGAAGGCATATCGGAAGATGAGGCCCCCGGACCTGCACCTGGTCCTCCGCCCCCACCAGAATTTCCCATCATTTGGGGGTTTGCATATCGTTGTAGAAATTCCAGACTAGGAGGTACTCGCATATTATTGTTATTATTGTTTTGAGGCCTTACTGGCATATACTGTATGGTATTGGGGGTACTTGCTTTAACCTGTATATTGGGTGAAACATTGAAATTGCCAAAATTCGCCGACATACGGTGATTCATCATTCGATGCGAAGGTATCATGCCAGGAAATCCTGAAGGTCCATCCCGCATTCCCATGCTGCCAACTTGGTTTGGATTAAAACCTCCCGACAAATTCGGTCCACACATTTTTGGAGTTAGAAGGCGCTGACAAAGTGGTCCAGGATTACCGCCAATCATATTGCAGTTACCTGGACCAAAAGGTCCTTGCACTGATCCCGGTCCACCTCCTAAACCGGACATGCCCATATTTCCAACACCACCATTGGGATTTTGATTACAATGGTCCATGCTTTGATCAACGGAACCACCCATCATTGGGCCGCCCATTAGGCCATTCAAATTCATATCGTTCACACCAGCCGGACCAACCATTAAACCGGACATATTGTTCGGCGAATTTCCCACAGCTCCAGAGTTAAGACCCACACCGCCACCCGTCAACTGCTGTGACATTTGGGCCAGTGATGATATGGGATCAAATGAATTTGACATTTTAGTTTGATTACTTCGGTTGCTGTTTGGATTTAAAGGCATATTATCGGTACGTCGACAAAATTGTGGCGGCATTTGTTGAAGGTTTTGGCGCTGCTAAAAAAAAAATGTTTTTTAAATATAGCTTATAAAAAAATGGCAAAAGAACAAAGTAGAAACGTCAATAACAATAAAATTAATCTAAGTGATAAATATGTATATAGAAATAATAGTTTTTATTGATCCGTAAAGAATTTTTTTATGTTATTTGATCTGTACTTGATAAATATGAAATGCCAATGAACATGTTTTATATTTCATGTGAAAAAATCTCACGTTTGTAAGCGCGTTTAGTGTAGAAATTAACTGCGTTATGCATAATAAAAACTTGGTAACTGTTGGCAGCGGTCAACTAGCTGCTAACTTTAAAAAAAAATCAACTCTGAAAATGAATGATGCCACTACTAAAATTACTATTTTTGTTTATATCATCCCTGAATTTGACATTTAAAGTTTGTTTTCCCTCCATAACAAAATAAAAATTTGCAAAGCGTTAAAAATATTTTATAGTTTAAAATGGAAGTGCCGGTATTAAATAAAACAAAAATAGAAAAAAACGAAAAGATCGGCAAATTGGCAACAGGATGAAAACAGCTAAACAGCTGTTTATCAAAAGATGGTCAGTATTTGGTAACACGCTAACAAGTGTTTAGCAGTTTGTTAACCGTAGTTTGTTTACACATTATAGTTAAACTCTATGCTAACTTCATTCCAATTTTTTATTATACATAACGCTGTAATTCTTTATTAAACTACCAAATAAATTAAATTAATAATTTTTGTCTTAATGAACTCTTTTTTTATTTACAAAATATTTTGCAATTGTTGATTCCAGTCTAGAAGGTCTTCGAATGTTAATTGCTTTAGATACTTCATCAAACAGTATTTTGTTATTGCAATTGAAAAGTTTCGGAATTAGTTTGTGTGTAAGCTAAAGTATTCGATCTTCAATTGAAGGCATGCCAGATTCAGCCAAAATGTTCTTGATTGGACTTGTTCGGCAAGCCCCAATGTTGCGACGTACTGCAGAATGGTATGGGCCTTTAATAAGTTTGATATGAGAAGGACGCAACATCCATATATTGGGATAGCATAATCAATTTTAGAAAGTATTATTGAACGCGTAATATTAATCATTATGGATATACATACATATGTATTCTAAAGTTTTTTTAAGTTAGATATTTTATAATATTTAATCTATTACACTGGTTTACAGCCAAAAAATACCAAGAACACCACTTGCCTAGATAAGTTAATTGGGACCTCCTGAACACGAAAAACGCTGTAATTTTTTTTCTAAGTACCGTTTTTTAGATAACGGTACTTTTGTGTTTTTCGGTGTATGGTCCCATTCAAACCCTTGTGGAGCCCAACCGAAGAGCCCGATCGAGATGAATGGCATATCGTTGGAAAGGTAATCGAATGCCTTTTTCGCCGATATGCTGCAAATTTCTATCTGATAAGAAATAGCTGAGTTATGGCACCTCAAAGTTCGAAATTTGCCTATTTTTTACGTTTTTTTCAAAATTTTTCTTTTTTATTTAATTTTTTTTCTACGTTACAGTTAATATCTGGAATGTTTTATTTTTTATCCAAATAGTTTATTTAATTACCAACATTTTAAGCGTAATTTGAAAAAGTCGGATGAAAAATATAGTTTTTATTAAGGATTTTGTGGAACGACAATATTTTCATCTTCATTGCTTACACACTATATTCGGCGTAAATTCAAAAAATTTAAATTAAAATGGCGAGCGACTTGAACTCTTACGTTTTTTTTCGGATGGATCTTCGCGAATGAGGAACCAACAATAGTCCGCCATCATTTGTTCGTCCCACCAGCCTTTGTAACGTCTCTCGATTTCTTCCATTTCTTGGTGAAATCTTTCACCTTGTTCATCACTTTCGGAGCCCAAGTTGGTGGGGAAAATATCCAAATGACTAATTAAGAAGTGTAATTTAGGTGTCATATTTGAACCTAAAGGTTAAAAAAAATAAATTTTAAATCATAACGGCCTCTTTGATATACATGTTTTCACTCAACGCTTACCAATGGCATTGAATTTTTGCAGTAATGTATCGATCTTCTCTGCGTAATCAGGACTTCTGTAGTTTCCCAAAAAGTTGTGAACGATGTCCTGGAATGCTTCCCATGCCTCCAAATGAGCTGGACCTTAACACTCATTAAATGCTTGGTCACCGTACAGAGCCCGAATTTGAGGGCCATCAAATATACCAGCTTCAATTTTGCTCGCTGTGGCTCTCGGAAATTTTTGTTTAAGGTAATTCATGGCAAGACTGTCATTTGGCAACGTTTTCACAATCTTTGTAAATAACCCAAGCTTAATATGTAATGGAGGAAGTATTATCTTCTCCAGAGGAATGAGTGGGTCATTTTTGATATTGTACACTCCCTGCGTACGTTCACTTCGCTCGGGCCAAACTTTTCGGGTGTAGTGATTCTGACGGTCACGGCTGTCCCATAGACATAGAAAACAGGGAAACTTCGTATTGCCCAATTGCAATCCAGTTAGTATGGCAACTAATTTAAAATCAGAGCAAACTTTCCATTGATGTTGGTCATAATGTATGAGATCGAGAAGTTCTTTCATTGTTTCATATCTTTCCTTTATGTATTTTCCATATCCGATTGGAATTGATGGTTTCGTATTCCAAATTCGGGCTCTGTACGGTGACCAAGCATTTAATGAGTGTTAAGGTCCAGCTCATTTGGAGGTATGGTAAGCATTCCAGGACATCGTTCACAACTTTTTGGGAAACTACAGAAGTCCTGATTACGCAGAGAAGATCGATACATTACTGCAAAAATTCAATGCCATTGGTAAGCGTTGAGTGAAAACATGTATATCAAAGAGGCCGTTATGATTTAAAATTTATTTTTTTTAACCTTTAGGTTCAAATATGACACCTAAATTACACTTCTTATTCAGTCATTTGGATATTTTCCCCACCAACTTGGGCTCCGAAAGTGATGAACAAGGTGAAAGATTTCACCAAGAAATGGAAGAAATCGAGAGACGTTACAAAGGCTGGTGGGACGAACAAATGATGGCGGACTATTGTTGGTTCCTCATTCGCGAAGACCCATCCGAAAAAAACGCAAGAGTTCAAGTTGCTCGTCATTTTAATTTAAATTTTTTGAATTTACGCCGAATATAGTGTGTAAGCAATGAAGATGAAAATATTGTCGTTCCACAAAATCCTTAATAAAAACTATATTTTTCATCTGATTTTTTTCAAATTACGCTTAAAATGTTGGTAATTAAATAAACTATTTGGATAAAAAATAAAACATTCCAGATATTAACTGTAACGTAGAAAAAAAATTAAATAAAAAAGAAAAATTTTGAAAAAAACGTAAAAAATAGGCAAATTTCGAACTTTGAGGTGCCATAACTCAGCTATTTCTTATCAGATAGAAATTTGCAGAATATCGGCGGAAAAGGCATTCGATTACCTTTCCAACGATATGCCACTCATCTCGATCGGGCTCTTCGGTTGGGCTCCACAAGGGTTTGAATGGGACCATACACCGAAAAACACAAAAGTACCGTTATCTAAAAAACGGTACTTAGAAAAAAAAATTACAGCGTTTTTCGTGTTCAGGAGGTCCCAATTAACTTATCTAGGCAAGTGGCGTTCTTGGTATTTTTCCAAATTAAAAATTTGTAAACCAGTGTTATTGAGATTATGTTCTTAACTGAATACAGTGTTTTTTGGAAGTGGATAACACCTACATTTTTTACTTTAATATTTTTGTATTCCAAATTGAACTTGCTACAGCTTTGTTTGTTACATATATGAAGAATACTGCATTTTTCAATAGAAAGATTTGCACCTGAATACTGACACCAGTTATCTATGTATATCTATTAGGATCAGCACTTCGCATCAGCGTTTCGCACCATTTTTGGTGTTTTTTTTTTTAATTTGTGGTGCAAAAAATTTCTTAGTTGGTGCGCGGTGCGTTTTTTAATTTTTCCGAAAATGTGATGAAATCTTTATTTTTACTAATTTTTAATTGCAGTTTTTTAATAATTCATTATCATGAAATCTATACGATGGAAAAGGGTCCCATTGAATGCATTTTATATACGAATGTATGATAATCAAACATTCGTCACATGAAGGTTATTGCTAAAGCTAAATAGGATGAAAATCTTTGTTTGAAAATAAAATTAACATTTTAAACATGAAAATAAAAATTCTTGTGTAGCCTAATTGGTCTACTGACCTGTAGACGAACAACTAGGCATAGAGTCCCAGTGAAGCCATAACAAATTTTATTGAATAGGGTCAACGAAGTACTAGAAGTACTTAAAATAGAAAGCAAAAATATTTAAAAAATATGTACTGAAATTGTACCTTTTTTTATCAATTAGTACTTCAGTTCCGAATAGCATATTGTGTGTTAAATTTTTAATGCTTATTTTATTTTTATTAACTCGTTATTACTTTTACTATTAATCGTTGATCTCTTTTTAAGAAGTTAAAAAAAGCAGAAATTACTTACATATCTAGTAAAAGGAATACAAACAAATTTTTTTAGTTTATTTTTTATTTTTGTTAAGTTTTATTTTTGTCTAAAAGCACTGAACTGTTGAAGACTGTTTTATTGTTATACATATTTATAATACAAAAATATTATATGTATTTCTTATGTGAAATTAATTCAATAAACATTTTAAATAAAAAAGAAAATCTAAACTTGGTGCGATGTTTTTCAAATGGCGCGTTTTTTCTCCATTTTGGTGCGTTTTGACATTTCAAAGTTGACAACGCTGATTAGGATGTTAGAAAAGACTTCTTTCACTCTGTTATTGTCCTTGATTTTTGTAAATATTACTGCATCATCTGCATAAATAGCATGTTCAATCTGGTTTTGTTTAGATATAATTTTGCTAAATTGATTAAAAGCTATAATAAATACCACGACTGAGAGAGAATATTTATATAGTTTCTGTTTGACAAAGCTTTTGATATGAAATATTGCATAAAAAGGAGAACATCTTCGGTGCTTTGTTTTCTCATGAATGCGACCTGGTTGGGGGCAATAAAATTATTGATTTTCACATTAATCTTCGAGCGATTATTTTCTCCAATATTTTGGTAATACAGGGGAGCAGTGATATTGGTATAAATCCAGTAACGTTGGCGTGATCTTTATTTAGTTTGGGGATTGGTATAATTGTAGCTGTTTTCCAAGCTTGGGGATAGATTTTCGAAGTAAATATATTGTTGTAGGTGTTTAAAAGGTGAATTTTTCAAGAGAGAGGAAAATTTTTTATCATAGAATATGATATTCGGTCATCTCCAGGAGTTTTACCTTTGGCTGGGTGTAAATCATCTTCCAATTCAAGTATATTTATGGGCTTTTCGATCCATATGCGTTAAAAGATTGCGGGCAATAGTTTGTATTATTAACATTAAATTTATTGAATTGGAAGCTGGTGGAAAAATTATTGTCTTCAGATAGGGTTGACCAGTGTTTAGCAAAGCAGATGGCAATCTCTAATGGTGATGTTAACATATTGTGACCATATTTGAGGTATTTTATTGAATCATAACAATAACCGTTGGTCAAACGCTTAATATTGTTCCAAATACGTTGGGATGAGAAAGTGGGATTAATTTTGTCTGTAAGATCTTGTAAACAAGCAGCCTTTCTTTCTTTAACGGCTTTTCTAAACACTGCTTTATGTTTCTTGTAAAGAATAAGGTTACTATCGGTTATTGTTCTTTTGGAATTATGCCATAGTTTTTGCTTTTCATTCCTCAGGTATTGTAAATAAGAATTCCACCAAGGAACACGGAGATCGTAGTTTTTGTTTATGATTTGGGGTATGCTTTCATTTGCTGCAAATTTAATACATTTCACAATTAGTGCTGATTGTTGGTTAATAGTTGAAGTTATTTTTGAAATTGATAGTGTCTTCAGAAAGAGTTGTTGGTATAAAGGCCAGTTGGCTGCATCAGTTTTATATTTAGGTATAAATTTAGATTTTATGTTATCGGATTGTTTACGCCAAAACAACACTTAGCGATTCTCCTTATTTTCCCTACAATTCCAATTTTCCTGAATGTATATAAATGCAGAAAGTTATGTCTTGCAGTATACTTCCACTTGTCACAAAGTGCTAAATAAAATGGCAATGTTCTAAAAAGATCGTCAATACTTATTTTCGGCTAGATACAAATTAACCGTTCAATTATCCACTTCGTTCTCCTCTACTGGTAAGAAATCCTTTGTTCAAATAATTTAATAAATAATAAGAAAAAATTCCTAATTTCCTTGTTTTCTTTCATTTCTTTTCATATTGTTTGTTAAATTGTTCTGAGTATCAAATTCTAAACGATTTGGTTTCGGCTCAGAGAGTTGATAATCTCTTCCAATTGTTCATCCACTTTCAAGAGCTTTTCAGCTAAACATTTGGTCCAATCGAACCGGATTTATTTTGGAAGATTCATCTGTTCTCTGAGATTTCACTCAGTTGTTGTGGATTTCCTACCAACAAATTCTTCAATCATCATACATACACAGGTTAGTTTGTTTTCATTTCATTTACATTGCTTTTTATTACAAAGTGCTTAAGAGTGTTTGTGAAAATATTTGTTCCAAATTAAACAAAACAAAAAGCCGACGGCAATTAATTTTCATAAAAGTGTTGGAAATTTAATAAACAAGAAATAAAATTTACTGTGTGCATCGAATTATTTTTTCCCTACACGAATACGTGAATTTTTTCTTTTTTCGCATTGTGGAAATAATATACCGACAAGTGTTCTTTTCTCTTTACCAATCGTAGGGTATTTTGTTCTTTTGGTCGTGTATATTTGCTCCACTCCACTTCGGTTCCAATATATTTAGTTGATAAATATTTCATTTAAATTTCACGCGTACTCTTACACCGTTTCTCTTTTTTTCTTTTTCTAGTTCAATTGCATTACAATTGTATATTTATTTCTTCGCTTCAGAAAATATTCCACACACTTTAATTTTCTTAATACTTGTAATAGGTACTTACCTACCGATTTGTTTTGTTTATTTCCAAACAATATTAATTCTCCTTATTAATATTACATTTCAATTACTTGGGTTCGGCTAATTTCTCTTTTTCCCTAGTTCAATTGCATTACAATTCCTTGAATGCTCTTGGTCTATTTTTTAATAAAATAGTATTCCACACAATTTGCTCTTAACAATTTGTTTTGTTTCTTTCCAAACATTATTAATTATTCTTATTAATATTGCATATATTTATCAACCCTTGCGTTTGTCTCTTTGTATATCTCAGTGATAAACATTTCCAAAATTACACTTGTTTGTGCGTGTGTACATCAAGATATAGTGTACTTATTTTCTCTTCTCCTTTGTTCTTACAATACTCAACTGATCGTCATTAACCCCAGTATGACCGGTGGGTGCATACAATTTTCTTTAATTCTTTTTAACATTTGTTTTAATTAAAACATTTAAATTTATTAATATAATTATTTATAAATAATTATTATATTTGGTCCAATAAATTGAGTTTATTTTGTAATTTGTATAAATACTAATTTTTTTCCAAAACAAATTTTTTAACAACAAATAAATTTCAATTTATTTATTTAAAATTGTTTAACTTCTTTTTCTATAGTCCTATATAAAAAGAATATTCCAGAACATAGCAAATAGAAGTTTTGAAATTTAATTATTTTTCCTTGTTCTCCAAAGGGTTAATTGACTTGTAAATATAAACAAATTCCAGTAACATTCCAGTTACTTTTTCTGAAATCCAGTTCATTAAGACAATTAATTCTTTTAAAAATATATTTTCCTAAAATATTGTTTATTTAACTTGCTATCAAAAAGTAAGTTTCTATTCTATTTCAATATTGATTTTTCTTAATTCTGGTTTTGAATTGTCGGTTGTATTTTTTCTCCAAATTTTATCCTTATTGCCAATATGTCCCTCAATAATTTCAATCATCTTGCTAATAGCATTGTGAAGTTTGAGGCTTATTATAATGAAAATCCGTCTCCGATTAATTCAATTCATGAGCTTGAGGTTCATAAATCCGAAGTAATGTCGACCTGGAGTAGTGTCAAATCTGCTTACGAAGAGTTGATGGTTGATAAAGACAATGAAGAGGAGACTGAGACTAAGAAATCTGACGATTTGGAGTATTTAAAGAAAAAATATAAAAACACTTACATTACTTATTGTAATATTTTATCTCAGTTGTTCGAATTGTCAGATAACTTAACTGTCCAGTCTCAGCGTAATAGTAATCCACTATTCACAAATTTCCAATCAGCTTTTAGCCGACAAACTTCTAATTCCGAAATTCTCTACACTACTTCTAATCCTATAAGCTCTTCCAAAGTTGCAAATGGGTTTCAAAATAATATTTCTGGTGCTATATGTAATTTGTGTAATAAAGAAGATCATCCAATACGCAAATGTCCGAAGTTTTTGCAAATGTGTTATTCCGAACGCTTCAATGAGATTAAACGACAAAGTTTATGCCTCAATTGTTTTTCTAACACACATTCTGTTCGAAATTGCTATAGCCAGAAAAATTGCTTCCATTGTAATAAAAGACATAATACCTTGCTCCATAAGGATTGTGATTCATCTGTACAACAATCGGCGCCCAGTTTAGGCTATAATACTATACAGTCCACTAGTAGTTCCGAAGCTGATGTGGTTAAATCTTCCTTTTCTGAATCTGACTATATGAATCGTACTATATCCACTAATGTCCACAATCAGTGTACTTTCGTAGCAAGTCCTTTTATCCATTCTGATACACAGTTGGCAACTACGGACCTAGCTGTTCCACGATTATTCGGTACTCTTCCTTCCAAAACACTTGGTGGTTCATTATTTTTTCAATTTCCTCCTATCCAGTTGGCAGATCCACAATTCTACGAAAATTCTAAGATAGATCTTTTAATTGGTGGTGACTTCCTCCCGTCAATTATGCTTTCGGGTGTAAGACCTAATGTTTGTGGCTCATTACTGGCTCAGCAAACTATATTTGGGTGGATCTTAACTGGGTCGTTGTCTAATATCGCTACTCCCTCGTTAATTTCTAATTTTTGCGAACATTTTTCTGGTAACTGGGAAGTAGCGAATTTTCCAAATAATAAATTTTGTGATGGTCAATATGTAAAGATTGCTCCAAGTAATCTAAATAGCCAAATTTTACTTTATCATCCCATTTTGGATGTGCAACCCGATAAACCATTTCCGAATATTGTCTTGTCAATATTTTCACAAAATAAAATTTGTTTACTTCATATTCCTGACTTGAAATCCAATTACAATACCCTAGTTGAAAAATATAACGATTTTATTTATATGTTCAAATATTTTCCGCCGTATATTCTGGAATTTGAAAATTCCTCATTCCACCATATTACTCACACGAAGTTTAAAATCTATAGTCCCCAACTATGCATTATATGTACTAAGTCCATTCTACCATCTAATAGTTTAGGTTCCACTGAAGTCCTTCATCCTAGTCGAATTTTACAAAATTTCTTATACTTACAAAGCCTAAATTATCCACGTGTCAAGTATGTAGATGTCCAAAAAATGGATCGACAAATCCTCATCGATCCGAAGCAATTCCATATTTTACAAATTTTCCAATTCCATAATAGTCCCAACGTAATTCTCCAAGATTACGAAATAAAATTAGTGACAATCGGCGGTAATCCTGCGCCTTACCAAGCTATTCGGATTTTATTCCAACTAGCTGATGACATCGTGGCTACTTATCCAAAAGTTAGTCAAATTCTTCGTATTCCAAACGCAAAAAAGTTCATTACAGCTGGATTTTCGATAAACAAAATGCATTGGGAACGTCACCAAATTATTTCGGATATACTACCAAGACGTTTGTTTCTTATAATTGATGACAACTGCATTGCAAAGCCGCTACGTATTGGTTGGAAAGAAGTTTTATCGAAGTTCGTGTTTCTACCAGAAATCCCGAAGCGGACGCTTTGGGTCAAGATTCTTTCACCAAATCAGATATTGTTCCGAACTCTAAAATCCGAATAGCTAATGGTATTTAGATATCCAGTCACTTAATGGCATCCAAAACGAAAACCATTCCGTGGAAGTATTTTCCTATGCAACATGTAAAGTCCGTTTTGCATATTTTCAAAAACTCAGCATTGTATTTCAAGTTTTACCAAGTACTTCGAATTTATGATTTTCCATTCTTTTTCTCCATTCATCCAAGATTGCAGTATAATTTTCTATTTAATGAAACATATTCCTTTCCCGAAAATCGCGACACAAACCACTCTGAATTCCTTTTTTTCATTTTAATGCACTTTTAGTATAAAGCAAACTGAAAACAAACTAACTTTTATTTATACTTAAGTTATACAAAGCTACTTTGATATTATTGAATTCCATACTACTAATGTATTTTCTTAATAGTTTCCAAACTTATATTGTAATTTTGGTCCTAGTTTCAATCAATATTCTGAATTAACAATAGTAATATTAAGTAAATCCTAAGTTAATTTATATTTATAGTTCTCCTAGCAAAAAAGAAGTATTTGCGATCATATTTTCTTCTTATTTGTATACTGCAAGGCGGGCGGCAATGTTTACGCCAAAACAACACTTAGCGATTCTCCTTATTTTCCCTACAATTCCAATTTTCCTGAATGTATATAAATGCAGAAAGTTATGTCTTGCAGTATACTTCCACTTGTCACAAAGTGCTAAATAAAATGGCAATGTTCTAAAAAGATCGTCAATACTTATTTTCGGCTAGATACAAATTAACCGTTCAATTATCCACTTCGTTCTCCTCTACTGGTAAGAAATCCTTTGTTCAAATAATTTAATAAATAATAAGAAAAAATTCCTAATTTCCTTGTTTTCTTTCATTTCTTTTCATATTGTTTGTTAAATTGTTCTGAGTATCAAATTCTAAACGATTTGGTTTCGGCTCAGAGAGTTGATAATCTCTTCCAATTGTTCATCCACTTTCAAGAGCTTTTCAGCTAAACACGGATAATTTTTCAATTAATATTAGAATTGGAAAGTGTCACTTCCGTGCAGATTGTTGAAGGTTTTCCAATTGCAGATAGGTGCAAGTTGTGGTGAACAAAGGGTTATATCAATATGGGTTAGAGTATTGTGTGTGGTAAAATGAGTAGGATTACCATTATTTAATATAACAAGGTTAGCATTTAATATAAGGTTTTCGAGATTTTTTCCTCTGGAATTAGTTTGTGGTGAGTCCCACAGTATGCTCCAAGCGTTCAGATGGCCCATTATGAAGAGGGGAGGTAAGGATTTGTTTAGAATGTATTTTAAATTTCTCATTAAGAAAGTTTGATGAGGTGGAATATACATGTTAATTAATGTAATTTTTAAACCAATGTCTACTTGCAAAACAATTGAAACTGTTACGTTATCCAGGTGAACTAATGTATGAGGAATTGTTTTTTTTAATTAGTATGGTTATACCCTGTTTCGCCGTAGTGTTTTCGGGGAGATTATGAAAAAATCCAATATATTGTTTTGGGTAAATAATATTATTTGTATTGTATGGAATGTGTGTTTCTTGTAATGAAATAATGTCAGGATTGTGGTCTCTTATTAAAAGTTGAAGTTCGTGGTAATTATTAGTAAGACCATTTATGTTCCACTGTATTATTTTGAAATCCTTCATGAAGGGCTGTTTGTAAATTTACTCGTCAGTAAACATAATCAGGTCTATTCGGGAATACGTGCTTCACTTCTTCGTCGTCGAACGTTCACTTTCGAAATTTCGTCTTCGACATATTCTAAAATACGAGTGAAGAATTATCGATTGCAGTGATCGATTTTTTGTAATCTCTTATGAAAAACATAAACATTGAAAACAGCTGTCTAATTAATACACAGAAAATTTTAAAAACAAAAATATAATTTAAAAATAAAAATTAATATGGATTCGATTACATTTTTAATTAATGCACAATACCAAAAGAAGTTTTAGGAAAAATTTTAGAGTGAACATAGAGGCATTTAAATATATTTTATCTGAATTGGTAGACAAAATCAAATAGCAATCTCGGCTTGGATGATTAAGGCCTGTTGACAAGCTGGCAGCAGCCCTTCGTTTGTTCGCTGAAGGAAATTACCAACATGGAGTTGGCAAGGATTGGCATCTTAATATTTCCCAGTCAACTTTTTAAAAACTTCTGTCTGAAGTATTAGTTTTAATCGAAGAGAAATTATGCCATATATGAATAAGTATCAAAATGGATGAACAGGCTCTGAACTGTTGCGATGATGTTTGTTTTTTAGACCTGGACAAAGAAACAGAATTACCTTTCATTTACTCACATTTGAAGCATACGCTTGTTATTTATTTTTCAGTTCTGTAGGTATTTTACTTTTACGCGCTAAATCAAGCGTCGAACGAAAATTATGTAGATGTGTGGTGAACAAGTATTTTAGAATGCATACAAAGTAAACAAAAACATATGCTTTTCTATTTGTATTCTGGTACTCACATCGCTAACGTATTTTAGAATAACAAAAAGTGAATGAAACGCGTATTTGTGGTGAAAGTGACTTCCCGAATAGATCTGAATATCTTCCTGTTCATTATTTAAATAATTAGAAGGTTTGGGTGTTTCTTTAGGTTTTTTGTTGCTAGTTAAATAATTATTTAAATTTTTTCATTGATTTAGTTAATACATTTGTTTGTGTTTTAGGGTTAATTAATGTTGGTTTTTGTAACTTTTTTTCGTTGGTGTTTGTTGTTGTGGTTGCTATTGGATTGGTAGTGTTTTTTACTGGTTGTGTTTTGTTGATTTCGTGTGTAGAAGTTGTTGGTAGATTGGTGTTCTTGTTTGTGCTTTCCAATTTATTTTGAGTTTTAGGAATGTTATTTGTTGTTTTGTTTACATGGTTATTGTTAGTGACATCAGAGAATGATTGAGTTAACGGTGGAGTTGTTGATAATTGGTTTTGGTATTTTTCTTTTGCAGCTCGCAGAGTGCATTTTTCTTTTGCAGCTCGCAGAGTGCATTTTTCTTTCGTTTTTATTTTAAGTATTTATTTTTGTTGTTTGTATACTTTTCAGTCTTTAGAATTGGATGAGTGTTCTTCGTGACAGTTAACACAAAAAGTACGCGTACATTCTACTGGAGAGTGGGGTGGCAATGCACAGTTTTCGCAGAGGGGGCTATTCTTACACCATTTCTTAGTATGTCCTAGCAGCTGGCAGGTTTTGCAACGCATATGATTAGGAAAATATTGTCTGACTTTTACTTTGTGCCATGTTATATCTATTTTTTCGGGAGTAGAGTATATATCAAAAGTTAGGAGCATAACACCACATGAGGTTAGTTTACCATCAGAATTTGGTTTTTGGTATTTATACACTTCAACAACGCTTTGAGACTTTAGTTCACAAACGATTTCGGCTTCAGGAATGTTGTTAAGATATGGAGCATATATAGTTCCTATAGTAAAGTTAAAATTAGAGTGGTATTCACATTGTATGTTGCATATTCCCGGGAGATTTTATGATATTTGTTTTCCACCATTAGTTTTGTTGCCGATAAGGAGAACTAAGTTACCATCTCTCAATTCTAAAACACGTAATATGTCTGTACAGATTAGTATTAATGATCGGTAGACGGTGAAGCATGAGTACTCTTGTAATGTTTTATTTCCAGAAGAAGCAGACATTATAATATATTTAGGATCAGGTTATTGTATAGTTGGTAGTTCTGGAAAAGATTCTGTATATTCACACTGGTTTTTTTAGCGCGGGGGGGATCCGCTAGTATCGACCAGCGGTTGTCCCCCAAATTGGGCGGACCGGACATACTTCAATGCAGAAAAGTAATTTATTATGTAAAAGAAAAACTAAATCGAGACGAAATTTTTTTTTGTTCACTGTACTGTAAAAATTTATTTGTAGAAAAAAGCAAAACTGGGCACTATGTTGTCGAAATGATATCAACTGTACGGCTTGGAGTTTAGTCGAAGACTGTATTATATAAAATTATATAAAATTTTAGAATTTACTTTGTATAGGCCTATTTTCCTAAACTAAACCATGGATGTTGATAATTTAGGTATTCATACAAAATTTTAAGATTCTACCATATACATTTTCCAAGATATACCAATTTTAGGGCGCTATGAAAAATGTTCGTGCATTTGTCATAACGAAAAATTGCCCAAAATATGTAAAAGACTTTTCACCCCAAAATTTGTATATAACTGCAAAAATATAGTAATTAACAATTTGAAGATATTCACCCCTATCATGAATAAAAATTCCACATGAAATTTGTTCCCTTTTATTTTTTTAACATTGAATTTAAATAGGAAAAATGTGAAAAGGGAACAAATTTCATGTGGAATTTTTATTCACGATAGGGGTGATTAATATTAAGGAATGATATTTAGCCCCAAAGTACAAAAACCAAATTTCTTTTTTTATTTTACGATTGGCGCCATTTCCCATTTATCTTAAAATGCAAAATTACCCAAAAAAAAAAAGATTGAAAAAGGCCCAAAAATTGAGTTTTTTGTAATCAGTGTAATTTTTTGGGGTTATTTTTCATTTTTTTTGTCATTTTTTCTTGGGTCATTTTGGTAGCTGTAAAGTGATTTATGTTTAGTTTGGTTTGGCATATCAACATGAATAGACTAACGCCTGAACAATACTTTCAAATTGTGCAAATTTATTTTGAAAATCAAGGTTCTGTTCGAAATTCGTATCGAGGGTGTTTTTTTTATATGTATGAACATTTAAATTGAATAAAACAAAGATGACTTTTTTTAAATTTATATGAAATTTACTTTATTCGAAAGATAATCTTCTGGCATTATAAGAGGAGTTTTTGCTTGCCCAAAGAGTGGTAAGGAATTGGGGATTGGTGGAATTGATCGCGTTGCAACAGCTGCGTCTCAAAAAAAAAAAAGAAGCACGAATACGTAAGACACAAACCAATTCCTCAAACACTCACAAAAATCAGGATAAAAATAATTCTGAAAATTTAAATTGGGAGACATATTCGAATAGCGCGGAAAGCAATACTTCCTTCTTCTGATGGGTTGAACTTTTCTTCGACTTCAAAAGCTAAAAAACCGACCAAATCACTAAAAACGGTGGCAAAAACCTGCGATCGACTTTTTTAAAACGCGAGCTGTGGAACACACTGTAAAAATAGTGACAGAAGCATCCATGTCCTTATGTGATAGGAAATCGAGAAAGTGCTTAATACAATCAAAACTCGAATCAAGAAAAATTATGCCCGGATTCGAGAGAAAAAGAGATTTTATGGCCAAACAGTAACTAAATTACTTTAAAACTGTAATATTTTTCTTAAATAAATTTTTAATAACAAAATATTGAAGTTTAAAAGAAAAGTGTTTTTTATGAAAATTACAGAAATTTTAAGCCGCATGCGCGGGCTAAAGACTTCACTTAGGTCTAAGGCAGCAAAATATTACTATTATAACTTTATTAATTCACTTTTATTTTTTCTCATACACAAGCGACCCTCCCTAATATACATACATATGTATGTATATTACATATATATACATACATATATTTGATATTTGATGAATTGTATAACGTTATTATCGTAAATCGTAGCAGACAACGCTATAGGTGAAAGATCTTATACATATATTTAAAAAGTAAATGTTAGAGATTGTTCTTTGAATCAATTAAATTTAAGTTGTATAAAAAATTAAAAAAACTAAATATATAAATTTACCTCTAAGTTTGAATTTTGATTTTTAAAACTGTTGGATAAAATTTGGGTATTAGCACCGGATGTGCCGCTAGGTGTAAAATTTAATCCAGGGCTGGGAAATCTCGGTTCCATTGTATTATTATTGGGGACATCATTTAATAAAGGACTTCTTGATCTCTGGGAATTTGGTCTGTTTAATTTATGATCTGCTGTAAATATAAAATTAAAAAAAAATATGTAAAGCAACAAAATATATCTACATAATATTTAATTTGTTTTTGTGTATAAATAAAAAATGCGTTTCTGTTGAAATATTTAAGACTTAATATGTAAAAACAGGGTATTTTCTTTTATTTATTAATATTAGCAAGCTAATAGAGATTTTATCTTTTATTCATTTAAGCACTCAAAATTTAACTCTCAGAATGTTATTCGGAACTCAAATACTTACTGATAAAAATGGTTAATTTCAATACACATATGAGTCATTCCATGTTAAACGGTACGTATTTTTTACATCACTAACTGGGATTGCTTCGGCAGTTTGTGTATGCATTCTTCTCTTAAAAATATTTTATACGTGTTTCAAGAAAAAAATATAAAATTTTTTTTTCAAATGTTATGACCAATTGAACTTTGGTGAAATGGCGATTTTTTCAAAGAGGTGTGTTCATTCAATCGCATGTAACTCCTGAAATACTAGACCAATTTTAATGTGCTGTACCTTGTTTTGAAGGTAATTACAACTTCTTCTAAAATACCAAAGCGGTATGACATATCCCCATAGCATTTTTTTAAGTTTGTATCATTTTAATCTTTTTATTTCGATTTTCAAACTGATTACATCTTTTTTTTTAAATTTTGAGGTTGTGTTCTTATAGGTCTTTTTTACAGACTGTGTGAGTTTTGAAGTGGTGAAATAATGCGTTCTATTTTTAATGATTTTTTTTTACCTTATACCTTTTGCACGAGCAACAAAAATTTCTGTGAATATAGAAAAAAATATATTTTTCGATAATTTATTAACACAAGATACAAACAACAACAAAAAACAAAGAAAACGTAGTTGTAATATTTACAGTATGTGTAATATTTACAGTAAAAAAGAAAACAAAAAAAAATAGAGTAAAGAAATAAATGTTATGCGTTGTATCGTCTTAATACAGTACTGCTCAGAAGATGATGTTGTCTGAACTTTAATTTTTTCATCGGGTTGTGGAATGAATGTGTGGTAGCCAAGAGTTTCAGAAATTATTTTCGCTTTGTCAAAGCGCTCCTTTAGATGTTTCGCCCTATCTTCATATTAATAGTTATTAAAGAACTCCGTATGAATATTCTTGACGTTTTTATTCACCCAATCATAAAATTTGACGGCACTATTAATGGGATTTATGAGGCTGGACAAGCTTGCACGTGCTGCTAATCTTTTGACTGTTCCTCCCAGACCATGGCAGGGCCCTTTGCCATGAGACGTCGCAAAAAAATGCCATTCCGCTGGTATTCCAAAATCATCTACGTGGAACGTCAGGTTTAAAAAGTTTTTCTTGTTTTTATATTGTGCGCTTGCACCATCAGAAAAGTAACAAATTTTGCTTAAAGGTCCTAATATTTTCTTTAAAATTCGTACAAGCCCCTCTTGGAAACATGGCTATTGTATCATGTTTCAGACATTCGAATATTGCAACGTAATTTCAACAAACCTCTTGATCGTCTTTTTTATAATATATTGCGAATGGATGGATTGTAACCTGGTCGTTATTCCAGTGAGCGCCCTGAATTGAGTCCTGAACCACAAAGGCATAGTTCTCTGAAAAATCAAATACAACGATACATTCTCCAGGCTGCAAATGTGCCTTTCTTTTATTAAAAAATTTACTCTGCTGTTTTGCAACATATGAATTTGTCAACAAGCGACGCAGTTTTTCCGAAAGCTTTTCAATGAATTCTTCTGTAGTAGACTGAAAGGTTTCGAGGGAACTTATATCGACTGTCACCCACTGTTTGTAAGAAATCGTGTCCACCATATGGTTATCGAAAACATCCTTTAGTTGCTCTGCAAGAAATTCACTCCCAGGACACGTATCACATTTTAGGTAGTAGCAATTAGTTGTTGGAGGATTGCAAATTATGCTATATAGAATATCTTTATAACTAGTAATACCCAATGTATCTCTGGTGAGCATTGCCAGTCCTGCACCATCAAACCTGACGTTCCACGTAGATGATTTTGGAATACCAGCGGAATGGCATTTTTTTGCGACGTCTCATGGCAAAGGGCCCTGCCATGGTCTGGGAGGAACAGTCAAAAGATTAGCAGCACGTGCAAGCTTGTCCAGCCTCATAAATCCCATTAATAGTGCCGTCAAATTTTATGATTGGGTGAATAAAAACGTCAAGAATATTCATACAGAGTTCTTTAATAACTACCAATATAAAGATAGGGAAACACCTAAAGGAGCGCTTTGACAAAGCTAAAATAATTTCTGGAACTCTTGGCTACCACGCATTCATTCCACAACCCGATAAAAAAATTAAAGTTCAGACAACATCATCTTCTGAGCAGTACTGTATTAAGACGGTATACAACGCATAACATTTATTTCTTCACTGTATTTTTTGTATTCTTTTTTACTGTAAATATTACACATGACTGAACTACGTTTTCTTTGTTTTTTGTTGTTGTTTGTATCTTGTGTTAATAAACTATCGAAAAATATATTTTTTCTATATTCACAGAAAATTTTTGTTGCTCGTGCAAAAGGTATAAGGTAAAAAAAATCGTTAAAAATAGAACGCATTATTTCACCACTTCAAAACTCGCACAGTCTGTAAAAAAGACCTATAAGAACACACTCTCAAAATTTCAAAAAAAAAAAAAGATGTAATCAGTTTGAAAATCGAAATAAAATGCTGAAAATGATACAAACTTAAAAAAATGCTATGGGGATATGTCATACCGCTTTGGTATTTTAGAAGAAGTTGAAATTACCTTCAAAACAAGGTACAGCACATTAAAATCGGTCCAGCATTTCAGGAGTTACATGCGATTGAATGAGCACACCTCTTTGAAAAAATCGCCATTTCACCAAAGTTCAATTGGTCATAACTTTTGAAAAACAATTTTCATATTTTTTTTCTCATCGGGGATGAAGTAGAATTTGTAGAGGACTAAATCTGCAGATTTCCATAAAAATCGGAATCATTGCGTTAAAATTTTTCCCAAATTCGTACCGTTTGACATGGAATGACTCATATGTGAAAATTCCATTCAGTTTGTGTTCTTGAATTCGTAAAAGTGAAATAAAAATGAAAATTTAATTTCCAGTTTGTTTCAAGAGGAATTGATGTGTTCTACAAATCATTTTCACCACAAAAAAAGTAATTTGAAACCGAAAGCAAATAGACGCATGAAAAAAAAACTTTTTGGTAAAAAAAATAATTTTTAATATAATTTTTTGAATATTTGTTGCGAAAATAGCAAAATGTAAGTAAATAACTTAAAATTTATACATAATTTTCTTTATTGTAAGTTTACTTCTGTTTTAAAGGGTTAAGCACAAAAATGCGGAACAAGAGCAGTCAATGCTAAAATTTATGGGAAAACACCCCGGATTAGCTAAGGGATTTTATAAAGGTGATAGAACGGTGAGTGATCAACTGTGGAAGGACCTAGCACGAGAACTTAACTCCATAGGTCCTCCAGAAAAATATGCATGAGGTTGGAAAAAGGCTTGGGCTCATTGGAAAGCCTGCATTCGCAAAAAATTGTCCGAGAACAGAGCGGAAACAACTGCAACTGGTGGAGGTCCTAACAATATGCAGCACATATCCTCCAAAGAAAATGCAATTGCTAAGCTTTGCGGTCTCTTCACAGCTGTCGAAGGTATAAAAGGTGTAAAATCATTCGGTATATCTAGAAAAGAGACAAATGAATCCATTGAACTGGAAAACTTAAATGTAAATAGTTTCGAAGATACCTTTTTAAATGAATTGCCAGATGAACTTTCAGATGAAGCTGTAGAACCAAAGCGAAAAATGAGAAGAGTTGAACCAACAAAACATGATTTACATGATTTTATTCAAAATCAAATTACTACAAACGAAAATATTTGTACAATTTTAAAAGACATCAGTAACACCTTCTAGCGCCACTGTTGTAATTTGCCATCAGATGCTGTCTTTCATCACTGAGTTTCGAAATGAATGCGTCATGACAAGCTCCAGGATGACATGCGTTTACTGCAATGATGTTCATTAAATGATCGCATATCTAAAAATTAAATTTCTCAGTGTTATATAAATTGTTTTTTTTTTCTACTTACAGTCATTACGTTTAAACTAAAATATCCCTTTCTATTGTAAAATAGATGACTATCCTTGGCTGGTGCTTTAATTTTGACATGAGTGCCATCTACACAACCAATGATACCAGGCAATTGGAACTTGTTGTAAAAGTGCATTTTTGATTTTAAAATGTCTTCATTGCTCCTTTCAAATTTAATCCATTTTGGGCATAGTGTGGATTCCAAAACGTTACACATACATGTTATGACTTTGGAAACTGTACTTCGTCCTAAAGCCAAATTCGAGTCTTTCCCAATCATTTGTTGGGCACTACCTTGGCCAAAGTAACGAAGTGCAGTGGCCAACTTCAAAATTGTTGGAATGCTGGTCTCGTTGGCGATGTGGGATATTTCTTCTAAAACCATTTTAAATGCATCTTTATTAAGTCTGTAATACGCTATAAATCTAAAATATATATTAATCAATTTTAGATAGATCACAGATTGGTTAAAAACGTTTCTGGCAAAATATATTTACTTACGATTGTTCCGGCAATTCCAATGGATTTGAACAGTCCCGAAGTCTCTTTCTACATATTCTTTCCGCTTTAATTTTTTCTTTTTCAATAAATACGGAAATTAAAAACACACCACTCATTTTAATTTTTTAATATAAAATTTATTTTTTATTTAGTTTGTTTTATTTTGTTTGTTTAATTTTTTAGTGACATAGAAAGTTGTCTTTATTTATTTATTTATTTATTAGTAGTATTTAAAATACTTTTATATAACATTTCATGTTCGTTTTACAGTTTAAATCTATAAACTCTGGTTTAAATTAAATATTTCTTATAAAAAATACAGTTTTTCTTCTAAATACATTTGGATTTATTTCATTTTAAATATTATTAGGCATCATGTTGTAGAGATTTAATCCCTTATAAAAGAGAGATCTTTTCATCGTGTTGTTATCTGCTCGCTGTAATCTGAAATCTTGAGCGTTCCTTAGGTTATATGGTTGAACCTCTCCTACGTACCTTATTTGTTCAATTAAATAATCAGGTGCATCTCCCATTTTCATTTTTTGAATAAAATTAATTGTGTTTAGCTCTAGTCTTTGTTGTATATTAAGCCATTTAAGTGTATCTAACATATGTTCTATTGGGGTAAATCGATTGTATTTAAGTATAGAGCGCATGGCTTTATTCTGCAGCTTTTGCAATCTTGTTATTTGCTGTTCTGTGCAGCATGTATACAACACAGTTGATCCAAATTCAAAATGCGGTTTGATCATTACATTATAAATATTTATTGCCGTTATAACTGATATTTTATTTCTTATACGTTTGAAAAATCCGATTTTTTTTCCAATTTTTTTACATATATATTCAATATGTTCTTTTAATTTTAAGTCTTAGAAAACCCAGATATTTTATATTATTTACTTTTTCTATTGTTACATAATTTATTTTAAACGTTAAGTTAGTGTTCATATTTATTTCCATTATTTTAGTCTTATTTTCGTTTAATTTTAATTTGTTCATTTTTAACCATTTATTTATATTGTCCATATCATTCGTTAAGTTATTATAACATATTTCTTCCGTTGCCGCTTCTGTGAAAATCAGCGTATCGTCTGCATATAAAACAATTTCGCATTTTTCCAAAACTTTTTCCATATCATTAATATATATAATAAATAAAAGCGCACCTAGAATTGAGCCCTGTGGTACTCCAAAATTATTTTCGGTAGCATTTGATAATTTCCCATTAACCCTTGTATATTGCCTGCGATTAGTTAGATATGACTCAAACCATTTTAACTCATTGTCCTGAATTCCGTATTTATATAGTTTTTGTAATAGAATGTCCCTGTCTATTGTTTCGAATGCTCTTTTAAAATCCAGGAATATCGCCAATATTTTATTATTTTTCTTCATGAATTTCCACCTATTTATTACATAGTTGACTGCTGTTTCACATGAATACTTTCTTCTGAAGCCTGACTGATATTTCAAGAGTAGTTTGTGTTGTTCCATATAGTTTTCCAATTGATTCTTAACAATCTTTTCAATGATTTTTTCGAAAGTTTTCAACGTATTTATTGGACGATATTCTTCACATTTGATTGTTTTTTTAACTTTTTCAATGGGGGTAATCATAGATTCTTTCCAGTTATGGGGAAATATTCCCGTTTCTAGTGAATTGTTTATAATATTCAGCATAATAATCGACAATGAGTAGTTGTAGCATCGAGTATTCGGTTTACAAAAATTATTCATCAACACTTTTTGTATGTATTCCCACTTAATTTGAAAACTTCTTAGCAAATATAAAAGCCCGAAAGTATTTTTCATATTTTGTACATTGAAAAATGCAATGTTAAAGACATATATAAACATTGTGTGAGTATTTTGATAATATCGGGTAGTCAGATACATTGATAATTTGTGTCACTAATTGTAATTAAAATGTTAACCATTCACTTTATCATGACAATTTTTGTTTTTTCTCATATTTCTTCAAATAGTTATTTGAAACAAAATAAAACTGAAATCGTCATGAAAATAAAGTTTCATTACTTTTTAAGAACACAGTGATTTTGTAAATGTGAAATTAAAAAGTTTTTCACTTTCATTTTGTAGTGGAATATAGAACACATGTATTCTGGTGTAAGTTCTTCTATTTGAAATTTTCAATATAATTTGTTGAACCTTCACTGAGACTCGAACCCTGGTTGTTCGTTCAGTAGACCAAACCCGAATTTTTAAGGCCTAAAAATGTTATCCCTTTTTGTCAAAATTGATCTTCTCAATAAAAAGATCTTATATATATATAATATCGCAATTCACAATCCTGTGCAAATGGTATTGCAACATTGCATTTGCAAAAACGTTTAGCATATTTTTGCTCTACACTAAAAAAAAAATACACAGCCAGAACAAAGATATGCTAATTCTTTTTGCAAATGCAACGATGCAATACCATTTGCCCAAGATTGTGAATTCTAACATTATTACTAATTAACGGACAAAACTAAGGCAGAACTACGGATCTAAACGGGTAAAAATGGTATCCGCAGACCCCTATGATACGCTTTGTATCTGCTAAATAAAAAAAACATAAAAAAAACGTATCGCTGGTACTTTTAATGATACTTTATATAAAATAATGTTCTCAATAAAAATTCCATGAAATATATTTTTCTAATATTACGTATTTCTAATAATTATTAGGAAAATATTCCAAAATTTACAGGGCGACAAAAAATAACCAATAAGGGATATTGTTAGCATTTATGTGCGCAGTGTTAACAACAAACAAAACAATATATACAATATATACAAAACTCAATATAATTAAAACACCGTGTCTTCAAATTCAGGATTATAATGATTATTGTAAAAATATCTTACCAATACATGGTTTGTATAAAAAACAACTTTTGTTTTACGTATATAAATCTATAAACAATATTGGTCATCGATCAGTGAGACTTATTATTAATCAAAGTCGATTTGACACTAGAAATGCTGGCAATCTTAGAATGACTCGATGCAGATTGGAGACAACCAAGCAAAGAATAGAATATTCCGGTAGTTTAATGTACAATAATCTTCCTGAACATTTAAAAATGTGTAATCGATTATCAACCTTTAAGAAAAACGTGAAAGAATATCTGTTGGATCGAATAGAAATGCTTCTTGAATAATTTGGCTTATTTTTTTATTTTTTTATTTTCATAAATGATGTAAAATGTAAAGAAAACGTTTATAAAATTTATAAGACTTATCGTTACAGAATTTTGAGTTAAAATTATTTTGTCAACTCGTCTCACCTAGTCATTTTTGGCGCGAGACAATTGTTATATTGAATTATATTGTTAATAAATAAAAAAACAAAAAAAAAAAAAAAAAAAAGTTTATTCAGGTAATATTAAAAGAAAGATGGTTGTTAAAAGACTGTTAGTTTATAAAAAAAATAGACACAGAAAAAGCTTGTACAGTAATAATTTGAAAGATATTAAAAAACATAGACGCCTGTGTTCTATATTCCACCACAAAATGAAAGTGAAAAACTTTTTAATTTCACATTTACAAAATCACTGTGTTCTCAAAAAGTAATGAAACTTCATTTTCATGACGATTTCATTTTTATTTTGTTTCAAATAACTATTTAAAGAAATATGAGAAAAAACAAAAATTGTCATGCTAAAGTGAATGGTTAACATTTTAATTGAAATTAGTGACACAAATTATCAATGTACCTGACTACCCGATATTATCAAAATACTCACACAATGTTTATATATGTCTTTAACATTGCATTTTTTAATGTACAAAATATGAAAAACACTTTCGGGCTATTATATTTGGTAAGAAGTTTTCAAATTAATTACAAAAAGTATTGAAGAATAATTTTTGTAAACCGAATACTCGACGCTACAACTACTCATTGTCGATAAAGACAACTTTTTATGTCACTAAAAAAACAAAATAAAAAAAACTAAATAAAAAATAAATTTTATATTAAAAAATTAAAATGAGTGGTGTGTTTATAATATTCGTCTTTATTGAAAAGGAAAAAATTAAAGCGGAAAGAATTAGTAGAAAGAGACTTCGGGACTGTTCAAATCCATTGGAATTGCCGGTACAATCGTAAGTAAATACATATTTTGCCAGAAACGTTTTTAACTAATCTGTGATGTATTTAAAATTGATTAATTGTATATGTTTTAGATTTATAGCGTACTAGCTAAACCCGGTGTGCTTCGCTACCCCCTCGCAAAACGCGCAAAGATATACACATTAAATTTCTTATGTGCACCCTCCACACAGACCCCAATCACCCCTGAAAATTTCATTGAAATCGGGCAAACCGTCTAGGAGGAGTATGCGAACAGGAAGTTTTGCCACTTAATTTTATATATATAGATTACATACTTAATTAAGATGCATTTAAAATGGTTTTAGAAGAAATAGCCCACATCGCCAACGAGACCAGCATTCCAACAATTTTGAAGTTGGCCACTGCACTTCGTTACTTCGGCGAAGGTAGTACCCAACAAATGATTGGGAAGGACTCGAATTTGGCTTTAGGACGAAAGTCATAACATGTATGTGTGGATTAAATTTGAAAGGAGCAATGAAGACCTTTTAAAATCAAAAAGGCACTTTTACAACAAGTTCCAATTGCCTGGTATCATTGGTTGTGTAGATGACACTCATGTCAAAATTAAAGCACCAGCCAAGGATAGCCATCTATTTTACAATAGAAAGGGATATTTTAGTTTAAACGTAACGACTGTAAGTAGAAAAAAAAAACAATTTATATGAAAACACTGATAAATTTAATTTTTAGATATGTGATCATTTAATGAACAGCATTGCAGTAAATGCATGTCATTCTGGAGCTTGTCATGACGCATTCATTTGGAAACTCAGTGATGAAAGACACCATCTGATGGCAAATTACAACAGTGGCGCTAGAAGGTCATGGCTTTTGGGTGATGGGGGCTATTCATTGGAACCATTTTTACTCACACCTTATAGATGTCCAGAAATAAATACACCAGAGCATAACTTCAACAAAAAACATGCATCAGCTAGAAACATTGTGGAGCGCGTAATTGGAGTTTTAAAAAGCAGATTCAGATGTCTGCTTGATAAAATGTCGTATGAGCCACGAAAAGTAGTAAAAATTATTAATATTTGCTGCGCACTTCACAATATTTGTAATCCCTACAATGTCAATAATGGAGAATGCAATAATTTTGTTGTGGAAGATGTATTCGAAGAAACTGCACCGGAGGACAGCGAAGTCAATGATTTAAGACTACTAAATGAAGCTCTTAGAATTCGAAATGAAATTTCTAGGAATATTATTTAAACATGTTTTTTTTTATTAAACAAAATTCATTTCATGAAAGGAATAAAGAGTTATTTAAAATAAAAATATCAGAATTCGTTATTTTATCAGGCATTAATACATATGTATAAGGTACATACTTCAATTCACTAAATATACATATGTATGTATGTACATATTTATATAAAAAAATAAAAATATTGCAGTTTATAAAAAAGTTAAGTTAAAGTAAAATATGTACATAAATTGTAGTAGTAATTTAAAAAAACCACTTTTTCAAAAAACTGTTTCTTTCTAATTCAAGTTCCAGCTCTTCAATTTTAATTTCATTCTTTTTTCAAGCATTTTTCAACTTCATAATGATTGCGTTTTATCTCCATCATCTTTTCATTATGGTAAAGATGTTCTTCCTCTTTTTTTCTTTTATAACCTGTGTAAAAGTTTCCAAAGCTTTTCTCATTTTGTAAATATTTTTTGATATTTGTTTCTGCTCTTTTAACATATTTTTGGAGGTGTTACTGATGTCTTTCAAAATTGTACAAATATATTCATTTGTAGTAATTTGATTTTAAATAAAATCATGAAAATCATGTTTTGTTGGTTCAACTCTTCTTATTTTTCGCTTTGGTTCTACAGCTTCATCTGAAAGTTCATCTGGCATTCATTTAAAAAAGTATCTTCGAAACTATTTACATTTAAGTTTTCCAGTTCAATGGATTCATTTGTCTCTTTTCTGGAAATACCGAATGATTTTATACCTTCAACAGCTGTGCTTAGCAATTGCATTTTCTTTGGAGGATATGTGCTGTATATTGTTAGGACCTCCACCAGTTGCAGTTGTTTCCGCTCTGTTCTCGGACAATTTTTTGCGAATGCAGGCTTTCCAATCAGCCCAAGCCTTTTTCCAACCTGATGCATATTTTTCTGGAGGACCTATGGAGTTAAGTTTTCTTGCTAGGTCCTTCCACAGTTGATCACTCACCGTTCCATCACCTTTATAAAATCCCTTAGCTAATCCGGGGTGTTTTTCCATGAATTTTAGCATTGACTGCTCTTGTTCCGCATTTTTGTGCTTAACCCTTTAAAACAGAAGTAAACTTACAATAAAGAAAATTATGTATAAATTTTAAGTTATTTACTTACATTTTGCTATTTTCGCAGTAAATATTCAAAAAATTATATATTAAAAACAATTTTTTTTACCAAAAAGTTTTTTTTCACGCGTCTATTTGCTTTCGGTTTCAAATTACTTTTTTTGTGGTGAAAATGATTTGTAGAACATATCAATTCCTATTGAAACAAACTGGAAATGAAATTTTCATTTTTATTTCACTTTTACGAATTCAAGAACACAAACTGAATGGAATTTTCACTTTCATTTCACGAATGTAGAACACAGGCGAGAATTATAAGTGTTGGTTACATTTGAATTGCGATAGAATTGTAACGATTATCAACAATCTCCCCCTCAAATCAAATGTAAATGTATTAGATAGAATTAAAATTCATCTTTAAAAGATTACAACCACTTATGTGCGCTTGCTTTGGTAAGGCTTTTGTAAGAATATCTGCTGCGTTTTTATTTGACATAACGTAGATTACATCGATAGACTTTTCGTCATACTTCTCCCGGATATAGTGATACCATATATCGATATGCTTGCTTTTCTTCTGAACGGTTGGATTTTTTACCATAAAAAAATTGAAAATTGAAGAAAATTGAAGTAGGTTTGCTAATATATTTATCAAACCCCATTTCCTTAAGAAGACCACGAATGAAAACGACATCTTTTGTGCCCTGCCATAGAGCAATATATTCCGCTTCCATTGTGCTTAAGGCTACAATAGATTGTTTACGCGACTCCCAAGCTATTGGACCTCCAGCCATGAAAACAACATGACCAGAATACAATTTTCGGTCACTTATTTCGGTACCCCAATCAGAGTCTGTAAAACATTCAAAATTGTCAGAATTATTAGAAAATTTAATTATACCCACTGGATTCTTTTTAAGATATCTCAGAACGTATTTCGCGGCTTGAAAATGTTCCTTATGTGGATGGGAGTTGAACTGCGACAATTTCGAAACCACATGAATCAGATCTGGTCTGGAAACTACAGCCAAGTACATTAAAGCTCCAATTAGACTTTGGTAACTTTTTGTGTCCAAAACTTCACAATTCTTCTCGCATTTCGTTAAAATAGTTCCACTGGACCAAGGAGTTGCTGCTGGTTTACATTCTACCATGCCCCATTTCTTTAAAATTTCTTCGGTATATTTCTTTTGATGAACATTAATATCGCCTCTTAAACCTTCACGATTGACTTCCATCCCAAGATAATATGAGACAGGACCTCATTCAATTACTTCAACATGTTTATTTAAATTTGAAATAACGCTTCTCATCTCTACATCATTTGAACACGCTAGTAGCAAATCATCAACGTATATATCGATAAGGGTGATATCATTACCATTTCGTTTTATATACACACATACATCTGATTTACATCTCGAAAAATTCATTTTCAGCAAAATATTATTAATCTTTCTGTTCCATTCGCGTCCAGCTTGCTTGTTTTCAAACATTGGAGGTTGAATCATGTAAACGTCTTCCTCTAAATTACCGTTTAAGTACGCAGCTACTATATCAATATGGTTGACAAGTAATTTATGCTTAGCTGATAGAGCTAACAACAATCTAATTGTAGAATGTCGTACAACCGGAGCAAAAGTTTATTAAAAATCAACGTTTGGTTTCTGTGAACAACCATGAGCCGCGAGACGAGATTTGTATTTTTCTATTGTACCATCAGGGTACCAAACCAATGACGTTTTTACCAACCGGTTTTTCCACAAGTTGCCATGTTTTGTTTTTGAATCATATTCAGCTTTCATAGCTGCCAGCCATTTCTCGGAATTTTTAGAATTTAACGCCTCTGTCACAGTATTAGGATTTTCAATAATTGAATTCAAAATTTCTGGATTATCTTCAATACAATACATTTTCCTTGGTCTACCTACGCTAACATCTCTTACAACTTTAGGCCGTCCACGTTTTCTTTTGTTGCCATCGGTAGGAATTTCTTCACTATCAGTTTCACCGCCTTCATCACTACCAGTTTCAGCACCTTCATCACTTACCGGCGCTTCATCTTCCAGGACTTCAGCATCATCATGACTATTTTCATTTACATCACCAGATACAGCGTCATTTCTATTTTGTAGAAACTCAAAAATTTCGCCATCAAACGCTTCATTCGTTTCACCATCATCTTTAGAAATTTTTTCGAAAGAATTCTCAAAAAATACTACATCACGAGCAATAGTTATATGTTTTGTGGCAGGATTATACAATCGGTATCCTTTTGTATAAAGTTGATAACCCACGAACTTCATCTTATCACCTTTGGGTAAAAGCTTGCCACCTTTTGGTTTCGGACCATTTTTAAGTACTACCGCATCATAACCAAACGTTTTAAAATGCGATACAGATAGTTTTTTGCCACACCATCTTTCATAAGGCGTAACATCTCCCAGAACTTTAGTGGGGGCACGATTTTTCAAATATGTGGCGGTATTTATGGCTTCACCCCATAAACTTGTTGGTAAACCAGATGAATTAAATAAACACCTTGCCATTTCAACAATAGTTCTGTTCGTACGTTCACTAACACCGTTTTGTTGTGGAGAATAGGCGACCGTTGTTTGGTGAACAATTCCTTTTCAGCAAAAAATTTCTTAAATGAGTGCCATTGTCACTTCGAACAGTCTTTATTTTGCGGCCTGTCTGCGTCTCCGCGATCCCAGAAAAATGTGTGAATGCTTCAAATGCATCACTTTTGTTTTTAAGAAAATATATCGAAATGTATCGGGAATAGTCGTCTACAATTATCATAAAATATAACGATCCTCCCACAGACTTTACGCCAAATGGACCGCACAAATCAGTGTGTACGATTTCCAAAACATCACTTGTATGTACGCTTGAATAATTTTTGTATGGTTTGGCAGATATTTTATTTACGGCACAAGTAATACACTCAATCGCACTTGGTATTTTTACATCAAAGCCTTATACCATATTTTTTATGGTTAATTTATTTCAATCGTGTATATTTATGTGGCAAAATCTCTGATGCCACTTTTTTTCGATTTCTTCATCAATTACACTATTCACTGACTCACAAACTTTTTCTTTTAAATTAGCAATAAACAAATCATTTTTCAAATCAGCTGTTAAGATTATTTTGTTTTGATTACTTTATGTGAATATGGCCAGCTTTAATAATTTTATTTATTGATAAAAAGCTCGAATGCAATTGTGGAACATACCATACATTTTTTAACGTCAGAGTGCAAAAATTTGTTGTTACTTTTATGTCACCAATACCTTCTGCAAAAATATTTTCGCCTGAAGCTAAAATTATCTTTTGTTTTGTTTCAGTTAACTCTTCAAAATACTCTTAATTGTTTGCCATATGTGCCGATGCACCACTGTCTAGTATCCACAGATCTCTTAAATTCAAAAGCTTATCATTTAAAGAGCATGCATAATCATCTCTTTTGCCAGCATTTTCTCTGCAGTGAGATCTTACGTTGGTCTGTAAATTACGACGCAAAGCGCTGTCTGGCTGTCAAAATTTCGCATGCCCATACAAAATGTATGAGACCAACCCAAATAGCGCGACGCTAACGCTTTGCAATTGGAAAATCCAATTTTGACAGAGCGTAAAAAGTGAAGTTGGCTGCAAAACAAGTGTTATTGTTTTTTTTTGTGGTATATACAAAAGTAAGTAATGACATTACAGCTACTTTCAGGCCAATTTCGCGATTTTATCTCTCTTCATTGTTTTTATTTTGTGGTTTTTAACAAATAAGATAAGTAAACATTACTGTTCTTTTCACAACGTTGGCGCTCTTATTTAAGTTGCTCATTACAGCGTAAAAACAAGGCGTTAAATTACGTCGCGCTTAACGCTCGTATTTAGGGTGGACTGTTATGTGGCCCTTCTTCCCACAACGATAACATTTGTTGTTATTGTTAAATCCATTACCAGAGTTTCTTTTCTCATCTTGTAACGTATTTTATTTTCATTTTTATTACTTCTATAGTTGTTGTTATTGTTAAACCAAAGACTATAAATCATTGGTGGCCAATTCTTGTTGAAACGACGAAGTTTGGTCGGGTTTCACACACACACAGCACGAACGTTTACGAAACAAAAAAATAGAGAGGAAAAAACAAAAAAAATCCCTCAGTTGCATACCAGCATCAACAAATGCAGGTTGTCGTCGCTTTGTTTGATAAATTATGATTAAATTTTATGAAATAGGTACACTGGTAAAATATTCAAACAACACATTAAAATACAACTTATATATACATATATGTATATATATTATATTTTTATTTTAAGTAATTGATTTAAAATTAAATAGATTTTATTTAATAATATTTATTTTATTAATTTAAAATTTTTAATTAAATAAAATTTTTTAAAAATTATATAAATTTAATATATTAAATTTTTGATTTTTAATAAATACATTTTTTGATTTTCATTCAGTATGTGGTTGGGAAAATTCATTTTTATTTTCATTAAATATTTTTAATGAAGCAGAATGCCTTGTTCTAACCTCTGAAAACCAATTAATTATATTTTTAAACTTATTTTTAAGATAACATACTATGTGAAAAGAACTTACGTACCTGCTTTCTTAAAGAAAAAAAAAACATAATAAGTTAACATTTAACATATATAAGCAAAAATAGTAAAACAATCCAACAACGCAAACAAAAGAAAACAAATGCATTTCTCCATGCGTATATTTACCAATACACTCTCACTTTTGTTAAACACAACTAAACATTCTCATTTCTCTTTTTGGCCACCAATGCTATAAATCATAGGTCGGCATCCTATAGCACAATAGTGCAGAGAGCACTTCACACATACACTTAAGGCCCAACTATAATATGCATAAGCAAGATTAAGCAAATTGCAAAAGTTAACGAAAAGGCTGTCAAATGCATAACCAGTTCAGAGTTAACTTTCAGGTGGCTACAATGACTTTGAAACGTTTTGTCCACAGTTGCTCATTTATGTTTAAAAAATGTTTTTATTTTAACAAAAAGCCTCTTTATCTTCAACGCTATTTTACGTCTAGAATACTATCCTGCAGATTGGAAGGTGTCTATGATCACTATGATTCCTAAGTCAGGAAAGGACCACACCAAAGTGGAGTCATATAGGCCAATTACTAAACTGAACACCATCCAAACCCACTTGCACGAGACATCCTTAACTTTAGTGGCCACAATCGGTTGAGAAGGAGGGCTACCCTTGCTTTAACTCAAGCGCAAAACAGATGACTGGATCAGTTGATGTGAAATTTTTTTAGTATCATAAAAATTTTTGTCTAGCACTGGCTGGGCTTATTATTTTCTTTTTAGTATTAAGATTTGAATACTTATTGTCATTTCATTATATGAAGATTCAATAAATAATTAAAGGCAAAAAAAAAAATAAAAATTGAAACGACAATGAATGCACAAGACTATCTACGCATTTTAGCAAAGAATGTTCCACAAAGCGTCGCTAAATTGGGTTTGCCTTGGCATTGGATCTTTCAACAAGACAATGATCCTAAGCATACATCCCCTTTGGCTAAAGAATGGCTCATATACAGAACACCCAGTCAACTTATTCATCCACCACAGTCTCCAGATCTCAATCCAATTGAGAATATATGGGATAATTTAGACCGCAAGATACGTACTAGAATATTACTAGTAAAGCTACCCTGACAGTAGCGTTGACAGAAGAATGGGCAAAAATTCCAACCGAATATACCAGAAAGCTGATAGAGTCTATGCCAAATAGAATAAAGTGCGTAAAAAAGGCCAAGGGTGGACAAACAAAATATTAATTTTCTAGTAGCAAACGATTTTCTTCGTTTCGTTGTAGTAAAAATACTGGTGTATACTGACTTTTGAGGTGATATTTGCCGACATTTTTTGTATAAAGTACAAAAACAAGTATTGTTGTTGAACTTAAATTATGTTTTATATTTAAATGTTTAAAAAAATTAATAAATTTTTATGTTTTTGTAAAGAAAATGCATATACATGATGTTTTATTTTTATTATCTGTAGAAAACATAACCCTTCAATGGTGTTTACTCAGTTTTGAGGCTCATAGTATGTTCCTTAGAACAACCAATCACTACTAGGTCGTCCATATACACGAATGCTTGTGCTGGAGACAGACCTGAAAATGCTAATGACATCATACGTTGGAAAGAGTTAGGGGCTATTTTAATACCATACGGCAATCTTTTAAATCTGAAAGATCCTTTATCCGTTGAAAAGGATGTTATATCTCTAGATTCTTTTTCAAGTTCTATTTGGTGAAAGCCTGACATCAGGTCAAGACAAGAGAAGAATTTAGCTATACCAATTGTTCAATAATATCGTCTTTACGAGGTAAAGGGAATTTATTAGCCACTAAATTTTTGTTAACCGCTCTGTAGTCTACTACTAATCTCCATATCTTCTGAGTGGTACCGGGTAGCGGTTTCTTTGGTACTAAGAGAATTGGGCTATTGTGATCTGAAATAGATGGTTCAACAATATCGTCTTTAATTAGCTTATCAACCTTTTTGTTTACTTCTTCCTTTTGAGAATGATGAATTCTATAGTTTTTTATGTAAACTGGTTGAGTGTTATTGATTCTAAGCTTTTGTTTATAAAAATTGTTGACCGATATGTGTTCAGATTCTAACGCAAAAATATATTTTAAATTATTTACATAAAAGTTTTAAATCTTTTTCTACAAATGAGGGAAAGTTTTTTGAAAGTCTTTCCAATTTCTCTTTGGATTTGGCCGGTATAAAGTTCTCAGTTACTATTTTGTAGTTTGCTAGCGCTTCTGTAACGAGTTTAACATCGTAAATTATCAAATCAATTTCAGTGGTATTGACTATCTTGACTAAAGGGTTAGATGTGGAAGTTATGGTGTTGGCGACGTAAACGCCGTTTTGGATTGTTTGATATGGTACCAAAACATTTTGTTCGGATGATTTTATGGGTATTGATCTTATTACTTCAGATCTCTCGCAGGTATGGATATGGAATTCATTGTCGGACCATTTCTAATTAGTATTCCTATGTCATGATCAAGTTCATCTGATCGAATGATTAGTTGGTCTCTTTCATTGGAATAGTCTAGTATACAATTATACTTTCGTATGAAATCCATTCCAATAATTCCATCTGGTTGAATTTTAAAATCATCCTTAACCACGTGAAATGTATGTTTTATAAGGTATCTGTCTATTTTTAATTAACATTTGACACTGCCTAGTGTTGAAATTATACCTTGGCCTATTCCATTAAGATTTTTTCTGTTATATACATTTATAGACTGATTTAAAACTTGATTGTGCTTGATAATTGAAATATAAGCACCTGTATCTATTAAAATAACTGAAGTTAATTCATTGAGGGTAGTACTACAGCGTAAGTAGCTATATAAATTCAGATTGATATTGTAGGTTTTTGTTTCTATTGAGTATTTAGGGGTGCTTGCCCGTTTCCCGAGTCATTTTCTGCAATTGATTTAATATTTCTATTTTGATAGTCATTACGGTTTCTGTTACCGTTATTATTACGGTATGAACCATTATTATTGTTATTGTGGTTATTGTTACGATTATTATTGTTACTTCTATTTTGGTTTCTATTTTGGTTTCTATTCTGGTTAAAATTTATATTTTGGTTCCTGGCTTGGTTGCTATTGTTGTAACCTTGGCTTCTGTTACTATATGTAAGAATTGAATTTTCTTGACCATATGCTTCGGTACAACTAGTTATGAGTTTAGTCAAAACTTCATTCATATTTGTAAAGGTCGCTGATTGCATGATCAGTTTGACTCTTTCGTTTGAACTATTTTTGGTTATGGTTGTAACAGCCGAACGTGTCGCATACTTGTTGGCTATCTCATGAGGTAATCCATCTCTGAGGTAGGCGGTCTCAAGTTTTTTCGTTAATTCCTCCATATCTTTGGCATAGGAATTAACGTTTTTGCTACTTTATTTAACACTCATTAATTTTGCTGTTAGAACGTCTACAGATTCTCCTTTAACTGAGGTCTTTAGTTTTAGGACTATTTCTGCTAGACTAGGCTGTGAGGAAATTAAATTCCTAGCGGTTCCTTTCAGTTTGGTCTTTGTTAGATTTACCGCTACTAATTCATGAGTCTCCTCTAATGTATCCACTAAGTTGATGGCGTCGATGAAACTTTGCAAATTTTCAGCGGTTTCATCAATCTCAGGGATTAGCCTGGAGGCTGTATTTAAGAACTCTACAAGTGATTGAGGCATGATTGTAGATATTGTTTGAGAACGACTTGCGGAAGATTGGGGTACTGAAATATTGATATCGATACTAGGTTTATATTCAAAAGTTATTGGTTCATGTATGGAAATCGAAATTTCATTTTTACTACAAACCAGAATAGCTTTTTCTCTTAAATCCGAGAAAAAAGCGTCCGCAGCTACCTGGGGCCAAATTACCGCATTCGTGATCGAATGAGCTATCGTATCGAAAAATGATTTCGATATCGAAATTATGATAAAATGTACTAAATTTCTTGCTCGATATCGAATGCCATATTCTCAAATAAGAAAATTACGATAAATTTTACTCGATATCGAATGCGGTAATTTGGCCCCGGATATGTTTTTAATAGTCTAGAATAGTTCGCATTAAAGAGAAATCTTACACTTTCTAGTGTTTTTAGTAAGTTAGAAGTATGTTTTCTGATCGTCTCGGGCTTCGTGTCCCGATCGGTATTTAAACATTCATGTGGTTTAAAAATCCCTTAAGAGTGTAAAAAAAATAATTTAAACTTTATCAATTACAATTTAAAACAACAAAAAAAGAATAAGTGAAAAAATATATATATAAAATGTTAATTAATTAATATACAACAACAAATATTAATTTAATTAAATTAAACTTATAATTAAAACACAAGGGTAACTCGGCGTTACCGGGAAGAAGATGATGGTGCGGCCAAAGCACCATCCTGTGCTGTGCAAAGAAAAATTTTTATATAAATATGATGAAGATCCGGATGATTAGTGTAAATTAACTGGAATTTCAAGGGAGGTGATAACATTTCTTGATTCTACAGTTACAAAAATTAATATCGATGACAAAATTATTGAACAAAATATACAGTTAGTAAAAAACGAATTTCCAATAGGAACTGATTAGTGCTGGCAAAGTATTGAGTAATGGGTACCGAGTATCGAGTATTTGCCCTTTTTTTGGATACTCAATACTCAAAAGTAGTTACTCGATACTTTTTGAGTTGTATTTTTAATCAAGTTGAGTGGGTAAAATAGTGCATAAAAATACATCACTGTATAAAAAGACAACAATCTGTAAGCTACAAAATTAAACCAACCGCCGAAATAAAGCTGTCTATTATTTCTTAACTTGTTGTTAACGTTGAATTAAAAGTTTGCTTTACATTTATTTTTGTTTGATTTAATAATAAAAGACATACAAAGCCAATAATAGTTGAAGATCTATTATTATTTTTTGAAGAAACTATTTCAATTTGCAGATAAAAACTATGCGTTACAATTTAAAAAAATCCGTTAAAAGTATCGAGTAGTATTGAGTACCCAAATGAAAAGTATTGAATATTATTGAGTAATGGAAAGTAGTAAAATTTGCCAGCACTAGAACTGATGGGATTTTGGGTAGAGATTTTCTGACGAAATATAAATGCAATATTGATTATGACAAATACATATTGACTTTTGACATCAACAATGAGACAATATCGATACAAATTCATGATAATACTTTTCAGATTAACCAAGTGCAAATACCACAGAGAAGCGAAATAATGCTACCATTCCAAATAGACATAAACGAAGGAAATCACTGAAGGTGTGTATTTGGCTAATACCATAATACCTAAAAATGGAAATTAACACATCAAATTGTTAAACGCAACCGATAAAAATGTGACAATACAAAATCTTAAAGTGGAGACTGTACCTTTGACAAATTATGAAATTTGTTCAATTAATTAGTAAACAAGATGGAAGTATATATACAAAGGAACGATTTGTAAAACTAATGAACAATTTCAATTTGAGCAACTTGGATGATGAAGACAAAATGGAAAAAGAGGAAAACAATCGACTGCACTTGCACAACACTGCATTGAAAACGGACAGAAACCAAACTTTGAAAAAGTGAAAATTTTAGATAAAGAGAAAAGGGAAAATAAGAGATACACGTTGGAGAGCTTGAGAATACAACAAAAATCGACAATTGCAATAAACACAAAAGAAGACAAAGACAATACAAATGCAAACTACACCATTGCAATACTTTAGTACTAATAACAACTGTGACCAAGAAAAAAACTACAAATTTTCTGTGATATATGTATATTTTAATTTACATTAATTTTTTAAATATTTTAAGTTTTGGGTTGTGTTGTCCACATATACAAAAAACTACTGTGATATAGATCATAAATTGATGTAAAGACTGACAAAAAAGATTATTGTAAGTTAATTTGTCAAAAATTAAGCTTGTAATTATTGACTAAATGTTTCTTTTGTATTTTTACAATGTTACCAGATTTTAATAAAAAACTCAAATCCCTGAAGAAGTTGGAAAGAATACCAACGAAACGTCGGATTTAATTGAAAATGAAATAAATAATCTTTTATTTACATTAAATTAATGACCTTGAAAGCCTGCATATAGGAAGCTATATAAACTATTAATAGGAACTTATTTCAATTCTGGAAAAATATCAATCAATATTTCACATGGAAGACGAACATTTAACAACGAACCATTTCTATAAGCAAACGATAGATCTGCATGATAATAGTCCTGTCTATATAAAGAATTACCGTCTACCGCATGCCCACACAACTGAGATAAATACCCAAATACAAAAACTTTTGGATAACAAAATTATAGAACCATCAATAAGTCCTTACAACGCACCGTTATTATTAGTTCCAAAGAAAGGACAAACCGATCTAAAGAAATGGAGATTGGTAGTTGACTTTAGGAAATTGAACGACAAGATTGTAAACGACAAATTTCCATTAACACGCTTGGATGACATACTGGATAAATTGAGTAGAGCAAAATATTTTTCAACATTGGATATGACTAGTTCATTCTACCAAATTGAACTCAATCATGAATCACGTCCATATACCGCTTTCTCAACTCCCGATGGTCACTATCAGTACACAAGATTGCCTTTTGGGTTAAAAATATCATCGAACAGTTTCCAACGAATGTTGACGATAGCACTGTCAGGTTTGGAATCCGAAGCATTTCTATACGTAGACGATATAATTGTTTTCGGATGTAGCCTGAAACATCATAATACCAGTTTGGTTAAAGTGCTTGATAGGTTACAAAGGTATAATTTGAAACTAAATGCTGAAAAGTGTTGTTTTCTTAAACCTGAAGTAATTTATCTTGGACACTTGATAACCCCTAACGGTATCAAACCCGATCCATCAAAATTTGAGGGATATTTCCCGTACCGCAAAATGCTGATAAGGTGAGAAGATTTGTAGCACTTTGTAATTATTACAGGGGATTTATTGAAAATTTTGCTGAAGTGGCAAGTTGTTTAAACCAATTACTAAAGAAAGGCAAAACATTTGAATGGACAGCAAAATGTCAAACAGCATTTGAATCATTGAAACAGAAACTTATAAGCCCTCCTCTTCTGAAGTATCCTGATTTTGATAAACCTTTTGTATTAACAAATGATGCACACGATCTTGCATTAGGTGCAGTTTTATCACAAGGAGAGGTGGGTGTGGACAGACCAATATCGTACGCTAGCCGTTCGTTAAATAAGCACGAGATAAATAAACCAGTCAAGAGTTACTAGGTATCCACTGGGGTATACAATTTTTCCGTCCATACTTATATGGTAGAAAATTTATTGTAGTGACTGATCACCGTCCACTCGTTGCATTATTTTCACACAAGAATCATTATCAGAGTATGATTTTGAAATAATATATAAAAAAGGAATAAATAACACTAACGCAGACGCTCTATCAAGAATAGAATTAGATTCAGATATTTTAAAGACAATGGTACCACAGAACAATGACGAAAATGTAAAGAAATCGCTGGTGATAACAAGAAGAATGAGGAAAAAGGAAATAGAAAATGAGGAACAAGAAAAAAGAAACGAAGGAATAAATAATGATAAAGAAAAAGGTAATGCATATCCTTCTGAGCCTGATCATAATGTGGGAATGTACATCCAAAAGAGATATAAAGCTAGCTAGAAAATTTAAGTTTATATTGGAAAAATCAAATCAAGAATTTGAAGTTGAAGACAATCTTGCTAAAACGGCCATCAGATGTAGCGAAAATCCATTTTATTATTATTATTTAGATAATATGTTACAGAAACTACCATTTGAATTAAGCAGATTGCAATATAGAGAATTCGCACTAGCAAAAAGTGACGAAATATTTAAGAAAATAACTCATGAAAAAATTAAAGAAATAATGAATAAAAGTAAAGTAAAAAACGTAAAAATCATTTTATATAGTGATCCTCAAAGAATAAGTAGTAATAAAGAAAAACAAAAACGGATAGAATTATACCACAACACGCCATGCGGAGGTCATTTCGGCGTTAGAAAAATCCTATTAAAAGAAAAATACGTATGGAAGAGAATGTATAAAATGGTAAAGAGTCTCTGCATGCGATCTTTGTCAAAGGAATAAACAAGTAACACACACACGACCTTCAGAAAACCAACGATATATTTTAACAATACAGTGTGAATTAACAAAATATGTTATAGCAGCACCAAACCTTGGTCGAAAATTTAATATTAAAATATGGTATTTTCAAAACTTTGAAATCTGACAGAGGTACAGAATTTAACAACAAACTAATGAATGAAATATGTCAATTTTTACACATTGAACAGAAATTCTCTACACCATACCACCATGATACTCTAGGTCAGGGAAAGGCAAAACATGGGCGCCGCGTTTTTCATTTACTCTTCTCTTACGTACGTGTGCACACGCATTGTAGAGAAATAAACAAAGTTTAATGAGTCTAGCTTGAGCATTCAAACAGACAGGTTGTGTAATTTAAAAATCAGTGTTGTCAGAAAAAAAATGTTTCCCAACTTTTTTAAAAATGTGTGATAATATGAAATTAATTTTTTATTTTCTTTAAATTATTATTATGAAAAAGTTCTTTCTTTTACTGATAAGAGTAAGCTTTCCTCTGTATGCACTGATGGTGCCAATGTAATGTTGGGTAAGAAAGAAGGTTTTGCTGGACATTTGAAAATTTAATACGCATAAAATGTTGCCCATATGAAATAAATGTTGAAGATGTAATGCAATTTCCTGACTGATTTTCTAATTTTTCGCATATAATAAAATAGAGATTTTTGGAGATTTTAAATTTTTAATTGGGGATAAGTGACGAAAGTTTTCTGGCAACACCGATTTGTGTTGAGAGCGAAGAGAATATATTACTAATACAATTGCAAAATGTAATAGTATAGGTTGCCTTTCCCTGCTCTAGGTCATAGGTAACCAAATCTTCATTTTCAGTGCACTTAAGTGCTACAAAAACAATAAAACAAACTCACACCGACGCTTGTTCTCTTCTATTTCAGTTTGATTTCAGTCGTTGAGTGTTAACGAGTGCACATGGGCAGATGCTTACTACTTTTTTCTTTGATTTAATTTCAAAATAAACCAGCAAACAAAATAGTATAATGGAAATAAATTAAGTTCTTCAAATTTAAAACATATTTTGTTAATAAGAAATTGACAAAATCTTAAATTTGGAAAACTTAATTTATAATGCCTAAATATACTTAATTTTTTTAACTTTTAATTGTAAATTAAACTCGACCAATCAAATATGTGTGAAAAAAATTGCCTAATTATATAAAAACTGAGGCATATTTTTTATTTAATTTTATTTTATGCCTAACACTTCTTTTTAAACCTCTTTTTCATTTTGCTTTTAAAAGTAAAAGTCATTACATTTGCAATTCTTAGTTTTGTGTTTGCTGGGCAATATTCTCTTATTCAATACAGACGCATTTCATTTATTGAGAGTTTTGGTTACCTCTGCTCTAGGTACGGTTGAAAGAAATCATAGGGTATTAAATGAGTATTTCTTGTCATTTGTACAAGAAGACAATTGGACTGATTGGATTTCGTATTATGCATTTGCATACAATATAACACCACACGTTGATACAAGTTATTCACCATTCGAATTAATTTACGGAAAATTACCAAGTCTACCAGGCGAACAAATAACAAATTGTGACAACATATACAATTTAGATAATTATGCAAAGGAGCTAAAGATTAGGTTAAAGCATTCCTTGGAAAATGCGAGAAAATTAACAGAGACAGTAAAGAACAAAAGACGTTTAGAATCTTTTAATAAAGTGAATAGTATAGATTTAAATATAGGAGATTTAGTTCTAGTGAAGATTGAGAATAGAAGAAAGAACGAATCACCATATCATGGACCATATGAGTTTGTTAAAATAGAAAATATAAATGTAACTATTAAAATCAAAAATAAAATCAAAATTGTACATAAAAATTTACTTAAGAAATACACAAAAAAAAATTGTAAAACTACACTATAAGAACAATTAAAACAAAACTTTATATAAAAAAAACAATACGCAATTCGGCTGTGCCGAATCTTCAATACCCTCCACCTGAACGTAATAAGAAATACAGAAACTACACTGGTTATAGGACTAGAATATAGAAAACACGGAATAAGGTGTTTTCTATTCAGTCTTAGTGCAAATTTTATTAGTGTTTGATATATTGTTTGAAAGACAAATTTACGACCAACATAATTTATGTTAAATATTTTGAAATTTTGTCTAATTTTCACCATTTTTAATTACCAATTCTTACCATAATTTACAGAGCCTGTCTGATGTTCATAATAATCTTGAGTGTAATTTAACACACAGAGTATAGACAAGTAAGAATGCTATATTCGGCTGTGCCGAATCTTACATACCCTTCACCTAAGCGCAATAAGAAATACAGAAACTACACTAGACTAGAATATCCTAATTTTGTGATTCAGTCTTATGGCGTTTTCTTTTCTGGCAAAAATGTTACACGTTTTTCCCATTTCGCATCTTTTTTAATTTTTTTGTGTTCTTTCCTAAAAAAATGTAAACACTGCCGTAGTGTAGTGTGTTCTTTTCTATAAATGTCACAATATAAACTAAAAAAATGGTGCACCTTTCACACTCTGTATTTTTAGAGGGGGAGAATCGCACGATAAAACAGCTGACCAGTGATGCCAACTTTTGAGACTCAAAACTCATAAACATTTTTGAAAAAAGGAAAATTTGAAAATAATCCATATAATACCACATCCAATTTTCTTTTTTTTTTCGCGTTTTGAGTGACTAAAATCCTGCTAAATCTAGCCCGAAAAGGGCTAAGTTGGCATCGCTGCAGCTGACACTTGTTTTGTTTATGAATATGTATTTGTGTTAAGAAACACAAAAAAATATACAAAATGGAAAATATTACTACTTTTTTATGTGCAGAAAAAATTTTGGAGAACTTGTTGAATTCATCTTCATCATCTGATGATGATAAAATATTTTATATGATTATGGAAAAGTAAAAGGCTTTGTAGAGAACGTAATTATGAATACTCTGAAGTTGATGTATGTCAAATTTCATAGGACAATATCTCCTACTTCTTATATATGTAATGTATGTTTATATATATATATATAATTTTTATAGTTTAAGAAGAATTTGCGTGTTAGTCGGGAAGGTGCCATTGGTCTTTTTGATAAATATTCATTGTCTTATTTCAAGCGATCTTACCAGAGAGCTATCTGCTTCTTCTTTTTTAACAAAAAAACAAAAGCAGCTGTACATGAAAAAAAAAGTGTTACACTGTTGTAATTTTATGTTCTATTCTGACCATTAAAAATGCGACATCTTTAAAATGTGGGGTAAACATTATAAAAATGTACATAATAAAGGTGTAATATTTTATTTCAGAAAAGAAAACACCATTAGTGCAAATTTTATTAGTATTTGATATATTGTTTGAAAGACAATTTTATGACCAACATAATTTATGTTAAATATTTTGAAGCGTTGTCTAATTTTTACCATTTTTAATTGATTTAATTACCAATTCTTACCATAATTTACAGAGTCTGTCTGATGTTCATAATAATCTTCAGTGTAATTTAACAAACAGAGTATAAACAAGTAAGAGTGCTATATTCGGCTGTGCCGAATCTTAAATACCCTTCACCTAAGCGTAATAAGAAATACAGAAACCACACTAGACTAGAATATCCTAATTTTGTGTTTTCTATTCAGTCTTAGTGTAAATTTTATTAGTATTTGATATATTGTTTGAAAGACAATTTTACGACCAACATAATTTATGTTAAATATTTTGAAATTTTGTCTAATTTTTACCATTTTTAATTGATTTAATTACCAATTCTTACCATAATTTACAGAGTCTGTCTGATGTTCATAATAATCTTCAGTGTAATTTAACAAACAGAGTATAAACAAGTAAGAGTGCTATATTCGGCTCTGCCGAATCTTAAATACCCTTCACCTAAGCGTAATAAGAAATACAGAAACCACACTAGACTAGAATATCCTAATTCTGTGTTTTCTATTCAGTCTTAGTGCAAATTTTATTAGTATTTGATATATTGTTTGAAAGACAATTTTATGACCAACATAATTTATGTTAAATATTTTGAAATGTCTAATTTTTACCATTTTTAATTGATTTAATTACCAATTCTTACCATAATTTACAGAGTCTGTCTTATGTTCACAATAATCTTCAGTGTAATTTAACAGAGTATAAAAAAAGGGGTACAATTCGATTTTAGTGATTTTGCTCACAAAAAAAAAAACAAAATCAAATTTGTTGGCGGTCACGCCTATTTTCGAGTGGGCGGGCTCTTAAAGTTGAAAATATATAGGCCTATATCTCGGGAACTACTGGGTGTCTGATAATTTGTAATACATTAAATAAAAGGTATTAAAAATACCTTTCCAACGATATATATCAGGATTATAAAATATGGACCGAATATGGGTTAAATCCGAAAAGGATATTTTTTGACCCGAATTTATTTGTTTTTTGGAAATGGTTCTTATATGGCAGCTATGACAAATTATGGGCAGATCTTCTTAAATTTTGGAACAGTTATTTTCATGCATATGAGGATACTTCACGTCGAATTTCAACATAATAACGCTATATATACGATATATATTAGTATTAACGTAGATTTCGAGAGTGGACCTTATGTGGGGGATATAGTCAAATATGAACCGATATTCTCAAAATCCAGCAGTTAGATTTAGGCATGTATGTAAATGATCCGTGTAAAATTTTGGATTGGTACCCTTATTTATAAGCGATTTATGAGTATTAAAGAGATAAGACTGAATAGAAAACACGGAATAAGGATATTCTAGTCCTATAACCAGTGTAGTTTTTGTATTTCTTATTACGGTTAGGTGGATGGTATTTAAGATTCGGCACAGCCGAATATAGCACTCTTACTTGTTTATACTCTGTTTGTTAAATTACCATCAAGATTATTATGAACATCAGACAAACTCTGTAAATTATGGTAAGCATTGGTAATTAAATCAATTAAAAATGGTGAAAATTATACAAAATTTCAAAATATTTAACATAAATTATGTTGGTCGTAAATTTGTCTTTCAAACAATATATCAAATACTAATAAAATTTGCACTAAGACTGAATAGAAAACACAGAATAAGGATATTCTAGTCCTATAACCAGTGTAGTTTTTGTATTTCTTATTACGTTTAGGTGGAAGCCGAATATAGCACTCTTATATATACATATTAAATTAAATTTTCGGGATATAATCTAAAGATATTACAACGATTAATCACAGCGAAGCACACCGGGCTTAGCTAGGATTTAATATTTCTTCTTTTTATGAAGTCTGAAATTCGTTCATATCCAGTTTCGTTGTTGAGAAGCGCTGTTGAGTATCTCCAATGTTTTTTGTTGATTATTTTAAGACATTTATTTTGAATGATTTGAAGCTTCTTTAAATGAGTTTTTGTTGCATTGTACCAAACTGGGCTTGCATATCAATATTGGCCTTATTACACTCTTAAATAGTAAATTTTTGTTAGCTTTGCTGAGACTTGAACGTTTATTTATTATTGGCTATAGTGCTCTAATAGTTCTCGAAGCTTTTTTGCAAATTTCGTCAATATGTTTTGCATAATTTAGTTTTTTATCGAGACATACACCAAGATTTTTAATATCGTTTTTAATTGGTATATTCTCATTTTGAAGCTTTATCTCACGGTTAGGTAAACGTTTGTGTGATTTATTAAAGGGATATATAATTGCTTGTGTTTTTAAGGGATTTATTTTAGCTGCTGTTATTTGCTTTGGAGGCTAGAAAGTTTCATTTATAGCAACAGAAAATGTTCTGTCCTTGAGAAAATCTACAGAAATATTTCGGTATAATAGCTTTGTGCCAAACAGTATCAAATGCTTTTTCAATGTCCAGAACTATTAATCCCGTGGATTGTCTCTTGCGTTTGTTGGACATTATGAAGTTTGTTATAACGTCACTTGCAAAAATAATAGTAAATCGAATCCAAATAAAATAACTTGGATTGAAATTTAGTTTGGTAAGGTTTAGTGAGTTAGAATCAAGTAAAAAGTTATTTCAAGTATTACAATACCCAATTTTTTTTTATAATTTAACCCAGATTTTTGTAAAATTGCGTAAAATCAGCGCATTCTGAAACATGGAGGTACTGTTAGTTTAATTTAAAAACACATTCGACATATTATATTCAATATTATATGTTATATTATGTGCGATATACAGTTGAATCAGAAAGTGAGTGCTAACCTTACATTTTTTAAAGATGAACTTTCTGGTAATTAAAGTCCTTTGTAATTGTAATTCAAAATACATATGTACAGTGGGGAGCAGAGGTGACATCATGTTTGTATCTTCTGCATTGTAAAGATCATAAAAATGGTAATAATGGAGCGATTTTTAAATTTCTTTTTCTATTTTAATTCTTTACATAATTCTTAATAAGAGAAATAAAGGCCCAATAAAACAAGATTGTAATTTAAATAACAACAAAACAACTTGTATGTACTCAGTTTTGCTCACACTTGTTATCAACCAAATTATTAAATCATTTTTTAAGTTACCGTTATTTGAAATCAAGTTTTTAATTTTGTCAGTATGAATTTTAGTTTTAAATAATAATTGAATAACTACGTGTTCCAAAAACGTCGTTTTTTTAATTTAAAAAAGTAAAAGTTAATATTTTTTGAAAAATGAAGAAACTATCGATAGCTGTGGAAAATTTGATAATAAATAAAACAAAGGATGACTCCTCGTCACGTATGATAGCAAAAGAACTTAATATAAGCCAATCAGTAGTTGTTAGAGTGTTAAAACGGCGAAATATAGCTCCTAAAGACAGGTTTTCAGTCGCCAACGATTATTACCTGATGGAGACGCACGCCCTATAATGAGAAAAATGAGAGCAGACACGTCTTTAGTCCTAAAAGAAGCTTCCTTACCAATAAATAAAAATGTTAGTCGATGTACAGCAAGAAGAGCGCTACACAACATTGGATCCATCTCAGCTGTAAAAAACCTAAACCAGCACTGTCAGATAAAAATGTTTCAGCACGTTTAAAATTCGACAGACTACACAGAGATTGGACTGTTGATGACTGGAAACGCGTAATATGGTCAGATAAATCCAAGTTTAACCGATATCAATCTGACGGTAAAAAGTATTATTGGCGTCGACAGCGGTAGAGTATACAACGACACCATGTTAAACAGATAGTAAATCATCATCATGGTTTGGGGTTACTTTACATTGTGGCATGTTGGTAGATTACAAAAAATTTATGAAATCATGAGAAAAGATGACTATTTAAAAATATTGCAGATTCAACTTCCCGATTTTGTAGATCTGAGCGCATACCCTGAGTAAGAAGTTGTGTTTCAACAGGATGGAGACCCAAAACACACCTCGAAAATCGTTAAGGAATGGTTGAATGGGCAAACATTTCAATTGATGCAGTGGCCTCCGCAAAGTCCCGACCTCAATCCAATTGAAAATTTGTGGTAAATTGTGAAAAGACGGTTGGGACAGTATCGAACAGCTCCGTCGAACTTCGCAGAGTTGTGGCAACGTGTGGAGTTGGAGTGGCAGAGAATTCCAAATGAAATTATCCAAAAGTTGGTTGAAAGTATGCCCAATCGCATAAATAGTGCATTAAAAAATAAAGGGCTGTGGACTAAGTACTAAAAATTTAAAAGTGTTTGTTTGTTTCCTGAAAGTGCAAAACTGAGTACATAAGATTTAATTTTATTTAATTTAGTTTGTTCCCTGAATACGTAGTTTTTTGTTTTGTTTTAAGATCATTATTGTAATCCACTAATTAATAAATAAAATAAAAAAGTAATAATTTAAATCGCTTTGTTATTACCATTTTTATGCACCTGCAAATGCAGAAAATAAGAACATGTACTCACCTCTGCTCCCCACTGTATATCTCAATACCTGTGGTATTCTTATTGAAACCACTAAATTAAAATTTGTTTAACATAGAAGCCGCATAAATTTAACACATAAAGCAAATGTAGTCCTTAATTGTTACTGAAAACAAATAACGGAATATTTTGCAACAACAATTACAAAAGTTTCTCGTAGAAACCCCTTATCAGTAAAGTAAGCAAGATTAAACGATTTAAATTTCCCAAAAAACATCGAAATAAATCAAACGACTTTTGGAACAGAGTGGTTTTTACGGATGAGAGCAAATTTAATATATACGGAAACCATTGAAGATGTAGAATGTGGAGAAAACCAAATGAGGAGTTTAAAAACAAAAAAAAATTGTATCCAACTTTTAAAAATGATGGCTCGGTTTTAGTGTGGAGATGTAAGAGGGCTTCTTGAGTTGGAAATCTACATATAATCGATGGCATAAAGGATCACACAAAATACATATATTGACATTTTAAAAACTCATCTCCATTCCAGCGTGCAAAAAAATGGGTATTTCATAAAACTTGATATTTAAACAACAAAGACTTCATACACACGGCCCATAATACTAAATTATGGTTATTGTATAACACTCCAAATTGGATGGAAATTCCTCTAATCACCCGATATTAATCCTATTGAAAACTTGTGGAATCATGAGACAGAAAGCTTTGAGAGAAAAATAAGAAATAGGACTGAACTAACTGTTAATAATATTTATGAACTAATGTACACATTATTGCATCACTGTCTCTACTGCGTTCTAATACAACTATGTATGTATCTAGGGTTGCCAGACGGGCCTAATTTGGCCTGATTGTCAAGTTTTTTAATGCGCGTCAAGTGTCAAGCGAAAAAGTGATTTGTCAAGTTTTTTTGTAAGTTAATTATTAGGGAGGTCATTTATAAACAAAGAAAATATCAGTGTTCCAAGATGACTTCCTTGGGGTGAAACCTGTGATAAAAAGTATTTTACAAATTTGAATAAGCAGAAACAGACACGGTTTATATGGCGAATGGTACTGAGGTTAAAGTATGTGGAGTGGGTGATTGCAAATTATTTTGCGAAAACAAGGAAATTCGTGTTCGAAACGTACTCTTCTTCATTCCTGAATTAGATGGAAGTATCTTATCTGTTCGTCGGTTGACATATACAGGCTTTGAGGTTTGATGGCAATGGTTGCAAAATTTCTAAAAATGGAGAAATTTATGCCACAGGTTACCTGAATAATAATTTATTTGTGTTCAACCACCAGAAAGAAAAAATCTTTATCGTATTTCGCAATAAATTTCCGAAGGCGTCAACATCCAAGTCTAAGGAAATTTTAGATCTGATACACTCATTGACGATTACAGTCGTTACTGTACTGTTTTCTATCTTGCATCAAAAGATATGGCTTATGAGAAAATAAAACAATTTATTGAGCAATCAGAGAATCAACTTGGAAAACGACTCAAAATACTTACACCCGATCGTGGTGGCGAGTTTGTTAATAAACAAATGCAGCAATATTTTAAGGAAAAAAGCATCATTCACCAGCTTACAGCACCCTACACTCCTGAGCAGAAGGGGTAGCAGAGCGGAAAAATAGAAGCTTAATGGAAATGGCCAGGTGTATGCCGTTTGATGCGGATATGAATTTAAAATTTTGGGCTGAGGCTGTGAATAATGCAAATTATATTCAAAACCGTATTTTGTCTGCTGCGGAAAATGTAACACCGTTCGAGTTATGGAATGGAAAACCACCAAATTTAAATCATATTCGAATTTTTGGAGCTGTGGCATACGCTCAAATTAATAAACAAAAACGCAGAAAACTAGACAAATTAAAATGCAAATTAGTTGGGTAGTCTAAAGCATTTCGTTTATAGAACATCGAGACAGAAAAAATCATCATAAGCCGAGATGTGAAGTTGTTGGATTTCAATGATGATACTGGAGGAACTAATTATTCTAGTGGAAATGCTGTTGTTAATGGTGGAAGTGACGCTGTTGGTGGCGGAGATGTCGTTGTTGTTAGTGGTGATATTGGCAACGAATACGTATGTTCTAATAATGTACTGGCTGAAATACCAGATGAAGATGGCGTCGCACAGTGGCTGAAAATCGTTTTTCATTGGCCAAAAGTCGAATTTTTTTTGTCACCGATTTTTAAAATTTTTACACCTTTTTGGAGCTAATATATCCATATTAAGGTAGCCAAAAAATTAGGTTAAACTATTAATAATTGTGGGCGTGGCATGCTGTCAAACTCAACTGTTTTTTTAATTTCAGAAAAAGGTGTTTTTTATTTGTTTTTTGTCAAAAATAAATGGTTACTACTCGCAAGCTATCATCGATAATGGCCTGCGGTCTTTTTTATAATGTTGGTAGGATTATAGTCTTTAGTTGTTGTAAGTGGTTACCGCTCTAGCGTTTAATATTAGGGGCGTTCTGAAATATTTATGAAACTACTATATTTTTCTGAAATTTAAACTTTAGTGGAATAGAACTTCTAGGGAACAAAAGGGAACAAGAAACGTATACCACCCGAAGAAAGGTGAAAGTGTCTTCTTTAATCCTATATATAGTTTTGCACCCGCCACGACCCGCCGGTAGAACACTTTTTTAATTTTAATGAAATTACTCTAAAAAAATTCAAATTACGATAATTTAAACAGCCCTATAATTACTCGTATACAATGGTGTATTAAATTTTCACTTTTTCGCCTAAAGGTTTATGTTTCTTTACTTTAGACTACGTAAAACTAAAATAATTAAATATAATACCTGGGAAAGGGTTTTATGGCTTTGTTTTGATTAGAAAAAAAAATAAGTCATAAAAATATCACAATAGGTTCTACAGTAAACATATGATCTCTTTCTAATATACCTGTTATCAACTGTTAGGGTCAACCAAAGTCATAAACAATTTTATAATAATAATCGCGACATTAAACCACTAAAGAAAAAAAAAACCCAATATTGGCCAGATACTAATTAGTTTTACCTGATATTAACCCTTTCGGCCGCACTTGAATTTAGCTGTGACTACCAAGAGCATCACATATTTTTTCATGACTTTTTACTGTGGATCAAATGACGACTTATGGAACATATACTAAAAATCAGTTATGATTTGGATTTCGGGTCTTCAGGATCCATAAGAAACAATGGAACCAACAAAGAGTTAAGAAGTTCAAAAAAGAAACATGTTCAAGATGAATATCGCAAATTTGGATTAATTATAGATCAGCCAAAACAAGGGTCAGGCAATACAAATGATGACAATACCGCACGAAGATTCTTTTCAGATCCAGAAACAGCATCTGAAATAACAGGAGTGGATTTAAACCTTATTTTCAGATTTAAAATAATCTTAGAAGTACTTGCGTGCAATGAAGAAATTGACGCTAGACAATTTGGAGATTATGTTAAGGAAACTGCAAAAATATATACAACCAACTACCCATAGAGAAATATGTCTGCAACAGTTCACAAAATCCTTTATCATGGAGAAGATATCATTAAATATCATTTGGTGCCACTTGGAGATCTATCAGAGGAGGCTCAGGAAAAAAGGAACAAGGATTACAGATTTTATAGAGAGCAAAATACTAGAAAAATTTCACGAAATTGCACAAATGAAGATCTATTTAATTTATTATTGGCAACATCAGATCCGTTCATATCCAATATTCGAAATCAATGGAAAGTGGAACATCGGGATTTAGATGAAGAAGCCAAAAAACTACTAAAGAACAGAAATAGCGCAGAACAAAATATAGAATATTTGCAATCAATATTTGTTTCAAATGAATAATAATTATAATTGCCTTCATTGTTATTTAAGTACCAAAAACATAGTATTAGTAAATAATTCTTTAAAAAAAACCGACTTCAAAATTTCGGCCAAATAAAATGTTGGATTAACTTTCAAAAATGTTTAATATAACTAATGTTGTTGCACTTTTTTGATTGAAAGAAAGAATTTTGAAAATCTTGTTAATCTTCTAAAAAAATCGGTTTATGATAAATCTATAATGTTTTCCCATTAACAGAGCTAAATTTTGACACCCATATTCGATATATTCTTAAAAATCGGTTTATGCTATATATCCCCGATATATCTCAATCAATTTCTGAAATTTTCATTTTTTTACCTTAAATATATTTTTCTGCAAGCCATATCTTCCAAATAAAAAAAATATTTTTAAAATTGATTCATAAATCACGAAGTTATTTAACAATTTATAAGAGAAGCACAGAAAAAATATAGATAACGGTAAATAAAAAACCGTATGTCCGTCCGATCTTCATAAAAATTAAATGGGACCCACCTGCAAGCAAACCCTTTCAAACAGAAAAATTAAAATTGGTTCAGAAATGGTTATCGTGGAACAAACATAAAAAAAGCAACATACCATTCGAATTGATAACCTCCCTCCTTTTTGAAGTCGGTTAAAAATAATAATAAATAGAACCTATTATTGTTACAAATGCTAATAATATCTATTGCAGTTTTTATTTTTAAAATGTTTTTTAAAATTATCAAATCTGACAGCAAAAAAGAATAAATTTTTCTGTAGTAACAGCAAAATCTCCAGTGAATTTTTTTTTAGTGTAAACATTTTTTTGAGTGTAAAAATTTTTTTGAGTGTAACATTAAAAAAATTCCATTTTCACAAAAAATAATTATAATTATTATTAAGTTCCAAATATTAAATTTTTTAATATGTAAATAAAAAAAATAAACCCATATTTCACTCCAAAAGTTAAAAAAAATCAAAAGTTCAACTTTGACCTAGAAGTCCATAAAAAGTCATCAATCAATTTTAATGTAATTAAAACTGAGCCAAGCTGAACTAAATATCTATCCATTAAAAAAAAATTACTTCAATATTTTGATCGGTTCAAAAGTTACAGAATTTTGGCCAACGAAAAACGATTTTCAGCCACTGTGCGTCGATGATATAAGTACTGATGATTTTTGTGACTTTGAGTCTGAAGAAGAAGTTTCATCATCATCCAATTTGGAAACGTCTCCACAAGTTACTGTTATGTTATACGTTTCCGGATATTGCTGTTGCCATATCAATTTTGTCAAGGAAAATTAACAATCCTAATAATGATGATTGGACAGAATTGAAACGAGTTATATTTCATAACTTACGGGTACTATGGACTTGAAGTTATGTGTAGGTTCTAAATCAGATTTGCATTAAAAAGGCTTCGCTGATGCTAACTGGGCAGGATACCTCAATGACCGTCAATCAACAAGCGGTTTTATTTTTAAGCTTGGCTGTAATAAGTTATGCCCGCAGAAAACAAAAAAATTATACTTTGTCATCTAACGAGGCTGATGAAAGAATTTGAAATTTATATTCAAAACTTGTCTTCAGATCACTCTCCTACTATTATTTCAATGCGTTTCCTTCAAGGGAATGGCTCTCCATTTCGGGACATATCTAAAACCAGAGTAAGTTGGATAAAGTATAAAAAGTATTTAAGTTCCCACTGCACGGAAAATGTAGTGTTGAGAACTACCGAGGATATTGATGGGTCGATTGGCAAGTTTACTGAGGACATACGAAGAGCTGTACATCACGCCTCCACATACGACGTTGAGTGCAGAAGTGGGACAAATAGAACATATTTCGCTGAACTCGATCATCTCCTGACAGAAAAAAGATGAGTTAGAAGAGAGTGGCACGAGGTTTAAAAAGATCAGTTAGAGGAAAGCCTGCTCTGCGAAATCCGACTGGAGACTGGGCTAGAAATGATTCCGAGAAGGGGACTTTATTTGTTAACCATTTAAGATATGTGTTTACTATAATCCACTCAAATAATGCATCTGATTTGCCTCCACTCGTTATTAGACCTCCTGTACCGCTAAGACTTAGCTTTAATGATGTTCAAAGCGCTATTGGTACTCTGAATCTTAAAAAAGCTCCAGGTATGGATAAAATCAGCAACAAAATGCTTGTGGAGTTACCTCGTATAGCTAGAAGAATTATCCTCTTTATTTTCAATGCTATTTTACGCCTAGAATACTATCCTGCAGATTGGAAGGTATCTATGATTACCATGATTCCTAAGCCAGGGAAGGAACCCACTAAAGTAGAGTCATATAGGCCAATTAGTTTACTGCTGACAATTTCAAAACTGTTTGAAAAATTGTTAATGGCTAAGTTGATTCCAATTCTGAACGACACTCAATGTATCCCAAATCACCAATTCGAGTTTAGAGCTAAACACAGTACCAACGAACAAACACACAGATTGGCAAATGTGATAAGACGGTCGTTTGAAGAGAAAAAATACTGTTCCGCGCTTTTCATTGATGTTTCCCAAGTGTTCGACAAAATCTGGCATGAAGGCTTAATGCATAAAATAAAATTAGCTCTGCCTGCTAACACCCACAAACTTATGAAAAGTTATTTATATGGTCGCAAATTTACAATCAAAGAAGGCGATTTTTTAAGCCCCGCTCAGCCAATTGAAGCAGGAGTACCCCAGCGTAGCATACTAGGTTCAACTTTATATTTGATTTATGCATACGATATGCCGTCAGACCCCATAACACATACTTCAACTTTTGCAGACGATACAGCCTTTATTAGCGTTCATAAGGACCATCAAATAGCATCACAGAATTTGCAGAAATATGTTTATAAACTAGAGAATTGGCTTGAGCTTTGGAAAATCAGGGTTAACGAACAGAAATGTATTCATATACCTTCCACATTGCGAAAAGATACCTGCTCGTTCATCAGAATAAATAATCAGATTATCCCGCAACACAATGAAGTGAAATACCTCGGAATCCACCTCGATCGTCGTTTAACTTGGAAGTCTCATATCGACGCAAAACTTACTCAGATGAGATTAAAAGCAGTGCAACTTAATTGGCTAATCGGCAGAAATTCTACATTAAAGTTGGATTGCAAACTTTTGTTGTACAATGCAATTCTAAAGCCAATCTGGTGTTATGGAATTCAATCATGGGGTACTGCCTCAGCATCAAACATTGAAAAAATTCAAAGGGGTCAAAATAAAATTCTACGTATTATTACTGCAGCTCCATGATATGTTAAAAATTCTCGAATCCACAAAGATCTAGGCGTGCCATTAGTAAACGTCGAATTTACAAAATATGCGTCAAAGTATGTCAGCAAACTTGAACACCATCCAAACCCACTTGCACGAGACATCCTTAACTTTAGTGGCCACAGTCGGTTGAGAAGGAGGGATACCCTTGCTTTAACTCAAGCGCAAAACAGATGACTTGATCAGTTGATATGGCTGGGCTTATTATTTTCTTTTTAGTATTAAGATTTGAAAACTTATTGTTATTTCAATATATGAAGATTCAATAAATAAATAAAAGCTAATAAAAAAAAAAAAAAAAATATTCAAAACCCAGGCCCCGATTACCGTTTACAACAGTTGTTATTTTAATGTTGTATTTTTTTAAATGCGATCATGATTTACAACTGTTGTCAGCACTGTTGTTTTTGGAGTTGTCTGTGTTCTGTAACATCGATTATTGTGTTGTCAGCACTGTAAAAAATATTCAGTCTCGTCTCATCGAACTGTTCGGACGTGTTACTTTTAGTGCGGCTGAATTTTCGGTGAAAAAATCGTAATAGGTGAAAAAGTGTAAAAAGTTGAAATTAAACAAAAAAGTGAAAAAAATCGTAATAGGTTAAAATATATAAAAAAAAAAAAAAACATTAAAAATCGTATAAAAACTGTATGAGCGTTCCTCTCAGATGTAATTCTGAGAAAGAGCTTAGCTCGACTAGAAAAACTAGATGCATCTCTGAGGAAGAATCCATAAAAAAATCTTTGGAGAATTTTCTCACTGCAAGAGCCGTGGAACGGCGTCGTTCCTGTTCGCCCAATATTGTGATTTCAACAGATGAAAAAACATCATCTTCATCAAATAGTGCAGTCAAACCCAAAAAACAAGTAGGTATGGATAAGTACATAACCGTTCTCAAGCGACAGAGGAGCCCGAAGTCTGCTCAAGTGTCATCAAATGCAAAAGCTCCTAAGAACGTGAGTAATGATCAAAATAGGTTTGCTCTCCTCCAGACGGATGAGCCAGAACTACCGAAGAAGACGTTTAAGCCCCCACCAATTTATCTGAGAGAGCCGACTTCCAGTAAATTGGTACAAGGAATTGTTGCTGTAATAGGTGAAAACATGTTTAGCGTAACCTCAATGAAACATGGAAATATCTGCGAGACAAAGATACAAGTGAATAGGGAAGATGATTTTCGAAAATTGTCCAACCAGCTGGAAAGGGAGACTAGGGATTTCTATACCTACCAGCTCAAAAGCGCAAAAGGACTCCAAGTCGTTCTAAAGGGTATAGACCCATGTGTTGATCCCGCGGAGATAAAAACCGGTTTAATGGACAAAGGGTTCAAAATCAAGAGCGTAGTGAATATTAGAAACCGTGAAAAGATCCCTCAGCCCATGTTCAGGGTAGAATTGGAACCTGGAGATGTTGTCTTAAAGAAAAATGAGTCCCATCCCATCTACAATCTGATGTACCTTCTGCATCGTAGAATCACCGTGGAAGAACCACATAAGCGTCAGGGACCCGTACAGTGTCTCAACTGTCAAGAATTTGGTCACACCAAGGCGTATTGTAAATTGCCGACAGTTTGTGTTGCGTGTGGGGAGCTACATGCAACTGCTCAATGCGATAAGTCGAAAACTGACTCAAAAATCAAAAAATGCAGTAACTGTGGAGGTAATCATACCGCAAATTATAGAGGTTGTCCAATTTACACTCATTTGAAAGGCATAAGAACCAACAAGACGTCAGTATTGCCTAATCGCCCTCAGCAGCCAAATTTAGCATCGAGTGACAATTTCCCTCAATTATTACGGTCCACTAGTCATGTAAACGCGCCTAGTTCTAGACAAGTTTCTTACGCAAACGTCGTTAAATCTAATATGCCAGGTCTGGAGCAGGAACCTAAACCCCAATATTCTGAGCCGCATATCAACAATCTAGAGGCAACATTGCAGACACTTGTCCAAACTATGAACACTTTCACGACCACCATGGCATCCATGATGCAGGAAATGCTGAAAATGCAATCCACTATCTTGCAAGCCATTTTAAAGAAATGATTTATTTAAAAATTTGTTTCTGGAACGCGAACGGCCTCCGCCAACATAAAAATGAACTGGAATACTTCCTGATGGATAAGCAGTTTGATGTTATGATGATTGCTGAAACTCACTTGACGTCGACAGGGTACTTCAAAATTAATGGCTACGAGTTCTACGATACTAAAGACCCCCGCGGAAGAGCTTGTGGAGGTTCGGCAATTCTTATAAAGAACAGAATAAAGCATTATCTAATGAATAACATAAGTGAGGATTACCTCCAAGCAACAAACATTTGCATTGAATTCTGTCAATACAAATTTGTTTTATCATCGATTTATTCTCCGCCTCGATTTTCAATAAAAGAACACCAATACCATAACTTCTTTAAATCCCTTGGAGCTAGATTTTTAGTTGCTGGTGACTTTAACGCCAAACACACATTTTGGGGTTTACGTCTGGTAACCCCAAAGGGTCGCGTACTCTTCAACACCATTGCTAAAATGGGCTTAGATGTACTCTCAAGTGGACATCCCACCTATTGGCCGACGGACCGACGGAAGATTCCCGATGTTATTGACTTTGGGGTAATGAAAAATATCCCTGTAGAATGGATGCAAGTGGATCCTTCACTGGACTTGTCCTCAGATCACTCTCCTACTATCATTTCAATGCATTTCCCTCAAGTGTGTGGTTCTCCATTTATGAACATGACTAAGACCCGAGTAAGTTGGATAAAATACAAAAAGTATTTAAGTTCTCATTGCACGGAAAATGTTGTGTTGAGAACTACCGACGATATTAATGAGTCGATTGGCAACTTTACCGAGGACCTTCGACGAGCTGTGCATCACGCTTCCACTTATCACGTTGAATGTAGAAATAGGACAAACAGAACTTATTTCTCTGAACTCGAACATCTCCTATCAGAAAAAAGAAGAATGAGAAGAGAGTGGCAAATTCACAGGTCTCCTGAACTGAAAGCTAGGCTACGGGAATGCAGAGATACACTAAGACATTTCTTAGAAACCCAAAGAACGGCTTCACTTAGATCTTACTTGGAAGGTCTTGATAGTACCCCAAAATCTGACTACTCGTTATGGAGGGCGGCAAGAGGTTTAAAAAGACCAGTAAGAGGAAAACCTCCTTTGCGAAATCCGACTGGTGACTGGGCTAGAAATGATTCCGAGAAAGGGACATTATTTGTTAACCATTTGAGAAATGTGTTTACTATAAACATCTCAAATAATAACGAATCTGATTTGCCACCACTTGTTATAAGGCCTCCTGTACCTCTAAGACTAAACTTTCGTGATGTCCAAAACGCTATTGGTACTCTGAACCTTAGAAAGGCTCCAGGTATGGATAAAATCAGCAATAAAATGCTTGCGGAGTTACCTCGTGTAGCAAGAAGAATTATCCTCTTTATCTTCAACGCTATTTTACGCCTAGAATACTATCCTGCAGATTGGAAGGTGTCTATGATCACTATGATTCCTAAGCCAGGGAAGGACCATACCAAAGTGGAGTCATATAGGCCAATTAGTCTACTGCCGACAATTTCAAAACTGTTTGAAAAATTGTTAATGACTAAATTGACTCCAATTCTGAATGACACTGAATGTATTCCTAATCATCAATTCGGCTTCAGGGCTAAACACAGCACCATCGAGCAAACACACAGATTGGTAAATGTGATAAGAGGGTCGTTTGAAGACAAAAAATACTGCTCCGCCCTTTTCATTGATGTGTCGCAAGCGTTCGACAAAGTTTGGCATGACGGTTTAATGCACAAAATAAAATTAACTCTGCCTGCTAACACCCATAAACTCATGGAAAGTTATTTATACGGTCGCAAATTTAAAATCAAAGAAGGTGATTTTTTAAGTACCGCTCAGCCAATTGAATCAGGTGTGCCACAGGGTAGCATACTGGGTCCTACTTTATATTTGATATATGCCTCCGACATGCCGTCAGACCCCAAAATCCATACGTCAACTTTTGCAGACGATACAGCCTTTATCAGCGTCCATAAGGACCACCAAGTTGCATCACAGAATTTGCAGAATTATGTTTATAAACTAGAGAATTGGCTTGAGCTTTGGAAAATCAGGGTTAACGAACAGAAATGTATTCATATAACTTTCACATTGCGAAAAGATACATGCTCGTTCATCAGAATAAATAATCAAATTATCCCGCAACACAATGAAGTCAAATACCTCGGAATCCACCTCGATCGTCGTTTAACTTGGAACTCTCATATCGACGCAAAACTTACCCAGATGAGATTAAAAGCAGTGCAAATTAATTGGCTAATCGGCAGAAACTCTACATTGAAATTGGATTGCAAACTTTTGTTGTACAATGCAATACTAAAGCCAATCTGGTGCTATGGAATTCAATTATGGGGTACTGCCTCAGCATCCAACATTGAAAAAATTCAAAGGGGTCAAAATAAAATTCTACGTATAATTACTGCAGCACCATGGTATGTTAAAAATTCTCGAATCCACAAAGATCTAGGCGTGCCATTAGTAAAAGTCGAATATACAAAATATGCGTCAAAGTATGTCAGCAAACTTGAACACCATCCAAACCCCCTTGCACGAGACATCCTTAACTTTAGTGGCCACAATCGGTTGAGAAGGAGGGATACCCTTGCTTTAACTCAAGCGCAAAATAGATGACTGGATCAGTTGATGTGAAATTTTTTTAGTATCATAAAAATGTTTGTCTAGCACTGGCTGGGCTTATTATTTTCTTTTTAGTATTAAGATTTGAATACTTATTGTCATTTCAAATATGAAGATTCAATAAATAATTAAATGCAAAAAAAAAAAACAAAAAAAAAAAAAAAAAAAATATACAACTGCTTATTTGGTGTTGTTATGAACGTTATAAGTTGAAAAACGAAAATTGGAAAAAAATTTGTAAGTATTTATATAAAATTTTATTGCAAAACATACATAATATTACATACATACATACATAACTGTAAAAAATACTTAATTATAAATATTTCTTAGCAAAATCTATATATGTATATAAAATTCAATGTATGTATGTATGTATGTATGTATGTATGTATGTATGTATGTATGTATGTATGTAACGTATAGACTCCAAAACGGCTGAGCCGATTTTGATGAAATTTTCACAGCATGTTACTGGGACTCTGGACGAAATAATAGGGTACTTTTTTGGCCACGCCCATTTTTACGCCCACTTTTTAAAAATTATGTAATTGCTCCCATATAGTTTTTAACAGATTTACTTCAAATTGTATACACATTATATACTCCAGGCGAGGTAAAAATAAAGATTTATTAAGCCACGCCCCTTTCACGCCCCTTTTCACGCAAAATTTTTGAAAGTTTTATACTTTTTGTTCTCTATACAAATTTGTTCATTCCAACGTATTTTTTTTATTTGGTAGTATATTGCTCTTAATACTGTTAACGTCGCCATATAACTATGAACCACGCCTACTTCATCGCCCCCTTTTTTAATTCAGATACTTTCGTATACCACTAACAATGTTTGCTATACAAAATACTTTTTTTGTAATATGTATTTACCTAAAGTTTTATATACTTTTTAACTACACATTTTTTTTATTACCAAATCCCCATTTTTCGCCCCATTTCACCTTAAATTATATTGCTTTTAATCTATATATATATATAAATGAATGTGTGTCTGTATGTTTGTGCTTAATAGGAGGCCAAACCCTTGGACCAATCTGAAATTTTTACAGCATGTTACTGTGACTCTGGAAGGAATAATAGGCTATATGAAGTTTTGATTGTACAAACGGGGGTGGCACCGCCCATATAACCCACAAATTTAACCCGCCATATTTTGGGCATTTTTTGACGTACGTCGGTGATATTTGGTACTTATGGTATTGGCATAATTAGGAATACGTACCAGGAGAAAAGTGAGTGGGACCACGCCCCTTTTTAGGAAAATTAAACATCGTAATATAGTCTTAACTACTGGACCGATCGTCATTAAATTTTCACAACAGGATATTCTTACGAAATAATAAATTCTTGATTATGTAAGTGGACAAAGGGGCATGGTCTCGCCTAAAGCATTGCAATAAATACATTAAAATTAAATAAATAAATGTTTGTAAATATATAAATACGTTTTATTTTATGACGAGGGGGGGGGGGGGTAGCAAAGCACAACGGGTTTAGCTAGTATATATATATAAATGAATGTGTGTCTGTATGTTTGTGCTTAATAGGAGGCCAAACCCTTGGACCAATCTGAAATTTTTACAGCATGTTACTGTGACTCTGGAAGGAATAATAGGCTATATGAAGTTTTGATTGTACAAACGGGGGTGGCACCGCCCATATAACCCACAAATTTAACCCGCCATATTTTGGGCATTTTTTGACGTACGTCGGTGATATTTGGTACTTATGGTATTGGCATAATTAGGAATACGTACCAGGAGAAAAGTGAGTGGGACCACGCCCCTTTTTAGGAAAATTAAACATCGTAATATAGTCTTAACTACTGGACCGATCGTCATTAAATTTTCACAACAGGATATTCTTACGAAATAATAAATTCTTGATTATGTAAGTGGACAAAGGGGCATGGTCTCGCCTAAAGCATTGCAATAAATACATTAAAATTAAATAAATAAATGTTTGTAAATATATAAATACGTTTTATTTTATGACGAGGGGGGGGGGGGGAGCAAAGCACACCGGGTTTAGCTAGTCTATATATATAAAATTCAATGTATGTATGTATGTATGTAACGTATAGACTCCAAAACGGCTGAGCCGATTTTGATGAAATTTTCACAGCATGTTACTGTGACTCTGGAAGAAATAATAGGGTACTTTTTTTTTACCACGCCCACTTTTACGCCCACTTTTTTAAAATATTGTAATTGAAGACCAAACCTTTGGACCGATATTTTTGAAATTTTCACAGCATTTAACTGGGACTCTGGTATGATTAATAGGGTACTTTTTTTTGGCCACGCCCATTTTTACGCCCACTTTTTAAAAATTATGTAATTGCTCCCATATAGTTTTTAACAGATTTACTTCAAATTGTATACACATTATATACTCCAGGCGAGGTAAAAATAAAGATTTATTAAGCCACGCCCCTTTCACGCCCCTTTTCACGCCAAATTTTTGAAAGTTTTATACTTTTTGTTCTCTATACAAATTTGTTCATTCCAACGTATTTTTTTTTATTTGGTAGTATATTGCTCTTAATACTGTTAACGTCGCCATATAACTATGAACCACGCCTACTTCATCGCCCCCTTTTTTAATTCAGATACTTTCGTATACCACTAACAATGTTTGCTATACAAAATAATTTTTTTGTAATATGTATTTACCTAAAGTTTTATATACTTTTTAACTACATACATTTTTTTTATTACCAAATCCCCATTTTTCGCCCCATTTCACCTTAAATTATATTGCTTTTAATCTATATCTATATATATAAAATTCAATGTATGTATGTATGTATGTATGTATGTATGTAACGTATAGACTCCAAAACGGCTGAGCCGATTTTGATGAAATTTTCACAGCATGTTACTGTGACTCTGGAAGGAATAATAGGGTACTTTTTTTTACCACGCCCACTTTTACGCCCACTTTTTTAAAATTATGTAATTGCTCCCATATAGTTTTTAACAGATTTACTTCAAATTGTATACACATTATATACTCCAGGCGAGGTAAAAATAAAGATTTCTTAAGCCACGCCCCTTTCACGCCCCTTTTCACGCCAAATTTTTGAAAGTTTTTACTTTTTGTTCTCTATACAAATTTGTTCATTCCAACGTATTTTTTTATTTGGTAGTATATTGCTCTTAATACTGTTAACGTCGCCATATAACTATGAACCACGCCTACTTCATCGCCCCCTTTTTTAATTCAGATACTTACGTATACCACTAACAATGTTTGCTATACAAAATACTTTTTTTGTAATATGTATTTACCTAAAGCTTTATATACTTTTTAACTACATACATTTTTTTATTACCAAATCCCCATTTTTCGCCCCATTTCACCTTAAATTATATTGCTTTTAATCTATATATATATAAATGAATGTGTGTCTGTATGTTTGTGCTTAATAGGAGGCCAAACCCTTGGACCAATCTGCCTGAAATTTGTACAGCATGTTACTGTGACTCTGGAAAGAATAATAGGCTATATGAAGTTTTGATTGTATAATCGGGGGTGGCACCGCCCATATAACCCACAAATTTAACCCGCCATATTTTGGGCATTTTTTGACGTACGTCGGTGATATTTGGTACATATGGTATTGGCATAATTAGGAATACGTACCAGGAGAAAAGTGAGTGGGACCACGGCCCTTTTTAGGAAAAATAAACATCGTAATATAGTCTTAACTACTGGACCGATCGTCATTAAATTTTCACAACAGGATATTCTTACGAAATAATAAATTCTTGACTATGTAAGTGGACAAAGGGGCATGGTCTCGCCTAAAGCATTGCAATAAATACATTAAAATTAAATAAATAAATGTTTGTAAATATATAAATACGTTTTATTTTATGACGAGGGGGGGGGGGGGGGTAGCAAAGCACACCGGGTTTAGCTAGTATATATATATAAATGAATGTGTGTCTGTATGTTTGTGCTTAATAGGAGGCCAAACCCTTGGACCAATCTGAAATTTTTACAGCATGTTACTGTGACTCTGGAAGGAATAATAGGCTATATGAAGTTTTGATTGTACAAACGGGGGTGGCACCGCCCATATAACCCACAAATTTAACCCGCCATATTTTGGGCATTTTTTGACGTACGTCAGTGATATTTGGTACATATGGTATTGGCATAATTAGGAATACGTACCAGGAGAAAAGTGAGTGGGACCACGCCCCTTTTTAGGAAAATTAAACATCGTAATATAGTCTTAACTACTGGACCGATCGTCATTAAATTTTCACAACAGGATATTCTTACGAAATAATAAATTCTTGATTATGTAAGTGGACAAAGGGGCATGGTCTCGCCTAAAGCATTGCAATAAATACATTAAAATTAAATAAATAAATGTTTGTAAATATATAAATACGTTTTATTTTATGACGAGGGGGGGGGGGTAGCAAAGCACAACGGGTTTAGCTAGTATATATATATAAATGAATGTGTGTCTGTATGTTTGTGCTTAATAGGAGGCCAAACCCTTGGACCAATCTGAAATTTTTACAGCATGTTACTGTGACTCTGGAAGGAATAATAGGCTATATGAAGTTTTGATTGTACAAACGGGGGTGGCACCGCCCATATAACCCACAAATTTAACCCGCCATATTTTGGGCATTTTTTGACGTACGTCGGTGATATTTGGTACATATGGTATTGGCATAATTAGGAATACGTACCAGGAGAAAAGTGAGTGGGACCACGCCCCTTTTTAGGAAAATTAAACATCGTAATATAGTCTTAACTACTGGACCGATCGTCATTAAATTTTCACAACAGGATATTCTTACGAAATAATAAATTCTTGATTATGTAAGTGGACAAAGGGGCATGGTCTCGCCTAAAGCATTGCAATAAATACATTAAAATTAAATAAATAAATGTTTGTAAATATTTTTTTTTTTTTTTTTTTTTTTTTTTTTTATACATTTAATTTATTTATTGAATCTTCAGAAATGAAATGACAATAAGTTTTCGAATCTTAATACTAAAAGAAAATAATAAGTCCAGCCAGTGCTAGACAAAATATTATGATACTACAAAAAATTTATATCCACTGATCCAGTCATCTGTTTTGCGCTTGAGTTAAAGCAAGGGTATCCCTCCTTCTCAACCGAACATGGCCAGTAAAGTTAAGGATGTCTCGTGCAAGTGGGTTTGGATGGTGTTCAAGTTTGCTGACATATTTTGAGGCGTGTTTTGTAAATTCGACTTTCACCAAAGGAATGCCTAGATCTTTGTGGATTCGAGAATTTTTAACATACCATGGAGCTGCAGTAATTGTACGTAGAATCTTATAGAATCTAGCACACCGGGTTTAGCTAGTATATATATATAGATTAAAAGCAATATAATTTAAGGTGAAATGGGGCGAAAAATGGGGATTTGGTAATAAAAAAATGTATGTAGTTAAAAAGTATATAAAACTTTAGGTAAATACATATTACAAAAAAAGTATTTTGTATAGCAAACATTGTTAGTGGTATACGAAAGTATCTGAATTAAAAAAGGGGGCGATGAAGTAGGCGTGGTTCATAGTTATATGGCGACGTTAACAGTATTAAGAGCAATATACTACCAAATAAAAAAAATACGTTGGAATGAACAAATTTGTATAGAGAACAAAAAGTATAAAACTTTCAAAAATTTTGCGTGAAAAGGGGCGTGAAAGGGGCGTGGCTTAAGAAATCTTTATTTTTACCTCGCCTGGAGTATATAATGTGTATACAATTTGAAGTAAATCTGTTAAAAACTATATGGGAGCAATTACATAATTTTTAAAAAGTGGGCGTAAAAATGGGCGTGGCCAAAAAAAAGTACCCTATTAATCATACCAGAGTCCCAGTTAAATGCTGTGAAAATTTCAAAAATATCGGTCCAAAGGTTTGGTCTTCAATTACAATATTTTAAAAAAGTGGGCGTAAAAGTGGGCGTGGTAAAAAAAAGTACCCTATTATTTCTTCCAGAGTCACAGTAACATGCTGTGAAAATTTCATCAAAATCGGCTCAGCCGTTTTGGAGTCTATACGTTACATACATACATACATACATACATACATTGAATTTTATATATATAGATAGATAAATGAATGTGTGTCTGTATGTTTGTGCTTAATAGGAGGCCAAACCCTTGGACCAATCTGAAATTTTTACAGCATGTTACTGTGACTCTGGAAGGAATAATAGGCTATATGAAGTTTTGATTGTACAAACGGGGGTGGCACCGCCCATATAGCCCACAAATTTAACCCGCCATATTTTGGGCATTTTTTGACGTACGTCGGTGATATTTGGTACATATGGTATTGGCATAATTAGGAATACGTACCAGGAGAAAAGTGAGTGGGACCACGCCCCTTTTTAGGAAAATTAAACATCGTAATATACTCTTAACTACTGGACCGATCGTCATTAAATTTTCACAACAGGATATTCTTACGAAATAATAAATTCTTGATTATGTAAGTGGACAAAGGGGCATGGTCTCGCCTAAAGCATTGCAATAAATACATTAAAATTAAATAAATAAATGTTTGTAAATATATAAATACGTTTTATTTTATGACGAGGGGGGGGGTAGCAAAGCACACCGGGTTTAGCTAGTTACAAATAAAAAACAAATGGAAAATATGGTTGAGCTTATGAAAATTCATCCAGATATTGGCCGAGGTATGTTACTATTTGGATGTAACTAAATGCAAGTTAGGAGCACATGGGATACATTTACGGAGCAATTAAATAGATTGTGACCGCCTATTAAAACACTAAAGAATGGATGTATTATACTATATAATTTATAATATATTACTTAAAAATAATTTGTATTTTATCATAGGTATGGACTCACTATAAGGCAAATCTAAAAAGAAAATTGGCTGCAAGCAAAAGAAACTTTCAAGCTACTGGTGGTGGTCCGTCCACAGAAATAATCTTGAGTTCATTAGAACAGAGCACTGTGGAGCATGTCTCAATGCAAACCCAAGTTAAGCCAAATGATTCTGCAACGGGTTTGGCAAATCAAGATTCCGATGGGGCGGAATTAACATTTATACCTGAGGAGCCTTCACAGACTGTTGCATGTACTGAATCACCATTACCAAAAAATCGCAGAAAGAACAAGATGGAGGACGAACGTTTACAAATATTAAAAACGCAAGCCAAAAATCAAGAGAAGATATTAGAGACATTGAAAAGATAGGAAGTAATTCATATAAAAATTACCAAATAAATAAAAACATTTATTAAAAAAAAAAGGCTGAACTACAAATGAAATTGATATGTAGGAGCCAAACTTAAATTAACAAATAAAAGAATTGAGGAGTTGTGATAATCATATACATAATATGTACTTACATATGTATGTACATATATATATTAAATAACTTTAGTTTTAAGAATCTGTGAATTTTTTGGTGATATTTTTTAATATATGAATAAGCTTTTAAGTTTTTCTTTTTTTATATTCTTTTTTTAAATCAAGTGAATTAAAGCAATAAATATGTTAAAAAAAATTGCTTATTCATTTAAAACAGCAAGCATTAAATTATTTCTAATTCGGTGTTATTATTTTACTTTTAATTGAAACAATATTGCGCGTATTAGAATATTATTTAAACTTTTTTTCCAACTTGACAGTTTTTCATACGCAGGGATGTAATTTTACGGATAATGTGCACTAATATAAAATGCAACCCTGTGACATACACAATAAAGACGTGCAACAGTATACCCAAAAGTATTTGCAAAACAAATATACCATATACATATCTGTTGAAATGGATATGAAAAAGCAAAAAAGAATACACAATATTGTATTTGGTTTTTTTTTTTGTAACACACATTACTCATACCAACAATAACAGTTGAATTTTGATTTTGTACCAGTATATATTTGTATTTGTTTTTTATTCTCAAATAACTGTTATACCAATATACAATATTGTATTTGGTTTTTTTTTGTAACACACATTACTCATACCAACAATAACAGTTGAATTTTGATACGCCATGCGCATGATTTCCCGTTATGTGACGTAGAAGGGCCATTCTAAGGGTTACCAATAATGTTTCATGTGCTAGAATTAAAATTTCTTGCGAAAAATGTGTGTTTTATGTGATAGTTGGCAACCTTGCAAATGAATTCTCTGAGAGTTCTAAAATAAAATCTGTTTAAAAAAGAACAACAAACAAAAAAAAAACAACAAAAAATATAAACATGAAGAGTGCAGTGAGCAAATGCAAGCAAAACATGATTAAAAAAAAACAAGTGAGAAAAAATTAGCCAACAGAAACACAGAATGTGTGACGTCACAGGGCCTAAATGCGCAGAACATTTTAAAATTTTACGCCCGTTGGCGTAATCTTTATTTTATCATTCTTGCCAGTATATATTTGTATTTGTTTTTTATTCTCAAATAACTGTTATACCACAATTATTTGCAAAATATTTGTTGTACGAGAAATATTTTTGAGGAAAAATAACATAATGTAAGAAATATTAATTGTGTATCGTTGAAAATATTTAAAAGAAATAATGTAAAAAAACGGGGTTTGTTTTTCATAATTTATATGTAGTATGTATGTGTGAGTAAGTCGTGTTTTGACCTACATATGATTATGGGCCATTACTTTTATTTTGAAATTATAAAATTTCGAGGTAAGTTTTTAATAAATCAGTAAGAAACTATTGTATATAAGTAATTTTATATACTTTGTTCCATTAATACCTATCATGTAAGATAATAACTTTTATAGAAAAAATGCACACTTATTTTGCAAAAAGAATTATTTTTTTGCTTATCATGTTACAACAATTTGCCCGGGTATAATAAATAACCATGTTATTGACATCAGTATTTGTTCATATCTGTTTTATGAAAACAAATAAAAGTAAATATGTTACTCTCATTCTCTCTTTATCTACTCACACAGTAAGTATTTTGTACAATAACAATACTTACCAATACCAGAAACAAGAAAATATTTACCAATACATACAAAAAGTAGCAAACTAAGAGAAACTGGTACTAACAGATAGAACTGTGCACGTGTTTAATACACAACACCTAAATGTTGTAAACCATAATCGAAAACAAATTAGGTGTTGTGTTGTAGCTAAAACAACACAACATTTTAGTGTTGTAAACGGTAATCGGGGCCCCAATAATATTTGAGGACAACCAAAGCTGCTTGAAAATCATACAAGATGAAAAAATATCACCAAGAAGTAAGCACATAGATGGAAAGTATTATTTTGTACTTGATTTATTGGAAACTGGAAAAGTATTGTATAAATATTGCCCTACTGATTCTATGTTAGCTGATATTCTGACCAAACCTTTGCAGAAGACTAAGATATATAAAATTAGAGAACTAATTGGTTTATATAAATAATCTTTGTATTATATTTTATATATAACTAGCTGTACCCTGCGCGCGTTGCTACGCTACCAATTAAAATAAACTTGAAAGAAAGACATTACACAAATATTCAATTCATTTTGAGTAATTTTATTGATTTTTCTCATTTTGAAAAAAGTAGGCGGTCGAAAGAAGTATCCTCAGTCATGCCGGAGTCTTAGTTATATTCCATCAAATTTTTAGTAAGATCGGTCCAGCGGTCTGGCCTTCCCGGCAGACGTTGTCCTGCAAGAGATGGGGCGTGGAGTATGAATAATAATTTTTAAATATTTTAATTTGTGTATTTGGTTTGAAGTAAACATGTTAAAATCCGAGTAGAATCAATTACACAATTTAAAAAATTAGGAGTGTTCGAAAGAAATAAGAAGCTTTGGCACATAAAATTATTCTCTTTACCTCACCTTCAGTAAGATGTGTATACAATTTGTATGAAGTAAATCTGTAAAAACCCATGCAGAAGAAATTAATCAATTTAATATAGTGGGCGTTAGAGTAGGCGTGGTCGTACCAACTGAGAAACCTTCCCGGATTCATACACAACAACTTTGCCAAAGATCATCACATGATCAAATGCATAGTTTACGATTCTATAAAGGACATACATACAAACATTAATTTTTTGAAATGGGGCGTGAAAGTGGGCGTGGCGCATAAAGTTTTTATTTTTACCTCGCCTTCAGTAAAATGAGGATACAATTTGTATGAAGTAAATCTGTAAAAACCAATGCCGAAGCAATTAATCAATTAAAAAAAGTGGGCGTTAGTGTAGGCGTGGTCGTACCAACTCAGAAACCTTCCTGGTCTCATACACAATAAATTTGCTGAAGATCATCACATGATCAGATGCTTAGTTTAGGAGTCTATAAATGACATACATACATACATACTTACATACAAACATTCATTTTTATATATATGATATTAAATATTTACTTTGTATGGGAGCTGCCACTCCCACTGGTCCGATCCCGCCCATTTTTCCCACAACTATTCACATTAACAAATAATCAACGTGTACAAATTTCTAAGACTATGGCTATTACAGTACTGTAGATTTTTTCAAAACTCTTGCTTGACTATTGTAAGTCAAGATATATGATGTTATTCAATTTATGTGGGAGGGACCACATAAATATTTTTAGCCGTAAACCTAATTGGGACTATAACCTTTCAAATGAAAACGGTTTGGGCCAAATCGGTTGGATAGTCTTAGAGTCTATAAAGGACAAACATACAAACATTGTATTTTATATATATAGATTTTTTTAACTTGTATAATATCTTTATGGTAATTGTTTTAATTTTGAGCAGGGGTGTTAATAATATTTATGAACCAAGAATAATAAAATAAAGATTACGCCATGCGCATGATTGCCCGTTTTATTATGCAGATGAAAAGATCATCGCAAATAATAACGCAGATGCTGAATTTCTACGCGATTTGATGTCTAAAGCTAATTTCGTATGCAACATTGATGTTAAAATACCGCAAAATATCAACTCTGTGCCAACCGCTGCTACCTCAAATGCCGTGCCTGCAATTGCTACCGCTGTCCCTACCGCTGCTGCTAAAAGTTCAACAACCATCAACTAGCAATCAGAAATGTGTCGATTGGTAGCGTATAATGTTGCAAACCTTAAAATTTTGTGAGTTTCACAATGGTGTTACTCTATCTGCTAAATTTAATGATGTTTGTTTTCACTTCATTCCAATATATATTAATTGCACTAGCTGGTCTAGTGACTTTGATAAATTTGAAGATTTTATATACAGTTTAAATGGCTCATCATTCTGTATTGTTGGCGATCTGAACGCTAGGGTGTCTGAAGCTCAAATTCTTGATGAGACCATGTTGATTGATACGCCTTTGATCTCCCAGGGTCGTATATCCAAGGATAAAATTTTAGATAGTAAAGGGAGGAAATTGTTGGCGCTCGTGGAGAATGTGGGTGGTATTATTGTTAATGGCCGGATGGCAGGTGATGTTAAAGGGGAATATACTTTTTGTGGGGTTATGGGAAGTTCAATAATTGATTATTGTATATGTTCACTGGATGTTTTGAAATTGCTATTTGACTTCCATATCCCTAGTAAACCTTTTTCTGACCACATGCCATGTACAGTTTCACTGTGTTCTAAGAACAATCCCCTTACGAAAGAACTGTCACTGCCCCAAAAGCTTCCATTGGTACCCAAAAGTCTAGTGAGGTATACTGACGCCCTGAACGGACTTGCTAACTCTGTATATTTGCATTCTTCGCTGAGTATTAATGAAAAAGTTTTTATATGCACTAACAAAATTCATACAGCTAATGGTAACAATTGTTTTAAGACACGCTTTGACCCCAAGAACAAATGGTTTGATTCTCAATGTGAAAATGCTCGTAGGAGTATGCTGAATAAACTTGATCAATATCGTAAATCAAACACTGAAAACAGTCAAAGATGCTATGTAGACAGTAGATCCAGATATGCACGGTTATGCGACGAGAAAAAGTCGGGGTTTAAAATAAATAACATATTAAAGCTGAATGGGGTTAGGAACAGTAGTGAATGGTGGAAGCTTGCTAATTCGTTACGAAATTGTAAACCAAAGGTGGGAAACAATTTGAGCATATCTCATTTTTGTGAATATTTCAACTCACTTTTATCTCAAGAGGATTTTGATTGCGATATTTTATTAACCTCAGTCAATATTATTGACCCCTTTCTTGATTCCCCATTGGAGATGAGAGAACTTGATTTAGTCATAAAAGCAGCCAAACTAAATAAGGCCCCTGGACGAGACAGAATTAGTTATGAATTCTATAAAAATTCCCCTTTATGTTTTTTAAATGCAGTCTTATCACTTTTCAACATTATTTTCCTAAAGGAAGATATCCCAGACTCTTTCCGTAATTCGATTATTATCCCATTATTTAAAAAAGGAGATATTAATGTTGTCTCAAATTATAGAGGACTGTCTCTTCTCCATACTATTTACAAACTTTTCACAGGCATACTACTTAATCGTATTAACAGCTGGATTGACTGTCATAATATCATCAACGAGTATCAAGCGGGATTTCGCAAGAATTATTCTACTGTAGATAATTTGTTCAATTTAATCAGTATTGTAAATTTAAACTTAAGTCAAAAAATTCATAATGCACCGAAGAGTTACAGTGGAAGAACCTCATAAGCGATCTGGCCCAGTACAGTGTTCGAACTGCCAAGAATATAGTCACACTAAATCTTATTGTAAGTTGCCTACTGTTTGTGTTGTTTGTGGGGATCTTCATGACACCTCAAAGTGCGATAAACCTAAGGATGATTCCAGGGTAAAAAGATGCAGCAATTGCGGTGGAAACCACACTGCCAACTACAGGGGTTGCCCTGTTTTCGAGGTCGTTAAACGCTCCTTGATCAACAAATCCGCTTCTACCCCTACTCAGACGACAAAAGTACCTATTACAATTATTCCCCCCGTAGCACAAGCATCCACTAGCCAATTTTCATATGCCAACGTGCTAAGATCTAACCAACCAACAGTGCAAAATGAATCACCAATAAATGATACAAACAGCCACAATTTTAGCCGTCTTGAAGGTATAATGGAGAATCTGGTGCAATCCATGAACCATTTCATGACAAGCATGACAAGTATGATGCAGGTGATGCAAAAAATGCAGTCCACGCTACTGCAGGCCATACTTAATAGACCATGAACTGTCTCAAAATATGTTTCTGGAACGCAAACGGCATACGCCAACACAAAAATGAACTTGAATATTTTCTTTTTAATAAGAAAATTGATGTAATGCTCATTTCCGAGACTCATATGACGTCGAGAAGCATTTTTAAAATAAGTGGTTATACATTCTACGACACCAAGGACCCCAGAGATAGATCATGTGGTGGCTCGGCAATATTGGTCAAATCGCGAATCAAACACCATTCATTGGGTGGTCTTTCAGAGTGTTATCTTCAAGCAACAAACATCTGTATTGAGAACTTTTGTCAAAACCTCGTGATTTCGTCAGTTTACTGTCCGCCCAGATTTTCAATAACAAAAGATCAGTATAGAGATTTTTACAAATCACTAGGTAGCCGTTTCATAGCGGCTGGCGACTACAATGCTAAGCATACATTCTGGGGCTCACGACTCGTTAGCCCTAAAGGTCGTATCTTGTACGACTCCCTGTGTGAAATGGGACTGAATGTGATTTCAACTGGTCAACCAACTTCTTGGCCAACTGACCAGCAAAAAATTCCTGACGTTATCGATTTCGGCGTGGCGAAAGGGGTATCCCCGGAACTCATTGAAGTCGAGGCTTCACTGGATCTTTCTTCAGATCACTCACCCACTGTAATCACCATCAGAAGTCCTCAGCAAATCGTAACTGATGCCTTACTTCTTGTCAAACGTCTGAATTGGTTAAAATACAAAAAATACATCAGCACTCACTGCACAGAGAAACTCCCGTTAAAAACTGCTGAAGACATCGATGCCTGTATAAAAAGTCTTAATGAACATGTCGAGAAAGCCGCAGAACATGCTTCTTCCACTTACCGCCCGAATAGATACAACAGAGTTTTTTCTGCAGATGTTGAGCAACTATTGTCTGAAAAAAGGAGAGTCCGAAGAGAGTGGCAACAACACAGATCGCCCCAACTTAAAACTAGGTTGAGAGAATGTACCAAAAATCTTAGGATCTTGCTAGAAGCGCAAAAAGCAGAGTCTCTCAAACAACATCTGGAAGGTCTAGACGCAACTTCCCAGTCAAATTATTCATTATGGCGTGCAGTCCGAAATCTAAGAAAACCCGTAATCGCAAAACCTCCACTGCGTACTTTGAACGGATCTTGGGCACGAAATAACGAAGAAAAAGGCAACCTTTTCGTAAGTCATTTAAAAAATGTATTCACTCCCAATATGGATACTGACATTAGCCAACTACCGCCTGTTGTTGCCAGACCACCTGTACAAATAAGATTTCAATATCTGGAGGTTGTTGAGGCTATTGATAATTTAAATGTTAAAAAAGCACCTGGGTTTGATAAAATCAGCAATAAAATGATTTTTGAGCTGCCTCGCATTGCAAAAAGATTAATCCTCTTTCTTTTTAATGCCATCTTACGGCTTGAGTACTACCCTCCGGTTTGGAAAATTGCACTAGTAAAGATGATTCCTAAGCCGGGAAAAGATCCTTGCAAAGTTGAGTCGTATAGGCCAATAAGTCTATTACCAACTATGTCCAAATTATTCGAGAAATTGCTTATAACCAAGCTGACTCCGATTTTGAATGAAAACAACTGCATTCCCAATCACCAGTTTGGCTTCAGACGTCAACACAGTACAATAGAACAAACACATAGATTGGTACAAGTCATAAGAAAAACCTTTGAGGAAAAGAGATACTGTTCGGCACTCTTTATTGACGTCTCTCAAGCTTTCGACAAAGTATGGCATGAAGGCCTGATATCTAAATTAAAGCAGAACTTGCCGGTGAATCTTCAACAAATACTATGGAAATACTTAATCGACCGTCAGTTTATGATTAAAGAAGGTGATTATTTAAGCCGTCCTCAACCTATAGGTGCTGGCGTCCCTCAAGGTAGTATCTTAGGACCAATTCTATACTTGCTGTACACAGCAGACATGCCAACAAACAATGAAATTCACACGTCAACATTTGCTGATGATACGGCATTTTTCAGTACTCACAAAGATCCAAAAGATGCCTCGATTCAATTACAACACCACGTAACGCAAGTGGAGAAATGGGCAAGACAATGGGGAATAAAAATAAATGAACAGAAATGCACCCACGTAACATTTACTCTACGTAGGGAATCATGTCCCCCTATTCGTATTAATGACCATATAGTGCCTCAAAACTCACACGTGAAATATCTTGGTATTCCTCTGGACCGTCGCCTCACATGGAAACCACATATAGATGCTAAGCTGACTCAAATGAAACTGAAAGCAGCCCAAATTCATTGGCTCATCGGCAGAAACTCAGATGAATAAATACAAGTTGCTCATTATATCCTATCGAATTTGAAAACTAGATTTTGTCTAGCATTGGCTGGACTTATCTTAATTAACTTTAGTTTTAGGATTTGAATACCTATTGTTAGTTCATTTAAAATGAAGATACAATAAAAAAGTATATGCAAAAAAAAAAAAAAAAAAAAAAAAAAAAAAAAAAAAAAAGGACACATACGCATTTTTTATTGATTTTTCCGCAGCCTTTGATTTAATCCCAAGAAACGCTTTGTTTTATAAGTTATGTCGTACGGGTTTGTCTAGTAAAATAATACGTATTTTACGGAAACTGTACAATAATACCACTAGTCAGGTTTGGGATGGCAACACCCTTTCTGACCCCTTCACAGTCACCCAAGGGGTAAAACAGGGGTGCTTACTAAGCCCAGTTTTGTTCTCCCTCTACCTAAACGACCTTCATGACCACCTTCCGGGTGGTATTGATGTTGCTGGAATTGTTGTGAAAGTTTTACTATACGCCGATGACATTGTTCTCCTCTCGGACTCTCCAAAGGTACTGCAAAATATGATTGATTCATTGTATGTTTATTGTACTCAGTGGTGTTTAAGAATTAACCTCGATAAATCAAAGATAATGGTATTCAGAAGTGGTACAAGGGTCAACCAGGATCTGTATTGGAAATTCGGTGACAATATTATTGATATAGTAAACGAATACAAGTACCTTGGTACCAATTTGACTTACAATTCATCGTTTAGAAAACACCTCGAATCTAAACTTGCTTTATCTAAAATATCGATAAATTCCACTTGGTTAAGCTGTATTCACCACCCCAAGATAAATTTTTCTAACAAACTTAAAATTTTCCATTCTGCAGCTAAATCGATTATGTTTTATGGTGCACAGGTTTGGGGATATCGTAGCTTCGAGGAAGTTGAAAAATTATTGCGCTATTTTTTTAAAAAAATGTTATACCTCCCCGAAAATACACCTTTTTTTTTTTTTTTTTTTTTTTTTTGCTTTTAATTATTTATATATGAAATGACAATAAGTATTCAAATCTTAATACTAAAAAGAAAATAATAAGCCCAGCCAGTGCTAGACAAAAATTTTTATGATACTAAAAAATTTCACATAAACTGATCCAGTCATCTGTTTTGCGCTTGAGTTAAAGCAAGGGTATCCCTCCTTCTCAACCGATTGTGGCCACTAAAGTTAAGGATGTCTCTTGCAAGTTGGTTTGAATGGTGTTCAAGTTTGCTGATATACTTTGACGCATATTTTGTAAATTCGACTTTTACTAATGGCACGCCTAGATCTTTGTGGATTCGAGAATTTTTAGCAGTAATTATACGTAGAATTTTATTTTGACCCCTTTGAATTTTTTCAATGTTTGATGCTGAGGCAGTACCCCAGATTGGCTTTAGTATTGCATTGTACAACAAAAGTTTGCAATCCAATTTCAATGTAGAGTTTCTGCCGATTAGCCAATTAAGTTGCACTGCTTTTAATCTCATCTGAGTAAGTTTTGCGTCGATATGAGACTTCCAAGTTAAACGGCGGTCGAGGTGAATGCCGAGGTATTTGACTTCATTGTGTTGCGGGATAATTTGATTATTTATTCTGATGAACGAGCAGGTATCTTTTCGCAATGTGAAAGTTATATTTTTTTTTTTTTTTTTTATTAGCTTTTAGTTATTTATTGAATCTTCATATTTTGAACTAACAATAAGTTTTCAAATCTTAATACTAAAAAGAAAAAAATAAGCCCAGCCAGTGCTAGACAAAAAATTTTTATGATACTACAAAAATTTCATATCAACTGATCAAGTCATCTGTTTTGCGCTTGAGTTAAAGCAAGGGTATCCCTCCTTCTCAACCGACTGTGGCCACTAAAGTTAAGTATGTCTCGTGCAAGTGGGTTTGGATGGTGTTCAAGTTTGCTGACGTACTTTGACGCATATTTTGTAAATTCGACGTTTACTAATGGCACGCCTAGATCTTTGTGGATTCGAGAATTTTTAACATACCATGGAGCTGCAGTAATAATACGTAGAATTTTATTTTGACCCCTTTGAATTTTTTCAATGTTTGATGCTGAGGCAGTACCCCATAATTGAATTCCATAGCACCAGATTGGCTTTAGTATTGCATTGTACAACAAAAGTTTGCAATCCAATTTCAATGTAGAGTTTCTGCCGATTAGCCAATTAAGTTGCACTGCTTTTAATCTCATCTGAGTAAGTTTTGCGTCGATATGAGACTTCCAAGTTAAACGGCGGTCGAGGTGAATGCTGAGGTATTTGACTTCATTGTGTTGCGGGATAATTTGATTATTTATTCTGATGAACGAGCAGGTATCTTTTCGCAATGTGAAAGTTATATGAATACATTTCTGTTCGTTAACCCTGATTTTCCAAAGCTCTAGCCAATTCTCTAGTTTATAAACATAATTCTGCAAATTCTGTGATGCAACTTGGTGGTCCTGATGGACGCTGATAAAGGCTGTATCGTCTGCAAAAGTTGACGTATGGATTTTGGGGTCTGACGGCATGTCGGAGGCATATATCAAATATAAAGTAGGACCCAGTATGCTACCCTGTGGCACACCTGATTCAATTGGCTGAGCGGTACTTATAAAATCACCTTCTTTGATTTTAAATTTGCGACCGTATAAATAACTTTCCATGAGTTTATGGGTGTTAGCAGGCAGAGTTAATTTTATTTTGTGCATTAAACCGTCATGCCAAACTTTGTCGAACGCTTGCGACACATCAATGAAAAGGGCGGAGCAGTATTTTTTGTCTTCAAACGACCCTCTTATCACATTTACCAATCTGTGTGTTTGTTCGATGGTGCTGTGTTTAGCTCTGAAGCCGAATTGATGATTAGGAATTAATAATTTTTCAAACAGTTTTGAAATTGTCGGCAGTAGACTAATTGGCCTATATGACTCTACTTTAGTGGGGTCCTTCCCTGGCTTAGGAATCATGGTAATCATAGATACCTTCCAATCTGCAGGATAGTATTCTAGGCGTAAAATAGCATTGAAAATAAAGAGAATGATTCTTCTAGCTACACGAGGTAACTCCACAAGCATTTTGTTGCTGATTTTATCCATACCTGGAGCTTTTTTAAGATTCAGAGTACCAATAGCGCTTTGAACATCATTAAAGCTAAGTCTTAGAGGTACAGGAGGTCTAATAACGAGTGGAGGCAAATCAGGTGCATTAATTGAGTTGTTTATAGTAAACATATTGTTGCGATTTCTTTTTCTTGAAAGAATACTTATTGTTACAATTTTAATCTTCAACTTCATATTTGCATTTATCTAATTTTGAATGATGCTGATAAGGGTTCATCATCAGTTTCTAGCATGATAGCAAATTCTTTCCAGTATAATTGCATTCACACATATGTATATATAAATGTACATACGTATGTATAATTGTGTGTTTACTCAGTTGCACTCTCAACTCAAGACAAATTATGTGACCATATATGGTAATGATTTTGTGATCGCAATTTTGTTTTATGACCCTTATTACTAGTATTTTTGTCTTCTTTTCGCTGCAGATCAATTAATGATATTGCATTTTTTCTTTTTTTTCTCATTGAGAATCTAGAATGATCTAACTACGCTTTTTGTAATACGCACCACCAAACGTGATTTTTGATCAGACCATTGTTACTAGCATTTTGAAAGTGGTGATGATAACAAGAGTATTATAAAGTAAAAATTTAAATTAGTTTAAAAAAAAGTACAAAGTGTAAAGTATAACAAATCGTTTATACAAATGAAAGAAAAAGCTAACATTAATAAGTAAAGCTGACAAGATTAATTTAATAATTAAATCTTATATTTAAAAAAAAACCCCATCTACAATTTCCGTGAATAATTATATTCAAAGGTAAGCTTTTGCGAATCACATGTATTCAAACATTATTATACATGGCGTTATTTTCTTTCAAGGAAAGTGTCCCACTCGGGCATTAATTCTCTAACGCCATATTCTAAAAGGTTCCAAGTCTATATTTTTCGAATTTTTAATCACACGTGGCAAGACGTTTCCACGTGTGGAACCATCATCCTGACAAGATAAATGATTAAAAATCTACATATATAAACATAAAAATAACTTAAATTGCTTAAAAACTATTTAAAATCAAACAAGAACATGTAAATTATATTAACAAAATACTCTTAAAACGCTAAAAGAATTTTAAATTGTTAATTGCTAATTGTTAAAAGAACAAAAAACTATAAATATGATATTATATAATAATATTTAACCTAATTATATTCTATTTCTTGCCATTACTTTTCTTAAAATTGTGACTAAAATTTAATATAATTATATATTCGTATAATTATATACTCTAATATTTAATTAATATCATTAATCTATTTTCCTAATGTTATAATTTTGATCATTTCTAACATAACCCATTTTTTTTACATACGAGTATACTTATATTGAATTAAAATGTGCTCATTAAATTAAAATCTTATAAAAGAAATAATATTATATACCTATATTCAATTAAAACTTATATATATGAATTGGTCTCTAAAAAAATGTTAAACACAATCTGAAATATAAATTCTAATTTAAAATTTAAATCTTTTTTTTTTATAATTTTGTCAAAATTTAATTTCTTAAACTAGTTTTTTTATTTTAAAGAAAATAATACTGAATTTAAATAATTATTTCATTTTAAAGTTTATTGTGCATTAAATAATAAGTAACTAAATTAAAATCATTTGTACGAATAATTTTTGATATGCCTGTAAATTAAATATCTTTAATTTTTTTTTTTCAAATATTGATGTATGAATGCATCCCGTAAAGTCTGCTCATAGTGTTGAATTCGCTGCTTTTTGAAAGTAGCGAAAGCGGATCATTCAGTCTCGTCTCATCGAACTGTTCGGACGTGTTACTTTTAGTGCGGCTGAATTTTCGGTGTAAAAATCGTAATAGGTGAAAAAGTGTAATAGGTTGAAATAACACAAAAAGTGAAAAAATAACTCGTAATAGGTTAAAAAAAATCTACGGTAATATCAGTAATTAAAAAAAAAACACTAAAAATCGCATAAAAATTGTATGAGCGTTCCTCTCAGATGTAATTCTGAGAAAGAGCTTAGCTCGTCTAGAAAAACTAAATGGGTATCTGAGGAAGAATCCATAAAAAAATCTACGGAGAATTTTCTCACTACAAGAGCCGCAGAACGGCGTCGTTCCTGTTCGCCCAATATAGTGATTTCAACAGATGAAAAAACATCATCTTCAACAAATAGTGCAGTCAAACCAAAAAAACAAGTAGGTATGGATAAGTACATCACCGTTCTCAAGCGACAGAGGAGCCCGACGTCTGCTCAAGTGTCATCAAATTCAAAAGCTCCTAAGACCGTGAGTAATAATCAAAATAGGTTTGCTCTCCTCCAGACGGATGAGCCAGAACTTACTAAGAAGACGTTTAAGCCCCCACCAATTTATCTGAGAGAGCCGACTTCCAGTAAATTGGTACAAGGAATTATTTCGGTAATAGGTGAAAACATGTTTAGCGTAACCTCAATTAAACATGGAAATATCTGCGAGACAAAGATCCAAGTGAATAGGGAAGATGATTTTCGAAAATTGTCCAACCAGTTGGAGAGGGAGACTAGGGACTTCTATACCTACCAGCTCAAAAGCGCAAAAGGACTCCAAGTCGTTCTAAAGGGTATAGACCCATGTGTTGATCCCGCGGAGATAAAAACCGGTTTAATGGACAAAGGGTTCAAAATCAAGAGCGTAGTGAATATCAGAAACCGTGAAAAGATCCCTCAGCCCATGTTCAGGGTAGAATTGGAACCTGGAGATGTTGTCTTAAAGAAAAACGAGTCCCATCCAATCTACAATCTCATTTATCTTCTGCATCGTAGAATTACCGTGGAGGAACCGCATAAGCGCATTGGACCCGTCCAGTGTGTTAATTGTCAAGAATTTGGCCACACCAAAGCGTACTGTAAATTGCCGTCTGTTTGTGTTGCGTGTGGGGAACTACATCCAACTGCTCTATGTAATAAGTCCAAAACTGACGTAAAAATAAAAAAATGCAGTAACTGCGGAGGTAATCATACCGCAATTATAGAGGTTGTCCAATTTACACGCATTTGAAAGCCATAAGTACCAACAAGACGTCAGTATTACCTGATCATCATCAACAGCCTATTTTGGCATCGAGTGACAATTTCCCGCAATTGTTACGGTGCACTAGTCATGTAAACGCGCCTAGTTCTAGACAAGTTTCTTACGCTAACGTGGTTAAATCTAATATGCCAGGTTTGGAGCAGGCACCTAAATCACAATATTACGAGCCTAATATTAACACTCTAGAGACTACATTGCAGACACTTGTCCAAACCATGAACACTTTTACGACCACTATGACATCCATGATGCAGGAAATGCTGAAAATGCAATCCACTATCTTACAAGCCATTTTAAAAAAATGATTTGTTTAAAAATTTGTTTTTGGAATGCGAACGGCCTCCGCCAACATAAAAACGAACTGGAACACTTCCTGATGGATAAGCAGATTGATGTCATGATGATTGCTGAAACTCACTTGACGGCGACAGCGTACTTCAAAATTAATGGCTACGTGTTGTATGATACTAAAGATCCCCGCGGAAGAGCATGTGGAGGATCGGCAATTCTTATAAAGAACAGAATAAAACATTATTTAATGAACAACATATGTGAGGATTACCTACAAGCAACAAACATTTGTATTGAATTCTGTCAATACAATTTTGTTTTATCATCAATTTATTCGCCGCCTCGATTTTCAATAAAAGAACACCAATACTACAGCTTCTTCAATTCCCTTGGAGCTAGATTTTTAGTTGCTGGTGACTTTAACGCCAAACACACTTTTTGGGGTTCACGTCTGGTGACCCCGAAGGGTCGTGAACTCTTCAACACCATTGCCAAAATGGGATTAGATGTACTCTCAAGCGGGCATCCCACCTACTGGCCGACGGACCGACGGAAGATTCCCGATGTTATTGACTTCGGAGTAGTGAAAAATATCCCTGTAGAATCGATACAAGTGGAGCCTTCATTAGACTTGTCTTCAGATCACTCTCCTTCTATTATTTCAATGCGTTTCCTTCAAGGGAATGGCTCTCCATTTCGGGACATATCTAAAACCAGAGTAAGTTGGATAAAGTATAAAAAGTATTTAAGTTCCCACTGCACGGAAAATGTAGTGTTGAGAACTACCGAGGATATTGATGGGTCGATTGGCAAGTTTACTGAGGACATACGAAGAGCTGTACATCACGCCTCCACATACGACGTTGAGTGCAGAAGTGGGACAAATAGAACTTATTTCGCTGAACTCGATCATCTCCTGTCAGAAAAAAGAAGAGTTAGAAGAGAGTGGCAAATCCACAGGTCTCCTGAACTGAAAGCTAGGCTACGGGTATGCAGAGATATACTAAGAAATTTCTTAGAAACCCAAAGAATGGCTTCACTTAAATCTTACTTGGAGGGTCTTGATAGTACCCCACAATCTGACTATTCGTTATGGAAGGCGGCACGAGGTTTAAAAAGACCAGTTAGAGGAAAGCCTCCTCTGCGAAATCCGACTGGTGACTGGGCTAGAAATGATTCCGAGAAGGGGACTTTATTTGTTAATCATTTGAGAAAAGTGTTTACTATAAACAACTCAAATAATGCATCTGATTTGTCTCCACTCGTTATTAGACCTCCTGTACCTCTAAGACTAAACGTTCGTGATGTCCAAAACGCTATTGGTACTCTGAACCTTAGAAAGGCTCCAGGTATGGATGAAATCAGCAATAAAATGCTTGTGGAGTTACCTCGTGTAGCAAGAAAGATTATCCTCTTTATCTTCAACGCTTTTTTACGCCTAGAATACTATCCTGCAGATTGGAAGGTGTCTATGATCACTATGATTCCTAAGCCAGGGAAGGACCACACCAAAGTGGAGTCATATAGGCCAATTAGCCTACTGCCGACAATTTCTAAACTGTTCGAAAAATTGTTAATGACTAAATTGACTCCAATTCTGAATGACACTGAATGTATTCCAAATCATCAATTCGGATTCAGAGCTAAACACAGTACCATCGAACAAACTCACAGATTGGTAAATGTGATAAGAGGGTCGTTTGAAGATAAAAAATACTGCTCCGCCCTTTTCATTGATGTGTCCCAAGCGTTTGACAAAGTTTGGCATGACGGTTTAATGCACAAAATAAAATCAACTCTGCCTGCTAACACCCATAAACTCATGGAAAGTTATTTATACGGTCGCAAATTTAAAATCAAAGAAGGTGACTTTTTAAGTACCGCGCAGCCAATTGAATCAGGTGTGCCACAGGGTAGCATACTGGGCCCTACTTTATATTTGATTTATGCCTCCGACATGCCGTCAGACCCCAAAATCCACACGTCAACTTTTGCAGACGATACAGCCTTTGTCAGCGTCCATAAGGACCACCAAGTTGCATCACGGAATTTGCAGAATTATGTTTATAAACTAGAGAATTGGCTAGAGCTTTGGAAAATCAGGGTAAATGAACAAAAATGTATTCATATCACTTTCACATTGCGAAAAGATACCTGCTCGTCCATCAGAATAAATAATCAAATTATTCCTCAACATAATGAAGTCAAATACCTCGGCATTCACCTCGACCGCCGTTTAACTTGGAAGTCTCATATTGAAGCGAAACTTACACAAATGAGATTAAAAGCAGTGCAACTTAATTGGTTAATCGGCAGAAACTCTACATTGAAATTGGATTGCAAACTTTTGTTGTACAATGCAATTCTAAAGCCAATCTGGTGTTATGGAATTCAATTATGGGGTACTGCCTCAGCATCAAACATTGAAAAAATTCAAAGGGGTCAAAATAAAATTCTACGTATAATTACTGCAGCACCATGGTATGTTAAAAATTCTCGAATCCACAAAGATCTAGGCGTGCCATTAGTAAAAGTCGAATTTACAAAATATGCGTCAAAGTATGTCAGCAAACTCGAACACCATCCAAACCCACTTGCACGAGACATCCTTAACTTTAGTGGCCACAATCGGTTGAGAAGGAGGGATACCCTTGCTTTAACTCAAGCGCAAAATAGATGACTGGATCAGCTGATGTGAAATTTTTTTAGTATCATAAAAATTTTTGTCTAGCACTGGCTGTCATTCAGTCTCGTCTCATCGAACTGTTCGGACGTGTTACTTTTAGTGCGGCTGAATTTTCGGTGAAAAAATCGTAATAGGTGAAAAAGTGTAAAAAGTTGAAATTAAACAAAAAAGTGAAAAAAAAAAAAATCGTAATAGGTTAAAATATATAAAAAAAAATAAACATTAAACATCACATAAAAACTGTATGAGTGTTCCTCTCAGATGTAATTCTGAGAAAGAGCTTAGCTCGACTAGAAAAACTAGATGCATCTCTGAGGAAGAATCCATAAAAAAATCTTTGGAGAATTTTCTCACTGCAAGAGCCGTGGAACGGCGTCGTTCCTGTTCGCCCAATATTGTGATTTCAACAGATGTAAAAACATCATCTTCATCAAATAGTGCAGTCAAACTCAAAAAACAAGTAGGTATGGATAAGTACATAACCGTTCTCAAGCGACAGAGGAGCCCGAAGTCTGCTCAAGTGTCATCAAATGCAAAAGCTCCTAAGACCGTGAGCAACGATCAAAATAGGTTTGCTCTCCTCCAGACGGATGAGCCAGAACTTCCGAAGAAGACGTTTAAGCCCCCACCAATTTATCTAAGAGAGCCGACTTCCAATAAATTGGTACAAGGAATTGTTGCTGTAATAGGTGAAAACATGTTTAGCGTAACCTCAATGAAACATGGAAATATCTGCGAGACAAAGATACAAGTGAATAGGGAAGATGATTTTCGAAAATTGTCCAACCAGCTGGAAAGGGAGACTAGGGATTTCTACACCTACCAGCTCAAAAGCGCAAAAGGACTCCAAGTCGTTCTAAAGGGTATAGACCCATGTGTTGATCCCGCGGAGATAAAAACCGGTTTAATGGACAAAGGGTTCAAAATCAAGAGCGTAGTGAATATTAGAAACCGTGAAAAGATCCCTCAGCCCATGTTCAGGGTAGAATTGGAACCTGGAGATGTTGTCTTAAAGAAAAATGAGTCCCATCCCATCTACAATCTGATGTACCTTCTGCATCGTAGAATCACCGTGGAAGAACCACATAAGCGTCAGGGACCCGTCCAGTGTCTCAACTGTCAAGAATTTGGTCACACCAAGGCGTATTGTAAATTGCCGACAGTTTGTGTTGCGTGTGGGGAGCTACATGCAACTGCTCAATGCGATAAGTCGAGAACTGACTCAAAAATCAAAAAATGCAGTAACTGCGGAGGTAATCATACCGCAAATTATAGAGGTTGTCCAATTTACACTCATTTGAAAGGCATAAGAACCAACAAGACGTCAGTATTGCCTAATCGCCCTCAACAGCCAAATTTAGCATCGAGTGACAATTTCCCTCAAGTATTACGGTCCACTAGTCATGTAAACGCGCCAAGTTCTAGACAAGTTTCTTACGCAAACGTCGTTAAATGTAATATGCCAGGTCTGGAGCAGGAACCTAAACCCCAATATTCTGAGCCGCATATCAACAATCTAGAGACAACATTGCAGACACTTGTCCAAACTATGAACACTTTCACGACCACCATGACAGCCATGATGCAGGAAATGCTGAAAATGCAATCCACTATCTTGCAAGCCATTTTAAAGAAATGATTTATTTAAAAATTTGTTTCTGGAACGCGAACGGCCTCCGCCAACATAAAAATGAACTGGAATACTTCCTGATGGATAAGCAGATTGATGTTATGATGATTGCTGAAACTCACTTGACGTCGACAGGGTACTTCAAAATTAATGGCTACGAGTTCTACGATACTAAAGACCCCCGCGGAAGAGCTTGTGGAGGTTCGGCAATTCTTATAAAGAACAGAATAAAGCATTATCTAATGAATAACATAAGTGAGGATTACCTCCAAGCAACAAACATTTGCATTGAATTCTGTCAATACAAATTTGTTTTATCATCGATTTATTCTCCGCCTCGATTTTCAATAAAAGAACACCAATACCATAACTTCTTTAAATCCCTTGGAGCTAGATTTTTAGTTGCTGGTGACTTTAACGCCAAACACACATTTTGGGGTTCACGTCTGGTAACCCCAAAGGGTCGTGTACTCTTCAACACCATTGCTAAAATGGGCTTAGATGTACTCTCAAGTGGACATCCCACTTATTGGCCGACGGACCGACGGAAGATTCCCGATGTTATTGACTTTGGGGTAATGAAAAATATCCCTGTAGAATGGATGCAAGTGGATCCTTCACTGGACTTGTCCTCAGATCACTCTCCTACTATCATTTCAATGCATTTCCCTCAAGTGTGTGGTTCTCCATTTATGAACATGACTAAGACCCGAGTAAGTTGGATAAAATACAAAAAGTATTTAAGTTCTCATTGCACGGAAAATGTTGTGTTGAGAACTACCGACGATATTGATGAGTCGATTGGCAACTTTACCGAGGACCTTCGACGAGCTGTGCATCACGCTTCCACTTATCACGTTGAATGTAGAAATAGGACAAACAGAACTTATTTCTCTGAACTCGAACATCTCCTATCAGAAAAAAGAAGAATGAGAAGAGAGTGGCAAATTCACAGGTCTCCTGAACTGAAAGCTAGGCTACGGGAATGCAGAGATATACTAAGACATTTCTTAGAAACCCAAAAAACGGCCTCACTTAGATCTTACTTGGAAGGTCTTGATAGTACCCCACAATCTGACTACTCGTTATGGAGGGCGGCAAGAGGTTTAAAAAGACCAGTAAGAGGAAAACCTCCTTTGCGAAATCCGACTGGTGACTGGGCTAGAAATGATTCCGAGAAAGGGACATTATTTGTTAATCATTTGAGAAATGTGTTTACTATAAACAACTCAAATAATAACGAATCTGATTTGCCACCACTTGTTATAAGGCCTCCTGTACCTCTAAGACTAAACTTTCGTGATGTCCAAAACGCTATTGGTACTCTGAACCTTAGAAAGGCTCCAGGTATGGATAAAATCAGCAATAAAATGCTTGTGGAGTTACCTCGTGTAGCAAGAAGAATTATCCTCTTTATCTTCAACGCTATTTTACGCCTAGAATACTATCCTGCAGATTGGAAGGTGTCTATGATCACTATGATTCCTAAGCCAGGGAAGGACCATACCAAAGTGGAGTCATATAGGCCAATTAGTCTACTGCCGACAATTTCAAAACTGTTTGAAAAATTGTTAATGACTAAATTGACTCCAATTCTGAATGACACTGAATGTATTCCTAATCATCAATTCGGCTTCAGAGCTAAACACAGCACCATCGAGCAAACACACAGATTGGTAAATGTGATAAGAGGGTCGTTTGAAGACAAAAAATACTGCTCCGCCCTTTTCATTGATGTGTCGCAAGCGTTCGACAAAGTTTGGCATGACGGTTTAATGCACAAAATAAAATTAACTCTGCCTGCTAACTCCCATAAACTCATGGAAAGTTATTTATACGGTCGCAAATTTAAAATCAAAGAAGGTGATTTTTTAAGTACCGCTCAGCCAATTGAATCAGGTGTGCCACAGGGTAGCATACTGGGTCCTACTTTATATTTGATATATGCCTCCGACATGCCGTCAGACCCTAAAATCCATACGTCAACTTTTGCAGACGATACAGCCTTTATCAGCGTCCATCAGGACCACCAAGTTGCATCACAGAATTTGCAGAATTATGTTTATAAACTAGAGAATTGGCTAGAGCTTTGGAAAATCAGGGTTAACGAACAGAAATGTATTCATATAACTTTCACATTGCGAAAAGATACCTGCTCGTTCATCAGAATAAATAATCAAATTATCCCGCAACACAATGAAGTCAAATACCTCGGCATTCACCTCGACCGCCGTTTAACTTGGAAGTCTCATATTGAAGCGAAACTTACACAAATGAGATTAAAAGCAGTGCAACTTAATTGGCTAATCGGCAGAAACTCTACATTGAAATTGGATTGCAAACTTTTGTTGTACAATGCAATACTAAAGCCAATCTGGTGCTATGGAATTCAATTATGGGGTACTGCCTCAGCATCCAACATTGAAAAAATTCAAAGGGGTCAAAATAAAATTCTACGTATAATTACTGCAGCACCATGGTATGTTAAAAATTCTCGAATCCACAAAGATCTAGGCGTGCCATTAGTAAAAGTCGAATTTACAAAATATGCGTCAAAGTATGTCAGCAAACTTGAACACCATCCAAACCCCCTTGCACGAGACATCCTTAACTTTAGTGGCCACAATCGGTTGAGAAGAAGGGATACCCTTGCTTTAACTCAAGCGCAAAATAGATGACTGGATCAGTTGATGTGAAATTTTTTTAGTATCATAAAAATTTTTGTCTAGCACTGGCTGGGCTTATTATTTTCTTTTTAGTATTAAGATTTGAATACTTATTGTCATTTCAAATATGAAGATTCAATAAATAATTAAATGCAAAAAAAAAAAAAAAAAAAAAAAAAAAAAAAAAAAAAAGCACTGGCTGGGCTTATTATTTTCTTTTTAGTATTAAGATTTGAATACTTATTGTCATTTCAAATATGAAGATTCAATAAATAATTAACTGCAAAAAAAAAAAAAAAAAAAAAAAAATTTTTTTTTTATTCTCCTATTCTAAAAATAACTCAGTATGTATATTTAAAATAATTGTCAATTGAAAAAAAAATGTGTGAGAATTTCATTTAAAGCAACAACAACAACAAAATTATCATTATCATCTCGTTTTGCTGGGCCCTTCAATCGAGACACCTTTAAATGGAACACCAACAATTACGTTGTGAGTAACAAAATTATTGATCTCTTTTTTTATTGTAATTATTTAAAGTATTACATACTCTTTTGTTAGTCAGTCCGTTTTCAATTTATTCCTTTTACTTTCATTCATAATTATTGCTTAATATATTTTTTTTGGTTTATTACTATCTTCACATTCATTGTGTAAAGATCATTATGTAGTATGTATTATGTTTATGAGTTTGCCTATTTATAATGTTTATTCTTTTTATATATTTAATAAATTCTATTGTTCGCCATTATAAAATGCAATCTTAAATTTCTTTTAAATGGGAAAGATAACTAAAAGAATTGGTAATATGTAATCTAAGAAGTCAGTCTATTTTAGGGACAGATATTAATATTTTTAGGGTAAGTCGTCTGTCAAGGCGTTTGACGATAAGTCAATTGGGTGGGAATCAAATTACCCTACATGACATCACACCTCGTCATGATCTGGTCTTATTTTCAATTTATTTCTTAAAAGTTATTTGATACTCTTTGGTAAGGCATTAAGAGTATTTATATGCTTATGCGCTTTAATACGGGTTGAGAACCAAATTTGCCAAATATATCTAGTCGGGAAAATCTTTGTATATGCCACTTAAACTTTGTATTATAAGTTTTATAAAATGTATGTGATTTTTGTTATTCATTTAAATAAATATCCAGCGCGTAACAACATTTCTCAAATGGTTAACAAATAAAGTCCCTTTCTCGGAATCATTTCTAGCCCAGTCTCCAGTCGGATTTCGCAGAGGAGGCTTTCCTCTAACTGGTCTTTTTAAACCTCTTGCCGCCTTCCATAGCGAATAGTCAGATTGTGGGGTACTATCAAGACCCTCCAAGTAAGATCTAAATGAGGCCGTTCTTTGGATTTCTAAGAAATTTCTTAGTATATCTCTGCATTCTCGTAGCCTAGATTTCAGTTGAGGAGACCTGTGAATTTGCCACTCTCTTCTAACTCTTCTTTTTTCTGACAGGAGATGATCGAGTTCAGCGAAATAAGTTCTATTTGTCCCACTTCTGCACTCAACGTCGTATGTGGAGGCGTGATGTACAGCTCTTCGTATGTCCTCAGTAAACTTGCCAATCGACCCATCAATATCCTCGGTAGTTCTCAACACTACATTTTCCGTGCAGTGGGAACTTAAATACTTTTTATACTTTATCCAACTTACTCTGGTTTTAGATATGTCCCGAAATGGAGAGCCATTCCCTTGAAGGAAACGCATTGAAATAATAGAAGGAGAGTGATCTGAAGACAAGTCTAATGAAGGCTCCACTTGTATCGATTCTACAGGGATATTTTTCACTACTCCAAAGTCAATAACATCGGGAATCTTCCGTCGGTCCGTCGGCCAATAGGTGGGATGTCCACTTGAGAGTACATCTAAGCCCATTTTAGCAATGGTGTTGAAGAGTACGCGACCCTTTGGGGTTACCAGACGTGAACCCCAAAATGTGTGTTTGGCGTTAAAGTCACCAGCAACTAAAAATCTAGCTCCAAGGAATTTAAAGAAGTTATGGTATTGGTGTTCTTTTATTGAAAATCGAGGCGGAGAATAAATCGATGATAAAACAAATTTGTGTTGACAGAATTCAATGCAAATGTTTGTTGCTTGGAGGTAATCCTCACTTATGTTATTCATTAGATAATGCTTTATTCTGTTCTTTATAAGAATTGCCGAACCTCCACAAGCTCTTCCGCGGGGGTCTTTAGTATCGTAGAACTCGTAGCCATTAATTTTGAAGTACCCTGTCGACGTCAAGTGAGTTTCAGCAATCATCATAACATCAATCTGCTTATCCATCAGGAAGTATTCCAGTTCATTTTTATGTTGGCGGAGGCCGTTCGCGTTCCAGAAACAAATTTTTAAATAAATCATTTCTTTAAAATGGCTTGCAAGATAGTGGATTGCATTTTCAGCATTTCCTGCATCATGGATGTCATCGTTGTCGTAAAAGTGTTCATAGTTTGGACAAGAGTTTGCAATGTTGTCTCTAGATTGTTGATATGCGGCTCAGAATATTGGAGTTTAGGTTCCTGCTCCAGACCTGGCATATTAGATTTAACGACGTTTGCGTAAGAAACTTGTCTAGAAAGTTATATGAATACATTTTTGTTCGTTAACCCTGATTTTCCAAAGCTCGAGCCAATTCTCTAGCTTATAAACATAATTTTGCAAATTCTGTGATGCAACTTGGTGGTCCTTATGGACGCTGATAAAAGCTGTATCGTCTGCAAAAGTTGACGTATGGATTTTGGGGTCTGACGGCATGTCGGAGGCATATATCAAATATAAAGTAGGACCCAGTATGCTACCCTGTGGCACACCTGATTCAATTGGCTGAGCGGTACTTAAAAAATCACCTTCTTTGATTTTAAATTTGCGACCGTATAAATAACTTTCCATGAGTTTATGGGTGTTAGCAGGCAGAGTTAATTTTATGTTGTGCATTAAACCGACATGCCAAACTTTGTCGAACGCTTGCGACACATCAATGAAAAGGGCGGAGCAGTATTTTTTGTCTTCAAACGACCCTCTTATCACATTTACCAATCTGTGTGTTTGTTCGATGGTGCTGTGTTTAGCTCTGAAGCCGAATTGGTGATTAGGAATACATTCAGTGTCATTCAGAATTGGAGTCAACTTAGTCATTAACAATTTTTCAAACAGTTTTGAAATTGTCGGCAGTAGACTAATTGGCCTATATGACTCCACTTTGGTGTGGTCCTTCCCTGACTTAGGAATCATAGTGATCATAGACACCTTCCAATCTGCAGGATAGTATTCTAGGCGTAAAATAGCGTTGAAGATAAAGAGGATAATTCTTCTTGCTACACGAGGTAACTCCACAAGCATTTTATTGCTGATTTTATCCATACCTGGAGCCTTTCTAAGGTTCAGAGTACCAATAGCGTTTTGGACATCACGAAAGTTTAGTCTTAGAGGTACAGGAGGCCTTATAACAAGTGGTGGCAAATCAGATTCGTTATTATTTAAGTTGTTTATAGTAAACACATTTCTCAAATGGTTAACAAATAATGTCCCTTTCTCGGAATCATTTCTAGCCCAGACACCAGTCGGATTTCGCAAAGGAGGTTTTCCTCTCACTGGTCTTTTTAAACCTCTTGCCGCCCTCCATAACGAGTAGTCAGATTGTGGGGTACTATCAAGACCTTCCAAGTAAGATCTAAGTGAGGCCGTTCTTTGGGTTTCTAAGAAATGTCTTAGTATATCTCTGCATTCCCGTGGCCTAGCTTTCAGTTCAGGAGACCTGTGAATTTGCCACTCTCTTCTCATTCTTCTTTTTTCTTATAGGAGATGTTCGAGTTCAGAGAAATAAGTTCTGTTTGTCCTATTTCTACATTCAACGTGATAAGTGGAAGCGTGATGCACAGCTCGTCGAAGGTCCTCGGTAAAGTTGCCAATCGACTCATCAATATCGTCGGTAGTTCTCAACACAACATTTTCCGTGCAATGAGAACTTAAATACTTTTTGTATTTTATCCAACTTACTCGGGTCTTAGTCATGTTCATAAATGGAGAACCACACACTTGAGGGAAATGTATTGAAATGATAGTAGGAGAGTGATCTGAGGACAAGTCCAGTGAAGGATCCACTTGCATCCATTCTACAGGGATATTTTTCACTACCCCAAAGTCAATAACATCGGGAGTCTTCCGTCGGTCCGTCGGCCAATAGGTGGGATGTCCACTTGAGAGTACATCTAAGCCCATTTTAGCAATGGTGTTGAAGAGTACGCGACCCTTTGGGGTTACCAGACGTGAACCCCAAAATGTGTGTTTGGCGTTAAAGTCACCAGCAACTAAAAATCTAGCTCCAAGGGATTTAAAGAAGTTATGGTATTGGTGTTCTTTTATTGAAAATCGAGGCGGAGAATAAATCGATGATAAAACAAATTTGTGTTGACAGAATTCAATGCAAATGTTTGTTGCTTGGAGGTAATCCTCACTTATGTTATTCATTAGATAATGCTTTATTCTGTTCTTTATAAGAATTGCCGAACCTCCACAAGCTCTTCCGCGGGGGTCTTTAGTATCGTAGAACTCGTAGCCATTAATTTTGAAGTACCCTGTCGACGTCAAGTGAGTTTCAGCAATCATCATAACATCAATCTGCTTATCCATCAGGAAGTATTCCAGTTCATTTTTATGTTGGCGGAGGCCGTTCGCGTTCCAGAAACAAATTTTTAAATAAATCATTTCTTTAAAATGGCTTGCAAGATAGTGGATTGCATTTTCAGCATTTCCTGCATCATGGATGTCATGGTGGTCGTAAAAGTGTTCATAGTTTGAACAAGTGTCTGCACTCAGTTGCACAATGTTGTCTCTAGATTGTTGATACAGTATTCCACGGATAAATACCTCACCAAAAATGTCCAAATTTGTTGGGTATTTATCCGGGGAAGGTATTTAAACGTCCACGTTTATTTACCTCTCAGAGGCACTTATATGAATACGCTTAATTTTATTTAAGGGATAATTATGCGAATATTACTTCATTTCTTGGCATTAAAGTAAATAAAGAAAACACAATTAAAAATTAAACAAAACATTTTATTGAATAGGAATTCATATCAGAAAAAGTAAATACAAGTTTTTACTTCATAGATAGGGACGTTTTCTTGGGAGCCATTTCGTTAAATCCTTTTTTAAATTTTATTCAATTCACTACACTTGTTCACTTATTTTTAAATTTAATATTTTTACCACTAACACTGAATGAAAACAATTAGGTATGTATGAAGCTAACAGGTGCGTATAAAAAGTTCTGGCAAAGTTGTCTAAAAAACGCACTTTGAGAAAAATCCAGGAATATATCAGTGCTGGGATTTTTTTTTTATTTAATTACCCACATTGGGTATTTATAAGAAATTTAAAAAGTTATGTAAAAAAGATATATTGAAGCAAATAAACGAAGATGCATCAAGGAATATATTAGTGTTGGGAATTTTGTTTTGAGGTAATTACCCGAATTGGGTATTTAAGCGAAAGGTATTAAACTGCATAGTTTTGTTTGAAAAAGTATGAAAAATTTATGGGGATTTACAGTGCGAGGTAAATAAGCGAAAAAGGTAATTAAGCGTCGGGTATTTAGCCGTGGTATACTGTATGCGGCTCAGAATATTGGGGTTTAGGTTCCTGCTCCAGACCTGGCATATTAGATTTAACGACGTTTGCGTAAGAAACTTGTCTAGAACTAGGCGCGTTTACATAACTAGTGGACCGTAATACTTGAGGGAAATTGTCACTCGATGCTAAATTTGGCTGTTGAGGATGATTAGGCAATACTGACGTCTTGTTGGTTCTTATGCCTTTCAAATGAGTGTAAATTGGACAACCTCTATAATTTGCGGTATGATTACCTCCGCAGTTACTGTATTTTTTGATTTTTGAGTCAGTTCTCGACTTATCGAATTGAGCAGTTGCATGTAGCTCCCCACACGCAACACAAACTGTCGGCAATTTACAATACGCCTTGGTGTGACCAAATTCTTGACAGTTGAGACACTGGACGGGTCCCTGTGGTCGCTTATGTGGTTCTTCCACGGTGATTCTACGATGCAGAAGGTACATCAGATTGTAGATGGGATGGGACTCGTTTTTCTTTAAGACAACATCTCCAGGTTCCAATTCTACCCTGAACATGGGCTGAGGGATCTTTTCACGGTTTCTAATATTCACTACGCTCTTGATTTTGAACCCTTTGTCCATTAAACCGGTCTTTATCTCCGCAGGATCAACACATGGGTCTATACCCTTTAGAACGACTTGGAGTCCTTTTGCGCTTTTGAGCTGGTAGGTATAGAAATCCCTAGTCTCCCTTTCCAGCTGGTTGGACAATTTTCGAAAATCATCTTCCCTATTCACTTGTATCTTTGTCTCGCAGATATTTCCATGTTTCATTGAGGTTACGCTAAACATGTTTTCACCTATTACAGCAACAATTCCTTGTACCAATTTACTGGAAGTCGGCTCTCTCAGATAAATTGGTGGGGGCTTAAACGTCTTCTTCGGAAGTTCTGGCTCATCCGTCTGGAGGAGAGCAAACCTATTTTGATCATTACTCACGGTCTTAGGAGCTTTTGCATTTGATGACACTTGAGCAGACTTCGGGCTCCTCTGTCGCTTGAGAACGGTTATGTACTTATCCATACCTACTTGTTTTTTGGGTTTGACTGCACTATTTGATGAAAATGATGTTTTTTCATCTGTTGAAATCACTATATTGGGCGAACAGGAACGACGCCGTTCTACGGCTCTTGTAGTGAGAAAATTCTCCAGAGATTTTTTTTATGGATTCTTCCTCAGAGACCCATTTAGTTTTTCTAGTTGAGCTAAGCTCTTTCTCAGAATTACATCATACAGTTTTTATACGATTTTTAATGTTTTTTTTTTATATATATATTTTAACCTATTACGAGTTATTTTTTTTTCACTTTTTTGTTTAATTTCAACTTTTTACACTTTTTCACCTATTACGATTTTTTCGCCGAAAATTCAGCCGCACTAAAAGTAACACGTCCGAACAGTTCGATGAGACGAGACTGAATATACACCTAATTACATGTTACATATTGAAACTGGTCTTAACACGCTTTTTTTAGAGACACTAAATTTACATTTCAGTTATGTCAGAAAGGTTTTAAACTTGCCACTCAATAGACTACCCCGACTGCTTGCTGATGAGACCTTAAGACAAAACACTTTTTGGCTTCCTCATTGGAATTCATTATGCAGTGAAATCGGTATGAATCATGACATTGAAGTTTGGAGAACAAATATTCAATTCTTTCACAATCGTATTATTGAATCTTTAAGAATCTCTGAATATGAGAAATTCATTGTAAGGGCCAGAGACTCTAGATTTCATGATATGTACCCTACATTACAGTATGATATTCAGCCTTACTTTTGTGATAGTAATTCAGCACATTTCGTTAGCTTGATACTAAAAGCTAGAGGTGGCCTTCTTAACTTAAACGCTCGTGCATTCAGTGGAAACAATGATAATATGTGTACACTCTGTAACTGTAATGAACAGGAAAACACACATCATTTGATAGGCAGATGTCCTATTTTTGTTAGTTACCGTTTAAACTTTTTTGGTAAAAGATTTCTATGTTCTGAAGAAGTATATGAAGTATTAAACGGCAAGGATTACATGCGTCTTTACAAATATTTACTAAATTGTTTAAAATACAATACAATCTAATTATATCTGAATTAAATTAAATGTTATTTAATTGTTATACTTTAAATAAGTAGTTTTTATTTTATTTTATATTTTGCCAATTAGACACACAACATTTTATGTTATGTCTTATTATGATTTATCTATAAGTTTTGTTTATGATTTTTTAATTGAATGTATATGTATACAAAACGGATCATAACTTTAATAAATCATATTTGAATTTGAATTTGAAATTTTGATTTCCCGTTATGTGACGTAGAAGTTCCATTCTAACGGTTACCATAAATGGTTCATGTGTTAGAATTAAAATTTCTTGCGAAAAAGGTATGTTTTATGTGATAGTTTGCTACCTTGCAATTGAAATCACTTTGAGAGTTCTAAAAAATATTACATCGGGTTTTCATAAAATAAATAAATTTGGCATTGCATTTGGTGATAAATTATATTTAATTAATTAAAAACGTTCATTGTTGTGTAAAAAGTATAAATAAAAGCTGTTTAACAAAGAAAAACAAAAAAAAAAAAAAAACAACAAAAATATAAGCATGCAGTGTGCAGTGACCAAATGCAAGCAAAACAACAGTAAAAATACAAGTCAGAAAAAATTAGCCAATAGACACACAGAATGTGTGACGTCACAGTTCCAACATGCGCAGAACACTTTAAAATTTTACGCGCGTTGGCGTAATCTTTATTTTATCATTCTTGTTTATGAACTAATGTGCACATTATTGTATTACTGTCTCTCTATTTTCTCATTCTCAATAAAACCTCATTTTAAACAACACTAACAATAGATTTACAGGAAGAGTGGAATAAAATTCCACCCTTGATAACAAAAAACTCAGTGGATTAATTTCCAGAAGACTAGCCTAAGATCAAGGGCTCCCATGAAAACTTGTTGTTCTATGCGATTTTTATTGCAAAAATTTTTGAAGTTAAAAACTGAACTGTTTTTAGTTATGCGTTGTGATTTTAAATTAATTAATATTGTTATTTATGTTTTTGTATTAGATTTAAATATTACTAAAGAACCGCGCAAAATGTGGTGTCAACCTTTTTTGTGTACATTAAAGTTAGCCTAAGATATGTACTTTTAATTTAATTTATGGATCAGCACTCACTTTCTGAATCAACTGTATTCTGTATTTTTGGGTTTCGATGGAGTCAATATTATCGCAACCAATTTTTTTTGGCAGCATTTTACGAAAAAATAATACTATCAAATTGTAAAATAGATGTGTCAGGTTCAATTACAGTGGAAATTCAAGAACTAATGGCGTAGTTCCATATAACGAGTATATTCTCAGGCAAGCGAGCGGTAAGCGAACGGGTACGTAAGATATTCAGCTTCTATAATACATTCGTCTTACATAAGCTTGGTTACGTAATAATATGAGTACTTTCAAAGTACATTATTCAGGTATGTGATGGAAAACGATAACGAGTGAGTTTTTGAAGTCCATTTTAAAGTATTTCTAATTAAATTTTTAAAATTTTTGTTTTAAGATTCTCTTTAATAGCAAATTATCTTTATATTTTGTAGGATAAAACTGTTTTAATACAGAAATATTACAAAAAAAATAACTTCTAAAACTCACTCGTTATCGTTTTCCATCACCTGATTGTCATAGGATAAAATTTAATATTTTGTTTACTTTTTCGCAGTAAAATTCCATTTTGGTACTACAATACTAAGTGGCAACACTAGTGCAGAACTAAACCAAAACAACAGCTGACTCACATAATAGTGATAAAAATATATTTTGTGTAAATATTTTGAAAATAAGTAAAAAAAAAAGAGAAATGTTTCTATCAATTGATATTAATTTTGATACTGAAAGTAGTGAGAGTGATAGTGAAGACATCCGTTTAAGCCGTCGAAATATCCGGAATGCTTTATATGTATTTGATCTACCGGAGAAACGGTAAGTAGAAACATTAGTGATTTTTACCAATAAAGAGATTTTTACAATGTTACTTAAGAAAACTTAAGTAGTATATAGGAGTACGCATATGCCAGCTCCTATGAAGCTTGGAACGTGTTTAGTCTGGTGGCTATCAACCATCAATAGGAAAAGCATATGTTTCATCGATGTCAAGGTCCCAAGTTTCTAAAATAATTTCGGAGCTACTACGCATTTTTGAAGAACACCTAGGTCCAAAATGGATTAAATTAGAAAGAAGATGAAGAAAATGTAACAAAAGGGTATTTTTATCAATATGGGGATATCCTGGAGTTGTTGGCTGTGTGGATCGAACACATGTTCGCCGTGGCAATAAAATCAATCATCTTTACTATAATAGAAAAGGCTACTATAGTATAAACGTAGTGCTGGTGGGTCTTAAAAGTAAGTACATTAGATCTGCCCGATACCAGGAAAATGATAATCGACTTTTGGCCTCATAATCGAATCTTTGCCGACACAACTTTTGCTATAGAAAATCTTGGTTGCCACAAGTTTTTCTATATAAAAATATGATTTCCAAAACTCTTCCACAACATTTTCAATACAAAATCTTGTGCAAAACTGGGTTTCCAAACTTTTTTCTATAGAAAATCTTAATTTATACAAAATGTTGTGGTAATCAAGATTTTTTATAGAAATTGTGTACCACAGTAGATTTGTAATTTTAAAATAAATAAGAACAACAATGAATACGAAAGAAGACAAAGACAACACGAAACTTCAATACTCCTATGCAATTAATAACTAAATCAGTTCTGTGATATTAGCTTTAAGTTAAACTTGACTTAAGTTTTGTGTTCGTTTATTGTAGATTATATTTTTATTAATTATTTGATTATTTATACCAAAATTCTGTTCGTGATGTCCCGTTTTTTAGTAACTAATTAATAATAAAAATGAGTATCCAATAATAATAAACATCAAAGCTGTAAGTAAAACTTAGTCTATAAATGAAAGCTATGTAATAAACCAATCAATTTTGTCACTAGATTATTTAGAACGAGAACCCTGAAGAAGTTAGAATAAAAGTAACGAATCGTTGGGAAAATAAAATAAAAATCGATCAAGTTTTTTACTTACGTTTGGAAACAAACATTTGACCAAATTAGCCTGAAGGAAACTCCTTAATAATTTTAATAACTATAAACATTGGTCACAAAAACAAATTAATTAAATTTTTTTCAACTTTTATATTTTAGACATAAATCTTTAATTTCTTTAGATTTGCGATCAAAATATGGTTATTACATGCGTACATGCAAGACACCCCGGGGCAAACCACGATGCTTTTGTGTGGGACCAGAACGCTGCCAATCATTTTTATAATTTATATATTATTCAATTGGAAAATGAAATAAGTGGATTTTTGGTAACACATACAATAATTTTCTTGAGTTCATAATTATTTTATACTAGCTAAACCCGGTGTTTTTCTGTTGTTGTTGTTGTTGTAACAGCTAGAACTAATTAATTCTTAATTTTTTAATCCGGGGGTTCTGCAGTAAGGTCCAGAACAAGAAACTGGGCAACTTCTACTGGATTGGGCCACATGCAGGGCATAGGCTGGGGACGGCACGGTCTATGCGGGACCAAAAGGCGTTAAGTCCATCCCGATATCAGTTGTGCCAGAACTACTCTTGTATTTCGTGGCAGTTGTTGTTCGGTATCTGCAATGGGCGGTGGGCGGCCTCCAAGTACGACATTCATGCGGTATCCTGCGACCTTGGTATGGATGGCATCTCTGTGAATGTCGTTCAAAGCTGCTACATACGAGTTTTGATCTAGTGGATCCTGTGTATATCTTCGTATGTTTTGCTCGTTTATTCGAAGGTCCTTCCTGACATGCCTCGGGGGAGACTCTAGCTGTGTGATGTTAAAGCATGGGTGATTCCTCCGATGACATCCCAGAAGGAACTGTTTTATCAGCATGACATTATGTTCCTTTACGGGTAGAACCTTCGTTTCCTCAGGTAGATGGTGTTCTGAGGTTATTTGCATGCAGCCTGTGATGGTGCGTAAGGCGGCATTTTGGCAGCTTTGTATGCTTCTCCACTGGGTATCACTCAACGAAGGTGACCACACTGGGGCAGCGTAGTTTACCACTAACCGGCCAATCGTTTTATACGTAGCCAACAAGGTTTCTTTATCCATACCCCAAGTGCTACCGGCTAGCGCTTTAAGTACCTTATTTCTTTTTTTTTTTTTTTTAATACATTTCTTTAATTTATTGAATCTTCAGAAATGAAATGACAATAAGTTTTCGAATCTTAATACTAAAAGAAAATAATAAGTCCAGCCAGTGCTAGACAAAATATTATGATACTACAAAAAATTTATATCCACTGATCCAGTCATCTGTTTTGCGCTTGAGTTAAAGCAAGGGTATCCCTCCTTCTCAACCGAACATGGCCACTAAAGTTAAGGATGTCTCGTGCAAGTGGGTTTGGATGGTGTTCAAGTTTGCTGACATATTTTGAGGCGTATTTGTAAGTTCAACTTTCACCAAAGGAATGCCTACATCTTTGTGAATTCTAGAATTTTTAACGTACCATGGAGCTGCAGTAATTGTACGTAGAATCTTATTTTGACCCCTTTGAATTTTTTCAATGTTGGATGCTGAGGCAGAACCCCATAATTGAATTCCATAACACCAGATTGGCTTTAGAATTGCATTGTACAACAAAAGTTTGCAATCCAACTTTAATGTAGAATTTCTGCCGATTAGCCAATTAATTTGCACTGCTTTTAATCTCATCTGGGTAAGTTTTGCGTCGATATGAGACTTCCAAGTTAAACGACGATCGAGGTGGATTCCGAGGTATTTGACTTCATTGTGTTGCGGGATAAATTTGATTATTTATTCTGATGAACGAGCAGGTATCTTTTCGCAATGTGAAAGTTATATGAATACATTTCTGTTCGTTAACCCTGATTTTCCAAAGCTGCAAGTTCTGTGATGCTATTTGATGGTCCTTATGAACGCTAATAAAGGCTGTATCGTCTGCAAAAGTTGAAGTATGTATTATGGGGTCTAACGGCATATCGGATGCATAAATCAAATATAAAGTTGGACCCAGTATGCTACCCTGGGGTACTCCTGCTTCAATTGGCTGAGCGGGGCTTAAAAAATCGCCTTCTTTGATTGTAAATTTGCGACCATATAAATAACTTTCCATAAGTTTGTGGGTGTTAGCAGGCAGAGTTAATTTAATTTTATGCATTAAACCTTCATGCCAGACTTTGTCGAACGCTTGGGAAACATCAATGAAAAGCGCGGAACAGTATATTTTCTCTTCAAGCGACCGTCTTATCACATTTACCAATCTGTGTGTTTGTTCGATGGTACTGTGTTTAGCTCTGAACCCGAATTGCTGATTTCGGATACATTGAGTGTCGTTCAGAATTGGAATCAACTTAGCCAATAACAATTTTTCAAACAGTTTGAAATTGTCGGCAGTAGACTAATTGGCCTATATGACTCTACTTTAGTGGGGTCCTTCCCTGGCTTAGGAATCATGGTAATCATAGATACCTTCCAATCTGCAGGATAGTATTCTAGGCGTAAAATAGCATTGAAAATAAATAGGATAATTTTTCTAGCTACACGAGGTAACTCCACAAGCATTTTGTTGCTGATTTTATCCATACCTGGAGCTTTTTTAAGATTCAGAGTGCCAATAGCGCTTTGAACATCATTAAAGCTAAGTCTTAGAGGTACAGGTCTAATCACGAGTGGAGGCAAATCAGATGCATTATTTGAGTTGTTTATAGTAAACACATTTCTCAAATGGTTAACAAATAAAATCCCCTTCTCGGAATCATTTCTAGCCCAGTCACCAGTCGGATTTCGCAGAGGAGGCTTTCCTCTAACTGGTCTTTTTAAACCTCGTGCCGCCCTCCATAACGAATAGTCAGATTGTGGGGTACTATCAAGACCCTCCAAGTAAGATTTAAGTGAAGCCATTCTTTGGGTTTCTAAGAAATTTCTTAGTATATCTCTGCATACCCGTAGCCTAGCTTTCAGTTCAGGAGACCTGTGAATTTGTCACTCTCTTCTAACTCTTCTTTTTTCTGACAGGAGATGATCGAGTTCAGCGAAATAAGTTCTATTTGTCCCACTTCTGCACTCAACGTCGTATGTGGAGGCGTGATGTACAGCTCTTCGTATGTCCTCAGTAAACTTGCCAATCGACCCATCAATATCCTCGGTAGTTCTCAACACTACATTTTCCGTGCAGTGGGAACTTAAATACTTTTTATACTTTATCCAACTTACTCTGGTTTTAGATATGTCCCGAAATGGAGAGCCATAGTAGGAGAGTGATCTGAAGACAAGTCTAATGAAGGCTCCACTTGTATCGATTCTACAGGGATATTTTTCACTACTCCGAAGTCAATAACATCGGGAATCTTCCGTCGGTCCGTCGGCCAATAGGTGGGTTGTCCACTTGAGAGTACATGTAAGCCCATTTTAGCAATGGTGTTGAAGAGTACGCGACCCTTTGGGGTTACCAGACGTGAACCCCAAAAAGTGTGTTTGGCGTTAAAGTCACCAGCAACTAAAAATCTAGCTCCAAGGGATTTAAAGAAGTTATGGTATTGGTGTTCTTTTATTGAATATCGAGGCGGCGAATAAATTGATGATAAACCAAAATTGTATTGACAGAACTGAATACAAATGTTTGTTGCTTGTAGGTAATCCTCACATATGTTGTTCATTAAATAATGATTTATTCTGTTCTTTATAAGAATTGCCGATCCTCCACATGCTCTTCCGCGGGGATCTTTAGTATCATACAATACGTAGCCATTAATTTTGAAGTACGCTGTCGCCGTCAAGTGAGTTTCAGCAATCATCATGACATCAATCTGCTTATCCACCAGGAAGTGTTCCAGTTCGTTTTTATGTTGCCGGAGGCCGTTCGCATTCCAAAAACAAATTTTTAAACAAATCATTTCTTTAAAATGGCTTGTAAGATAGTGGATTGCATTTTCAGCATTTCCTGCATCATGGATGTCATAGTGGTCGTAAAAGTGTTCATGGTTTGGACAAGTGTCTGCAATGTAGTCTCTAGAGTGTTAATATTAGGCTCGTAATATTGTGATTTAGGTGCCTGCTACAAACCTGGCATATTAGATTTAACCACGTTAGCGTAAGAAACTTGTCTAGAACTAGGCGCGTTTACATGACTAGTGGACCGTAACAATTGCGGGAAATTGTCACTCGATGCCAAAATAGGCTGTTGACGATGATCAGGTAATACTGACGTCTTGTTGGTACTTATGGCTTTCAAATGAGTGTAAATTGGACAACCTCTATAATTTGCGGTATGATTACCTCCGCAGTTACTGCATTTTTTTATTTTTACGTCAGTTTTGGACTTATTACATTGAGCAGTTGGATGTAGTTCCCCACACGCAACACAAACAGACGGCAATTTACAGTACGCTTTGGTGTGACCAAATTCTTGACAGTTGAGACACTGGACGGGTCCCTGACGCTTATGTGGTTCTTCCACGGTGATTCTACGATGCAGAAGGTACATCAGATTGTAGATGGGATGGGACTCGTTTTTCTTTAAGACAACATCTCCAGGTTCCAATTCTACCCTGAACATGGGCTGAGGGATCTTTTCACGGTTTCTAATATTCACTACGCTCTTGATTTTGAACCCTTTGTCCATTAAACCGGTCTTTATCTCCGCGGGATCAACACATGGGTCTATACCCTTTAGAACGACTTGGAGTCCTTTAGCGCTTTTGAGCTGGTAGGTATAGAAATCCCTAGTCTCCCTCTCCAACTGGTTGGACAATTTTCGAAAATCATCTTCCCTATTCACTTGGATCTTTGTCTCGCAGATATTTCCATGTTTAATTGAGGTTACGCTAAACATGTTTTCACCTACTACAGCAACAATTCCTTGTATCAGTTTGTTGGAAGTGGGCTCTCTCAGGTAAATTGGTGGGGGCTTAAATGTCTTTTTCGGTATCTCTGGATCAGCCGTCTGAAGTAGAGAAAATCTGTTTTGGTCATTTGGTTTACCACTATTGACGGTCTTAGGAACTTTTGAGTTGGAAGACATTTGAGTAGATGTCGGGCTTCTCTGTCGCTTGAGAACGGTTATGTACTTATCCATACCTACTTGTTTTTTGGGTTTGACTGCACTATTTGATGAAGATGATGTTTTTTCATCTGTTGAAATCACTATATTGGGCGAACAGGAACGACGCCGTTCTACGGCTCTTGTAGTGAGAAAATTCTCCAGAGATTTTTTTAAGGATTCTTCCTCTGAGACCCATTTAGTTTTTCTAGACGAGCTAAGCTCTTTCTCAGAATTACATCTGAGAGGAACACTCATACAATTTTTATGCGATTTTTAATATTTTATTTTTATATTTTTACCTATTACGAGTTATTTTTTTCACTTTTTTGTTTAATTTCAACTTTTTACACTTTTTTACCTATTACGATTTTTTCACCGAAAATTCAGCCGCACTAAAAGTAACACGTCCGAACAGTTCGATGAGACGAGACTGAATCCTTATTTCTACTTCGCAGTTTGTGCGTGATTGCAGTGGCGTGAGCTGAGGAGGTAAACAGGCTACCAAACGTGACTCCCAAGATTTTTGGGTGGTTCACTGTCGGCATTTGTGTGCCGTCGACTTCTATGCCAAGATTAATTTTTACCTCCTTCGTCCAGGTGGTGAAGAGTGTTGCTGAAGACTTCGCTGGTGATAGTTGCAGGTTCCTTGCAGTGAAGAAAGCGTGTATTTCACTGAGATAACTGTTCACTTGATCACATAAGTCATCAATGTTGTGGCCTGTTGCCATTATTGTGCAATCGTCCGCGTATGATGTCACTTCCACTCCCTTTGGAGGTGTGGGGAGGTTAGAGATGTAGAAGTTAAACAGAAGTGGCGACAGGACCCCGCCATGAGGAACTCCTTGTTTAACTCTGCGAGGTTGTGAGCGTTTGTCTCTAAACTCAACGAACGATTGACGGCCACTCAGATAGTTCACGATCCATATCTTCGTATAGTTGGGCTTGTGGAATGCAGGATGTCTTGGAAGAGGGTAGCGTGGCTGACGGTATCGAAAGCTTTCAATAGATTGAGCGCAACGAGGATCGTCCTTTCACAGGGTCTCTGCTGCTTCAAGCCCTGTGAGATCTGAGTGGTAATGGCTGTTAATGCTGTGGTGGTACTGTACATTTTGCAGAATCCATGCTGGTGACGTGCTGCTGGTAGGTGTTGGGTTAGCTGGGGGAGGAGGAGAGCCTCTAGAGTTTTTGCGACCGGTGATAAAAGGGAAATCGGCCTGTAGGATGTTCCCTCTACCTTTTTTCCAGGCATTAGGTATTATCAAGCTTCTTACTGACAGGTTAAGAACCGACGTCAGATACTCGACTCCCCGCTCGCCAAGGTGTTTTAACATCAGCGTGGATATACCATCTGGGCCAATAGCCTTGGATGGTTTAGCTGCATTGATGACCTCTGCAACTTCAGTTCATGTGAATAGTTGTGGTATGTCTAAGACTGGAAGGTTGCGTAGTTTACGTACAACACTTCGTTTCGCCTTGTCTCTCTCGGGGTGCTCAATAAATTGTCGGCAGAACGCTCGCGAGCACCGTTCAGGGTCTGATATTGTGTTGTCAGCGAACTTAATCGCGACCCTGTCATCCTTCTTCATTGGGTTGGAGAGAGATCTGACTGTTGACCACAACTTACCAACTCCTGAACTTAAGTTGCAGTTCTTTAAATGGTCTAACCATTTTTCCCGCTTATCCTCATTTACCAATCTGCTGATGTTGCGGTTCAGCTGTGCGATTCTTGGATCGTCAGGGTTGGTATTTCGGATCTCATCACGCTCATCTGCTAGTTCCGCTGCTTCTGCTGGGAAGTTCGGGCGAACTACTGATAATCGACCAGCTGGAATGTAGCGAGCGGCTGCTGCTGTGATGGTTTCGCGAAATTTCCTTTCTGCTTGGTGTATGTTGGAAGGTGTAAGAAGACTATTAAAGATGTGATCAGTGAAGTTTCTGAAGCCGTGCCAGTCTGCTTTCTTCTGATTGATGTAAGTACGGCGTTCAGAAACGATGAAATCTTTGGGTCGATCCAGACAAATGATTATGGGTAGATGATCTGATCCTAGAGTAACTACTGCTCGCCAGGTTGCGTAGTTGATCAGACCAGGACTCGCTATGGTGATGTCTGGTGAGCTTGCGCAGTTTCCCATAATCCGTGTGGGGGCATCATCATTCAGTGTGCAGAAGTCAGATTCGTCAATTTGTTCCGCTAACGACGTACCCCTTTGGTCTTCCCCTAGATTAGAGTGCCAAAGTTGGTGGTGCGCGTTAAAGTCCCCAAGCACTAGGCGTGTATTGCCATTTAGGAATGTCCTAATGTCGGGGCGGTTGCCTGTTGGACAGCTGCCTACTGGCTCCAACTCCGTATCTCCTGATTTGGCCGCAATACCTTGAGCTTCGAGTGTCAAGATCAAGAGATAGAACTCTATACTGCACGGTATTGCGTATTATGAATGCGATGCCTCCACCGTAACCTCTGGTGCGGTCTTTTCGGAGAATGTTGTATCCGTTACAACTGAGCAAACTGGAATTGTTCGTCAGTTTTGTCTCCTGGACCGCAGCGACCATGATGTTGTTTTGTTGCATAAATCTAGTTATCTCGGCTACTTTACTTTGGAGACCATTGCAGTTGAACTGCAATATGGATATCGCCCCAGGTCTCCGGAAAGCAATCACAGGTGCTAGGGAGGGTGGTGGCGTAGCGTATGAGCTTGATGATGACGATGTAGATGACGCTGATGAGTTTCGTCGTTAGCAGCATGGGGCGACGAAATTTATTGACCACTCCCTTTCGTTATTAAGTCCGGAGCATTTTCTGAGGTGACACCAGCCCATACAGGAGTTGCACCTTAATTGGGTGGACATGTGGTGCAGTCTGTTCTGGCATACTGTGCAGAACCAAGGTCCGGGATTTATTTTAATTCCGGCACGGACCAAAAGGATTTGGAGCAACAATGCCGGAAGATGTTGCTCCAATTTTAAAAATAAATAGTTGTTGCTGATGTTGACAGCCCTTGGCCGAATAAATTCGGGTAATTCCGGTGCGTAGAACCGGGAATGGTGTTTTCAAATCGCATACAGTTTTAAAAACGCAGAACACATTTTGACCTGTTCTGAAATCGCTACGATTTGCTAGCGTTTTGCCATTTTTCGAAGCTATGTTCGAACAATAAAAACAGATGTTTTGTCATAAAATAACGTAAGCAAATAAATAAATTTGAAATTAAAATGCATTACATTACTTTTCGAAGATCAAGTTGGTCAGCTGTTTGCACAAATCGCTATTTCAAAAGTAAACAATTGAAACAGACAATTGACAAACTCAAAGAAAATTTTTAAATTGCATAGTTTTAATTAAAATTGTGGAAAATGTTACAAGCTTTAGATTAAATAAAAAGAAAACATATTAAATTTAAATTGTGCATCATTTCATTTTGTGTTTAAAGTGCAGTTTCAATAAACTAAGCCAGATCGCTTCAATATACACTAGCGGTTTGAAAACGCCAAATTTCTAGCGTTTTCGTTTGTCTGAACACCTCTTTGGCGTTTTCAAATCGAAAACGCCAATTTTAAGCGTTTTGCGTTTTTCAGAATATGGGCGATAGTAAGTAAGCGAAAGTAAATAATTAAAGTGTCATTTTCTTGCCGAAATTTTACTGTTTGGTAATTTTCGCTCTGGAGAAATCTCCAGTCCATTCTTGGCCAGCTCAGCAGCCATTTCTTTATATATATGGGAGTTCTTCCTTTTTCCTCTTAACTCATCCATTTTTTCCTCCCATAATTCCACAAAAACATTTTCTGTGTGCACTGTCCAAAAGCTTCGTTTTCTTCTAATTTTTTTTATTTGTTGTTGCTGCTATTTCCATTATTTTTAATTTTTTTAATTTCAACATTCCACTCGTAACGTGTTTTTTAATTTAATTTATTTTTATTGTCATTATCAGTTGTTTTCAATATTTTTAACTGGTGGCACTGAATTTAGTACAACTAAAACATGGTTGTATTTCATAAAACCTACTTAAAACCAAATCAAAAAAGGTTTTAAGATGGTTTTTACAAAATTATTTTGTATGGTAAAACCAAGTTTTATTGTTTGGTTTTAACGTTAAAACCAAATTTTATGTTAAAACCTTAGGTGTGAAAACACTATAAAGTTTTCGAACCAGGGTTTAAAAATGCTTAACTATTTGCAAGCACTACGTATGTGCTTAACTTTAACTAGAAGAAAATACACAAGCAAAAGCAGATCACAAAGTCAAAAAACAAAAATAAAACTATTGGCCCATAATCATAGTCATAGAAAAAGCATACTTTAAGTAAAAGTAGACTTTTAAACAACAAAAATATATACATTTTGTTCCGAATTTAAAACAAAAGCATGCTTTTGCTTAACCCTATATGGGTACTCTTTATTTTTGTACATTAAAGTTACTGTTCGTTAAATCGACGAAAAATTTCTAAAAATAATTTTCGCGGAACAGTTTTTAAAGTTAAAAATAAACAAACATATTTTTATTTCAGAAATAACAAAAAAAAAATATAATGTAACATAATTTTGTTTTTTTCTATCTTAAAATTCGATACGAATTTGACTCTTTTTATGAGTTTTATAATAGAGAGTAAATGAGCTTCGTCGATTCGACGAACAGTAACCATCCAGGGTTAAAGTATGATTTTACTATGACTATGATTATGGGCCATTGACTGTAGCTTAACTATGTGATTTTATTTGCTGACACAGTCAGCCACAGCAATTCACTTTAAAAAATTTGCTGCTGCTTAAAATTTACAGTTTTTGAATTTTTCTTTAATGCTTTTGCTGAGCTAAAAACTGTGAACGTTTGTAGTGCTGAAGTTAAGCAAGTCTTATTTTCGTATAAGTAAATAATAATACTATGTTTCCACGACGACTTGAATCACCTGCTTCGCCTTCTGAATCATGTTTATGAATCATGCTGTTTACATGACTAATAAACTTGATTCGATTTGACAGTTGTCTTTAATAAACAAACAGAATAAAAAAAAACAGAATTTACAATTTGTGGAAAATAATTTTTTTTAATGGACAAACAAAAGTGAGTGGATATTAGTTAGCTTATTTGAAAAAAAAATCATACATTCGTACGTATTTACTTTCTTTACTTCCAGCAACAACAATATAATTTGCTTTGTTTACAATAATATTAAATTTTTACAGCTAGTGCAGATAAACTTGCGATAACAATTAGAGAAGAGTGCAATTTTTCGTGCTTCGCAAGTAGATTCAATATGAATCTACTTGATTCGCTCTTAAAATTTTGTATGGTGAAGCAAGTTGTTTCGCACACAGCGTTACCGTTGGAAAATTTGAGAAAGTCGCACAAAAAGGGGATTTATTAAAAAAAAGGGGCACCACTCTTAAAAAGACGGAAAATAAACAAAACAAAAATAAAAATCGTATTTTTTTCATTTAAATGTTGTATATGATGTATGTTTACATATGCATATAATAAAAAAAATTAATAAAAACACTAATATGTATCAAGTAAAATAAAAAAAAGGTACACAAAAAGTGGCAAGGCATCTGTAAAAGGGTCAAATTGCCACTTTAGTCGCATCAACGGTAACGCTGTTCGCACATGATTGTGGTGTGAAGCATGAATAGAGAGCGAAGCATGTACCGTGGAAACATAGTATAAGTAAGTGCAATCTATTGTATTTTTAATTAAAAGCACAACCGTGAATATTTACTGTGTCTTTGTTGGTTTTCTTTTGTTTTTCATTATATGGTCACACACACACAACGTACACTAGTGCTGCACATTTTTATTCGTGCGAAAACCCGGTTACTATTTAATTAATTGTGAAAAGTGAATTTTTTACTTTTTTATTAATTTTTTTGCCCTAAAAATTTAAGTAATTAATTAAATACATTTTTTAATCGCTATAAACGAATAATTTATTAGTGAATATATAACATTCGATTGACCAATAGTGGGTACCCGTTAATATTTTGCAGCAGCACAAGTGTTTTAATAGATTTTTTCCGTTTTTTAATTTAACGAAGTTGTTTTACACTTACGGAATTCCTTATTAAGTGAAACTTAACCCGATTTTTTTCTTAATATCACAAATTTAACCCGGTTTTATATATATATATATATATACATATATATATTGTACGTGATATTTACCCATTGTATTAAACAATGAATTCGAGTGTCAAAAATTCGCTTTGTTGAATATATATTTTTTTATACCCAGTATTTATATTTTTATTCTATAAATTTATTTTATACATTTTATTTTGCCTTCGCTGAAAGAATTTGTAATTCTCTTTTTAAATTGGATAGAATTATCTATTTTTACCCACAGTTTCGTTATCGTTTCTTCTCTATTAGAAAAAGCAAATCTTTTATCTGATTTTTTCCTGACGTTGGGCTTAAATTTTTACTCGCGTTTTGTAATATAATTTTTATAAAAATTTCTCCATATCGATTGAGATCAAGAATGGATGTGACTACTTTAATCCGCAATGCCGATCGTATGGCAGACATTGAGGCATATATTGCCAGTATACCCGTGGTGGAACACCAACTCGGTTCTTTAAGTAGTTATGAGGAAGCGCTTAAACGGTTATGGGAAGCTGTTCGGCTATCTTATGACTCCTTGTTAATTGAGGCCGAAAGGTTGAAAGATCCCCAGATTATCGAACTGAAAGCCAAGTACTTTCAGTCTTACGGCACATACACCCGGGGGATATCTCTTATAACAGGTCACCTAGAACGACTTAGATTATCGACACAGGGCGAAAGGTCCATTGCGCAGTCTGCGCCAATGATTAATTTACCTCCGTGCGACACCCCAATATTCTATGGTGACTATAAGAGTTGGACCTCATTTCGAGATATGTTCTCAGCTTTGTATGGTAATAACCCCCGTTTAACCCCAGTACAAAAATTGTACTACCTGTTGCAGAAAACTGCAAAGGATGCACATGATACCATACAAACTGTGCCACTTACCAACGATGGCTATGAAATCGCATGGAAAAGGTTGGTTGACACATATGAGAACAAAGATGCCCTCATAAACGAACAGCTTCGAACCCTACTAAATATTAAACCGCTTTCACAAGAATCAGGTTCGACTATTAAAAATTTGCAAAGAACGATAAACGATTGCATTACAAATTTGTCATTACTTGAAGTAACCCCTGAAATATTTTACCACGTAGTGCTGGTGTATATTTGTGCTACAAAGTTACCTGAAAACACACTGAGTCTCTGGGAACAGTCCAAAAGACTTTCTAAAAATTCCCCTAAATGGGATGATATGGACGCTTTTCTAACAGCGCATTTTAAAACTCTCGAGTCAATTTCTGACATAAGGAAGTCCCATTTAAACCCCGTTCAAAACTCGAACAAAAACTCCACAACTGCTAGTTCCCGAAATACCCCTAATTTTAATGCTGCCAAAAAATCGTCACATGAAAATAGACAGATTCAAAGTTTTGCGACCCAAACTGGGCAAACACCAAATGTTTGTCGTTGTTTCCTTTGTCAAGGTTCTCACCCCATTAGACTATGCCCCAGTTTTTTGAGTAAAAATGTTGATGAAAGAATGTCAATAGTGAAACGACTAAAGTGTTGTTCGAACTGTTTGGCAACCTCCCACGAGTACAAGAATTGTAAAAGTATTCATGTGTGTTCACTATGTAAACAAAAGCACCACTCCCTGCTTCATAGAGATATAAAGTCACATATGTCTGCCAGTAATTCACCCCAGCTCCCTATAGCCAATGGTACGACTATGTCTTCATCTCAACCCCCCGTTCATTTGAACCCCAATCCAGCTAGCAGTCCTTCTCAACCCCCGATTAATTTTGCCCCATCAACTTCTACCGCGGCTCATAATCTGCAAACTTATTCCGCACAGCTCAAGTCGAACCCCAATACAGCAGTCCTTTTGGGCTCAGCAGTGTGTATAGTGCACATAAACGATATTAGATGTGCCGCTCGAGCCTTAGTTGACCCTGGTTCGCAAGGTACCTTTATTTCAAGGAGTGCATACGTTGTTGAGAAAATTACCGGTCGGTTGCCCTCGTCTAATATCAGAATACATCCAAATGGCAACCTGATCGCCCAGAGAACCGTGTTCGGGTGGATAGTTACTGGTGAAGTTATTCAGCCCCGACCCTTACACTCTATATCATCGTTTTGTACCCATCTCGAGTTGAACACTCAACTTTCGCGTTTTTGGGAACTTGAAGAAGTTCCACAAGCGACCCAGTTATCTGAAGACGATAAATATTGTGAGGAACTTTACTGTACCACCACTTTTAGAAACCCCGATGGCCGTTACCTTGTCTCTCTCCCATTTCGCCGAGAATTTTCAAATGAATTGGTATTAGGAGATTCTCGTAAAAACGCCTTTTCCCAGTTTGTGCGAAATGAAACGCGTTTGTTGAAAAACCCCGAATTAAAATCCCAATACGACAATGTAGTTCGTGAATATATTGAAATGGGACATGCAAAAGCCGTCAAAACCCCAGTTTCCACTGCGAATAATTATTATTTACCCCATCACGCAGTGTTTAAACCCGATAGCATTACCACGAAACTCAGAGTCGTATTTAATGCTTCAAACCCTTCCTCCAATGGCGTGAGCCTTAATAATGCTCTATACCCTGGTCCTGTTTTACAGACGGATCTTACTATTTTATTGCTGCGTTGGCGATTTTTCCGTTACGTTTTTAATGCAGACATTGAGAAAATGTATCGCCAGATACTTGTTCATCCCAATCAAACCCAATATCAAAAAATATTGTTTCGTGATGATCCTGTAGCTGAAGTTAAGGACTATGAGCTTAGTACGGTCACGTTTGGAGTAAACTGTGCACCGTACTTAGCGATTCGTATTTAATGCTTCAAACCCTTCCTCTAATGGCGTGAGCCTTAATAATGCTCTATACCCTGGTCCTGTTTTACAGACGGGTCTTACTATTATATTGCTGCGTTAGCGATTTTTCCGTTACGTTTTTAATGCAGACATTGAGAAAATGTATCTCCAGATATCGTTTGGAGTAAACTGTGCACCGTACTTAGCGATTCGTACTCTATTACAACTGGCTGATTATTGTAAACCCCAGAGTCCTGCGGCATCCGAAATTTTGAAAACCCAAATGTACGTTGATGACGTGCTTTCTGGCTCTTATGAGCTAGAAGACGCTTTCAAGAGACGTAATGAACTAACCCATGTTCTTGGCTCAGCTGGTTTCGTTTTGTGAAAATGGACGGCCAATCATTTACGACTCTTGGAAGATTTACCCCGTGAGAATCTGCTTGATGCAGACTTCTTAAAGTTTTCGGATGCCAGTACTACTAAAACCCTAGGCTTGCGATGGGATGCGACTAAAGATTGTTTCTTTTTCAAAATTACATCGCCAGGATATTGTCACGAAACGTGGTGTCCTGTCTGAAATAGCGAAGTTGTTTGATTCAGCCGGGTGGTTGGAAAGACAAGACAGAATGGGATGAAGTTTTGAACCCCCTAACCCTATCTCAATGGAGCGCATTTTTAAACGACTACCCTAATGTCGAGAAAATTAACATTCCAAGATAAGTTGGCATGGCCCTGTATGGTTAAGACAATCTCGTGACTACTGGCCGCGTCACCCCCCTATCGACCACCAACACCTTGAAGTTCAGTCATTTTCAGTTCAGCTCGAACGCCCGTATGACATATTAGAGCGATATTCAGATTTATCGCGTGCAATGCGAATTACTTCGTATTTGTTCAGGTGTTTACAGTATTTGAGAACCCAAAAATGCTCGTATGATACCTTGATTTTAACCCAGTCAGAAATGAAATTCACCCGAGATCGCTTGGTTCTTATGTGTCAGAGGAACTTTATACCTGTAATAAACTCAACGTTCGAAATGAAAACAAGTGGAGTTTATTATAATTTTAATTAACAAAGTATTTATTTAATATTCTGTAGGTTTACGAAGTAATTCAGTTGCTGTATAAAAAAGGAATGACTTAAAAGATAATCTACAATAAGCAAGAATACAGCAAAAGGTTTCCAGTAATCCATTTACTGTTGTTAATAACTGTATACATACAAACTCTTGGCAAAAGCTCTTTATAAGCTTTACTCATTTTAAGAGTAAATAAATAGTTTGATCTCTGCGATACAGTATATACCCTACAACTACCCCCTTCATAAATTTGTTTCTCACTATAATACAGTCATTAAATATTTCATTTTACAATGCTTAAAAATATATTGGGTCAGTTAAACAAAACATATACATATGTATATATTTAACAATAATTCTTTTCTTTTTATATACATATGTATTTTGAATTATAAATGCTATTTAAAATTTTAACTATACATTATAATTTTCTGGTTTTTCTTTTCCTTAAATTATATTTTACATTTTCTTTTAAAATTATATTTTCATTTTGTATTTCTTCAGAAGTTATATTTTCTTCTTTATTATTTTCAATATTAGTTACTTTAACTGGATCTTCAATACTTTGTTGGATACTTGGAGAAAAGATCTGTAACGGATCAAGAACAGTTGTTGGAATTTCAGATTGTTCATTTAGAGGTTCCGTACATAATACAATTTGGTTTGCATGCCTTTTCCATGTTTTATCATTTTTTGTTTTTATTAAATAGGTTTGCTTGCCAAGTTTTTTAAATACGGAGCCTCTAATCCAAGAAACTTTTCCCGGAGTTGAATAATCTTTACACACAACATTATCGTTTTCATTAAAAATAGTTTTCTTTTTGCCTTTATAAAATTTAATCTGACTATCTTGTTTGGTTTTTGCATTTAGATTAACTTGATCTGTATTAATTTTAATCACTTTTCGATTTGGATTAATTATATCAAGCCTTGTTCTCAATTGACGTTGATTAAACATTAACTGAGCTGGTGAGACACTAGTACTAGAATGAACTGTGTTTCTATAATCAAATAAAAATCTACATAGTACACTATGGAATTCGGATATTGGTACATTATATAAACTCCGCTTAAGAGCATTTTTAAGGGTTTTTACTGAATTTTCAGCCTGCCCATTAGTGGCAGGATTTCCTACTGGACTTGTAATGTGTTCAATACCGTTAATTTTTAAAAAATTATTAAATTCATTGGACACAAATGAAGTACCATTATCCGAAACGATACATTTTGGCAAACCAAATCGAGCAAACAATTCTCTTAAAACTTGGATAACTGCGCGACTAGTGGTATTTGTACCCATATCAATGCATTCAATCCATTTACTGCTACTGTCCACCACAACTAGGCACCAGCGTTTGAAAAACGGTCCAAAGAAGTCTATATGTAATCTTGACCACACTTCTTCTGCTCTCGGCCAAGGAATTAACTCTTGCTGAGGTGGGTTGGATCGTGTCATTAAACATAAGTCACAAGCCTTAAAAATTTTTTCTAAATCTCTGCCTTGATTTGGCCACCAACAACATTCACGAGCCATCGCTTTCATTTTCACTATGCCCATATGTGATGCATGTAACAAATTGACAACTTCACCTCTTAATTTTTTAGGTATAATCACCCTATAGCCCCAAAACAAACTATTTGATTCAAACGACAATTCGTTTCTTTTTAAAAAAAATGGAAGTAATTCGGTTTCTGAACACTTTGCAGGCCAGCCTGATTCAACGTTTTTCCGCACTTTTTTCAACAGTTCATCTTTTTCAGTTTCTGAACTGATGGTTTCAAAATTTAAAAAATTTGAATCATTTTGAATTTCCTTTACGTAATTTACGTATACATCGGATGGAAAATCATCCAATTTTAAATCGGATTCCCTAGGATATCGCGAAAAATAGTCCGCCACATTACTTTTTGATTTAATATGGGCAATATCAAATTGATACCCCGACAAGGTTAATGCTATTCGCTGCAATCTATTTGATGCCATGACCGGAATTCCTTTTTTAAGGTTAAAAATGTGATGCAACGGTTTGTTGTCCGTAACTAACGTAAACTGACGCCCGTACAAATACTGGTGAAACTTTTTAACACCAAACAAAATTGCAACGGCTTCACGATCCAATTGCGAATACCGCTTTTCAGTATCTGTTAACGTTCTAGAAGCGAACTCAACTGGCCTGTCTTCGCCCTTCTCATCAATCTGTGACAATACAGCACCTACTCCGACAGGACTAGCATCTACAGTCACCTTTGTTTTAAAATTAGCATTAAAATGTGCTAAACAATTTTTTGAAACTAGACTATTTTTTAATTCTTCCACGGCCCCCGAACACTCTGCAGTCCATTTAAATTCTGTATCGGCTCTAAGTAAACTATGTAATGGATGCAGCAATGTGGACACGTTTGGCAAAAATCTCCTATAAAAATTCACAACTCCTAAAAACGCTTGCAACTCTTTGACATTTTCAGGATTTGGAATTTTGGAAATGTCACTAATTTTTTTTGGGATTCATATGCAAACCCTGTTTGTCAATAACATGACCCAAATATTCTATTTTCTTACAAAAAAATTCACATTTTACGGGTGATAATTTAAAACCAACATCATTTAAAATGTTTAGAACTCGTTCAAGACGTTCATTGTGAAGTTTACGATTTGGCGCACTAATTAGAATGTCGTCTAAAAATACCACAACACCATCCAAACCTGCCAACAGCGAATCCATGATTCTTTGAAAAATCGCAGGGGCTGAGGCTAAGCCATATATCAGCCTCGTATACTGAAAAAGACCTTTCGAAGTCGAAATAGTTGTATATTTACGAGATTCCTCATCTAACTCTATTTGTTGATATGCCATACTTAAATCCAGCTTTGTAAATTCCTCCCCACCATATAATTTAGAAAAAATTTCCTCAATCCGGGGCAAAGGATACTTTTCTATCATTAAGTATGGGTTTATGGTTACCTTAAAATCTCCGCAAATTCTAACGCTACCATCTTTTTTCAATATTGGCACTATTGGTGTACCCCACTCGCTGTAGTCAACTGGTTTTAAAATTTCCATTTTTACCAAATCATCTAACCCTGCTTCCACTTTATTTTTTTATTGCCAGAGGTAAAGGTCTTGGTCTAAAAAATTTAGGAACGGCGTCCTCTTTTAATTTTAACCCGGCCTTACTCATTTTAAACCTTCCCAAACCACCATCAAACAATTTGTTAAATTTTTTAACTATAGGGTTACTTTCTATCATTTGAAGTTCAGATGCGTAATTAATATTACCAATCTCAATCTCAAATGCCTTTAAAAAATTCCGACCCAAAAGTGGTGGACCCCCATGTTTAATCACAATAATTGGAATGACTTTTTCTTTATCACCGTATTGAATGAACACATCACAAGCTCCGATAGGAATTATATTTGTACCATTATACGCTTTCAATAGCATATCTATTTTACGAAGACTATAATTACTAAAAGTAGCTTTGTATGTATTTTCCGAAATTACAGTATTTTCTGAACCCGTATCCAACTCCATATCTAATGGTTTACCATTTATTTTAACTTTAATTTTAATAGGTCCATCTTTTGGACTTGTAAAAGAAAATAGACTTAACTCCCTATTCACATTTTCTAAAAAATTAAAATTTTTTGCTCTACACACTTTTTTTAAATGCCCTTTTTTCTGGCATTGATTACACTCGTAATTTTTAAACTTACATTGTTCACTTTTATGATTTTTAAAACCACATACTTCACATTGTTGGTCCGTTTTCTTTTTATGTTGCCGCGCCATCTTGTTCTTCGATTCCCTTTTGTCGCTACCGCCATTTACTTTCCTGTCCGCAGCGCCATTTATTTTTTTTATGAAATTTACCTGCTCTTCTTTTACCGCCACTGTATCATATTGGTGTTTTGCGTACTCTACATTGTTGGCAATTTCAACCACCTTGTCGAACGAACACGCCACCGATTCCAACCCCATTACAAATTTATCCCGCATTGCTGTTGATAAACACGTACCAAACTCACAGTTCACTGCTAATGATCGAACTCGTACGGCCCATTCGTTGATTGTCTTCGTAGCCAATTTCGAAGCATTATAAAATTTGTACCTTTCGGCAAAACCAGATGTTGGTGGCTTGAAATGTTTTTTCATTACCTCCATACACAGCCCATAAGTTGTTGTTGCATCTTCTATTTTTGTCGGACTCAGCAAATTCTGTAACAGCATATATGATGTTTCCTCTAATGATGTCAATAAAATTGCCTTTCTTTTGACCATATTATCTATGTCATTCGCCACCAGAAATTGTTCCATTTGATTTTCAAAAATCACCCAATTGTTTTGCGTATGATCAAAACTTGGAACTCTGCCAACGATTTGTGCATTTTGGGTAGCCATCTTTGCTTTTTTTTTCAAACTTCTTTCTGCTGCACACGTTCACTTTTATCAGAATTTTTAAGCTTGTTTTGTCCTCGTCGCCACTGTAATAAACTCAACGTTCGAAATGAAAACAAGTGGAGTTTATTATAATTTTAATTAACAAAGTATTTATTTAATATTCTGTAGGTTTACGAAGTAATTCAGTTGCTGTATAAAAAAGGAATGACTTAACAGATAATCTACAATAAGCAAGAATACAGCAAAAGGTTTCCAGTAATCCATTTACTGTTGTTAATAACTGTATACATACAAACTCTTGGCAAAAGCTCTTTATAAGCTTTACTCATTTTAAGAGTAAATAAATAGTTTGATCTCTGCGATACAGTATATACCCTACAATACCAGAATATACTCAGCTTTCAAAAGGTATGCCCGTACCTTCAAAGAGCAGCCTGCTCACTTTGAACCCTTTTACAGATTCAAATGGCTTTATTAGAATAAATGGTCGATGGGCAAGATCGCACGGTTTGACGTATGACGAGCGATTTCCTAAGATTTTACCCTATTCTGCACGTTTTACTAGTTTGTTTGTTGAACATGTGCACAGGTGCTGTGCTCATGGCGGTCATTCGTTGATGCTTCGTCTCATTACAATTGAATTTTGGGTTCCCAAGCTAAAAAATCTTATCCGTATAGTAATCCATAATTGTAAGGAATGTACTATTTACCGAAAGAAGTCCGGCCAGCAAATTGTGGCTGCATTACCCCGCGAGCGATGCTCTATATCAAGACCGTTTACTCATACTGATTTATATTGCGCAGGTCCGTTCGACATTAAGTCCTACATCGGTAGAGCTTGTCGAATTGCTAAAGGCTATGTTTTAGTTTTCGTTTGTTTTGCAACGAAGGCTATTCATTTAGCCACTGGTGATATGACGACGGAAACATTCCTTGCGGCTTTTACTCGTTTCTTCTCTCGTCGTGGTTGTCCTTCTCACCTATATTCCGATAACGGAACTGCATTTGTCGGTGCAAATAATTTACTCGAAGTTGACCGAAAGCAGTTTTTATCTGAAGTAAAGAGAAAGTTACTTGTACGGAATAGTTTTCAGCCGGTTGAATGGCATTTTATTCCCCCCGGTGTTCCTCATATGGGTGGTTTATGGAAAGCCGGTGTAAAGAGCGTGAAATCTCATTTACGGAAAATTTCTGGTGTTCAGAAATTTACTTTTGAGGATTTTACTACCATGCCTAAATTCAATACCGTTAACTGCTATGACCGATGAGCCATCTGATTTAGTTCCTCTAACACCAGGTAATTTTCTGATTGGTGCGCCTCTTCTGTCATCCCCTGAACCCGATCACGCTGATCTATCTTTGAGTGTTGCCAATAGGTGGCAAAAGTTGAAGATATTTCACCACTACTTTGCGCAGCGGTGGAAATAAGAGTACCTCAAAGAGCTTCATCGTCGTGTAAAATGGAAATACTCCCAAAAAGATTTCGAAGTAAGTGATTTAGTGGTTATTCGTCAAGATAATTTACTCCCTAGTGAATGGCGACTAGGACGAATAGAGAGGACTCATGTTTGATATGACTCTAAGGTCCGCACAGCGGACGTGAGAACAGCTTCAAGAATTTTTACCCGACCCATCGGGACGCTTGTTTTTTTTTTTTTTTTTCAAGTTCGTTTATTTATTTATGCTTACACTACAATAAACAATAGTCTACATATTTACCTATTTACTTAAATACATTATCCCGATAACGGGCACTCGAGTATTTTTTATATACAAATCTATATTTTTTTATTTTAAAATAAACTATATTCAAGTCGTGCTAAACGAGAGATTATATTAATTTGTAATGAAAAATATTAATATAAAAACATTACATATCTATGAGGTTAGTATAAAAAGTTATAGTCTAAGCTTAAAATAATATATAAAAAAAAGGAAATATTTTAGTAATCTATTCATCCAACCTCCAGAATTTTCTGGTATTTTTGTTTTGAAGTTCTCGATTACTTAAACTCCTATCATATCTGTTTGAATTATACAAAAAGTTGAATTGATAGCCTTATCATTAGCCCGTCTAAATTTGTGATAAAATATTGGAACATTATTTTCATCTTGGATAATATTTAATGTATCTAGGTACAAGAATGACTCTGGTGGACCTAGTCCTTTTTCAAGGGCATTTGAAATGTAAGCAAAACTTGTGTAGTATGGTGCCATTATTAAATTATTTTCGGTACAGTATGAGCTTCTCAAAATGCAATTTCTAATTAGGTTAATAATGAAGTTATCAATTCTTATAACATTTGTTTTTTGTTTGAAACATATTTTAAATAATTGCTTTCCGTTGATCTAAATAACGACGTGCAAGCTCTTAAACATTTTCTTTCAAACACCCATAGTTTTTCCATGTAGGAAGCTGATATGTTGAACCATATAGGACAACCATATGTAAGAATTGGTCTTATGAGCGATTGATACATAATTATTTTTACCGATGCTGTTATGTAGTTTGAGTAAAACAGAGATTTGTACATGAAAAACGCTTTTTGTGCTCTTCTAATGACGTCTTTGACGTGTTCATTATAGTATAAAAATTTATCTATTTGTATGCCCAAGTATCTGACAGATTGTTTGTTTGTAATTAATATTTGATTTACACTGGATCTCAATTCAAACGATTTCCAATTCTTTTTTATGTTGGTGTTACATTTACCTACAGGGGGCCTAAATAAAATTGTTTCACATTTATTTATATTTAACTTCATAAACCAATCAACTGCAAACTTTTCTACAACAATAAATGATTCCTGAAGCTTTGCATTTATTGTTACAATTGTTGTGTCGGCGTGGTATATAACGATCAGCGTTGCCACGACCAAAAAAATTTTGTAACCAAAATGTAAAAAAAAGTAACCAAAAGCAAAAAAAAGTAACCAAAATTTTTATATATTTAAAATTTTATTTATACTTCAGTTAAAAAATATATATGTAAAATATAAATTAACCATTGCATTTCAGTTTGCAGTTTAGTCTTATAATTAGGTACAATTGAAAGAAAAAAATAATTCAGCAATAACAATTAGCCAATTCACAATGTGTGCTATTCTGTCCTATTGTCTAAAAATTTATGACTGTCATAAAAATGTTGTTGGTATATCATATTTAAAAATATAATATGACAATACATCATTGAAACTCATGTTTTTTTGCTATGCTATTTAATTCAGTGATGAGAGACTCACATTTGAACTTTGTTGATTCTGCCATCTATATATATAAAAGAGAGTGACGTTAGTTACTAGCTTTATAACTAAAGAACGCCAGGACCGATTGCAACGATTCGCACGAATTCAGGCTGGTATCAGGCCAGAGAAGAAGAATACCCGGAAAAAAATCAGAAATTGACCACGCCTACTTTTTTTTAAATTAATATTTTTATGTGTGAGTGTGTGTATGTACTTTATAGAATCGTAAATGATCATGTGATGATCTTCGGCAAAGTTGTTGTGCATGAGCCCGGGAAGGTTTGTAAGTTGGTACAACCACGCCCACTCTAACACCTACTTTTTTTATTTAATTCTAAATGGGTTTTTACAGATTTACTTCATACATCTTACTGTAGGCGAGGTAGAAATACAAATTTTATGTGCCGCTGGAGCGATCTGCCTGAAATTTTCACATCACACCACTAAGTATTTATAGAATACTTCTTTTTTCCGACCACGCCTACTTTAACGCTTTCTTTTTTAAATTGTGTAATTGATTCTACTCTGATTTTAACATATTCACTTTAAATTGAATATCTTACTCTAGGCGAGATCAAAAATTAAGATTCATACTCCACGCCTTCTTTCACGTCCCATCTCTAGCGATCTTTTTTGACCACCTACTTTTTTTTAAATTGATGCCGTAGCAATGCCTGCAGTGTACAGCCGAAGTCGACCACGCCTGTTTTAAAATTGTGTAATCGATTCTACAAGGGTTTTAAAAGACTTACTTCAAATTGTATCACCCATCACTTTTAATTATTAGCTTCTAAAATCCAAAAATCAAATGTCGTTCTTTGTATATCACAATTTTTACGACAATTGTTTTTCCACCTAATTTGATTGAAAACTTTTTTTGTTCATTTTTTTTACAAAAACAAATTCTGGTTCTGCTATTGCCAGTAGATGGCGTTGTGTGCATAAACTTTTGACACCTGATTTATTTTTGTAGTATTTAAAAATTTTCAACCTTTTTTAAAAGTGATTTCAAAAGGTAAGTTCCCTAAATGATTTTGTGACATTAATTGCTTTTGTGACATTAATTTCTCAGTGTTATTCATAATGCCGCGACCCAGAAGATCTGATCTTTCGCACCGAACCCGTAATGCAATTACAAATCGGAATATTACCAATCGATTGAATACGGATGAACAAGAAATCGCACGAGATCAGCACCGTGTTAGTATGGCCCGACTTCGCGTAACTCAAACACAAGAAGAAAGACAGGCGACAAATGAAACGGCTCGATTAGCAATGAGAAATCATGGAATAAATCAAGCAATTCAACAACGTGAAAATCTAAATCAACGCGTTAGAAGAAGAGCTTCAAGTGTTGATTTGAATCGAGTAGCGTTTCATTACGATTGCACTTTTGACTACAGCTCGCATCCTTCCGTTCAAATTGACCCAATGGAGATTGTGTGTAACCATTGCGGTGCATTAAAGTTCACCGGAGAATCGTCTGGGTTATGCTGTCTCAGTAGTAAGGTCAAATTACCACCATTACCTTCACCATTGGTACAACCACACCTACTCTAACGCCCACTTTTTTAATTGATTAATTGCTTCTGCATGGGTTTTTACAGATTTACTTCATACAGATTGTACCCACAACTTACTGAAGGCGAGGTAAAAATAAAAAAATTAATATTTGTATGGTTTTTTTAATCTGCGGGCGCGGGGCGTGGCAAAATCCAATTTTCATATTGCATCACCAATGACATACGAGCATACATACATATATTTTGCTTTTTTATTTTATTTCATTTTTTTCAAAGCCGTTGTCATGTTTTTCGAAACGAGATATCAAACTCTTAAATCGGTTATGTAGTTCCGAAGATATTTGCAAAAAACTTATGTTATTAACGATCCAATATCAAAATTTTAAAACTTTCGAAATGTTGCATTCAAAAATCCGAGTTTTCGGTTTACTTACAAAATATTTACATCAATTGATAACAGAAGATATTGCGCGCTTACTAAGGTGCAACATTATACAATAAGTTAAAAATAATATTATATCATCAATCGATGATAAAAAACTTTATGTACCCTTACATTTAAGATACCTACATTTTGTGCACATTTGTGAGTTTTTTTCAAACGCTGATAAAAAATAACAGTACATTCAAACAAATTGCTCGAAGCGCTTGATCGGACTCTACGTGATTTTCAAATGAATATTCAAGCCGTTGTCGACAAGGTTTTCCCAAGTCTAACAATCTTCTACAAAAAATCGGATTGGCTGTGGGAACGTGCAATTTTGGCACCAACAAATTACGATGTCAACATGCGCAATGAGCAAATTCAATTGAAACTGCCCGGCAAATTAATCAAATACAAATCGATCGATACAGTAATGTATGAAGAACAAGCCGTCAATTATCCCACTGAATTTTTAAATTCATTGGAACCACCTGGAATGCCACCGCATGTGCTAACATTAAACGTTGGATCACCGGTAATTCTTATTCGAAACTTAAACGCACCAAAGTTATGCAACGGAACCACATTGACCATCAAAAACTGCTCACCAAATTTTATCAAGGCAACAATCATCGGTGGCAGATTCAAAGGCGAAGATGTACTTATTCCACGAATTCGGATGATTTCCAACGATTTACCATTCCAATTCAAGCAAAATTTATGTTTTCCACACGGCACGCCAAAAAACAAAAAACATTGTATATTCGCTGGCCCCAAGATGAAGTAATAAATAAATATAATTTCCAATTTGCCTTAAATAAATGCGTTTCTTTTTTTATTGAGCCCATACCTAGACCATATGTAAGAAAAAATCGTAATAGGTAAAAAAGAGTAAAAAGTTGAAATTAAACAAAAAAGTGAAAAAAATAACTCGTAATAGGTAAAAATATAAAAATAAAACATTAAAAATCGCATAAAAATTGTATGAGTGTTCCTCTCAGATGTAATTCTGAGAAAGAGCTTAGCTCGTCTAGAAAAACTAAATGGGTCTCTGAGGAAGAATCCTTAAAAAAATCTCTGGAGAATTTTCTCACTACAAGAGCCGTAGAACGGCGTCGTTCCTGTTCGCCCAATATAGTGATTTCAACAGATGAAAAAACATCATCTTCATCAAATAGTGCAGTCAAACCCAAAAAACAAGTAGGTATGGATAAGTACATAACCGTTCTCAAGCGACAGAGAAGCCCGACATCTGCTCAAATGTCTTCCAACTCAAAAGTTCCTAAGACCGTCAATAGTGGTAAACCAAATGACCAAAACAGATTTTCTCTACTTCAGACGAGATACCGAAAAAGACATTTAAGCCCCCACCAATTTACCTGAGGTAGCCCACTTCCAACAAACTGATACAAGGAATTGTTGCTGTAGTAGGTAAAAACATGTTTAGCGTAACCTCAATTAAACATGGAAATATCTGCGAGACAAAGATCCAAGTGAATAGGGAAGATGATTTTCGAAAATTGTCCAACCAGCTGGAAAGGGAGACTAGGGATTTCTATACCTACCAGCTCAAAAGCGCAAAAGGACTCCAAGTCGTTCTAATGGGTATAGACCCATGTGTTGATCCTGCGGAGATAAAGACCGGTTTAATGGACAAAGGGTTCAAAATCAAGAGCGTAGTGAATATTAGAAACCGTGAAAAGATCCCTTAAAGAAAAACGAGTCCCATCCCATCTACAATCTGATGTACCTTCTGCATCGTAGAATCACCGTGGAAGAACCACATAAGCGTCAGGGACCCGTCCAGTGTCTCAACTGTCAAGAATTTGGTCACACCAAGGCGTATTGTAAATTGCCGTCAGTTTGTGTTGCGTGTGGGGAGCTACATGCAACTGCTCAATGTGATAAGTCGAAAACTGATTCAAAAATCAAAAAATGCAGTAACTGCGGAGGTAATCATACCGCAAATTATAGAGGTTGTCCAATTTACACTCATTTGAACGGCATAAGAACCAACAACACGTCAGTACTGCCTAATCATCCTCAAAAGCCAAATTTTGCATCGAGTGACAATTTCCCTCAATTGTTACGGTTCACTAGTCATGTAAACTTGCCTAGTTCTAGACAAGTTTCTTACGCAAACGTGGTTAAATCTACTATGCCAGGTTTGGAGCAGGAACCTAAATCACAATATTACGAGCGTAATATTAACACTCTAGAGACTACATTGCAGACACTTGTCCAAACTATGAACACTTTTACGACCACTATGACATCCATGATGCAGGAAATGCTGAAAATGCAATCCACTATCTTACAAGCCATTTTAAAGAAATGATTTGTTTAAAAATTTGTTTTTGGAACGCGAACGGCCTCCGTCAACATAAAAACGAACTGGAACACTTCCTGATGGATAAGCAGATTGATGTCATGATGATTGCTGAAACTCACTTGACGGCGACAGGGTACTTCAAAATTAATGGCTACGTGTTATATGATACTAAAGATCCACGCGGAAGAGCATGTGGAGGTTCGGCAATTCTTATAAAGAACAGAATAAAACATTATTTAATGAACAACATATGTGAGGATTACCTACAAGCAACAAACATTTGTATTGAATTCTGTCAGTACAATTTTGTTTTATCATCAATTTATTCGCCGCCTCGATTTTCAATAAAAGAACATCAATACTACAGCTTCTTCAATTCCCTTGGAGCTAGATTTTTAGTTGCTGGTGACTTTAACGCCAAACACACTTTTTGGGGTTCACGTCTGGTGACCCCGAAGGGTCGTGAACTCTTCAACACCATTGCCAAAATGGGCTTAGATGTACTCTCAAGCGGGCATCCCACTTACTGGCCGACGGACCGACGGAAGATTCCCGATGTTATTGACTTTGGAGTAGTGAAAAATATCCCTGTAGAATCGATACAAGTGGAGCCTTCATTAGACTTGTCTTCAGATCACTCCCCTTCTATTATTTCAATGCGTTTCCTTCAAGGGAATAGCTCTCCATTTCGGGACATATCTAAAACCAGAGTAAGTTGGATAAAGTATAAAAAGTATTTAAGTTCTCACTGCACGGAAAATGTAGTGTTGAGAACTACCGAGGATATTGATGGGTCGATTGGCAAGTTTACTGAGGACATACGAAGAGCTGTACATCACGCCTCCACATATGACGTTGAGTGCAGACGTGGGACAAACAGAACTTATTTCGCTGAACTCGATCATCTCCTGACAGAAAAAAGAAGAGTTAGAAGAGAGTGGCAAATTCATAGGTCTCCTCAACTGAAAGCTAGGCTACGAGAATGCAGAGATATACTAAGAAATTTCTTAGAAATCCAAAGAACGGCCTCACTTAGATCTTACTTGGAGGGTCTTGATAGTACCCCACAATCTGACTATTCGTTATGGAATTCGTTACGAGGTTTAAAAAAGACCAGTTAGAGGAAAGCCTCTTCTGCGAAATCCGACTGGAGACTGGGTTAGAAATGATTCCGAGAAGGGGACTTTATTTGTTAACCATTTGAGAAATGTGTTTAGTATAAACAACTCAAATAATGCATCTGATTTGCCTCCACTCGTTATTAGACCTCCTGTACCTTTAAGCCTTAGCTTTAAAGATGTTCAATGCGCTATTGGTACTCTGAATCTTAAAAAAGCTCCAGGAATGGATAAAATCAGCAACAAAATGCTTGTGGAGTTACCTCGTGTAGCTAGAAGAATTATCCTCTTTATTTTCAATGCTATTTTACGCCTAGAATACTATCCTGCAGATTGGAAGGTATCTATGATTACCATGATTCCTAAGCCAGGGAAGGACCCCACTAAAGTAGAGTCATATAGGCCAATTAGTCTACTGTCGACATTTTCAAAACTGTTTGAAAAATTGTTAATGGCTAGGTTGATTCCAATTCTGAACGACACTCAATGTATCCCAAATCACCAATTCGGGTTCAGAGCTAAACACAGTACCATCAAACAAACACACAGATTGGTAAATATGATAAGACGGTAGTTTGAAGAGAAAAAATACTGTTCCGCGCTTTTCATTGATGTTTCCCAAGCGTTCGACAAAGTCTGACATGAAGGTTTAATGCATAAAATTTTTTAGCTCTGCCTGCTAACACCCACAAACTTATGAAAAGTTATTTATATGGTCGCAAATTTACACTCAAAGAAGCCCCGCTCAGCCAATTGAAGCAGGAGTACCCCAGGGTAGCATACTGGGTCCAACTTTATATTTGATTTATGCATCCGATATGCCGTCAGACCCCATAATACATACTTCAACTTTTGCAGACGATACAGCCTTTATTAGCGTTCATAAGGACCATCAAATAACATCACAGAACTTGCAGAAATATGTTTATAAACTAGAGAATTGGCTTGAGCTTTGGAAAATCAGGGTTAGCGAACTAAAATGTATTCATATAACTTTCACATTGCGAAAAGATACCTGCTCGTTCATCAGAATAAATAATCAAATTATCCCGCAACCCAATGAAGTCAAATACCTCGGCATTCACCTCGACCGCCGTTTAACTTGGAAGTCTCATATCGACGCAAAACTTACTCAGATGAGATTAAAAGCAGTGCAACTTAATTGGCTAATCGGAAGAAATTCTACATTAAAGTTGGATTGCAAACTTTTGTTGTACAATGCAATTCTAAAGCCAATCTGGTGTTATGGAATTCAATTATGGGGTACTGCCTCAGCATCCAACATTGAAAAAATTCAAAGGGGTCAAAATAAAATACTACGTATAATTACAGCATTAAACACATTCGAGACAGCAGGCTACACGACTACACGAGTGCAAATGCCGCTGGTTACTTATGCCGCCCTGTAGCCAGCTACTTAATTATTTTGAAAACGACAGCTACATACTCATCAGCTGATCCCGAAATCTGACGTTTTAATAAAAAATAAATTTGTTCTTTGAATTTTTTAAAAAACATATTGGCTGAAGAGAATTTTATTGATTTTATAGAAGCTATTACTAAAATACAACAAAAAAGTAAATAAAAACATTAAAAATAATAAATCTTAAACAATAAAGCACTTACAAACTTTAACCAAACAAAACAATTAAAATGTAAACAGCTGTTGTAGTAATCCATTTATATTTCAGTGGTGCCACTTAAGGCTTTTATTTTTTTTAAAGTAGCGTTTTTTTATGAAATATGAAAAACATGTACATGATACCAGACATGCTAATAAACCTCGCTTGAGTTAAAGCAAGGGTATCGCTCCTTCTCAACCGATTGTGGCCACTAAAGTTAAGGATGTCTCGTGCAAGTGGGTTTGGATGGTGTTCAAGTTTGCTGACATACTTTGACGCATATTTTGTAAATTCGACTTTTACTAATGGCACGCCTAGATCTTTGTGGATTCGAGAATTTTTAACATACCATGGAGCTGCAGTAATTATACGTAGAATTTTATTTTGACCCCTTTGAATTTTTTCAATGTTTGATGCTGAGGCAGTACCCCATAATTGAATTCCATAACACCAGATTGGCTTTAGAATTGCATTGTACAACAAAAGTTTGCAATCCAATTTCAATGTAGAGTTTCTGCCGATTAACCAATTAAGTTGCACTGCTTTTAATCTCATTTGTGTAAGTTTCGCTTCAATATGAGACTTCCAAGTTAAACGGCGGTCGAGGTGAATGCCGAGGTATTTGGCTTCATTATGTTGAGGAAAAATTTGATTATTTATTCTGATGGACGAGCAGGTATCTTTTCGCAATGTGAAAGTGATATGAATACATTTTTGTTCATTTACCCTGATTTTCCAAAGCTCTAGCCAATTCTCTAGTTTATAAACATAATTCTGCAAATTCTGTGATGCAACTTGGTGGTCCTTATGGACGCTGACAAAGGCTGTATCGTCTGCAAAAGTTGACGTGTGGATTTTGGGGTCTGACGGCATGTCGGAGGCATATATCAAATATAAAGTAGGGCCCAGTATGCTACCCTGTGGCACACCTGATTCAATTGGCTGAGCGGTACTTAAAAAATTGCCTTCTTTGATTTTAAATTTGCGACCGTATAAATAACTTTCCATGAGTTTATGGGTGTTAGCAGGCAGAGTTAATTTAATTTTGTGCATTAAACCGTCATGCCAAACTTTGTCGAACGCTTGGGACACATCAATGAAAAGGGCGGAGCAGTATTTTTTATCTTCAAACTTGATCAGTTGATATGCAATTTGTGTAGTTAGTATCATAAAAATTTTTGTCTAGCACTGGCTTATTATTTTCTTTTTAATAAATAACTAACAAAAAAAAAAAAAAAAAAACAATGTACTGCGTTAGTTGTCGAGTGCTTATATTCATTTTGTAGTCCCTTTTCTTTACAATACTTTATTATTATATTATTTTGTAATGAAATAATCTTCATAAATAAAGTGTTTTTATTTCTAAATTCTTTTATTTTTAGAGTGCATTTTTTATAAAATCTATTAATTCTTTTGTGTATATGTCTCTAACGTTTAAAGGTAGAATTTTTTTGTTTAGATTTTTTTCATTATTTGTTATTGTGTTTTTATTATTTATTGATTCAGAATTATTCTTTTCATTTATTTTCTGCATTTCGTGCATTGCCGAGATAGCAGTATTTAGTTGTTGCGTTTTCTTTTTTTTTTTGTTTTTTACATGTTCTTCAAATTGTTTAAACAAATCTTCATCGCATTGTTTATCATTATCAGTGTCAAGTATTGAATAATAATTATTTTGTTGTTGTTTGGATGTTGATTGATCCATACTTTCGTTTTTTCTTTTTCTCACATTATCAGTATCATTGTTATTGTTTTTTTAGAAGTATGTTATTATTGTTTAATGAGGTTTGAGCATTGCGCTCACTCATTTCACAATAGCTTTAGTTGTTTTTTTTTATTTTTTTTTTTATTTTTGATTTTAAGTTTTTTTTTGCAGTAATGCAAAGGCAAAAAATAATGATTATGTAAATATTTAATAAATTGTGTGTTCTTTGAAAATTTAGCATTCGATTTTTTTCCGCAATACGTCCGACTCTCATCACGATCGAACTCCCACTAATTCTTTCTTTTTTTCTCTTTCTCCTTTATTTTTTATTTACCCTGTAGAGAACATGTCGAGTGTATCACGCCGCCTTGAGATCCATCGTAAACCCATTGTAGGTCCTTCTTCCTCTGAGACACATGCCAACACTGCTGCCAGCACCACGTACCACAACAACCACCGCAACATACAACAAACACAGCACGCCGTTCAACCCCGGCCATCAACGTTCCCGGATACGACGCAAATTCCGGCTACCATTGTCATAAACATTATGAACGCTCGACCCGCGTGGTCCTTAGCCCTCTTTGTTGCAGTATAGCAAGGGGGCCGGATGTTTACGCGCATAGTGTAAATGTCCCCCAATTATTGTTCATATGATTACTAATTGTTTCGTTAAGTTAAAATTGTTGTTATTTTGTGTCGATGCTGTATGTATATTATTATTGTTTGTAGAACCTCCAACAAGTACAAAGAAGAAAAGAAAAAACTGAAAATAAACCCTTGAATTTATATTTAAATTCAGTCTTCGACTAAGCCTTGCGCAGTGCAGTTGTGTTTCTTAAATATAAATACAAAAAATGTTGTGCTATTTTTCAATTGTGCTTACATTTTTAAAATACAGTGAACTCTAAAAGTCTTCGCCCCGATAGAAATTTTAATACTACCAATATAGTATAGTGATCATGTTCGGTCCTCCCAATTTGGGGACAACCGCTTTACATTATTAGCGGATATCCCCCGCGCGAAAAAGGGACACCCAAATCAGAATGTACTAGATGTTTTTCCGGAACTCCCACCCGTTCAAAAGCCCGATCCAAAGTATGTTGTGATTTCAGCCACATCTGGTGATAAGACTTTACAACAATACTCCTGTTTTGCGGTCCACAGATCTTTAAAGCTTATCTGCTCGGATATACTCTCAGTATCCGAATTAAGAGACGGTAACCTCCTAATTTTAATAGGGAATAAATTAAACGCCGAAAAACTCATTTCTATCAAAAATCTTCCTGGAATCTGCAGCATTAAAGGTCAATACCATTCCAATTTTCCAAAGGAACAATATATGCACCCTATCTTATCAACATACCCGAAGCAGAAATTATCGATGAATTAAAACCTCAAGGAGTTGTTGATATATACAAATACCAAAGAAAAAACCAAGAAGGCAAAATGGTACCATGCGGAGTTATCCTTGTAACTTTTGACAGGTATTCAATCCCTGAAAAAATTGATATTTCTTGGCACAAAGTCAAAATTCTACCATTTTTCCCTAATCAAAGAAAAATACCATGCTCAAACTTTAACAAAGCCACTAGAACTATCGTTCTCAGAAGTAACAAACAACAAAAATACAAAAAATACAATTATAAACAAACCTACAAATAATACTTCAAATGAAGTAAAAAACAACTTAAACAAAACAACAACTATTCACCCAACCAACGACTCAGAAAACTAAAAAAATGTAACCGAATCAACGATCTCTACAAAAACAATTCCCGCTGTTTCAAACTTAAAAACAACAACAACAATAATTACCCGTTCAAAGAATAAAACCCTTACAAACAACACTACAACAACTAACTTAAATAAATCAGAAGAAACCAAGAATGATAAAATAAAGATTACGCCATGCGCATGATTTCCCGTTATGTGACGTAGAAGGGCCATTCTAAGGGTTACCAATAATGTTTCATGTGTTAGAATTAAAATTTCTTGCGAAAAATTTATGTTTTATGTGATAGTTGGCAACCTTGCAATTGAAATCTCTGAGAGTTCTAAAATAAAATCTGTTTAAAAAAGAAAAACAAACAAAAAAAAACAACAAAAAATATAAACATGAAGAGTGCAGTGAGCAAATGCAAGCAAAACATGAGTAAAAAAAAACAAGTGAGAAAAAATTAGCCAATAGAAACACAGAATGTGTGACGTCACAGGGCCTAAATGCGCAGAACATTTTAAAATTTTACGCGCGTTGTCGTAATCTTTATTTTATCATTCTTGGAAGAAACACTCAACTTAACACAAAATAAGAAGTTAACATTACCTAAACAAACAACAACTTACGATAATCCCTCCTATAATGAACAAGAAGAAATTATGTTTCTTGACGAAGAATAATACTTTTATTACTTTTTCAATATGGATTTAAAAATCATTCAATGGAATATCAATGGATATATTAATAATTATCACGAGTTACAACTAATTTTGAAAGACTATAATCCCGACGTCATTTCTATTCAAGAAACCCACTTACCATTAAATGCTTAAAACATTATTTTCCCAAAATCCTACATCAGACGGGATGTATTTTACATATGTATGTACTATCACTTTTCTTACCCATATGTAATTCCGTATGTATGTCAAAATTTCCATTTTACATACGATTCATAATTTTTGCTATCACACCTGCTTATGTTTTTCCGTATGACATAATCTATAAATGTAAACAAAAGCTGACTTTTTAACGTTTATAAATTTCAAGAATTGCTTCGTTTGGCCAATCTAACTGCAATAAATATAATAAACATAATTTAATTTATTAAAAATCGAAAAATTCTTTTTTTTTAATTTTTCTCTCCAATATATTCTTTCAAACAATTTTGTTTCAAAACAAATCAGCTGTTTTGATTATGTTTGTCACAGGAAAATAGAGCGTGTTCTAATCGAAAAAATTACATATGTATTTCCGCATGTATTTTACACATGCAAAGTTTCATATGTATCACACGATGTGTACAACTTTTACAGATGGAAAATTTGATATGTAAAATACATCCCGTCTGATAGCACCTTAATCAAGTAGCCTTTATGAAAAAGCAGGGTACTGACATTCATCTATACCTTCACAACTTTATTTATAACGCATTATCTTGCAAAAATCATGTCACTATACTTTCTACTGATTTTGAAAGAGCCTTCGACCGCATTGGTATTCACGTCATATTACTATAGGGTGTTTTTTTTGAGAGGTATAGAACTTCGAATTGAAATAAAACACAAGAAAATCGTTTTAATGACCATCAATTTGGCTTTATTGGAAGGATAATTTTATGCCATTAATGTTTAAATATGATTTCAGGCATGTGGCCGCCGCGGCTGGCTCGAATAAAGCCAATTCTACAGGTCCAATTTTCAACCACTTTTTCGAGCATATGGGGCCGTATGTCGGCAATAACGCCACGAATGTTGGCTTCCAATTCCCCTAACGTTTCTGGTTTGTTGGCGTAGACGAACGACTTCACATATCCCCAAAGAAAATAATCCAATGGTGTCAAATCACACGATCTTGGTGGCCAATTGACAGGTCCATTCCGCGAAATTATGCGCTCATCGAATGTTTCCTTTAATAAATCGATTGTGGCGTGCGCTGTGTGGAACCACAACTCATCCACATTCATGCCATCCAATTCGGGAACAAAATAGTCGGTTATCATGGCTCTATACCGGTCTCCATTAATTCGGGTCCTCTTCAACACTTTGCTCTACAGCGGCAATTGTTTCTTCGGTGCGCACTGTTCGACGTCTCTGCGGATGCGTATTATCACATAGAGTAAACGTAGTGCGAAAACGATCCATGGTTAACCGAATTAATTGCTCTGATGGACGATTTTGTCGACCATAAAATGGACGGAGCTGGCGGTAAACTTCGCGAACTGAACCGTTATTTTCGAAATAAATTTGCACGATTTGCAAGCGTTGTTCTTTTGTCAACCTGTTCATGATGAAATGGCAAACCAAACTGAACATAAATGACATTAGAGTTGCCAGATTTGACCACAAAATGCCAGTTTTATCTCTTTTCGAAAAACAAACCTGAAAAAAAAAACACCCTATACAACTAAAAAAATGGAAAATTTGTAAGGAAATGTATTACATTATTAAAAGCTTTCTAACTTATCGTAAATTTAAAGTTAGAGTTAACAACCACCTTTCCTCCACTTATCCATTACATAATGGTATTCCTCAGGGATCACCTCTTTCAGTAGTGCTCTTTATAATCGCATTCAATCAACTTAGCATTATTATCTCCAAACAAAAATATGTTGAACATGATATATATGCGGACGATGCGGTATTATTTTCCAAACACAATAACAATAATATAGTAAAAGAAGCTTTTATAAATATTTTAAAAGAAATTGATAATTGGGGTTTGTCATCAGGTGCCACACTATCAGTCGATAAATGCAAAATTATACACATTTGCAGAAAACACAATTGCAGCTTCGCTGATATATCATTCAAAAATCTACTTATTAAACAAGTAGATCAACTTAGTATTCTAGGCGTATTATTTGACAAAAGATTCACCTTCAAAGAGCATTGTCTTCAATTAAGGAAAAGTTTGAATTCAAGACTTAATATTATAAAATTTCTTACCTCTAAGCACTTTATGATACACATAACAACTATGTTAAACATCACGCGTTCAATCATTCTCTCCAAAATCGACTATTCACTCCCTATTTATGGACGCTGCGCCCAAACCCATATAAAAAGTATTCAATCTCCATATCACGCAGCAATCAGACGCAGTATTGGAGCTTTCCGTACTAGTCCAATAAAAAATATATTAACCGAAGCTGGAATGCCATCCATTGAAGACCGTATTTTATTACTTACATATAAGTTAATTCCAAAAGTAATGATCTGCCGCAACAAAATTCTGTTTAAAGAAGTCACAAAATTACTTAACCGAACCAAAACACCCAAATACAAATCCACCCTAGTTAAATGTATTGAGTTTGCAGAAAAAATAGGCTTAACATATCAGCCAGTATATGTTGGAAACCCCTCTGAACCTCCCTGGCTACTGGAAAATTCTACTTTTATCGAATCCCTTAACTCATTTCCAAAACCTTCAACTTCTCCAATGGTTTACAAACAAATCTTCTACAACCTCAGCAATTATATGCAACAACTTGGATGGACATTAATTTTCACAGACGGTTCAAAATCAACCAACTTTACCACCTTCTCTGTGGTACAAAATGATGGAAAAGATATCATTAGTGGCCTACTTGAAAAACATTGTTCCAACTTTACAGCCGAAGCCTTAACAATATATATGGCAACCGTAAGTGCCTTACAACTCCGATCAAAATCTGTAATATGCACAGACAGTCTTTCGACGGTAATGGCAATAAAATACCTTATATGACTCTCCGTTAATTACTAAAATAAGAAACATCTTAATCAAAAACTCCAACAACCTTAAATTGTTATGGATTCCATCCCATGTTGGTATTCCAGGCAACGAATATGCAGATATGGGTGCCACTGAAGCAAAAAAAAGACCATTACTTACCTTTTCTACATATGAACCTCGCGATATTTTAAACCTCATCCACAATTTTTATGCCAACCTTAAAAATATCAAATGCTCAGAATATCAACATGCCTACAAAAATTTTAATCCCAATGGAACGAAACCAAACTACCCAAAATCATGCCAGAAAATTGTTTCAAACATATTGGTACGAATGAGAATTGGCCACACAAAAGCAAAAAAAGAGGGTGCTGTAGCTTAATTGGTTAGCGCATTTGATCATTAAGCATGAGTTGGTATTTGTAGCCCGGGTTCGATTCCCAGCCGCTGCCACTCAAACAAAATCAGTTTCTGAGAATTATTAGTTTTCTTTCTATCCATTATAACTAATATTTATCACAGCGCCCTCCTTCGGTGGTATAGCATTCAAACGCCACCGAAGTAAAATAAATAAATAAAGGCTACAAAATCAAGCTTTAACATTAATGCGCCTACACACCACCAGAGGCGCTGCAATTCTGCACTAAAAACAAACATAATGCGCAATTACAGAGTTGTGATATAAAAAAAAGCTTTCTTCTTTCACCACCTTTACTTCTTCAACTATCCCCTTTCCAAAGAAAGTAACGCAATTATATAAAGGCATATTAATTGCCTGAGTGTTACTTCTCTTTTTAAAAAAAAAAAAAAAACACATAAATACTTACTGGACAAAGATACGCCCCCCATATGCTCAATATGTAATACCCATCTCAACGTAACACACATACTCGATGATTGCCCATCCTCCCACAACACCAGAATAAAAATATTTGGTCCTCAAAAACCGACTGTATGTCTGAAAAACTTGTCCGAACATGACATTGATCATATCCACAAATTCATATTAGAAATTGGCCTTCTTCATAAACTGTAATTGTATTTTTTCATTATAAACATAATTTACATATTTAAGTTTTATAAATTCAGAGTCGAAAGCCTTAGCAGCTAGTGCTCTTTTTTAAGTATTAATTAATTAATTGTATTAATGTAATTAATATTAAATAAATAAAATAAAATAAATTATATTTAAATTAAACTAACCCCGTCCTTTTATTTTCGAGGAAATATTTCAAGAAAAACAAAGTTTTTTTTTGATGAAATTTTCAGAGGTTGTCTCGGATTTTTGCTCATATCTCCGGTATTTATGGACGGATTTTGCTGATTTTAAATAGCAAACTTCTCGAAAGCATGTCTGATAGAATTATTGAAGATTTGGAACCCGAAGATATCTGTAGCTGAATTGCCGTATAACCGATACTAATATGATTTCTGGATTAAAATTTCTGATCCATATAAAAGTTGGTTCTATATCGATATTTATTAGATATTTTTGTGGGTTATTTGTTTTTTGGAAATAGTTCTTATATGGCAGCTATGACAAATTATGGGCCGATTTTCTCAAAATGTGGACCGATATTCTCAAAATCCAGCAGTTTGATTTAGGCATGCATGTATATGATCCGTGTAAAATTTTGGATTGGTACCCTTTATTTATGAGTATTAAAGTGATTTTTGGAAGAGGGCTTTATATGGGGCATACGGTTAAAAATAGACCGAAATTCACAAAATTTTGTGGGATGATTTTTGTATATATGTAAATGATCTGTGCAAAGTTTTGAGTCGGTACCGATATCTATACAATATATATAGGGATAACTGTCTTTTTCAGATGTGGTCCTTGTATGGGAGCTATGACCAATTCTGGGCCGACCACCATAAAATTTAGTACGACAATTTATTTGCCTATAAAGATTATTTATGCAAAATTTTAGCCGTTTACCATTATTAATATCTGTTTTATACGTATTTAAGTGAATTTTGAAAGTGGACTTTATATGAGGTCTATGGTCAAACATGGACCGAACTAAAAAATTTTCGTTTTGCGATTTCTTTTTGCATAAAACTTATATTTGCTGAATTTTGTCTTGATATTCCAATTTTATAGGCATTTATGTATAATTGAGCAATATTTCGGGAAGATTTTTTTTTGTATGGGGGCTATGAGAAATCATGGACCGATTCTTACTATTTTCCGCACACTTTCCTCTTTTATCATAAAAACAACGTATACAAAATTTCATGGTATTATCTGCAATATATTTCAAAATATTGCAATAAAATGGACGAAAAATATCAAATTTTTATGGAGGTTTTCTCACATATTGGTCCATAACTCTAGTTGGCCTAAACCGATTTTGCTGATTTTAAATAGCAAACTTCTCCAAAGCTTGTCTGGCAGAGTTATTGAAGATTTAGATCCCGAAGATATCTGGAGACTTCAGAAAATTGATTTCAACAGACAGACAGACGGGCATGGCTTAATAGACTCCGCTATCAATAAGGATCCAGAATATATATACTTTATAGAGTCGGAAAATTGTGGAAATTACAAACGGAATGACAAACTTATATATACCCTTGTCATGAAGGTGAAGGGTATAGTTCTTTTTTTGGTTTTACTTTTGGAAAAATGTGATGAAACAAAAAATTTTCTTATAAACTAGTCCTTAAAACATACACATCTGTAAATATAACTCAAATAATAAAATTTTAAAATTATATTAATAGAGACATAAAAATAAAACTTTTAATTTTTAAATTCCAACGCATAATATTATGCACGGTATTATTTTTAAAAAAATAGGAAGGTAAAAAAACTAAGTTGGCGAATTTTATTATAAAAAATATATTATCTGAATAATTACCTGGTGTGGGTGTTATATTCATATTCTTAGAATCAATATCTTTGGGTGAAATATGTGATAGGGGCGTGGTAGGATTACTGTTTAAATTATTTACAGTTGATCTATTACGATTTGAATTCCCCATTCCAGCACCGGGCGTTGGTGATCCCAGTTGTGAAAAAGCATTTTTATTGGTTGAGCCATTACCGGCTGATGCACTGCCGACAGTCGTTGTCGCTGTTGTGGTTGAGTTTGTATTTGATGTTGATGCGGAGGAAGAACTTGTTACATCCATACTGGGTGAAGTTGTCGATGACAATGCTCCACCCATGATATTCGATGCTCGGGGTGAAGGGAGTGACATGTTAGAAGTTGGATTGTTGGGGCTTGACGGATTGGGAGATTGTGTAGCAATGGGCACTGAAGCTGACCTCTGGGTCGGGTGATAAGGCGGTGGTGGTCCTTGACTACCTCGATTACTTGCGTTCACATTGGTGATCGTTCGGTGAGACATACTTCCAGCACCACCACCAATACCTGTTGAATTGCATCGCGTTAATGTTTGTTGACATCCAGAACCACCACCAATTTCCGGAGGCATACTATTTGCATTCGAGTGATTATTTTTTAAACGTTCTTCATAAATGTGATGATGTAATTTTGACCACTCCATTTGAGAACTCATGTCCGATGGATGAGGTGGAGGTGCATTCATATTTTTATGTGGCCCCATTATACCAGCACTTTCTTGACCTGTGGCTGGACAATGATTAGAATTAAATGGCGACATTACATCCGAATTATTTCCCATCATTGTATTATTTGGGTCATTCATTAAACTTCCAGGCGGCAATCCAATCGGTCCGTTGTTATTCATTATATTAAGATTGGGTCCACTTGCGTTCATTAATCCTCTGGCTCCATTTCCCAAGCCACCAGCGATATTCATACACCCTTGCTTCAGAGGTGGAGGTATTACGCTCATTTCATTTGGTACACAACCAGAACCCACCATAATATCGGCTGGCATTATGATATCTTCTCCCAAATTTGGCAGGTTATCAAGTTGTGCGTTGGAGCCCCCCGTTTTCGATTGATTCATCAAATTTCCTGATATATTGCGAATAGCAGCAGCATTAAGCTTATTTCCCATGTTGGGACCTTGCATATTCAATAAAGTCCCCGGATTTCCAGGCATAGTATTAGCTAATGCTTCAGGTGGCACTTGCATTTTGGCACTCATCATGGAGTTGTTAACAGATGCGTGATTAAGAAAGTCATTACCTCCATTTTCGGGAAATAGAAACTGATTCATTTTCTTTAGTTTAGCTAATTGCTCCTCACGATGTTGGCGCTGTTGTGGCGTTAGATTTTCATCGGGCACTTTGACACCCTGCAATGAAGGTACGCCACCACTATCATCATTTGACAAGCCAGAGCAAATCGATTTTGCTGTATTGCTAGAATTTTCAGCATTTTCTATCATTTTGAGGGTATTTGCCGATTCTCCTGCTGCATTATCCATAACAGAACGTGTTTGATCCCAACACATCATATTGTTTTCATTTAAAACGCCACTTCCACTCGAGTTAGTAGATGAAGACGTTATTGTTTCTGTTTAAATATATTCAAGATTATGTTTAAATGTTTGATTAAGTATTTATGTTTTAAATTTACCTGATTTATTTAAAGCTAGTTTGTGTGACATTTTTCCAATTGAATTGCAATTGCCAGTTAACCATGGTGGTTGTCCTCCGGAACCTGGACCAGTTGCAGGTGGAAGTCCCCCCATTATATTCAACGTATTTTGTCTTTGCAATTTTGTCATTTTCAGGGGATTTTTCAGAAAAAAATCTTCAAAAAATGATTTTGTCGCTGGTTGCGTGCAATGATATGCAATAATAGTGGGAAATTGACCGGCTAATACTGATTCAGCTCCTTTGTTTGCTAATTGTGTGGAAAATACAAATATATGATTTTGTTGCTGCATATATTCCATGGAGTTGTTAATAACACTGCCTCCGCCGCTGATAATATTCGTCCCGACGCCACCACCTCCAACCTGTGGCTGACCATTAGTACTTGATAGATTATTAATAATAAATGAAGCGTTTAGGGGAATATTACAGGACGTGTTTGAACCCATTGGTGTTGAGGTAGAAGCATCCGAACAATATCCATCCAAACACTTTGAAGTTAATGGGTTTGTGTTTGTATTTAAGGCATTGCAACTGCTTATAAGGTTTAAATTAGTACCCGAACCTGGCACAATTAAGCCACCTATCGATTTGTTTACGGAACTTTCATCGTTCTCATTACAAACATTACCTGGCAAACTCATTCTTTTATCACATGATGACGATGAATCATTTGATTTATCTATTAAAATAAAATCATATAAAGTAATTTAATTATTTGGGTATTTGCCATTGAAAAATATGTAAAAATTTGCATTAGTTCTGATGTTTAAAATAATACATTTTTTAATCTGATAGAAATATTAAACTAAACCTTTTTGGGTGAAATCGGAAATTTCTTTAGCTAAATAAAAAAAATATGGGTCAAATTGTGCAAATTCTTAAAAGTTTTGATAAAAATATTGTTTTTAGATATTCAACAAAAGTGCAATTGTAATACCTATAGTCTTTATTATCTTTAATACTTTAAGAATGAATAGAAAGTACATGAGGGTTTACGAAACTGCTTTCCGTTTTGTAATCTCAGCTTTGGAATTATATAACATAAAGCTTAAAATTCAATTTTGAAAAAAATACCAGATTTTAATATTCAAATAAATTATAATGAAAACTGGATTTATATCAAACGGATTAGCCGCTTAGAAATTAAAAAAAATCGATTTTGCCCCATCCTAATTGCACAGTTTAAAGCAACTCTTTTGCCCTTAACATAAGGTTTAGTAGCTTATGTTGCCCTCCTCCAAAAAAGTGCACCATACATTATTAGGTCCTTATTCCTTCAGAAATCTTTCTCACAATGCTTCTCAATCCAGTTATTTGGCGTCAATGGCTGAATAATAAACATCATGATTGGCAGATATGACCGCCAGTGAATGTCAACACATATACTATAATTACATTTTTTAAAATATACTTACTGATGGAGGAGCCTGGATTGTCACTACATTCATTAATTTGCGTTCCGACAATTGAACCAAACCCTACTGGTGACATATTCGGTGGTGATAATGAAGTTTCTTCCTTTTTTACCAAATCTTTTTCATCTTTCACAATAGTTGTTGCTGGTAAGCCCACTTTAGTGTTACTAAGAGATTTCTGATTTGATAAAGACGCATTTGTTGCATTTCCTGATGATGAACTATTTGATTTATCTAGAAATGTAAATAAAATAAATTATAATTTGTTTTAATAGTTCTAAATTTTGCGTCATCCATAACAATATATTCAGTATTTGTGTGGCATCACTGTACAAATGACATTAGTACCAAGTACTTGTAATATTTCTTAATTGCATTACTCATGTAGAAGCTGAAAAGGTTAACAGTTATTTTTTACATTCTATTCTTCTTAAAACGTTTTTAGAGATAAGACTTAATTTTAAATTAAATAAAGTGAAAAAAAAAACATTCAAATTTCTTGTTTCTAAATTGGTGGGGGTCAGTGTTTTAAAAGTGCAAATTTAAACTTTGCTACATTTATTGTGAAATTTTAAAATTAATTGTCTAGTGACAACGTGACCATGGAATTTTGGTTTACGGCATCCGGCAAAAAAAAACTGCCACAGTACTAGCAGCCTTGGACCCTAACATCATATCGTATGTTAATCCACCAAGTGTGTATGTAAATGGGTTTGTGGGACCTGTAAAATTGCCAACCAAATTTCCAAAGAACTTGGCTTGTGTTGAAAAAAAGGGATAGTTTTTAAGTATGACAAATGGTAGCTTTTTATTGTAAATAAAGAGAAAACACTTTCCTTTAAATTCTTTCCACTATTGTAGTGATACAAAATTATGTTTTATTTTCCAATTAAATGAAGGGCTCGATATAAAACAAAAGTAGATACTTATTTCTTCAAAGTCTAAACAACGAATAGATAATAATAACAAAATGGCTCGAAATCTAACATAATGTTAAAATAAAATTTAACGAAAACTAACTTAAGCTAAAGTATATATAATAGCAGCGCTCTATGTTTTGTCGTTATATTGCTGATGGTAACATCATCTCCCAACAGGACAGAGACGGAAACACCAATACCATCCTTCAGACATGAACATCGTAATTATCTGAAGTAATCGCAACTCTACCACATTCCGATAGATATGAATAAGAGCGAAAACCATAGAGCACTAGAGCTGCAAAACTATCGATGGTACTATCGATAGTATCGAAAGTTTCATTTTTGGTGTACTATCGATTGTTTTTTTCCGATAGCGATACTATCGACAAAAATTGTCATTATTAAAAAAAAAAACAGCGTAGCTGACAAGAATTGGTCGGCGGCATATTTTAAATTAATTGTTCGACAAAAAATTGCGGCGCCGGTGGATATTTTTAAAACTTAAATATGAAATTAGTCAATAAGATAGAAATTTTAAATTTTTTTCAATATAAGGCGTTAATAAAATAAATTAGTTCAACAAGTGTTAACTAGTGTAAGTGATATATTCAAGAAAAATATGGTCAAAACTGGCTACTGCCAAGGCATCAGCGGATAAAAATATTTTAACGGCGGATAAAACACAATGACGCTTTGGTTTTTTGTAAGTAAATTGTTAAGAAAGAGTTTTAAACTTTTTTCGCTCATTGGCCTTCATATTAAATTAGCCATTCTATTATTTGTATTAATTGAAGATTGGAAATTGTTCAATTACATGTGAGTTTATATTCTTCAATTTTGAACGATTCAGTCTCGTCTCATCGAACTGTTCGGACGGACGTGTTATTTTTAATGCGGCTGAATTTTCGGTGAAAAAATCGTAATAGGTAAAGAAGTATAATCTATATTACATAAATAAAAACGAAATCTTGTGTGTTGCTAAGCGCATAACTCGAGAACGGCTTGACTGATTTCGCTAATTTTTTTTTGAAATGTGTGTAATAGTATGAGAAAGGTTAGTATGGAAAGAAAAATTGGAAAAGTTGCTTGGAAAATTTAAAAATTCTGAAAAAACTAAAATTATTATTTTTTTATATATTCCGCTTACACTTAGTACGAATAACGATTAAGTTTGGAAAATATGCATGTTCAAGGTTAATGTACCACCCCTATTGTACGTCCACTTTATCGGTATACGTAATATACGTATTATTTGTTGTTTGTTGGTCGTGAAGAAGTTTTGAATTAAGGAAATTTACAATTTTTTAATGCACTATTATAAACGTCGTTATATGTTAGAAATATTAGAAAGCAGATACAGATAATGTTGCTCAAACCTATACATAGATACATAATTTATAAAAACAAAAACCCTAAAAATTAAATTATGTTTCAATATTTTTTGTTTGTGTAATATTTAAAATTTTTTATTTTGACAATTATTGTTATTTTGAAAAATATTTTAGTTATTAATAATTGTTGTAGCGAAATATTATAATTAATAAAAAAATACGAAATTTTGACCTTATTCTCAATTAAAATATATTAATAACTTATTTGTTTTTACTTTTGTTTTGCTTGCGATCTGTCTAACAGATACCGTTATTTTATTAATCTTAAAAATTATTTTGCCACGTGTGCAAATGTCGTTTGACTTCTTAATGTCAATTTGTAAATAGAGATCGGTTACATAGTGAAAATTCAATTAAGTTGTGATTCTATTGTGAAATATAAGAAAAATATTAAAGTGTTTCCGCAAAAGTGAATTTTTGCAACGGTGGTTACATAGTTACGACAAATCTGGTTAAATTGTGATTCTGTCGTAAAAAACATCAGAAAAATATTAAAGTGCTCCCGAATAAGTGAATATTTGTAACAGTGGTTAGTTTTGCTGAATTTTCAACCCGTTGTAAGTTCATCGCAATCGCTTCAGGAAATTAAATAAATTTCATCGTTTCATCTCCAACAAATTTACAGGTTATACAGTAAGAACAAAGTGTATAGCAGCATTACAATGCCGCCAATAAGACGTTTCAATATAGGTCGCAGAACACGCAATGCTACAAACCAAATGAATTTTCAAAATAACACTGCTTTACAAATTTTTAATTTGGAAAAATACCAAGAACGCCACTTGCCTAGATAAGTTAATTGGGACCTCCTGAACACGAAAAACGCTGTAATTTTTTTTGCTAAGTACCGTTTTTTAGATAACGGTACTTTTGTGTTTTTCGGTGTATGGTCCCATTCAAACCCTTGTGGAGCCCAACCGAAGAGCCCGATCGAGATGAATGGCATATCGTTTGAAAGGTAATCGAATGCCTTTTCCGCCGATATGCTGCAAATTTCTATCTGATAAGAAATAGCTGAGTTATGGCACCTCAAAATTCGAAATTTGTCTATTTTTTACGTTTTTTTCAAAATTTTTCTTTTTTATTTCGTTTTTTTTCTACGTTACAGTTAATCTCTGGAATGTTTTATTTTTTATCCAAATAGTTTATTTAATTACCAACATTTTAAGCGTAATTTGAAAAAAATCGGATGAAAAATATAGTTTTTATTAAGGATTTTGTGGAACGACAATATTTTCATCTTCATTGCTTACACACTAGCAAGAGTTCAAGTCGCTCGTCATTTTAATTTAAATTTTTTGAATTTACACCGAATATAGTGTGTAAGCAATGAAGATGAAAATATTGTCGTTCCACAAAATCCTTAATAAAAACTTTATTTTTTATCCGATTTTTTTCAAATTACGCTTAAAATGTTGGTAATTAAATAAACTATTTGGATAAAAAATAAAACATTCCAGAGATTAACTGTAACGTAGAAAAAAAACGAAATAAAAAAGAAAAATTTTGAAAAAAACGTAAAAAATAGACAAATTTCGAATTTTGAGGTGCCATAACTCAGCTATTTCTTATCAGATAGAAATTTGCAGCATATCGGCGGAAAAGGCATTCGATTACCTTTCAAACGATATGCCATTCATCTCGATCGGGCTCTTCGGTTGGGCTCCACAAGGGTTTGAATGGGACCATACACCGAAAAACACAAAAGTACCGTTATCTAAAAAACGTTACTTAGAAAAAAAAATTACAGCGTTTTTCGTGTTCAGGAGGTCCCAATTAACTTATCTAGGCATGTGTTTAGTACTTATCGATGTGCATTCCGTTACGACATGACAATTGATTACAGTGCCGACCAAGCCGTTGCTATTGGATCGATGAGTGTTGTGTGCCCATATTGTAATGCACTGAAATACAAAAATGAAACTCCTGGATTGTGTTGCGCAAGTGGCAAGGTCAAACTGGCGCAATTGGTTCCGCCACCAGAGCCATTACGCTCATTGGTTTCTGGTATAGGAACAGATTCCAAACATTTCTTGACACAAATTCAGAAATACAACAGTTGCTTCCAAATGACTTCATTTGGTGCAACAAATGTAGTTCGGCACCAGTTTTTACCCACTTTCAAGGTAAATGATTGTGTTCATCTACAGTATTTATTTTTTTACATAGATAAAGTATTACAGATTCAAGGTCAAATATATCATCGAGCTGGCTCGCTATTACCACACCTAAATGCAGACTATAAATTTCTGCAGATTTATTTCATAAGAAATACAACAGAAGAAATAGATCACCGCTGCGCACACAACAGTTCGCTTAAAAGACAAATTGTAGAACAACTGCAAACTTTTTTTCATCAACGCAATGAATTGGTTACATTGTTCAAAACCGCGCTGGACCGAATGCCATTTGATAACCATAAAATTGTTAGCATTGCAATATCCCATTATATTTTGGCAAGATGGAGACGGCTATGATTTCTCGATCAAGATGATAAATCCGCTTACAGGTGAATATAAAATCTTTCATTGACACAAAAATTAATTTACAGGCGCTGAAACGAACAAAAAAATTAGTTCAATGAATTATTATTCATATCGACTGATGGTTCGTGAAAATGGGGACAATCACATCTTGAAATGTCGCCGTCGATTTCACCAATATGCTGTGGATATGTACGTAAAAGTTGAAACAGAACAATTGACATTCATCAGATTGAACCAAAAAAAACTCCGTTCCGAAGAGTATATTCACCTTCGAGATGCTATAAATGCTGACGGAAACGCACAAAATGTAGGTCGAATGACGATCCTCCCAGCAACGTACGTCGGAAGTCCGCGACATATGCAGGAATATGCTCAAGATGCCATGTCGTACGTTCTTCATTACGGCACACCAGATTTGTTCATTACTTTTACGTGCAATCCGCAGTGGATAGAAGTACGACAAGAGTTATTTCCTGGTCAATCACCCATCAATCGCCATGACAAAAACTGAAATCACTGATGGATTTCATCGTGAAGCATCGCGTTTTCGGCGAGACGCGTTGTTGGATGTATTCTGTGGAGTGGCAAAAACGCGGATTGCCACACGCACATATTCTCATTTGGTTGATTGAGAAGATAAGACCCAATGAAATCGATGATATTATATCGGCGGAAATTCCTAATGAAGAAGTAGATCCAGGCTTGCATAAGGTGGTTACTACTAACATGATTCATGGCCCCTGTGGATCATTAAATAGCAATTCTCCGTGCATGGTCGACGGCAAATGTTCGAAGCGTTATCCAAGGGCATTAGTTGCAGAAACAATTACCGGAAATGATGGTTATCCACTGTAGCGTCGCCGATCTACTGCCGATAACGGAAGATCAACAATTGTGAAAGTGCATCAGCAGGATATTGAAGTTGATAATCGTTGGATTGTTCCGTATTCGCCATTACTCTCAAAGACTTTCAAAGCGCATATCAACGTCGAATCTTGCCATTCCGTGAAATACATGTGCAAGTATGTGACCAAAGGAAGTGACATAGCTGTGATTGGAGTTGGTGCGGAAAATTCTAATGATGAGGTCACTCAATATCAAATGGGACGCTATGTTAGCAGTAACGAAGCAATTTGGCGCATTTTTTCATTCGCCATTCATGAAAGACATCCCACTGTTGTTCATTTGGCCGTACATCTGAAAAATGGTCAAAGGGTATATTTCACTGCGGACAACGCATTACAACGAGCCGACCGGCCACCATCTACAACATTGACCAGTTTTTTTCAAATGTGCCAGTATGATGACTTCGCCCGAACGCTACTATACTCTGAAATACCGAGTTATTATACTTGGAATCAATCGTCAAAGAATTTTCAACGCCGTAAACAAGGAAATCCGGTTCCAGGTTACCCTAATGTATTTTCCACCAGCGCGTTAGGTCGAATTTACACAGTCCATCCAAGCAACGATGAGTGCTTTTATTTGCGTGTGCTGTTAGTCAACGTTCGTGGTCCAACATCAATTCAACATCTGCGAACTGTTAATGGTGAATTATGTGGCACACACAGAGAAGCCTGTCAACGTTTGCGATTGTTAGAAAATGACACTCATTGGGATTACACCCTTGGAGATGCTGCAATTTCGTCAAATGCTCATCAAATACGAACATTATTTTCGATAATTATCTCAACATGCTTTCCATCCAAACCAACGGATTTGTGGACCAAATACAAAGATTGCATGTCGGATGATATTTTGCATCAGATGCGTACTAGAACGTCAAATCCAGATTTGCAACTGAGCGAAGAAATTCACAACAAAGCATTAATATTAATTGAGGACATGTGCATGATGATGTCGAACAAGGTCTTATCTCAATTAGGCCTGACAGCGCCTAATCGTCCGATGCATGAGGCATTTAATCATGAGTTGATACGCGAAAAACAATATGATTGTGATGCACTGAGAGAATCTGTTCAAACGAATATTCCACTGTTGAATCGACAACAAAAATATGCGTACGACACCCTCATGGAAGTTGTGAACAATGGAACTGGAGGCATCTTCTTCTTGGACGCTCCCGGTGGAACTGGAAAAACATTTTTGATCGCATTGATTTTGGCGACAATTCGCTCTCAGAATGGAATTGCAATTGCTTCACCGGGAATTGCAGCTACGTTGTTGGAAGGCGGTCGAACTGCACATTCAGCACTCAAGTTGCCGTTAAATATGCAAATAAATGAAACTCCAACGTGCAACATTCCCAAGATCTCTGCAATGGGCAAAGTTTTGCAGCAGAGCAAATTGATCGTTTGGGATGAATGTACGATGGCGCATAGAAGTCTTTGGAGGCATTACACCGAACGATGTAAGATCTGCGAAACAATCAAACCCGTTTTGGTGGCGCGATGATTTTGTTGGCAGTTGATTTTCGCCAAACGTTGCCAGTGATTCCGCGGTCAACGCCAGCCGCTTAATTGAATGCATGCTTGAAGTCGAGCTTTTTATGGAAACACGTCAAAAAACTCAAATTAAGTACCAACATGCGTGTCGAGTTGCAGAACGACCAATCTGGAGATATATTTTCAAAACAATTACTAGACATTGGTAATGGCAAAATCCCCGTTGATATTGCGACTGGCTACATTAAATTCCCTGTTAACTTTTGCCAGTTCACTGAATCGAAGAGCGAACTCATCCTAAAGGTGTTCCCAAACATTGCACAAAATTACACAAACCATGTTTGGTTGAGCGAACGTGCTATATTGGCGGCAAAAAACATTGATGTAGACGAATTGAATTTCAAGATTCAAAGTGAAATTGCTAGCGAATTGATGACGTACAAATCGGTGGATTCCATTATTAATCAAAATGATGTCATCAAGTATCCAACCGAGTTTTTGAACTCGCTGGAATTACCCGGTTTGCCACCACACAATCTCCAACTGAAAGTCGGTTCAGTTATCATAATGTTAAGAAATATCAACCAACCACGTCTTTGTAATGTCACCCGGCTGGCCGTGAAAAAACTCATGAACAACGTCATCGAGGCAACAATTCTAAAGGGAAAGTATATAGGAGAAAACGTTTTAATACCACGCATTCCAATGATTCCGACCGACCTTCCGTTTGAATTTAAACGCATGCAGTTTCCGGTGAGGCTTGCATTCGCAATGACAATAAACAAATCACAAGGACAGTCATTAAGTGTTTGCGGCATTAACTTGGAAAATCCATGCTTTTCGCATGGTCAATTGTATGTCGCCAGTTCCCGTGTTGGGAAACCATCAGCATTGTTTGTTTACGCGCCAGACAACAAAACAAAAAATGTCGTGTATCATAAAGCATTGGAATGAACGAAATGGTGAAAGTGAACCAACCGAAACAAAACATTTTTTTGTTTTGGTACTCGAACGTCGTTATTACAGTCGAAGTGTAAATAAAACACCTTTCGAGTCTATGTGATCTCAGTTTAAAATAAAACATGTTCAAAATCTTATAAACATTTTTAAAACAATCCTCAATCAGAAATGTCTTTTTTTTTCTTAATTTTTACTTTGTTTACACATTTCCAATAGCTTTTTACAAATTTATAAAATTTTCACAAAAAAATGTATTTAAATTTAGACAGGACAACGTCTGTCGGGTCAGCTAGAAGGCCTCGCTTTCGAAAGAATTGAATCCACTAAACCTGAGCTAAATTCCTCTTCGGTAATTCTCTGACATTATGGGAAATGGCCTCGCCCACTGAAATGCATTGCTCATAGACGCGCTTCAGTATCCTATTATTTTTCCATATGGAGAAGATGGATATCACTTTGAAATGCGTCAAATCAATCAAGCAACCCATAAGGCCGTTAATTATCCTGTTGAGTTCTTAAATTCACTCGATGTGCCAGGCTTTCCACCACATATAAAATTGCTAAATTATTGCAGTTTCCTGTTCGGTTAGCGTTTGCGATGACTGTTAACATCCCGTGTAGGAAAACCCACCGATTTATATGTGTATGCTCCTGATGGGCAAACTAAAAATATTGTATATCCTAAGCATTGCAATAAACAAATTAAATTCAAATAAATAACTTTTTGTAAATATATAAATACGTTTTATTTCTTTATAACGAGGGGGTAGCGAAGCACACCGGGTCTAGCTAGTAAATAAATAAAGGTGAAAAAAAAAAAAAAATTTTGCGAAATTTATCAATAGGTGGTACATATAAATAGGTAATGTTACATATCGTTGGAAAGGTCAAGATATAGCTAAATATATTACAAACTTTGGAGCCCCGCCCACTCGAAAATAGGCGTGACCGCCCCAATTTTTTTATTTTAATCAGAATTTAAAATTATATTAGTGATAAAATTTTGATAGTGATTTGAAAAAAGTCACTAAAACCGACTTAAGTCGAATTGTTTCTAGGTACTCATATACATATTATAATTGTTGGTGACTTCAATTGTAACCTATTTAATGTGAATAAAGGTGACAGGTGAGGTCTTTGTGCTTAAGACTTATCGGTTTTTCATAATTCTAGACCCACTTATTTTGATGTTGCCCATCGCACTACATCCTTGTTGGATTCTTGGTTAGTAAGTGATAGTTCCATGGTTTATTATTCTGAACAGTTACAATGTCCATCTGTTTCGCATCATGAATTAATTTATGATATTTTTCGTATTTATTCTAGAACTTCGCCTCAAGTCATTGAATATAAAGATTTTAAAAATATTGACTGTGATGGTATGCTTGGCTTTTTATGTGAATTTGACTCTTTTAAATTTTTTTGGTTCTGACAATGTTGACTTTTAATGTCGTCTTTTAAGCTCTCTAATTGGTTCCTTGTTTGATTTCGTTCCGATTGTTCGGAGACGTATTACTTGTGGGGTTGATAATTAGATAAAATCTAATAATATTGTTTTGGTGGCATCTCTTAGAGATCTAGCCTATTCTGCATTTTGTAGATCTAAGGGTGATAGTGACTGGAGAATTTTTTGTCGATATCGTAACAGAGCAAAAACTGTAATTCGTAAGGAAATTTGCGAAATTATTTTCTGTTTTAAACTCGTGTCCTATATGGAAAATTTTAAAGTGTAATGGTTTTACTCATTAAAATTATTTTTCCTTAAATTTCTCAGTTACTTCTTTTCCATGTTAATTCTATATGGACTTCTTCTGTTTTTCCGTTTGATTGGAAGACTGCTCGTGTTGTTCCCATGCCCCAATCTAGATTTTAGACATATTTCTATTTTACCCGCTATATTTTTTTTCTTGGACCAGCACTCAGGGGATGACCCCTACTTATGCAATGCATTGTGTTGGAACTAGGAAAATAGGTTATGGGAGGGAGGATAGCGGGAGTAGTGTTTGTGAACATTTGACTTGAATTTTCCTATATTGAAAGTGGCAGGGAATACTTCTTCTAGGAGTTTGTTCCACATACGGACAGTAAAGAACGAATTTTCCCTGTAGTGTGTTGTGCGATCCACTGTACAGGCGACCACAAAAGGATGAGCCCTGACTGAAGAACGTGTATTACGTAAAAAACTGCGTGTTTCAGGAACAAGTTCCCTAATTTCAGCAGAACACATTCCATTATAGTATCGATAGAACAGTGAAACACAACCCACATTGCGACGATGCTCCAATGAATCAATAGAGTTGGATACCCTACTATCACCGATAAGCATCTTCGCCCTCTCCTGTACGCGGTCGAGTAACTCCAAAATAGACTTCGAAGCACCGGCTCATACATGAGAGTTGTATTCCATTTTCGGACGAATATAGGTGGTGTAAATAGTAAGAAGATCAGATGGAGTGAAGTATTTTCTCCACACTTGAAAAATGTGTTTGGTCCAGCGGACATCACACTGGATTCTCATGCCTAGAACGTCAAGAGCGTCTGATTACTTAATATTTACACCGCCCATAAAAACAGGTGAAGCAACATGATCTGTTGTGCGTTAATAAACAACACTAAATCTTACGTGCGTTAAAATCGACTCTATTCGTACAACCCCATTCCGAGATTGTTTCAAGATCTCGGTTTAGCGTGTCAATCATATTTCTTCTCATTTCCCCAATCTCCAAAGGGTTTGGTCTATGGTTAAATGAGTATGAATGGAAAATGTTGATAGAGTAGATAGGGTTTGAAGTTTGACAAAGAAGGGCATTTATAAAGATGAGAAATAAAGTGGGAGAAAGAACGGAGCCTTGCGGTACCCCTGAATTAATCTTGAACTCGTCTGATGAGATCCCATCTATAACAACTCGTATAGTGCGATTTCTAAGGAAACTCGATATAAATTGAGAGAAGTTATCACCGATATCTAAAGCTGTTGAGCATATTCTTAAAGATTAAATCTTGTCTTTGGTTAATAATCAACTATCACCATCACAGTATGCTTGCCTCACTACCTCATTACTTTTGAGTCTAACTGAAAATATAAATAATTTCTTATCATCTTTGGTATCGCTTGATTTTACTAAAGCCTTTAATTCTGTTAATTATGTCATATTGATTAAGAAATTGACTAATCTTTTTAACTTTTCTAAATCAGCCTGTATTTTAATCCATTCATATTTGTCTGGGAGATATCAATTTGTGGATGTTGGTGAAGTTTACTCTGGTACACTTCCCTTATTTGCTGGTGTTCCTCAGGGAACACTTCTTTTTATTATGTATGTCAATGACCTAGCTCTTCACATAGATACAGTTTATGTAGATCTTTTATATTTGCTGATGACGTTTTTATTGTTAAATCTCATAAGGATAATGCCGATGTCTTAGAATCTAATATTAATTATAGCCAGGTATGATTTTTACAGTGGTCTCGTTCTAATTCTCTAGTGGTTAATTTCTCTAAAACCAAAGCTGTACTTTTTTGTAATTCTGATCCTATGTTGAATATCTCTATTTATGGTCAGATAATTACCTTTGTTGATAACCTTAAATGCTTAGGAGAATACATATTTGGATAATCAACTTAAATTTGAGTGTCATACTAATAATTTATTTGCTAAAACCTTTGGTATATTTATTCTAACAGTGTATATCTACCTGTCGTATAAGATATAAATTAGCTTATGCTCTCTAAATGCCCCATTTATTTTATGGGCTTGAGGTGGCATCTAGCACTGTATTTTGGCTAAACTTAATCGTTTAGCCAATGTTATTGTGTGCTATGTTTATAAAGTTCGAAGATGGATGCATATTTCTGAATATGAATACTTTTTTTGGGATGTTGTTTTAGACACTTTATTGATATTCGCAAATTAATGTTTTTCTATAGTCGAACCCTATAGAAAAAAAACTGGCTTACCTTATAATATCTGTTCTCAGTTTTCCTTTTCTCACTACAAGAAATCCTCAGATTACTCAGATTCTTGCCTTTGGATCTTCGTATTTTTTCTTATTCTAGCAATGCCTTTCGATTAAAACTCTTAATGTATTTTTCGGTTATTAGTTAAATCTTGCTATATTTTTCAGCATTCGCTTTATAACTATTTTAATGGATTACTATTTTTTTTTTCCTTTTTCTTACTAATCTGGGACATATATTTAATATTATTTTAATTAAATAATTTGGCTGGGGCCTCTATTTTGTATGTACAGTAAAAACCGGATAAGTGCAACACGCATAAATGCAAAAAACGCTTAAGTGCAACGTGTTTCGAAGCCATAAGCCTCTTTTATACTTTATCATGTAAAAATGCACCGATAAGTGCAACACGGATTAATGCAAAAAATGCATAAGTGCATAATAATTTTAAGCCTCAAGAGACATTTTTAGTACAATTTTGTATGCATAAATGCACAACTAAAATAGAACTGATTTTGCACTCTTGATCACAGAAAAAAATGTATGTGTTAATAGTTTACCGTTTACCGTTGCATATCAAAGTTTACACGTTACCGCTTTTTTCGTAAATTATGGTAAGGTTATAGATCGCTTCCGCTTTTTACCGAATTCCATCTTTAACATTGCTGAAACCGAGATAACAACTTTCTGTGGTATTGAAAGTGCTGCTAGTACCACCCTTCCACCTGTATTAATTTTCCCACGAATTAAGTTTAAAGACAGTTTTTTGTATAGTGCTCCTGCTGGAAGTCTGGGATTATCCTCGAGAAATGGATGGATGACAGCTGAATTATTTGTAAGTTTTGCAACACAGTAAATACTTCGGGCTGCTCAATAATGAAGAAAATTCTGTTGATCATGAATAATCATGTAAGCCACGTTTCGATCGAAGCAATTAATTGTTATGCTAACATTTCCGCCTCATTGTTCCCAGCGCCTTCAGCCGATTGACGTCGGCGTGTATGGACCATTCAAATCAGCAGTAAAGATTGCATTTATTGACTGGATGAGGACGAATCCTGGCAAGGCCATTACTATTTACAATGTGGCCGAACTTGCTAATAAAACATTTAATAAAAGTTTCACTTTTTTCCTTTAAAAAGGCTGGGATATGGCCTGCAAACAGCATCAGTTTTACCGATGAAGATTTTGGTGCTGCATTTGTTACCGATCAACCTGAGATAATCCATCACAAGCATATGTTCCACCAGCACAAATACTTTCCGCGACAACTGAAATTACTCCAGAAATCGTCAGGCCTTTTTTAAAATCTGGTCCAAGGAAGTCTCAAAATAGACGAAAACGAGGAAAGTCATCTATTCTTACCGACACGCCTGAGAAGACAGATGAAGAAAATGAAAGAAACGAAACAAGTTAAAAAAAATATTAATTTCATCGTCGGATTCAGATATCGATGTTCCCAATAACATGATATTGGAATCAGAGGAAGAGCCTGGACTTGATGAAATCAATGATGAGAGCAATGAATCACCTTTAATTGACCAAGATATTTTGAAAGAGAACGACATGGTTTTGGTTAAATTTACTACACTCAAGAAGCAAAATGAATTTTATGTTGGCAAAATTGTCACCGTCCACGGTTTTCAAGACTTCGATATTACGTTTCTAAAACGAAAGAATGACAGATAGATTTACTTATCCCGATTTACCGGATATTAACCAATTCAACGAAACGAAATAGTGGCAAAGATGCTCCAACCAGAAGAACTCCCGGGATCATCTCGATCAGCAAGTTACATAAACTTTAATATAAACTTCTCCAAATACAACATGGGATAGAAATTAATTTTGTTATTTGTATTCAACTGTATTATAATTTTATTTTTTTTTTTAATTTTCTGAATTGTATGGAATTATTCTATTATTTTCTTTTTAAAAAAATATAAAAATATATATTTTAACTCCTTCTTTGTGTTTATGCATCAATTGTCAAATTTTGAATGGTGTCCATATTAGCGCCTAGTAAAATCAATGGTCAAATGGACAAATGTAAACTCTTTTAAAAATTCTTTGATTTATTTTTCTGTAACTAAAAAAATTTTCATTTATCCAATAATTGTATAATTGCAATATTTGTGCACTTATGTAATATTTGCATAATTGCAATATTTGTGCACTTATCCGAGGTTAGCATAAATGCAAAGAATGGATAAGTGCACAAAAAGTTGAGCGAAAACCGATGTGCATTTATCCGTACTTTACTGTATTTAAATTTAATTTTAAATTTTATATTTATACATTTACTCTAAGTTAATGTACATATATGCATTATTCAGGAATTTACATTGTAATATATTTACAGCATGCTTATAGAACGCGACTCGCCCAACTCGCGACTCGACGACCGGTGGACGAGTGAGAAATAAAAAGCGTTTATAGAACGCGAGTCGATTTTGTCGTGCCACTTACGTTAATTCGCGCACATGTCAAAATCGTTTGAAACCCTACTAGTGCCAACGTGATAAAAAATATTTTGTGTTTATATTTCTTCATACAAAATTTAATATTAAACCTTACCACCCTAATATAATGAAAAATATCAAATAAACATAAACAAACAAAAAAGAAAAACAAAATTTTAAGAATTTTTAAAATTTTTTGATATAACAAAGTATTTTCTGCCACCAAACTGAGGAGCTCCTGTGGCCAAGTGTGGAAACTCCTTCATGCAATCCACCAATTGCCTAAACTGCATTGTTGTAGTTATTTTAATGCTGAAAATTTAACAAATCGAAATAAAATAACAAAAACATTTATGATATCAAAGTGTACTTTCCTTTTTATTGAAATATTCATTTTGTGCTTGTCTTTTTAAATAAAGTTGTAATTAAATTTTACGCGCGAGTTACGTCACCCTAAACCATTAAGAAACAATTAAAATATAAGCATACTTAACATACAAACATACACATATTAAATGCTAAGCTATTAACCCAACAATAAACAACTAAAATATAAGTACACTACACATTCACACATATTAACCCAACAATAAACAACTAAACATACAAACATACACACACATTAAATGCTAAGCTATTAAATACTACAAGCATATCAAAATGCAACGTTAGCATTAAGATATATTATTTACAAGTGCATTGGCACAATTAATTTCTTATTAAATTTATTTCTTTTTTTTACTTCAATAATTATTCTTTTCCATAAGTATAATTCTTGGTATTTTTACCACAGTACTTGAGTAGTTGAGTACTAAATATTGACCCACTTGAAAACCCATAAAGACTTCTTTGATTTCCATTTGAATAAGGAAATGAAAACGTTGAGTCAACATTGTTGCAACATCCAAGCTTCTCTTGTATGTTGCACAACATTGTTATAATCAGCAGTATTGATTGGTTTCAATCAATATTGGATTGTAATAAAAATGGTCTGCTCTGAAGAACAGAGCTCAGAGTGGAAATATTGTTGAAAGTGTCAAGTGGGAAAGTTGAAAAATCTAAAAAAGTTAAACCCAAAGATTATAAAATATAAAATTATTATCTAAGTAATTGAAAAATAAAAATAAGAAAATAAAAATTTTGTAAAGCAGAATATTCGAAAAAATCCAAATTGTTTAAATTCCAACAAAAAATAAAAGGACTCCCACTCAACCACCATAACTGGCGCAGTCGGAAAAAATCAAAAAAAAGGATGCAGCTAATCATCCTTGGGGCAATGTAAGTCTATTTAAATCAAACAATTCATATACACGACAAAATAATAGTGAAAAGCAAAAGTAACTTAAGGTAGTGGACGACATATGTCAAAAATTTCAAAACGATTCGGTCCTTACGCTAGACTTTTTAGAAGTAAATCCTTAGAAGCCATTCCGGAAGACGATCAGTTAAGTATGAATCCGCCAGCTAACTCTGGAACTTCTCAGGATTATCCTAGCAGTGGCATGTCAGCGACTGTGAACGATATTTTTAATTCTCTGAGAATTCCGCATGCCATTAAGGATTTACCAAAATTCGATGGTAATCCAAGGCTCCTTTATGAATTTATCAACAATGTAGAAGAAATCCTCCTACATATTAGGGGAACCGACAACACACCGTACGGACATATATTATTAAGAGCTGTTCGGAACAAGATAGTGGACAAAGCAAATGAAGTTTTAAACATGTACGGCACTCCCCTTAATTGGGATGACATAAAAAAGAATCTGATCCTCCACTATTCGGACAAAAGAACTGAGACTTCACTTATTAGAGATCTACATTTAGTAAGACAGGACAATAAAACCGTTGAAACATTCTACAGTCAGGTTATTGAGATCCAATCGGCTCTCACCAATAATATTTTAATTCACGAAAATGACCAGAGCGTCATAAATGCAAAGAAAGATCTCTTTGCGGAAATGTGCCTCAATTCATTTCTTACAAATTTGAGAGAACCACTGGGCTCTTCAATAAGAGCAATGAGGCCGGACTCATTATCTACGGTTTTGGCATTCTGTATAAAAGAACAGAATATATTCTATGGCCAGGTTAAAAATAGACAATATTTCAGTCAACCTCCCATTCAACAACGACAACCAGGGTACCAGGGAAATAAACCATATTTCAGACAGAACTACAACCCATATAATAGGACACAGAACTCCAATCAAGCATATCGAGCCATAACCGCCGAAAAAATGTATCCCACAAACTCAAAATTTTACATGGGAAGGTTTTTTTTTAAATAAAATCAGTTTGAATAAAGCCATTATTTTAAAATTTATAATGTAAATATTGTTTTGTGTAATACATTTAATTTTAATAATTTTAAATGATGTTGAACTATCGATTTCGATAAAAAAAAAACAACAATCGATTATGGTGTGGGATACATTATTTTGGCGGTAATGGCTCGATATATTCAGGAACGGCCTGGATTTTCTAGACCATTTGCTAACAACTCCTACTCGAGACCTTCTAACAATACATTTGGAAGGGGAGCACAACCTCCTAATAATACTCCCGAACGTATGGACACTAGTACTAGTTATTCTCGCTTCAATAATCAGCAGAGTGGTCGGCTCAGATCATCACCCAGTACTTGGACTAATGCGACATCTACCCCCAGAATGGAAATAAACAATATAATCAAGGAGATACCACAGGAAGTCACTAATAATATTTCACCAATGGAACAAACAGTTGGAAGCCAAGAAAACTTTCTTGATAGATACCACAAATATAGAGACCGAGGAAAATTTTCCTATAATTGCCTCGACAACCCAATGGGGTACATAGATATTAACGTTCACGGGACGGAACTAGCATATATAGATATTTCTTCTCCGTTTGGCACACCTCTCCTATTTTTAATTGACACAGGAGCATCGGCGTCATTCATTGATCCACAGTATGTTAGGGAAGAAGACCATAAAAAAGTCGGCGCAATGACAATTAGGACAGTTTTTAAAGACCATAAGTTAGACAAACAAGTAAATTTAAAACTATTTAAGGAATTCAAACAAGACTAATTTTGACTTTCTTTTATTTAAGTTCCATAATTACTTCGATGGTCTATTAGGATTAGATTTTCTCTCAAAATTTGGAGTGATTTTAGACCTAACAAAGCAAACTATTTCCACCAAAAATACAGTTATACCATTAAAATTCAGGAAGGCAAAGATTCTAAAGCAGTGCAAATTAAAGCCAAGATCAAGTAATAAGTTGATGTTACCTGTAATTGTGAAAAAGGGAAAGACTAACACAAACACTGATGCATTAAGTAGGGTCACACTTTTTTTTTTTTTTTTTTTTTTTTTTTTTTTTTTTTTTTTTTTTTTGCTTTTAATTATTTATTGAATCTTCATATATGAAATGACAATAAGTATTCAAATCTTAATACTAAAAAGAAAATAATAAGCCCAGCCAGTGCTAGACAAAAATTTTTATGATACTAAAAAATTTCACATCAACTGATCCAGTCATCTGTCTAGCGCTTGAGTTAGAGCAAGGGTATCCCTCCTTCTCAACCGATTGTGGCCACTAAAGTTAAGGATGTCTCTTGCAAGTGGGTTTGGATGGTGTTCAAGTTTGCTGACATACTTTGACGCATATTTTGTAAATTCGACTTTTACTAATGGCACGCCTAGATCTTTGTGGATTCGAGAATTTTTAACATACCATGGTGCTGCAGTAATTATACGTAGAATTTTATTTTGACCCCTTTGAATTTTTTCAATGTTGGATGCTGAGGCAGTACCCCATAATTGAATTCCATAGCACCAAATTGGCTTTAGTATTGCATTGTACAACAAAAGTTTGCAATCCAATTTCAATGTAGAGTTTCTGCCGATTAGCCAATTAAGTTGCACTGCTTTTAATCTCATTTGTGTAAGTTTCGCTTCAATATGAGACTTCCAAGTTAAACGGCGGTCGAGGTGAATGCCGAGGTATTTGACTTCATTGTGTTGCGGAATAATTTGATTATTTATTCTGATGAACGAGCAGGTATCTTTTCGCAATGTGAAAGTTATATGAATACATTTTTGTTCGTTAACCCTGATTTTCCAAAGCTCTAGCCAATTCTCTAGTTTATAAACATAATTCTGCAAATTCTGCGATGCAACTTGGTGGTCCTTATGGACGCTGATAAAGGCTGTATCGTCTGCAAAAGTTGACGTATGGATTTTGGAGTCTGACGGCATGTCGGAGGCATATATCAAATATAAAGTAGGACCCAGTATGCTACCCTGTGGCACACCTGATTCAATTGGCTGAGCGGTACTTAAAAAATCACCTTCTTTGATTTTAAATTTGCGACCGTATAAATAACTTTCCATGAGTTTATGGGTGTTAGCAGGCAGAGTTAATTTTATTTTGTGCATTAAACCGTCATGCCAAACTTTGTCGAACGCTTGCGACACATCAATGAAGAGGGCGGAGCAGTATTTTTTGTCTTCAAACGACCTTCTTATCACATTTACCAATCTGTGTGTTTGTTCGATGGTGCTGTGTTTAGCTCTGAAGCCGAATTGATGATTAGGAATACATTCAGTGTCATTCAGAATTGGAGTCAACTTAGTCATTAACAATTTTTCAAACAGTTTTGAAATTGTCGGCAGTAGACTAATTGGCCTATATGACTCCACTTTGGTGTGATCCTTCCCTGACTTAGGAATCATAGTGATCATAGACACCTTCCAATCTGCAGGATAGTATTCTAGGCGTAAAATAGCGTTGAAGATAAAGAGGATAATTCTTCTTGATATACGAGGTAACTCCACAAGCATTTTATTGCTGATTTTATCCATACCTGGAGCCTTTCTAAGGTTCAGAGTACCAATAGCGTTTTGGACATCACGAAAGTTTAGTCTTAGAGGTACAGGAGGCCTTATAACAAGTGGTGGCAAATCAGATTCGTTATTATTTGAGTTGTTTATAGTAAACACATTTCTCAAATGGTTAACAAATAATGTCCCTTTCTCGGAATCATTTCTAGCCCAGTCACCAGTCGGATTTCGCAAAGGAGGTTTTCCTCTCACTGGTCTTTTTAAACCTCTTGCCGCCCTCCATAACGAGTAGTCAGATTGTGGGGTACTATCAAGACCTTCCAAGTAAGATCTAAGTGAGGCCGTTCTTTGGGTTTCTAAGAAATGTCTTAGTATATCTCTGCATTCCCGTAGCCTAGCTTTCAGTTCAGGAGACCTGTGAATTTGCCACTCTCTTCTCATTCTTCTTTTTTCTGATAGGAGATGTTCGAGTTCAGAGAAATAAGTTCTGTTTGTCCTATTTCTACATTCAACGTGATAAGTGGAAGCGTGATGCACAGCTCGTCGAAGGTCCTCGGTAAAGTTGCCAATCGACTCATCAATATCGTCGGTAGTTCTCAACACAACATTTTCCGTGCAATGAGAACTTAAATACTTTTTGTATTTTATCCAACTTACTCGGGTCTTAGTCATGTTCATAAATGGAGAACCACACACTTGAGGGAAATGCATTGAAATGATAGTAGGAGAGTGATCTGAGGACAAGTCCAGTGAAGGATCCACTTGCATCCATTCTACAGGGATATTTTTAACTACCCCAAAGTCAATAACATCGGGAATCTTCCGTCGGTCCGTCGGCCAATAGGTGGGATGTCCACTTGAGAGTACATCTAAGCCCATTTTAGCAATGGGTTTGAAGAGTACGCGACCCTTTGGGGTTACCAGACGTGAACCCCAAAATGTGTGTTTGGCGTTAAAGTCACCAGCAACTAAAAATCTAGCTCCAAGGGATTTAAAGAAGTTATGGTATTGGTGTTCTTTTATTGAAAATCGAGGCGGAGAATAAATCGATGATAAAACAAATTTGTATTGACAGAATTCAATGCAAATGTTTGTTGCTTGGAGGTAATCCTCACTTATGTTATTCATTAGATAATGCTTTATTCTGTTCTTTATAAGAATTGCCGAACCTCCACAAGCTCTTCCGCGGGGGTCTTTAGTATCGTAGAACTCGTAGCCATTAATTTTGAAGTACCCTGTCGACGTCAAGTGAGTTTCAGCAATCATCATAACATCAATCTGCTTATCCATCAGGAAGTATTCCAGTTCATTTTTATGTTGGCGAAGGCCGTTCGCGTTCCAGAAACAAATTTTTAAATAAATCATTTCTTTAAAATGGCTTGGAAGATAGTGGATTGCATTTTCAGCATTTCCTGCATCATGGATGTCATAGTGGTCGTAAAAGTGTTCATAGTTTGGACAAGAGTCTGCAATGTAGTCTCTAGAGAGTTAATATTAGGCTCGTAATAATGTGATTTAAGGTTCTTGCTCCAAACCTGACATATTAGATTTAACGACGTTTGCGTAAGAAACTTGTCTAGAACTAGGCGCGTTTACATGACTAGTGGACCGTAATAATTGAGGGAAATTGTCACTCGATGCTAAATTTGGCTGTTGAGGATGATTAGGCAATACTGACGTCTTGTTGGTTCTTATGCCTTTCAAATGAGTGTAAATTGGACAACCTCTATAATTTGCGGTATGATTACCTCCGCAGTTACTGCATTTTTTGATTTTTGAGTCAGTTCTCGACTTATCGCATTGAGCAGTTGCATGTAGCTCCCCACACGCAACACAAACTGTCGGCAATTTACAATACGCCTTGGTGTGACCAAATTCTTGACAGTTGAGACACTGGACGGGTCCCTGACGCTTATGTGGTTCTTCCACGGTGATTCTACGATGCAGGAGGTACATCAGATTGTAGATGGGATGGGACTCGTTTTTCTTTAAGACAACATCTCCAGGTTCCAATTCTACCCTGAACATGGGCTGAGGGATCTTTTCACGGTTTCTAATATTCACTACGCTCTTGATTTTGAACCCTTTGTCCATTAAACCAGTTTTTATCTCCGCGGGATCAACACATGAGTCTATACCCTTTAGAACGACTTGGAGTCCTTTTGCGCTTTTGAGCTGGTAGGTATAGAAATCCCTAGTCTCCCTTTCCAGCTGGTTGGACAATTTTCGAAAATCATCTTCCCTATTCACTTGTATCTTTGTCTCGCAGATATTTCCATGTTTCATTGAGGTTACGCTAAACATGTTTTCACCTATTACAGCAACAATTCCTTGTACCAATTTACTGGAAGTCGGCTCTCTCAGATAAATTGGTGGGGGCTTAAACGTCTTCTTCGGAAGTTCTGGCTCATCCGTCTGGAGGAGAGCAAACCTATTTTGATCATTACTCACGGTCTTAGGAGCTTTTGCATTTGATGACACTTGAGCAGACTTCGGGCTCCTCTGTCGCTTGAGAACGGTTATGTACTTATCCATACCTACTTGTTTTTTGGGTTTGACTGCACTATTTGATGAAGATGATGTTTTTTCATCTGTTGAAATCACTATATTGGGCGAACAGGAACGACGCCGTTCTACGGCTCTTGTAGTGAGAAAATTTTCCAGAGATTTTTTTATGGCTTCTTCCTCAGAGACCCATTTAGTTTTTCTCCCCCGAGGCATGTCAGGAAGGACCTTCGAATAAACGAGCAAAACATACGAAGATATACACAGGATCCACTAGATCAAAACTCGTATGTAGCAGCTTTGAACGACATTCACAGAGATGCCATCCATACCACGATCGCAGGATACCGCATGAATGTTGTACTTGGAGGCCGCCCACCGCCCATTGCAGATACCGAACAACAACTGCCACGAAATACAAGAGTAGTTCTGGCACAACTGAGATCGGGATGGAGCAATAGACTTAACGCCTTTTGGTCCCGCATAGACCGTGCCTTCCCAACCTATGCCATGCATGTGGCCAGGGTCCTCACGACACCAACCACATCTTTAATTGCCCAGCCAACCACACTTCACTTTGTCCAATGGATTTATGGACCAATCCAGTAGAAGTTGCCCAGTTTCTTGGTCTGGACCTTACTGCAGAACCCCCGGATTAAAGAATTAGTTCTAGCTGTTACAACAACAACAACAACATTGGGCTTACTACGTACAATGAATCCGCCATGTTACCAACTGCCACAATACGGTAATTTTTCTTAATCAGTGCTTGTTGATTATGAGTAAAAATTACTTCCAGGCCTTTCTCTAGTAGGGCCTTAATTGAAAGTAAATTTACACGCAAATCTTTTGCATAAAGTACTTCATTTACTTCAATTTTTGTGATGTCACCTCTAACTTTTGTAAAACCCAGAAAAACACCTTTATGAGTTGCCATAATTGACCCACCTTCCTGTGCAGTGCTGATAGAAAGTGGATCATCAAGAATTTCAACCGAATTTAATGACTTTAAATTATTTGTCACATGCCTTGTACTACCGGAATCTAAAATCCATTTATCTTTTTCACAGTCGTTGCTTCCCACTATAAAGGCTACAGCAGAACTTTCATTATTTTTATTATCAGCGCCACGGCTTCGTTCTCTGCTTGGGCCACCACGTTTCTTGAATTTATTTATTTTGTTTTGTGGACACTCGAAGCTCTTGTGCCCTTTCTTTTTACACTTGTAGCACTCTCCATTAAATCCAGTGTAAAAGGCTGTGTCATTACTACCAACATCCTCACCAACTAGTCCCCTACTTACATTCTGCCGCATCTCTTCATTTAACAGCCTTGATTTGGCATATTCCATTGTGAGTGTTTCGTCAGGCAAATTTTCAAGTGCCGTTATTAGTGGTTGAAAGTGTTCGGGAAATGACTTAAATAAATGTAAATAATTTCATTATTCTCCAACTTTGCACCAGCCGCCACTAATTCACGTACACATTCATCAAACTTTGTGAAATGTCTCTTCATATCACTGCCCATTTCGTACCGTAATCTATCTAGCCTCGTTCTTAACATATTTTGCTTGGCCATATTTGTTCCAGAAAAGGTACTAACCAGAACACTCCACATTTGTTTCGCCGTTGTTTTGCCTTTTATATATTCCAAATGATTATCATCAACTAAGCAGATAATCAAATTTTTTGCAGTTGAATTTCTTTCATTCCATGACGTAACTTCAAGGGCATTATCTTTTGTTACTATTGGTTTATCAACGGTTAAAACGTCCAGGACACCCTGAGACTCCAAGAAATTTTCAACTCTATACTTCCAAGAATCAAAGTTATGACCATCAAATGGTTTGATTTTTGCAAAAACTAATTCCATAACCGACATATTTGCTCTGGGCCCATAACCTGTTGTTGTTCAGTGAAATTTAAAGTAAAACTAACGGCACAACCAAGATAAGAAACAACACAATTGTTACTATTCTGACTTCATATAAACCAATGACGTGTATTTTAATATTTTATAATTACTTCATTTCATAGTAAGTACATTATATATAACGCTACTTAAAGCTCTACTTATACCAATGTACATTATATACATATATACACACATACAAAATAATAAATTCACTTAATGTTATTTAACAGCCAATTCTGCTGTTTGAGCTGTTGTTAAGAACATCGCTGTTCTACAACAAAAGTTATCTGAATTTATCAGCCCATATGGTTGTACTTCGCCTACATATTTGATTTGATCACATAAATATTCAGGTGCATTTCCATATTTAATTTTGTGAATAAAGTTCAAAGTACATTGAGTTAAGGAGAGTCAAAATAAACAACATCATACATGAGATTAATGGCGTTTTCTTTTCTGGCAAAAATGTTACACGTTTTTCCCATTTCGCATCTTTTTTAATTTTTTTGTGTTCTTTTCTGAAAAAATGTCAACACTGCTAAAGTGTAGTGTGTTCTTTTCTAAAAATGTCACACTATAAATTTAAAAAATGGTGCACCTTTCACACTCTGTATTTTTAGAGGGGGAGAATCGCACGATAAAACAACTGACCAGTGATGCCAACTTTTGAGACTCAAACGCGTAAACATTTTTGAAAAAAGGGCTAAATGGAAAAAAATCCATATAAAACCACATCCAATTTTCTTTTTTTTCGCGTTTTGAGTGACTAAAATCCGGCTAAATCTAGCCCGAAAAGGGCTAAGTTGGCATTGATGCAGCTGACATTTGTTTTGTTTATGAATGTGTATTTGTGTTAAGAAACAAAAAAAAATATACAAAATGGAAAATATTTTTTATGTGCTAAAAAATTTTGGATGACTTGTTGGATTCATATTCATCATCAGAAATCCATCAGGAAAGAAATCCACAACCGTGAGTGAAAGGCTTGGTAAAGAACGTAATTAATGAATACTCTGAAGTTGATGTATGTCAAATTTCATAGGACAATATCTCCTACTTCTTATATATGTAATGTATGTTTATATACATATATAATTTTTATATTTGAGAAGAATTTTCGTATTAGTCGGGAAAGTGCCATAGGTCATTTTGATAAATATTCATTGTGTTATTTCAAGCGATCTTACCAGGGAGCTATCTGCTTCTTCTTTTTTAGCAAAAAAACAAAAACAGCTGTACATGAAAAAAAATGTTACACTGTTGTAATTTTATGTTCTATTCTGACCATTAAAAATGCCACATCTTTAAAATGTGGGGTAAACATTATAAAAATGTACATAATAAAGGTGTAACATTTTATTTCAGAAAAGAAAACACCATAAGTCTGAATATAATGCGTACTTCAAACTTTAAAGATGAATATTGGTTTGATGATATTGAGAGAAGTATGAGTACGTATAAGTATAACAAATTATAAGTCATTATTCAAGTATACTCACTTTTTCAGTACTCATAACTGATCTCTGGTTCGCATCGCTTTGTTTTGTAACTTTTGAAGTCGTTCTATTTGGGATTCGTTACAGCACGTATATATTATTGTAGACCCGAACTCAAAATGAGGTTTTATTATTGTATTATATATATTAATAGAAGTTATCATAGATATTTTGTTTCTTATTCTTTTAAAAAATCCAGTTTTCTTACTAATTTTTTTACAAATATTTTCTATATGGTCTTTGAATTTCATTTCTTTGTCTATTATAAATCCTAGATATTTAATATTTTTTACTTTCTCAATAATTTCGTTATTTATTTTAAGTACTTTTTCAGTGTTCATATTTATTTCCATAATTTTCGTTTTGTTTTCATTGAGTTTTAGTTTATTCTTTTTTAGCCATATATTAACATTATCTATATCGCTTAACATATTATCATAACATTTCTCATTAGTGTCTTCTTCTGTGTAAATTAAAGTATCATCAGCATATAAAACAATTTCACATTTTTCGAGTATTTTTGGCATATCATTTATATATATTATAAACAGCAAAGCCCTCAATATAGATCCCTGTGGAACACTGAAGTCATTATCCATTACATTTGATTTTGTACCATTTACTTTAGTTAATTGTCTTCTGCTTGTTAAGTATGATTTAAACCATTCTATTTATTTTTGTCGTATACCGTACATATATAGTTTCTGTATTAAAATTTGTCTATCAATTGTCTCAAACGCCCGTTTAAAGTCTAAAAATATTGCTATTAATTTTCTGTTGTTTTTTATATTTTTCCACCGATTAATTACATAATTTACCGTTGTCTCACATGAAAATTTTTTTTCTGAAACCCGATTGATATTTTGAAAATAACTTATTTTTCTCAAAATATTTTTCAAGCTGTTCTTTTACGACTTTTTCTAGTATTTTTTCACATGTTTTTAAGGAATTTATGGGACGAACTCTTCACATTTTCTTGTTTTTGCCACTTTTTCAATTGGTGTAACCATTGTAGCTTTCCAATTTTCTGGAAATCCTCCAGATTCCAGTGATTTGTTTACTATTTTCAGAATATTTTCCTCAATTATATGCCAGTTATCAAGTATAATTTTCGTTGATATTTTGCAGTAGTCTGGTTTGTTTTTTATTTCTTTTACTATTTTGTTAAGTTCTAAAATTGTTATTGCACTAAATTTAAATCTTGAGTTAACCATATGTATTTGATTTGTGTATTGCACATTTTCTATTGAATCTCGTATTATCTTAACACTATTTATAAAATACTTATTAAAATGACTAGCGATCTCCTTATAATTAGGTCTTTAATTTCCCTCCACATTTGTTTTTTGATCTTTTGCATTATTTATTTTGTTGTTTATGTATTTATATTTCTCGTTTTCTATTTTTACTTTGTATAAATTTCTTATTGATTTGTAATTATTCAATGCTTCAATATTGTTTTCAAATTTTGCAGTTTGGTATTTAACTATTTTTTCTTCTTTTATAAGACGCAGTTCATTATTAAACCACCGGTTAACATTATTTTGTTTCTTTATTGTTTGTTTTATAGTAAGTTTTTTTTATTGTTTCCTCCATGCATTTATCAAAAATCAACACATTTTGACTAACATCTAAATTTTCATCATGTCTAATTATTGCACTTAGTTCTCTCGTAAATAGTTCTCTATTATATTTAAACTTATCCGTGATTTTATTGTTTTCGTTCCCAATATGCTCTTTTTCGTTTTTGACTAAAATATTTATTATTTCATGATCTGAAATTTTGTTTTTATTACAATTTTGTGCTGATATTTTGTAACTGTTATTCGTTATTACATAGTCAATTATAGTTTTTGTTGTATTTGTTACCCGTGTATATTCATTAACTATTTGCTTAAACCCATTGTCATTTAATACGCTATTTATTTGATTTTTATAAAAATTATTAGTAGCCCAGTCTATATTAAAGTCACCAGTAATTATAATGTCATTTATTTCCTCACTTAAGTTCTCCACAGTTTCTTGAAAAATTTCACAAAATTCTGATTCCGAACCACTCGGAGATCTATATATTGCCACTATTATAATTTGTGTGTTCCCCCGTTGTGCTCTACAAGCTATAATCCAGCATTTTCTATTTTCAACCTTTTCAAATATCTTAGTAACTTTCCATTCCTTTCTATAATAAATAATTACACCTTCAGTTCTTGTTGAACTAGACAACGTTATTAATTGGTTATAGTCATATAAGCTAATTTCGTCGTCATTTATACTTTCTGTCATATGCGTTTCCGATAATATTATAAATTCAGGTTGTTCTGTTCAAGCTATTATCTCCACTTGATTTAAATTATTTGTTAGCCCTTGTACATTTGTGTATAGAATATATGTGGTTTTTAATTGTTACATTAGTAACCCCAAAAGGGGAGAGAGTCGGCGGTGGGGTCTACATTCAGGAATTCGGAATCAGGATGTCTTTCAGAATTCCAAACGGATGTAGCATCCTTCAGTCTGAAATATCAGCAATAAAACGAGCGGCTAATTGGATCACTTATTACAGAATATCGGGAGGGGATTTACGTATATACACTGACAGTCAAGCTGCAATAAAGTCTCTGACAGGTGTACATACTACATCAATCTTGGTCCATGAATGCCGGACATCCTTAAACAGGATGGCGAGACATTCGACAGTTACACTCATATGGGTGCGCGTACATGGAGACATAACAGGTAATTGTATCGCAGATGACTTGGCAAAGAAAGGTGCCATGTTACCTGACGACCACATTGACCATCTTTGCGGCATTCCGCTATCGAAATGTAAGCAAATAGTCAGCAATTTCCATTATGAGTTAGCTCAAACCAGGTGGGAAAATGAACAAACCAGTACAGTCACACGACTGATTTGGCCTATACTAAATAGGAAACGCACGCTGTATTTATTGAAATTACAGCGACCACAACTTAGCAATTTGGTGTCAGTAATCACAGAAAACTGCAAATTTGGCAATCATGCAAGACGACAGGGCCTACCCTATAATGATTTTTGCAGGAGTTGCAATAATGAAGAGGGGGAAGAAACGGTCTCTCATCTTCTATGTCAATGCCCAGCAATGAGTGGATCTCGCACCATTTTTTTTGGGGCAACCATCCTTTGACGACTTATCTGAATTTTCAGCTTTGAAGTTGGAGGATATTGACGCTTTTATCAGAAGCAGTAATTGGCTGCAGTAGCCTAATCTATCCATCTGGGTATCTGCGCTCTTTAGGTTTTGGTCTACACGTTTCTTCTTCACATCTTTCATACTCTTCACCCTCCTACACTCCACTCATCCTACTACTACCCTGCTTACTCTTTTACTCTTTCTCTTCTCTATATAATCTCCTATTCAATCAGGTATCACAATGAGACCAACGATATGGACCTAAGTGGGCCGTAATACACGGCCGCCTGCTAACCTAACCTAACCCCATTCTTCTCTTTTTCATATTCAATTTATTTTGGTAAACTGGACACTCTTTATTGTACGTTCCATGGTTTTCATCTAATTCCATGTTCAATTTTTGATTCATCTTTACACAGTTAATACATTTAAGTATTGGCTCCTTATTACACTCCTGCGACTTGTGATCACCGTGACATTTAATACATATTTCTTGATTTTTACATTCACTTGAAATATGGTTATACCCTTTGCATTTAAAACACCTCGTTACATCAGTTCCATCAAATACTCTGCATTTTTCCCATCCTAGATTTATTTTTTTCTCACCCATTAATTTTGTATATAGCTCGCTATCTGTTTTAATTCTAATATTGTATACTCTTCTATTGTTTCTTTTATACTCGGATGTCTTTAAAATTTTGATTTCACTAGTATGTGAAATCGGATTTTGTTTTTTTATTTTTTCAGTAAATTTTTCTTCAGAATATTTAAACGAGATGTCCGTAATATCTATATAAAATTCCGTTGGGCTAGGTACTTTAATTTCATAGTTCCACTCATTTTCTTTGGCTGTTTTTATTTTTTCCCTTTCTTCGATATTTTCACTTTGAATTACTATTGTTCCGTTTCTTCTATTTTCGACATGAGTTATTTTTAAATTAACAGGATTAACTTTTTTGTTTAATTCATATTTTGTTTTTTCGATGTTTGGTTTCTCTTTAGGTTTAATTATTAAAGGCACCTGTTTATTAATATCTGGCATCGCTGTTTTACTTTTACATTTTACTTTGTTTGACGTTTGCTTCTGTTATTGCTTTTTTTATATCTCTACACATTCTCCCAGTATTTTCTTCAATTTTGTTACAGATTTCCTTATTTTTATTTTCAAATTCATTTACATTTTCGGATAATTTTTGTATTGCCTGCGCGTTTTTTTCAAACGATTTGTGTGCACTATCTAGTTTTTTTAACCTATCCTCATATCGTTTTTCTATTGACTCTAATAGTTTTTTTATTTCACATTCATTTTCTCTTAGAGACATTTTAAATTAATGTTTATATTCCGTTAGGTTTTGTTTGTTTTTTTAACATCTTCCTGAATATCTTTCAATACCAAATCAACATTTTGTATATACTGGAGACAATCATCACATATAAATCTAACAAAATTATTTGCATCCAAGATTTTTGATGAGTATTGGTCTATGCCAGCACATTTTGTGGTACAATGATACACTTTATTGCATACTCCCATGCATTGAATACCCGTTTTGTTGGAAATATATTTGTATGACAACGATTTCAAATTCGTAACTATTTTTATTGAACTTAATGAATTCCCAATTGTTAATTTATTGGCATGGTGACCCTATATAATTTTTATATATATGGCAACATCGCCTTTTATTTCATTTTCTATTAATATGTATATACTAATTTTTTATGTATTCATCTAGAATTTTCTGAGCGTCCTGCTGAAGTCAATAAAAGCTCTAATAATTTTAAAGTTAAATTGTGGAAACTGGTTTCATTTTTAATAGGTTATGGGCCTTTTGTCTACGTAATTTCCACTGTGTTTTTGGTTTTTTTAGAGCTGAATCGTCGTGCTGCCTGTTTGGAAATTAAGCTGCCTTTTTTTATATATTTTTTTTTGTTGCTGCTCAAGATGTCTGAAGCGAAATTTTTTGTGACAAAATTGAATCGTGACATCTATGAGATATGGAAATATAAAATGCAACTGCTATTGAAAAAAGAAAAGGTATGGGATGTTGTTGAAGGAGAAATTCCTCAAGCTCCTGATGATAAATGGAAGGAACGTGACACTGAAGCATCCATTTTAATTGGCCTGGCCGTCGAGGAATCTGAGGTTTTCCGTATTGCTGGCTGTGTATATGCAAAGGACGCTTGGCATATTTTAAAGGCATACCACGAAAAATCAACTCTAAGCAACAAAGTGAAACTGATGAGGACGATTTGTGAATTGAAACTGAGTCCTAGTGGTGATATGGACAAGCACATAAATGATATGAAATTGTTATTCAATAAATTGCTTTCGCTTGGCGAGAAAACGTCAGAATCATGGATGGTTTCCATGCTACTTAGTAGTCTACCGGACACGTACGACACTTTAATTACCGCCCTTGAGGTTAAAGATGAGAAAGATCTTACCATGACTTTGGTCAAAAACAAATTGCTCGAAGAGGATGAAAAGCACAGGAAAAGACAAGCTGTCGAAGATACAGTTTTGAAAACAACCAACAAATTTAAACCGAATCATAATACAAAGAAAATAGTTTGTCATCATTGCCGTGGTGTTGGTCATATCCGAAGAGATTGCTGGAAACTAAAAAATAATAAATCAAAAAATAACAACAATCAAAATGCTAAAGTTGCCGAGACTGATGAAGCCATCAACAACTTTTGTTTTTCGCTAAATGGTAAACCCGGTGTTTGGGTGATTGATTCAGGCGCTACGTGCCACATTTGTAGTATCAAAGAGGAATTTCTTGATCTTGATTTGAATTGGTGTGAAAAAGTCACCGTTGCAAATGGTAATGTCGTACATTCCGCTGGAAAAGGTCGCTGTAAAATTAAATTGTTGAACGTAAAAGGTGTTGAAGTGGTTGTTACCCTTGATGACGTTCTGTATATTCCGCAGTTCAATGGAAATTTGCTGTCCGTAATGAAAATGTCTGCTAGTGGTTTCAAGGTTCTGTTCTGTGATTTGAATTGTAAAATTTTTGATACAAATAATAATGAAGTTGTTATTGTGAAGTGTGTTGACAATTTGTATCAACTTGAAACAAAACGTGAAGGTGCCATGGTCGCTGTTTGCAGTATGAACCGATGTCAACATTTTTATCACAAGATATTTGGTCACAGAGACATTAATGCAATTAAGACCATGCAGATTGGTAAGCTGAAAAATGATTTCAAAATTGTTGATTGTAAAATTCGTGAGATATGTAAAGTTTGTACGAAATGTAAATTGAGTCGAAAACCATTTTCTAAGAAATCGGAGGCCAAAAGTGGGAAAGTTCTTGATTTGATTCATTCCGATATTTGTGGCCCAATGCAAACCGTTACCCCTGGTGGAAAGAAATATTTTCTAACACTGATTGATGATTATAGTCGGTATACTGTGGTGTATTTGCTGAACCAAAAATCAGAATTTTTCGACAGGATGAAAATATACATTAATATGGTAAGGAACAAATTCGGAAGAGTTCCTAAACGTATCATGTCGGACAATGGGGCCGAATATAAGTCGAATAAAATGACTGACCTGTTACAGAGCTATGGTATTGAGTCACTGTTTTCCGTGCCATACTGTCCTCAGCAAAATGGTGTGGCTGAGAGGAAAAACAGATACTTTGTTGAAATGGCTCGTTGTCTACTTGAAGAGGCCGGTCTATCGAATATTTATTGGGGTGAAGCCATTATGTGCTCTAATTATTTGCAGAACAGACTGGTCACCAGTTCTACATCCTGTACCCCCTACAAAAGGTTGGAAGGGTCAGAAACTCGACATTGGTAATTTTGAAATTTTTGGTTCTAAGGCGTACGTGTTAACACCTAAAGTGAAAAGAGGAAAATTCGATAACAAATCTGAATTGTTAACCTTCATGGGCTACGACGAGCAGTCCAATGGTTTACGTTTCGTTGATACTAATGATAACAAAATTTATATTAGTAGAGATTATAAATTCGTTTCTAAGAATACTGTAGTAAAATTAGAAGACTGTTCTGATTCATCTGTAGCCAACAATCAATTGGAAATCACCATCCCTTCGAATCGTGTTGATGACGCTGGTGTCGAAAATGCTCCGGGCGACTCTGATGGAGATTCTTTCTGTAGTATAGATACTGATCTCGAATATTTTGATGATGATGCGAACAACAATGAAACGAATGACGATTCTGCTGCTGATAAACCAATTTTAAGACGATCAACTAGACAGAATAAAGGTGTTCCACCTGCTAAATACTTGAATTTGGTGGAGTCGGGGAATATCATTGAACCCAAAACGTACAAACAGGCTGTAATGTCTGAAGAAAAATTAAAATGGCAGTCTGCAATGGAGGAGGAGGTAAATTCCCTCAAGGTTAATGATACGTGGGACTTGGTACGTGCACCACCTGATGCTAATATAGTTGGCTGCAAATGGACGTATAAAATCAAGCGTGGTGTTGATGGCAAGATTCAAAGATTTAAAGCTCGATTGGTCGCTCAGGGATTCAACCAGAAGTACGGGTGCGATTATGACGAAGTCTTTGCGCCTGTTGTGCGCCAACCAACATTCCGTATTTTGTTGTCTGTTGCTGCTGCTAGAAAGATGCATATTGAACATATGGACATCAAGTGTGCCTTTTTAAATGGCTGTCTGAAGGAGACTTTTTACATGAAACAACCACCTGGTTTCATTGAAGGCGAAAGTGGTCTAGTATGCAAGCTTAAGCGTAGTATTTATGGCCTAAAACAATCTGCGAACGTCTGGAATAAAGGCTTGAACGATGCATTGATTGATGGCGGTTTTATCCAAAGTAAAGCTGACCCATGTTTATACAGCAAAATCATCAATGGGGAAGCTGTTTATGTATTGGTCTATGTTGATGATTTGGTGGTCGCTTCCACGAACAAACAAAATATAGAAAACGTATATATAAAACTTTGTAAAAAATTTGAATTGAACAACCTTGGTGCCATTTCGCAATACCTTGGTATGGAAATTATAAGAACCAACGATTTCAACTACAAAATTCGTCAGAAACAATATATTGATGAAATGTTAATAAAATTTGGTTTGAAGGATGCGAAATTTTCAAAGTACCCGCTGGATCCTTCATATGGTAAGAATGATTCTGAACCATTGCTCCGTAATGATGAGTACCAAAGTTTATTGGGCTCTTTGCTGTACATATCCACAAATACCCGACCTGATATATCTGCGAGTGTAGCGATATTGGCAAGGAAGTCGAGCAATACAACAAATGAGGATTGGAATGAGCTGAAACGTATTGCAAAATACCTTAAAGGCACATCTGAAATGTTTTTAAATTTGAATGGTCGCTCTACTGATCAAAATCAACTGGTCGGTTACGCAGATGCCAATTGGGCGGAGAGCAGAATCGATAGAAAATCGAACTCCGGCTACATTTTTCTGCTTAATGGTAGTGCTGTTAGCTGGGCTTGTAAAAAGCAAACTTGTGTTTCGTTATCAACAACAGAGGCTGAGTTTATTGCCCTATCGGAAGCGGCAAAGGAAGCTGTTTGGATCCGAAATGTGTTATTTGACCTAGGATGCCAACAAAAGCATCCAACAACAAGGTTTGAAGATAATCGTAGCTGTTTAAATCTGATTAAGAACGAAAGGCTTAGCAATCGGTCTAAACATATAGACACAAAATTTCATTTCGTAAAAGATTACGTCGAAAAGAAAATAATCAGCTGCGACTACTGTCCCTCCAAGGAAATGATCGCCGATATGCTAACCAAAGCCCTGCCAGCTTCGAAATTGGAAATCTTCAGATTGAAGTCCAACATTTACTAATTTGTAATTGAGGAGGAGTATTGGAAATATATTTGTATGACAACAATTTCAAATTCGTAACTATTTTTATTGAACTTAATGAATTCCCAATTGTTAATTTATTGGCATGGTGACCCTATATAATTTTTATATATATGGCAACATCGCCCTTTATTTAATTTTCTATTAATATGTAAGTATATACTAATTTTTTATGTATTCATCTAGAATTTTCTGAGCGTCCTGCTGAAGTCAATAAAAGCTCTAATAATTTTAAAGTTAAATTGTGGAAACTGGTTTCATTTTTAATACGTTTCCCCTCTAATTGCTGATCTGCATTTACTGCATTCAGTCATTTCATAAACTCGATCTAGTTAAAACTGAATATTGGGTCAAAGACCTTTGTTGTTTGTACCTAAGCTTTTTTTTTGTATTCATAATTAATTATGTCTATAAACTTTGTAAATAAATAAATAAATTTATCATACCCAAAAATCGTTGCAATTCCTTCACACACTTTGTTCTAGGCATATCAATAATAGATTTTTATTTTATTTTATTTATTTATTCACATCTCATCATCCGGTTTGATCCCAAAATTACTAAATACATGCCCTAAAAACTTTATCTCAGTCTGTAAAATCTTGCATTTATCATTAAACCTTATACCAACTTCCCTTGCCCTTTGAAAAACTGTCTCCAGAACTCTCAAATGTTCTTCTTTGGTTGAAGAGTAAATCAAGAAATCATCTATATAAACTATTAGCCCGGGAATATCCCCAAACAACCTGACCATTTCAACATGAAAAATTTCCGGTGCAGCATTAATTCCAAATGGTAATCTCAAAATCTATAACGTCCAAAAGGAGTATTAAAAGTACATAACCTTGACGATTGTTCGTTCAATGGAATCATCCAAAGCCCACTGTTAGCATCAAGCGACGAAAAAAATCTTGAACCATTAAGTTTTGCTTTACAGTCTTCAATATTTGGAAACGGAAAATGTGGCCTCAAAATGGCCCTATTTAAATTTCTAGGATCTAAGCAAATTCTAAGATTTCCATTAGGTTTCGATACCAGAACAATTGAATTTACCCACTCTGTTGGTTCACAGACACTTTCAATCACCTTTAAATTTCCCATTTTATTTAATTCTAGTTTCAATTTATCGTGCAATTTAAATGGAATTTTTCTGGGTGGATCAACAACAGGATTAATATCCTTTCTTACTTCAAGATTACACTCACTATGAAAAATACCAAGACCACCAAACACATCTGAATACTTTTGAATAATACTGTTTAATGATAAATTATTTACATTTTTAATTAAATTGATGTCAATAGCTGAATTAAAACCGATAATGTTTTTACACTTCATGTCCACTATAAAAAACTTTAATATATAAATATAATTTTCATAAACAACTTTTAAATTATTGTGCCTAAATTACAAAAAGTTTCATTTGATATTATGTTGGCCTGCGCCCCAGTATCTATCTGAAATGCCATTTTGTTATTTTCGATAAAAACCTCAATATTCCATTCTTCCGATGTTTTCATTGTCTTTTTAGAAATGGCGACAATAAATAAATCTTCTTTTTCGTCCCCGCCGCCTTCATAGTCGCCATCTTGTTCAACGGTGACAGTTTTAACAAACCGTTTTTTAGAAAAGCACATTTTTCCACAATTGTTGCACTTTGCTCCTTCTGCTGGACATTTGCTCTTATGTGTTTGACCACATCGACTGCACTGTACATCCTTTTGTTTGCTGTATGAAGATGACTTAAAGGTTTTTCGCCTTAACACATTTATAACTGGTTCATCGTCATCGGTTACTTCAAGTTTTATTGCATTTTCTTTTGCCATAGTTATGGATTTAGCAATGCCAACAGCCTTATCCAACGGAATACCACCTTCTACCAGTAATCTTTCGCGTATATTCCCCATTTTAGGAGACAATCCGCAAGTAAAAATGTCTCTGACCAGATCCTCTCTCAAGGCGCCAAATTCACAATTTAAACTTAAATTTTTTAATGTTGTTACGTATTCATCAATTGTTTGATCGTTATTTTGTTTGCATGTAAAAAATCGGTGTCGCTCCATTGCAATATTCACCTTTGGGGTAAAGTAGCAATCAAATTTTTTTTTCATTGAATGAATTAAAAATTTCCAACGATTCACTGCCTAGATGATGTAGTAGTAGAACCACTTTGCACCAATCTGCTTGCATCTCTAGATTAGTCGCCGTCATGAAAATCCTGAATTTAGTGTACCACTGGTTCCATTCTTTTGCCAGATTTGTGGCCTTTAAATTTATAGGCTGCACCGTGGTTGCAAAACATTTACCACCTTCTGCAGTTGAAGTTGATGAACTTTGTTCAACCGACATTTTGTTTCTTTTTAACATATATTTTTAATTTTTTGTAGTCTTCACTTCTGACACCATGCTGTGTTAGTTAATGACTGTCTTTTATTTAATTATATATTATGTTAATGCCATATTACAAATATTACATAGACATACATTACATCTTAAAGTTAGTGATGCCATATTCTTATATTTACGTTATGATAATGGTATGACATAAATGTTATATATGCAACAGTGTGATAGCAAAAATTATGAATCGTATGTAAAATGGAAATTTTGTCATACATACGGAATTACATATGGGTAAGAAAAGTGGCAGTACATACATATGTAAAATACATCCTGTCTGATATCATCTTAAAGCTTGCTTATGCATTTGGGCCTCGTTGTAGCTCTTGGCAACCGAATTTGTGGTTGCTTTGATTTTTTTTAATTGGTAAATTTTAAATGTTATTAATTTTGTTGTTCAGTTTGGTTGCTATACATAAGTTTTAAGCAGGAGAAATTTTTTTAAAGTAAATTGCTGTGACTGACTGCCATTAAATAACATCACATGGTAAAGCTACAGTCAATGTTTTTTTTTTTTTGCTTGGCTTGCGCTGCGCTGGTGCTTGCTCACTAACAAAGTTTTAAGTGTAAGCTAATCAGAAATTTTTGTGCTTTTGCTAATTCATAGTCAGCAAATTCAACGCTGTTCGAAACTATAGGGTGTTTTTTTGAGAGGTATAGAACTTCGAATTGAAATAAAACACAAGAAAATCGTTTTAATGACCATCAATTTGGCTTTACTGGAAGGATAATTTTATGCCATTAATGTTTAAATATGATTTCAGGCATGTGGCCGCCGCGGCTGGCTCGAATAAAGCCAATTCTACAGGTCCAATTTTCAACCACTTTTTCGAGCATATGGGGCCGTATGTCGGCAATAACGCCACGAATGTTGGCTTCCAATTCCCCTAACGTTTCTGGTTTGTTGGCGTAGACGAGCGACTTCACATATCCCCAAAAAAAAAAAAATCCAAAATCGGGAACAAAATAGTCGGTTATCATGGCTCTATACCGGTCTCCATTCATTCGGGTCCTCTTCAACACTTTGCTTTACAGCGGCAATTGTTTCTTCGGTGCGCACTGTTCGACGTCTCTGCGGATGCGTATTATCACATAGAGTAAACGTAGTGCGAAAACGATCCATGGTTAACCGAATTAATTGCTCTGATGGACGATTATGTCGACCATAAAATGGACGGAGCTTGCGGTAAACTTCGCGAACTAAACCGTTATTTTCGAAATAAATTTGCACGATTTGCAAGCGTTGTTCTTTTGTCAACCTGTTCATGATGAAATGGCAAACCAAACTGAACATAAATTACATTAGAGTTGCCAGATTTGAGCACAAAATGCCAGTTTTATCTCTTTTCGAAAAACAAACCTGTAAAAAAAAACACCCTATATTTACATTTAACTTTTCCACTTTAATGGATTCATTTGTCTCTTATCTAGAAACACCGAATGATTTACACCTTTATACCTTCGACAGTTGTGTAAAGACCGCAAAGCTTAGCAATTGCGTCATCTTTGGAGGATATTGCAGCATATTGTTACGACCTCTACCAGTTGCAGTTGTTTCCGCTCTGTTCTCTGACAATTTTTTGCGAATATAGGCTTTCCAATCATCCCAAGCCTTTTTCCAACCAGATGCATCTTTTTCTGGAGGACTTATTGAGTTAAGTTCTCTTGCTAGGTGCTTCCACAGCTGACCATTCACCATACCGTTACCTTTATAAAATCCCTTAGCTAATCCAGTGTGTTTTTCCTTGAATTTTAGCATCGCTTGCTATTGTGCCGCATTTTTGTGCTTACCCCTTTGTTGTGTATGGGATATAAATCCCATCAGTAGTATAGTAGCAGTATACCTCTATTAAACATATGGCAACTCATTTCTGACGTTTGCTGTCAGTGTCTTTTCACTTTGTCGTTAACAAACGTGATTCTAACTTTTTATCTTATCCTTTTTGCTTATTCTGATTTTAGCGATCATAAGAAGTTTTTGTACACGTTTTCTTTTTCTTAATTTTAACAATGAATTTATTGAATTAATAAAATCAATTTTATAAAAACACAAAATTGGTGTCAGAAGTGGGATTAAGAAAAAGAAAAGGAAATAAACAATGGAAAAAATGGAGCTAAAAAATTTGACAGACTCTTTAGCTGAAGCTATACGTAGAGCAGTTATAGACGCAACACAGGCGGCTGTTGCGGATATGAGTCCCCCGATGACAACTTCCACGAAGGTACCAGCTTTCTCGATGCCAGAATTCAAGAGAGATGATGGTTCATCCGTAGCCGACTATTTCCAACGTTTTGAATGGGCATTAGAACTGTCGAAAATATCGACTACCGAACATCACAACTACGCACGTGTACACATGGGGGCAGAACTTAACAACGCATTAAAAATACTAATAAGCCCTAAGAGTCCGGAGTCATTAAAATTTGACGAAATTAAGAGCACATTAACCGAGCATTTTGACAACAGAAAGAACAAATTTGCGGAGAGCATTAAGTTTCGGAAGGTAACACAGGAAAGGGATGAACCCATCGCAAATTTTGCTTTACGCCTGAAACAAGGTGCTGCTCATTGTGAGTATGATAAGTTCCTCGACCGCATGTTAACAGAGCAGCTTTTATGTGGTATGAGATCACGTGAAATATGTGATGCTATCATCAGCAAGAAACCAGAAACGTTCGCAGCAGCGTACGAAATCGCACACGATATGGAACTCACACACTCTACGACAACGGAAATTAACCCATCAATAGCAGAACAGGGTCGTGACGAGGAGATACACAGACTGCATCCTTCGTTGGTGGATCATAAACGAAACAATGTTAGGAGTAAGGCAACTGCACGTGTCACACAATGCTCTGGATGTGGTGGTAGACATCTAAGGAATGGTTGTAAATTTAGACAAGCCAAGTGTTATCAGTGTGGCAAGGTTGGACATATTTCAAAAATGTGTCGCAGCAAAACACATCACCTATCAGAACCAGAGGATGAAGACCCAGCTGATATGATACAGAAACTCAATAAAATAGAGTTGATTAACCGGATGAGCTCAAATGAAAGAAAATTAATAACAACACTTGTGGATGGTCATGCTGTAAATATGGAACTTGACACTGGCTCTCCCTGTTCAATAATGAGTATTAACTCCCTACGAAAATTTAAGCCATTTGCTAAACTACAGGAAACAAACAGGCAATTCACAAGCTACTCTGGCCATAAAGTAAATTGTATGGGTCGCCTACCCGTCAACGTTAGTATTGGAGGCACTCTCTGCAGGCTGAACTTGTATATTGTAGATGGCAAGTTCGATACTCTAATGGGCAGAGAGTGGATAACAAATTTTGCAAAAGAAATCGACTTTGTCAAAATATTTACGTCAACAGACAAGGTTAACAACATCACAACAACACCCCCGGAAATGTCGCCACAACAACAAGAACAACTAAACCAGGTACTAACTGGATTCGAAAATAATTTTAGCAATATTGCAGGCAAACTAAGAGGACCACCAGCCAAAGTGCACCTGAAACCAGACGCCACCCCGATTTTTATGAGGGCACGGGAGGTTCCGTTGGCACTTAAAGATGCATATATAAAGGAAATTGATATGAAAATAACAGCTGGGCTATACAAAAAGGTTGAGTACTCGGAATGGGCCTCAACAACCCATGTCGTAACCAAAAAAGATGGAGGCATTCGCATAACTGGGAATTATAAACCAACAGTAAATCCACGTATCATAATCGACGAACATCCAATTCCGAAAATAGAGGACTTACTGAATAGAATACGAGGGTCAACGATTTTTTGCCATCTTGATGTGACGGACGCGTACTCGCAGTTGACAATAGACGACGAGTTTGCTCATGTGCTCACGCTAAATACACCAACTCATGGACTAATAAGGCCAACTAGGGCAGTTTACGGCGCCGCTAACATTCCAGCAATCTGGCAGAGACGTATGGAAAATTTGTTAAAGGACATACCAAATGTCTTATGTTTTTTTGATGACATCCTCTTATATGCGGATAACTTTCAACACATGATTTCAAGTCTTCGTTTAATACTAAACAAAGTGAACGCAGAGGGACTTCACTTAAATAAAAAAAAATGTGTGTTCGCTGCCCCAATGGTAGAATTTTTGGGCCACAGAATTGACCGCCATGGCATCCATAAATCCAACAAACATATTGAAGCCATTCAAAATGCGCCGAGACCCACAACACCCGAAGAGCTTCAACTGTTTTTGGACAAAGCTACTTATTACAACGCATTTATACCTAACTTGGCTACGAAGTCAAGGCCATTAAGGGACATGCTACTGCAAAAAGAATTTAAATGGGACAAATATTCGAATGAGGCGTATAATAACATCAAGGAAATACTTATATCTCCACAGGTATTAATCCCATACGACCCTACCCTCCCTCTAATATTGGCCACCGACGCGAGCAAATTTGGACTGGGAGCAGTACTATCGCATAAACTTAAAGACGGTCTGGAGAGTCCAATTGCCTACGCAAGCCGCACTATGACCGAAACGGAAACACGATATCCACAAATTGATAAAGAAGCGCTGGCAATCGTGTGGGCTGTAAAGAAATTTTTTAAGTATGTATATGCCAGACACTTCACGTTAATTACAGATCATAAGCCATTAGCGCAAATCCTACACCCCGAAAAAGGTCTGTCTGCTTTGTGTGTAAGTCGAATGGCAAATTACTCAGATTTTTTAAGCAATTTCAACTACGACGTCGTGTATAAATCAACTAAAGAGAATGCCAATGCTGATTTTTGTTCGAGAATACCTCAAAGAGTAAATCAGATATGTAGTACAAAGTCTATTGGAGAAGAACGCGACGCATTTGACAGTTTTATTATCAACCAGGTAAACCAACTACCAATTAGAGCAGAAGCTATTGCCCGGGAAACGAGAAAAGATATTAATTTGGGAAAAATCGTTCAAATCTTAGAAACGGGCCGAAGTCTTAGAAATGCAGGATACAAGTCACCTGAGGACAACTACAGACTCACTGCTGGATGTTTAATTTTCGAGCATAGAATCGTAATACCGAGTAAACTTCGTGAAAAAATACTATCTGACTTACATGCAGCTCATTGGGCACAAACACAGAGCTCGTTACAAGTACCCCGTACAGCAGGGAACCGTCCATAAACCTTCAATCAAAAAATAATGATGATGACCATTCTATGAATATCGAGTTTGCTACAAGGACCCCAGACAGCAGGCAACCGTCCACTACGCCGCAAACAAAATCATCAGAAGGATCGACTGTGGTGGAGTCAGAGATGACTGACGCTCAACAATCCAAACACATAGTACCTCCAACAGCAGCGGCCCCAAGACGTACGACCAGACCAAGGAGACCACGTGTGTTGTTCTCCCCTTAAGCAAGGGAAGAAATGTTGTGTATGGGATATAAATCCCATCAGTAGTATAGTAGCAGTATACCTCTATTAAACATATGGCAACTCATTTCTGACGTTTGCTGTCAGTGTCTTTTCACTTTGTCGTTAACACACGTGATTCTAACTTTTTATCTTATCCTTTTTGCTTATTCTGATTTTAGCGATCATAAGAAGTTTTTGTACACGTTTTCTTTTTCTTAATTTTAACAATGAATTTATTGAATTAATAAAATCAATTTTATAAAAACACAAAACCCTTTAAAACAGAAGTAGACTTACGATAAAGAAAATGATGTATAAATTTTAAGTACTTACATTTTGCTATTTTCGCAAAAAATTATCAAATTTATCTTGTAAAAATTATTTGTTTAGCAAAAAATTCTCACTTTCATTTCATTTTACGAATATAGAACACAGGCGACTGACATACAATTAGAAAGTTCTAAAATCAAACTACTGGATTTTGTTAAATCAGTCCATACCCCTCATATTAGGATATCTTCCGAAAATCATAATATCGTTAACAGATTGAAATTCGAAACTAATAATCCTTAAGTACGAGTACATAAAAATCACAATCGGAAGTGGCCCACACATGGAAGGTATGGTATCGACCAATCTGCTCAAAATGTGGCTATACGATACGGATACGTTTTAAAATCAAACATTTAAAATAATGCACTGATTTCATCCAAATTCAATCCCAACCGACAAAAATTCTCATACTAAATTTTATTATTTATTATTATTTTCCAACCATAACTATATATCTCTGGAACCATCTTATACAAATACAAAAACATATAAGATATTTTACAGTGCTTACCTCTTTCTTCTTCTTTAATTATAGCATTATTTTTTATCGTCTGGTTGTTATTTGATTTCTCTTCATCATTTGATTTATTGTTGTCATTGTTCATATGTGAAGCATTACTACTGCTGCTGGAAGAATCACCATTATTTGGTGATCGAATGGCAAATTACTCAGATTTTTTAAGCAATTTCAACTACGACGTCGTGTATAAATCAACTAAAGAGAATGCCAATGCTGATTTTTGTTCGAGAATACCTCAAAGAGTAAATCAGATATGTAGTACAAAGTCTATTGGAGAAGAACGCGACGCATTTGACAGTTTTATTATCAACCAGGTAAACCAACTACCAATTAGAGCAGAAGCTATTGCCCGGGAAACGAGAAAAGATATTAATTTGGGAAAAATCGTTCAAATCTTAGAAACGGGCCGAAGTCTTAGAAATGCAGGATACAAGTCACCTGAGGACAACTACAGACTCACTGCTGGATGTTTACTTTTCGAGCATAGAATCGTAATACCGAGTAAACTTCGTGAAAAAATACTATCTGACTTACATGCAGCTCACTTGGGCATTGTAAAAATGAAGGGCCTTGCACGTTCCTTTGTATACTGGCCCGGCATCGATAGTGACATTGAGAGGGTGGCGAAATCATGCAGCTCATGTGCAATCCATGCAAACAGACCAGCGAAATTTGGTGATCACCACTGGGAGTACCCTGGTGGACCTTGGGAACGTATCCACATCGATTACGCTGGCCCTTTCTTAGATGTAATGCTACTGATTGTGACTGACGCTTATAGTAAATGGATAGAGGTAAAAATTACAATGTCAACAACATCAAGTGCAACAATACAAATCTTGGATATAATTTTTAGCGCGTACGGTGTTCCTCAAACCGTAGTGTCCGACAATGGGACCAACTTCTCGTCCGCAGAATTTCGTAACTTTCTGAAAGTGCCCCGATAGACTATGCGATAGTGTGCTGGACTATCAGTCAGAGGGTTGCGGGTTCGATTCCCGCCAAAGACTCTGGGTGTTTTCTGCAGACAAGCCAAAAGCTTCGCAGTTTGTGTTTGTTAAAAAAAAAAAAAAAAAAAAAAAAAAAAAAAAAAAAAAAAGTAAGTGGGGTGGTATACCATAAGCAAACGGCACCGTACCACCCAGCAACTAACGGACAGGCGGAAAGAAGTGTACAAACCATAAAGAATGCCCTTAAAGCTATGGGCTCAACGAAGTTTACGATCCAGGGAAACATAAATACGTTTTTAAGACAGTACAGAAATGCACCACACGCCGGAACTGGGCAACCACCATCCGTACTGTTTTTGGGTCGTCTACTGCGCTCACAGTTAAACTTGGTTCGACCAGATAGCACTACCAACAAAATGAAGGAAAAACAATACGTCGACTTTAACCCCAACTTCCGAATATTCAAACCTAATCAAACAGTCTATTTTTTATCCGGCAACCCCAGAATGGAAAAATGGTTACCGGGTGTAATTAGAGCCCGCCTAGGCGATTTACACTACGAAATAGAATTCAGGAACAAACCCTTTACAAGACATATTGATCAAATTCGAGGTTTAAATAACACCATAAGACGAAAGGAAGGTGATGAATATAAGAAAGAATATAAAAAAAGAAACTACTATGATGGCTACGAGTGGTGCCTCTGTGCCACCAAACCCTAAGTTAACGAATGATGACGATAATGCCCATTTCACAAACACAGAGCTCGTTACAAGTACCCCGTACAGCAGGGAACCGTCCATAAACCTTCAATCAAAAAATAATGATGATGACCATTCTATGAATATCGAGTTTGCTACAAGGACCCCAGACAGCAGGCAACCGTCCACTACGCCGCAAACAAAATCATCAGAAGGATCGACTGTGGTGGAGTCAGAGATGACTGACGCTCAACAATCCAAACACATAGTACCTCCAACAGCAGCGGCCCCAAGACGTACGACCAGACCAAGGAGACCACGTGTGTTGTTCTCCCCTTAAGCAAGGGAAGAAATGTTGTGTATGGGATATAAATCCCATCAGTAGTATAGTAGCAGTATACCTCTATTAAACATATGGCAACTCATTTCTGACGTTTGCTGTCAGTGTCTTTTCACTTTGTCGTTAACACACGTGATTCTAACTTTTTATCTTATCCTTTTTGCTTATTCTGATTTTAGCGATCATAAGAAGTTTTTGTACACGTTTTCTTTTTCTTAATTTTAACAATGAATTTATTGAATTAATAAAATCAATTTTATAAAAACACAAAACCCTTTAAAACAGAAGTAAACTTACGATAAAGAAAATGATGTATAAATTTTAAGTACTTACATTTTGCTATTTTCGCAAAAAATTATCAAATTTATCTTGTAAAAATTATTTGTTTAGCAAAAAATTCTCACTTTCATTTCATTTTACGAATATAGAACATAGGCGACTGACATACAATTAGAAAGTTCTAAAATCAAACTACTGGATTTTGTTAAATCAGTCCATACCCCTCATATTAGGATATCTTCCGAAAATCATAATATCGTTAACAGATTGAAATTCGAAACTAATAATCCTTAAGTACGAGTACATAAAAATCACAATCGGAAGTGGCCCACACATGGAAGGTATGGTATCGACCAATCTGCTCAAAATGTGGCTATACGATACGGATACGTTTTAAAATCAAACATTTAAAATAATGCACTGATTTCATCCAAATTCAATCCCAACCGACAAAAATTCTCATACTAAATTTTATTATTTATTATTTATTATTATTTTCCAACCATAACTATATATCTCTGGAACCATCTTATACAAATACAAAAACATATAAGATATTTTACAGTGCTTACCTCTTTCTTCTTCTTTAATTATAGCATTACTTTTTATCGTCTGGTTGTTATTTGATTTCTCTTCATCATTTGATTTATTGTTGTCATTGTTCATATGTGAAGCATTACTACTGCTGCTGGAAGAATCACCATTATTTGGTGATGATTCATTGAATTGTACGGAACAACTGTTGGTGCTTGCCGAACTTTGTCTAATTAGAGAATTGGATGAAATATTTGATAGAGAATCTCGTTCACCACGACTCGTTGAATCCATGGCAGCTAAGTTTACTCCATTGCTGTTTTTAGTTTTATTCTTGTTGTTAACATTCGAATCATCTATGTTTTGACTGTTGTTGCCATCTGTGAAGAATAAATATTTACAGATAACATTAATTTTATTTGCATTTGATATATAAAATCGTTTCATTTGCAATTAGTAACTGTGCTTTCTGTTTCTTAGGATATAAGCAATTAAAATTATTTTTTTATTTTAACACCAAAATTCTCTGAAATTTATTGTAGCACAGTGGTTTTAGAATTATAGCCGGAAGGGGGTCCAGAGGGGTTGTGCAACTCTCATGTAAAATTTTATCTCTATTGGAGCAGCGGTTTGGAAATACCAGATATGTTTCCAACATATTCAACAATATCTTTGTACAATGATATATTAAATCTATTTTACCGATTCATGGGTTATACACATTTCAACTTTTGCTATACGTTTTCAAATGCCTTAATAATATTGGACACCACACTGTGCAGTTCTTAAGAAATCAAAATATGTTTAATACGCGGAATAATAGCAACTTAGCAATTGTTCGTTGTAGATTGGAAACAACCAAACAGCGGATATAATTTATGGGTAGTCGTGAAGTCAACAAATTACCTCAAAGTTTAAAACTTATAAGTCAAATTTCATCTTTTAAAAATTCATTGAAAAATTATATTTTACAGAACTTCTAACGTAATAACTATGATCTCAGTTTTTGTCAAACATTTAAAATAATTAAACATTTTTATATTTTTATTATAATTTTATTTTACGAATACTTTTTTATAATAATTGTTATTTAAACTTTGCCAACTTGCCTCAACCCCCGATAGACTAGGCGATAGTTTGCCGGGCTATCAGTCAGAGGGTTGCGGGTTCGATTCCTGTCAAAGACTCTGGGTGTTTTCTGCATAGATGGGCAAAAACCATTAAAAAAGTACTGCATTACTATTTCCATTACCAATAAACTTTTACTAGTACTGCAATTTTTCATTTAACTACCAGTAAATTTTTACTGGTAATGAAGATTGAATTCCAGTACCAGTAAATATTTATTTCTAATTAAACAAAAATTACATTACCAGTAAACATTTACTTGTAATTAAATGAAAAATTGCAGTACCAGTAAAAGTTTATTGGTAATGGAAATAGTAATGCAGTATATTTTGTAATGGTAAAAAAAATTAATTTTTAGAAAAAAATAAATAGTAATTTTGTTTCTTTTTCTGTTTTTTTTTTTAAATTTTGATTGAATTGTCTCAATATATGGCCTATTTCACGATGTCGAAAGATAACGTTCGCTTAGATAAGACTTAAGACACAAACTTTTTATCGTATCTATTTTTTACTCAATCAAGTTTGTTTATTCCACAATCAAGTTTGTGTCTTAAGTCTTATCTAAGCGAACGTTATCTTTCGACATCGTGAAACAGGGGGATAATTTACATTAATATAAACTTCTAAAAAATATATATTCTTTTTGAATATGCATAATTTTTTTTTTCATTTTATTAAATTTTTACTGGTACTGCTATTTTTTTTAATTACCAGTTAATATTTACTGGTAATGCATATTTTTTACTGGTACAGCAATTTTCATTTAATTATCAGTAAAAATTTACTGGAACTGGAATTTTCATTTAATTACCAGTAAAAATTTACAGGTAATGGAATTTCATTTTCATTACCATTAAAAATTTACTGGTACTTGAAGTTGATTTCAATTACCAGTAAAACAATTTACTAGTAATTGAAATTTTACTGGTACTGGAATGTGCCCAACTATGGTTTTCTGCAGATAAGCCAAAAAGCTTCGCAGTTTGAGTTTGTTAATAATAAAAAAAAAAAATGGCGCTGAAGCACCAATATTGTATTGTTTATTTATATAAATAAAGTTGAATTAAAAAAAAAAATGTTTGATTCTGTCTAATTGTGTGTACATACAGTTTGCATGCAATATATGAAAAATCGTTAAAATTTGTGCAAGAGTGTAAATTTTAACTTTTTGTATAAGTATTTAGTATTGCTGGTTAACTTAGGACTTGAAGATTGATAATTTCATAAAATTAATTAACTTTATAATTTTTTGGAAGTCATTTACCTTAAAAACTAAAAATAAATTACAATATGCAGATTTTTCTTAAAGAAAAATATAAAATTCGAATTAATGTAAAATATAAACGGCTAAAGATACAAAATTTAAAAAATATACATATGTAGTTAGTTAGTTAGTTTATTTATTTAGTAGTATTCATAATACTTTATAATTTTTCGCATATACATAATTATTTTACATTTTTTACAAATTACTAATGATCATATTATTTCTTAAAAATTGTACTATATTTATTTTGCATATATTAATATTTCTTTCTCTTTTTATATTTTCTGGTAATGTATTATATAGTTTTTTTTTTGCATTTAATTATTTATTGAATCTTCATATTTGAAATGACAATAAGTATTCAAATCTTAATACTAAAAAGAAAATAATAAGCCCAGCCAGTGCTAGACAAAAATTTTTATGATACTAAAAAAAATTCACATCAACTGATCCAGTCATCTATTTTGCGCTTGAGTTAAAGCAAGGGTATCCCTCCTTCTCAACCGATTGTGGCCACTAAAGTTAAGGATGTCTCGTGCAAGGGGGTTTGGATGGTGTTCAAGTTTGCTGACATACTTTGACGCATATTTTGTAAATTCGACGTTTACTAATGGAACGTCTAGATCTTTGTGGATTCGAGAATTTTTAACATACCAAGGATCTGCAGTAATAATACGTAGAATTTTATTTTGACCCCTTTGAATTTTTTCAATGTTTGATGCTGAGGCAGTACCCCATAATTGAATTCCATAACACCAGATTGGCTTTAGAATTGCATTGTACAACAAAAGTTTGCAATCCAACTTTAATGTAGAATTTCTGCCGATTAGCCAATTAAGTTGCACTGCTTTTAATCTCATCTGAGTAAGTTTTGCGTCGATATGAGACTTCCAAGTTAAACGACGATCGAGGTGGATTCCGAGGTATTTGACTTCATTGTGTTGCGGGATAATTTGATTATTTATTCTGATGAACGAGCAGGTATCTTTTCGCAATGTGAAAGTTATATGAATACATTTCTGTTCGTTAACCCTGATTTTCCAAAGCTCTAGCCAATTCTCTAGTTTATAAACATAATTCTGCAAATTCTGTGATGCAACTTGGTGGTCCTGATGGACGCTGATAAAGGCTGTATCGTCTGCAAAAGTTGACGTATGGATTTTAGGGTCTGACGGCATGTCGGAGGCATATATCAAATATAAAGTAGGACCCAGTATGCTACCCTGTGGCACACCTGATTCAATTGGCTGAGCGGTACTTAAAAAATCACCTTCTTTGATTTTAAATTTGCGACCGTATAAATAACTTTCCATGAGTTTATGGGTGTTAGCAGGCAGAGTTAATTTTATTTTGTGCATTAAACTATCATGCCAAACTTTGTCGAACGCTTGCGACACATCAATGAAAAGGGCGGAGCAGTATTTTTTGTCTTCAAACGACCCTCTTATCACATTTACCAATCTGTGTGTTTGCTCGATGGTGCTGTGTTTAGCCCTGAAGCCGAATTGATGATTAGGAATACATTCAGTGTCATTCAGAATTGGAGTCAATTTAGTCATTAACAATTTTTCAAACAGTTTTGAAATTGTCGGCAGTAGACTAATTGGCCTATATGACTCCACTTTGGTATGGTCCTTCCCTGGCTTAGGAATCATAGTGATCATAGACACCTTCCAATCTGCAGGATAGTATTCTAGGCGTAAAATAGCGTTGAAGATAAAGAGGATAATTCTTTTTGCTACACGAGGTAACTCCACAAGCATTTTATTGCTGATTTTATCCATACCTGGAGCCATTCTAAGGTTCAGAGTACCAATAGCGTTTTGGACATCACGAAAGTTTAGTCTTAGAGGTACAGGAGGCCTTATAACAAGTGGTGGCAAATCAGATTCGTTATTATTTGAGATGTTTATAGTAAACACATTTCTCAAATGGTTAACAAATAATGTCCCTTTCTCGGAATCATTTCTAGCCCAGTCACCAGTCGGATTTCGCAAAGGAGGTTTTCCTCTTACTGGTCTTTTTAAACCTCTTGCCGCCCTCCATAACGAGTAGTCAGATTGTGGGGTACTATCAAGACCTTCCAAGTAAGATCTAAGTGAGGCCGTTCTTTGGGTTTCTAAGAAATGTCTTAGTATATCTCTGCATTCCGGTAGCCTAGCTTTCAGTTCAGGAGACCTGTGAATTTGCCACTCTCTTCTCATTCTTCTTTTTTCTGATAGGAGATGTTCGAGTTCAGAGAAATAAGTTCTGTTTGTCCTATTTCTACATTCAACGTGATAAGTGGAAGCGTGATGCACAGCTCGTCGAAGGTCCTCGGTAAAGTTGCCAATCGACTCATCAATATCGTCGGTAGTTCTCAACACAACATTTTCCGTGCAATGAGAACTTAAATACTTTTTGTATTTTATCCAACTTACTCGGGTCTTAGTCATGTTCATAAATGGAGAACCACACACTTGAGGGAAATGCATTGAAATGATAGTGGGAGAGTGATCTGAGGACAAGTCCAGTGAAGGATCCACTTGCATCCATTCTACAGGGATATTTTTAACTACCCCAAAGTCAATAACATCGGGAATCTTCCGTCGGTTCGTCGGCCAATAGGTGGGATGTCCACTTGAGAGTACATCTAAGCCCATTTTAGCAATGGTGTTGAAGAGTACGCGACCCTTTGGGGTTACCAGACGTGAACCCCAAAATGTGTGTTTGGCGTTAAAGTCACCAGCAACTAAAAATCTAGCTCCAAGGGATTTAAAGAAGTTATGGTATTGGTGTTCTTTTATTGAAAATCGAGGCGGAGAATAAATCGATGATAAAACAAATTTGTATTGACAGAATTCAATGCAAATGTTTGTTGCTTGGAGGTAATCCTCACTTATGTTATTCATTAGATAATGCTTTATTCTGGGGGCTAATTCTGGCAGTCGTGATCGAAATTGTTTTCGATTCGAAAGCAATTTCGATAGTGCTCTTATTTCTAATTCTGTCAGTCGATACTGAACGAATCGACATCTTAATTTTAGTGTTGTGAAAATTCAACTAAATGTTTTACAACACTGAAAAAATTTTAAGAAATCGTAAACAAAAACATATGTTTGCAAGCAGTTAAACAATTAAAAAAAAGTGAAAAACAATTTTGTAAATTGAAAAATAATTTAAAATGGATAACGCTTTATTTTTTTACTCGTCATCTTCGGAATCTGACGCGAATGAGAACCTCAACGTTGTCCGAAAAAAAATAAGATGTACCATGGATCCATTACGTTTGTCAAACAACGAGTAAGTTTAATTAAGTTGATATGTGCATATACAAAAGTACATTCGTACATACATACATATGTATGTACAACATACATATATGTTTTAAAATGTTTGAGTTTATAATCTTTTACAGATTTAAAAAACGTTTTCGTTTGACAAAAGAAGCCTTTAATTATGTTCTTAGCGAATTGGAGTTCGAAGGGCACCTTTCTACAAAAGTTCCTCCGAAAATTCAATTAGCTGCAACATTATCTCTTCTGGCGTCTGGAGGCTTCCAACATGCAGTTGGAAATGACTTTCTAATCGGAATATGTCAAAGCTCCATTTGTAAGATAACGAAGCGAGTGGTTAATGAGATGGAGCATAAACTATGTAGCCAGCTCATAAAATTTAGCCCAAGATGCACGAGTAGTGATGAATGCAAAGAATATTTCATGGCAAAATATAATTTTCCAGGAGGTATGTATATGATGTTCAGTAATTTTACATATACATATATGTATTATAATATAATACTACTTTTGACAGTTATTGGCTGTGTGGATGGTACGCACTTTGGGTTACAAAAACCATATGTTTTTCAATAGGAAAGGATTTCATAGTTTGAATTCCATGATTGTGAGTACTTATTACATATGCTGTAGAAATGTAGTGTGCCAATTTTTGCTAAATAAATAATTTTTAGATATGTGACCACAAGTATAGGATATTGGGTATTAACTCAAAATATGGAGGAGCTGCTCATGATTCCTTTGTTTGGAAAGAGTCAGAAGAAAGAATTCTTCTTGAGCATCACTACAATAATAATTTACGGAACTTTTGGCTGCTCGGTAAGTTGATTAAAAAATACTATTTAAACCATTTTTATTATTTATTAATGCTTGCAGGCGATGCAGGATATCCCTGTGAACCATGGCTATTAACGCCGTATCGAAAGCCTCAGGAAAATTCACCTGAAATGCGATATAATGATATTCATTCTAAGGCGAGGTGCACTGTTGAACGAACAATTGGAATTTTAAAGGCCCGGTGGAAAATTCTATGCCATGACAAGAGAAGCCGATATAGTCCAGAAAAAGTAGCACAATTTTCAAATGTATGTGCTGCGCTACATAATCTGTGTATCCAATTTAAAGTGCCAAACTATGAAGACGTATATCGTGAACCTTTAAATACACTAATGCCAGAAATCGACAATGGAACAGAAACCCATATAAACAAAATTGGAAAACAAATAAGAGACACAATAAAAACAAGCTTATTTAACAATTAAATTATATTTTTAATTCATAAAAGAAAACAAAGAAAAAAATTCATATGTGCATATTAAAAAAATAAAAATTAAATCCATTAGTTTAAATATTATTTTTAAGATTAATTTGCTAATTCTTAATTAACATTGCATTTTGCTATTCAGCGTAAGTTTTCCAACTCCTTTCTTCGAATATGTAATTCCATTTGTTTTATTTGTGTGTTTATGTTTTCTTCTCTTTCCTTAATTTTTAGAGTTTTCTGCTTTATTTCAATTAATTGACCAGCAAATTCAATTTCTTTTTTCTTTAACTCAAGTTTTTGATTATTTATTTCGATAATGTTGTCTAATCTTTTTAACACTTCGTTGTGGTATAGGTTTGTAGCCGTCATATTGTTTTTCAACAAAGAGGTCTTAGTTTCTCTTTTCTTAGATTTTGGTATTTCTTTGTATATTGTTTTTGTTTTAAAAGCCACAGATTTTTCTTTTTCGACATCATTGTCTTCAATCTCGGTACAAGAGGAAATATTTTCGGTATAAACTTCTTCATTATCTGAGAGTATACAGGCAGAGATAAATGAATCATTACACGAAGTATTTGCTTGTGATGTAGTTGGAAACATATTTTTGCTAAAGTCTTCAGATTGTGACAAATCTTCCACTTTATTTCTTTGCATATCTGATCCAAAAGTTTTAACGCTCGTTAGTCCTTCAACAGCAACTTCTATGCCAGCTGCAGACAATATTTGTTCATCTACTTTAGAAAGAACTTTTTCCTCATAAGGTCCACCGCCGGTTCTTTTCTTTGAAGACTTATTAAATGAAAGATTTCTTTTAACTATTTGTTTTTGATCAGCGTACACCTAAATAAAATATAAAAATATAATAATATAATAATAAAATATTTTAATTACCTTGCGCCACATTTTTGCATCTTTTATTGGTGGCCCAGAAGCATTAAGTTTGCTTGTAAGCTGCACCCAAAGTTGATTAGCCCTTGTTTTTCCTTGAGCAGTATTCGGCAATATACTCTTTGCCAAATCCGTATGGTTTGACATAAAGTTTCCCATAATTTCTTTCTGGGCAGAATTTATTTTTGATAATTTTGACCTAAAATACTAAAATTATAACTTTTTTTTTAGTTTTTTAAAAATTTTAACTTACATTTTCTTATATTCTCTTGTTTATAAAAAAAAAAAAACGTTACTCGATAGGTTTATTGCTTACGATTAAAAACTCGCAAGGTTGCATTCGAACGCTCGCTCGCTATCGACTGCTGTCATTAGAAATTTCGATACATATTATTCGATAACGGATAATAGAATCCCAAAAGTTAAAAAACTCGAACTCACGAGTAAGTATTCGATCGTATACGACTGCCAGAATTAGCCCCCTGTTCTTTATAAGAATTGCCGAACCTCCACAAGCTCTTCCGCGGGGGTCTTTAGTATCGTAGAACTCGTAGCCATTAATTTTGAAGTACCCTGCCGACGTCAAGTGAGTTTCAGCAATCATCATAACATCAATCTGCTTATCCATCAGGAAGTATTCCAGTTCATTTTTATGTTGGCGGACGCCGTTCGCGTTCCAGAAACAAATTTTTAAATAAATCATTTCTTTAAAATGGCTTGCAAGATAGTGGATTGCATTTTCAGCATTTCCTGCATCATGGATGTCATGGTGGTCGTAAAAGTGTTTATAGTTTGGACAAGTGTCTGCAATGTTGTCTCAAGATTGTTGATATGCGGCTCAGAATATTGGGGTTTAGGTTCCTGCTCCAGACCTGGCATATTAGATTTAACGACGTTTGCGTAAGAAACTTGTCTAGAACTAGGCGCGTTTACATGACTAGTGGACCGTAATAATTGAGGGAAATTATCACTCGATGCTAAATTTGGCTGTTGAGGATGATTAGGCAATACTGACGTCTTGTTGGTTCTTATGCCTTTTAAATGAGTGTAAATTGGACAACCTCTATAATTTGCGGTATGAATACCTCCGCAGTTACTGCATTTTTTGATTTTTGAGTCAGTTCTCGACTTATCGCATTGAGCAGATGCATGTAGCTCCCCACACGCAACACAAACTGTCGGCAATTTACAATACGCCTTGGTGTGACCAAATTCTTGACAGTTGAGACACTGGACGGGTCCCTGACGCTTATGTGGTTCTTCCACCGTGATTCTACGATGCAGAAGGTACATCAGATTGTAGATGGGATGGGACTCGTTTTTCTTTAAGACAACATCTCCCGGTTCCAATTCTACCCTGAACATGGGCTGAGGGATCTTTTCACGGTTTCTAATATTCACTACGCTCTTGATTTTGAACCCTTTGTCCATTAAACCGGTCTTTATCTCCGCAGGATCAACACATGGGTCTATACCCTTTAGAACGACTTGGAGTCCTTTTGCGCTTTTGAGCTGGTAGGTATAGAAATCCCTAGTCTCCCTTTCCAGCTGGTTGGACAATTTTCGAAAATCATCTTCCCTATTCACTTGTATCTTTGTCTCGCAGATATTTCCATGTTTCATTGAGGTTACGCTAAACATGTTTTCACCTATTACAGCAACAATTCCTTGTACCAATTTACTGGAAGTCGGCTCTCTCAGATAAATTGGTGGGGGCTTAAACGTCTTCTTCGGAAGTTCTGGCTCATCCGTCTGGAGGAGAGCAAACCTATTTTGATCATTACTCACGGTCTTAGGAGCTTTTGCATTTGATGACACTTGAGCAGACTTCGGGCTCCTCTGTCGCTTGAGAACGGTTATGTATTTATCCATACCTACTTGTTTTTTGGGTTTGACTGCACTATTTGATGAAGATGATGTTTTTTCATCTGTTGAAATCCACGGCTCTTGCAGTGAGAAAATTCTCCAAAGATTTTTTTATGGATTCTTCCTCAGAGATGCATCTAGTTTTTCTAGTCGAGCTAAGCTCTTTCTCAGAATTACATCTGAGAGGAACACTCATACAGTTTTTATACGATTTTTAATGTTTTTTTTTTTTTTTTTTTTATATATTTTAACCTATTACGATTTTTTTTTTCACTTTTTTGTTTAATTTCAACTTTTTACACTTTTTCACCTATTACGATTTTTTCGCCGAAAATTCAGCCGCACTAAAAGTAACACGTCCGAACAGTTCGATGAGACGAGACTGAAAAGTTTTAATTTATTCATTTTAAGCCAGTTATTTATGTTGTTTATGTCGTGCATTAGGTTTTCCCTACATTGTTCATCAGTGTCTCCTTCCGCATAAATTAATGTATCATCTGCGTACAGAATTATTTCGCATTTTTTTAGTATATTTGGCATATCATTTATGTATATTATGAATAATAGTGCGCCTAGGATAGAACCTTGTGGAACTCCAAATTCATTGTTTACTTCTTTTGATTTTATACCATTCACTTTTGTAATTTGCCTTCTATTAGTAAGATATGATTTAAACCAATTTAATTCAACTTCTCTTATACCATACATATATAATTTCCGAATCAATTGTCTCAAATGCTCTTTTAAAATCCAAAAACATTGCCATTATTTTTTTCTTTCTATCTACAAATTTCCATCTGTTTATCACATAATTAACCGTTGTTTCGCATGAGAACTTTTTTCTAAATCCAGATTGATATTTTGAAAATAAGTTTTGTTGTTCCATATATGTTTCCAGTTGTTCCTTAATAATTTTTTCGATGACTTTTTCATATGTTTTAAGAGTGTTTATTGGTCGGAACTCGTCACATTTATTTGTTCTTATCTATAATAAGTTTAATTGTAACATTATTGAAATCTGGTTTACTTTTCATATTTTTACAAATATTTTTCAGTTCTTGAATTGTTATTGCACGGAATCTAAATCTATTCGTTATCACAGGTATATTGTTTATATATTGCACTTAATACTATTCACAAAATAATGGTTAAATTGGGTGGCAATTTGGTAGTTATCTTTATATTCTATTTGATTAAATATAAAATTTTTTATCACAGTTTTATTTTTCTTAAGGACCAAGTCTTTGTTTTGTCTCCACATTTGTTTCTGATCTTTGGCATTTTTTATTTTTCTATTAATGTAATTGTTCTTCTCAACTTCTATTTTGGTTTTATATGTATTTCTAATTATCTTATAATTGCTCCATGCTGCTACTGTATTTTCTGCCTTATCTATTTCATATTTAATAATTTTTTCTTTCTCCAATAGTTTAAGTTCCCTGTTATACCATTTGTTGACGTTATTTTTTGTGTTTTTTATTATTTTTTTGTATGTAAATTTCTTTATAGTGTTTTCAATGGCCGAGTCAAAATTATAAACTTTATTATTTAAATCATTGTTCTCATAATTTCTTAATATTGTACTAATTTCTTGATTAAAAAGCGTTTTATTATACTTAAATATTCCGATTTCTTGTTTGTTGATTTGGTCTTGTTTTTCATTTATGATTTTGATTTTAATATCTAAAGCTTCGTGATCTGCTATTTTATTTAAACTGCTATTTACTACTGAGACATTTTCACTGTTCGTGATGACGTAATCGATTATTGTTTTTGTGTTTGCTGTTATTCTTGTATAATCCTTTACTATTTGTTTCAATCCATTATCACTAAAGGCGCATTCTAGTCTGTTTTTATATGTTCCATCTTTACTCCAGTCTATGTTGAAATCACCTGCTATTATTATATCATACTGTTGTTCACATATTTCTTCAATTACTTGCTCAAAGACTTGAATAAACTCTACTTCACTGCTGCTTGGTGATCTATACGCTGCTAATATTACAAATTGTTTGTTCTTGATTGTCGCCATGTATAACCTCATCCATTAATTATACCCAGAAGACTTTTCTCCAATTTTTATCACATTACATTTTTTTTTAAATAGATAATAACTCCACCCGTTCTGCTTGAATTTGACCGTGTAATATATTGGTCATATTCTCTAAGTTGTATTTCTTGTTCTTCTATATCGTCAGTTAAATGTGTTTCTGTAAGAACTATAAAATCTGGGTTTTGTTCATCAGCAATAACTTCTAGTTGAATGAAATTGTTAACTAGTCCACAAATATTTGTATAAATACCGTATATTTGTTGTGATTGTTAAACTATCAACCCCAACCTCTTCTTTTTTAGATTGAGCTTGTTTTTATAGACTGGGCATTCTCTGCTTGTTGTGACGCGATTTTCATCAAGTCCCATATTTAACTTTTTATTCGCTCTAATGCAATTAATACATTTATTTATTATTTCCTTTTCGCATTAATTTGATCTGTGTGTTCCATGGCATTTATAACATACTTCTTCTTTGTTACATTCACTCGCCTTATGGTTGTATCCTTTACATTTAAAGCACATAATTATATCAGTCCCATCAAATATTCTACATTTTTCCCATCCAATGTTCAATTTTTGTGCTGCCTTAATCTTTGTATATGTGTCTTTGTCTACTATTAGTTTACTATTATAAATTACTTTATTATATTTTTTAAATTCATATGATTTTACAACTTTCATTTCATGTTCTTGTAATTGCCGATTTTGTCTCTTTATTTTTTCTATAAGTTCTTCATTTGTATATTTAAATGACTCCAAACGTTCTTAAATCAATGGTATTATAATTTCTGCCATTTTTTATTTTCAAATACCAAAATTCCTAAAACAGGAAGTGTTTTAGTTTTTTTATAAAAGATCGTGTGATAGTAAAAAAAATTCTGTGTTTAACCCTTTGACAACCGGGGGACAAATGTGTACCAAAAAGTAAATGCAAGCAAAGTTAAATGATGGGTTTTAAAAATTTATAAAAAATTTGGGTGAAAAAAACAATTTACAAATGTTTTTTAAGAGCTAAAAAGCAAGTTTTGCACATACCGTAAACAGGATATTTAAACTGCTCTAAATCATAGACGAAATTTTCCCTTTCTTTCAAATTAAGAATTTTTTTTTAATTTAAAAATATTCAACAAATTGAAATCCGGGTTTGAAATATTTCCAAAAAAAACTAGCTTTACACGTGTGTCCCTGTGGTCGTCAATGATAACTTTTCGTTTGATGAATTTGAATGTGATTGCTAATAGTGATGAGAGTTGGCATATTAAAAAAAAAAACTATAAAAGGACTTCTCCATTAAGTTTCTAAACTTTATCAGGTGACTGAATTCCTAGAATTTGTATTCTATATACTTATTTACTTGCTGATAATGACATATTACGTTTTACCATCCATTCGTGATTATTGGTCAACAGAACCTGATATGGGTGTACCCTTCATAAGTAATGTAATGACAAGGAAAAGATTTGAAGATATCCGTCAAAATTTACACTTCAGCAATAACGATGAAGAAAATGATCGTGCTTTTAAGATCAGACCTGTCATAAGTCATTTCAACAAAGCATTTCAAAATGCAATGAGCAACACATACAAACAGGCTGTCGATGAACACTTTTTTTACAATTAACGAACACAAACTGCGAAGCTTTTGGCTTGTCTGCAGAAAACACCCAGAGTCTTTGGCGGGAATCGAACCCGCAAGCCTTTGACTGATAGTCCGGCACTCTATCGCCTAGTCTATCGGGGCACACTTGATCAAATTCAAAGGTCATAATTCAAAGGTCATAATTCAAAGGTCATAATTCAAAGGTCATAATTCAAAGGTCTGTAGTGTATGTATAAACATAACTCACACCAATCAAAATGTAAATAAACAAAATACACATAAATTTAGTATTTGTAAGAAACACAAGACCAAATGTATAATAGTGCTAGGTTAGTTATTAATTTCATAACGCTGCTTTCTTTTATTTTGGGTGAACGACTTAAGGTACGGTCACATTTGGCAAATATTTGCCGAAAATGACGTAACCACTAAATAACATTTATTTGAACTCATTTGTTTACTTAAAGAAACTTTTCTTATTTAGGCCAAAGCACAACAAATATTTAGTTTTAATTTATTTGATGCTGTTTGATCTTGCAAAACTCTTGTAAGAGCAAACAACGTCAAACAAATTTGTGCTAAAACAAGTGGTTACGCTTTTTTGAGGAAATATTTGTCAAATGTGACCGTACCTTTAATGCTCATATTAAATTTCGATTTGGAGTTTGAACCAAGATAATAGAACACTTGAAATTAGAATAAGCAATTAATGTTTGAGTCACATTTAATAATTGAAATGCACTCAATAATAATAATAATATGTACTTTAAAATTGATGAGCGCCTGGTACAATCATGCATAATGGTTTGTGTAGAATATAAGAAAAATAACATTGTAAGAATTACTCAATATAAATTGTAACTCTAAACAATTGAGTAACATTGTAAAAATTACTCAATTTTAGGCTAATCTTTCTTCTCATAAGTAGTATATAAGAAACAATATTTGAAAATAAAAAGTACAGTTCATGATTGGACTCATAATTGAAACGTCTTTTTTTTATACCATCATCACATGGCGATCCTGCAATCTTTTTAAGTGCTCCAAGATCAGAGCACTAAAAAGAAAAAAAAAATCCTGGAAGAAGTTCCTAATCAATGCCACGATTAGAAGGACTGTTCGGCCAATGAAGGAAGATCAAGGACACAACAATAAATATTTTTAATAGGGACAGAGTGCTTCTTATTTAGCACCTGCGGACCGGAGGCGACTTCGCCCATGATCCTAGAATAGGGATAAATAATTCATCGATGTCTAACAAAATCACCAAAGACACAACTGGTCCTAAAAAGCTAACAATAAGGGAATATAAGGAAAGAAATACACCGACACGTAAAGAAGACTCTCCCAAAAATTCCAAAAACTAGACCACCAAAGCGTCGAGGAGGATATTTAGCAGCCAAAAGAAGAGAGTTGGCACAATTAAAAAGAATAATAAATTCATCCCCCCCACCTCCTTGGAATGTAGCAACGAAGTACTGGGAAAAAAATTATGTATTAGAAATGTGTATAAAAACACATATTGAAATGAAAAAACAATAAAAATATAAACAATATACACAATAAGAATATGAAACAAATCATTATTATATTTATATTCATATTCACCTTGATTTTTTTGTTTACATTCATTTTTGCGGCTTGGCTAAAAAACATATGTAACAAACACATTAATAGAAAGCTCTAAAGCGATTACAACAGACTATAAAAATAAAATATCAGTTTTAGATATCATATCATTTATACTAGAATAAAAATAAGAATAAAAATGATAAGAACATAATTAACAAAATTATATGATAAATATATAGGATGGCTAATTATAGCAATAATATTAACACCACTAATTGTAATATTAGATATAAAAATCTTAAATTTTATTAAATTAATAATAAAAAAGGAAATATGTAACAAAATAAATAAATAAATGGAATTCATAGAAGCATTAAACCAGATTGTAATAAATGCAAAAAAATCACTAGGTAGACCATACACCACAGAAACAGTGAACGAAAAAAGGATAGAAATCCAAAATTTAGAAAAATATTTAAAAACTAAATTAGAAAACTCAACTCTTAAAGTAGATGAAGAATCACAAATTTTAAATCAGTTTAAAAAACTTAAAGAAGAAAGTTTAAATTTATTAGAAACACATATTGAAAACAAATCATCCACTGCAAAGAAAAGACAAGGAATAATCATGGCAAACCTTGATATAAATGAATTATCAATAATAACAAAACTAGTACCAAAATGTTCGGGTAAAACTAAGGAATTACATGAATTCTTATCAAACTTAGAAGTAGTTTCTACAACTATTTCAACGGAAAAACATATTTCTTTCTTTAATTTCATTTTTAATTCACGACTCGATTTAAAAGTTCAAAACAGAATAAAACAAAATCAGATACCAACAACAATCAACGAATTAATATCCATCTTAAAAGCAACATACAAACCATTAAAAACTACCAATACCATATTAAATGAAATAACTAATTTGAAGCAGAGAGAAAACAATCTGATAGGTTTTGCAACAAAATTAGAAAACCTTATTACAGAATTAAACGAAGCTCAAATATTAGAAATAGGTGAATCCAGTAAAAATGCTATTATAAACACAAATAGCAAAATAGCTTTTAACGCTTTTATGAACGGTCTTACTGATCCGCAGATTATATCAACAATCTATGCAAGCCAAGTAACAACATTTACTGAAGCTTTGAAAATCGCAGAAAGAGTTTCATCGACAATAGAACAAAAACAAATATTTTACCAGCAAACTAATCCATATCAAAGTATCAATGGAAGAACTATCGCACAAACAAAATGCAAAAAGTGTGGTAGAAATCACAACAACAACCAATGTCCTGCTAACGGAAATAAATGCTATAATTGCGGAAAATTCAATCACTTTTCAAAAATGTGCAATAACAACAACAACAACCATAACCAACGTACCCAATATAACAACAATAATCAACGTACCCAATATAACAACAATAATCAACGTAACCAACATTACAACAATAACCGAAGAATACAGAATAGCTATAGCAATAACAATATAAACTACATAGAGGAACAGGGAAACTCCCAAAGCCCGGAGACCGCACGAACGGAATCTCCAGTGCGAAACAACTAGAAACTAACAGAATATATACCATATCATCCACCGTAAGAAATTACGTAAGACTAAACATTATAGATGTGAAAAATTATCTTACATTCTTAATTGACACAGGAGCAGATGTCTCGCTGTGCAAAGGAAAATTTTTACAAAATCATGAGGAAAATCAGGATGATTATTGCAATTTAACAGGAATTTCAGATAATGTTATTAAATCACTGGGATCTACAAATATAAAAATTAAAATAAATAATAATAATAGAAAATAATTTTCCAATAAGCACAGATGGAATTCTTGGTAGAGATTTTCTATCTACATATAGATGCAATATTGATTATGATAAGTATATACTAACATTCAACATTAATGGCGAAACAATAATGATACCGATACATGACAACACCTTTAAAATAAACAAAGTAAGAATACCGCAAAGAAGTGATATAATTTTACCATTTACAATGAAACTGGATGAAGATTCCGTAATATTAAATAGAGAAATTATCGAAGGAGTATATTTAGCAAATGCAATAGTACCCAAAAACGGAAATCAACATATTAAACTATTGAACGTAACGGATAAAATAGTTACAATAGAAAATCTAAAAGTGGAAACTGAACCATTAAAGAAATATGATATAAATACAATAAATGACAACAGAAATGAAAAATTTTATACGGACGAGCGATTTATTAAATTATTGAATAAATTTGATTTGGGTAATTTGGATGATTACAGATTACCGCATGCACAGACAACAGAGATAAACTCACAAGTCCTAAAACTCTTGCATAACAATATAATCGAATCATCAATAAGCCCTTACAATGCACCATTACTACTAGTTCCAAAGAAAGAACAAGCAGCAATGACTGTAGGGTTCAGAATGCGCAATATAGCTAATCTATTGATAATGCATAAGCCTCTTCTGTATCCAATGACCGTCTATGCGCGGTGTAGAGCCGCACCCTACACGAGGTGTCTCTGTTGTAATAGCAGAACATGGCGGATCTAGAGCGGACACTCGATAAAAACCCGTAATTCCGGATGTTATCCGCACCGTGTCCATGGAATGAATGGCACCACGTTAATGTGTCTTAAAACGGTGGCCTCTGGACAAGGGCATTGTCCAGTTGTATTATGCCCATCTGCAACATGGGGCTCTGTTGCATGATGTTTTGTTTTCTCCCCATTAATTGATCATTTCTTTACAGATGGAAAACTCTATTAAACAGAAAAACGAAGATAAATCAGAACAGGTCGCCATGGACCTTACTGAATCTGTTGAAGGCTCAAACGTGCCTAACACGTCAACAGTAATATCGGCTAATACCTTAGCGTTGGGGGACTCCTGTCCCAAATCCACTGAGGTAGCCATCACAACGGATGAAGAGGATGCGTTATTGGAGTTAACGCCTAACCCACTACATCCGCCAATACCGTTGCCATGGTGCAACTGACTAAAAGTGCAAATGATAGACCAAAATTATGTGGGGCTGCACGCAAACGTCTAAAGCTCTTTATGGAGCAAGGAATGGACATCGATGAGGCAAGAAGACCGATGAAAGAAGTTCGCTGTGAGATGCGAGACCTTAAAATCCCCAGGAAAAGAGGTAGGTCAGATGGATCATCTCCTGATAAACCTAACCCCCCTAAAAGAGTAGCTAGTGCAACTGCAGATGGTATACCTGGTACCAAAAGCATAAACACACCTAATCCTACTCTACCCTCGTACAGGGATATGGTCCAAATTGTGCGGCTAGGGGTAATTCCATCAGATTTCCCAATGACTATATGGTCTGATGACAAGCTAAAGCTTATACAGACAGCAGTCCTGGACCAAATTGTGGAGCTGAAAAAAGGCTCAATAAAACCACAATTTGCAGGCTGTACGTTCAAACCAGGCTGGCTTGTTTTTAACTGCAAGGGAAACGATTCAGCTCAATGGATCAAGGATCATGTTCCCACACTGAAACCTTGGGATGATGCGGCAATAAAAGTTGTGTCAGAGGAGGATGTTCCACGAACGGAGAAATTCGTTGGATATTTTCCCGAAGCACCTGATATACCCAACAACAGAATTCTATCACTCATAGAAGGTCAGAATGGTGACCTAATGGTAGAATTCTGGAAGATATTGAATCGGGTCAGTAAGGGTAGCATTGCTGAAATCACCTTTGCAATTGACCCTAAATCGGCTTCCCAACTAAAGGAGAGAAACTACCACATTGGCTATGGGTATGGCACAGTGCACATGAGGCCTACAAATCGCCAACACAGGGCGAACGACCTACCCATGAGGGCAAAAGTGAGTGACAGAACAAGTCAAATAGTTTCTAGCAAAAAGGACATTAAATGCCCTAAATTGCAAATAGACTTACCTTCTTGTTCTGGTACAATCACCAAGCCCGACACGCAAAAGAAGGATGTACCCTACTCAACCGGAAAGGTTCGTCAAGACCTAAAGGACAACATTGTCCTTAAAAAGTCCACTGACGAACCAACCAGTTCGAGAAAAGGTATAACTTCTTCTACGAACAGGCCAATCTCGAGCAAAATAAAGAGAAACTCTGGTAACAGACCGCGAAAAGGCGACAGTGCCTCAGCAGAGGAAGCAGCTTTACAAAGCACCAACCGCGGTAGAAAGATGGCTGCGCGGTCCAGGAAACAGTCTAATGTTTCCCACCGCTAGTAAACATATAGCCAAGAGGCACTTGAAGTGCCTGCAGGTGAACTTACATCACGCCAAGGCAGCGTCCGATTTGCTATGCCGTAGGTTCACCAAAGACCTCCTGGATATCTGTTTTATTCAGGAACCATGGATCAACTCAGGGGTAATCAAGGGACTCCATTGCGATCATGGTAAGCTTATTTATGATTCAAATGCGATAAGGCCCAGAGCGGCACTGCTCGTCAGAAAGGATCTAACATTTTTGACTATCTCAGAATTCGTTCATGAGGATCTTGTGGCGATACGGGCAAATATTCCATCGATAGGAGCCGAACATGAAGTAATCATTGCCTCTGCCTACATACCAGGGGATGATACGATGGCGCCTTCATCGGAGGTTTTCAAACTGGTAGACTATTGCCAAAAGAAAAATCTGGGTTGGATTATTTGCTGTGATGCCAACGCTCATCATACGGTTTGGGGTAGCAGTAATATCAACAAACGAGGTGAGTCTTTATTAGAATTCATTTGCAATTACAATGTATATATAGCAAACAGGGGTGATGAACCCATATTAGACAGGAGGTTTTGGATCTCACATTATCTAGTAATAACCTATCATATGCCATAAGAAATTGGCACGTCTCTAATGATATTTCTATGTCTGACCATCAATATATATTGTTCGACATTGAAGGATCTTTGACGTATGAAGCGAAATTTCGTAATCCCAAAAATACGAATTGGGAACTTTTTCGCTTTCACTTAGGTAACACTGAAAATTTCAATAGGGACTTAATATTTGGTAAATCGGAAATCGATTTTGAGGCAAATTAATTAAGTTCGAACATTCGTACTGCTTTCGAATCTAGTTCTCAGTTAAAGTCTAGGAGGCCGAAGAGGGATGTACCCTGGTGGCACAATGGGCTTGAAAAACTAAGGGCTAAGGCTAGACATCTATTCAACAGAGCCAAACTTACAGGTGACTGGATCACCTATAAAACGGCTCTCACTGAATACAATAAGGAAATCAGGAGATCAAAAAGATCAACGTGGCGTAGCTACTGCGAGGAAATTGATAATCTCCCGGAAACTATTCGGCTACAAAAGACCTTATCTCGGGATCATACTAATGGTCTCTGTATGCTGAAACGTCCAGATGGTACGTACACTGAGTCACCGGAGGAGACCTGTAAACTTCTACTAGATACTCACTTTCACGGTTCATTGCCTTTCAAGGAAACTGCGACTTTCACAAGGGTTCTCTCAATATCCAATAGAAAGCGTCGGTTAGCAGGCAGGATCTTTAGTACAGAGCGGGTAAAATGGGCGATATCTAAATTTAGCCCATTCAAATCCCCAGGAACAGATGGAATTTTTCCATGCTTTCTACAACAAGGAAATAACATTATCGTCCCTCAACTATCGAGAATCTTCATATCAAGTTTAATGGCTTGTCATGTGCCAATAACTTGGCGTGAAGTTAAAGTGGTATTTATACCTAAGGCTGGGGGAAAATCTGAACAACTGCCAAAGTCGTACAGACCAATTAGTCTCAGCTCGTTTTTCCTGAAAACGATGGAGAAACTACTCGATAGTTATATTAGGGATAACTATCTCTTGATGAATCCAATACATCGTTTCCAGTTTGCCTACCAACCTGGTAAATCTACGGTGACTGCCATTCATCAATTAACGTCGCAAATCGAAAAGGCCATTGGTGCGAATAACATATCACTTTGTGCGTTTATTGACATTCAGGGGGCCTTCGACAACACGTCATATAGTGCTATTGATTTATCACTGTATAGAAAAGGAGTTCCGTATATTATAAGGAAATGGATTTTGGAAATGCTGTCATCCAGGGTTATTAAGTTGGACTTAGGAGGGTCATCGAAAACCATACGGGCAACCAGAGGATGCCCACAAGGTGGCGTATTATCGCCTTTATTGTGGACTCTGGTTATCAATGAACTACTGGAAAAACTTAACAACCTAGGATTCCGTACATATGGCTACGCCGATGACCTAGTAATTTCTATTACTGGGTGGGATGAAGTAACGATATCGGAAAGGATGCAGACTGCTCTAAATATAACCAACAAGTGGTGCTTGGATAAGGGTTTAACCATCAACCCAGCCAAGACAATTATTGTGCCATTCACAAAACGTAGAGCTATTAGACTTATAGAGCCTACATTGAATGGCTCATCTATTGGGTTTTCTAAGGAAGTAAAATATCTTGGGGTTACACTTGATAATTCTCTCACTTGGAATTCTCACTTGGCGAACACTATCAAAAGAGCTACTAGAGCATTATATGCCTGCCAGCGACTTTTTGGTAAAACGTGGGGGGTTAAGACCGAAGATGATTTACTGGTCGTTTATTACAATTATTAGGCCAATAATAACATACGCTGCTTTAGCATGGTGGAAAAAAGTTGAACAGCTGACTGCTAGATCGCAACTTGACAAGATCTATCGGCTCATCTGTATCTCTATTACTGGGTCCATGAAGACCTGCCCCACTCATGCTCTGGGTGCAATCCTACATATCCCACCCCTACATTTATTGATAATGGAGGAGGCCTATAGGAGTGCATCCAGACTACCGGAGATATCCCGTCTATTGCCGGGAGATCTGGTTGGGCACATGAGCATACTAGGCATCTTTGCGAATGATCCTAGTATTGCAGTATCAGACTATATGTCAAAGACTCTGGTGTTAAATAGAAGGTTTAACGTCCTTATACCTAAAAGGGATTGTTGCTATCGCTCGGAAAGGGCGAATTGAGATTACTTACTGGATTATTCACAGGACACGGTAGCTTTAGATATCACCAATTTACTTTAGGTAATGTTGCGAATGATCAGTGTAGGTTTTGTGAACTTGAAGCCGAAACCTCTGAACATATTCTTTGCGACTGTCCAATGCTGGCAATACGCAGAGCAAGATGGCTCGGAAGGGCCTTTGTGGCCCCAGGGGATGTAATTGATCTCTCATCTAAAAAAATAATTGGCTTTATACATAGCCTAAATTTAACATGATGAAACTTCAAGGCTGCACAAAAGATCTCATAGGTCGTGGTGCATGAAGCCTCACTTAATACTAAAAAAGGACAAACAAATTTGAAGAAATGGAGATTAGTTGTCGATTTTAGAAAATTAAATGACAAAATTGTCAATGATAAGTTTCCTTTAACTCGTTTGGATGACATTTTGGATAAATTAGGAAGAGCAAAATATTTTTCAACATTGGACTTGGCAAGTTTCTTCCATCAAATTGAACTTAATAAGCAATCACGTCCTTATACTGCATTTTCAACACATGATGGGCATTATCAATACACGAGACTACCTTTTGGTCTAAATATATCATCAAACAGTTTTCAACGCATGCTGAAGATAGCTTTATCTGGTTTAGAGTCTGAAGCTTTTCTATATGTTGATGATATAATAGTTTTTGGCTGTGGTTTTAAACACCACAACGCAAACCTAATAAAGGTATTCGATAGATTAAGGAAATACAATTTAAAACTTAATGCCGATAAATGTCACTTTTTAAAATGTGAAGTAGTATATCTAGGACATTTAATAACTCCATACGGTATAAAGCCTGATCCATCAAAATTTGATTCAATAGTGAAATACCCAATACCAAAGAATGCAGATGAAGTAAGAAGATTCGTAGCTTTCTGCAATTATTACAGACGATTCATTGAAAATTTTGCTGAAATAACAGTTAGTCTAAATAAACTATAAAAAAAGGTCAAAAATTCGAATGGACAGAAGAATGTCAAACAGCATTTGATACATTGAAGAATAAACTGACTAGTCCACCAGTTTTACAACATCCAGATTTCGAAAAACCTTTCATATTAACTACCGATGCATCTGATTTTGCTTTGGGCGCTGTGTTATCGCAGGGCGAGATTGGTGAAGATAAACCAATATCATTTGCAAGTCGATCACTTAATAAATATGAAAGAAACAAACCAGTAATTGAAAAAGAATTACTTGGTATATATTGGGGCATACAATTTTTCCGACCTTATTTATATGGTAGAAAATTTATTGTTGTAACTGACCATCGACCACTGATTGCATTATTTTCACATAAAAATCCTAGTTCAAAGCTAACCCGAATTCGCTTAGAATTATCCGATTATGATTTTCAAATAGTTTATAAAAAAGGAACAAACAATACCAACGCAGATGCACTCTCAAGAATACAAATAGACTCAGATACGTTAAAAACAATGATACCCCTGACAATCGATGAATCCACAAAAAAAACCCTGGTGATAACAAGAAACATGAAGAAAAAGATACAAAATGAGGAAAAAGAACATAACGAAAAAGAAGAAAATGGTAAGACATATCCTAAAGAGACTGATCAACTCATAATATGGGAATGTACATACATCAAAGAAATAAAACTTGCTAGAAAGTTAAAGTTTATATTAGAAAATTCGAATAAAGAATTCAAAATAGAAAACAATACTGCTCTAAATGAAACGCGCGTCAGATGTAGCGATAACCCCTATTATTTAGATAATATGTTGGAGAAACTACCTTCTGTTTTAAGCAGATTGAATTGTGAGAAATTCGCACTAAAGAAAAGTGACGAAATATTTAAGAAAATAAATATAAAAAAAATGAAAGAAAGAATAAATAAAAGTAAAGAAACAGACGTCAGAATTCTTATATACAGCAATCCTCAAAGAATAACGGATGAAAATAAAAAACATGAATTAATTGAATTGTATCACAACACACCATGCGGAGGACATTTCGGAGTCAGAAAAACATTGTTAAAATTAAAACAAAAATATATATGGAAGAACATGTTTAAAATGGTAAAAAGATATGTATCAACGTGTGATCTTTGTCAAAGAAACAAACAAATAAGACACACTAAAGAACCACTATGTATCACGGACACACCAGAAAATAGTTTCAGTACTATAGTTATCGATACAGTCGGCCCTTTAAGACCCTCAGAAAATTATCGATACATACTAACAATGCAATGCGAGTTGACGAAGTCCCAATGGAGACAAAAGAAGCTAAATCAATTGCAAAGATCTTAACAGAGCATTTAATTTTGAAATATGGATTATTTAAAATTTTGAAATCTGATAGAGGCACAGAATTTGTAACTGAGTTAATGAGAGAAATATGCAATTTGTTGAAAATAGAATAGCGACTATCAACACCATACCATCATGAAACTCTAGGTACCGTAGAAAGAAATCACAGAGTTTTAAATGAATATTTCTTGTCATTTGTTAATGATGATAATTGGAGTGATTGGATACCTTATTATTCATTCGCTTATAATATCACACCTCATATAGACACAAATTATTCTCCATTTGAACTAATTTTTGGCAAATTACCTACAATACCGGGTGAAGAAATCATGAAACATGATAGAATATTTGATTTAAATAATTACGCAAATGAACTAAAGATTAGATTAAAAACATCACTGAATAATGCTAAAAAACTTATTAAAATAACAAAACTAAATAGAAGTTTAAAATCGTATAATAAAACAAATAGCATCAAACTTAATATAGGTGATTTAGTTTTAGTAAGATCAGAAAATAGAAAGAAGAATGAACCACCATATCACGGTCCATATGAAATAACAAACATAGACAATTTAAATGTAACAATCAGAATTAAAAATAAACAAAAAACATTACATAAAAATATGTTAAAATATTATAATAAGACATAAAATAAATACATATATATATAGCTATAAGTACGTAATATAATATGTAATAATAGAAATAAGAAAAATTATTAAAAGTAATTAAAATCTTACCATTCTTGTAAACAATAAATGGTATGATTTTACTGAAAGATTGGGGGTGTAGTGTATGTATAAACATAACTCACACCAATCAAAATGTAAATAAACAAAATACACATAAATTTAGTATTTGTAAGAAACACAAGACCAAATGTATAATAGTGCTAGGTTAGTTATTAATTTCATAACGCTGCTTTCTTTTATTTTGGGTGAACGACTTAATGCTCATATTAAATTTCGATTTGGAGTTTGAACCAAGAAAATAGAACACTTGAAATTAGAATAAACAATTAATGTTTGAGTCACATTTAATAATTGAAATGCACTCAATAATAATAATAATATGTACTTTAAAGTTGATGAGCGCCTGGTACAATCAAGCATAATGGTTTGTGTAGAATATAAGAAAAATAACATTGCACGAATTACTCAATATAAATTGTAACTCTAAACAATTGAGTAACATTATAAAAAGTACTCAATTTTAGGCTAATCTTCCTTCTCATAAGTAGTATATAAGAAACTTTGAAAATAAAAAGTACAGTTCATGATTGGACTCATAATTGAAACGTCTTTTTTTATACCATCATCACAGGTCAATAAAATGGGGAATTAAGATGTGGTGTAGATGTGACTCTGCTTCCGGATATCTTTTTGAATTTGATCTATACACTGGAAGAAAGGGGTATGGAACTGAATATGGACTTGGGGTGCTTCAGTTGACAGAAAAACTCACTTCTCCCCTTTTTTACAATATGAGTTGAAAAAACGTCAAATAAAGCCCTGTGGAAGAGTAAGTGGAAACCGAAGAAACATTCCTAAAAAATGTACCTCTCGATGAAGCGAGGAGACATTTACAAATCAAGCTTTTCTTTCGCCAGTAAAGACAGACACTGGCAGACGTCGCACATTGTGGCCGTGTAGTGTGTTTAATGGCCATAAATCAAGGAGGTTGCGGAGCTTCATGAAATTTTGCACACATTTATTTTAAATTTTGTAAGAATTTTAATTTTTTTTTTATTACGCCCAATTTTACGCCCACCTCCCATACAACTTAAATAGAAAATGTGGCATAACTTCCATGACTCAATTTTCATAAAACTTCAATATTATAATTGTAGAATGAGCTCCTGAAAATATGAACTTAATCCGCCCATTATTACGCCCACCTCACATACAAATGATATTTAAAAAATGCCATATCTTCTGTAAATTTGTAACTTGAATGTTTATTTTTCGAAAATGCATATAACATCTATTAAGTGCTGTTTTGAAAATATGAAAAAAATCCGCCCACTGTAATACCCACCCCCCATTCAACTCCTATACAAAAATTTTGTCAATTTTACTCTATTTCATTTATTGCCAACTTTTTCACATCGTGATAATCTAATTTTTTAAGCTGCAATTTCGTTCTAAATGAATTGATGTATGGGTCGGAGGATATCAACAAATGATGCATTACGTCTTCGATAGTAGAACAGCGGCCAGTCTTGCGCGAGTTATATAGCCTATAACGTCTATAATCTTTGTTCCTCGCTTCCTGCTTCTTCTGATAGCATTCCTTTGAAAAATAAACCATATGTTAATTTAAAATGTATGAAACTAATTGTATATTTAACCTACATATAGGTAGAATGGCCTCAGATACAATTTTGCTGCCAAAACCTTTTTGTAGCTTGGATATTTATTATAAGCAATATCTTGTGCTGATTTTCGCAGTACATCATTGCATTGTCAATGAAGCATCAATAATGACACTAAGTGCTTTTTCAGGGCTAAAACATTTTTGTCTTCATTTTGGTTTTCATTTTTTTTTGCAGCAGAAATATGATTGCTTCAGAGTTGGCTTCACAAAATGAAGTCAGCTTTTTCCTTTTCGTTGTGGCATTGCTCACCTCAAAGGTTTTCGTTGGACGTCCACGTTTACCAGGAGTAGACTGGGTTTGCTCTTCTTCATCCACTGTATCATCCACTACTTCATCAGTCAACGTATAAGAATGTGTTAGCCAATCTTCATTGTCATTAAAAAATCTTGATGAATTACGCTGACTCTTGTTTCACTTCTTGAAAAATTTAGGCATAAATGTTTGTTGCAAAAACCGTCTGAACTTTTCTTGATTTTTCTCAGACACGATTTTGTAATTCACGAAAACTACATTAATTACATTTAAAAACAATTTCCGAAAGCGTGCTGAAAAATATTTTTGAATTTTCCATTGTTTATTAAATAAATTTGCCTTAATTGCTTAATAAATACTCACTTATCACTATACCACTCTCAAATATAATGTAAAGAAAGTTTATAACGGATAATGGAGTTTATTTTTAAGAGAAAAAATACGATCAATGTGAAGTTATTTGTAATATATGTAAAGCTCTTCATTTAACCTTTAATTAGGCGCGCAGAAAATCACGCAATTAATCGCATGGGGTCTTAGTTGACCTCAAAGTTTAAGGCAAGTGTTGGATTACAAAAAAATAAAAATTAGTATGTTTTGTAAAATTTTCAAAGTTATTTATTTTAATTACATATGTATAAAAAAACATAAAACATAAATAAAATTCACTACTAATTCGAACATTGCCTAATTAAAGGTTAATGTGGAGTAAGTTCACATTTAGATTTTTTCTTGTTTAGTCTACGTAAACAATGTACATACCGATATTGTGTACATTTGTTTTTGTAATCGCGACTCAAATTTAAGTTTTTTCTATATAGCACACATACAAAGAAATTTTCGTATTTCTCGCTTCCAAATTAACACCGGCTACGTGTACGAATAGCAAAGAAAATAAGAATGCGCAGTTGTTTTTGCACGCGTATAATAACGCATAACGCATATTTTTTACTGTAATTTTTTGGGTTTTCATTGATTTTTCGGCGGTGCGCAAATTAGCGCAGGTTTTTTTTAGTCTGTTAGCTGAGACTCTCAGCTTTAATTTGGTATAGGACTCCATGTGTTGCACTGCTTCGCAGACTAAAAGTCTAACGGAAAATCATAAATGTTTATTTTTTTGGCTCTAAATATATTGTCAAAGGAATTTTTTTTTTTAATTTTTAAATTTTTCTTTAATTTACATAATGCTTAATGTCTATTTTAAGTGAAAAAATACAAGTAACAAGCTTTTAAATATGATATAGAAAACTATCACATTTTAGACTTGTTCACATACTTCAACTTTGCGCTGCTCGGGACAGAAAACCAATGGAGATATTTGCATGAAATTTTCCACACATGACCTTTATATAGTTTTTAACCATCTGTGCAAAAATCATCAAAATCGGAGAGAAGGTCCAAATTGATGTATTGCCGCAGTGGACAGTGTGCGTCGAAACGTAAAAATCAACGTAAAATTCCCGAAAGCTATTATGAATTACAAAAAATATGGGTGGAGTAGAGCGCAAGTCTTTTTATGAACTAGACCGCAAATCGAAAATAAAGCCAACGTAAGAAAGAGATCTGTTCAATAAGCAAAAATTAATGTAGAAAATCGCACTAATAACTATTGTAATGAATGCAATGTGCATCTATGTTTTACCGTAATTGTTTCGCATAACATCATAATTAACCATAATTTATCGCAAAATTAAACATAAATTTTTATTAAAAGCATATTATAACATAAAAATTTAACTTATGTATATGGAAAAACCTATGTACTACTCCAACCATTAAAGGTTCGTATCACTTATTGAAATATCAAAATCGAATTTAAATCGTTCCAACTCCAACAAAAATTGTCCAAATTGAATCAAACAGCATTTATTTTAAAGATAATTTTATTATGTTTAAAAATTAACAAAAACATTTTTTATTATTGTAATTTTATTGCTTAAAATATTTTTTTTTACTAAAAATAACCACACCTGCCTTTTAACTTACAAAATTGTTTTGGAAGAAAGCTCTAGAAAAAATAACGGAACTTTCCACAAGTTCAAAATTTTTTTTACGAAATTTTTTTAATAATACATACTTCAACTTTTGCAGACGATACAGCCTTTATTAGCGTTCATAAGGACCATCAAATAGCATCACAGAATTTGCAGAAATATGTTTATAAACTAGAGAATTGGCTTGAGCTTTGGAAAATCAGGGTTAACGAACAGAAATGTATTCATATAACTTTCATATTGCGAAAAGATACCTGCTCGTTCATCAGAATAAATAATCAAATTATCCAGCAACACAATGAAGTCAAATACCTCGGAATCCACCTCGATCGTCGTTTAACTTGGAAGTCTCATATCGACGCAAAACTTACTCAGATGAGATTAAAAGCAGTGCAACTTAATTGGCTAATCGGCAGAAATTCTACATTAAAGTTGGATTGCAAACTTTTGTTGTACAATGCAATTCTAAAGCCAATCTGGTGTTATGGAATTCAATTATGGGGTACTGCCTCAGCATCAAACATTGAAAAAATTCAAAGGGGTCAAAATAAAATTCTACGTATAATTACTGTAGCTCCATGGTATGTTAAAAATTCTCGAATCCACAAAGATCTAGGCGTGCCATTAGTAAAAGTCGAATTTACAAAATATGCGTCAAAGTATGTCAGCAAACTTGAACACCATCCAAACCCACTTGCACGAGACATCCTTAACTTTAGTGGCCACAATCGGTTGAGAAGGAGGGATACCCTTGCTTTAACTCAAGCGCAAAATAGATGACTAGATCAGTTGATGTGAAATTTTTTTAGTATCATAAAAATTTTTGTCTAGCACTGGCTGGGCTTATTATTTTCTTTTTAGTATTAAGATTTGAATACTTATTGTCATTTCAAATATGAAGATTCAATAAATAATTAAATGCAAAAAAAAAAAAAAAAAAAAAAAAAAAAAAAAACTGTACTGTGTACCTTATAGGAGACCAAACTTCTGGACCGATATTTTTGAAATTATCACAGCATTTAACTGGGTATGATTAATATGCTACTTTTTTTGACCACGCCCACTTTTTTTAAATATTGTAATTGGAGACCAAACCTCTGGACCGATATTTTTAAAATTTTCACAGCATTTAACTGGGACTCTGGTATCATTAATAGGGTACTTTTTTACCACGCCCACTTTTTTAAAATTATGTAATTGCTCCCATATTGTTTTTAACAGATTTACTTGAAATTGTATACACATTATATACTCCAGGCGAGGTAAAAATAAACATTTCTTACGCCACGGCCCCTTTCACGCCTCTTTTCACACCAAATTTTGTTTGAAAGTTTAAAACTTTTTGTTCTCTATACAAATTTATTCCTTCCAACGTATTTTTTTTATTTAGTAGTATATTGCTCTTATACGGTTAAAGTCGCCATATAACTATGAACCACGCCCACTTCACCGCCCCCTTTTTTAATTCAGATACTATATAAAGTGCTTGACAAAACAATGGAAACTTTTCCTAAAATTTACTTCCTTACTGTTGGAGGTCTCAATTCTAAATTATTTCTTGAAAAAAACTAACAAGTGTTTCAGTATTTTATTGTATAGATTGTTTTTAAAATTAAATAACATAAAATAACATATATCGAAAATTATGAAGCGAAACTAAAATTATTCAATATTTGGGTATTGACAAAACAATGGAAACTAAAATTTTACTTCAATAAAATTAGTTGACCAGTTATCAAAACTTAATATTTTGTTGGATATCCTTTATTTTTGATAACTGCATCACATCGACGATGAATTGACCCAATCAATTTGTTAACTGTGTCTTTTGAAACTTTTTGCCATTCACTTAAAACTGCATTGAAATTACGGAATCTTATTTGGCGATCTACAATTTCACATAAATTTTCTATGGGATTGAGATCTGGGGATTGGGCGGGCCACTTCAAAACACGCACCTCATTAAGTTGTAACCAGTTGTAACAACTCTACATGTATGTTTTGGTTCATTGTCCTGCTGAAATCACCAAATTAGTGGCATGTTCTCTTCTGCATATGGATACATTATGTAGTTTCAAATAGCTTTATAGCCTACACCAGTTAATGTGTCTTTTATGACATGAATTGGGTCCATTTCTTGCCGAGAAAAACACCCCCGACCATAATATTGCCACCTCCATATTTGACTGTCTTACATGAATATTTTGGGTCAAGTCTCTTTCCCTTTGGACGCCTCACAAAGGACCTTCCATCATTTCCCCTTAAATTATATTTAGACTCGTCTGAGAAGAGGACAGTGTTTAATTTCTGTCTAGACCAATAAATATGCTCTTTAGCAAATTTTAAACGAGATGTGCGGTTTATCTCAGATATCACAGGTTTTTTTACAGGGCGAAAGCATCCGAGACCAGCCTCGCGAGCTCGACGGCTAACTGTTCGTGAGCTTATATTTAATCCGAGAACATTTTTAACTTCTGTCGATGTCATTTGCTGGTCTTTTTTAAACTCCCTTTCTATTAATCTTGCAGTAGTCTTGCGTGGTCTTCCTCCTGAATGCAGAGTTTTAACAGTACCCGTTTCACAAAATTTCTTAATTACCTTCGAAACTGCTGATTTATTCATTGAATATTTATCACAAATAGTTTTTTGTTTTAATCCGGAATTAAAATCATTTATTATTTTTACTTTTTGCTTTAACCATTTTCACTAATTACGTACTATAAATATTTGTGTTTAAATTATTTAATAAAGAAGTAAAATTAATAATTTTAAAGATAACGGTTAATTTCTTTACATTTTGCTTTGTTTTCTCATCAATTCGCTCTGTTTAAGTCATCTTTCGTACAGGAGTGTAAAAGTTTCCATTGTTTTGTCAATACCCAAATATTGAATACTTTTACTTTCGCTTCATAATTTTCGGTATATGATATTTTATTTAATTTTAGTAAATATATCAAAAACAATCTATAAAATTAAATACTGAAACACTTGTTAGTTTTTTTCAAGAAATAATTTAGAATTGAGACCTCCAACAGTAAGGAAGTTAATTTTAAGAAAAGTTTCCATTGTTTTGTCAGGCACTGTATATATAAAAATTAATGTGTGTGTATGTTTGTGCTTAATAGGAGGCCAAACCCTTGGACCAATCTGCCTGAAATTTTCACAGCATGTTACTGCAACTCTGGAAGGAATAATAGGCTATATGAAGTTTTGATTGTAAAAACGGGGGTGCCACCGCCCATCCTGTTGAGTTCTTAAATTCACTCGATGTGCCAGGCTTTCCACCACATGTGCTACAACTTAAAATTGGAGTGCCAATTACTTTACTGCGTAATACCGATCACCACGGCTTTGCAATGGCACTCGACTTGCAGTAAAACAGGAAAATATATACCAACAGATTTACCATTCGATTTTAAACAATTTTTTAAGGTCAAGGTGAGTGGTAGCAGTGCCGAGGACCTGAATGGCTGGTTAGTGTTTAAATAAACCAGCATATAACAGCTCCCCTCAGTGTCAGGGCAATACACTGTTGTAAGTAGTTGCCTAGTCGGCGTACGCCTTCACTGAGCGGATGGTCCGGTTTTTACGAGCATACTCGTGGGAACAAAATTTATAACAAAAATTTTAAAAACAAAAAGGATGTGAAGGAGACTTCCGATTTCAGGGATGCGCCTAATGGGGGAACTAACCCTGACGGACGTTCATGCCAGGATTTTGTAGCATGAACAACAGGTCACACAAATGGATGTGGATGGGAAACTTGCGCCACTCAGGGGTTGGAGGAGCTGACTCTGCTATCTGATGATGAACATGAAATCAATATGATTTCTGCTCAAAATCAGATGGTGGAGATATCCCCTCCCGCCGCTGGGGACAAGAGCAACCAGGGGAGCCGCTTGACAGAAGACGGTCCGCATGGTATGCCAATCTAGTCCGGCAGGTCGCCGTGGAGGAGCCGCTTAATGCTACTTCACGTGTTGTTGTTACACCAAGCAGAACGAAGGAGGATAGGGCCAAAAAATTCACGAGGAAATCGCTAGCCTTTCTGAGAAAGATGGGACAAAGAGATCCTGGGTCGTTAACCGCAAAGGAGAAGTAACTTCTCAAGAAACACAGGCAGGACGTCGCTAGATTTGAAAGAATCTACGGCCCCGTGAGTGTTCTCTTGGGAGAGTCCTATCCTGGTGAGCAGCAAGTGGGAGTGGCTGTGAATCTGGCTAAACCCCATACGGGTAATAGGTCGACAGCTCCTACCACTAGCAGCAAGGTAAAATCAAATGAGGGTGGTTCTTCTACTAGACCACATATCAATGCTTCGGCCAGATATGTGGATGGTACGAAGAAATCACCCATAAAGATGTCAGGGGCGAAGGGGGCAAAGAACCCTCCGGCTTATTCCCTTAAGGGTGCCCGTAAGGCTAGGCTCGTCAGCTAGGACGGCGAATAAGAAAGCGGCGGGTAAGGCGGTGATAACCCCGTCAGACATTTCTAATGGTACCCAAAAGGAGACCATTAAGAGGGCCAGATCCGATGATGACCAACCCACCTCGTCCACAAAAAAGGCGAAAAGGTCCTTGAGTCAGGATGTAAACCTTCAGGCGGCTATTATTGATCGGACTGATCCGGTGGAAATACTGGCAATATTGAAAAAGCAGAACGTTGATCTTCCTATAGACCATTGGAAGGCTGTAACCTCGATGGTCTGTAAAAACAATAACGGGAAGGATTTTCGATTCGCAGTGGATCGTAAATCCCTAGATTGGCTGGATAAGGTGAAGGGGGTTATCAGCTTCGGCTTTGGCACTGTCAGGTTTCGGTACTCGAAACATAACACTACCAAAGAGGCTGCTAGTGGTGCAGATAAACCTGCATCATTGTGAAGCGGCCAAAACTGATGTGGCCCTAATCCAAGAACCTTGGATAAATAAAAATAAGGATTGGGGATAGCGGGGTACACGTTGTTTGTCCCCTCCACTGGTGACAAGGTGAGAACGTGTATCCTGGCATAGAAAGAACTAAAGCTAATAATTTCTCATTCTTTCAGGAGTGGTGACATCACCGTAATTAACAGAGAAACCAAGGGTGAGCGGACGCTGACACTGGCTTCGGTCTATATGCCGTATGACGTAGCAGAACCACCTGGAAATGAGGTGCTATCGCAGTCATGGACTGTGATGCAAATGCCCACCACAGCCAGCGGGGTAGTGCGGATATAAACAAAAGAGGTGAGTGCGTTTTTGATTTTATAACTGTCAATGATCTGGTTATATGCCCATGTTTAGGAATAGGGATAGGCAGACGGTGATAGACATGACATTGACGAACCATAAGGATAATTTCGTTAGAGATTGGAGGGTATCCACGGACTGTTCCTTTCCGGATCATAGCAGGATTACCTTCACCTTGGACTTCCAGTCACCTGCAGGGGTACCTTTCAGGAATCCTAGGCTGACGGATTGGGGAACCTTTCATGATAAGGTTCGCATGGGGATGGAACGGCCAAATTCATGTGGTCCGTTACCATCCAATTTGGAATACACGGTGAATAATTTCACTCGTTTACTCAAAGAGAGCTACGAATTATCATGTCCTTTAAAGTTTCCAAGTAGGCGCAAACAGCCTAGATGGTGGACCAAGGAACTTCAAGTTCAGAGGTCGACGGTTAGGAAATCAATGACCCAAGGGACATAGGATATATTCAAAGAGATGACAACTCATGGACGGAATCCAGCTCGGAAACTCTCTCACTGCTTGTTGAGTCGAACTTTCTTGGTTGCGAAGGTACAGGAACGCTCAACATACCTGTTGAGAGTGCGCTTCATGAGATGGTTGGTTGCATAGAGTACAGTCTGGAGCATAGGTAATATACTTTAGCTGCGTTTCTGGATATAGAGGGCGCCTTTAACAACATTAGAACGGAGGCAATTAGGGACTCGTTAGTAGAACATGGAGTCGACGACTTCCTGGTGAGTTGGATTATCGTAATGCAGGATTATCAACTCAACCCTAGGGGACGAAGTGATAAGAAGGGTTACCAGGGGTACACCACAAGGTGGAGTTCTTTCTCCTTTTCTGTGGTTACTGGCGGTTAACTCTATTCTTAAAACCTTCGAATCTAAGGGCTTGATAGATAGTCGGGCTTGATTGGGAAGCAATAACATGGTTTATGTACTCGTTCTGGGTAAATAAAGATTCTCGGATCTTGTTCCCCGGATAGTAGTTACGTAGCCAATTGTGGAACTTTCTTGCTAAAATTTTTAGGGGATTATCGCAAGATATATTTCTTTTAAATTATAACGACTATCAATTAACAATCAATTCAGAACTGGCACGGACTTGGAGAATCCGATTGTCTAATTAAAACAAAGCATTGTGATGGCCCTAACGGGTGTTGACACAATGTGATTTCTGCCCAGTGCTCTGAATGTCAAAGTGAAGAAATTCAAGTAAGCGCGGATAAACGGTGGGTGCACGAGCGATTCGTGCACCGTACGGTTGAGGCAATTAAGAAAGCAAGACAAAAGAATGAATATAAGGAAAAAGTCCAGACCTTCATTAATCGTCTTATTGCCTCGGCTGATGAACCAAATAATATAGCGAGTGCATGGGCACCAAGCCAAGAACCGATAATAGAAACGTCAGAAATCGTCAGCGAGGATAATCCCGCAGTGGATATCCCGTATACAAGGGATCCTCCTATAGTGGAAGACCCTTTAAGATCCTTTTTGCTCAGTCTAGAAGATCTAAATACGGAACAATACCGTGCTTCCTATCTAAACTCTATTGTGCATAGCGTCATAGATAATGATAAGGAACATGTCCTCCAGAGATTGTCTGGTTATTTAGATGCGGTGTTTCCACCCAGCCTCGAAACCAGACAACGGGTCAATAGAAGACCAGCTCCTAGATTTACTAATAGACGTAGGAGGAGACATGAGTATGCCACTGTCCATAGAAATTGGCATAAGCACAAGGGTAGATGTATTAGATCTATACTAGACGGCACCGAAAGTTGCTCTCAGCCACCCAGGGTCACAATGGAACCATATTGGAGAGAACTAATTGAGCGACAAGATACATCGGAGCCGCAACGAGACAACCTTGGTAGTTTTAACACACGAAATGTGTGGTATAATATAAGTCCATCGGACATTCAAAATAGCAGGCCTGTTCTTTCCACCTCGCCCGGCCCTGACGGGATCACATCGAGGCAACTCAGGGCCCTTGCCAATTATGGTAAGAATATTTAACCTGATAATGTGGTGTGGAAAGATACCAAGACGTTTTAGAGAGGCGAGAACAATCTTCATACCAAAGAAACAAAAGCCCCCACTTCCTGAAGATTATAGACCGATTACCCTGTCTTCTGTTCGCATTAGATGGTTTCATTCCATTCTGGCTAAGAGAATATTCCGGTGCATTAATTTTGAACGCAAGCAAAAAGGATTTATGCCAACGGATGGTTGTGATCGATCTTCTGATCAGGGATCATCATTAGAAATACGCTTCCTGCTATATTGCGGTACTCGATGTCAGTAAAGCCTTTGATTCAGTATCTCATAATGCAATTTATGGGACACTTGAATCATATGAATTACCACATGAGTTGATTAATTATATTAAACATTTATATTCAACTGCCTGCATACGACTCTCGGGCGATACGTGGGTTTTGGAACAAATGCTATTACCCGGTAGAGGAGTAAAGCAAGGAGATCCATTATCTCCCGTTCTGTTCAACATGGTTGTGGACAGACTGATCCGAAAACTACCGTCTGAGATAGGATACAGGATTGGTAATTTAAACTCCAATATTGCGGCATTTGCTGACGATCTAGTGATCTGGGCTTCCACTCCCAAAGGTCTCCAAAAGCTGCTTGACATAACAAGTGAATTCCTCTCTTCGTGTGGTCTGAAACTGAACAGCGGTAAATGTTTTTCTGTGTCCATAAAGGGACAACCTAAACAAAAGTAATCAGTAGTTGTTCAAGAAGACTTCACAATTGAGGGTCGTGTCATTCGAGCTTTAAAGCGATCCGAAGAGTGGACGTACCTAGGTGTTAAGTTTACCGCAGAGGGCAGAACAAAGGTAGAGCTGAAGGATGATCTTAATGAGAAGTTAGATCTGCTCACAAGAGCACCCCTTAAGCCACAACAGAGATTGTTTGCATTGAGAGTAGTAGTAATTCCACAACTGTATCATGTACTGACCCTAGGGAACGTCATGATCGGTTGTCTAAATGGAGTTGATAGGACCATTAGGGTTTACGTACATAAATAGCTTAGCTTGCCAGACGATATTCCAGTCGCCTTCTTTCACGCTTCAGTGGACGATGGCGGTCTGGGTATAGTCGCACTCAGGTGGCAGGCACCTCTGTTGAGGCTGAATCGGCTGAGGAATTTGCAATTACCACTCCCCAGTGGGATTGCAACCGCAGACGATTTTGTCGCTTCAGAGATAACTAAAATTGAGAAACGTTTAGAGACAGGAGTGATTAGGATCCTGAGTAGGGGGGAGTTAAAGACGTACTGGGCTGATCGCCCGCACGGATCTGTAGATGGGCATGGTCTCACAGAGTTGTAACCACAGACAAGCCCACCGATGGATCACGGAGTCAACTAGACTTTTGTCTGGCAAAGACTTCGTGAATTGCGTTATACTAAGGATTAACGCACTTCCATCGCGATCTAGATGTTCTCGCGGTAGAACATCAGATCGGAGATGTCGTGGAGGTTGTGAAGCGCAGGAAACCTTAAACCATATAGTGCAGGGATGCTACAGAACGAAAAGGGATAGGACTAGGAGACATGATAGCGTAGTTAATTTCGTAGGGAGGAGTCTTAGGGCAAAGGGATTTAGAGTAGGAATAGAGGATAGGTTGCAGACAATCGATGGTGTCAGGAAACCTGATATTGTGGCTATAAAAGGGGATGAGATCTATGTGCTCGATGCACAGATCGTCACGGATGGTCGAAATCTGTCGGAAATGCACAGGGAAAAAGTAGGGAAATATAATAATGAGGGCATAAAAAGGGCGTTAAAGGACAAGTACGGACGAGACCAAATGCACTTTGGTGCAATAACATTAAATTGAAGAGGTATTTGGTGTAGGGAATCAATTAATAGTCTTTTATTATGGAATATGTTAGGTGTTAGGGACTCCGCTTTGATCAGTACTAGGACAATGATAGGAGGTATAATATCGCATCGTAGGTTTATGTGTGCTATCGTGGATAGGACCGGTGTCGGTATAAATTCTGACACCTGCAAATATCTTTTGAAAAGTTTGCAATGCTTATGACGTCCTTAGGGACCGAACTCATTTATTGTATAATGATTCTTAAGGTATTTACAGGTATGTATCTTTTTTTGCTTTTGAAACTTAAAGTAAAATTTTTTTTAACTAACGTGCAGTCTGCGGAAATCAGGCTTAATCTTTTTTTAGAACAGCCGGCTTAGTACGGGCTAAGTCTGTACGGGCATCGCCCTTCGTACGTGGGGCATGTCACTCCCTGGATCGGGGGGGAGTGGTTGTGAGTTTGGTGGGCCGTTCAATAAAAATAAAAAAAATAAAAATAAAAAAATAGCCAAATGCCTAGTCATCTAATTAGTGACGCGCATGAATGGATTAACAAGATTCTCTCTGTCCCTATCTACTAGTCCTACTGGTAGTGGCTAGTTTTGTTTAGCTGCGAGGTCCGACCGGAGACTTAATTCTGGTACCACGGGAGTCAGTAGCCCATGTAACTGAGGTTACATACTGGCTATGGTGAGGCCCTTCGGGGAGTAACGTGGTGGCTGTGGTTTAAACTCAAATCGCGAGGGGAGCGCAAGCTCGGTGTGGAGCTGCATTCCAACCGGGTGCCGTGACCCATAGATCGGAAGGAGTTTTAGATGGGCTCTGCTCTTTGCCAAAGGGGAAGATGTGTCCAAATACACAAATTCAAATTGGTATTCGTGCATGGCATTTTGTCGTGAACGGGGGCGTTGGTGGACGCATTTTATTCACCCGGTGTTAAGAGCACCGTGAGTTTGGGCCCTCTGGGCAGGTACTCACGTAAAACCATTGGACTCTGTCCCTATCTACTTTGGCCCGGGAGGCCAGGTGTAGGTGTTCAATCACCTAGAGCATACCCCATGGCGGGCTAGAAATGGTTACTAGTTCCATGAACTCGCAAGGGTTCGAAACTAGATAGAGTGGAATCTGGTTTACCAGAGGAAGGTCGAAGCTCACCGGAGTCTTTATCTGGTACTGCGGGATCAGTTAGAAGTTTAGGGGATACGTCCCCAATTAAGTTTGGGGACTTGCCCCCTATACTGATAAATGGTTGAGGTCACTTCGGTGTCCACGCAGTGGATGTGGTTGCCACCCAAAGCGGGAAGGAATTATAGTTGGTTTAAGCTGATATCTTGACTTGCGTACCAATTAAGCAGATTTCGTGCCGGCCAGACTCTCCTAGGTGTTTTTGCCAAAACAACAGAGCCGTTGATGTGGCGAAGACTCTCAGTTCTTGTGCTCAGGAACAATGGGGACAGGGCTTGCGTAGTGCTAGTGGTACTACGTATGTGCTTGTCGCCGTTCCTGTGCTGTACTTATTGTATTTGAGTTACGGACGGCAGGGATTAGATAGCCCAATCACTTTAGCAAGGTGATCTTTACATTGATCTTGCAGTCATGTATTAAGGAATTGCTAGTTGTGTGTCCCCTGGAGGCATGCAAGTATAACACTCTGTTGACACATGGCTCCATGCGGCCGACGGACCGTTTCTGTCCTGCGTTTGAGTACGTGGTGGAGATATAGCCATCATGGCAGGTGCTCCACCTAAAACTTATAACGAATTTGTCCCTATCTACTATCTAGCGAAACCACAGCCAAGGGAACGGGCTTGGAATAATTAGCGGGGAAAGAAGACCCTGTTGAGCTTGACTCTAATCTGGCAGTGTAAGGAGACATAAGAGGTGTAGAATAAGTGGGAGATTTTGGTCTTTCGGGGCCTTAGTCACCAATGAAATACCACTACTCTTATTGTTTCCTTACTTACTTGATTAAGTAGAACATGTATCATTTCTTAGCCATTATACGGATATATTTATATATCTTATGGTATTGGGTTATGATGCAAGCTTCTTGATCAAAGTACTAAGAGTTTGTTATATAATTGTAAACAAATTCTGATGAGATAAATGGCATTTCGATGCTATTTGTTAATATTTAAAATTTGGTATAACTCCTAATACTCAGGTATGATCCAATTCAAGGACATTGCCAGGTAGGGAGTTTGACTGGGGCGGTACATCTCGCAAATAATAACGGAGGTGTCCCAAGGCCAGCTCAGTGCGGACAGAAACCACACATAGAGCAAAAGGGCAAATGCTGACTTGATCTCGGTGTTCAGTACACACAGGGACAGCAAAAGCTCGGCCTATCGATCCTTTTGGTTTAAGGAGTTTTTAACAAGAGGTGTCAGAAAAGTTACTACAGGGATAACTGGCTTGTGGCGGCCAAGCGTTCATAGCGACGTCGCTTTCTGATCCTTCGATGTCGGCTCTTCCTATCATTGTGAAGCAAAATTCACCAAGCGTTGGATTGTTCACCCATGCAAGGGAACGTGAGCTGGGTTTAGACCGTCGTGAGACAGGGTAGTTTTACCCTACTAATGACAATATGTTGTTGCGACAGCATTCCTGCGTAGTACGAGAGGAACCGCAGGTACGGACATATGCGCATGACGTAGTGATACTGATTAGGGGAAAGTTTCTTTCAACTATCAGTGACATCATGCAGGATTCGCTTGGTGATCTCTCGTCCTGGGCGAAAACTAACAAGTTGGGTGTAAACCCATCAAAGACGGAATTAGTGTTATTCACCAGGAAGTATAAGGTGGATAGCTTCAAATTGCCGAAATTGGATGGTGTGGAACTGAGCTCTTCAGGACGAGCCAAATATTTAGATACCTTCCTGGACAAGAAACTGACATGGAAGTTAAATACGCAGGAGAGATTAAGGAAGAGCCTCAATGCCTACTATGCATGCAGGAACTCAATAAGTACGTCTGTTGTTAGACCTATTATCACGTATGGTTGCACAGTGTGGTGGGAGGCAATGAGGAAACGTAGTTATAGGACTGTACTTAATAAAGCCCAAAGGTGTGCTTGTTTGGGTATCACAGGTGCCTTAGGCGGCTTTGGCTTAATCCTAAACCTACTACCCATAGAGCACTATGTGGAAAGTGTGGCAGCAAGGAAACTACTCAGGCTATCAGAGTCTTCTTTGGCAAAACCCCTGCGGGTTGGTCATACTAGGATATTGTATAAGGCAGGCCTTAGGGGTCAGGACATTGATCCATCTGGAATCACTGACTATAAGGTCGCGACCTACTACTTCGATGTATCACCCTCAGTAGAGTTCCCCAGTAGGGTTGACTGGGCTGGATCCGATCAGTTGTTTTCACTGACGGGTCCAAAATGGACTCTGGTACAGGGGTTTATTTGGTCGACAATGACATCAAGCGCTCTTTTAGACTCCCCAACGAGTGCAGCGTGTTCCAGGAGATCTATGCGATCTGGAAAGCCACGGAGCTGATAGGGGCACACGTCGAGAGGGGGTCTACAGTGACCATATACGTGGACAGTCAGGCGGCACTAAAGGCTTTGGAGCGTAATCAGACACACTCCAACCTAGTGCAAGACTGTAGGAGAGCTCTAGAGGAGCTGTTGGTACTCTACCAAGTGAGATTGTGTTGGGTACCAGGGCACTAGCTAGACATGGTTCTGGTTTGGACCATGATACTACAGAAAGAGGGGTCAAACCACCTATATGTCACTTCTACAGGCTGATTTATGAATGATTCCGTGACTGTGCAGACCAATCCTGGGGCAGTAGGTCGGAGTGCATAGTGTCCAGGGCCTTATGGCCAAAACTAAATGCAAATGCGATCGAAACACTGATGGGATTGGAGAGGTATAGTCTCAGGATTCTGGTATTTTATATCCTAAAGCATTGCAATAAATACATTAACATTAAATAAATAAATGTTTGTAAATATGTAAATAAATACGTTTTATGTATTTTATTTTATAACGAGGGGGGTAGCGAAGCACACCGGGTTTAGCTAGTTCTAAATAAAACAACAAAAAAGTAAAAACAAAAAGCATCAAATTCATAGAAATAAATAACCATAACAAATATAACCGCATGAACTTAATTTTGCACTTTTTAATAAAACAAGTTATGCCGTTATTTTTGAATTGTTTGCTACTGTATATGACCAGTAATGCAAATTTTTGTGTTGTTGTTGTTGTAACAGCAGTAATTGCTGAGTTGACAGCCCTTGGCCGAGTGATATCGGGTCATTCCGGTGCGTAGAACCGGCTGTCGTGGGAATGTGTAAAAACGTGTGATTAGTTATAATTTAAGTGCCATATCAATTATATCGCAATAATATTCAGTATTTTAAAAAATTAAAAAGTTATCACATGATGTGGAAAACAATGTAGTTTCCTTAACTAATAATGGTGCATCATCTCGGGAAATAGCCAAGGAGCTAAATATTAGTCAATCTGTGGTCATACGCGTTCAAAAAAGGTGACATACTGCTACCAAAAAGCAAACCAGAGGCCACCGCAAACTATTGACCGATCCAGATGCACGTCTTATGATGGCAGAGATGAGACAGAACAAGATCACAACACCGAAAAATACGTTTGATGGCAAAAATAAGCACTTTAGTGAATGGACAGCACGACAAGCGCTCCACAACATTTGCTATATTTCAGCCGTTAAGAAATAAATCAGCATTGTCCGAAAAGAACCAAAAGGCGCGAATGAAGTTTGCAACAGAGCATAAAAATTGGACGGTAAATGACTGGCAACGAGTTATTTGGTCAGATGAATCAAAATTTAATCGTTTCCAATCGGACGGTAAGCAGTACTGCTGGCGTCGCCCTGGTGATACTATTCAACGCCACCACGTCAAGCTAACTGTGAAGCATGGTGGTGGGAACATCATGGTTTGGGGATGCTTTACTTGGTGGCATATTGGGCCATTACACAGAATTGAAGGTATAATGAAGAAGGAAGACTATCCCACCATTTTGAAGACTCATCTGTCCGAGTTCGTTGACAAGAGTGCCTATCCTGAAGAAGAAGTCGTGTTTCAGCAGGATAATGACCCAAAGCATACGGCGGAAATAGTAAAAAATGGCTGAGTGAGCAAAATTTTCAACTGATGAATTGGCCAGCCCAAAGTCCCGACCTCAACCCGATTGAGAATTTATGGTCAATCGTAGAAAGACGGCTGGGACTGCACCAATCAGCTCCATCAAACCTAGAAGAGCTGTGGGCACGAGTAAATCTAGAGTGGCAGAATATACTAAAAGAAATAATACAGAACCTGGATGAAAGCATGCCAAAGCGTATTAATATGGTACTAAAAAATAAAGGGTTATGGACCAAGTACTAAAAAAGTTCTCTATTAACAACTTTATTGAAAAGTGCAAAATTATATTTGTTAGGCTTTTTTATTTCTATGAATTTGTTGCTTTTTGTTTTGAATTTTTTGTTGTTTTATTTAGAACGCAGAATAAATAAAAAAAAATCTTTTTATTTTCTTTGTTATTGTTCATTTTATCTTTCAGAAAATAGAGAAATTAATTATGTACTCATTTCTGCACGCCACTGTATATATCTCTTGAACAAAAAGAGACAACATACACACCTAAGCGTATTTTTGTAGATCTTCTCAAGGACTGTTTATTTTAAATTTCAGCTCTTTTGGATATTCAAATGGATTAAAAAAAAATGTGAGACACGAGGTGGCGAACTTTGAGGGGCCACCCACTGGACACCTTCTCGTTCACGATGCCAAAAATCTGCAATAGCTCCCGAGATACCGATTTTTTCTAAAATAAAACATTTTTAAACCACAGTGTGTTAGGAACTGAGTTGGTTGTTTTGGCCAGATCAACAGAACCTTTTCCAAAGGATTTGGGAAAGCTATAAATTTCTATATACGGTGGTGCCCATATAATTAGACACGATGCTTTGATATAATAAGATCGCTGTGTAGCTTCTTTAAAGATCTACTGCCTTACTCATTAAAAATTAAAGTAGACTACAAATGTACTTTAAGAAAATTTTGTATGAAAATTTTGTCTAAAAGCACACTTCAAACCTACTTCATTTTTTATGAATACAACAGATTCACTATAAATTGTTTTTAACGTTACATTGTTGTTGATGCCCAACACGTTGAGTTCTAAGTTAAATTAAAAAAATATAAAAATATTATTTTCACAATTGTTTTTTTTTTTGCAGGCCACATAATTTTAAGTTTTAATTTAAGTTTTAAACTTGGTATAAAAAAGGGGTAAAATTCGGTTTTAGTGATTTTGCTCAAAAAAAAACTTCATCAAATGGGCTTTTAGAGGAGATGCCCGCAAAAAAAAATTTGTTGGCGGTCACGCCTATTTTCGAGGGGCGGGCACGTAAAGTTGAAAATATATAGGCCTATATCTCGGGAACTACTGGGTGCTTGATAATTTGTAATACATTAAATAAAAGGTATTATTCCACCGATATATATCATGATTATAAAATATGGACCGAATATGGGTTAAATCCGAAAAGAATATTTTTTGACCCAAATATTTGTTTTTTGGAAATGGTTCTTATATGGCAGCTATGACAAATTATAAGCCGATCTTCTTAAATTTTTAAACAGTTATTTTCATGCATATGAGGATATTTCACGTCGAATTTCAACATAATAACGGTATATTTATATATATATTATTATTAACGTGGATTTCGAGAGTGGACCTTATGTGGGGGATATAGTCAAATATGGACCGATATTCTCAAAATCCAGCAGTTAGATTTAGGCATGTATGTAAATGATACGTGTAAAATTTTGGATTGGTACCCTTATTTATAAAAGATTTATGAGCATTAAAGTGATTTTCGGAAGAGGGCTTTATATGGGGCATACGGTAAAAAATAGACCGAAATTCACAAAATTTTGCAGGATGATTTTTTGTATACATTTAAATGATCTGATATATATAGGGATAAATGTCTTTTTCAGATGTGGTCCTTGTATGGGAGCTATGACCAGTTCTGGGCCGACCACCATAAAATTTAGTACAACAATTTAGTTGCCTATAAAGATTATTTATGTCCATGTTTGACCATAGACCCCATATACAGTCCACTTCTAAAATTCTTTTAAATACGTATAAAACAGATATAAATAATGGTAAACGTTTAAAATTTGACATAAATAATCTTTATGGCAAATAAATTGTTGTACTAAATTTGATAATGGTCGGCCCAGAATTGGTCATAGCTCCCATACAAGGACCACACCCGAAAAAGACATTTATCCCTATATATATTGTATAAATATCGGTACCGACTCAAAACTTTGCACAGATCATTTACATATATACAAAAATCATCCCACAAAATTTTGTGAATTTCGGTCTATTTTTAACCGTATGCCCCATATAAAGCCCTCTTCCGAAAATCACTTTAATACTCATAAATCGGGTACCAATCCAAAATTTTACACGGATCATTTACATACATGCCTAAATCTAACTGCTGGATTTTGAGAATATCGGTCCATATTTGACTATATCCCCCACATAAGGTCCACTCTCGAAATCCACGTTAATACTAATATATATCATATATATAGCGTTATTATGTTGAAATTCGACGTGAAATATCCTCATATGCATGAAAATAACTGTTCCAAAATTTAAGAAGATCGGCCCATAATTTGTCATAGCTGCCATATAGAACCATTTCCAAAAAACAAATAAATTCGGGTCAAAAAATATTCTTTTCGGATTTAACCCATATTCGGTCCATATTTTATAATCATGATATATATCGTTGGAAAGGTATTTTTAATACCTTTTATTTAATGTATTACAAATTATCAAGCACCCAGTAGTTCCCGAGATACAGGCCTATATATTTCAAATAGGCGTGACCGCCAACAAATTTTTTTTTGCTGGCATCTCCCCTAAAAGCCCTATTTGATTTTTTTTTCTTTTTTTGAGCAAAATCACTAAAACCGAATTGTACCCCTTTTTTTATACACTTCAATTTCATGAGAAGGGTATATATAAGTTTGTCATTCCGTGTGAAATTTCCACAATATAATATTCCGACCCTATAAAGTATATATATTCTGGATCCTTATAGATAGCGAAGTCGATTAAGCCATGACCGTCTGTCTGTCTGGATGTTGAAATCAGTTTTTTGAAGTCCCAAGATATATTCGGGATCCAAACCTTCAATAATTCTGTCAGAAGTGCTTTCGAGAAGTTTGGTATTTAAAATCACCAAAATCGGTTTAGGTCAACCAGAGTTATGAACCAATATGTGAGACCACCTCCATAAAAATTTGATATTTTTCGTCTATTTTATGGCAATATTTTGAAATATATTGGAGATAATACTATGAAATTTTGTATACGTTGTTTGTATGACAAAAGAAGAAAATGTGCGGAAAATAGTAAGAATCGGTCCATGATTTCTCATAGCCCCCATACAAATATATATATTCCCGAAATATGGCTTAATGATAAATAAATGCCTATAAAATAGGGATATCAAGACAAAATTCAGCTAAAATAAGGTTTACACAAAAAGAAATCGCAAAACCAAATTTTTTTTAGTTCGGTCCATGTTTGACCATAGACCCCATATAAAGTCCACTTCCAAAATTCATTTAAATACGTATAAAACAGATATGAATAATGCTAAACGGCTAAAATTTTACATAAAGACTCTTTATAGACAAATAAATTGTTGTACTAAATTTTATGGTGGTCGGCCCAAAATTGGTCATAGCCCCCATACAAAAATCTTCCCGAAATATTGCTCAATTATACATAAATGCCTATAAAATTGGAATATCATGACAAAATTCAGCAAAAATAAGTTTTATGCAAAAAGAAATCGCAAAACGAAATTTTTTTTAGTTCGGTCCATGTTTGACCATAGACCCCATATAAAGTCCACTTCCAAAATTTATTTAAATACGTATAAAACAGATATGAATAATGCTAAACGGCTAAAATTTTACATAAAGACTCTTTATAGGCAAATAAATTATTGTACCAAATTTTATGGTGATCGGCCCAGAAATGGTCATAGCCCCCATACAAAAATCTTCCCGAAATATTGCTCCATTATACATAAATGCCTATAAAATTGGAATATCAAGACAAAATTCATCAAAACTAAGTTTTATGCAAAAAGAAATCGCAAAACGAATTTTTTTTTAGTTCGGTCCATGTTTGACCATAGACCCCATATAAAGTCCACTTCCAAAATTCACTTAAATACGCATAAAACAGATATAAATAATGTTAAACAGCTAAAATTTAACATAAATATTATTTATAGGCAAATAAATTGTTGTTCTGAATTTTATGGTGGTCGGCCCACAACTGGTCATAGCTCCCATACAAGGACCACATCTGAAAAAGACATTTTTTCCTATATATATTGTATAAATATCGTTACCGACTCAAAACTTTGTACAGATCATTTACATATATACCAAAAACATTCCACACAATTTTGTTAATTTCGGTCTATTTTTAACCGTATGCCCCATATAAAGCCCTCTTCCGAAAATCACTTTAACACTCATAAATCGCTTATAAATAAGGGTACCAATCCAAAATTTTACACGGATCATTTACATACATGCCTAAATCAAATTGCTGGATTTTGAGAATATCGGTCCATATTTGACTATATCCCCCACATAAGGTCCACTACCGAAATCCACGTTAATACTAATATATATCTTAAATATACCGTTATTATGTTGAAATTCTACGTGAAATATCCTCATATGCATGAAAATAACTGTTCCAAAATTTAAGAAGATCGGCCCATAATTTGTCATACCTGCCATATAGAACCATTTCCAAAAAACAAATAAATTCGGGTCAAAAAATATTCTTTTCGGATTTAACCCATATTCGGTCCATATTTTATAATCATGATATATATCGTTGGAAAGGTATTTTTAATACCTTTTATTTAATGTATTACAAATTAGACACCCAGTAGTTCCCGAGATATAGGCCTATATATTTTCAACTTTAAGGGCCCGCCCCCTCGAAAATAGGCGTGACCGCCAAAAAAAATTTTTTTGCTGATATCTCCTCTAAAAGCCCTAGTTGATGAAGTTTTTTTTTTTCGCAAAGTCACTAAAACCCTATTTTATACTCTGTTTGTTAAATTACACTCAAGATTATTATGAACATCAGACAGACTCTGTAAATTATGGTAAGAATTGGTAATTAAATCAATTAAAAATGGTGAAAATTAGACAAAATTTCAAAATATTTAACATAAATTATGTTGGTCGTAATATTGTCTTTCAAACAATATATCAAATACTAATAAAATTTGCACTAAGACTGAATAGAAAACACAGAATTAGGATATGCTAGTCCTATAACCAGTGTATTTTTTGTATTTCTTATGGCGTTTTCTTTTCTGGCAAAAATGTTACACGTTTTTCCCATTTCGCACCTTTTTTAATTTTTTTGTGTTCTTTTCTGAAAAAATGTCAACACTGCTAAAGTGTAGTGTGTTCTTTTCTGTAAATGTCACACTATAAATTTAAAAAATGGTGCACCTTTCACACTCTGTATTTTTAGAGGGGGAGAATCGCACGATAAAACAGCTGACATTTGTTTTGTTTGTGAATGTTTATTTGTTTTAAGAAACAAAAAAAAAATATACAAAATGGAAAATATTACTACTTTTTTATGTGCTGAAAAAAATTTTGGATGACTTGTTGGATTCATCTTCATCATCTGATGATGATGAATTGTTTTATATGATTATGGAAAGAAATCCACAACCGCGAGTGAAAGGCTTTGTTGAGAACGTAATTAATGAATACTCTGAAGTTGATGTACATACATACATATGTCAAATTTTATAGGACAATATCTCCTACTTCTTATATATGTAATATATGTTTATATATATCATTTTTATAGTTTAAGATAAATTTGCGTATTAGTCGGGAAGGTGCCATTGGTATTTTTGAGAGATATTCATTGTCTTATTTCAAGCGATCTTACCAGGGAGCTATCTGCTTCTTCTTTTTTAACAAAAAAAAAACAAAAACAGCTGCACATGAAAAAAAAGTGTTACACTGTTGTGATTTTATGTTCTATTCTGACCATTAAAAATGCGACATCTTTAAAATGTGGGGTAAACATTATAAAAATGTACATAATAAAGGTGTAATATTTTATTTCAGAAAAGAAAACACCATTAGTACGGTTAGGTGGAGGGTATTTAAGATTCGGCACAGCCGAATATAGCACTCTCACTTGTTTTATATTCTGTTTGTTAAGTTACACTCAAGATTATTATGAACATCAGACAAACTCTGTAAATTATGGTAAGAATTGGTAATTAAATCAATTAAAAATGGTGAAAATTAGACAAAATTTCAAAATATTTAACATAAATTATGTTGGTCGTAAAATTGTCTTTCAAACAATATATCAAATACTAATAAAATTTGCACTAAGACTGAATAGAAAACACAGAATAAGGATATTCTAGTCCTATAACCAGTGTAATTTTTGTATTTCTTAGTACGGTTAGGTGGAGGGTATTTAAGATTCGGAACAGCTGAATATAGCAGTCTTACTTATTTTATATTCTGTTTGTTAAGTTACACTCAAGATTATTATGAACATCAGACAAACTCTGTAAATTATGGTAAGAATTGGTAATTAAATCAATTAAAAATGGTGAAAATTAGACAAAATTTTAAAATATTTAACATAAATTATGTTGGTCGTAAAATTTTCTTTCAAACAATATATCAAATACTAATAAAATTTGCACTAAGACTGAATAGAAAACACAGAATTAGGATATGCTAGTCCTATAACCAGTGTAATTTTTGTATTTCTTATTACGTTTAGGTGGAGGGTATTTAAGATTCGGCACAGCCGAATATAGCACTCTTACTTGTTTTTTTGTAAAATTTTTATTTTATTAATATGGTCCACAGAAGAAATACAGATATGTTTTGCTGTGAAAATGGCAATCTTAATATCCATAACTTTGGATTCTGTTGTGACAGGGATAGTAGCTAAATGAATTTAAAAATACATTAACATAATTTTATGACTGAATTGAAAAAAAATATTTCTTACAATAATTCTGTAAAGTATTTCTTGCATAAAAAGATTCGAAATTATTTTTGTGTTTGACCGTTTCACCGTGTCTCTTGATATCCTTTTTTGTGATTTTAAAGATCACAAGAATAAGAATAATTTGTTGGATTACTAGTGTCTTGAAACGATTTTGGTGCACAAGAAACACATTTTAGCCACCCTAAAATAAAACATGATAAAACCCTTTAAAAATATACTCGTATATGAATATTTCAAACCTTTTGCCCAATCTTCGCGTTCATAAGAAGCATTATGATTTTTTTTAATAAAATTAAACGGTTAAAAATATACTTTTTTTTTAATATTTGCATAGTTCTTCTTTATTAGAAACCATTCACTATAACACACATTTTTAGACTTGCCAGACGCACATTTTTTTCGCTCAAAAATAATTCTTGTTACCATCAGTTATAAAAAAAATTCTCCAAAAAATCCCCTAAAATTGTGTTGTCATCCCCAACAAATCCCCGGATCCCCAATATGAAATTTTTATCCCAAATCACGAAAAAAAATCCTCAATTTGGGAATAAATCCCCTAAACTGACAACGCTGCACACAAGGCGGTTGTGCTCAGCGTTACCACGGACAAAAAAATTTTGTAACCAAAATGTAAAAAAAGTAACCAAAAGCAAAAAAAAGTAACCAAAATTTTTATATATTTAACATTTTATTTTATTTATACTTCAGCTAAAAAATATATATGTAAAATATTAATTAACCATTGCATTTCAGTTTGTAGTTCAGTCTTATAATTAGGTACAATTGAAAGAAAAAAATAAAAATATTAATAAAAACCAAAGGTAATTAATTTCATTACATTTGTTACAAAACAGTAGATAAAGTTTAAGTAGATGAGGCTAAAAATCTGTCTTGAATGTTCTTAGATGATTTATCCATATAGTGAACGACTAGAACTATTGATTTCTTTGTGGATACGTCTGTTGTTTCGTCTACTATTAACGAAAACTTTGTCGTTTTTAGTTTGGAAATTAAATTTGCTTTATATTTACTTCCTAACATTTCTGTTAATTGAGTTGCTGTACCTGCCACATTTAATAAGTTTCGCAATTTGAGAGTCGGGACAGCGCTCCTCTAATAAGCCTGTAGATAGTCCATTAATAAAAAAAGGCAAATTGTGGGAAATAAGAAACATTACTAATGTTAGCTCTGTTTGGTGCACTTGCTTATTAAGAGTTTCATTTTGAGAACTTGCAAATGTTATTTTTATTTTCCACATTTGGCTTATGAACACTTTTTTAGTGTGCTTTCATAAATGACTTACGTGATTTGCAATTTTTTTTTCACAGGCAGCGCAGAAACAACATCCTTCTTTGTTTCTTAGCCACGCAAACTCATCCAACCACAATACACGGAATTTTCTTTTCGGGCTGTTTTTAATATCACTAAACAACAAAATATTATTTAAAAAAAGTTATTGAAATTGAATGAAAATATACCTATTCTCATCATCACTTCCAGAAGATAACTCGACATTATTAGTTTTACTTTAAGCATCTTAACTATTTAAAAAACACTTTATTATTAAAAAAAATAAATAGCACGCTAATTTGTAAAAAGCTTTTTTTGGGTTTCTGGTAAAAAACATAATTTATAAATGTTTATTAAGGTCCGTTCATGTCTAAAACAAAAGAAAAATTAACTTGTTCCGATGTCAAACATCAATATGAAAATGCATGTTTTTAGATGGTTTTTGTGAAGAACCTTTTACTCGTTCAACAATACAATGATTGTGTTTGTTATGTTTGTATTTTTTTGTAATCCTGTGTTTAGTGTTTTATTTTTAAAAAACCTTTAAATTGTGGTAGTTTAGTTTATCACCAAAATAAGTGGTGTAAATTAAGTCAAAGTAAAAACAATGTAAAAAATGGTTACTTTTGTGTTAAAAAAAAGTAACCAAAACGGAAAAAAAGTACACAAGTACACATTGGAAAAAAAAGTAACCAATTTTGGTTAAAAGTAACCAAAACGGCAACGCTGGTTCTGCTGCGCTTGTTTCTTGATTACAACAACAAAATCAATGTTACAGCCTTAATACAATTGGAACCTGATTACAACAGCAAAAGAGAGGCCTATAATTTTCACGCAATATTTTGCAAACACAAACCACAGAAAATGAGACCAACGCAAATAATAAGGAATCTATTCTGACAGTGTGGACGAATGTATGTGTAAACTCATATTCTACAGTGATTGTGATCCTTTTGTAATCAAGCTGTTACCGTTCTGTTAGTATAATTACTACTTAATAATTAGGAAAGAATTCTTTTGAAACTATTTTTATACATATTATTTTAATTTGCAAACGATTCACTATTGGTATTTTATTTTAAATTAAACTAGACATATTCAAAATAGTTTTGGAATGCAATTTTTTGGTTGCAAAGCCATTTAAAACAATATATATTTCTCCAATCCAGGGCAGATTTCATATACTCTATAGTTTTGGAATCTACTACTCCTAGGCTACTCCCACTCTGGCGGTGACCCGATTCATGTCTTTTCTAAATGTCCGAATAATCCACTAGAAAATTTAATATTTTTCATAATTTTTTTGCGGAAATGCAATTTTTTTTTCAAAAAAAAAATTTCTCCAATCCAGGGCTGATTGCAGACATATACGATAGTTTTGGAATCTACTAGTCCTAGGCTACTCCCACTCTGGCGCTGACCCGATACATGTCTTTTCTAAATGTCCGAAAAATCCACTCATATTTCAATTTTCCACAAATTTTTGGTGAAAAAACTATTTTTTTTCCTTAAAATTTATATTATTCAATAATTTTTGAAAATTATATATTCCGATTAATTTTTATACATAAAATGCATTTGTTTGATCATATTTATTTAAAAAATAATTTTTTTTCTATTTTAGAACTAGTTTAACAGTGTGTGGAACGTATTTAACATATGTGGGACGTGTCTAACTCACGTATGTGGGACGTATTTATCTTCACACCCTTATCTTACATATTGGTCCATAACTCTGGTTGGCCTAAACCGATTTTGCTGATTTTCAATACCAAAGTTACCTGCAAAATAAGAATATTTTTCTGGAAACTTCGTTTAGTTAAGTTGTATAGTTTGGACGTGAGAGTGTTTTACACAGACGGACAGATAGACGAACATGGCTCAATCGACTTAGAATGTCATAAGGATCAAGAAAATATATACTTTGTTGGGTCTCAGATGAATATTAAAAAAGTTTCACACGGAATGACAAACGTAATATACCCTCATTCACCACTCTTGGTGGTGGAGGGTATAAAAATATTACTAGTGTATACTACACCCAACCTAAGAGAGCTGAAGTTTTGGCTCAAACTTTTAAATTCAACAATTGTGTCTCGGCACACCTAAGTGATAGCACAACGATATACGAGGTCAATGATGTCGCAAGCCAAATTAGAAATTTAAACGTTACCCCAAACAACACACACTGTATTCCTTGAGTTAAAGTCGCTGACAAAAAAAATTAAAAACAATAAATCGCCGGGTGCAGATTGGATAAATAATAAATGCCTAAAAAACTTACCAAATAAACTTTCAAACTTACTCACAGTCATATATAATGCATGTTTAATATTATGTTATTTTCATTTTGTTTGTAAAATTTCTAAAATATTTCTAATTCTTAAACCTAATAAGTCAGCTGAATCTGCTCTGTCATATAGGCTTGATATTACATAATGGGTGTTTTTTTTTACAGGTCTGTTTTTCGAAAAGAGATAAAACTGGCATTTTGTGGTCAAATCTGGCAACTCTAATGTCATTTATGTTCAGTTTGGTTTGCCATTTCATCATGAACAGGTTGACAAAAGAACAACGCTTGCAAATCGTGCAAATTTATTTCGAAAATAACGGTTCAGTTCGCGAAGTTTACCGCAAGCTCCGTCCATTTTATGGTCGACATAATCGTCCATCAGAGCAATTAATTCGGTTAACCATGGATCGTTTTCGCACTACGTTTACTCTATGTGGTAATACGCATCCGCAGAGACGTCGAACAGTGCGCACCGAAGAAACAATTGCCGCTGTAGAGCAAAGTGTTGAAGAGGCCCCGAATGAATCGATTCGCCACCGTGACCGGTATAGAGCCATGATAACCGACTATTTTGTTCCCGAATTGGATGGCATGAATGTGGATGAGTTGTGGTTCCAACAAGACGGCGCTACATGCCACACAGCGCACGCCACAATCGATTTATTGAAGGAAACATTCGATGAGCGCATAATTTCGCGGAATGGACCTGTCAATTGGCCACCAAGATCGTGTGATTTGACACCATTGGATTATTTTCTTTGGAGATATGTGAAGTCGCTCGTCTACGCCAACAAACCAGAAACGTTAGGGGAATTGGAAGCCAACATTCGTGGCGTTATTGCCGACATACGGCCCCATATGCTCGAAAAAGTGGTTGAAAATTGGACCTGTAGAATTGGCTTTATTCGAGCCAGCCGCGGCGGCCACATGCCTGAAATCATATTTAAACATTAATGGCAATTATCCTTCCAATAAAGCCAAATTGATGGTCATTAAAACGATTTTCTTGTGTTTTATTTCAATTCGAAGTTCTATACCTCTCAAAAAAACACCCTATAAATGAATAAATAAATAAATATAAATCAATAAGCTTACTTTCATTATTAAGTAAAATTTTGGAAAAAAATGTGTAAGAAAAGTTTATTGCCTTCATTGACGAAAACAATATTTTGTCTCATCATTTTGTTTTCAGAAGTGGATATAATACTTCACAGCCATTAATAAAAATTAGAAAAGTGATAAAAAAAAATAATTTCAATGTTGATAAATTAACAGGGTTCAGTATGGCACAATGGCTTAATTTTAAAATTAAAAAATTCAACTTTCCAATTTAGATTATAAAAATTATAGCGTCCTTTTGGATAAAATTTCGTCGGAAAAAATTAATATTACTGCTGGTTGTCCTCAATCAGATGTCATCACAGCACATGTTCCTGATTTTTACAATGCATAATGTCAATATTTGCTGACGAAGCCTCGATTTTATGCTCCGACAGTCATTCTTCTATTGATATAATTTATAACTTTATATAACACTTTGCTCTTTTATTTGGCCCAATCATGAATATAAAAAATCCGCGGGAGTTTTTTCTCTTTTTTTAACATTGAATATGAATAGGAAAAATGGGAAAAAGGAAAAAAAACTCCCGCGGAATTTTTATTCATGATTGGGCTGATTGATTTGAAAAAATATTTTGATAAATGGAAGATTATGATAAATCCAGACAAATCACAAGCAATTTAATTTACCAGAAAACGCAAGCCATGTTTTATTCCTCAAAATTCATTGTGTTATTTAAACTTCGACATTCCATGGGATATCAATGAAAATATTTTTTATTATTCATGATTCTAAAGTAGACTTTAATAATCGCATACCATATGTCGTAAACAAAATCAACAAATTAATAAGAATATTGTATCTTCTAATAAATAGAAAATCTCTAGTAAGCATTGATAACAAGAAACTGATTATTAAATCCATATTTCATCCCGTTATGTTCTATTAGGCACTAGTCTAGTTTTAGTCCACAAAACGTCATATAAATAAGCTCCAGGTAGCACAAAAGAAACTCCTAAAGATGGTATTTAATTTATTATATAATTTTACTAGTATTAGTTTTATTATCTTAATCGCTTCAATTAGGTTTTTGCTAAATTTTCCTTCATATTAAATAATTAAACAAAATTATAAATAAGTAAAAGTGGGTTTTAAGAAACATTCGCCCCTTCGAAACTCTTTACCACGCAAGACAAATGTATATATAATTAATTTAATCAAAATAAATAAATAAAAAGTGTACGTGTTTTGTAAAGGGTGTTTTTTTGAGAGGTATAGAACTTCGAATTGAAATAAAACACAAGAAAATCGTTTTAATGACCATCAATTTGGCTTTACTGGAAGGAAATATGATTTCAGGCATGTGGCCGCCGCGGCTGGCTCGAATAAAGCCAATTCTACAGGTCCAATTTTCAAACACTTTTTCGAGCATATGGGGCCGTATGTCGGCAATAACGCCACGAATGTTGGCTTCCAATTCCCCTAACGTTTCTGGTTTGTTGGCGTAGACGAGCGACTTCACATATCCCCAAAGAAAATAATCCAATGGTGTCAAATCACACGATCTTGGTGGCCAATTGACAGGTCCATTCCGCGAAATTATGCGCTCATCGAATGTTTCCTTCAATAAATCGATTGTGGCGTGCGCTGTGTGGCATGTAGCGCCGTCTTGTTGGAACCACAACTCATCCACATTCATGCCATCCAATTCGTGAACAAAATAGTCGGTTATCATGGCTCTATACCGGTCTCCATTAATTCGGGTCCTCTTCAACACTTTGCTCTACAGCGGCAATTGTTTCTTCGGTGCGCACTGTTCGACGTCTCTGCGGATGCGTATTATCACATAGAGTAAACGTAGTGCGAAAACGATCCATGGTTAACCGAATTAATTGCTCTGATGGACGATTATGTCGACCATAAAATGGACGGAGCTTGCGGTAAACTTCGCGAACTGAACCATTATTTTCGAAATAAATTTGCACGATTTGCAAGCGTTGTTCTTTTGTCAACCTGTTCATGATGAAATGGCAAACCAAACTGAACATCATTATCACTTGTGCACTTGTAGTGTTAAGTTGTGTTTACAAATTCAAAAGTGTTTTCTTTTTCATATATAAACAGTTACATTTGCATTGTTTCATACAATAACAAATCAATACAAAATTACCAAAAGAGCGCGTTGTGATGAAGATGTTACTGCCTACCCAAGGCTGAGCAAAATGAGTAAAACAAATAAACCAACCTCTTCTCAGAGAGTTGGAAATCAAAATTACTTTGCTCCCCTACAAACAATTGATGACGATGATGATGATATTGTTATCGATGATGTTGCTAAAGAAAAAGTACCACCTCTTACCATATTGAAGTGTAAAACAGAGCAAATACACGAATTGATGAGAATATTAAAAATAACCGAATATTCAATTCGAAAAATGTCTATCGGTTTAAAAGTTTTCTGCTCGAAGAAATCCGATTATGATATTTTTCAGAAATCTATGAAAGAAAATTGTGCTTTCGAATTCTTCACGTATGCTAATAAAAATGAGAAACCCTTTAAAGCTGTACTTCTTGGAATGGATAAATGCGACCCAGCTGTAATTAAAAAAGAACTTTTGGCTAAAGGCTTAAAATGTACTGATGTCAAAATTGTCACCAGAGAAAAGGAAAATAGAGGTGAAATTGTAATATTTATTGTTTATTTTGAGAGGAAATCAATATCACTGAATGAATTGAGACAAAATTATAGTGCAATTAATTATATAAAAGTCAGGTGGGAGTATCAAAAACCAAACAGATCTAAAATAACACAGTGTTACAACTGCCAGATGTTTGGCCATGGTTCTAGCAGATGCAACGTTAAAACCTATTGTGCAAATTGTGCTGGAAATCACAAGACTACAGAATGCAAATCGAATGTAATTCAATGCGCAAACTGTAAAGGTTCCCATAAGGCTATGTCACCAGAATGTCCAAACAGAGCAACATATATTGGAGTCAAACAGCGCTCTCCGCCAAAAAGGGTTCCCAGACCTGTAAATAACCATTCATATAATAGTAGGACAGAATATACTACTAATTTTCCAAATACACTAAATCAAAATGTAACGACCAACCCAAATCCCTGGGGTAATACGTTATCACCAACCCAGAATAATAATGAAAATCTTTTTTCTCTGGAGGAATTAAAAACTTTAACTGTTGAGCTCATTAAAAATTTGAGCAAATGCAAGTCCCGAGCTGACCAATTTGAGGTAATAACTAGTCTCGCATTTAAATTTCTCTCACGATGAACAACAATGTATTGTAAATGGCTCTATGGAATGCTCGTGGTGTCCGTTTAAAAAAGGTTGAACTCTTCCAGTTCATAAACAAAAACAAAATTGATATCTGTCTTCTTTGTGAAACTTGGCTAAATGATAAAATATCTATTAAACACAACAACTTCTACTGTTACAGATATGACCGTAAACAAGGTAGAGGAGGAGGAGTAGCTTTGATGATAAAGAAAAATATACCACATGAGTTATTACCACTTAAAAACACAAAACTAATTGAGCATATAGGAGTTAAAATCTTTTTTGGAAACGAATGTTTACATCTATACTCATGTTATTTCCCTGGAGGTTTAAGGGTAAATCCCAACAGTAAACAAATGTTTATTTCTGACCTGCGTATGTTAACAAATGTAAACAGCAAATATATTATTGGAGGTGATCTTAATTGCAGAAATCGTTTTTGGGGCTGTCATAAAAATAATTGTTGGGGTAATATCCTTTATGAAAAAATTCAACCAAATCATCTGGAAATCGTATATCCCTTTGAAAATACATATATACCAGCTGATCCAAGAAGGCGACCATCTACATAAGACTTTTTCATAAATAATAACCCACAAATAATATCCACAATAAAGGTGTTAAACAACTTAAGCTCCGACCACCTCCCAGTAGTAGGAAATATAAATCTGAATATAAATTTAATTGAAAATACAACATATAATTTTAATAAAGCAAATTGGACTAAGTATGCTCAATACATAAATAGAAATCTTCCTCTTCAACCAAATTTTACAGAAGTATTAAGTACTTCTGAAATTGATGATTATATCTTGTATTTCAACAACACAATATCTGCAGCAATAGATCACAGTATACCAAAAAGCAAAAAATGTATACAAGACAAAAAATTGCCAAACGACATAAAAATTTAAATCCAACATAGAAACATCTACAGAAGGAATTGGAAAAGATATAGGGATTTAAATGATCATCAGCAAATGACTAGGCTAAACAAAGTTATTACAAATGAAATTATTAAATATAATAACAAATCGTGGAATAGCATGCTATCTACATTAGATAAATATTCTGCACCGTTCTGGAATTTATCAAAAATATTAAAAAGAAAACACAAAAATATTCCTTTGCTCAAAGAAAATTCACATACACTAGAGGATAAATGTAATGTATTAGCAGACACTTTTTATTCAAACAACAATTTTTCAAATCATCTTAGTGATGACGAAACTATATTCGATGTTAATAATGTTGTAAATAGTATAAAGCACACTGAAATAAATAACATACCACAGAGTCATTATATCTCTGCCGAAAAAACATCTAAATTCATTAAGATGTTGAAAAATAAAAAATCTCCTGGTATAGATGAAATTAATAACAGATGTTTAAAAAATCTGCCAATAAAAGGAATCAAATATATTACAAATATATTCAATTCATGCTTAAAGCTATGCTACTTTCCAAAAGAATGGAAAAAGTCAAAAACAATAGCTATACCTAAACCTAACAAACCTGCCGAATCTCCGGGGTCATACAGACCTATTAGTCTTTTACCAACAACTAGCAAAATATTTGAAAAGATAATTAAAGAGAAAATATTGAACTTTGTTGATTCACATGATATCCTTCCTACAAATCAATTTGGTTTTAGAAGACAACACAACACATCCCATCCATTACTTAAAATTAAAAAACTTGTTAAAAATAATTTCGAAAGTGGAAAATCAACTGGAATGGTTCTTCTTGACATTAAATCAGCCTTTGACTCTGTATGGTATAATGGCCTTATTTACAAGTTAAAATCGTTTAATTTCCCACTCGAAACAATCAAAATCATATTAAGTTTTCTAACTGATAGATCTTTTCGTGTGTATATTGGGAAAACAAATTCACGTGAGGTTCATATAAATGCTGGATGCCCTCAAGGTTCCTGTTTATCGCCAATCTTATATAATATTTACATTGCCGATATACCATCGTTCTCCTATTGCACAACAACAATTTTTGCAGATGACACATCTATACTAAGCTCTGACCTATATGCTGTAAATATAAAACACAACCTAGAATTAGCCTTAGTTGAAATTAATAAATATTTTACAAAATGGAAAATTTTAATAAATCCGGAAAAAACAAAAGCCATATACTTTACGAGGAAGCGTAAATCTTGCTTTACACCTCAAAATCCGTTACAGTTTTATAACCACAACATCAACTGGGAAGAAAATGTTAGATATCTAGGTGTTATCCTTGATACCAGACTAAACTTTAAAAACCACATTTCGTATATTGTGGACAAAATAAACAGGGTCACACATATGTTATACCCCTTAATAAACAGAAAATCCGATCTTTCAATTGCTAACAAAAAAATTTTAATTAAATCCATTTTCCACCCCATAATGTTTTATTGCACACCTGTCTGGTCTTCGTCAGCAAATTGCCACAGGAAAAAGCTCCAAGTGGCACAAAACAAGCTATTAAAAATGATATTTAAACTCCCCTGGCACTACTCAACGCGTAGACTCCACACACTCGCTGATTTTCCTACCACCAATGTTAAATTAAACTATTTAACAAAAAACTTGGTCAGAAGATGTGAACACTCAGAATTCCAGCACATTAGAAATTGATTCAAAAGGGTTTTTTATAAATTTTTCCCCCAAAAACAAATAACACATAAACTTATTATCAATATTACAACAAAACAAAATGTTTAAGTAGAAAAGGAATATATTTATTGCTAATCTCTTTAAGAAATAAGATAAAATGTAAACAAATAAATATTAAAAATAAACACAATGAATGAAATGAAAAAAAAAACTGAACATAAATGACATTAGAGTTGCCAGATTTGACCACAAAATGCCAGTTTTATCTCTTTTTGAAAAACAAACCTGTAAAAAAAACACCCTATCCAAATTTCGCCCTTATTGTGCACAAGTATGAAGATCTTTGTAGATATTATAATTCACTGAAAACCATTAAAAATTTTATGTTATATTCTATGACGAAAGAAAAATTTTTTGCAGTGGAAGCCATATATAGCCTTAAATATAAGTGATATAAAATCCACAGTTAATTATGATGGGGTTCTAATTTTGTATATACTGATGATAGTTTGGTCCACCATGGATGTTGGAACAATCCGAACACAAATCGTAACTCCAATGCCGAAAACTGGGTCTACAAAGAAATATATGTTATTTTTAACTTGAAGATTATTCGAAAAACAAAGCTTTTGTTTTTAAAAAGCTGCATTTGTATATTACCAAACACCTACCAATGCCTTCTTAATACATAGAAATCGTAGAGGTATAATATATTTTTTTCTCGAAAATGTTTAATACTTTTTCTTTCGGCATGTGTATCACAAAGATCTTCACAACCGATGGCAATAAGGAAAAAATATTACTAATAACAATTAGAATAAGTATAATACTTATCTTTTTAACAAAAGAAATAAAACAAATCCATTAAAAATTAAGAAAAGGACTAAAAAACTCATAAAATTACATGAAATTAAAAAAAAAAAAAAACAAAATATTTTTGTGACCTTCTAATTATGATGCAAATTAATTAATTTTTTAGTTTATTTGGGTTTTTCTATTCTACATAATATTTATTATCAATTGAAAAAAAGATTGTTTAAGTCGCTTTTAGTCATATTTTTTAAATCACTTCCAAAATTTTATCACTCCCGGAGTTATAAGTTTTGAGTAAAACAAAAAAATGTTTATTGGCTACAAAGTTTGAAATACATATGAAAAATATATCTTGAAAACGACATTTTTGTCTTAGATGATATTTATATCAAATGATATTTATTTTAAAGATCTTTAATTATTTTTTGAAGCGATATTTTTTAAAAAATCCGGAAAAAGATATACATATATGTATGTTAAGTATATTAATTACAAAATTCTAAAGTCATCAAATAATGCTTTAATTTAAGGTAGGTATAATGTGACTGTGGAGGTACCTAAATAGATCCAGAGATTAAAGATTACATTTCATCATAAAAAATAGAATAAATCACTACTATGCAATGACGAAATTCTGAATTTAACATATTAAACACAAGTTATTTATGCCATCTTTTATAATTTACATTAATGATATGCATAATTACATAATGATATGCCAAACATTATAGAGAAAAGTGAAATTGTGTTATATGCTGACGATACTATGATTTTTAGTGAGGCAGAAAATAATGCACAATGTCACGAAAATGTAGTGCATGACTTATCGAAAATAGACCAATGGTTAAAAATGAATTAACTGAAATTAAATGAAAATAAAACAAAGGCAATGGAAATAAATATGAACAGTGAAATTGTGATGAAAATAAACAATAAACAAAATTAAATATCTCGGTTTTGTAATTGACAAAATTTTAAAATTAAAGGAAAATACTTATTGAATTTATTTGCAAGAAAATTGGAAAAAAATAGGTTTTTTAAACGATTAAGACCTAAAGTGTCAACATTAACGGCAATAAACATTTATAATGTAAATTAAATGAGAATTATTCCTCTTGCGAGTATTAATCAACAAATTTTTCAAAAATTTTAATCGAAGTTGCCTTCAAGTTAAATATACAATTTATTTGAAAATAAATTGTTACACTACATTTATTTTTTGAATATTTTTGTTATATGTTCTACATAGCTTTCCGTTGGAAAGCATAAATGTAAAAACATACAAAAAAATTCAAAGAGACACTAGCAAAATGTAATGCATTTTCTGGCCTGCTAAAGCCGTCATCAGCATTCTTTGTGTCTAATAGTGTTTTATTTTCAAACTTTGTATATTTAACTTTTTTTAATTATAAATTAAATGAGAATTATTCCTCTTGCGAGTATTAATCAACAAATTTTTCAAAAATTTTAATCGAAGTTGCCTTCAAGTTAAATATACAATTTATTTGAAAATAAATTGTTACACTACATTTATTTTTTGAATATTTTTGTTATATGTTCTACATAGCTTTCCGTTGGAAAGCATAAATGTAAAAACATACAAAAAAATTCAAAGAGACACTAGCAAAATGTAATGCATTTTCTGGCCTGCTAAAGCCGTCATCAGCATTCTTTGTGTCTAATAGTGTTTTATTTTCAAACTTTGTATATTTAACTTTTTTTAATTATAAATTAAATGAGAATTATTCCTCTTGCGAGTATTAATCAACAAATTTTTCAAAAATTTTAATCGAAGTTGCCTTCAAGTTAAATATACAATTTATTTGAAAATAAATTGTTACACTACATTTATTTTTTGAATATTTTTGTTATATGTTCTACATAGCTTTCCGTTGGAAAGCATAAATGTAAAAACATACAAAAAAAATTCAAAGAGACACTAGCAAAATGTAATGCATTTTCTGGCCTGCTAAAGCCGTCATCAGCATTCTTTGTGTCTAATAGTGTTTTATTTTCAAACTTTGTATATTTAACTTTTTTTAATTATAAATTAAATGAGAATTATTCCTCTTGCGAGTATTAATCAACAAATTTTTCAAAAATTTTAATCGAAGTTGCCTTCAAGTTAAATATACAATTTTTTTGAAAATAAATTGTTACACTACATTTATTTTTTGAATATTTTTGTTATATGTTCTACATAGCTTTCCGTTGGAAAGCATAAATGTAAAAACATACAAAAAAATTCAAAGAGACACTAGCAAAATGTAATGCATTTTCTGGCCTGCTAAAGCCGTCATCAGCATTCTTTGTGTCTAATAGTGTTTTATTTTCAAACTTTGTATATTTAACTTTTTTTAATTATAAATTAAATGAGAATTATTCCTCTTGCGAGTATTAATCAACAAATTTTTCAAAAATTTTAATCGAAGTTGCCTTCAAGTTAAATATACAATTTATTTGAAAATAAATTGTTACACTACATTTATTTTTTGAATATTTTTGTTATATGTTCTACATAGCTTTCCGTTGGAAAGCATAAATGTAAAAACATACAAAAAAATTCAAAGAGACACTAGCAAAATGTAATGCATTTTCTGGCCTGCTAAAGCCGTCATCAGCATTCTTTGTGTCTAATAGTGTTTTATTTTCAAACTTTGTATATTTAACTTTTTTTAATTATAAATTAAATGAGAATTATTCCTCTTGCGAGTATTAATCAACAAATTTTTCAAATATTTTAATCGAAGTTGCCTTCAAGTTAAATATACAATTTATTTGAAAATAAATTGTTACACTACATTTATTTTTTGAATATTTTTGTTATATGTTCTACATAGCTTTCCGTTGGAAAGCATAAATGTAAAAACATACAAAAAAATTCAAAGAGACACTAGCAAAATGTAATGCATTTTCTGGCCTGCTAAAGCCGTCATCAGCATTCTTTGTGTCTAATAGTGTTTTATTTTCAAACTTTGTATATTTAACTTTTTTTAATTATAAATTAAATGAGAATTATTCCTCTTGCGTGTATTAATCAACAAATTTTTCAAAAATTTTAATCGAAGTTGCCTTCAAGTTAAATATACAATTTATTTGAAAATAAATTGTTACACTACATTTATTTTTTGAATATTTTTGTTATATGTTCTACATAGCTTTCCGTTGGAAAGCATAAATGTAAAAACATACAAAAAAATTCAAAGAGACACTAGCAAAATGTAATGCATTTTCTGGCCTGCTAAAGCCGTCATCAGCATTCTTTGTGTCTAATAGTGTTTTATTTTCAAACTTTGTATATTTAACTTTTTTTAATTATAAATTAAATGAGAATTATTCCTCTTGCGAGTATTAATCAACAAATTTTTCAAAAATTTTAATCGAAGTTGCCTTCAAGTTAAATATACAATTTATTTGAAAATAAATTGTTACACTACATTTATTTTTTGAATATTTTTGTTATATGTTCTACATAGCTTTCCGTTGGAAAGCATAAATGTAAAAACATACAAAAAAATTCAAAGAGACACTAGCAAAATGTAATGCATTTTCTGGCCTGCTAAAGCCGTCATCAGCATTCTTTGTGTCTAATAGTGTTTTATTTTCAAACTTTGTATATTTAACTTTTTTTAATTATAAATTAAATGAGAATTATTCCTCTTGCGAGTATTAATCAACAAATTTTTCAAAAATTTTAATCGAAGTTGCCTTCAAGTTAAATATACAATTTATTTGAAAATAAATTGTTACACTACATTTATTTTTTGAATATTTTTTATTTTCAAATAAATTGTATATTTAACTTGAAGGCAACTTCGATTAAAATTTTTGAAAAATTTGTTGATTAATACTCGCAAGAGGAATAATTCTCATTTAATTTATAATTAAAAAAAGTTAAATATACAAAGTTTGAAAATAAAACACTATTAGACACAAAGAATGCTGATGACGGCTTTAGCAGGCCAGAAAATGCATTACATTTTGCTAGTGTCTCTTTGAATTTTTTTGTATGTTTTTACATTTATGCTTTCCAACGGAAAGCTATGTAGAACATATAACAAAAATATTCAAAAAATAAATGTAGTGTAACAATTTATTTTCAAATAAATTGTATATTTAACTTGAAGGCAACTTCGATTAAAATTTTTGAAAAATTTGTTGATTAATACTCGCAAGAGGAATAATTCTCATTTAATTTATAATTAAAAAAAGTTAAATATACAAAGTTTGAAAATAAAACACTATTAGACACAAAGAATGCTGATGACGGCTTTAGCAGGCCAGAAAATGCATTACATTTTGCTAGTGTCTCTTTGAATTTTTTTGTATGTTTTTACATTTATGCTTTCCAACGGAAAGCTATGTAGAACATATAACAAAAATATTCAAAAAATAAATGTAGTGTAACAATTTATTTTCAAATAAATTGTATATTTAACTTGAAGGCAACTTCGATTAAAATTTTTGAAAAATTTGTTGATTAATACTCGCAAGAGGAATAATTCTCATTTAATTTATAATTAAAAAAAGTTAAATATACAAAGTTTGAAAATAAAACACTATTAGACACAAAGAATGCTGATGACGGCTTTAGCAGGCCAGAAAATGCATTACATTTTGCTAGTGTCTCTTTGAATTTTTTTGTATGTTTTTACATTTATGCTTTCCAACGGAAAGCTATGTAGAACATATAACAAAAATATTCAAAAAATAAATGTAGTGTAACAATTTATTTTCAAATAAATTGTATATTTAACTTGAAGGCAACTTCGATTAAAATTTTTGAAAAATTTGTTGATTAATACTCGCAAGAGGAATAATTCTCATTTAATTTATAATTAAAAAAAGTTAAATATACAAAGTTTGAAAATAAAACACTATTAGACACAAAGAATGCTGATGACGGCTTTAGCAGGCCAGAAAATGCATTACATTTTGCTAGTGTCTCTTTGAATTTTTTTGTATGTTTTTACATTTATGCTTTCCAACGGAAAGCTATGTAGAACATATAACAAAAATATTCAAAAAATAAATGTAGTGTAACAATTTATTTTCAAATAAATTGTATATTTAACTTGAAGGCAACTTCGATTAAAATTTTTGAAAAATTTGTTGATTAATACTCGCAAGAGGAATAATTCTCATTTAATTTATAATTAAAAAAAGTTAAATATACAAAGTTTGAAAATAAAACACTATTAGACACAAAGAATGCTGATGACGGCTTTAGCAGGCCAGAAAATGCATTACATTTTGCTAGTGTCTCTTTGAATTTTTTTGTATGTTTTTACATTTATGCTTTCCAACGGAAAGCTATGTAGAACATATAACAAAAATATTCAAAAAATAAATGTAGTGTAACAATTTATTTTCAAATAAATTGTATATTTAACTTGAAGGCAACTTCGATTAAAATTTTTGAAAAATTTGTTGATTAATACTCGCAAGAGGAATAATTCTCATTTAATTTATAATTAAAAAAAGTTAAATATACAAAGTTTGAAAATAAAACACTATTAGACACAAAGAATGCTGATGACGGCTTTAGCAGGCCAGAAAATGCATTACATTTTGCTAGTGTCTCTTTGAATTTTTTTGTATGTTTTTACATTTATGCTTTCCAACGGAAAGCTATGTAGAACATATAACAAAAATATTCAAAAAATAAATGTAGTGTAACAATTTATTTTCAAATAAATTGTATATTTAACTTGAAGGCAACTTCGATTAAAATTTTTGAAAAATTTGTTGATTAATACTCGCAAGAGGAATAATTCTCATTTAATTTATAATTAAAAAAAGTTAAATATACAAAGTTTGAAAATAAAACACTATTAGACACAAAGAATGCTGATGACGGCTTTAGCAGGCCAGAAAATGCATTACATTTTGCTAGTGTCTCTTTGAATTTTTTTGTATGTTTTTACATTTATGCTTTCCAACGGAAAGCTATGTAGAACATATAACAAAAATATTCAAAAAATAAATGTAGTGTAACAATTTATTTTCAAATAAATTGTATATTTAACTTGAAGGCAACTTCGATTAAAATTTTTGAAAAATTTGTTGATTAATACTCGCAAGAGGAATAATTCTCATTTAATTTATAATTAAAAAAAGTTAAATATACAAAGTTTGAAAATAAAACACTATTAGACACAAAGAATGCTGATGACGGCTTTAGCAGGCCAGAAAATGCATTACATTTTGCTAGTGTCTCTTTGAATTTTTTTGTATGTTTTTACATTTATGCTTTCCAACGGAAAGCTATGTAGAACATATAACAAAAATATTCAAAAAATAAATGTAGTGTAACAATTTATTTTCAAATAAATTGTATATTTAACTTGAAGGCAACTTCGATTAAAATTTTTGAAAAATTTGTTGATTAATACTCGCAAGAGGAATAATTCTCATTTAATTTATAATTAAAAAAAGTTAAATATACAAAGTTTGAAAATAAAACACTATTAGACACAAAGAATGCTGATGACGGCTTTAGCAGGCCAGAAAATGCATTACATTTTGCTAGTGTCTCTTTGAATTTTTTTGTATGTTTTTACATTTATGCTTTCCAACGGAAAGCTATGTAGAACATATAACAAAAATATTCAAAAAATAAATGTAGTGTAACAATTTATTTTCAAATAAATTGTATATTTAACTTGAAGGCAACTTCGATTAAAATTTTTGAAAAATTTGTTGATTAATACTCGCAAGAGGAATAATTCTCATTTAATTTATAATTAAAAAAAGTTAAATATACAAAGTTTGAAAATAAAACACTATTAGACACAAAGAATGCTGATGACGGCTTTAGCAGGCCAGAAAATGCATTACATTTTGCTAGTGTCTCTTTGAATTTTTTTGTATGTTTTTACATTTATGCTTTCCAACGGAAAGCTATGTAGAACATATAACAAAAATATTCAAAAAATAAATGTAGTGTAACAATTTATTTTCAAATAAATTGTATATTTAACTTGAAGGCAACTTCGATTAAAATTTTTGAAAAATTTGTTGATTAATACTCGCAAGAGGAATAATTCTCATTTAATTTATAATTAAAAAAAGTTAAATATACAAAGTTTGAAAATAAAACACTATTAGACACAAAGAATGCTGATGACGGCTTTAGCAGGCCAGAAAATGCATTACATTTTGCTAGTGTCTCTTTGAATTTTTTTGTATGTTTTTACATTTATGCTTTCCAACGGAAAGCTATGTAGAACATATAACAAAAATATTCAAAAAATAAATGTAGTGTAACAATTTATTTTCAAAAAAATTGTATATTTAACTTGAAGGCAACTTCGATTAAAATTTTTGAAAAATTTGTTGATTAATACTCGCAAGAGGAATAATTCTCATTTAATTTATAATTAAAAAAAGTTAAATATACAAAGTTTGAAAATAAAACACTATTAGACACAAAGAATGCTGATGACGGCTTTAGCAGGCCAGAAAATGCATTACATTTTGCTAGTGTCTCTTTGAATTTTTTTGTATGTTTTTACATTTATGCTTTCCAACGGAAAGCTATGTAGAACATATAACAAAAATATTCAAAAAATAAATGTAGTGTAACAATTTATTTTCAAATAAATTGTATATTTAACTTGAAGGCAACTTCGATTAAAATTTTTGAAAAATTTGTTGATTAATACTCGCAAGAGGAATAATTCTCATTTAATTTATAATTAAAAAAAGTTAAATATACAAAGTTTGAAAATAAAACACTATTAGACACAAAGAATGCTGATGACGGCTTTAGCAGGCCAGAAAATGCATTACATTTTGCTAGTGTCTCTTTGAATTTTTTTGTATGTTTTTACATTTATGCTTTCCAACGGAAAGCTATGTAGAACATATAACAAAAATATTCAAAAAATAAATGTAGTGTAACAATTTATTTTCAAATAAATTGTATATTTAACTTGAAGGCAACTTCGATTAAAATTTTTGAAAAATTTGTTGATTAATACTCGCAAGAGGAATAATTCTCATTTAATTTATAATTAAAAAAAGTTAAATATACAAAGTTTGAAAATAAAACACTATTAGACACAAAGAATGCTGATGACGGCTTTAGCAGGCCAGAAAATGCATTACATTTTGCTAATGTCTCTTTGAATTTTTTTGTATGTTTTTACATTTATGCTTTCCAACGGAAAGCTATGTAGAACATATAACAAAAATATTCAAAAAATAAATGTAGTGTAACAATTTATTTTCAAATAAATTGTATATTTAACTTGAAGGCAACTTCGATTAAAATTTTTGAAAAATTTGTTGATTAATACTCGCAAGAGGAATAATTCTCATTTAATTTATAATTAAAAAAAAGTTAAATATACGAAGTTTGAAAATAAAACACTATTAGACACAAAGAATGCTGATGACGGCTTTAGCAGGCCAGAAAATGCATTACATTTTGCTAGTGTCTCTTTGAATTTTTTTGTATGTTTTTACATTTATGCTTTCCAACGGAAAGCTATGTAGAACATATAACAAAAATATTCAAAAAATAAATGTAGTGTAACAATTTATTTTCAAATAAATTGTATATTTAACTTGAAGGCAACTTCGATTAAAATTTTTGAAAAATTTGTTGATTAATACTCGCAAGAGGAATAATTCTCATTTAATTTATAATTAAAAAAAGTTAAATATACAAAGTTTGAAAATAAAACACTATTAGACACAAAGAATGCTGATGACGGCTTTAGCAGGCCAGAAAATGCATTACATTTTGCTAGTGTCTCTTTGAATTTTTTTGTATGTTTTTACATTTATGCTTTCCAACGGAAAGCTATGTAGAACATATAACAAAAATATTCAAAAAATAAATGTAGTGTAACAATTTATTTTCAAATAAATTGTATATTTAACTTGAAGGCAACTTCGATTAAAATTTTTGAAAAATTTGTTGATTAATACTCGCAAGAGGAATAATTCTCATTTAATTTATAATTAAAAAAAGTTAAATATACAAAGTTTGAAAATAAAACACTATTAGACACAAAGAATGCTGATGACGGCTTTAGCAGGCCAGAAAATGCATTACATTTTGCTAGTGTCTCTTTGAATTTTTTTGTATGTTTTTACATTTATGCTTTCCAACGGAAAGCTATGTAGAACATATAACAAAAATATTCAAAAAATAAATGTAGTGTAACAATTTATTTTCAAATAAATTGTATATTTAACTTGAAGGCAACTTCGATTAAAATTTTTGAAAAAATTTGTTGATTAATACTCGCAAGAGGAATAATTCTCATTTAATTTATAATTAAAAAAAGTTAAATATACAAAGTTTGAAAATAAAACACTATTAGACACAAAGAATGCTGATGACGGCTTTAGCAGGCCAGAAAATGCATTACATTTTGCTAGTGTCTCTTTGAATTTTTTTGTATGTTTTTACATTTATGCTTTCCAACGGAAAGCTATGTAGAACATATAACAAAAATATTCAAAAAATAAATGTAGTGTAACAATTTATTTTCAAATAAATTGTATATTTAACTTGAAGGCAACTTCGATTAAAATTTTTGAAAAATTCATTTATAATGTAATAATAAAACCACATTTTGAATATGGATCCACAATATTATTTTCATGCTGTACAAATCTACAAATTGAACGACTACAAAAACTGCAAAACAGAGCAATGCGAGCTATTTTAAGATGCAACAGGCATACGTCAGTTCAACTCATGCTTGACACACTAAAATGGCTGAATATTCAACAGAGGCTGAAATTAAATACAATTTACTTCATAAAGAAAATGAAAATGGGTAATGCACCTCAATATTTGTGTGAACAATTGGAGTATGTTGGTGAAATACAACCGTATTATCTACGCAATTCCACCAACTTCAGAATGCAATGGGTATCAACAGCAGCTGGACAGTGCACTTTATTTTACAGGGGCCTTAAACTATATAACATGCTACCAAATGATGTAAAGAATGAGAGTAGTATATGCGTTTTCAACAGGAAAATTGTGAATTTTATAAAAAATGATTTAATAGCAATATAATTGTAAATTTTTTTTTGTGAGGGAAAGAGTATTGAAAATACTACTAAATAAATAAATAAATAAATCTATATTAAACAAATGAAATTCGGTTTCAAAGTATGTATACTAAATTTTAAAAATTATAATTTAAAGAAAAATAATTTGTTTTAATTTTTTAGATCTTATAAATCTGTGATTATGATATTTACAGACATACATACCTATGTATACCATAGCTTAAATTATAGCTTAATGTATTGGTTATTTATATATATACATATATATCTTTTATTTGATGTATTAGAAATTATCGGACCCTTAAGGTGTTATCAGACGGGATGTATTTTACATATGTACTGTCACTTTTCTTACCCATATGTAATTCCGTATGTATGTCAAAATTTCCATTTTACATACGATTCATAATTTTTGCTATCACACCTGCTTATGTTTTTCCGTATGACATAACCTATAAATGTAAACAAAAGCTGCCTTTTTAACGTTTATAAATTTCAAGAATTGCTTCTTTTGGCCAATCTAACTGCAATAAATATAATGAACATAATTTAATTTATTAAAAATCGAAAAATTCATTTTCTTTAATTTTTCTTTCCAATATATTCTTTCAAACAAATCAGCTGTTTTGTTTATGTTTGTCACAGGAAAATTGAGCGTGTTCTAATCAAAAAAATTACATATGCCTGTATGTATTTCCACATGTATTTTACACATGCAAAGTTTCATATGTATCACACGATGTGTACAACTTTTACATATGGAAAATTTGACAGTACATATGTAAAATACATCCCGTCTAATAGCACCTTTAGCAGTTTCCAAGATATAGGCTCATATATTTTCAACTTTGAAGACCCGCCCACTCAAAAATAGGCGTAGCCGAAAAAAAATATATGTATATTACTTTTATCACCTCTAAAAGCCCTATTTGGTAAAATTTTTATTTTTGTTTGAGAAACGTCACTCAAACCGACTTGTTCCGTTACATTAAAATTTACAAATCAAAATAAATACATACCACTGTTACAGGGCGAAGATACATTTGTTCCATATGGTGCCTCATACTTTGGGTTGGCATTGTTATTGTTGCTGCATTTGAGATTGTTCCCATTAGCGTTGATGTTGTTACTGGTTGGCGAAATTATTGCTGAATCTGATGGATTAGATATGTCAAGTGAAGATGACATAACGGCCAAATTATTTGGAGATATACTGGCTTTATTGGTTGATGATATGGTATTGGTTTTTGAATATGTATTTTCAGAAGGCACACAAGTTGTGGTATTTAACGATAATATAGGCGGTGTTCCTAATTGTTGCTGCCCAGATGTGTTTGTAGTTACTAACATATTAACTTTCAACACAATTTCTTGCTTTTGTTTATATTATCTATCATCAAATTATTGTCTTATTTTGTTGAGAAACAAACTACACACATAGACCACATTTCATCCAATAAAATTACTTATTCACTTCTTCTATTTCACATATATTTCAAAACAAAGGAACAAATTTTTAACAATTTTCACTAGTTAATGGCTCACAAAAAATGGTTTGAGTTATAAAAAACAGCATTTATATGAACCATTTATGTATTCTGTGTATACTAAATAAAAAACGCCATTTATAAATGTGTGATGTTGCCATATTCCCAAAACCTAAAATGGTGTCTCCAAGTACGATTAATATGTATTATTTTTATTAAAGAAATAACGCCGACACAATAAGTACATTTCAATACTACGTTTCCACGGTACATGCTTCGCTCTCTATTCATGCTTCACACCCCAATCTTGTGCGAAACAACTTGCTTCACCATACAAAATTTTAAGAGCGAATCAAGTAGATTCATATTGAATCAACTTGCGAAGCACGAAAAATTGCACTCTTCTCTAATTTTTATCGCAAGTTTATCTGCACTAGGTGTAAAAATTTAATATTATTGTAAACAAAGCAAATTATTTTCTTGTTGCTGGAAGTAAAGAAAGTAAATACGTACGAATGTATGTTTTTATACCCTTCACCATCGTGAGAAGGGTATATATAAGTTTGTCATTCCATGTGAAATTTCCACAATATAATTTTCCGACCCTATAAAGTATATATATTCTGGATCCTTATAGATAGCGAAGTCGATTAAGCCATGTCCGTCTGTCTGTCTGTCTGTCTGGATGTTGAAATCAGTTTTTTGAAGTCCCAAGATATGTTCGGGATCCAAACCTTCAATAATTCTGTCAGAAGTGCTTTCGAGAAGTTTGCTATTTAAAATCAGCAAAATCGTTTTAGGTCAACCAGAGTTATGAACCAATATGTGAGACCACCTCTATAAAAATTTGATATTTTTCGTCCATTTTATTGCAATATTTTGAAATATATTGCAGATAATACCATGAAATTTTGTATACGTTGTTTGTACTATAAAAGAAGAAAGTGTGCGGAAAATAGTAAAAATCGGTCCATGATTTCTCATAGCCCCCATACAAATATATATATTCCCGAAATATGGCTTAATGATAAATAAATGCCTATAAAATTGGAATATCAAGACAAAATTCAGCAAAAATAAGTTTTATACAAAAAGAAATCACAAACCGAAATTTTTTTTTAGTTCGGTCCATATTTGACCATAGACCCCATATAAAGTCCACTTACAAAATTCACTTAAATACATATAAAACAGATATAAATAATGTTAAACGGCTAAAATTTGACATAAATACTCCTTATAGGCAAATAAATTATTGTACCAAATTTTATGGTGGTCGGCCCAGAAATGGTCATAGCCCCCATACAAAAATCTTCCCGAGATATTGCTCAATTATACATAAATGCCTATAAAATTGGAATATCAAGACAAAATTCATCAAAACTAAGTTTTTTGCAAAAATAAATCGCAAAACGAAATTTTTTTAGTTCGGTCCATGTTTGACCATAGACCCCATATAAAGTCCACTTCCAAAATTCACTTAAATACATATAAAACAGATATAAATAATGTTAAACGGGTAAAATTTTACATAAATACTCTTTAGAGGCAAATAAATTGTTGTACTAAATTTTATGGTGATCTGCCCACAACTGGTCATAGCTCCCATACAAGGACCACATCTGAAAAAGACATTTTTCCCTATATATTGTATAAATATCGTTACCGACTCAAAACTTTGTACAGATCATTTACATATATACAAAAATCATTCCACACAATTTTGTGAATTTTGGTCTATTTTTACCCGTATGCCCCATATAAAGCCCTCTTCCGAAAATCACTTTAACACTCATAAATCGCTTATAAATAAGGGTACCAATCCAAAATTTTACACGGATCATTTACATACATGCCTAAATCAAACTGCTGGATTTTGAGAATATCGGTCCATATTTGACTATATCCCCCACATAAGGTCCACTACCGAAATCCACGTTAATACTAATATATATCTTAAATATACCGTTATTATGTTGAAATTAGACGTGAAATATCCTCATATGCATGAAAATAACTGTTCTAAAATTTAAGAAGATCGGCCCATAATTTGTCATACTTGCCATATAGAACCATTTCCAAAAAACAAATAAAATCGGGTCAAAAAATATTCTTTTCGGATTTAACCCATATTCGGTCCATATTTTATAATCATGATATATATCGTTGGAAAGGTATTTTTAATACCTTTTATTTAATGTATTACAAATTATTAGACACCCAGTAGTTCCCGAGACATAGGCCTATATATTTTCAACTTTAAGGGCCCGCCCCCTCGAAAATAGGCGTGACCGCCAACAAATTTTTTTTGCTGGTATCTTCTCTGAAAGCCCTATTTGATTTTGTTTTTTTTTTTTTTTTTTTTTTTGAGCAAAATCACTAAAACCGAATTACCCCTTTTTTTATACTCTGTTTGTTAAATTACACTGAAGATTATTATGAACATCAGACAAACTCTATAAATTAGGGTAAGAATTGGTAATTAAATCAATTAAAAATGGTAAAAATTAGACAACATTTCAAAATATTTAAAATAAATTATGTTGGTCGTAAAATTGTCTTTCAAACAATATATCAAATACTAATAAAATTTGCACTAAGACTGAATAGAAAACACAGAATTAAGATATTCTAGTCTAGTGTAGTTTCTGTATTTCTTATTACGCTTAGGTGAAGGGTATTTAAGATTCGGCACAGCCGAATATAGCACTCTTACTTGTTTTTCAAATAAGCTCATTAATATCCACTCACTTTTTTTTGTCCATTAAAAAAAATTATTTTCCACAAATTGTAAATTCTGTTTTTTTTTTTTATTCTGTTTGTTTATTAAAGACTACTGTCAAATCGAATCAAGTTTATTAGTCATGTAAACATAATGATTCATAAACATGATTCAGAGAGCGAAGCAGGTGATTCAAGTCGTCGTGGAAACCTAGTAAAATATTGATCAAAGCTGGTATACAGAAATGAATCTTTTGAAAGTATTTATGTATGTATATCGAGATAAAGTATAGCATACATAATATTACATAACATACATAACAGAAATCATGTCACTAAGTTTTTGGATGAGCGGTCTATAATACATTATATCTCCCATATAGTGCCCATTTTTGAAAAACTTTGTATACATATACTGGCTGTAGGGTATTGTATGGTCGGGCTTGACCGACTATACTTTTTTACTTGTTATTATATAAATTCACTAAAGATTTTTGTAAAATTTGCAATAGTTTAAAATAGGATTAACTTGCAGGTTTTACATTAACGTAGGTGTATAAAATTTTATATTTTCTTCCTATCTAATACTACGTTTCCACGGTACAAGCTTCGCTCTCTATTCATGCTTCACACCCCAATCATGAGTGAAACAACTTGTTTCACCATACAAAATTTTAAGAGCGAATCAAGTAGATTCATATTGAATCAACTTGCGAAGCACGAAAAATTGCACTCTTCTCTAATTTTTATCGAAAGTTTATCTGCACTAGCTGTAAAAATTTAATATTATTGTAAACAAAGCAAATTATTTTCTTGTTGCTGGAAGTAAAGAAAGTAAATACGTACGAATGTATGTTTTTTTTTCCAAATAAGCTAGCTAATTTTCACTAAGTTTTTTCGTCCATTAAAAAAAATATTTTCCACAAATTGTAAATTCTGTTTTTTTTATTCTGTTTGTTTATTAAAAACAGCTGTCAAATCGAATCAAGTTTTTTGGTCATGTAAACAGCATGATTCATAAACATGATTCAGAGAGCGAAGCAGGTGATTCAAGTCGTCGTGGAAACATAGTATGTATAATCTATTGATACAGCAATCGATTGATATCGGAATTGGGTTTCAATGAATATATATCTATATATATAAAATTGAATGTGTGTCTATTTGTTTGTGTGTACCTTATAAGAGACCAAACCTCTGGACCGATATTTTTGAAATTTTCACAGCATTTAACTGGGACTCTGGTATGATTAATAGGCTACTTTTTTTTACCCCGCCCACTTTTTCGCCCACTTTTTTTAAATTATGTAAATGCTCCCATATAGTTTTTAACAGATTTACTTCAAATTGTATACACATTATATACTCCAGGCGATGTAGAAATAAACATCTCTTACGCCACGCCCCCTTCCACGCCAAATTTTGTTTGAAAGTTTTAAACTTTTTGTTCTCTATACAGATTTGTTCCTTCCAACGTATTGTTTTTTATTTGGTAGTATATTGCTCTCAATACTGTTAACGTCGCCATATAACTATGAACCACGCCCACTTCACCGCCCTCTTTTTATACCCTTCACCATCGTGAGAAGGGTATATATAAGTTTGTCATTCCGTGTGAAATTTCCACAATATAATTTTCCGACCCTATAAAGTATATATATTCTGGATCCTTATAGATAGCGAAGTCGATTAAGCCATGTCCGTCTGTCTGTCTGTCTGTCTGTCTGGATGTTGAAATCAGTTTTTTGAAGTACCAAGATATGTTCGGGATCCAAACCTTCAATAATTCTGTCAGAAGTGCTTTCGAGAAGTTTGCTATTTAAAATCAGCACAATCGGTTTAGGTCAACCAGAGTTATGAACCAATATGTGAGACCACCTCTATAAAAATTTGATATTTTTCGTCCATTTTATTGCAATATTTTGAAATATATTGCAGATAATACCATAAAATTTTGTATACGTTGTTTATACTATAAAAGAAGAAAGTGTGCGGAAAATAGTAAAAATCGGTCCATGATTTCTCATAGCCCCCATACAAATATATATATTCCCGAAATATGGCTTAATGATAAATAAATGCCTATAAAATTGGAATATCAAGACAAAATTCAGCAAAAATAAGTTTTATACAAAAAGAAATCACAAACTGAAATTTTTTTTTAGTTCGGTCCATATTTGACCATAGACCCCATATAAAGTCCACTTACAAAATTCACTTAAATACATATAAAACAGATATAAATAATGTTAAACGGCTAAAATTTGACATAAATACTCCTTATAGGCAAATAAATTATTGTACCAAATTTTATGGTGGTCGGCCCAGAAATGGTCATAGCCCCCATACAAAAATCTTCCCGAAATATTGCTCAATTATACATAAATGCCTATAAAATTGGAATATCAAGACAAAATTCAGCAAAACTAAGTTTTGTGCAAAAATAAATCGCAAAACGAAATTTTTTTTAGTTCGGTCCATATTTGACCATAGACCCCATATAAAGTCCACTTCCAAAATTCACTTAAATACATATAAAACAGATATAAATAATGTTAAACGGGTAAAATTTTACATAAATACTCTTTAGAGGCAAATAAATTGTTGTACTAAATTTTATGGTGATCGGCCCACAACTGGTCATAGCTCCCATACAAGGACCACATCTGAAAAAGACATTATTCCCTATATATATTGTATAAATATCGTTACCGACTCAAAACTTTGTACAGATCATTTACATATATACAAAAATCATTCCACACAATTTTGTTAATTTCGGTCTATTTTTAACCGTATGCCCCATATAAAGCCCTCTTCCGAAAATCACTTTAACACTCATAAATCGCTTATAAATAAGGGTACCAATCCAAAATTTTACACGGATCATTTACATACATGCCTAAATCAAACTGCTGGATTTTGAGAATATCGGTCCATATTTGACTATATCCCCCACATAAGGTCCACTACCGAAATCCACGTTAATACTAATATATATCTTAAATATACCGTTATTATGTTGAAATTCGACGTGAAATATCCTCATATGCATGAAAATAACTGTTCCAAAATTTAAGAAGATCGGCCCATAATTTGTCATACTTGCCATATAGAACCATTTCCAAAAAACAAATAAATTCGGGTCAAAAAATATTCTTTTCGGATTTAACCCATATTTGGTCCATATTTTATAATCATGATATATATCGTTGGAAAGGTATTTTTAATACCTTTTATTTAATGTATTACAAATTATTAGACACCCAGTAGTTCCCGAGATATAGGCCTATATATTTTCAACTTTAAGGGCCCGCCCCCTCGAAAATAGGCGTGACCGCCAACAAATTTTTTTTTTGCTGGTATCTTCTCTAAAAGCCCTATTTGATTTTGTTTTTTTTTTTTTTTTTTTTTTGAGCAAAATCACTAAAACCGAATTGTACCCCTTTTTTATACTCTGTTTGTTAAATTACACTGAAGAGTATTATGAACATCAGACAAACTCTATAAATTAGGGTAAGAATTGGTAATTAAATCAATTAAAAATGGTAAAAATTAGACAACATTTCAAAATATTTAAAATAAATTATGTTGGTCGTAAAATTGTCTTTCAAACAATATATCAAATACTAATAAAATTTGCACTAAGACTGAATAGAAAACACAGAATTAGGATATTCTAGTCTAGTGTAGTTTCTGTATTTCTTATTACGCTTAGGTGAAGGGTATTTAAGATTCGGCACAGCCGAATATAGCACTCTTACTTGTTTTAATTCAGATACTTACTTATACCACTAACAATGTTTGCTATACAAAATACTTTTTTTGTAATATGTACTTACCTAAAGATTTATATACTTTTTATCTACAGATAAGGTAGTCATACATTTTTTTATTACCAATTCCACCTTTTTCGCCCCATTTTACCTTAAATTATAATTAATCTGCTTTTAATCTATATATCTATATATATAAAAGAGAGTGACGTTAGTTACTAGCTTTATAACTAAAGAACGCCTGGACCGATTGCAACGATTCGCACGAATTCAGGCTGGTCTCAGGCCAGAGAAGAAGAATCCCCAGAAATATTTCAGAAATTGACCACGCCTACTTTTTTTTAAAATTAATGTTTTTATGTGTGAGTGTGTGTATGTACACTATAGAATCGTAAACTATGCATTTGATCATGTGATGATCTTTGGCAAAGTTGTTGTGCATGAGCCCGGGAATGTTTGTAAGTTGGTATGACCACGCCCACTCTAACGCCTACTTTTTTAATTAATTCTACATGGATTTTTACAGATTTACTTCAAATTGTATATACATCATACTGTAGGTGAGGTAAAAATAAACATTTTATGTGCCACGCCCACTCACGCTCCATCTCATGCAAGACCCTTGCCAGGTAAGCCATACCGCTGGAGCAATCTGCCTGAAATTTTCACATCACACCACTAAAGCTCCGGTATGTTTTATAGAATACTTCTTTTTGCGACCACGCCTGCTTTAACGCCTTCTTTTTTAAATTGTGTAATTGATTCTACTCTGATTTTAACATATTCACTTTAAATTGAATATCTTACTCTAGGCGAGATCAAAAATTAAGATTCATACTCCACGCCTCCTTTCACGTCCCATCTCTAGCGATCTTTTTTGACCACCTACTTTTTTTTAAATTGATGCCATAGCAACGCCCGCAGTGTACAGCCGAAGTCGACAACGCCTGCTTTAAAATTGTGTAATCGATTCTAAAAGGGTTTTAAAAGACTTACTTCAAATTGTATACACCCATTACTCTTAATTATTATCTTCTAACATCCAAAAATCAAATGTCGTTCCTTTGTATATCACAATTTTTACGACAATTGTTTTTCCACCTAATTTGCTTGAAAACTTTTTTTGTTAATTTTTTTTTTTACAAAAACAAATTCTGGTTCTGCCATTGCCAGTAGATGGCGTTGTGTGAATAAACTTTTGACACCTGATTTATTTTTGTAGTATTTAAAATTTTTCAGCATTTTTTAAAAGTGATTTCAAAAGGTAAGTTCCCTAATTGTTTTTGTGACATTAACTGCTTTTGTGACATTAATTTCTCAGTGTTATTCATAATGTCGCGACCCAGAAGATCTGATCTTTCGCATCGAACCCGTAATGCAATTACAAATCGGAATATTACCAATCGATTGAATACGGATGAACAAGAAATCACACGAGATCAGCGCCGTGTTAGTATGGCCCGACTTCGCCTAACGCAAACACAAGAAGAAAGACAGGCGACAAATGAAACGGCTCGATTAGCAATGAGAAATCGTCGATTAAATCAAGCAATTCAACAACGTGAAAATCTAAATCAACGCGTAAGAAGAAGAGCTTCAAGTGTTGATTTGAATCGAGTAGCGTTTTATTACGATTGCACTTTTGACTACAGCTCGCATCCTTCCGTTCAAATTGGCCCAATGGAGATTGTATGCAATCATTGCGGTGCATTGTCTCAGTGGTAAGGTCAAATTACCACCATTGCCTTCACCATTGGTACGGCCACGCCTACTCTAACGCCCACTTTTTTTAATTGATTAATTGCTTCTACATGGGTTTTTTACAGATTTACTTCATACAGATTGTATCCACATCTTACTGCAGGCGATGTAAAAATAAAAAAAATTATGTGCCACGCCCACTTTCACGCCCCATCACAAAAAATTTATGTTTACATGGATTTTCAGTCTGCGGGCGGAGGGGCGTGGCAAAATCCAATTTTCATATTGCACCACCAATGGCATACGAGCATACATACATATATTTTGCTTTTTTAATTTTATTTAATTTTTTTGAAAGCCGTTGTCATGTTTTTCAATACGAGATATCAAACTCTTAAATCGGTTATTCGGTAGTTCCGAAGATATTTGCAAAAAACTTATGTTATTAACGATCCAATATCAAAATTTTAAAACTCTCGAAATGTTGCATTCAAAAATCCGAGTTTTCGGTTTATTTACAAAATATTTACATCATTCGATAACAGAAGATATTCCGCGCTTACTAAGGTGCAACATTATACAATAAGTTAAAAATAACATTATATCATCAATCGATGATAAAAAAAAACTTTATGTACTCTTGCATTTAAGATACCTACATTTTGTGCACATGTGTGAGTTTTTTTCAAACGCTGATAAAAAATAACGGTACATTCAAACAAATTGCTCGAAGCGCTCTACGTGATTTTTGAGGAAACTACAAACCGATGGGAGGCGCTCTTAGTATTTTCGTCAAACTTTGCCCGTTATTCCAAAATCAATGCCCGCAGATGAGCTGAACGCATGCTTGAAAGCTTCATATCTTTGGAACCGAGTCGAGAAAATCACGCTATCGACGAACATACATGTGCATTTGTTGCAAGACCCGTCTGCCCAAACATTCTCAGAACAACTTTTTGACATCGGAAATGGAAAAACTCCAATTAATCGCGCCACGAACGAGATTTCGTTCCCGCCTAACTTCTGTCGAATGCAAATGAATATTCAAGCCGTTGTCGACAAGGTATTCCCAAGTCTAACAATCTTCTACAAAATTTCGGATTGGCTGCGGGAACGTGCAATTTTGGCACCAACAAATTACGATGCCAACAAGCTCAATGAGCAAATTCAATTGAAAATCGATCGATACAGTAATGGATGAAGAACAAGCCGTCAATAATCCCACTGAATTTTTAAATTTATTGGAACCACCCGGAATGCCACCGCATGTGCTAACATTAAACGTTGGATCACCGGTAATTCTTATTCGCAACTTAAACGCACCAAAGTTATGCAACGGAACCACATTGACCATCAAAAACTGCTCACCAAATTTAATCGAGGCAACAATTATCGGTGGCAGATTCAAAGGCGAAGACGTACTTATTCCACGAATTCCGATGATTTCCAACGATTTACCATTCCAATTCAAGCGGCTCCAATTCCCTTTGCGTCTTACCTTTACTATTGCCATCAATAAAGCACAAATCAAATCATTGACTATTGCTAGCTTAATTTTGGAAAATTTATGTTTTCCACACGGACAGTTGTATGTGGCTTGCTCCCGAGTAGGCACGCCAAAAAACAAAAAACATTGTATATCCGCTGGCCCCAAGATGAAGTAATAAATAAATATAATTTCCAATTTGCCTTAAATAAATGCGTTTCTTTTTTGATTGAGCCCATACCTACACCATATGTAAGTTATTCTGTAACAAAACTTTATGATAGATATTCCATAAATTTATTTAAAGGCCGTACATTTCGTTAAAAGCTTAATTTAAATCGTGTGGTAATACAACACTAATGTTTGCTTAGGGCCAGCAACGCGGACCGGGTCAGCTAGTATATATATAAATTAATGTCTGCCTGTATGTTATTATTCTGCTTATTATTATTATTGAACCGATCTGCTGAAATGTTCACAGCATGTTACTGTGACTCTGGAAGGAATAATAGGCTATATGAAGTTTTGATTGTAGAAACGGTTAATATCCCGTGTATATGTGTATTCTCCTGATGGGCAAACTAAAAATATTGTATATCCTAAAGCATTGCAATAAATACATACAAAATTAAATAAATAAATGTTTGTAAATATTTAAAAACGTTTTATTTTATAACGAGGGGGGTAGCGAAGCACACCGGATATATAATATATATCTGTGGCAATATGTAATAACATCTTAAGTGGACTTAAGTCAAAATTTTGTTAAGATCATATTCTGGTACCTCTTTGTACAATCTATAATTTGATCTAATCCGTTTTTTAAAATTCCGTTTTTCTAGAAAGTTATCGCGGTTTACTTTTCAACTTTAATTTTTTAAAGCTTTTTTTGTTTTCATTATAAAATCTTAAGTAAACTTAAATTGTTTTAAAACATCTAATCGCGTATAAAAAATTAGTTCATACCAGCTTATGTCAATGTAAGCTCAGCATATTTTTCAGAATTTGAAAAAAATTGTATAGATCAAAACATCTTATATTTACTTACGCTATTACAAATAAAACCACATTTTCGAATTTTGTTTCTTAAATAGACATAAGATGTTATGCTGTACGAAAATTTTTCATAATTGCTAAAAATGTCGTTTCGCACATCATCTTAAGTCTACTTATAATGTTCTACTAAATTTTCGTTACAAAATAACGGGATCTTATTTCAACATAAGTTTGTTTTTGTGTGTGTTCATTTCTTCTTTTTTTCTATATAAGCTGTTCAGTTGCTGAAATACTGTTGAGTTGGTAAAAGTATTTGCTTATAAAATGGAAAGTGATAATATTTGTGGCATATTTGAGAATAACAATATGAGCAATGCTGATTTTTCTAGTGACGACTCGGTTATTGATCCTAATTTTAATATAAGTAATACTACTTCACCCAGTTCAGATTCTGAAAACGAAGATGTAAGTGTTCTCTAAATTCATTTATTTATTGGTAATAATACAAATTAAAATTTAGGAAAATTCTAGAAGTGCTGCAAATAAAGTGATGTTTAAGAGAACCCCCCCCAAAAGCCACGTAAAGAGTTACGAAACCTCGGAAAAAGTTATACTACAGTATCTGGAAAATTTATTCCTGCTCGTGTTGTACGGCCGCTAGAATCTTGCAGGAAAAGATGCGCTGATAGAATAACGTACGAAGAACAGCAATTAATACACAGCCAGTATTGGGGACAAGGCTCTTACAACTTACGTAAGGCATATGTTACTGGATTAATTGAAATTCAAGAAACGAGCAGTGTAAAAAGATTTAAACACGAAAGAAATCCTCGAAATAGAGCGCATTCATACTATTATTTTTTAGAAGTTAGTGGTAAAAGAATTTCAGTTTGCCAAAAATGTTTCAGATTAACGTTATCTGAGACTGAGCAATTCATAAAAACGGTTACGAAGTCAAAACTTGAAGGATGTAGCACTAATGGAGATTTGCGAGGAAAACATACGTGCTCTAGAAAACTTTCTATGACAAAAGAAAAGGAAATTTTAGATTTCATTAAAAGCTTTCCGTCATATGAGTCGCACTATACTCGTCGCGATACTTCTAAGCGTTATCTACCGAGTGATTTGTCTGTGGCTGAAATGCATCGTCTCTATATTGGTAAATTCGGCCACTCAGTATCGCTTTCAAAATTTTCTCAATTAATTTAAAAAAACCGAAAGCTGACACTTGCCACAAATGCGATTTGCTTCAAGCTAAAATAGAAGTTGCTACGTCTGAAGATCTGGAATCTCTAAAATCAGAGCAAACTGAACATCTCAATCTTACACAACAAGCTTTCCAAAACCTTTGATAAAGAAAAAGCCATTAATAACACTAAACTTAAAGTGTTCTGTTTTGATCTTCAGCAGTGCCTTCCAACACCTCTGTTGAGAACTTCACTGTCATTCTACAAAAGACCCTTGTGGACCTTCAATCTTACCATACATGATTGTGCAACAAACCAACCAATATGTTACATGTGGCATGAAGCAATTGCAAAAAGAGGAGGAAACGAAATAGCTTCATGCGTGTTCACTCACTTGTTGCAATTAAATGCCAATGTAGAACATATCGAGCCATAACCGCCGAAAAAATGTATCCCACAAACTCAAAATTTTACAGGGGAAGGTTTTTTTTAAATAAAATCAGTTTGAATAAAGCCATTATTTTAAAATTTATAATGTAAATATTGTTTTGTGTAATACATTTAATTTTAATAATTTTAAATGATGTTGAACTATCGATTTCGATAAAAAACAACAATCGATTATGGTGTGGGATACATTATTTTGGCGGTAATGGCTCGATATTGTTTTCTACAGTGATTGTTGTCCTGGTCAAAACAAAAATTCTTTCATTGCAACTATGTTTGCAATTTTCATGCAATTAGAAAACAATGTAAGCATTATAGATCATAAATTCCTGGTCCCTGGTCACACACACATGGAGTGCGATAGTGACCATGCACTAATTGAGAAAAAGAAAAACATGGTGAAATTAAATACCAGGTGACCGCATTGCTACAACAATTACAACAAGGCAAGAACAACAGGCATTTTTCAATATGAAAAACTTTCGTCACTGTCAAAAAGTTTTTTTTTTATATAACTTTTTGGCATTTTCAAATTCACCATGAATAATCAGCTGGCGCTACGCTATCACCTAGTATTTAAATTCACCTTGAAGAAAAACAAGTCTTCAATAAAAATCCATCATCCCCGTGATTGGTACCAGCTCGTAAGAGCAGTCGCACAGTGGCTGAAAATCGTTTTTCGTTGGCCAAAATTCTGTAACTTTTGAACCGATCAAAATATTGAAGTAATTTTTTTTTAATGGATAGATATTTAGTTCAGCTTGGCTCAGTTTTAATTACATTAAAATTGATTGATGACTTTTGAAGGACTTCTAGGTCAAAGTTGAACTTTTGATTTTTTTAACTTTTGGAGTGAAATATGGGTTTATTTTTTTTATTTACATATTAAAAAATTTAATATTTGGAACTTAATAATAATTATAATTATTTTTTGTGATAATGGAATTTTTTTAATGTTACACTCAAAAAAATTTTTACACTCAAAAAAATGTTTACACTAAAAAAAAATAGTAAAATTCACTGGAGATTTTGCTGTTACTACAGAAAAATTTATTCTTTTTTGCTGTCAGATTTGATAATTTTAAAAATAAAAACTGCAATAGATTTTATTAGCATATGTAACAATAGTAGGTTCTATTTATTATTATTTTTAACCGACTTCAAAAAGGAAGAGGTTATCAATTCGAATGGTATGTTGCTTTTTTTGTGTTTGTTCCACGATAACCATTTCTGAACCAATTTTAATTTTTCTGTTTGAAAGGGTTTGCTTGCAGGTGGATCCCATTTAATTTTTATGAAGATCGGACGGACATACGGTTTTTTATTTACCGTTATCTATATTTTTTTCTGTGTTGAATAACTTCGTGATTTATGAATCAATTTTAAAAATATTTTTTTTATTTGGAAGATATGGCTTGCAGAAAAATATATTTAAGGTAAAAAAAATGAAAATTTCAGAAATTGATTGAGATATATCGGGGATATATAGCATAAGCCGATTTTTAAGAATATATCGAATATGGGTGTCAAAATTTAGCTCTGTTAATGGGAAAACATTATAGATTTAGCATAAACCGATTTTTTATAAGATTAACAAGATTTTCAAAATTCTTTCTTTCAATCAAAAAAGTGCAACAACATTAGTTATATTAAACATTTTTGAAAGTTAATCCAACATTTTATTTGGCCGAAATTTTGAAGTCGGTTTTTTTTTTAAAGAATTATTTACTAATACTATGTTTTTCGTACTTAAATAACAATGAAGGCAATTATAATTCATTTGAAACAAATATTGATTGTAAATATTCTATATTTTGTTCTGCGCTATTTCTGTTCTTTAGTAGTTTTTTGGCTTCTTCATCTAAATCCCGATGTTCCACTTTCCATTGATTTCGAATATTGGATATGAACGGATCTGATGTTGCCAATAATAAATTAAATAGATCTTCATTTGTGGAATTTCGTGAAATTTTTTTAGTATTTTGCTCTCTATAAAATCTGTAATCCTTGTTCCTTTTTTCCTGAGCCTCCTCTGATAGATCTCCAAGTGGCACCAAATGATATTTAATGATATCTTCTCCATGATAAAGGATTTTGTGAACTGTTGCAGAAATATTTCTCTATGGGTAGTTGGTTGTATATATTTTTGCAGTTTCCTTAGCATAATCTCCAAATTGTCTAGCGTCAATTTCTTCATTGCACGCAAGTACTTCTAGGATTATTTTAAATCTGAAAATAAGGTTTAAATCCACTCCTGTTATTTCGGATGCTGTTTCTGGATCTAAAAAGAATCTTCGTGCGGTATTGTCATCATTTGTATTGCCTGACCCTTGTTTTGGCTGATCTATAATTAATCCAAATTTGCGATATTCATCTTGAACATGTTTCTTTTTTGAACTTCTTAACTCTTTGTTGGTTCCATTGTTTCTTATGGATCATGAAGACCCGAAATCCAAATCATAACTGATTTTTAGTATATGTTCCATAAGTCGTCATTTGATCCACAGTAAAAAGTCATGAAAAAATATGTGATGCTCTTGGTAGTCACAGCTAAATTCAAGTGCGGCCGAAAGGGTTAATATCAGGTAAAACTAATTAGTATCTGGCCAATATTGGGTTTTTTTTTCTTTAGTGGTTTAATGTCGCGATTATTATTATAAAATTGTTTATGACTTTGGTTGACCCTAACAGTTTATAACAGGTATATAAAAAAGAGATCATATGTTTACTGTAGAACCTATTGTGATATTTTTATGACTTATTTGTTTTGCTAATCAAAACAAAGCCATAAAACCCTTTCCCAGGTATTATATTTAATTATTTTAGTTTTACGTAGTCTAAAGTAAAGAAACATAAACCTTTAGGCGAAAAAGTGAAAATTTAATACACCATTGTATACGAGTAATTATAGGGCTGTTTAAATTATCGTAATTTGAATTTTTTTAGAGTAATTTCATTAATTTTTTTTTTTTTAACTTCCCTTTATTATTACACCTGTCAACAAGATGACAATAAGTAATTTAATTTACAGAGGTGGGATGATAATTATCTAAAATCAGTACCTAAGATAACTTAAATCGAATTATTGAATGATAAGTAATATATAAATTTTTTAGTATCGCTCAGCTAGATCTGAAGGTGTATACCGTTTAAGTCTTCTAGGTGCCAGGATTTCGTTTGCCGGCAACTGTCTGAGTTCCATGTTGGAATGTTGTGTTAAACGAGTTGTATGTTTAATGCTGCTGATACGGATAATTTCTTTTATTGTTTTGACGTTTAGATCTCGATGTATGTCCTCATCTCTAATATACCATTCTGCGTTGACAATAGTTCGCAATATTTTAGATTGAACTCGTTGAATAATTTTTAAGTTTGTTGTGCTAGCTGTACCCCATATTTCTACCCCGTACTTCCAAATTGGCGCTATAATTGTGTTGTATATAAGTAGTTTGCTTTGAGTTGTTAGTTTAGATTCTCTCCCTAACAGCCAAAATAATTGTCTAAACCTGTTGTTTATTTCTTTTTTCTTTTGAGTGATGTGATCTTTCCAGTTAAGTTTTGAGTCAATTATAATGCCAAGATACTTCGCCTTTGTATCCATAAGAATTGGTAGAGTATTTATTTGGATAGGTTGAAAGTTTGTTATCTTTCTATTAGTGTAGATTACTTGAATTGTTTTATCACTGTTTACTTGAATTCCCCAACTACGGAACCAATTCATTGTATTACACTGGTTTACAGCCAAAAAATACCAAGAACGCCACTTATCTAGATAAGTTAATTGGGACCTCCTGAACACGAAAAACGCTGTAATTTTTTTTTCTTTTTTTTTTTTTTTTTTTTTATACATTTAATTTATTTATTGAATCTTCAGAAATGAAATGACAATAAGTTTTCGAATCTTAATACTAAAAGAAAATAATAAGTCTAGCCAGTGCTAGACAAAATATTATGATACTACAAAAAATTTATATCCACTGATCCAGTCATCTGTTTTGCGCTTGAGTTAAAGCAAGGGTATCCCTCCTTCTCAACCGAACATGGCCAGTAAAGTTAAGGATGTCTCGTGCAAGTGGGTTTGGATGGTGCTCAAGTTTGCTGACATATTTTGAGGCGTGTTTTGTAAATTCGACTTTCACCAAAGGAATGCCTAGATCTTTGTGGATTCGAGAATTTTTAACATACCATGGAGCTGCAGTAATTGTACGTAGAATCTTATTTTGACCCCTTTGAATTTTTTCAATGTTGGATGCTGAGGCAGTACCCCATAATTGAATTCCATAACACCAGATTGGCTTTAGAATTGCATTGTACAACAAAAGTTTGCAATCCAACTTTAATGTAGAATTTCTGCCGATTAGCCAATTAATTTGCACTGCTTTTAATCTCATCTGGGTAAGTTTTGCGTCGATATGAGACTTCCAAGTTAAACGACGATCGAGGTGGATTCCGAGGTATTTGACTTCATTGTGTTGCGGGATAATTTGATTATTTATTCTGATGAACGAGCATGTATCTTTTCGCAATGTGAAAGTTATATGAATACATTTCTGTTCGTTAACCCTGATTTTCCAAAGCTCAAGCCAATTCTCTAGTTTATAAACATTAATCTGCAAGTTCTGTGATGCTATTTGATGGTCCTTATGAACGCTAATAAAGGCTGTATCGTCTGCAAAAGTTGAAGTATGTATTATGGGGTCTAACGGCATATCGGATGCATAAATCAAATATAAAGTTGGACCCAGTATGCTACCCTGGGGTACTCCTGCTTCAATTGGCTGAGCGGGGCTTAAAAAATCGCCTTCTATGATTGTAAATTTGCGACCATATAAATAACTTTTCATAAGTTTGTGGGTGTTAGCAGGCAGAGTTAATTTAATTTTATGCATTAAACCTTCATGCCATACTTTGTCGAACGCTTGCGACACATCAATGAAAAGGGCGGAGCAGTATTTTTTCTCTTCAAACGACTGTCTTATCACATTTACCAATCTGTGTGTTTGTTCGATGGTACTGTGTTTAGCTCTGAACCCGAATTGGTGATTTGGGATACATTGAGTGTCGTTCAGAATTGGAATCAACTTAGCCAATAACAATTTCTCAAACAGTTTTGAAATTGTCGGCAGTAGACTAATTGGCCTATATGACTCTACTTTAGTGGGGTCCTTCCCTGGCTTAGGAATCATGGTAATCATAGATACCTTCCAATCTGCAGGATAGTATTCTAGGCGTAAAATAGCATTAAAAATAAATAGGATAATTCTTTTAGCTACACGAGGTAACTCCACAAGCATTTTGTTGCTGATTTTATCCATACCTGGAGCTTTTTTAAGATTCAGAGTACCAATAGCGCTTTGAACATCATTAAAGCTAAGTCTTAGAGGTACAGGAGGTCTAATAACGAGTGGAGGCAAATCAGATGCATTATTTGAGTTGTTTATAGTAAACACTTTTCTCAAATGATTAACAAATAAAGTCACCTTCTCGGAATCATTTCTAGCCCAGTCACCAGTCGGATTTCGCAGAGGAGGTTTTCCTCTAACTGGTCTTTTTAAACCTCGTGCCGCCTTCCATAACGAATAGGGCAAAATTTCAGTTTATGGGGGACACCCCTGGGAAAAAAAAAAAATGCCACGCCCCCTTAAATGACCCCAGGAGTGCGAAAATCATAATGAATAAGGGGGCTCACGCCCTCTATGGGCGTGACAGTCGAAAAACGACCCGGCGCACCTACGTAGACAATATGGGTATCAAATGAAAGCTAATTCACGATTCCAAAAATAGCCATAGTTGCCAGATCGGGCGATTTTTGTAGCCGATATGGCCATTTTGGCAAAATTTGGGGTGGGGGAAATTTTTTTTTTTTTTTTTTTTGCTTATATTTTGTTAAAAACAAACAAAAATGAGCATTTTGTGCGAAAAAATTACTATTGTTAGCGTTACCCAGGGATTACCGCGTGGAGGTCATAGTAAATCAATCCCCTTGGAGAAGCATGAGAACTCACGCTTCGCTTAGTAAAGTTTTTCTGCGTGACCGGCCTACGGCCGGGCTTAGGGGTTTTTAACTCCAGTATGTCTTAATTCTAGACGGCGGGGATCTCGAGTGCTCGGCCTCTGGCCGAGCTAAAATGAAATAAACAAAAAAAGTCCTTCCCCCATTTTATAAAAATTAATATATCTTCCTCAAATTCTGGACGATCTGGCAACTACGGGTATTTTTGGAATCGTGAAGACATTTCCTTTCATTTCATACCAATATTGCCTAAGTAGGTGGCATGGGTCGTTTTTCACCCCCGCCCCTATTTAACAAAAATGGCCGTATCGGCTGCAAAAACCGCCCGATCTGGCAACTATGGCTATTTTTGGAATCGTGAATTAGCTTTCATTTGATACCCATATTGTCTACGTAGGTGGGCCGGGTCGTTTTTCGACTGCCACGCCCATAGGGGGCGTGAGCCCCCTTTTTCATTATGATTTTCGTACTCCTGGGAACATTCTGAAGGGGATGGCATATTTAGATTTTTTCTCTAGGGGTGTCCCCCATAAACTGAAATTCAGCCACGAATAGTCAGATTGTGGGGTACTATCAAGACCCTCCAAGTAAGATTTAAGTGAAGCCATTCTTTGGGTTTCTAAGAAATTTCTTAGTATATCTCTGCATACCCGTAGCCTAGCTTTCAGTTCAGGAGACCTGTGGATTTGCCACTCTCTTCTAACTCTTCTTTTTTCTGACAGGAGATGATCGAGTTCAGCGAAATAAGTTCTATTTGTCCCACTTCTGCACTCAACGTCGTATGTGGAGGCGTGATGTACAGCTCTTCGTATGTCCTCAGTAAACTTGCCAATCGACCCATCAATATCCTCGGTAGTTCTCAACACTACATTTTCCGTGCAGTGGGAACTTAAATACTTTTTATACTTTATCCAACTTACTCTGGTTTTAGATATGTCCCGAAATGGAGAACCATTCCCTTGAAGGAAACGCATTGAAATAATAGAAGGAGAGTGATCTGAAGACAAGTCTAATGAAGGCTCCACTTGTATCGATTCTACAGGGATATTTTTCACTACTCCGAAGTCAATAACATCGGGAATCTTCCATCGGCCAGTAGGTGGGATGCCCGCTTGAGAGTACATCTAATCCCATTTTGGCAATGGTGTTGAAGAGTTCACGACCCTTCGGGGTCACCAGACGTGAACCCCAAAAAGTGTGTTTGGCGTTAAAGTCACCAGCAACTAAAAATCTAGCTCCAAGGGAATTGAAGAAGCTGTAGTATTGGTGTTCTTTTATTGAAAATCGAGGTGGCGAATAAATTGATGATAAAACAAAATTGTATTGACAGAATTCAATGCAAATGTTTGTTGCTTGTAGGTAATCCTCACATATGTTGTTCATTAAATAATGTTTTATTCTGTTCTTTATAAGAATTGCCGATCCTCCACATGCTCTTCCGCGGGGATCTTTAGTGTCATACAACACGTAGCCATTAATTTTGAAGTACGCTGTTGCCGTCAAGTGAGTTTCAGCAATCATCATGACATCAATCTGCTTATCCATCAGGAAGTGCTCCAGTTCGTTTTTATGTTGGCGGAGGCCGTTCGCATTCCAAAAACAAATTTTTAAACAAGTCATTTCTTTAAAATGGCTTGCAAGATAGTGGATTGCATTTTCAGCATTTCCTGCATCATGGATGTCATAGTGGTCGTAAAAGTATTCATGGTTTGGACAAGTGTCTGCAATGTAGTCTCTAGAGTGTTAATATTAGGCTCGTAATATTGTGATTTAGGTGCCTGCTCCAAACCTGGCATATTAGATTTAACCACGTTAGCGTAAGAAACTTGTCTAGAACTAGGCGCGTTTACATGACTAGTGGACCGTAACAATTGCGGGAAATTGTCACTCGATGCCAAAATAGGCTGTTGACGATGATCAGGTAATACTGACGTCTTGTTGGTGCTTATGCCTTTCAAATGAGTGTAAATTGGACAACCTCTATAATTTGCGGTATGATTACCTCCGCAGTTACTGCATTTTTTGATTTTTGAATCAGTTTTCGACTTATCGCATTGAGCAGTTGCATGTAGCTCCCCACACGCAACACAAACTGTCGGCAATTTACAATACGCCTTGGTGTGACCAAATTCTTGACAGTTGAGACACTGGACGGGTCCCTGACGCTTATGTGGTTCTTCCACGGTGATTCTACGATGCAGAAGGTACATCAGATTGTAGATGGGATGGGACTCGTTTTTCTTTAATACGACATCTCCAGGTTCCAATTCCACCCTGAACATAGGCTGTGGAGTCCTTTCACGGTTTCTAATATTCGTTATGCTCTTAATTTTGAAGCCTTTTTCCATTAAGCTAGTCTTTATCTCGGCAGGATCAACATCTGGGTCTATACCCTTTAGAACGACTTGGAGTCCCTTTGCGCTTTTCAGCTGGTAGGTATAGAAATCCCTACTTTCCCTCTCCAACTGGTTGGACAATTTACGAAAATCATCCTCCTTTTTCACTTGTATTTTGGTTTCGCTGATATTTCCATGTTTAATTGATGTTACGCTAAACATATTTGCACCTATTACCGAAACAATTCCTTGTACCAATTTACTGGAAGTGGGCTCCTTCAGATAAATTGGTGGTGGCTTAAACGTCTTCTTAGGAAGTTCTGGCTCATCCGTCTGGAGGAGAGCAAACCTATTTTGATCATTACTCACAGTCTTAGAAGCTTTTGCATTTGATGACACTTGAGCAGACTTCGGGCTCCTCTGTCGCTTGAGAACGGTGATGTACTTATCCATACCTACTTGTTTTTTGGGTTTCACTGCACTATTTGATGAAGATGATGTTTTATCATCTGTTGAAATCACTATATTGGGAGAACAGGAACGACGCCGTTCTACGGCTCTTGTAGTGAGAAAATTCTCCAGAGATTTTTTTATGGATTCTTCCTCAGAGAGCCATTTAGTTTTTCTCGACGAGCTAAGCTCTTTCTCAGAATTACATCTGAGAGGAACACTCATACAGTTTTTATACGATTTTTAATGTTTTTTTTTTTTTTTTATATATATTTTAACCTATTACGAGTTATTTTTTTCACTTTTTTGTTTAATTTCAACCTATTACAATTTTTCACCTATTACGATTTTTTCACCGAAAATTCAGCCGCACTAAAATTAACACGTCCGAACAGTTCGATGAGACGAGACTAAGTACCGTTTTTTAGATAACGGTACTTTTGTGTTTTTCGGTGTATGGTCCCATTCAAACCCTTGTGGAGCCCAACCGAAGAGCCCGATCGAGATGAATGGCATATCGTTGGAAAGGTAATCGAATGCCTTTTCCGCCGATATGCTGCAAATTTCTATCTGATAAGAAATAGCTGAGTTATGGCACCTCAAAGTTCGAAATTTGCCTATTTTTTCCATTTTTTTAAAATTTTTCTTTTTTATTTAATTTTTTTTCTACGTTACAGTTAATATCTGGAATGTTTTATTTTTTATCCAAATAGTTTATTTAATTACCAACATTTTAAGCGTAATTTGAAAAAAATCGGATGAAAAATATAGTTTTTATTAAGGATTTTGTGGAACGACAATATTTTCATCTTCATTGCTTACACACTATATTCGGCGTAAATTCAAAAAATTTAAATTAAAATGGCGAGCGACTTGAACTCTTACGTTTTTTTCGGATGGATCTTCGCGAATGAGGAACCAAAAATAGTCTGCCATCATTTGTTCGTCCCACCAGCCTTTGTAACGTCTCTCGATTTCTTCCATTTCTTGGTGAAATCTTTCACCTTGTTCATCACTTTCGGAGCCCAAGTTGGTGGGGAAAATATCCAAATGACTGAATAAGAAGTGTAATTTAGGTGTCATATTTGAACCTAAAGGTTAAAAAGAATAAATTTTAAATCATAACGGCCTTTTTGATATACATGTTTTCACTCAACGCTTACCAATGGCATTGAATTTTTGCAGTAATGTATTGATCTTTTCTGCGTAATCAGGACTTCTGTAGTTTCCCAAAAAGTTGTGAACGATGTCCTGGAATGCTTCCCATGCCTCCAAATGAGCTGGACCTTAACACTCATTAAATGCTTGGTCACCGTACAGAGCCCGAATTTGAGGGCCATCAAATATACCAGCTTTAATTTTGCTCGCTGTGGCTCTCGGAAATTTTTGTTTAAGGTAATTCATGGCAAGACTGTCATTTGCCAACGTTTTCACAATCTTTGTAAATAACCTAAGCTTAATATGTAATGGAGGAAGTATTATCTTCTCCAGAGGAATGAGTGGGTCATTTTTGATATTGTACACTCCCTGCGTACGTTCACTTCGCTCGGGCCAAACTTTTCGGGTGTAGTGATTCTGACGGTCACGGCTGTCCCATAGACATAGAAAACAGGGAAACTTCGTATTGCCCCCTTGCAATCCAGATAGTATGGCAACTAATTTAAAATCAGAGCAAACTTTCCATTGATGTTGGTCATAATGTATGAGATCGAGAAGTTCCTTCATTGTTTCATATCTTTCCTTCATGTATTTTCCATATCCGATTGGAATTGATGGCTTCGTATTCCAAATTCGGGCTCTGTACGGTGGCCAAGCATTTAGTGAGTGTTAAGGTCCAGCTCATTTGGAGGCATGGGAAGCATTCCAGGACATCGTTCACAACTTTTTGGGAAACTACAGAAGTCCTGATTACGCAGAAAAGATCAATACATTACTGCAAAAATTCAATGCCATTGGTAAGCGTTGAGTGATAACATGTATATCAAAAAGGCCGTTATGATTTAAAATTTATTCTTTTTAACCTTTAGGTTCAAATATGACACCTAAATTACACTTCTTATTCAGTCATTTGGATATTTTCCCCACCAACTTGGGCTCCGAAAGTGATGAACAAGGTGAAAGATTTCACCAAGAAATGGAAGAAATCGAGAGACGTTACAAAGGCTGGTGGGACGAACAAATGATGGCGGACTACTGTTGGTTCCTCATTCGCGAAGATCCATCCGAAAAAAACGTAAGAGTTCAAGGCGCTCGCCATTTTAATTTAAATTTTTTGAATTTACGCCGAATATAGTGTGTAAGCAATGAAGATGAAAATATTGTCGTTCCACAAAATCCTTAATAAAAACTATATTTTTCATCCGATTTTTTTCAAATGTTGGTAATTAAATAAACTATTTGGATAAAAAATAAAACATTCCAGATATTAACTGTAAAGGAAAAAAAATTAAATAAAAAAGAAAAATTTTGAAAAAAACGTAAAAAATAGGCAAATTTCGAACTTTGAGGTGCCATAACTCAGCTATTTCTTATCAGATAGAAATTTGCAGCATATCGGCGGAAAAGGCATTCGATTACCTTTCCAACGATATGCCACTCATCTCGATCGGGCTCTTCGGTTGGGCTCCACAAGGGTTTGAATGGGACCATACACCGAAAAACACAAAAGTACCGTTATCTAAAAAACGGTACTTAGAAAAAAAAAATACAGCGTTTTTCGTGTTCAGGAGGTCCCAATTAACTTATCTAGGCAAGTGGCGTTCTTGGTATTTTTCCAAATTAAAAATTTGTAAACCAGTGTTATTGAGCAGTTGTTGTAAGTTTTGCATAGCCCATTTGATGTTTGCGTGTGATGATAGTAGAACAGTGTCGTCAGCAAATGTTGCTATCATATTGTTATTTGTTGTAGGAGTTGGAATATCTGATGTAAACAGGAGGTAAAGCATTGGTCCGAGGACACTACCTTGAGGTACTCCAGCTTTTATAGAAAGTATTTTTGAATACTCGTCTTTATATTTAACATAGAATCTTCGGTTTTGTAGGTAGTTTTGTAGTATTAAGAAGAATTCTTTTGGCAATTGATTTTTTAGTTTATGAAGAAGACCTTTGTGCCATACGCTATCAAACGCCTTTGCAACGTCGAGGTATGTTGCAACGCAAAAGTTTTTTTTGTCAATATCAGACGATATTTTATTTGTTACTCTATGAATTTGTTGTATAGTAGAGAACTTTCGCCTAAATCCAAATTGGTGTTTGGGGATGAGTTGTCTTTCTAGAAGAATTGGTTCAATACGTTCATAGAAGAGTTTTTCGAAGATCTTTGACAGCAGTGGCAGAAGGCTAATTGGCCTGTAAGATGTTGTTTTTGAGGCATCTTTGTTTGGTTTAGGAATAGCGATTATCTCAGCGACTTTCCATACTTTTGGGAAATATTTAATATCTATAACTGAATTAAATAAATTTCTTAAATAGACTAGGGCCTTATTCGGCAATTCTTTTAGTAGTTTTCCGGTGATCTGATCATAACCAGGAGATTTATTATCTTTTGTTGTTTTTATAATTTTTTTAATTTCATTAATTGAAATTCTTCTGATATGAGAGTTGGAAGAGCTGTTTGGAAAACTTTGAAGAGTTATATCCTTTTCGTCCATTGGATTTGTAAAGGTTTTAGAAAAATGATCTGCAAGAACATTAGCTTTTTCTTCATTTGTGCGGGCCCATGTGAGATCAGGTTTTTGGATCGGCGGCTGATGTAAAATTCCATTATTTATTTTTTTGGTTGCTTTCCAGAGTGAGAAATTTGTTGTAGCTGATGAGCCAAGGTTAGTAAGATATCTTTGTAGTTTATCTTCTTTGTCCTTCTTTAGCAAGTTTTTGAGATCTTTTGTGAGCCTATTAAGGTGGGTTTTGTCCTGAATTGACCTTGTAGTTTGCCATCTTTTTCTTAATCTTCGTTTGGCTTTTATTTTCTCTTGGATGTGAGGTGGGATACTGAATTTATCTACTGTGTGTGTTCTGGATGGAGTAGAATCACTAACCGCGTTTATAAGCGTATCATTGAAAAAAGTTATAGAATTATCCAATTCTTCTTCGGTTTTTAGCGATATATTTGTCTCGAGTTTTGTCTCTAAGATTTCCCTGAAACAATCCCAGTCGGTTTTCTTGTTGTATATAAATTTATTTTGATTGGATAGAAGTACATCGGTTTGGTATATAAGTACCACTGGAGAGTGGTCAGAAGATAATTCAAAGCATGATTTTATATTTAGATAATCATGCCTTATATTCTTGGTAATAAAAAAGTCTAAGAGATCTGGTTTTTTGTGAATGTTTGTAGGCCAGTAAGTAGGCTCTCCAGTACTTATAAATTTGCATTTGAATTCATTTATTGCCTCTAGTAAATTTTTTCCTTTCGATAGTGTTAATCGAGATCCCCAAACTGTATTTTTGGAGTTAAAATCACCACCCACTATAAACCGATTCCCAAGAGATTTAAGGAGTTCAAGATATTCAATTTTTGTGTTATTATGTTTCGGCGGGCAGTAGACTGCAGATAATACAAATGGACCGTGTATATCTTCTATTAAAATGGAAGTAGCTTGAATATAATCTTTTCTAAAATTCTGTAATTCAGTACATTTAATGGATTTTCGTATTATTATTGCTGTACCCCCATGCGCTGTGTTGTCAGGATGATTTGTATAAAAGATTGAGTAGTTTGGTATGGCTATAAAGCTTTTTTGTGTGAAGTGGGTTTCAGAGACAAGTAGCACGTCTACTGAAGAGCGATTTAAAAATAATTTTAGTTCGAGTGTGTGTTGGATAAGCCCGTTCGCGTTCCATTGTACTATATTAAGTTTACTTAGTCTGTCCATCGAGCTTAGTTAGAAGTACTGTGATAATGTTCATCATGTTAGATACTTGAGAAATCAGTTGCTTCATCATATCTTTAAGGTCTTGCATATCATTACTTATTTGCGGTGTAGTGGAACTGAATAAAGAATTACTAATAATGGACATTTACTCAGTATTAGGGTTTTGACTCTGTGCTGTTGCTTGAGCGTAAGTCACTGTTGGATTTATTCTACTGTTTGTTGTAGGTACGTTTCGAGAATTATCAGCTTGTTGTGTTTGGTGTTCTTGGACGGTTATTTTTTCTTTGTTTCTTAGTGGTGGAAATTGCCTAATTTTGAGGGATTTGTATACCATACATCCTTTATAATTTGCGGTATGGTTTTCACCGCATAACGCGCATTTAATATGTTCGCTTTTCTGTTTGATTGGGCAAAGCATAGTTTTGTGATCTCCAGCACATTTAACGCAAACGGCGATTTTGTTGCAAAAGTTTTTGGTGTGGCCATATTTTTGGCAGTTTGTACATTGAGGTAAAGTTCTTTTTGAACGTGGAAGTTCAAAACTAATTTTACAGTGTAAAAGGTGGGTTAAAGAATATATTTCCTTATTATTTTGACTTGATTTAAGTTCAATAGAAAACAGAGATAGTGGTTTTTTTGTACCAGTTTGTAGGATATTTTGGATATGTGTTACTTCGTGTCCTAGTTCACATAGTTCTTTTTTTATTTCCTCTTTATCGGTTGAATAATGCATATTACGCAAGAAAACCTTGAAACCTTTTTGTTCTTTAGGTTTATAAGTGTAGTATTGGGTGTTTTTAGCTCTTAATAGGTTTACTATTTGGGTGTAGTGAATAGATTCTAAAGGTTGAATTTTTATTTCATTTTCTTTAAGAACACGTATTTCGTAATGACAATTTGGTAAGGAGTTTAAAGCATTATTGAGGTTATCTATGAATTGCACGTTTTGAACATATATTGGTGGGGGCTTTGTAGGTTTATTTTTTTCTGGTTGTTTGTGGGGAACACCATCATTTTGAATTTGGTCTTCTTTATTTTTATTATCATCAATAGATAATATTTCAAACCTATTTGGGGTTGAAGGTTGGCTTAACCAGTAAGATTTTAGTGTTTTTTGTGGCTGCTCTTTAGTTTTAACTTTTTTATTGCTGTTTGTGTTTTCAATAAGTTTTGTGGGTGAGTTACGAGGCCTCTTGATATGTTACTGTTTTTTAATTTCTCTTTATTTAAGGGAGTATGAATTTCATGTAACTTACTTGTTGTCATTATTGGTAAGTATGAGAAGGCTGTTGATGTTACTGTTGTTGTTGCTAAAGTAAGAGTTGTTATTGCTGAGTACGATGTTGTGGTAGTTGTAGTTGTTGGTGCGAGAGTAGTAACCAAAGAGTAAGGAGTTGTGTTATTAGTTGTAAGTGTGGGGGTTGTTGAAATAAATTGGAATGTAGTTGCAGTTATTTGAGTATCAGTTGTTGGAGTAGTACATTGAGAGCTCCAAGAGAGGGGTTTCAATTGCGATTGCGCAGTGAGACTAGGATATTTGTGGTGATCATTCGGATTGTAATCTGATGCAGATGCATAAGTACGTTTCTTGTTCCCTAGAAGTTCTATTCCACTAAGGTTTAAATTTCAGAAAAATATAGTAGTTTCATAAATATTTCAAAACGCCCCTAATATTAAACGCTAGAGCGGTAACCACTTACAACAACTAAAGACTATAATCCTACCAACATTATAAAAAATACCGCAGGCCATTATCGATGATAGCTTGCGAGTAGTAACCATTTATTTTTGACAAAAAACAAATAAAAAACACCTTTTTCTGAAATTAAAAAAACAGTTGAGTTTGACAGCATGCCACGCCCACAATTATTAATAGTTTAACCTAATTTTTTGGCTACCTTAATATGGATATATTAGCTCCAAAAAGGTGTAAAAATTTTAAAAATCGGTGACAAAAAAAAATTCGACTTTTGGCCAATGAAAAACGATTTTCAGCCACTGTGAGTCGGCGTAAAGAAAAAATTTTTAGTTAATGAAATTGATCAATCCAATATATTTGAAAAATTTATTTACTTGGCGCAAAGTAAATGACAACGGGAAAAAATTCAGTTGGCATCACATTAAATGGTTCAGATTTACCAAAGAATATGGTAATATATATTTTAAAACATCTTTAAGCGAAGAAGATGCTTTCCAATGCATAAATATAACAAAGCGAGGAATCATTGTGTTAAAATAAGAGATTTAAAAATTTGTTACGACTCGCCAATAAAAATTAATAACAAAAAGAAAAATGATCTCATAGATATGTTGCCGCTAGTGGATGAAATTTATAGAGACTTCTATAAGAATTTAACATCAGAAGATATGCTCGATTGTCATCCAGATTTAACCGAAATCGAGAAAAATAACGAATAATTATTTATTTACTTTGGAACCAACTGTTGGCAAACTTAACGGAAAAACTTAAAAACTAATTTTTTATTATGTCATTGTTATTGTCTTGAACACAGAAAAAATAAGTGAAAACTGTATATTTTTAATTTTTTTATGTTTTTTTAATGACTCAATAAAATGTAAATAAATACAAATAACCTATCTCCGTTTACTTACTTGATTAAATTTTAACAGAAGCTCTTATTTCCACTTAAACGTTATACAAATATGGTTTTCATTTTGTCAGAACATCTTAAGTCTACTTAAGCTTTGGGATAATTTCAAATGTTGTTTTTTAAAACATCTTCAAAACAAAACAACCTAAAAAACATATATTAAATAAAAACTTTTATAAAATTCAACTTCTATTGACTTAGAAAGTGGAAACCCTTTCTACATAGTGAATAATATTTTATAAAAATGCAACGGAAGAAATTTTACACAAAATCGTGATTATCTCGAAACACGATTTTTACACTTAAGATGTTATGATAAAACGACACAGATATAATATATATATACATATGTATATGATAAACTGTAAATGCCCAAGTACATTTGTCTTAAGCATTCTTAAGTTGTTTTGTCATATACTTTCCATTTGTACCTAATACTGTGTTCAGATATGAATCTTAATTGAGTCAATATTCTGTTAATTGACAATATTATTTTAAGTGTTCAGGCATACGTAATTTTCAGCTTACTCAATAATCATTTGACAGTTGGAAAACAATACAAAAAATACTCTATATGGTTGTTGTGTTTCTACGTAAACAAACTTACCTTCACATTGATTTTTTAATGATTTCTTTTGTTTTCTTTTGTTGACATTTGTAATTTTATACAATTTTGTTCACTAAACACAGTTGTGAACAGTGTTGCATTCGAAATCTTACTCAATATTATAACAATTTCGTACTTATTGCGCAATAATTAATTGAGATTTTATATGAAATATTGAGCTCAATAATGGCGTTAATTGCGATTAACGCAATTAAGGTTAATATCTGAACATGCTATTACTTTTAAAATTTTGAAATAGTATTACTGTGAGCGTCATATAAAGTCAACAGCACATACTAATAAAGTAATTATATTAATACATGTAAATAATATTATATTAGAAAATAATATTGCATTTTTATATTGTTATTTGGTAAAATTGAATTCACAAAAAAATTAAACAAAAACAAAAGTGTGTAAAAATTTAATTGATTTTTTGTCACAATAGACCATTTTTAACGCGTCAAATCAAAATAAATTCTTGTAAAAAAACCCATGTCATTGCAATAATTGAATATTTCTTAATTTATCATTAAAAGAGATTAATGGCCAGTTTTTAACTTAAAAACTAAAGTGTGTTTAAACTTCTGTTTCTGTTCTGTTTAAATACCAAATTCATTTTTATAGATCATATTTAAATATAACTTAAATCAATGACTACGTCCATTTAAATACAACTTAAGGTTTTCATACTAGCATATGATTTTGACAGTTCTGCAAATTTTGAAAATTGCGCATTGAAGTTTTTTTTATTATTTGATAAAAAAAATATTTAATAAATAAACTCGCCGCGAATAAAACTATTGTGCTTATTACACAGTACAACAGCCAATCTGGGGGGTGAGAAATTCCAAGTCAGGGTGATGGTACTAGGTCAGTATAGTAAAACCCTCAAAGGGTTTGGCGTTCGTATGTGTCAGTTTTTTTTTATGAAGTTATTGGGGAAAATTTATAAAAACGGCGATAAATGACACTTTTTTGAATAAAAACAAAAATGGGATACCTTCACTTAATTGTAAATAAATAAATAAATAAATTCTTAATTTTTCTAAATTTGTTTCATCAAAATCGGACAAGTGGTTCTCGAGTTATGTTAAACTACGTTGTTGCCAAAATGTTACAACTAAGCGAAAAAACATCAAGATAAGGAAAAAATTTCAAAGGTCATAAAAAAAACTGACACATGTTTAAAAATAAGTAAATTTAATCTTATTATATAATATTTAATATTAGGTTACATGTTTTTTCTTATATAATTTGAGTATATTATTATGATATATTTTTTCTTTTGAATTTACATTTAGTAAAGAATTTACTCCTAATCTTTTTATTATGTGATAAGGACCTCTATAGGGGCTTTGATTTTTCTTCCTAGTTTCTAATTTTACTAATATTTTATCTCCTATTTGAAAATTACTACTAAAGGGTGTTTTTTTTACAGGTTTGTTTTTCGAAAAGAGATAAAACTGGCATTTTGTGGTCAAATCTGGCAACTCTAATGTCATTTATGTTCAGTTTGGTTTGCCATTTCATCATGAACAGGTTGACAAAAGAACAACGCTTGCAAATCGTGCAAATTTATTTCGAAAATAACGGTTCAGTTCGCGAAGTTTACCGCAAGCTCCGTCCATTTTATGGTCGACATAATCGTCCATCAGAGCAATTAATTCGATTAACCATGGATCGTTTTCGCACTATGTTTACTCTATGTGATAATACGCATCCGCAGAGACGTCGAACAGTGCGCACCGAAGAAACAATTGCCGCTGTAGAGCAAAGTGTTGAAGAGGACCCGAATTAATGGAGACCGGTATAGAGCTATGATAACCGACTATTTTGTTCACGAATTGGATGGCATGAATGTGGATGAGTGTGGTTCCAACAAGACGGCGCTACATGCCACACAGCGCACGCCACAATCGATTTATTGAAGGAAACATTCGATGAGCGCATAATTTCGCGGAATGGACCTGTCAATTGGCCACCAAGATCGTGTGATTTGACACCATTGGATTATTTTCTTTGGGGATATGTGAAGTCGCTCGTCTACGCCAACAAACCAGAAACGTTAGGGGAATTGGAAGCCAACATTCGTGGCGTTATTGCCGACATACGGCCCCATATGCTCGAAAAAGTGTTTGAAAATTGGACCTGTAGAATTGGCTTTATTCGAGCCAGCCGCGGCGGCCACATGCCTGAAATTATATTTAACCATTCATGGCATAAAATTATCCTTCCAATAAAGCCAAATTGATGGTCATTAAAACGATTTTCTCAAAAAATATTTTTGTCTATGTTAATTTTGACTTTTGTTTAGCAATATTTATTAGTTCCTTAGCGTGTTCTAAAGATTTTCTTAATCTTGATTTTATTTCATTAGCATAGTTTTCAATATTATAACATTTTTCTGAGTTTTGTATTTTATCTAACGGTAATGCTGCTAATAAAATCACTTCATAAGGTGAATAATTACTGTTAACATGAGGTGTAGTATTATGTGCAAATGTATAATATGGAATAAATTTGTCCCATTCATAATCATCTACAAAGTTCAATAAATATTCGTCTAAAACTCTATGATTGCGTTCGAGTGTACCTATGGATTGATGATGGTATGGTGCCGAAAATGTTTGACCACTATTCAGCAAATTGTAAACTTCTTTAAGTAGTTCATTCTTGAATTCTGTTCCCCTGTCTGACTTTAAAATCTTAAAACATCCATATTTTAAAATAAATTGTTCAACTAAAGTTTTGGCAATTGTTTTTGCATCTTTTGTTTCAATTGGGTATGCTACTACATATTTCGTTAATTCGCACTGCATTTTTAAAATATATCTGTAAGTATTTGTCATTCTTAATGGTCCAACTGTATCTATCTCTATTATCTCAAAACTCGTGTTTGGGTTGTCAGTAATTATCATTTCCTCTTTAATATGTGTTTATTGTTTGTGTGTCGTGTGCACCCTGTTATGTGAGGTAAATGCAACTCTAAAAATCAGCTGAGGTATGTGGAATGCTGAATTGAGATATGGTAGACATATTGAAAATTGGAAAAAGCTATTCAAATCTTTGGCTGAAAAGAAAAAAAAAAAAAGATGGTGGCGGTGAAGTTTAATGGCGCGAAGAGGTTTAGTGGAAGAAAAAGAAAAAAAAATTTGAGAGGTGGACTATAAAAACGTGGTAACAGGTGGATGAAGAACGATATATAAAAGAAAATTCTAAGAAACTAAACCTAAAATTCTTACAAAACTACACCTAAAGATATAAAAGAAAATTCTAAGAAACTAAACCTAAAATTCTTACAAAACTACACCTAAAGATATAAAAGAAAATTCTAAGAAACTAAACCTAAAATTCTTACAAAACTACACCTAAAGATATGAAAGAAAATTCTAGGAAACTGGACCTAAAATTCTTACAAAACTACACCTAAGGATATAAAGGAAAATTCTAAGAAACTAAACCTAAAATTCTTACAAAACTACACCTAAAGATATAAAAGAAAATTCTAAGAAACTAAACCTAAAATTCTTACAAAACTACACCTAAAGTATATAAAAGAAAATTGTGAAGAACCTGATGTGATACTTACCACCTGAAAAAAAGATGAGCTTAGCAAATCCTACACACACAAGGAACGCAGCTTTAATAGTTTGAAGGAAGAAATAGATCGATCAGCAATCCACCCCCTACAAGTCACACACAACGGGAATACCTCCTCTTATCAACCAACAAGTGTCCACCTCTCCCTGAGGTAACAGGTATCGTGAATTGACGTAGACAGAACACGTACGAATACTGACAGCAATTCTCATTTATTTATATGCATATATATCTATATACATATTATTGATATTATATACCTTAAATATTTATATTTTTTGAGCTTAATAAAACAAGCCTAGATCTGTAAATTTAGGGAAAACACCCATTTTAAAGCTACTTTTAGGAAATTTCCTACGGCATACAAACGTCAATAGGTTGAGCTCAGCTTAGGCAGCGTTAATTTTAACTTCTTTTATCTTTTTGGGTTTGTTGGCTATTTGGCCAGATCTACCGGTGTTTGTCCTAAATAAGGCAATTGTTAAAACTTTGAAATAAGAACCTTTTTTTTGTTAAAATTTTTCTTTTTAGTTAAGTGTTGAATGTTTGAAAATTGTTGATGATTCTCCCTAATTAATGTAATAAATTAGTTAATAATGTTCTGTAGAAATAATTTTTAAAACGTAATTGTTTAATTTCAAAATGGAATAAATTTTCCTCTAGAGCTATGGGACGGTGAGTAAAAAGGGTTAGGTATTTGGCAATAGGGATGGCTTTTAAATGTAGTCGGCCGTAAGCCATCATGGTAAGATCCTAATAGGAATCTTGATGAGGGAGGGCAGCCAAAAGCTGGCACAACACCAGCCAGCGGTTTTGAGGTGCAAGGAGAGCTGATAGCAAAAGAAAATGGATGCAAGGTTAGTAGAGTACAATAGGCTGTAAAACTTGTTTTTTTTGTTTTGACAGTCACTTTCGGGCCCCAATAAGAAATTTTAAGTATTTAATAGAAATAGAAAAAAAAAAAAAAAAAAAAAAGCTGGCATGTAAATTTTTTGTATAGCTGTTCGACACCAGATTGGCTGGCAAGAACCCCACCAAGACGGCGAGCCCAGCCGGAGCCAACGCCATCATGCCAGCACCGCTAGCAATCTGGCAATATAAAATTTTTTGAGACTACTAGCAACAAAAGTCCAGCATTTACAAAATGGCGCCCAACGTGGGGCCCGAAAAGTGAAAATTAATTAGGCATTTCGACAGTAATGATTTCAGTGTTGACTCTCGTGTAAGTCCTTGTTGAGTAAATAAAGAGTCCTCAACAAATTTGCGACACGAGTAGTTGAGCAAGGAGAATCAAAGCTGTTTACAGGTAGTTTCAGTTAAAGTTTAGAGTTTAGTAAAGTACATAAAAAATAGGTTATCTTTCCCAAAGCTGTTATTTCGGGTGCCCAGTATGCTGTAAGTCCCGAGGTATACCAACTTCATAAAGATAACCCGCGTAGCGACAGTATACAGGGGGCCAGGGGTACAGTGATGGGAAAGGTAAAAATTAATTCATCGAGTTAGTGGCAGTTTGAGTCGGACTGAACGGTTACAAAACTGTCAGTTTTTGCTTCAACTTGCGGCTAGCTGGAGAATTTCCTCAAATTTTTAGTTCCTAAATAGTCCAATTCAGTCCTTAAATTGACAATAAGAAATGATCAGATAAATAATAACTAAGTAAATTAAATAAATAATCTCCAAATTCTTTTGTGGTTAGTCCTGACCCATTTAGGCTACAGTGCTTAGGGTCAGCTGCACCATATATATTTGGTAGATCATAGCTGTAGAACTGAACCATAATGAACAAATATATGCTCCATTGGTTTCTTTACTAGCAAGGATTAAAACTGAGAAAATTAATACAATTAGCTCTTTGCACAACAAAACCTACATTAATATATAAGAAAATTTTTTTTTTTCTCAAATGTTTCTTATATTTTGTTTTATATACCTTTACCTTTACCTTATTTACCACCTGAAAATCCCATAGCAGTGTGTGCATTTTGTTTAAAAAAAAAAAAAAAAAAAAAAAAAAAAAAAAAAAAAAGTTTGATTTAATTTTATTATTAATTTTTATTTATACAGATTTCTTCTAGGATTATTTCGATTTAGTGAATATATACATACATACATGTTAAAAATTTTTTTTTGTATTTGTTTAATTTTCAAAAAAAATTTTTTTTTTTTTTTTCGTGATTTATATAATTATTTGCCAAACTCGTCGGGGGTGTTAACCCAGATACACCTTTTGAAACGCATTAATCTCTTGCCTTATCTTCCTTTAAATTTTATTTTATTGAAGTTAGTTTTTGGTTTCTGGTCTTAACGAGTGTTATACGTTTAGGCTCGTGGTTTAATAAGAGTCGTGTTTTTGGTATAAGGAATGGTTTTAACTCGCTCAGCGAGAAATCAATTAAAAACTGAAGGCCTAGATATAGAATCATTTCTGAACATGGATAATGTTACGGGTTCATCAGGGACAGCAACGGGAGCAATATCAGCACCAGTTGCGTCAATGGCGAATAGGGACGCAGCTGGTACAACAGCTGATGCTAATATTACTCCTTCGGTACAACAATTTTTGTCTTTGGCTCACAACAGTGCCAATCAATCTCGTGATAGCAATAATTCCAGTGGCTCTATACCTTCTCCGGAATATAGTAGCATAACTGCTAGAACCATTCGGCAAGAATTGCGCACCAATCAGATAAATGGACAAGAAAATCCTCCCACTGTCCGAGCCGTAGGTTTAGGGGGCGATATTGTGGGTTTCATACAGAATGAATTGTCCAAGCAAATGCAAAACATGCAACTTGCTTTGCAACAACAGATTTCCCAGACTTTAAGTCGGGTGGTAGACGATCGACTAGGTGTAAACGCTCGTCCTTCAGAAGCGATCAATCTCAATCCGAATGTAGCTTCGGCAGCCCATCAGGGGCCACAAAATTTCCCTTTTTCTTCCCCACAACCTAGGATAGGACAATATATATTATCTGCCAGTCATCAACAATCATTAAATAATATACCTGTTTCAAATCAGCAAGGCCCGTCTCCTAGTTGTCATCAGGCACCAGCCTTGTCGTCTTACATACAGCCACGATACCCGATACAACCACCACCGAACAATTTAAACTTTCAGTCTCCGCCGGTTCCATTGAGTGCCGTAACTCCGGTTGAAGGTAATGTAGTGGTCCAGAGCAAAGTAGATTTGGCGAAGTGGGGCATAAAATTTGATGGTACTATGAAATCGACTAGCGCCGAAGATTTCGTCTTTCGTGTCGAGGCATTGCGACAAGATTATAATCTGACGTTTAGAGATATCCAGCGTAGTTTTCACACCTTGCTTGAGGGCCAGGCTTTAGATTGGTTCTGGAACCTTAGAAAATTAAACCCTGTGCTAACATGGGATGAGCTTGTAGGGGCCTTTTTAACGCAATTTAGGCGCTATGAAAGTGAATTTCACCTTCAAAAAATGATTATGGACCGTCGCCAAGGGCCACAAGAGTCCTTTGAAGAATTTTATAATGGCGTGTTAAAGCTAAGAAACCAACAGCGTTCTCCTTATTCGGAACAGGATTTAGTTGAAATCATGAGAGGAAATTTAAAGCCTTCGCTAGCACAATTATTATTTTCTGTACGTGTGGGCAATCTAAATGACTTCTGGCAACAGGCCAAAAAGGCTGAAAGTCTAATTACAAGCCAAAGATCACAGTACCAACAACGTCAGTACGTGCCGACACGTGTACATGAAGTAGTTTTTGAAGATGAGTTTAGAGGGGAGGACGTAGAAGTGGATGCCATAGCGGCTAGGGCTAGTTACACCTGCTGGAATTGCAAGCAGGCAGGCCACAGCTTTCTTGACTGCCCAACACCGATAAATAGGATTTTTTGTTTTAGGTGTGGGCGGGACAACGTCGTCACGCCTAAATGCCCTCGTTGCCAGGGAAACAGGTTCCGAAACCCGTCTCAAGCTGGGGGGGGCGCGGACGACCGATGTTTAAACCCAGTTCCCAGTCAACCAAATCAAAACATCAATAGTCATATCATAATTTTACAAAACCAGGAAAGATTAAGGCAAGTAGCTCGTCAACCAAGATTAACGGATTTGAAACCACTACATGTACGCGTGGGGGAGTATAACGAGGCCAAATTAAGAATATTCGGTACAGTTTCAAAACGCATTAAGAAAGCGCGCGAACGTTACAAAAAACGAAAACGAATCAGAAACGAAATTTCGGCGGCCTCACTTTATGAAGGCCAAGATACGAGGCTCTATTCTAGGATAAACATAAATGGCCACGAAATTGAGGGTCTGATTGATAGTGGAGCCACTGTAACGTGTTTGGGCCGCAACTGCCTTCAGTTTGCGGAAAAGGCTGGACTCAAAGTCCATAACTTTTCCTCAAATATTCGGACGGCTGATGGTACCAAGCATGCAATAGTGGGTCGTGTACACGCGAACGTTACGTTTGGCCAAACAACGCAGGCCATAACGTTCTACCTAGTGCCTACCCTAAGTCGAGAGTTGTTCTTGGGGATCGATTTCATGAGGGTTTTTAAGTTTTTTGCGCACCTCGATAGTCTTACGACGAATGACGTAAGTCTCTGCGAAGAGGCAAGTAATACTCCAGAGGTTCTTGCTCATGTCTTGACAGCTGAACAGCGTCAGAAATTAGATTTGATCATATCAATGTTCCCCTGTTATACCAAGAGAGGATTAGGAAAAACACATTTAGAGATCCATTCTATAGATACTCGTGACGCAACTCCAGTTAAGGATAGACATTATCCTGTCTCCCCGGCTGTGCAAAAGCTCATGTACGCGGAGTTGGATAGGATGCTAGACCTCGGTGTCATTGAGTTTAGTGAGAGTCCATGGAGCCATCCGGTAACTCTAGTCCGAAAGGGCGAGAAGAATCGGCTGTGCCTGGACGCTCGTAAACTCAATGCACTGACGGTCAAGGATGCCTACCCTTTGCCGCATATTGAGGGTTTGCTCAGTCGGCTTGGAGACACGATATATATATCCAGTGTCGATCTCAAAGACGCATTTTGGCAGATACCACTAGAATCGTCTAGTAGGGAGAAAACTGCATTCACGGTGCCTGGACGACCACTTTACCAGTTCACGGTCATGCCTTTTGGGTTGTGCAACGCAGCCCAAAGGTTATGCCGTTTAATGGATAAAGTGATCCCTGCGGCACTTCGTGATAGAGTTTTCGTCTACTTAGACGATCTTTTGATAGTATCTCCAGATTTCGAGACACATCTGGAGTTGTTGAAACAAGTAGTTACTAGTTTGGATAAAGCAGGGCTGACCATTAATGTGACCAAATCTAAATTCTGCTTCAAGGAGTTAAGATACCTGGGGTACATAGTTGGAGATGGTAAACTAAAACCTGATCCGGCCAAGGTGGAAACCATAACTCGATTTGATTACCCTAAGACCGCGAAACAAGTGCGGAGCTTCATGGGGGCAACAGGCTGGTATAGAAAATTTATACCAGACTATGCCACCATTGCGGCCCCAATCTTTGACACGCTGAAAAAGGGTAAACAATTCAAGTTTACGGAGGAAGCCAAGACCGCGTTTGATCGCCTCAAGAACGCCCTGACAACGAGTCCCATTCTTAATCATCCGGACTTCACCAAACATTTTTACATTCAGTGCGATGCGTCTGATGTGGGCATTGGTGCGGTACTTTTTCAGAAGGACGGTTCTGAGAATGAACACCCCATTGTATACTTTTCACATAAGTTAACATCGGCGCAGAGGAATTATTCCGTTACTGAACGGGAGTGTTTGGCTGTGGTTCTGGCGATTAAGAAATTTAGGCCCTATGTAGAACTTATGCCCTTCTCCGTGATAACTGACCATAGTAGTCTTAAGTGGCTTATGTCACATAAAGACCTCAGTGGCCGCTTAGCTCGGTGGAGTCTACATTTGCAGACTTACGATTTCACCATAGAGCATAGGCAGGGGAAACAAAATGTAGTACCCGATACCCTATCGCGTTATGAAATGGAAGAAGTCTGTGCAAATGTTGAAGGACTGGTTGACCTTGAGTCAAGTGCTTTTAAGTCCAGCGACTACTTGGAGCTTGTTTCTACTATAGAAGCAAATTCTGAACAGCTGCCGGACCTAAAAGTCCTTGATGGACTAGCCTATAAAAGGATAAGACCTTATGATGGAGTGGTCATTAATGAGGATTTCACATGGAAATTGTGGATTCCTCAGGAACTGACCAAGTCCATCATAGAAAAGTCGCACAATTCAGCTCAAGCATCTCACGGAGGCGTTGGTAAAACGCTCCGAAGAATAAAGGAGTACTTTTACTGGCCAAACCAAAGCGCACAAGTCCGGGAGCTCATTGCAAACTGCGAGGTTTGCAAGGAAACAAAACCCCCGAACGTTACCCTACGGCCACCTATGGGATCAGAAACGGTAACAGAGCGACCATTCCAGAGAATTTTTATGGATTTCCTGGGTCCGTATCCGCGGTCGAAAAACGGCAATAGTTATATTTTCATAGTTCTTGACCATTTCACAAAATTTGTCTTACTTAAAGCTTTGCCTAAGGCGAGTTCTAAAAACATAATAAAATTCTTAATTTCGGAAGTTTTCCATAAGTTCGGTGTCCCGGAAACCATCGTTTCAGACAACGGTAAACAATTTGTAGGCAAAGAATTTTCCGATTTAGTAAACAGTTTTGGCGTAAAACATATGCGTACGGCCATTCACTCACCCCAGGCCAACGCGTCCGAACGGGTAAATCAATCGATTTTGGCTGCAGTGCGTTCTTATCTACAGGACGATCAGTCCGAATGGGATAAACATTTATCCGAAATCGAATTTTCACTCAGATCGTCACTGCAGTCATCGATTGGAGTTACACCATATTTTGCGCTGTTTGGGATAAATATGTTCGGCCACGGAAGTATGTATAAATTAGCGCGAAAACTCAAAAGCTTAGAAGACCCTGAACTAGAAATTACGCCGAAAAGTGAAAAGATTGCTTTAATGCGTCAGAAAATACGGGAGATGTTGCATAAAGCCTATTTGCGAAATGAAAAATCCTACAATATTCGTTGTCGACAAATAAGATTCGTGCCCGGTCAGGAAGTTTTCCGGAGGAATTTCGCACAAAGCGATTTTAAACACGGTTTTAATGCTAAACTCGCGCGAAAGTTCGTAAAATGTCGCATAGTTAAACCGGTCGGAAACAGTCTTTACGAAGTGGAGGATCTTAAAGGAAAGTCGTTAGGAGTTTTTCATGGGAAGGACCTAAAACAGTAACCAACCGAGGAAATAAATAGGAACTAGGGTCAAGATTTCCGAAAAAGGGCGTCTCTGAATTTGATGGTTGCGTTTAACATTTCTGAACATTTCAACAAGCCATTCAGTTTCGGAAATTTAAGCTTTGGATAACCTTTTTGCCGAAGGCCACATTCTGAGGAAATTACAGGGGGTACTTCTCGCCAAAGATCTGAAGCACTACTAGCCTCAGAATCTTTGGTGATTTTAGTCCCTGATTTCCTGCCTGTGTTGTAGTCGGTACAGTTTAAAGCGGTATTGAATTAACTTTCTTAGCTATAAATTTATTAAAGCAGCAAATCAGTTTTTCATAATTGGTTATGATTTACAAATTAATTGTTCTTGTTGATGTTCCGACGTGCACCTATTTTAAAATTCAATTAGTTCACTCAACTTTCTCTAAAATAGACAATCCTTATTTAGGTCCAATGAACAAGACAAAAATGTCTAAAATCTCCAAGGTTTCCAAGTATCGTTTTCTGTTTCTTAATAGGGCCATGCACTTTTTCCCTCCCATCCTGGGTCCATACATGGACCCTAGGATGGTCAGGTTTGTCGTGTGCACCCTGTTATGTGAGGTAAATGCAACTCTAAAAATCAGCTGAGGTATGTGGAATGCTGAATTGAGATATGGTAGACATATTGAAAATTGGAAAAAGCTATTCAAATCTTTGGCTGAAAAGAAAAAAAAAAAAAGATGGTGGCGGTGAAGTTTAATGGCGCGAAGAGGTTTAGTGGAAGAAAAAGAAAAAAAAATTTGAGAGGTGGACTATAAAAACGTGGTAACAGGTGGATGAAGAACGATATATAAAAGAAAATTCTAAGAAACTAAACCTAAAATTCTTACAAAACTACACCTAAAGATATAAAAGAAAATTCTAAGAAACTAAACCTAAAATTCTTACAAAACTACACCTAAAGATATAAAAGAAAATTCTAAGAAACTAAACCTAAAATTCTTACAAAACTACACCTAAAGATATGAAAGAAAATTTTAGGAAACTGGACCTAAAATTCTTACAAAACTACACCTAAGGATATAAAGGAAAATTCTAAGAAACTAAACCTAAAATTCTTACAAAACTACACCTAAAGATATAAAAGAAAATTCTAAGAAACTAAACCTAAAATTCTTACAAAACTACACCTAAAGTATATAAAAGAAAATTGTGAAGAACCTGATGTGATACTTACCACCTGAAAAAAAGATGAGCTTAGCAAATCCTACACACACAAGGAACGCAGCTTTAATAGTTTGAAGGAAGAAATAGATCGATCAGCAATCCACCCCCTACAAGTCACACACAACGGGAATACCTCCTCTTATCAACCAACAAGTGTCCACCTCTCCCTGAGGTAACAGGTATCGTGAATTGACGTAGACAGAACACGTACGAATACTGACAGCAATTCTCATTTATTTATCTATATATATAAAATTCAATGTATGTATGTATGTATGTATGTATGTATGTATGTATGTATGTAACGTATAGACTCCAAAACGGCTGAGCCGATTTTGATAAAATTTTCACAGCATGTTACTGTGACTCTGGAAGGAATAATAGGGTACTTTTTTTACCACGCCCACTTTTACGCCCACTTTTTTAAAATATTGTAATTAGAGACCAAACCTCTGGACCGATATTTTTGAAATTTTCACAGCATATTACTGTGACTCTGGAAGGAAAAATAGGGTACTTTTTTACCACGCCCACTTTTACGCCCACTTTTTTAAAATATTGTAATTGGAGACCAAACCTCTGGACCGATATTCTTGAAATTTTCACAGCATTTAACTGGGACTCTGGTATGATTAATAGTTTACTTTTTTTGACCCCGCCCATTTTTACGCCCACTTTTTAAAAATTATGTAATTGCTCCCATATAGTTTTTAACAGATTTACTTCAAATTGTATACACATTATATACTCCAGGCGAGGTAAAAATAAAGATTTCTTAAACCACGCTCCTTTCACGCCCCTTTTCACGCCAAATTTTTGAAAGTTTTATACTTTTTGTTCTCTATACAAATTTGTTCATTCCAACGTATTTTTTTTATTTGGTAGTATATTGCTCTTAATACTGTTAACGTCGCCATATAACTATAAACCACGCCTACTTCATCGCCCCCTTTTTTAATTCAGATGCTTACGTATACCACTAACAATGTTTGCTATACAAAATACTTTTTTTGTAATATGTATTTACCTAAAGTTTCATATACTTTTTAACTACATACATTTTTTTATTACCAAATCCCCATTTTTCGCCCCATTTCACCTTAAATTATATTGCTTTTAATCTATATATATATATAAATGAATGTGTGTCTGTATGTTTGTGCTTAATAGGAGGCCAAACCCTTGGACCAATCTGCCTGAAATTTTTACAGCATGTTACTGTGACTCTGGAAGGAATAATAGGTTATATGAAGTTTTGATTGTACAAACGGGGGTGGCACCGCCAATATAACCCACAAATTTAACCCGCCATATTTTGGGCATTTTTTGACGTACGTCGGTGATATTTGGTACATATGGTATTGGCATAATTAGGAATACGTACCAGGAGAAAAGTGAGTGGGAACACGCCCCTTTTTAGGAAAATTATACATCGTAATATAGTCTTAACTACTGGACCGATCGTCATTAAATTTTCACAACAGGATATTCTTACGAAATAATAAATTCTTGACTATGTAAGTGGACAAAGGGGCATGGTCTCGCCTAAAGCATTGCAAGAAATACATTAAAATTAAATAAATAAATGTTTGTAAATATATAAATACGTTTTACTTTATTTTATGACGAGGGGGGGGGTAGCAAAGCACACCGGGTTTAGCTAGTATACATATATATCTATATACATATTATTGATATTATATACCTTAAATATTTATATTTTTTGAGCTTAATAAAACAAGCCTAGATCTGTAAATTTAGGGAAAACACCCATTTTAAAGCTACTTTTAGGAAATTTCCTACGGCATACAAACGTCAATAGGTTGAGCTCAGCTTAGGCAGCGTTAATTTTAACTTCTTTTATCTTTTTGGGTTTGTTGGCTATTTGGCCAGATCTACCGGTGTTTGTCCTAAATAAGGCAATTGTTAAAACTTTGAAATAAGAACCTTTTTTTTTGTTAAAATTTTTCTTTTTAGTTAAGTGTTGAATGTTTGAAAATTGTTGATGATTCTCCCTAATTAATATAATAAATTAGTTAATAATGTTCTGTAGAAATAATTTTTAAAACGTAATTGTTTAATTTCAAAATGGAATAAATTTTCCTCTAGAGCTATGGGACGGTGAGTAAAAAGGGTTAGGTATTTGGCAATAGGGATGGCTTTTAAATGTATTCGGCCGTAAGCCATCATGGTAAGATCCTAATAGGAATCTTGATGAGGGAGGGCAGCCAAAAGCTGGCACAACACCAGCCAGCGGTTTTGAGGTGCAAGGAGAGCTGATAGCAAAAGAAAATGGATGCAAGGTTAGTAGAGTACAATAGGCTGTAAAACTTGTTTTTTTGTTTTGACAGTCACTTTCGGGCCCCAATAAGAAATTTTAAGTATTTAATAGAAATAGAAAGAAAAAAAAAAAAAAAAAAAAAAAGCTGGCATGTAAATTTTTTGTATAGCTGTTCGACACCAGATTGGCTGGCAAGAACCCCACCAAGACGGCGAGCCCAGCCGAAGCCAACGCCATCATGCCAGCACCGCTAGCAATCTGGCAATATAAAATTTTTTGAGACTACTAGCAACAAAAGTCCAGCAATTACATGTGTTGATTTTGTGTCGCTGGTTTCTTTTTGTTGTTAATAAAAAAAAACTTTCGGTTATTGGTTTAAATTCTAAATTTTTTCTTTTTATTTATATGTTTATATTTTCGTTTGTTAATTTCAATTACAATTTTAGTTTGTATTTTTTATTATATTTAAGTTTATGTATTTTATATTTATATGTATATATGTTTTTTATAAACCTATGTTTATATTGTTTTTGTTACAAATTTGTTTTGTTTTTTGCACTTGTTTTATTTTATATTTGTTAAAAATAGTCAACTTTGTTGTTCTGCTGATGAGATGAGACTGTGTCACAAATTAAATGTTTTAATGCTAGTTAACCTATTACCTACCATTGTCCTATTTTTGGGACGCATTTTGAAAAATGAATATTTTAATAACTGCAACGTGTAGGTTACATGTATTTGCTAAAATAGGAAGTAAACAAAGCAGGCTTTTAGAAAATATTTACTTTTATTGATACTTTATTACCATTGATTGCCAACTTCAAGCTGAAACTTACTATCTCAACCTGTCATGTGTGCGTTTGTATATTTGCCATTGCAAAATATAAAAAAAGGGGAATAACAATTTATTTTTCTGTAAAACTTGTTTTGTTTGTTTTGTTTTATGTATTCAATAAGCAGTTTTGCGTTAAAAGTGTATGAGGTAAGAGTGTTCGTCTTCTAAATGTAAAGTCCTATTTTTGGGACATTGGCGTAAAGTGAAAAATATATTTATATAAATAATTTCTTTTAGAAATGGCTTCAAAAAAATGTTTAACCATTCCTGAGCTTACTGATTTGATGGAAGATGAGGAATTTTTATCTAGCATAGAAAATGTTGATCATAGCCACATAAATCTTACCATTATACCACCAGATGCAGTTGAGCTAACCGCCTGATAATGAAATTCTAATGGTACGATGGAAAGCCAACAAGACTGTAACAATGACCTCAAATTATAGTGACGCATTACCGGTAGGAAGTGTTAAACGTTTCTCAAGAAAAGATAAATAATATGTAACTGTCCCAATAACTCGGCTGTTTAGTCAATATACAATTAGCTTATCTAGCGGTGTCGACTTGCTAGATAAGCAAATATCCTTATATAGGACCAGAATTCGATCAAAAAAATGTTGGTGGGCAATATTTACTCAGTTCTTAGATATTGCTGTAGAAAATACATGGCGGTTATATCAAATATCGCATCCTTGCGAGAAAGTTTCACTACTTGAAATTCGGCGTAAAATAGTTTTAGGCAATCTATCAGGTGTGAAATCTAGCCAAAAAAGAACAGGTCCACAAAAGGTAGAGTTTGTTTAGAAGTACGTTATGACCGAAAAGATCACCTTATAAAACCAATAGACTGCGGGAAAAACAACAAGAATATGAAAGAAGTGTAACGTTCCATTGCATGATAAATGTTTTGAACATTTTCGTAGCCTATAAATAGGTGTGAACTCACGTATAGATGTATAAATATGTATATAGTACTTATTTCTTTGAAAGAATTTAATGGTCTCAGCTTTACTTTTTTATATGTCTCAAAACAAAACCACTATTTAGAAATTTAAATTTTATTTTATGTGTAAATGCATTCTGCCAATGTCCCAAAATTGGGACGGTCCTTAAAATCCTTATTTAAATAAAAACAATTAAAATAACAGCATAAATAGTTTAATTTGTCCAAAATTATAACAACTGAACAGCAAATTATATTAATTCTTTCATATATGAATTATGGCGGGTAATGGGTTAAGGTGCCATCAGACGGGATGTATTTTATATATGTACTGTCAAATTTTCCATCTGTAAAAGTTGTACACATCGTGTGATACATATGAAACTTTGCATATGCAAAATACATGTGGAAATACATATGTAATTTTTTCGATTAGAACACGCTCTATTTTCCTGTGACAAACATAAACAAAACAGCTGTTTTGTTTTGAAACAAAATTGTTTGAAAAAATATATTGTAAAAAAAATTAAAGAAAATTAATGTTTAATAAATTAAATTATGTTTATTATATTTATTGCAGTTAGATTGGCCAAAAGAAGCTTTTGTTTACATTTATAGGTTATGTCATACGGAAAAACATAAGCAGGTGTGATAGCAAAAATTATTAATCGTATGTAAAATGGAAATTTTGACATACATACGGAATTACATATGGGTAAGAAAAGTGACAGTACATATGTAAAATACATCCCGTCTGATGGCACCTTAAGCAATGATCAAAAAGAAAAGAATTTTAAGAATGCAAACAAAAACAAAGTATAAATAAAATTTCCGTTAATAATATAAAGGGAGGTTCTTTAGTTTATGTTAATGTTGAACATTCCGGCCTCCATGACTTGGTGAAGTTTACCACAGGTTTTGAATGGGTCCTGTAGCATCATGTGGCGATGTGTTGTGACTTCTCTTGCAGATATGGCACCCATTGTCAATATTCGGGTTTTTGTGTTTGTTGGGATGCCATACCTGTAAGTATAAAATTAGAAAATTATTAGTGTGTGTATATGACTAGGGGTTATACTAATTTGTAAACAAAACCACAATTTTTGTGATTGGCCTGGTGATGATTTCATTCTTGGTTTTGATGTCGACAACTCGACAGTTCTGGTCAGGTCCTAGGTGAGTTTTGATGATTCGGCCCATTTGCCATTCGTTAGGCGGCAAGTTGTTGTTTTTTGATGACTACCAGATCGTTGATTTTCACGTTCTCCCTCTGAATCTTCCATTTGTATCTGCGATGAAGTTCAGCCAGGTATTCTGACTTCCATCTTTGGCAAAATGAGTGATAGATGACCTTTAGTCGTTTCCAGCGGTTGATGAGAGTTAGATTTTCGCTGCTTACATCTGGTTCAGCTGGGGTCAATAATGTACTACCAATTAGGAAGTGTCCAGGGGTCAATGGGTTAAGGTCATTTGGGTCATCGCTAGCAGGACTTAAGGGTCTAGAATTAAGGCACGATTCTATACGAGTAAGAATTGTAGATAGTTCTTTAAATGTTTCATGTCCGGTATCATTTTTTTGAGGTGAGTTTTGAATGGTTTTACACCGGCTTCCCAAAGGCCGCCGATATGTGGGGCTCCAGGGGGAATAAACTTCCAATTAAGATTTTGATGACTAAATTGATGGTTTACTTGATTTTGAAGAGTCTTCATGAATTCTAGACGATCTTTTCTGAGTAGTTCTGCTGCTCCGACGAAATTTTTTCCATTGTCTGAGTAAATGAGTGCGGGACATCCACGTCTTCCTATGAAGCGGGAAAATGCGGCTAGGAACGATTGGGTCGATAAATCACTTGCGGCTTCCAAATGTACAGCTTTTGTGGCGAAGCATACTAATATGCAAATGTACCCTTTTGTAATGAGGCACGCTGGGCCTGTGAAATTTTTGATATTAAAGGGTCCTGCGTAGTCTACTCCAGTTGTAGCAAAAGGTCTGGATAATGATGTACGTTCTGGTGGTAATGAAGCCATGATTTCATTTTGTGTCTGTTTTTTGTACAGAACACAAGTTTTACAATTGTGAATTACGCTTTTAATTAGGGGTTTTAATCTGAATATCCAATATTCTGTGCGTAGGACTCGAGTCATTAGTTGATTTTCCCCATGAAGGGTAATTTTGTGTGAATATTCAACTAGTAGTTGGGTTAGCTTCAAGTTGTGAGGTAGCAATATTGGGTAGCATTCATTATATGTTAATGCAGGTGATTGAGCGAGTCGTCCATTGGCTCTAATAATTTCATGGCGATCCATGAAGGGATTTAAGGTTAAAAGGCTGCTGCTTGGTGATATTTTTTGTTTAAGTATTAAATGTTTATGCTCATCTGGAAAATGATTTTGTTGAGTCCATATGATGAGGCGATGTTTGACGAAATCAATTTCTTCTCGGGTAATTTCTGCTGAAGAATCGCGAAGATGGGTTCGGTTGTTTCCAGTATTTCTCCAAAATCGTATGACATAAGCGAGCACTCGATAAGCGCGTGATAGGTCTGAGAATCGATTTAATAGGTCTTCGCGTGTTATGGTTGTAAATGCTTTTACATTTTTAACTTCTAAGTTTGTATCGTGTGTTTGTTTTGGTATCGGCCATTGATTTTTTGGTAATTTTAGCCAGGAGGGTCCATACCACCATAGGTTGTGGTTTTCCAATTCTTGTGGAGTACATGTGTTGCCAATTTTGATTTCCAACCTTATCTAAGATTTCAGAAACACGATTTCCAGCGAAAGTGTTCCATGAACAGTGGGGTTTCTTTAACCAAGATAGCACGATTGTTGAGTCGGTCCAATAATGTGCCTTCATATTTTGAATTTGAAGATTTGGTATAAGTCCACATGCAAGGCTTGCCAATAATACGGATCCACACAATTCTAAGCGGGGCAATGATATTTGTTTAATGGGAGCTACACGGGTCTTTGAAGCCAGAAGAAATGTGAATACTGAGTTTTCTAATTGTATTCTAACATACAGGGCCGCTGAATAAGCTTTTTCTGACGCGTCACTGAAACCGTGAATTTCCACATTACAGCTCGGGCTAAATTGGATCCAATGTGGAATTTTTAATGTATTTATTGTGGGACAGTTTTTTATGAATTTCTGCCATTTTAGACAATCTGGTGCTGTGAATATAAATGAGTCTGAAGAAATATTCCATTTTATTCCAAGAGTTTTAGTTTCTGTGTTTTCTGACAAATTTAACCAATCGAGAGGTAGTAGTGTCTCATTTGGAAGGTCTTGTATAACTCATGGGTCATTTGAAGCCCATTTCATCAGGTCAAATCCAGCTGATTTTAAAACTGTTGTAAGTTCTTTTCTTGATTTAATGGCGTCGATTAATGTGTGGCCACCTGCTAAAACATTATCTACGTACATATTTTGTTGTAGAGTATTTGATGCGAGAGGGTGAGTTGATTTTACGTCTTCAGCTAGTTGAAGTAGTGTTCTAATGGCCAGAAACGGGGCGCAGTTGACTCCAAACGTCACTGTCAGGAGTTCGTAATCCTCAAGAGGATCCTTTTCTGTTTGGCGAAATAATATCCTTTGATATTTGGTTTGAGTTGGTTCAATGAGTATCTGTCGATACATTTTTGTGATATCTGCGTTGTACACAAAACGGAAGAATCTCCACTTCAATATCAGAAGCACTAAATCCTGTTGAAGTATGGGTCTTGGATACATTATGTCATTCAAACTCTTTTTGTTTGAAGACGGGCTCGAAGCGTTGAAAACTACTCTAAGTTTAGTTGTCAAACTTTCGGGTTTTATTACTGCATTATGCGGCAGGTAATAATTTGGGTTTGTGTTGATTTCCAGGGAAGAAACTTTCCTCATATGTCCTAACTCGAGGTATTCAACAATTACTTGGTCGTATTGTTTTTTGAGTTCGGGTTTCTGGCTAAGCATGCGTTCCATACTTAAGAACTGTGCCATTGCTATGTTTCTCGAAGTTCCTATTTCTTCGTTATTTTTAAAAGGTAGGGTAACTATATACCTTCCCGTGTTGTTTCTTCGTGTTGTCGACATGAAGTTGTTTGTAACAATGTGAATTCTGTCGTTAACATTCTTCTCTAAGAATTTGGGACAAGACCACAGACGGTGAGACTCCTTACAATTTTGGCATTTGTCGTTTGAGTCATTTTTCTGTGCTCTATTTGTATTTAACGTTTTTCTATTTTGTGACCCAGTTTCATTTTGGGTTGTGTGTATATTAAAGGTGTGAACTCGTTTTGGTTTAGATTTGAAATTATTGTTATTTCTTTGATCTGATTTTGTATTTGACTGTGTGATGCCCGCTATTGATTCTAGAGTCTTAGAGTTGTGTGCCAAGAAAGTGTTGAATTGTTTCCAAGTGGGAACTTTTGTTATTTCTTGAAGTGAATTTTCAAATTCCTTTAAAAGAGTCCGAGGAAGTTTTGTTGAACTAAGGTATACTAGAAATGGATCCCATGTTGTGGTTTCTATACCTAAAGCATTTAACGCCTGAATACATCCATTAACTGTTCGCTAAAGGTTTTGTATTGATGAGCCTGAGTCTTCGGTAACGTTCGGAAGGTCAAATAAAATTTTTAATTTTTCGTTTACTTGGATCCGATTGTTCTCGTATTGGGCTACGAGATTTTTCCAGGCTATGTCGAAACCTTCGTTGGTCAATGGGGCATTTGAAACTATTTTCCTAGCGTCTCCTCCGGTCTTTTGTATTAGATGAAAAAGTTTCTCAATTTTACTAAGTCTAGAATTATTTATGTATAATGCTGTGAAAAGGTCGCGGAAAGTAGGCCATGTTACAAAATCTCCAAAAAAAAAAAGTGTCTGTGTTACATGGTGGTAGCCGTACGAAAGAGATATCCTGATTTTCTTGTGGTTGCTTTGCAGCAGTAGAAATGCGCTCTTTTATATTTGTATTTGATAGGGCTTGAATTTCTGCATTGATTTACCCTAGACATGACTTGTATGCTGAAAGACCTTTTTTGTAACGATCGCGAAGCTGATTTTTATCGATTGGTTTTTCTTTTGAATCTTCTCTTATGTCCCTACACTCTTCATACGCCCTTTTGGCTTGTGACCATAGATAATCAAGTTCGACCCGAAGTACCTCAAGAGAGTGAATGTTGTTTTCGGCCGCACTTTGTGTATACTCTATTTCAAAATCCAAAAGGTCATTTATACAATTTATATATTTGTCGAGTGCCATTGTTTAATTTATGAGTTAAAATTCAAAACGATAAAAATAAGGGTCAAATTGAATCAAAAAAGTCCCTGCTAGCGATTTTATAACAAGAAGTATCAAAATTAAAATTTAATTTCCAAATTAATTAATTATTTGAATGTATTTTGTTTCCCCAGAAAATTCTCAAAAGAAGTATGGGTGGTAACCCTTTTTGTTTTATTTACTTCTTATTTACAGCGAAAAAATTTTTTAGGAGAGAACCCACACGCTAAAGGGTTTATGTTTCTCTTTTTTATCTTTGAATTTGTTACTTACTTGTTGTTGTTGGGTCTTCTTTATTTATGTCGCTGCTTTTTGCTTTGAGTCTTTTCGTGTTAATTGGGTCTGTTGTTGTAATTGTTGTTCTCTTACGTTCTGCCACTGCACTTGTGGATTGTATTTATTTTTAGAAATTAAAACTGTTAACCGTTATGAATTTTTTGTATTTAGTATTTTTAAATTTTTAAGAAAATTTTTGTTTTTGTAAAATACACTGCACTGTTTTATGCACTTCACTACACTTTATTCGGTTCGAAGTGGCCAAATGTTTATTGTTTGTGTTGATTTTGTGTCGCTGGTTTCTTTTTGTTGTTAATAAAAAAAAACTTTCGGTTATTGGTTTAAATTCTAAATTTTTTCTTTTTATTTATATGTTTATATTTTCGTTTGTTAATTTCAATTACAATTTTAGTTTGTATTTTTTATTATATTTAAGTTTATGTATTTTATATTTATATGTATATATGTTTTTTATAAACCTATGTTTATATTGTTTTTGTTACAAATTTGTTTTGTTTTTTGCACTTGTTTTATTTTATATTTGTTAAAAAAAAGTCAACTTTGTTGTTCTGCTGATGAGATGAGACTGTGTCAAGGTAAGTTTAGACGATATGTTGAATCAGCATATATATGCTGACAGGCATATGATTAAAATTAGCAGCAAATTCCTATGTCATATGTTAGACGTTTACACGATATGTTGAAAGTAGCAAATTTTTTGATGTCAGCATATGTCAGCAAATGAAATGTCAACATAAGAGTTAGCATACGATTATTGTGTTTATACGATATGTTGAATTTAATGTGGTGCTACATATGCTGAGTCGTATAAACATTTGTTTGTGAAATTAGTCAGTTTGACAACATTTTTTAATTATTATTCAACTTCTGTAATTTATGTGCAATTTTTTTTGAAATAAAATTTAATAATAAAAATATCAATAAAAAAAAACATAAATGATGACGTGGGAGGAAATTGGTCTAGATATTGCTTGTACAGTGCTGATTTTGGATGACGATGAAGTGGAATCAAAATCAATAAGACGCAGAGTTTGGGAAAAGAAATGGGTAGAACGACGAGAGGAAGAAGGTTATTGTGTAAAATTATACAAGGAATTGGTATAAAGAAATAGAGCATATTTTATTGTAAAAAACAGCAATAATATAAATAATAAAATATTTATATAAAAAATCGAGGTAAATTCTATACTAAATATGCAAATAATTCACGAAAACATGTAAAACATTTATAATAATTTACCCCCTTATTCATAAACGATTATTAAATTTAACAAACGTTTATTAAACAAATTTTTATGTGATATAAAAATTACATTTAATAATCGTTTTTGAATAAGGGGGTTATAGTTTATTTCCAGAGACCTGTGTCGATTAATTTGAACAAAGCCGCCGGCCATTATTTACATAAAAAAAACTATCGGCGGCTGGGCTTAAAGGTCGTGATACACTATCCTACACAATCGTACGATTCATTCACTGGAAAATTTTACCGATTTTTATCACACTCAAAAACAAATCGCAACAAAGTATGTCATAGGTGCCACACTATTACACAAAAAAGATGCAAAAACATATGTTTTTGCTAATGTAAACAAACGCAGTTTTCTGCCATTTAAATTAATATTTGTGTTTATTTTGTTGTTATATGTGAATATATTAAATTGTATAAACTATACAAACAATTAAAAAATGTTAAACGTCTGTCATTTAGAATCTAAAGTTTAGATTATAATTTGTGATTTAAATCAATGAGCTGACATTGTTGTTTTTTTATCAGCTTTATTAGAAAATACAACTCTGATCGCATATGAATTTGCAATATGCTGAAAAGCTTGCATACGCTTTTCAACAAATAACATATCTGTCAACATACGCAGGAAATTTGTCAAACACTAATAATATGCTGTTTACACGATATGCTAAAATTACCAACATACGTTTGTTGATATTGTTAACAAACTGTTAGCAAATGTTGTTAAACATACGTATGCTGAAAAAATTTTGCGTTTACACGATATGTAAGCACTTGTCACAAATTTTTCAGCATAAATATGCTGATTCAACATATCGTCTATACTTAGCTTCACAAAAGAAATGTTTTAATGCTAGTAAAGGTGGCTATACACTACGTGTATTTGCTTATGTATTTTTAAGTTTACATCCCACATGTTTTTCTTTATGTCTGTCAAAATTGGTTATTTTACATAAGGGTTTTAATTTTTGGTCACCAACTTGTATGTACAATTACACGTGATATCGCCATGATTATTTACACATAAATTTCCATGTCGTTTCTTTGAAAAATGCGTTAAAGCCGCTGCAAAAATTTTTGGTGGCGTCACTAAAATGCCGGTGTCAAAAATATTGATTTAAGGTTTTTCGTCTTTTAATATACAATATGTGGAGCTTGCATCAAACATTTTTAAATAATTTATATCATTGTTATTAAATTAACAAAATGAGATAAAAAAAAATATTTAATTCATCACATGCAAATTCTTCATACGGCCGGCTAATGATAGCGCAGATATTTAACCGTCGACAAATCTTTTCGCCTGGCATATACATTTGAAAACATGTGTTTGAACATAAGAAAATAGAGCGTGTTCTAATCGAAAAAATTACATATGTATTTCCACATGTATTTCACACAAGCAAAGTTTATGAGGTCACCAACTATATGTTTTTATTTCATATGTAAAATTTGACATATACAATGTAAAAAACACGTAGTGTATAGTCCCCTTAAGCAATGATCAAAAAGAAAAGAATTTTAAGAATGCAAACAAAAACAAAGTATAAATAAAATTTCCGTTAATAATATAAAGGGAGGTTCTTTAGTTTCTGTTAATGTTGAACAATATGTTTAGTTTGTTTATTTCTCAGACATTTATCACATTTGTATGTATAAGTGTTTAGGTAATCTCTTACCATTTTTCTCATATTTTTCCATACATAACGTTGTTTTAGTTTTAAGACTGTTTTTCTAATACCAAAATGTCCTGATATTGGTGAGTCGTGGAATTCTTTAATAATATTCATTTGTGATTTTTTATCCTTAATATGTTGCAACGGTTTATATAATATGATATTCAATTCTAGATTTCTGTACCTATTAGATTTCTTAATTCTTTGGTATACCTCATTGTAAATATTCTTTAAGTATTCAGTTGATATGAGCTCAAAAATTTCATCTTCGCATGATAGAGCGAGATTTTTAATATTTTGCTTATGCATATGAATTATTAATTTCTCTAGTGACAAAACGTATTTTGCAAGATCATCATCAATATTCATCACAAAAGTATTATCAATGGACTCTAAAGTACCATTCTTATTTTCTTATTTTGTTTATTTTTTATACTTTTTATACCGGTTTCAATAATATTAAATGTTAATTCGCGAATATTTTTTATATCTTGTAAGGACGTACATTCCCATATATGATCTTTATGGTGCGTTTGGGATGTGTCACTTATCTTATTTGTTTGTATATTTTCAGAAATCTTTTTTGTTTGCATTCCACGTGTTGTTACTAAAACTCTTGTTGGTTTGTTAATATCGTCTTCTGTAGGTATCATTTTCTTTAACATTTCCGAATTCAGTCTTATCCTAGATAAAGCGTCTGCATTGGTATTGATCTTACCTTTCTTATATACAATTTCGAAATCGTAGTCTGACAAATCTGTACGTATTCGTGTCAATTTGGATGAGGGGTTCTTGTGAGTAAAAAGTGAAACTAGCGGCCTGTGATCTGTTACCACAATAAATTTTCTTCCAAATAGATAGGGTCTGAAGAATTCTATTCCCCAATGTATGGCAAGAAGTTCTTTTTCAATTACAGGTTTATTTAGATCATGTTTTCCTAATGTCTTGCTTGCGTATGAAATTGGCAGATCTTCTCCTATCTTTCCCTGTGATAATACAGCTCCTAATGCATAATTTGATGCATCAGTTGTTATTATAAAAGGTTGTTCAAAATCTGGATATTTTAGAATCGGGGGGCCTATCAATTTTTTCTTTATTAACTCAAAATCTTGTTGACACTCTTCTGTCCATTCAAATGTTTTACCTTTCTTAGTCAGGTCATTAAGACATTTTGTGATTTCAGCAAAATTTTTTATGAAACGTCTGTAGTAGTTACTAAATGCGACAAATCTTTTAACTTCATCTTTATCTTTTGGAACTGGATATTGTTCTATAGTTTTGTATTTCGATGGGTCTGTTCGTATACCTTCTTTTGTTATTTGATGTCCTAAATATATTACTTCTGACTTCAAGAATACGCATTTAGATGCGTTTAGTTTTAAATTGTATTTTGACAAACGCTCAAATGTACTTCTAAGGTTGTCATTATGGTGTTTTAGACTACATCCAAATACAATTATATCATCAACGTAAAGAAACGCTTTGGAATCTAAACCACTAAGTTATATCGTTAACATCCTTTGGAAGCTATTTGAAGATATCTTTGAACCAAATGGTAACCGCTTAAATTGATAGTGACCATTACTCGTCGAGAACGCAGTCAAGTGTCTTGAATCTTCATCTAAATTTATTTGATGGAAGGAACTAGTCATGTCTAAAGTCGAAAAATATTTGGCTCTACCAAGACGATCTAATACATCTTCCCATCTTGTTAATGGAAACTTATCGTTTACTATTTTTTTGTTCAATTGCCTGCAATCCACTACCAGTCTCCATTTTTTCTTTCCATTCTCATTCTTTTTTGGTACAACTAACAGAGGTGAGTTGTATGGACTATTCGAAGGTTCGATAATATCGTCCTCAATTAATTGTTTTACTTGACTATTTATTTCTTCAGTATGTGTGTGAGGTAATCTGTAGTTTTTGATGAATACTGGTGTTTCATCAGAGACCTTTAAGTTCTGTGTATAAAAATTATTTGCAGTTAATGTATCCCCTTCTAAGTGAAAAATATTATGATAATCTTTGAAAATTTGTGTTAATTCTGTTTTAGGTTTTCATCACTAATGATTTCAATAGATGAAGGAACATCAACACCTTCTACATCAATTAGTGCAGTCAAACCTAGAAAACAAGTAGGTATGGATAAATATGTCACAGTTCTTAAGCGACGGAGGAGCCCGACATCTGCTTAAGTGTCCGCAAATTCAAAAGCTCCTAAGACCGTGAGTAATGATCAAAATAGGTTTGCTCTCCTCCAGACGGATGAGTCAGAACTACCTAAGAAGACGTTTAAGCTCCCACCAATTTATCTGAGAGAGCCCACTTCCAGTAAATTGGTACAAAGAATTGTTTCGGTAATAGGTGAAAATATGTTTAGCGTAACATCAATTAAACATGGAAATATCAGCGAAACCAAAATTCAAGTGAAAAAGGAAGATGATTTTCGAAAATTGTCCAACCAGTTGGAGAGGGAGGCTAGGGATTTATATACCTATCAGCTCAAAAGCGCAAAAGGACTCCAAGTCGTTCTAAAGCGTATAGACCCATGTGTTGATCCTGCGGAGATAAAGACCGGCTTAATGGACAAAGGGTTCAAAATTAAGAGTGTTGTGAATATTAGAAACCGTGAAAAGATTCCACAGCCTATGTTTAGGGTGGAATTGGAACCTGGAGATGTCGTTTTAAAGAAAAACGAGTCCCATCCCATCTACAATCTGATTTACCTTCTGCATCGTAGAATCACCGTGGAAGAACCGCATTAGCGTCAGGGACCCGTCCAGTGTCTTAACTGTCAAGAATTTGGTCACACCAAGGCGTATTGTAAATTGCCGTCAAATTGTGTTGCGTGTGGGGAGCTACATGCAACTGCTCAATGTGATAAGTCGAAAACTGATTCAAAAATCAAAAAATGCAGTAACTGCGAAGGTAATCATACCGCAAATTATAGAGGTTGGTTAATTTACACTCATTTGAAAGGCATAAGAACCAACAAGACGTCAGTATTACCTGATCATCCTCAACAGCCTAATTTTGCTTCGAGTAACAATTTCCCTCAATTATTATGGTCCACTAGTCATGTAAACGCGCCTAGTTCTAGACAAGTTTCTTACGCAAACGTGGTTAAATCTAATATGCCAGGTTTGGAGCAGGAACCTAAATCACAATATTTCGAGCCTAATATTAGCACTCTAGAGACTACATTGCAGACTCTTGTCCAAACTATGAACACTTTTACGACCACTATGACATCCATGATGCAGGAAATGCTGAAAATGCAATCCACTATCTTACAAGCCATTTTAAAGAAATGATTTGTTTAAAAATTTGTTTTTGGAACGCGAACGGCCTCCGCCAACATAAAAACGAACTGGAACACTTCCTGATGGATAAGCAGATTGATGTCATGATGATTGCTGAAACTCACTTGACGGCGACAGCGTACTTCAAAATTAATGGCTACGTGTTATATGATTCTAAAGATCCACGCGGAAGAGCATGTGGAGGTTCGGCAATTCTTATAAAGAACAGAATAAAACATTATTTAATGAACAACATATGTGAGGATTACCTACAAGCAACAAACATTTGTATTGAATTCTGTCAATACAATTTTGTTTTATCATCAATTTATTCGCCGCCTCGATTTTCAATAAAAGAACACCAATAATACAGCTTCTTCAATTCCCTTGGAGCTAAATTTTTAGTTGCTGGTGACTTTAACGTCAAACACACATTTTGGTGTTCACGTCTGGTGACCCCGAAGGGTCGTGAACTCTTCAACGCCATTGCCAAAATGTGATTAGATGTACTCTCAAGCGGGCATCCCACCTACTGGCCGACGGAAGATTCCCGATGTTATTGACTTCGGAGCAGTGAAAAATATCCCTGTAGAATCGATACAAGTGGAGCCTTCATTAGACTTGTCTTCAGCTCACTCTCCTTCTATTATTTCAATGCGTTTCCTTCAAGGGAATGGCTCTCCATTTCGGGACATATCTAAAACCAGAGTAAGTTGGATAAAGTATAAAAAGTACTTAAGTTAACACTGCACGGAAAATGTAGTGTTGAGAACTACCGAGGATATTGATGGGTCGATTGGCAACTTTACCGAGGACCTTCGACGAGCTGTGCATCACGCTTCCACTTATCACGTTGAATGTCGAAATAGGACAAACAGAACTTATTTCTCTAACCTCAAACATCTCCTATCAGAAAAAAGAAGAATGAGAAGAGAGTGGCAAGTTCACAGGTCTCCTGAACTGAAAGCTAGGCTACGGGAATGCAGAGATATACTAAGAAATTTCTTAGAAATCAAAAGAACGGCCTCACTTAGATCTTACTTGGAGGGTCTTGATAGTACCCCACAATCTGACTATTCGTTATGGAAGGCGGCACGAGGTTTAAAAAGACCAGTTAGAGGAAAGCCTCCTCTGCGAAATCCGACTGGTGACTGGGCTAGAAATGATTCCGAGAAGGGGACTTTATTTGTTAACCATTTGAGAAATGTGTTTACTATAAACAACTCAAATAATGCATCTGATTTGCGTCCACTCGTTATTAGACCTCCTGTACCTCTAAGACTTAGCTTTAATGATGTCCAAAACGCTATTGGTACTCTGAATCTTAAAAAAGCTCCAGGTATGGATAAAATCAGCAACAAAATGCTTGTGGAGGTACCTCGTGTAGCTAGAAGAATTATCCTATTTATTTTCAAAGCTATTTTACGCCTAGAATACTATCCTGCAGATTGGAAGGTATCTATGATTACCATGATTCCTAAGCCAGGGAAGGACCCCACTAAAGTAGAGTCATATAGGCCAATTAGTCTACTGCCGACAATTTCAAAACTGTTTGAGAAATTGTTATTGGCTAAGTTGATTCCAATTCTGAACGACACTCAATGTATCCCAAATCACCAATTCGGGTTCAGAGCTAAACACAGTAACATCGAACAAACACACAGATTGGTAAATGTGATAAGACGGTCGTTTGAAGAGAAAAAATACTGTTCCGCGCTTTTCATTGATGTTTCCCAAGCGTTCGACAAAGTCTGGCATGAAGGTTTAATGCATAAAATTAAATTAACTCTGCCTGCTAACACCCACAAACTTATGAAAAGTTATTTATATGGTCGCAAATTTACAATCAAAGAAGGCGATTTTTTAAGCCCCGCTCAGCCAATTGAAGCAGGAGTACCCCAGGGTAGCATAATGGGTCCAACTTTATATTTGATTTATGCATCCGATATGCCGTCAGACCCCATAATACATACTTCAACTTTTGCAGACGATACAGCCTTTATTAGCGTTCATAAGGACCATCAAATAGCATCACAGAACTTGCAGAAATATGTTTATAAACTAGAGAATTGGCTTGAGCTTTGGAAAATCAGGGTTAACGAACAGAAATGTATTCATATAACTTTTACATTGCGAAAAGATACCTGCTCGTTCATCAGAATAAATAATCAGTTTATCCCGCAACACAATGAAGTCAAATACCTCGGAATCCACCTCGATCGTCGTTTAACTTGGAAGTCTCATATCGACGCAAAACTTACTCAGATGAGATTAAAAGCAGTGCAAATTAATTGGCTAATCGGCAGAAATTCTACATTAAAGTTGGATTGCAAACTTTTGTTGTACAATGCAATTCTAAAGCCAATCTGGTGTTATGGAATTCAATTATGGGGTACTGCCTCAGCATCCAACATTGAAAGGGGTCAAAATAAGATTCTACGTACAATTACTGCAGCTCCATGGTACGTTAAAAATTCTAGAATTCACAAAAATCTAGGCATTCCTTTGGTGAAAGTCGAACTTACAAAATACGCCTCAAAATATGTCAGCAAACTTGAACACCATCCAAACCCACTTGCACGAGACATCCTTAACTTTAGTGGCAATGTTCGGTTGAGAAGGAGGGATACCCTTGCTTTAACTCTAGCACTGGCTGGACTTATTATTTTCTTTTAGTATTAAGATTCGAAAACTTATTGTCATTTCATTTCTGAAGATTCAATAAATAAATTAAATGTATTAAAAAAAAATCACTAATGTCAATCTTCAAGCTATCAAGTAATTTCTGAAATCTTTCATCGTTAATATAATTCTCCTTTTTTGTATTTGACTGTATTATAAAAGTGTATTCTGTTAATGGTTCAATGTCTAATTTAATGTTACTCAGAATGCCATCATTATCTGTTGTGTTCAATATCCTTACGTGACATACGCCTTTTCCTGGTATTATGGTATTGGCAATGTATATACCTGGTTCAATTTCTTTGTTTAGAATAATACTATCTTCATTTATATTTATTTGTATAGGGTGTATTATTTCTGAACGTTTTTCTATTCTTATGCTATTGTTTCTTCTAAAAAATTTATTTTATTTATTTATTTATGTTTCATAATCAATCTTACCTAAAAATTTCGTAAAGAAATCTCTTCCTGAAATGCCATTTGTTGGTATAGGAAAATTCTCGTCAACAATATGAAATCTGTAATCTGCAACTTGATTACATACACTAAATTTCAATTCTGATGTTCCTATAGATTTAATCTTCTCTTCAGTAATCCCTGTAAAACTGAACGATTGTTCTTTATCAATGTTCATTAAATGTTCATTCAAATTCTTTAGTTTACATAAAGATATATCTGCACCTGTATCTATCAAAAATGTCTGAGTCAAATCTTTGGATAAAGTTAAATTTATATAGTTGGTATTGTTGTTTGATATCTTAAAAACGTTATTAATTCTTATATCTTTGCCGGATAATGACCTTATACTGTTCCTCGAGTCACTTCCGGTTCTTCGGAGTTTTCCTGTACGTAGTGTATACTTCTATTGTTATTCTGATGATTATTTCTGACATTGTTATTATTGTGACGATTATTACTATTATAAAGATTGTTATTGTTATTATAACGATTATTATTATCATAATGATCGTTATTGTTATTATAACGATTATTATTATTATAATGATTGTTATTATAACGATTATTATTATTATAATGATTGTTATTGTTATTATAACGATTATTATTATTATAATGATGACGGTTGTTAAAATTTGCCGTATTATTGTTGTTGATATTTTGTCTAGAATTAATTGGTCTATTTGTGTTTTGATTACTATTATGTTAGTAACACTGTGCTAGTTGAAAAATGTGACAAACGGGGCACCTGGCGGGTTAACCTAATTCGGGTACGCTGAATCCAGTGGTGCTAACCGTTTTTTTAGGTTAGCTCGTTTTTTCGAAATATACCGTTATTTCGAAAATGGAGGAGGTTGCACAACATATATTGGCGTAACTCAAAAACGGTTTAGTTTATTGAATAAACTAAAAAAACCGAAATTCCGCAATGAAATTTTCTTTAAGTAAGGTTAAACTTTTTTCCAATATGCGCAGTCGTTGTAGAAACATAATTTTTTTTTTACCAAAAAAAATAGTTTTTTTTAGCAAAATTTCAAAAATTTTGTTTTTTAAAACGGCATAAAAAATTGGAAAACGCAGCTGTGCTTCTAATTTTTTCTGCAGGTATAGCAAACGAAGTTCCAAACAAAACAAGACATAAATAATTAAAACCTGTCTACAATTTTTGATTTTATTCACAAAAGATGAAATATATAATAACCAGACGAAACTTCAAAAATTAAAACATTTATTTTTGTTGTTAATTAAAGTTTAAGTTTTTATTTACAAATTTATTCTTCTTCCTCCTGCAGATTCCAACAAATATCCCGTAATAGCGAATCAAGTTGTTTGCCACTATACCAGTGTTCGAGTCTGGCTGTTACTTGGTGAAATCTCTCGCCATGTTCATCAGACTCGGCTGGTGATTGTTCATTAAATTGTTCTGCATGACAATGCAAAAAATGTATTTTCAATTACATTTTGACGTTTAAGTTTTTAAATGCGGTTAGCATATCTCGAATTAAAATTCGCCAATTTTCAGACCGATGATTTCCTAATACATTTTCTATTACTGATTTCACAGAATTCCAGCCCAATAGCTCCATATCATGCAATGCAAGTTCAAATTGTTGGTCCTTCATTAGACGACGAATGTCCGGTCCATTAAGAATTCCTGCAAAATAAAAACATTATGATATGAAATATAAATCTAATTTAATAAAGTAGCTAGAGTTCATACCTTATTTTACTTTCATGCCGCTTAATCGTGGAAAAATTCGGCGCAATTCGGTAAAAGCAATTCCATCTGGTTTCAATGCTTTTATAAAATTTTTTACAATACCCAGTTTGATGTGGAGTGGAGGAAGCAAAATCTTTTCCATCGGCACAAGTAATTCAATAATATTATTTCTATGCAATCTGCTTTCCTCACGTATAGCCCAATCCCGTGTATTGTACTGGTCGCCATGGAAACGCGTATTCCATAAGCACATGAAGCACATATTTTTAGTATAGCCCATTGCATGCCTCTTAAAAGAGCCACCACTTTTAAATCTGCGCATATTTTCTACTTGTGGTCTTCATATTTAATTAACTCTATTATTTTTTCATTGATGCGTATGTCTCTTTAGTATTTGTGCTTAGTGCTATCGGAATAGGACTTTTTAAATTAGTGACATGTAGCAAAACTGCTTTTAAGCTACTTTTGGACGAATCGATGAATAAGCGCCAATCTTCAGGATTATATTTATGTTGCATTGTTAAAACCAAGCCGCGAATGTCAGTACAACACGCGAGAGAATTATTCTCAATAGATTTAAAAAAAGTCGTAAATCGACGATGGCGATTGATAGCCCCGTATATTTGTACGTCTGGTGCTAAAATATTAGCTTGTTTTAACTCTTTTGTTAAGAGAATGCTCTGTCTTTGAGACAATTTTAGGCGTCGTACCATTATATCCAGACGATTTTGCGTGATTTCGTTGTGGTTACATGGAATCGTGATGTATGACGGTTGATACATCGATGCAGCTGCTCCACAGGTTTCAACAGATTGAATTATTGAGGGAATATCTTCTGTTTGTATTTGGCTATCCGGAACAGGAATTTAGTCAGAATGTGGCATCGTAAATTGAGCATATATTGTTGCAGTGTAAGATATAGAACCACTTTTTCTTCTGTTCATGCCGGCTGTATGATTTATGCACGCATAACACTCATCTTCAACATGAAGTATGGGATCTCTCCAAATTATTGGAACACCAATTGGCATGGCAGCTCCATTTTTTCCACTTATTTAAATGGTAAATGCACTTTGTACACACTATTGATGGTGACCAACTCTTGCCACAATATGTGCTTCATGTGCTTATGGAATACGCGTTTCCATGGCGACCAGTACAATACACGGGATTGGGCTATACGTACGGTGACCATTTTTGGGAAAGGAAAATACAGGACAAATACAAAATTATGTTAAAAATTAAAAGAAAAAAAGAAAAAATAATCATATAATATATGTATTATTATTATTATAAAATTAAGTAACAACAAAAACAAGTCTTCTTGACTAGAATAAAAAATTTTTATATATTATAATTTAAAAAAATAAATTTGGTTTTATAAACAGTCTTCTTGACTAAGGCTAACAAAAAAAATCGAAAAAAAACTACATAAATGATAAATTTAGTTATGAAGTTTGATATTTTTCCACAGAATGGATTTTTTTTAAAACATCTGGATTGTTAATTAAAAATCCTTTAAATTCTGAGCAATTATTTTCAAAATTTCATTTTGTAATTAATAATGATCTTAAAGTATTTACTTTTAATTGCGATTTTTCGGTGGTCCAATTATTATTCATTATTGAAAACACTCTCTCGATAGCAGCAATTGAAGCTAGTAGACAGAGACAAAATTCAACAAGTAGCAATATATTTGTATATGCAATCACATTTGTCTTAAAGTGATTAAAAATTTCAATCCATCTTTCATCTACTGATATACGTTTTACCCTCCATTCTTCTATTTTTTCATTATTTGCAAAATTTTTCACGCAGCTCACTTCATAAAATAAATCTTCATTATTTATTTTTAATTCATTTCTAAATTCATTTAGATAGGATAAAGTTTTTTCAATCTTGTCCCAAGATAACATATTTCGTAACAATATCCAGTCTAAAATTTCTACATCTCTAAAAGCTTTATCCCACTGATTTAGGTAATCAATGCATGTTTGGTAAAAATTTGTTATATGTTCTTTAGTTATTGTTTCATCAAAATCATTACTTTTCTGTAATTGGAGAATAATATTTTTGTCGGTAAGGGGTAAAAACAGTTCCTTTTTCCGTTCGACCAATTTAAATTTTAAATCTTTTAAAATAGTTGAAGCCTCAGGCATTGAAATATTTTGTGATTCTACATTAAGAATAGCTTTATGAAATGTTGAAGCTTGGCTATATGCAAAAGATAACCATAATTCAGCACAAGGATTCATAAAAAAATTTCGTAATATTGTCGGACGTTTTGGTTGAGACATAAAATATAATTTTAAAGCTTCAAACAGTTTTATGATTCTTTGCAAAGCTGCCATTAAAGTTAACCATCGAGTTTTGCTATGTCCTAGTAACTTTTTATATTCTATTTCAATATCTTCACATATTTCTTTGAAATTTTCAATTCTAACTGCCAGATTATAGGAAATTTCCCATATCCCAGTAAACAAATTTTTCACTTTTGGAAATGTAGGGAAAGTATACAGTTGGATTTTTATGATAATTTTGTATTAATGTTCGTGCAATGTATATGCTAAAAAGAGGACATTTGCATATCAAATTAGGAAATAAGGGACAATGTACTGTCCTGTATTTACAAAAAAATCTCAAGGGACAGCATGTTAAAAAACAGGACTGTCCTGTAAAATACAGGACGGATGGTCACCGTAGCTATACGTGAGGAAAGCAGATTGCATAGAAATAATATTATTGAATTACCACTTGTGCCGATGGAAAAGATTTTGCTTCCTCCACTCCACATCAAACTGGGTATTGTAAAAAATTTTATAAAAGCATTGAACCCAGATGGAATTGCTTTTACCGAATTGCGCCGAATTTTTCCACGATTAAGCGGCATGAAAGTAAAAGAAGGTATGAAATCTAGCTACTTTATTAAATTAGATTTATATTTCATATCATAATGTTTTTATTTTACAGGAATTCTTAATGGACCGGACATTCGTCGTCTAATGAAGGACCATCAATTTGAACTTGCATTGAATGATATGGAGCTATTGGGCTGGAATTCTGTGAAATCAGTAATAGAAAATGTATTAGGAAATCATCGGTCTGAAAATTGGCGAATTTTAATTGGAGATATGCTAACCGCATTTAAAAACTTAAACGTCAAAATGTCATTGAAAATACATTTTTTGCATTGTCATGCAGAAAAATTTAATGAACAATCACCAGCCGAGTCTGATGAAACAACTTGAAACAACAACTTGATTCGCTATTACGGGATATTTGTTGGAATCTGCAGGAGGAAGAAGAATAAATTTGTAAATAAAAACTTAAACTTTAATTAACAACAAAAATAAATGTTTTAATTTTTGAAGTTTCGTCTGGTTATTATATATTTCATCTTTTGTGAATAAAATCAAAAGTTGTAGACAGATTTTAATTATTTATGTCTTGTTTTGTTTGAAACTTTGTTTGCTATACCTGCAGGAAAAATTAGAAGCACAGCTGCGTTTTCCAATTTTTTATGCCGTTTTAAAAAACAAAATTTTTGAAATTTTGCTAAAAAAAACAATTTTTTTTGGTAAAAAAAAAAATTATGTTTCTACAACGACTGCTCATATTGGAAAAAAGTTTAACCTTACTTAAAGAAAAATAAACCGGAATTTCGGTTTTTTTAGTTTATTCAATAAACTAAACCGTTTTTGAGTTACGCGAATATATGTTGTGCAACCTCCTCCATTTTCGAAATAACGGTATATTTCGAAAAAAAACGAGCTAACCTAAAAAAACGGTTAGCACCACTGGATTCAGCGTACCCGAATTAGGTTAACACGCCAGGTGCCCCGTTTGTCACATTTTTCAACTAGCACAGTGTTATTAATTTATTTTTCCGCTAACGATGTTCTTGTAACTAGTTTAACTTTGTCAATCACTTTACTTTTCAAAAATCAAATTCCAGAAGCATTTATTTTCAAAAGTCCCGTTGCAAAAATGCCTTTGGTTGAGGTTGAATAGAGATAGACTCACATTGAAACATAAATTGGTTAGTATAGTAACCAAAGCGAAATAAATCTATGTATATCATCCCACTTACACATTGATTTTAGGTATTGTCCTAACATCATGTTTGTTTGGGTTTGATGAGATGAAAGTGGGGGCAGAAAAAGAAACTCGTTTTCTGTTTTTTGTGTATGGCTCTGTTCAAAAGAAGAACAAACAAAAAAACACATAACAAATTAAAGAGAGTGTAACATTAACAGAGTGTAACCTTTAAACTCTTTAGCGTACCTTACTCTTTGCACTCATCAATAATGATCATTTGAATAACGAGAGTATCAAAATAACGACACGTATTATGTAAGTTCTTATGTATGTTAGAAAATAAGACCTTGAACTTGAACTTGAAATTAAATGATGTGGGGATGGAATCTCAACAACAGTTTATGAATAACAAAAAAAAAAGAAATGAAAACAAGTATATTAAACAAATGCTGTAATGAAATGATCCTAAGGAAAAATCGTAACAACTGTCAAAAAAAATACAAAAATGTTTAACTTAAAATTGACATTTCGAGATTAAATGTTGGCACTGTTGCCTATTTTTTTAGTTTTTGATCGAAAGTAGCGGTTTTAATTTTTTTTTTTGCGATTTTTAGCTTTTTTTTTTTTTTGCTTTTATTTACGGGTTTTTGTGGGAATAAAAGGTGGGCAATATTGTTTGTTTTGTTTACATTTTATTTTATTGTATTTCTTATTCTTTCTCGCATTTGTTGTTTCATTCAATCAATCCTAAAAAAATCCAATACAAAAAATAGCAAGTGTCATAACACCTTAAGTAAAATAAAAAAAGCATAATTTTGAATATAAAATTAATTATTTAAACATTTCCAGATTAATATAGATTTTACATTGAAATATCCAACGGCAAAATGTTTAAAAGACAGATGGGCCCAGCTTGAAGATAGTATCTTAAATACATTAAAATACAAATCTGGCTGCTCTTTACTTCTCAAAGATCTCCAAAAAGCCGAAACGAACAATGAAGGTAAAAAACCAGTAATTTTTGTTTTTTTATATTACAATAATATTATATATTTTGCACCTTAAGTAAATAATAAATATATGTATATGTATCTGTATTTCAGAATCCAAAATGTTTACCATACTTTGGCACGCGCACAAACTTTTCCCTCCTCAACAAGCTTTTACCACCACTCCAAGTGGAGAAAAAATTAGAAAGAGATATTCTGTCGCTCATTCACAAGAAAGCTTTGCAGTCCATTCAATGAGGAGTTGGAAACCAAATTAATACTTCTCCAGTTGCAAGGACGTAGAATTCAGCCTAGACTACTTATCATTGGTGATATATGTATATGATATAAAAACCATTTATGTTTATTTTGATAAATTAAAATTCCCATTTTTAACCTTTTTAAATGCATTTGATAATTTGTTTAAGTTATTTTTTGTGTTTAATGTGGAATTCCCACAAGAATCAGAAGGTTTTTATAATTTTGTGCAATCAGTATTGTATGATTTGCCAACATCAAAAAAATTTACAAGAGTTTCTGCCTTAAAACATGAAATTTTAAATATATAAAATTTTCTTTAAAACTATTATTATATGAATTATATATGGCTATTTTCACAGAAATGTCAACCACGTGTGAAAAAATAAAAGCTGAACCCCCGTTTCTATGTTAATGATTTATTAAAGAAAAACACTTAAAATTAATTAAACTAAAGAGTCTAAAACGTATTTTTATTTCCGTGACCAAATATTGGACTTCAAAGTTGTGCAAGGTTTTTGGTCACCTTTTTAGAGTTTTTAATGGTACCTTCTCTTAGATATTTACTTCATTAACAGTGGTGATGGGAGAATACTATTTTTAATAAACAGATCTTACAACAATAATAAATTAACAAAACATAAAAATATCTGAATATAAAGATCAGTTAACGGTAAATTTTTAATTTGTTTTCATTAATATTTTAATGTCACACTCGTGACCACAAAACATCATAAATTGTCATTTCTTCTGAGTCAGTGGTCGCAAGTGTTTCGAACTTGCTACGTTAATCCAGTTTATTGATCTTAATTTATTGAAACATTAAGTTAGACCATACCATACACTTTTATATTTTTATAGTACTTTAAACTTCGTCACGTCTATCACCAGAATTTTGCATTGTGGTTTTTTTTTAATTATATATTTTACGTAGATGGATTTATTACGAGAGAAAAAAGCTCGGAGGTATAGAGAAAAATTAAAAAATAAAAAAGAAAATTAAAAAAAAGATTGCAAACAAACCTTCGAAGAACTAAAGAACGGTTGCATTAACCATCATTCAATCGCCATTTTATTATGGCCGGAAACATGATAATACAAATAGATTTTGCAGAGAATTACCGCCTAATATGTCAAAATGAAATTCAGAGCGCTCACTTTTCCTACCGTCAAGTTACGATTTTTACGTGTGTTGCCTGGTTTAGTGGCGGCACAAAATCTTTTGCAATAATAAGTGATGACAATAAGTTTCATGTTTGTTGCTTCTTAGCAACACTTGTGCAGCAGATGAAAAGTGAAAAGAAAAGATTGGCAGATGACAAAAATAAAAAAACATTGTTTTTCGTGTAATGAAGAATTTGAAACAAAAAAAGCTTCAACTAATATTCCCCAAAAAGTAATATTTAAATCAAAAAATCATCTACCCCCTAATCACAAAGAAGACAGCAGGATACTTTTCAAAAATTTGTATGAAAAAGATCTCAATTTGAGTATTTTTTTCATACAAAATTTTCTCAATTGCCTTGTTGTCTTCTTTGTGAATTAGGACCCTATTTTTTATAATTCATAAATTTAAAAATAATTGAATTCATTTAATTTACAAAATAAAACCATCAAATAAAATTCACAACCTGTTTTCTTTCATGAATTAAAAAAACAAACAGTTATTGAAAACAAAATTTTGTACAAGTATCACATTGTAAACTATGTCACGTTACATCACGTAACGTCACGAACCAAACAACGGGCTGTAGGGGATAGTCAAGAAAAGTTTCGTCAATCCAGAAAATTAAAAAAAATCACTTATAATGTTGGCAATCATGACAAAAAATATTTCCAAACATTCCGACGAAGTTCGCAGAGTTTTGCATTTTTGCTAACAAGGAAAAAACCGACTTCTATTTTTGTCACGCCACACACTGTGGCCGTGTAGTGCATTTAATGGCCTTAAATCAAGGAGGTTTCGGAGCTTCATGAAATTTTGCACACATTTATGTTAAATTTTTTAAGAATTTTAATTTTTTTTTTTTTATTAATACGCCCACTTTTACGCCCACCTCCCATACAACTTAAATAGAAAATGTAGCATAACTTCCATGATTTTAAATATATTAACTCAATTTTCATAAAACGTTAATATTATAATTGTAGAATGAGCTCCTGAAAATATGAACTTAATCCGCCCACTTTTACGCCCACCTCCCATACAAATGATATTTCAAAAATGCCATATCTTCTGTAAATTTGTAACTAGAATGTTTATTTTTCGCAAAAATGCATATAACATCTATTAAATGCTGTTTTGAAAATATGAAGAAAATCCTCTTCTTCATCCACTGTATCATCCACTACTTCATCAGTCAACGTATAAGAATGTGTTAGCAATTCTTCATTGTCATTAAAAAATCTTGATGAAGTACGCTTACACTTGTTCCACTTCTTTAAAAATTGAGGCATAAATGTTTGTTTCAAAAACCGTCTGACTTTTCTTGATTTTTCTCAGACACTATTTTATAATTCACGAAAACTACACCAATTATAAGATCAATATCTTTTTTACATTGAAAAACAATTTCCGAAAGCGTGCTGAAAGATATTTTTGACTTTTCCATTGTTTATTAAATAAATTTGCTTTAATTGCTTAATAAACACTCACTTATCACTATACCACTCCCAAATATAGTATGTATAATGTAAAGAAAGTTTATAACGGATAACGGAGTTAATTTTTAAGAGAAAAAATGCGATCAATATTAAGTTATTGATAATATATGTAAAACTCTTCATTTAATGTGGAGTAAGTTCACATTTAGATTTTTTTGTTGTTTAGTCTACGTAGACAATGTACCGATATTGCTTTGATAAACACTTTTGTGTACATTTGTGTCTGTAATCGGGACTCAAATTTAGGTTTTTTCTATATAGTACACATGCAATGAAATTTTCGTATTTCTCGATCCCAAATTGGCACTGGCTACGTGTACGAGTAGCAAAAAAAGAAAGAATGCGCATTTGTTTTTGCACGCGTAAAATAACGCATATTTTTTACTGTAATTTTTTGGTTTTTCATTGTTTTTTCGGCGGCGGGCAAATTGGGGCAGGTTTTTTTTTTTTAGTCTGTTAGCTGAGATTCTCAGCTTTAATTTGGTATATGACTCCATGTGTCGCACTGCTTCGCACACAACTAAAAGTCTAAAAGAAAATCATAAATGTTTATTTTTTTGGCTCAAAATATATTGTCAAAGGAAATTTTTTTTTAAAATTTTTAAAATTTTTTTTTTTTAATTTACATAATGCTTAATGTCTATTTTAAGTGAAAAAATACTTATAAGGTACATTCGGTGTATAGTTTATAAGTAACAAGCTTTTGAATATAACATAGAAAACTATTACATTTGAGACTTGTTCACATACTTCAACTTTGCGCTGCTCGGGACAGAAACCCAATGGAGATATTTGCATGAAATTTTCCACACATGACCTTCAGATAGTTTTTAACCATCTGTGCAAAAATCATCAAAATCGGACAGAAGGTCCAAATTGATTTATTGCCGCAGTGGACACAGTGTGCGCCACGTCACCGCCTTTAATTGCTTATATTTTATGACCTGTATGTTTGAGTATTTTTTTCTCTTTTACCAACTGTTGGCAACAGCCATAAATGTTATTAATAATCTGGCAACGCCAGACATTTTGGATTCAACGGTTTTTGTTCTTTTTCTTTTCTTGTTCTGATTATTCATGTTCTAGCGAGAGACCTAAAATATACTTGACGAATAAACAGTTTAAATAAATAATAACTAATTGTTTTAATTATTATTACGACATACAATCGTAACACCAACTGTATAGATTTTCATGCTCCACACAAAAACAAAAAAAAGTAAAAAAATTGTTAACGCTTTTGTTGGTTTTTGTCTCAGTGAAGTGTACGACTGTCACGTATGTGACTATGGAATTACCCATATGTATACAGAATTCCTAAAAGTTACTAAAAAAATTTATTAAAATTGTTATATTTATATATATATATATATGTATATACACGTATGTATGTATACTTTAGTAACTTAAACATGAAATATTATAAATATAAAATTTATATATTTACTAGCTGACCCGGTCCGCGTTGCTGGCCCTAAGCAAACATTAGTGTTGTATTACCACACGATTTAAATTAAGCTTTTAAAGAAATGTACGGCCTTTAAATAAAATTATGGATAATCTATCATAAAGATTTGTTACAGAATAATTTACATATGGTCTAGGTATGGGCTCAATCAAAAAAGAAACGCATTTATTTAAGGCAAATTGGAAATTATATTTATTTATTACTTCATCTTTGGGGCCAGCGGATATACAATGTTGTTTGTTTTTTTGGCGTGCCGTGTGGAAAACATAAATTTTCCAAAATTAAGCCAGCAATAGTTAATGATGTGACTCTTGCTTTATTGATGGCAATAGTACAGGTAAGACGCAAAGGGAATTGGAGCCGCTTGAATTGGAATGGTAAATCGTTGCAAATCATCCGAATTCGTGGAATAAGTACATCTTCGCCTTTGAATATGCCACCGATGATTGTTGCCTCGATTAAATTTGGTGAGCAGTTTTTGATGGTCAATGTAGTTCCGTTGCATAACTTTGATGCGTTTAAGTTGCGAATAAGAATTACCGGTGATCCAACGTTTAATGTTAGCACATGCGGTGGCATTCCGGGTGGTTCCAATGAATTTAAAAATTCAGTGGGCTTGTTCTTCATACATTACTGTATCGATCGATTTGTATTTGATTAATTTGCCGTGCAGTTTCAATTGAATTTGCTCATTGAGCTTGTTGGCATCGTAATTTGTTGGTGCCAAAATTGCACGTTCCCACAGCCAATCCGATTTTTTGTAGAAGATTGTTAGACTTGGGAAAACCTTGTCGACAACGGCTTGAATATTCATTTGCATTCGACAAAAGTTAGGCGAGAACGAAATCTCGTTCGTGGCGCGATTAATTGGAATTTTTCCATTTCCGATGTCAAAAAGTTGTTCTGATAATGTTTGTGCAGACGGGTCTTGCAACAAATGTACACGCATGTTCGTCGATAGCGTGATTTTCTCGACTCGGTTCCAAAGATATGAAGCTTTCAAGCATGCGTTCAGTTCATCTGCGGTCATTGATAACGGGCAAAGTTTGACGAAAATCACCAACAAAAAGAATAAGAGCGCCTCCCATCGGTTTGTAGTATCCTCGAAAATCACGTAGAGTCCGATCAAGCGCTTCGAGCAATTTGTTTGAATGTACCGTTATTTTTTTATCAGCGTTTGAAAAAAACTCACAAATGTGCACAAAATGTAGGTATCTTAAATGCAAGGGTACATAAAGTTTTTTATCATCGATTGATGATATAATATTATTTTTAACTTATTGTATAATGTTGCACCTTAGTAAGCGCGGAATATCTTCTGTTATCGAATGATGTAAATATTTTGTAAATAAACCGAAAACTCGGATTTTTGAATGCAACATTTCGAAAGTTTTAAAATTTTGATATTGGATCGTTAATAACATAAGTTTTTTGCAAATATCTTCGGAACTACATAACCGATTTAAGAGTTTGATATCTCGTTTTGAAAAACATGCCAACGGCTTTGAAAAAAATGAAATAAAATAAAAAAAGCAAAATATATGTATTTATGCTCGTATGTCATTGGTGATGCAATATGAAAATTGGATTTTGCCACGCCCCTGCGCCCGCAGACTGAAAAACCATGCCAACATTAATTTTTTTATTTTTACTTCGCCTTCAGTAAGATGTGGATACAATCTGTATGAAGTAAATCTGTAAAAACCCATGCAGAAGCAATTAATCAATTAAAAAAAGTGGGCGTTAGAGTAGGTGTGGTCGTACCAATGGTGGTAATTTGACCTTACCACTGAGATATCACAACCCAGGCGATTCTCCGGTGAACTTTAATGCACCGCAATGGTTGCACACAATATCCATTGGGCCAATTTGAACGGAAGGATGCGAGCTGTAGTCAAAAGTGCAATCGTAATGAAACGCTACTCGATTCAAATCAACACTTGAAGCACTTCTTCTTACGCGTTGATTTAGATTTTCACGTTGTTGAATTGCTTGATTTAATCCATGATTTCTCATTGCTAATCGAGCCGTTTCATTTGTCGCTTGTCTTTCTTCTTGTGTTTGCGTTACGCGAAGTCGGGCCATACTAACACGGCGCTGATCTCGTGCGATTTCTTGTTCATCCGTATTTAATCGATTGGTAATATTCCGATTTGTAATTGAATTACGGGTTCGGTGCGAAAAATCAGATCTTCTGGGTCGCGGCATTATGAATAACACTGAGAAATTAATGTCACAAAATCATTTAAGGAACTTACCTTTTGAAATCACTTTTAAAAAAGGTTGAAAATTTTTAAATACTACTAAAATAAATCAGGTGTCAAAAGTTTATACACACAACGCCATCGACTGGCAATAGCAGAATCAGAATTTGTGTTTGTAAAAAAAAAATCAACAAAAAAGTTTTCAATCAAATTAGGTGGAAAAACAATTGTCGTAAAAACTGTGATATACAAAAGAACAACATTTGATTTTTGGATTTTAGAAGATAATAATTAAAAGTAATGGGTGATACAATTTGAAGTAAGTCTTTTAAAACCCTTGTAGAATTGATTACACAATTTTAAAGCAGGCGTGGTCGAATTCGGCTGTACACTGCGGGCGTTGCTACGGCATCAATTTAAAAAAAAGTAGACGGTCAAAAAAGATCGCTAGAGATGGGACGTGAAAGGAGGCGTGGAGTATGAATCTTAATTTTTGATCTCGCCTAGAGTAAAGTCAATATGTTAAAATCAGAGTAGAATCAATTACACACTTTAAAAATAAGGCGTTAAAGTAGGCGTGGTCGCAAAAAAGAAGTATTCTATAAATTTCAGGCAGATCGATCCAGCGGTCTGGCTTACCTGGCAAGCGTCTTACATGTGATGGGGCGTAAAAGTGGGCGTGGCACATACAATTTTTATTTCTACCTCGCCTACAGTAAGATGTATATACAATTTGAAGTAAATCTGTAAAAACCCATTTCAGCTAAGCTTCGTTGCGAGTGGATGTGTTTATACAAAACGGCGTCAAAAGTGCTTATTAACTATTACAAAAGTGTTCATAAAAATAATTAAAGACCAACATTTAATAGATCTCAAAAAAATCTATCAGCAGTGTTAAAAAAAAGCTAAAAATAAAGCTATACATATACTGTCTTTTGTATTAAAATTTATAATTATAAATATATTGTAACTTTTTTCTTTTTTAAAGTATACATAAAACCATATATAAGAGACAAAAAACAGAAAAGAGATAATAATGAGTTGGAACAACAATAATATTTCGTGTAATCAGTGCAGCTCGAACATATCAACAACAAAATATGTAAAGTGTTACAAATGTAATTCTTCATATCACTTCACCCCCTGTTGCTCCTTATCTGAAAAAGTGTACGACACCATGCAAAGTGATAAAAAGGAAGATTGGAGATGTCATCGGTGCAAAGTACGAACCAGGTCTGAATCGAACAACGCTTATCAAACCCTAGTGTTCGAAGAGATATCCCAGCAAAAAAAAACAGAGAGAAGATGATGAAGAAAGTAATAGCTCGAGAAAAAAATTTAAAGATACACTGACATTAAATTCGGTAAATTCAGGATTGTTTTCGGTGCAATCCGAATTGAAAGAGATAAAAACATCAATCGAATCACTAAATAATACAGTTAGTATAAATAATGCACAAAACTTAAATATAATACACGAATTAAAAAACTCCATATCAACAATGGCCTCATCCGTAGCTACACTGGCCGCACAAGTAAGCGAGTTGTATGAAAGAGAAGCCAAACAAAATCAAAAAATTAATCAGTTAGATACCGCAGTAAACAAAATAGACCAAGCATTAATAGCAAATAATATAGAAATAAAAAACGTGAATAATCCAGAGATGAGTGCAAATGAAATAATAAAAACAATTGCTGCCTCAATAGATGTAGAAATAAATAACAATGACATCAATAATGCTTATTGTATCAATAAAGCAAATAAAGCAATAATTGAGTTTACAACCTTAATTAAAAAAAAAGAATTCATGAGCAAAATACAACAGCACAGAATTGATGCAAGCATTGTTAACAAAGATAATAAAGAAAACAAATTTATCTACATTAATGATCACCTTACGGCTTTCAATAGACGTTTGCTACGGTCCACTAAAACAAAAGCTAAAGAATTTGGGTGGAAGTTCGTATGGGTTCGCAGTGGCATGATATGCGCAAAAAAAAATTAAACCTCACCATTAATAATAACGCTGTGCTAGAATTTGACACTTTTTTCTTGTGACAAACGGGGCACCTGGCGGGTTAACCTAATTCGGGTACGCTGAATCCAGTGGTGCTAACCGTTTTTTTAGGTTAGCTCGTTTTTTCGAAATATACCGTTATTTCGAAAATGGAGGAGGTTGCACAACATATATTCGCGTAACTCAAAAACGGTTTAGTTTATTGAATAAACTAAAAAACCCGAAATTCCGCAATGAAATTTTCTTTAAGTAAAGTTAAACTTTTTTTTTTTTTTGACCAAAAAAAATGTTTTTTTTAGCAAAATTTAAAAAATTTTGTTTTTTAAAATGGCATAAAAAATTGGAAAACGCAGCTGTGCTTCTAATTTTTTCTGCAGGTATAGCAAACAAAGTTCCAAACAAAACAAGACTTAAATAATTAAAATCTGTTACAACTTTTGATTTTATTCACAAAAGATGAAATATATAATAACCAGACGAAACTTCAAAAATTAAAACATTTATTTTTGTTGTTAATTAAAGTTTAACCCCCTTATTCAAAAACGATTATTAAATTTAACACACGTTTATTAAGACAGATTTCCATATAAAATTTGCCTTAATAAACGTTTGTTAAATTTAATAATCGTTTATGAATAAGGAGGTAAGTTTTTATTTACAAATTTATTCTTCTTCCTCCTGCAGATTCCAACAAATATCCCGTAATAGCGAATCAAGTTGTTTGCCACTATACCAGTGTTCGAGTCTGGCTGTTACTTGGTGAAATCTCTCGCCATGTTCATCAGACTCGGCTGGTGATTGTTCATTAAATTGTTCTGCATGACAATGCAAAAAATGTATTTTCAATTACATTTTGACGTTTAAGTTTTTAAATGCGGTTAGCATATCTCCAATTAAAATTCGCCAATTTTCAGACCGATGATTTCCTAATACATTTTCTATTACTGATTTCACAGAATTCCAGCCCAATAGCTCCATATCATGCAATGCAAGTTCAAATTGTTGGTCCTTCATTAGACGACGAATGTCCAGTCCATTAAGAATTCCTGCAAAATAAAAACATTATGATATGAAATATAAATCTAATTTAATAAAGTAGCTAGAGTTCATACCTTATTTTACTTTCATGCCGCTTAATCGTGGAAAAATTCGGCGCAATTCGGTAAAAGCAATTCCATCTGGTTTCAATGCTTTTATAAAATTCCAGGTATACCTGGAACAGGTAGAAACAGAAATCGTCCCGGCTTTAGTTTTTTTTACAAATTATGTTCATGAAGGTCTTGACAGGTACTTTGATAAAAAAAAATTACAGTATAAATAAGAGTTCCTCAACCCCTTGAATGTCATATGGAAAAGATTTTGCTTCCTCCACTCCACATCAAACTGGGTATTGTAAAAAATTTTATAAAAGCATTGAAACCAGATGGAATTGCTTTTACCGAATTGCGCCGAATTTTTCCACGATTAAGCGGCATGAAAGAAAAGAAGGTATGAAATCTAGCTACTTTATTAAATTAGATTTATATTTCATATCATAATGTTTTTATTTTACAGGAATTCTTAATGGACCGGACATTCGTCGTCTAATGAAGGACCATCAATTTGAACTTGCATTGAATGATATGGAGCTATTGGGCTGGAATTCTGTGAAATCAGTAATAGAAAATGTATTAGGAAATCATCGGTCTGAAAATTGGCGAATTTTAATTGGAGATATGCTAACCGCATTTAAAAACTTAAACGTCAAAATGTCATTGAAAATACATTTTTTGCATTGTCATGCAGAAAAATTTAATGACCAATCACCAGCCGAGTCTGATGAAAATGGTGAGAGATTTCACCAAGTAACAGCCAGACTCGAACACTGGTATAGTGGCAAACAACTTGATGCGCTATTAGGGGATATTTGTTGGAATCTGCAGGAGGAAGAAGAATAAATTTGTAAATAAAAACTTAAACTTTAATTAACAACAAAAATAAATGTTTTAATTTTTGAAGTTTCGTCTGGTTATTATATATTTCATCTTTTGTGAATAAAATCAAAAGTTGTAGACAGATTTTAATTATTTATGTCTTGTTTTGTTTGGAACTTTGTTTGCTATACCTGCAGAAAAAATTAAAAGCACAGCTGCGTTTTCCAATTTTTTTATGCCGTTTTAAAAAACAAAATTTTTTAAATTTTGCTAAAAAAAACTATTTTTTTTGGTAAAAACAAAATTATGTTTCTACAACGACTGCGCATATTGGAAAAAAGTTTAACCTTACTTAAAGAAAATTTCATTGCGGAATTTCGGTTTTTTTAGTTTATTCAATAAACTAAACTGTTTTTGAGTTACGCGAATATATGTTGTGCACCCTCCTCCATTTTCGAAATAACGGTATATTTCGAAAAAACGAGCTAACCTAAAAAGACGGTTAGCACCACTGGATTCAGCGTACCCGAATTAGGTTAACCCGCCAGGTGCCCCGTTTGTCACAAAAAAAAAGTGTCAAATTCTAGCACAGTGTAATTATTTCTATTTTTGCTATTCTGTCTATTTCTATTGTTTGAAAGGTATTGTTGCTTTCCAAGTTTGAATTTAATAAAAGACAACTTTTATTAGCAACAAAGTAATTTTATTTATTTAATATTTTTAATATTTAAAAAATCACAAATGAACCGCTTTAAAACAATTTGTTTTTTACTTCTTCAAACTTTAATATTAAAAGAACCGAAAACTTCTCTTGTTTCCCTTTTTAAGTAAATGACAAGAATGTAAAATTCCGTTATTAAGCAATATCACAATAAGTTAGAAGTTATGAATATAGCATACACATATAAATATGTAATTACATATTTACTACATATAAGTATGTAAGTACGTGTGTATGTTTATAATTGGAGTGAGAATAAAAACATAAAGTAAATAGGAAAATAAAAGACATTAGGGTGGCGGCGGTAACATTCCCCCCTTCGTAAGCGAATTATGGGGCCATGAGCTTGCCATCTTCTCTATTACCGACGTCTAGAACAGCTATCTTAGCTACGGGCCTATCCAATGTGGTTGTACTCGTTTTGACTTTAACGCGACAAACTTGACCATCATTTGCTGTAGTTGTCTTTATAATGATACCCTTGGGCCATCTATTTCGGGGAAGTGTATCGTCAACAATAATCACTATATTACCAACGGATGGCGGTTTCACCTTCTAGAACCACTTGCTACGCCGGACTAACATTGGACCGTACTCACGAACCCATCTGCTCCAGAAGTGATTGGCGAATTTTTGTGTCTGATGCCATCGCTCACGGAGATCATAATTGGTTTCACACAGGGGCTTGCATCCATCTGAATGCACATGATGCACGAACTGGTGTCTAGGCTGTGAGCGACTTCAATATGTATCGCACGAACTGTCAAACATGTGAAAACAACACCCCATCTTTTTCACTACGTCTACCTACTGCTACATGTAAAGGGTCAAAAAAATCGATACCAACGTACGTGAATGGACGCTCATAAGAGCGCAATCTTGCTGCGGGTAGAGATGCCATTAATGGAGGATGTGGATCTGCTGACTCGTTCTTACAGTGTTGACATTTTCTTTGCATACTTTTATAAAGTACTCTTAACTTTGGGATATGAAATGGTTTTTCTTGAAATATTTCCTCGAAAATAAAAAGACGGGGTTAATTAAATTTAAATATAATTCATGGGTTTATTTTCAGTTTTTCTTTTCTTCTTTGTACACGTACCGTACTTGTTGGGGGTTTTACAAACAATAACAAATAATAAATCAGTATACATACAGCATCAACACAAAATAACAATTTAACTTAACGAAACAATTAGCAATCCTATGAACAATGATTGGGGGACATTTATACTATGCGCGTAAACATCCCGCCCCCCTTGCTATACTGCAACAAAGAGGGCTAAGGATCACGCGGGTCGAGCGTTCATAACATTTATGACAATGGTTGTCGTATCCTTTAACTTTGATGGCCTGGGTTGAACGGCGTGCTGTGTTTGTTGTTTATGTTGCTGTGGTTGTTGTGGTACGTGTTGCTGGCAGCAGTGTTGGCATGTGTCTCAGAGAAAGAAGGACCTTCAATGGGTTTACGATGGATCTCAAGGCGGCGTGATACACTCGACATATTCTCTATAGGGTAAATACAAAATAAAGGAGAGAAAAAAAAGAAAGAATTAGTGGGTTTCTGAATTGGGTAAGAGAACAAGCTTCACGATGGGTCGAGTAAAAATTCCTGAAGCTGTTCTCATGTCCGCTGTGCGGACCTTAGAGTCATGTCCAACATGAATCCTCTCTATTCGTCCTAGTCGCCATTCACTAGGGGGTAAATTATCTTGACGAATAATCAGTAAATCACCTACTTCAAAATCTTTCTGGGGGTATTTCCATTTTACATGACGATGATCTATAAAAGGGTTCAAAGTGAGCAGGCTGCTCTTTGAAGGCACGGGCATACCTTTTGAAAGCTGAGTGTATTCCGGTATAAAGTTCCGCTGACACATAAGAACCAAGCGATCTCGGGTGAATTTCATTTCTGACTGGGTTAAAATCAAGGTATCATACGAGCATTTTTGGTTTCTCAAATGCTGTAAACACCTGAACAAATACGAAGTAATTCGCATTGCACGCGATAAATTTGAAAATCGCTCTAATATGTCATACGGGCGTTCGAGCTGAACTGAAAATGACTGAACTTCAAGGTGTTGGTGGTCGATAGGGGGGTGACGCGGCCAGTACTCACGAGGTTGTCTTAACCATACAGGGCCATGCCACCAAAGAGAATTATTTATTAACTAATTCTTGCCAAATCGGCGGGGTTGTCCTTGGAATCCACATGTGACCAATTTTCATTAACAACTTTATTCACAATCAACGCTACTCTGTTTTTAACAAAGATTGGCCAATGGCACAGGGGTTTTTAAGCCAGGATAACACTATAGTAGAATCAGTCCATAGATAAACCTTTCTCCTGTCTAGATTTAATTCGGAACATAATGATTCTACCATTTTTGCCATCAAAGCCGCTCCACACAATTCTAATCGGCGTAATGTTTCAGTTTTCACGGGAGCTACCTTTGTTTTTGACGCTAGCAAATGCGTCGTGATCGATGAGGACGATACATTTCGAATGTATAGAGCAGCGCCGTACGCCTTTTCAGAGGCATCGCAAAACGCATGAAATTCCATTTCATTTTCGGGGAGAAAATCAATCCATCTTGGAATGTTAATTTTCTCGACATTAGGGTAGTCGTTTAAAAATGCGCTCCATTGAAATAGGGTTAGGGGGTTCAAAACTTCATCCCATTCTATCTTGTATTTCCAAATTTGTTGCATTATTATCTTAGCCACAATGATTTTCGGTGGAAACCACCCGGCTGGGTCAAACAACTTCGCTATTTGTGACAGGACACCACGTTTCGTGACAATATCCTGGCGTGGCTGCGATGCAATTTTGAAAAAGAAACAATCTTTAGTCGCATCCCATCGCAAGCCTAGGGTTTTAGTAGTACTGGCATCCGAAAATTTTAAGAAGTCTGCATCAAGCAGATTCTCACGGGGTAAATCTTCCAAGAGTCGTAAATGATTGGCCGTCCATTTTCGCAAAACGAATCCAGCTGAGCCAAGAACATGGGTTAGTTCATTACGTCTCTTGAAAGCGTCTTCTAGCTCATGAGAGCCAGCAAGCACGTCATCAACGTACATTTGGGTTTTCAAAATTTCGGATGCCGCAGGACTCTGGGGTTTACAATCATCAGCCAATTGTAATAGAGTACGAATCGCTAAGTACGGTGCACAGTTTACTCCAAACGTGACCGTACTAATATTTTTTGATATTGGGTTTGATTGGGATGAACAAGTATCTGGCGATACATTTTCTCAATGTCTGCATTAAAAACGTAACGGAAAAATCGCCAACGCAGCAATAAAATAGTAAGATCCGTCTGTAAAACAGGACCAGGGTATAGAGCATTATTAAGGCTCACGCCATTGGAGGAAGGGTTTGAAGCATTAAATACGACTCTGAGTTTCGTGGTAATGCTATCGGGTTTAAACACTGCGTGATGGGGTAAATAATAATTATTCGCAGTGGAAACTGGGGTTTTGACGGCTTTTGCATGTCCCATTTCAATATATTCACGAACTACATTGTCGTATTGGGATTTTAATTCGGGGTTTTTCAACAAACGCGTTTCATTTCGCACAAACTGGGAAAAGGCGTTTTTACGAGAATCTCCTAATACCAATTCATTTGAAAATTCTCGGCGAAATGGGAGAGAGACAACGTAACGGCCATCGGGGTTTCTAAAAGTGGTGGTACGGTAAAGTTCCTCACAATATTTATCGTCTTCAGATAACTGTGTCGCTTGTGGAACTTCTTCAAGTTCCCAAAAACGCGATAGTTGAGTGTTCAACTCGAGATGGGTACAAAACGATGATATAGAGTGTAAGGGTCGGGGCTGAATAACTTCACCAGTAACTATCCACCCGAACACGGTTCTCTGGGCGATCAGGTTGCCATTTGGATGTATTCTGACATCCGTAGTTAAAATTTTAGGATAAACATTTTCTCCAAAAAGTATATCCATACGGGTACACATGACGTCGGTCAGGGTAATGTCGGGGAAAGTAGAGGTTACAATATCAGAGATATTAAACGAGGGCAACCGACCGGTAATTTTCTCAACAACGTATGCACTAATTTTTATTTTGAAACCGGGGTCGATCGGCGAACCAACCGTGATAGTGCACATTGTAGAGGTTTTGCCAGCTAAGCAATCCATCATTCCAGTGACACTTGTCGAAGGCACGGAAAATGTGGGAATAGCAAGCTTCCTTTGTAACCTCCTTGAAATAAAGGTACCTTGCGAACCAGGGTCAACTAAGGCTCGAGCGGCACATCTAATGTCGTTTATGTGCACTATACACACTGCTGAGCCCAAAAGGACTGCTGAATTGGGGTTCGACTTGAGCTGTGCGGAATAAGTTTGCAAATTATGAGCCGCGGTAGAAGTTGATGGGGCAAAATTAATCGGGGGTTGAGAAGGACTGCTAGCTGGATTGGGGTTCAAATGAACGGGGGGTTGAGATGAAGACATAGTCGTACCATTGGCTATAGGGAGCTGGGGTGAATTACTGGCAGACATATTTGACTTTACATCTCTATGAAGCAGGGAGTGGTGCTTTTGTTTGCAAAGTGAACACACATGAATACTTTTACAATTCTTGTACTCGTGGGAGGTTGCCAAACAGTTCGAACAACACTTTAGTCGTTTCACTATTGACATTCTTTCATCAACATTTTCACTCAAAAAACTGGGGCATAGTCTAATAGGGTGAGCACCTTGACAAAGGAAACAACGACAAACATTTGGTGTTTGCCCAGTTTGGGTCGCAAAACTTTGAATCTGTCTATTTTCATGTGACGATTTTTTGGCAGCATTTAAATTAGGGGTATTTCGGGAACTAGCAGTTGTGGAGTTTTTGTTCGAGTTTTGAACGGGGTTTGAATGGGACTGCCTTATGTCAGAAATTGACTCGAGTGTTTTAAAATGCGCTGTTAGAAAAGCGTCCATATCATCCCATTTAGGGGAATTTTTAGAAAGTCTTTTGGACTGTTCCCATAGACTCAGTGTATTTTCAGGTAACTTTGTAGCACAAATATACACCAGCACTACGTGGTAAAATATTTCAGGGGTTACTTCAAGTAATGACAAATTTGTAATGCACTCGTTTATCGTTCTTTGCAAATTTTTAATAGTCGATCCTGATTCTTGTGAAAGCGGTTTAATATTCAGTAGGGCTCGAAGCTGTTAGTTTATGAGGGCATCTTTGTTCTCATATGTGTCAACCAACCTTTTCCATGCGATTTCATAGCCATCGTTGGTAAGTGGCACAGTTTGTATGGTATCATGTGCATCCTTTGCAGTTTTCTGCAACAGGTAGTCCAATTTTTGTACTGGGGTTAAACGGGGATTATTACCATACAAAGCTGAGAACATATCTCGAAATGAGGGCCAACTCTTATAGTCACCATAGAATATTGGGGTGTCGCACGGAGGTAAATTAATCATTGGCGCAGACTGCGCAATTGACCTTTCGAACTGTGTCGATAATCTAAGTCGTTCTAGGTGACCTGTTATAAGAGATATCCCCCGGGTGTATGTGCCGTAAGACTGAAAGTACTTGGCTTTCTGTTCGATAATCTGGGGATCATTCAACCTTTCGGCCTCAATTAACACGGAGTCATAAGATAGCCGAACAGCTTCCCATAACCGTTTGAGCTCTTCCTCATGACTACTTAAAGCACCGAGTTGGTGTTCCACCACGGGTATACTGGCAATATATGTCTCAAAGTCTGCCATACGGTCGGCATTGCGGATTAAAGTAGTCAAATCCATTCTTGATCTCAATCGATATGGAGAAATTTTCATAAAAATTATTTACAAAACGCGAGTAAAAATTTAAGTCCAACGTGAGGAAAAAATCAGATAAAAAATTTGCTTTTTCTAATAGAGAAGAAACGATAACGAAACTGCGGGTAAAAATAGATAAATCTATCCAATTTAAAAAAAGAGTAACAAATTCTTTCAGGCGAAATAAAATGTATAAAATAAATTTATAGAATAAAATTATATATATACTGGGTATAATATATTCAACAAAGCGAATTTTTGACACTCGAAATCCTTGTTCAATACAATGGGTAAATATCACGTACAATATATATATATGTATATATATAAAATCGGGTTAAATTTGTGATATTAGGAAATAAAATCGGGTTAAGTTTCACTTAATAAGGAATTCCGTAAGTGTAAAAACAACTTCGTTAAATTAAAAAACAGAAAAAATCTATTAAAAAACACTTGTGCTGCTGCAAAATATTAACGGGTACCCACTATGGGTAAATCGAATATTATATATGCACTAATAAATTATTCGTTTATAGCGATTAAAAAATGTATTTAATTAATTACTTAAATTTTTAGGGCAAAAAAATTAATAAAAAAGTAAAAAATTCACTTTTCACAATTAATTAAATAGTAACCGGGTTTTCGCACGAATAAAAATGTGCAGCACTAGTGTACGTTGTGTGTGTGTGTGACCATATCGAGCCATTACCGCCAAAATAATGTATCCCACACCATAATCGATTGTTGTTTTTTTTTATCGAAATCGATAGTTCAACATCATTTAAAATTATTAAAATTAAATGTATTACACAAAACAATATTTACATTATAAATTTTAAAATAATGGCTTTATTCAAACTGATTTTATTTAAAAAAAAACATTCCCCTGTAAAATTTTGAGTTTGTGGGATACATTTTTTCGGCGGTTATGGCTCGATATAATGAAAAACAAAAGAAAACCAAAAAAGACACAGTAAATATTCACGGTTGTGCTTTTAATAAAAAGTACAATAGATTGCACTTACTTATTTGCAGGGTTATTTTATTTATTAGCTATAGGCCAGCGATTAAGTGTCAATACTTATAAACGGGGGTTCTGTGGTTCAATACTCACTTTTTTAAAAAATCAATTATTTATTTTTTATTTAAAAAATTAATTTTTTATTATTTAAACAATTAATTATTTATTATTTAAAAAATTAATAATTAATTATAAGTAAAAACACACGCGAATGAAGGGGTAAAAAAATGTGGAGCAAAAATTTTAAACACAAACACAAATTCACTGTGGTGTTTTGCCGACGGCAAATTGATTCGCGCACTTGTTGGTTCTCTTGTTTTTTATATTATCACTTTTAACTTTTTCACTTTTAACAAAATTAAAAAACACACAACTTACCTTTTGATTAAAGTGTTAATGGAAAATGGGGGTTGTTATTAAAATACAATTCGTACTTCGATTTCATTGTTATTATGGATTCTGAAATAGTTTGCTGCAGCATATGCGTTTTCACCAGCATCGACGAACGTATGCAGTTGAACCTTGTACGTTGTTTTTAAGAGCCTCGAGTAGCACCGAGGGATGATTATAGATGATATCCTAGCCAGATTGGAAAGCCATGAGGACCACTTCAGCAAAAGATCTTCAAATAATTCGTCGTCCCATTTTATTCCTAACCGCCAAATATCTTGTAGGAGCATCTTAAGTCCAATCGTATAATGGGACACAAATCCCAAAGGATCGAAAATTGACATTAGGAATTGTAGAACTTCCCTCTTAGTAGGGACCGAATGTGGCTGGAATACATCCCGTCGGAGCCTCGAGAATCTAGAATTATATTGGAAAACGTCATTATTTGATCATCATTATTCAGTCTCGTCTCATCGAACTGTTCGGACGTGTTACTTTTAGTGCGGCTGAATTTTCGGTGACAAAATCGTAATAGGAGAAAAAGTGTAAAAAGTTGAAATTAAACAAAAAAGTGAAAAAAAATAACTCGTAATAGGTAAAAATATAAAAAAAAAACATTAAAAATCGCATAAAAATTATATGAGTGTACCTCTCAGATGTAATTCTGAGAAAGAGCTTAGCTCGTCTAGAAAAACTAAATGGGTCTCTGAGGAAGAATCCTTAAAAAAATCTGTGGAGAATTTTCTCACTACAAGAGCCGTAGAACGGCGTCGTTCCTGTTCGCCCAATATTGTGATTTCAACAGATGAAAAAACATCATCTTCATCAAATAGTTCAGTCAAACCCAAAAAACAAGTAGGTATGGATAAGTACATAACCGTTCTCAAGCGACAGAGAAGTCCGACATCTGCTCAAATGTCATCCAACTCAAAAGTTCCTAAAACCGTCAATAGTGGTAAACCAAATGACCAAAACAGATTTTCTCTACTTCAGACGGATGATCCAGAAATACCGAAAAAGACATTTAAGCCCCCACCAATTTACCTGAGAGAGCCCACTTCCAACAAATTGATACAAGGAATTGTTCCTGTAATAGGTGAAAACATGTTTAGCGTAACCTCAAGTAAACATGGAAATATCTGCGAGACAAAGATCCAATTTAAGTTCCCACTGCATGGAAAATGTAGTGTTGAGAACTACCGAGGATATTGATGGGTCGATTGGAAAGTTTACTGAGGACATACGAAGAGCTGTACATCACGCCTCCACATATGACGTTGAGTGCAGACGTGGGACAAACAAAACTTATTTCGCTGAACTCGATCATCTCCTGACAGAAAAAAGAAGAGTTAGAAGAGAGTGACAAATTCATAGGTCTCCTCAACTGAAAGCTAGGCTACGAGAATGCAGAGATATACTAAGAAATTTTTTAGAAATCCAAAGAACGGCCTCACTTAGATCTTACTTGCAGGGTCTTGATAGTGCCCCACAATCTGACTATTCGTTATGGAAGGCGGCACGAGGTTTAAAAAGACCAGTTAGAGGAAAGCCTCCTCTGCGAAATCCGACTGGTGACTGGGCTAGAAATGATTCCGAGAAGGGGACTTTATTTGTTAACCATTTGAGAAATGTGTTTACTATAAACAACTCAAATAATGCATCTGATTTGCGTCCACTCGTTATTAGACCTCCTGTACCTCTAAGACTTAGCTTTAATGATGTCCAAAACGCTATTGGTACTCTGAATCTTAAAAAAGCTCCAGGTATGGATAAAATCAGCAACAAAATGCTTGTGGAGGTACCTCGTGTAGCTAGAAGAATTATCCTATTTATTTTCAATGCTATTTTACGCCTAGAATACTATCCTGCAGATTGGAAGGTATCTATGATTACCATGATTCCTAAGCCAGGGAAGGACCCCACTAAAGTAGAGTCATATAGGCCAATTAGTCTACTGCCGACAATTTCAAAACTGTTTGAGAAATTGTTATTGGCTAAGTTGATTCCAATTCTGAACGACACTCAATGTATCCCAAATCACCAATTCGGGTTCAGAGCTAAACACAGTAACATCGAACAAACACACAGATTGGTAAATGTGATAAGACGGTCGTTTGAAGAGAAAAAATACTGTTCCGCGCTTTTCATTGATGTTTCCCAAGCGTTCGACAAAGTCTGGCATGAAGGTTTAATGCATAAAATTAAATTAACTCTGCCTGCTAACACCCACAAACTTATGAAAAGTTATTCATATGGTCGCAAATTTACAATCAAAGAAGGCGATTTTTTAAGCCCCGCTCAGCCAATTGAAGTAGGAGTACCCCAGGGTAGCATAATGGGTCCAACTTTATATTTGATTTATGCATCCGATATGCCGTCAGACCCCATAATACATACTTCAACTTTTGCAGACGATACAGCCTTTATTAGCGTTCATAAGGACCATCAAATAGCATCACAGAACTTGCAGAAATATGTTTATAAACTAGAGAATTGGCTTGAGCTTTGGAAAATCAGGGTTAACGAACAGAAATGTATTCATATAACTTTTACATTGCGAAAAGATACCTGCTCGTTCATCAGAATAAATAATCAGATTATCCCGCAACACAATGAAGTCAAATACCTCGGAATCCACCTCGATCGTCGTTTAACTTGGAAGTCTCATATCGACGCAAAACTTACTCAGATGAGATTAAAAGCAGTGCAAATTAATTGGCTAATCGGCAGAAATTCTACATTAAAGTTGGATTGCAAACTTTTGTTGTACAATGCAATTCTAAAGCCAATCTGGTGTTATGGAATTCAATTATGGGGTACTGCCTCAGCATCAAACATTGAAAAAATTCAAAGGGGTCAAAATAAAATTCTACGTATTATTACTGCAGATCCTTGGTATGTTAAAAATTCTCGAATCCACAAAGATCTAGACGTGCCATTAGTAAACGTCGAATTTACAAAATATGCGTCAAAGTACGTCAGCAAACTTAAACACCATCCAAACCCACTTGCACGGGACATCCTTAACTTTAGTGACCACAGTCGGTTGAGAAGGAGGGATACCCTTGCTTTAACTCAAGCGCAAAACAGATGACTTGATCAGTTGATATGAAATTTTTGTAGTATCATAAAAACTTTTGCCTAGCACTGGCTAGAGTTGTTGAGCCATCATCGCATAAATGCTTTCGTATACTTTCAGAGTTGGTCATCTAATTCCTCATGTGGAATCCGCCAGCTGCATGTATTGTGCGCACTTGGACCGCTAGTTCCATCGCCTCTTCCTCGGTATCCACACTGTCAATAAAATCGTCCATATAGTGGTAGTGTTGATTTGCTTTAACAGCTCGTGGATACTGTTCACCACAGAGTATAACAGAGGGGACAATTTTGGCGTTTCTAAATCGCTAGAATCAGCTGACACAGTAGGTATATTAAAAAGAGAAAGAAAATATTTTCTGTTAGTAAATTTGTAATGTGAAAAAGCAAAGCACTATATAAAACACGAAATTTGTGAACAAAGCAAAATAAACAAAACAATTTTGTGTCAAAGCAAAATCTGTGGCAAAATAAACCAAACAATTTGTGTTGTGTTAAATTATTTAAAATTCAGTGATTCCTTTAAATATAATTAATTATACTCTGTGTTTTGTATATTTTACGGTTAAGTACGGTGTGTTTTGTATAATCTGCAAAAATAATTCCATATAATGTTTATTTTACCAAAAGATAAATTAAATCGTACGGAACATGATCAACCAGCTTTAATGGTGTCTTCATTGGCGGCTTTGGAGCAGTTAAAAGCAGAACGCCCAAAAGCTATAGACAATTGTGTAGGCGCTGCCGGTTTTAGTTTGGGTGAGCTTACGGCTTTGGTGTTTGCTGGTGTTATTGCATTTGATAAGGGCCTTAAACTGGTGCAAGTTCGAGCCAATGCCATGCGAATGGCTTGTGATAAAGCATCTGGCGCTATGGTATTATATGCACCAGACACGGAAATTGGTGCTGCTTGCGCTAAAGTTCAACAATGGTGTGTTGATAAGGGTATAGAAAAACCATACTGTGGTGTGGGCAATTATATGTATCCGCATTGTAAAATTATAGCTGGCAATGTAGAAGCTATTGAATTTTTGGAAAAAAAAACTCCAAAATATTGAAAATACAACGCATGAAACGTTTGGCTGTAAATGCATACACCTCTAATGGAATCGGCAGTTGAGCCTTTTGCTAAAGCTCTAAGTAAAATCAAGTTGGAAGAGCCTTTAATTCGAGTCTACTCGAATATTGATGGAAAACCCTATAGAAATGTGGCACATATACAGAAACAATTGCCTAAACAGGTTAGTATTTTTTAGTGTTTATGTTTTTTATGATAAACTGATTTATTTATTTATTTATTTATTCATTTATGGTATATCAAGCCTTATAGGCCAAAATAACAATATTACAAGTAAATAATACCTGATTCTTATAACTATTTTCAATTCACAAATTAAATAAAAACAAAAGAATTTATCACTTAGATTAAGGCTCCCCAGCCACATTAAAAAATATGTATTAATAAATATATAATTATACTATTGTATAATTAGCTATACATGAGTATTTAAAAAGTCTAAGATTTTTAAACGAAAGGCATTGTTAGAACAAGAAAAAATACGTAAGGTAATAGGCAAAAAGTTCCAGAGTCTTGCTGTCCGCACAATAAAAGATTTTTCAAAAAAAGATGTTGAGATTCTTGGTAAATTTATTTGGGGATTTCTAGTAGATCGCGTAAAAACAAAAGTTCTGCATAACCGAGGAGGTTTGGCATTTTTTATAATTTTATAAAACAAAAGCAAATTGCGACATTTAATAAAGTTATTAAAAGTACGGCTGAATTTCAGTTTATGGGGGACACCCCTAGAGAAAAAATCTAAATATGCCATCCCCTTCAGAATGTTCCCAGGAGTACGAAAATCATAATGAAAAAGGGGGCTCACGCCCCCTATGGGCGTGGCAGTCGAAAAACGACCCGGCCCACCTACGTAGACAATATGGGTATCAAATGAAAGCTAATGTCTTCACGATTCCAAAAATAGCCATAGTTGCCAGATCGGGCGGTTTTTGCAGCCGATACGGCCATTTTTGTTAAATAGGGGCGGGGGTGAAAAACGACCCATGCCACCTACTTAGGCAATATTGGTATCAAATGAAAGGAAATGTCTTCACGATTCCAAAAATACCCGTAGTTGCCAGATCGTCCAGAATTTGAGGAAGATATGTTAATTTTTATAAAATGGGGGAAGGACTTTTTTTGTTTATTTCTTTTTAGCTCGGCCAGAGGCCGAGCACTCGAGATCCCCGCCGTCTAGAATTAAGACATACTGGAGTTAAAAACCCCTAAGCCCGGCCGTAGGCCGGTCACGCAGAAAAACAAAATGGCCATATCGGCTACAAAAATCGCCCGATCTGGCAACTACGGCTATTTTTGGAATCGTGAAGACATTAGCTTTCATTTGATACCCATATTGTCTACGTAGGTGGGCCGGGTCGTTTTTCGACTGCCACGCCCATAGGGGGCGTGAGCCCCCTTTTTCATTATGATTTTCGTACTCCTGGGAACATTCTGAAGGGGATGGCATATTTAGATTTTTTCTCTAGGGGTGTCCCCCATAAACTGAAATTTTGCCAAAAGTACATCCAAGAAAACGAATAGCAAAGTTCGTAATATGTTCATAGCGTCTAACATTATAAACAAAACGCACTATTAAGTTAAAAATACGAAAAATCCTTCTCAATCGAATAGAGCCAGTACCAGAGTAAACCTCAATACCATATAAGATTTGTGAAAACATTAAAGCGTGAGCCAAATTATACCTAATTCGTAATGGTAAATATAAATTAGTAGAATAAATTTTACGTAATGTACCACAAATTTTTCCATAAACCATATCTATGTGGGGATCAAAAGAGAATTTGCTGTCCAAAAGTATACCTAGACACTTAATACGATCAACTAAGGTTATTTGAACGTCACCCAAAACTATATTAATGTCGGGAAAGAAACGACTAGTTGGACCAAACATAATCGCTTTAGACTTTGCAGGGTTAATAGATAATGAATTGAAAGAAGTCCACTCACATACTCTATCCAAACAAAAATCGATATTGCTCTGTAAAACATCACTAAAGTCAATTTGGCTATTGAAAAGTAAGAAAACATCATCAGCAAAAATAAAGGTCTTACATAAGGATGAGGTAACCAAATCAGAAAGGCTATTTATATATAACGTGAATTAGAAAAGTTGTATTCATCTTTGAGTTTCCTTATCATCATGGAATGACAAATAGAACCAAAAGCATTAGTAAGATCTAGAGAGACAAGGACACTTAGTTTGTTATCATTAATACATTTACGAATGTGATCAGTAAGATCAACAACCATCAGCGTAGAACTATAGCCTCTACGAAAAGCGTATTGACTATCACTAAAATTTAAAATTGCAGAATCCAATATTTGCTGTTTCATTATGTGTTCAAGAACCTTGGACAAAGCCGGAAGAATAGAAATAGGTCTAAGGTCTCCAGGCTGACTTATTACGCGAGATTTAGGAATAGGAGTTACACGAGCAATTTTCCAAGCCTGTGGAAAAATTGAATTGGTTAAGATAGTATTTAAAAAATGAAGAATATAATTAGACAAAAAAGGAAATACCATTTTAATCATGCGAATTGGAACGTTATCAATCCCTAATGACTGTGACCGAACTTTAGCAAGAGCATCAATGACCTCTAAATCTGAAACACAATGAAAAGAGAAACGATTTGGAGATTCAACAAAGTCATCAAACGCCAAACTCTCCAAAATACCACCACCATTACCAGCAAAAAAATCATTAATGACATTCGCATCACCAAGATAATTATCAAAATCATTATTCAAACAACCATGAGCTTTTAACGTTCTCCATATATTACGAACATCCATATTATGAAATGTTTTAGAAAAATATTCTCTCTTAGCCTTTCTAATGACTGACTTAGCTTTGTTACGGTACTTACAATAGATTTTCCAGTTGGCTTCAGAGCGGTGAATCATATAGGAACGGTAAGCCAATATACTAATAGATTTTGCATATAAAATGTGTTTAGAATTCATCCAAATAGACTTATCTTTAAAAACATTTCTTTTAACTAAAGGAACAAAGGTAAGAAGAATATCAAACAAAGTTGTTAGGGAAGAGCACATTTCATCAGCATTACCCAAAGAAAAGGCAGAAAAATCAAAACTAGCCAAAAAGGAATGAACTTCATTCCAATTTGTAGCTTCAAAATCCCGATATTCTATAAATTCAATTGTTTTATCACAGGTTATATTGAATGAGGCCAATATTAATGCATGGTGAGAAATTAAGGGACATTGAAATTGATTAGAATACTCAGTCCAACAACTACTACTAACCAACCAAAAATCAATTAATGAAGTAGATCCATGTGTAATATCTAAGTGGGTGGGTCTAGAATTATGAACGACAGATAAATTATTTCTTGAACACATAGTCCGCATGTTACAGGATTTAGATGTGTAGTACAAGTTACAGTTAAAATCTCCAACCACGACAATATTGGAATAACCTAGAAACAAATCATAATGAGAGTTCTCAAATGAACAAAGATCACCATAAGTCAAATAAACAACTCCAAACAACAATTTATATCCATTAGAAACAACTTCAATAAAGATGGATTCACAAATACCAGGCTCAGAAGACATAAAAACTATTTTGTATTTAAGACCAATAGATACATACATACCAACACCACCACCTCTTGAGTTTAAGCGATCATTGCGGCAGAATTTATAGCCAGGAATCTCAACAGCCCGATTAGATACGTGTGGCTTTAGCCAAGTCTCCGTAACAGCAAAAATACTAAAATATGATCCAACCAATATAGATCTAAGTTCATCAACTTTAGAAAAATTTGCAGATGGCCTGATGCTTTGGCAATTGAGATGGGCAATATTGAATTTATTTTCATAAGGACGCAAAATTGCGTCAATATCTGATTTGCTACTGAATACCGGACCAATATTACAATTAAGAGACATCAAAATAAATACAAAACAATGAGGTGGGGAACCAAAAAGCTAAAGGAAACATATATATAATTATAAATATTAAAAAAAACATTAATTATTTTCAAATTCACATTAATTAATTAAAAAGCTAATCATAGAATATATGAGATCGATAAAAAAAAAAAAAAATTTGATGCTTAGGCATAATAGCTGTGTTATGTTGCTAACATTTACTTGATTTTGTCACTTCACTTATTTAATTAATTTGTTCTAATTTAAGTTATTTAAGTTTTTGGCTTTAATAATTTTCATAAATATGATTTTATTTTCAAATTGGGAGCATATTAATATACGTAGAAGTTAACATGTATAATTTTAAATGTTAACTCTTAACGTATACTAGAATAAAATTTGTATGAATTTAATATGAGCGTTAGCAAAACAAAAACACAACTATTATAATAATAATAATAACAAAAATTCAAATAGTAAATATAATGATATATATAATAGAAAGATTATTCATTAAGAAGAGAAGTACATTCTGAAAAATTATAAACAATTTGTTTACCATCAACCATTAATAACTTAGCTTTAACAACATCAGTATTTAAAATTCTATATTTAGTAATGATTTTTTTATGCAATAATTTCTTACAAATATAATTTAATTTGCTAGCCGCAGGAGAAAAATGATCATTTAAATATAGGCGCATATCAATCTCACCACCAATTACATCACATATTTTTAAGGACCTAGTCTTAAAGTATGCCTTCATAATATTGCCACGTACAAAAACATTATTAAATTTATATAACACAGCTTTCCGATTGTTAAAATAACATGCATAACTTATGTTATAAGGGGAAATCTCTATATTAAAGATAGAACCAATTTTGGTTATTGGCGTGATAAGGTCATCAAGTCCATCTGGTAGACCACTAACAACAATATCACCTCTATTAATTCTCTTATGCAAAATGTTATTTTCAGTCTCCAAATCAGTCATTTTCTTAGTGGTAGAGGAATCAATATAACTTATAAGTTTGTTGCAATCAACAATTTCGGTCTTCATGTCTTTGAGACAACTAGCTATTTCAGCTTTAAAGCTAGCAACTGTATCAGCTAATGTTTTAAGGCCCAACTATAATATGCATATGCTAGCTTAAACAAACGTGCGAACACATATAAATTGTATGTGGCAAACTATAATGTACTTAACGAAACTTTTCGTTAAGTTTTTCAACTGTCATTTGCTTAAGCAAAAAGCGAAACTGATCGCACATTCTGTACGGAATCAGCTGTTTGTTGTTGTTTGTTTGTGTTTTGAACAAAATGGAAGAAAATATATTTATTTTAAATTTAATAGAAAATGTGGAAAAAAATAAGTGCCTTTACAATAAAAGAGACCCTTTTTATTTTAACAAAAATGTCTTTCTGTCGCGGTTATTTCTCTGACAGAACAAGAGCGTCTTCTTCTTTTACAGTGTAGTTCACTTATTTCTTTTAATGTGCACAACCCTTCAAGCGCTAACTTTAATATGTAAACGTATATTATTATTTACAATTTAGTGCTGCCACAGCTGTACATTTTAGTACTTTTGCCGATAAATTAAAAAAACAGGAAAAATTATGCGTTTCTGGTACGAAGTTTTCTTTTAATTATAAAATAATATAATAATATTTATAAAATATAGTCATTTAATGGCTTTTTGTTAAAATAAAAACATTTTTTTTAAACATAAATGAGCAACTGTGGACAAAAAGTTTCAAAGTCATTGTAGCCACCTAAAAGTTAACTCTGAACTGGTTATGCATTTGACAGCCTTTTCGTTAACTTTTGCAATTTGCTTAAGCTTGCTTATGCATATTATAGTTGGGCCTTTAGAAATTGCTGCTTGTTCATTATCAGCTTTATCAATAAATGAATCGAGCTTCAAATTCAGCGCACTAAACTCTTGCCGTAACAAATTTATTCCAGACGAAGAATCATTTCCACAAGATTTACAGAAAAACGATAAAGACTTGTAATCTTTTAATGATGAAATAGCTTTATCATTTAACCCAGCACAAGATACATGGAACCAATTAGCACATGATTTGCATTGTACGCTGGACAGTTCACATCTCATTCTCTAACCGAACGGTCGTGTTACTAATAAAAGCGCATAAAAACATACATACACACATACAAACACTAACTGTTAAAACAAGTGGATTTGTTTTGTAATTGACTACTTTGTTCTTTATTGAACTCGTGCTAATAGTAGACAATTCTACAAAAAAAAAAACAAAAACAAAGTCAGCAAAGCTGAAATGGCCCATGTGGCCAAGTCTTCGACTTTAAATAGAAAACTTTTTTCAAAGAAAAAGATGAAAAAACATATTTCAACAGGTTATATTAACCCTAACATTCCTAGTACTTCAAGCAACAGGTATAGTCTTCTTGCTGATCACAATGCTATGGACACTGCCGCCCCGGTGTCAAATATCATAGAAGTCAAGGTACGAAAACCACCACCAATTGTAGCAGAAGTCAACACTCCTATCACGGAAATCCGAAAGCTACTTGGATATGAAGTAGATAAAGAATGTTTTTATAAGCGGACCTCCATTGGTACGAAAATATTTACTCCTAATGAGACGCAATATAATGCCCGTAAACAAATTTTGAAAGAAAACCAAATAAAGTTTCACTCCTATAATTCTAAAGATAATAGGTTATATACGACGTTTTTACATGGCCTTCCTCGCATCGACGCTGAAGACATCAAAAAAGAATTGATAAGTTACAACTTATCTCCCTCTTTTGTAATGGAAATACCCACTAAATACAGCTCCAACAACAATGCGGTATACAAAGTTCAGTTCTGCCGCAAAACTTTCAACCCTACCTCACTAAAAAATGTGAGAACAATCGCCAATGTAATAATTACTTGGAAAAAATATAAACCAAAAAATGGTGAAAAACCGACACAATGTTGGAAATGTCTAATGTATGGACACGGCGGAGAACACTGTCATCGCAGAACTGCATGTATGATATGCGCTGAACCGCATCATACGGATTCTTGCCCATTCAACGCAAGCGAAAAACGGTCTGCAGTTTTCACATGTTTTAATTGCAAAAAATATGGCAAAGACAGAACAGATCATGCTGCAAATGACATAAACTGTCCTTTTCGTACACTTTACCTAGAGACAAGAACTAGAGTAACACGTAAAACTACCAGGATCCAAAGGCTACAAGTGGACAACTCCTTCCAATTTAATGCTACTGAGTTTCCAACCTTAGGCAACACAAACCAAAGCGTCAGCAATAACAGGATTAATAATAACGTAAGCTTTGCAAGCCAAGTTAAAGGCAGTTCCAACCTCTTTAGTATTGATGAACTTTTTGAAATATTCACTACTGCAATGGATGATTTGCAAAGATGCACATCGAAAGTGCAGCAAATTAAAGTGGTTATGTCTATGGTAAAATATGCTCATAGATTATACTAACTCTAACCAATTTAAAATACTTCACATGAATGTTAACGGGATTTCATGCTTTTCAAAAATAACACAACTAGAGCTATTACTTGAAAGAGAAAAAATAAAAGTTGCTTCGTTAAACGAAACATTCCTAACGGAAAATCATAAACCTTTCCTAAAAAACTATTGGTTTTATAGAAATGATAGATCAGACGCTAGAGGAGGGGGCGTTGCTCTGCTAATCCATAAAACTATTAAACATAAGAACGTTAATATATGGAACACTAAGTCAATTGAGAATATTTCCGTAGAAATTATTATCAACAACCGACCTATTGTAATATCGTCTGCTTATTCAGCACGTTATACTAATAATTTCTCTTCTGACATTTTAAATATGACACCACCTTCAAAGGAATTCATAGTTTTAGGAGACTTTAACGCAAAACATTCATCATGGAATTGTGATGTAAATAACACTGCAGGGTCCACACTTAACAATTTACAGCAATCACATAACTTTTTCGTACATCACCCCAACAGCCCAACTTTATATCCGCATCAACGTAATCGTACTCCGTCTACTGTAGATATTATTATTAGCAACTCAACACTAAATATGGAAATAACAACACTGGATTACGAAATTCCATCTGACCATCGTCCTGTAATATGTACCATAAAAAGATCAAAGGCATCGATAATTGACCGCGATTATTTTGATTATAGCTCAACGAATTGGAATAATTTTATGGAGTATATTGATAGCAGAATAACGCTAAATACTGACGTATATAATTCTAAAACGGTTATTGATCAGGAATTGGGAAAATTAATAATATCATTTTATCTGCAAGGGATTCTTCAACACCGAAGATAACTCAGGAAAATAATTATGTATTGCCTGAAAAAACGATGAAATATATAAAGCTAAGGAGAAGCTATAAAAGAAAAAGTCAAAGATCCACTAATATAGATGAGATAAATTTTTACAAACAGTATGTAAACTTCCTAAGTAAAATGATAGACAAACAGATTAACGAAGAACGTAAAAGGAAATGGGAACACTTATTGTCTAAATTAAAACCAGGTGATAAGTCCTTTTGGAAATTAAGCAGAAGTCTACGTGGAAAAGGTAAAAATACAATTCCACACATAAATGTTGGAAACACCAAAGTAACTTCAGAACATGGAAAGGCTGAAATACTAGCAAACACATTTTTCCAAGCTAATAAACTCACCATTAACTACAAACATTCAATAGACAATTTAGTTAACTCAACGGTCAATAACTTTAAATCTGAAAGCATATACTCACAATCCGTGAAATTAACAACGTTCAATGAAGTAACAAGTATAATATCATCACTAAAAGTCTCGAAATCCCCTGGGTTTGATAACGTACCCAACTTGTTACTAAAGAAACTTTCAATTAAAGCTTTGAAGTTACTAGTAATAATTTACAACAGTTGCATAACACTAAATTATTTCCCGAAAATATTTAAAAATGCTAAAGTAGTAGCCATATGCAAACCAAACAAACCAAAAAACAACCCCAATAGTTATAGACCTATAAGCTTACTAAGCAATATAGGAAAAATTTTTGAAAAAATTATTTTTGCTCGTCTCAATGAATTTGTCTCTACTAACTCAGTTGTTGCTAAAGAACAATTCGGATTCAGAAAAGAACACAGTACAACTCATCAAATAAACAGGATAAAGAACGAAATACTAATCAATAAGAAAAATAAAAGATCTACCGGACTAATATTATTGGATGTGGAAAAAGCTTTTGACACCGTCTGGCATAATGGGCTCATATATAAGCCCTTGGCTGCAAACATCCCTAAGTATCTTTGCAAACTAATTACGGACTTCATTGACTCTAGAACGTTTAAGGTTGTCGTTAATAATGAAACTTCATCTGCTAAAATTATTTCAGCTGGGTTGCCCCAAGGATCAGTTCTGTCGCCATTGCTATATGCGATTTACACATCTGATTTTCAGGTCCCAAATAATTTCAAAATTGCATACTATGCTGATGACACAGCTTTAATTTTTTCAAGCAAACTTACAAGTGCATTGATGAAAAAGATGGAAAAAGGATTCGTGAGTTGCATGAAATATCTTCAAAAATGGAAAATTAAAAGTCATCCAGACAAAACACAAGCAATAATTTTCCCATTCAACAAATCCCCTAAAAGACTGCCTAGACGCCAACTAGCAGTTGGAAACAACACCATAAATATAGTAAACGAAGCTAAATATCTCGGCGTAGTTTTGGATAAAAAACTGATTTTTAATCGCCATATTAACGAAATGTGTTCCAAAGCAATGAAATCTTTTAGAGCTTTATGGCCTTTGTTAAACAGGCGTTCATATTTAAATCATAAAAACAAAAATCTTCTTTTTAAAACCGTTATCAGGCCGATATTAACATATGCTTGTCCTATTTGGAGCACTGCTGCAAAATGCCACTTAAAACGCTTACAAGTCATTCAAAACAAATGCCTTAAAATTATAAACAATAAGCCCTGGTGGTACCCAACCTATCTCATCCATGAAGAAACAGGCTACGAAAAAATTATAGATTTCATAAATAGATTAAAAAATAAGTATTTTGAGAAAAACGAAAGTTCTTCTTATTTGTTAATAAGAGAATGTAATGTATTAAACCAAAATTAACTACAAATTATCAAACCGTAAAGGCTGTGCTTATATTAGACTATTGTAATTTAATAGTCATACTATAATCACATGAACCTTTTCGAATAATGTTTGGATTATTTAAATATTCATATAAAGGTGTTTTTTACCCAGTTTTACCTTTAAAATTCTCAACTATGTAAATAAACTCTTTAAATTCGCTCGAGCAACTCAATCATTTGTTGTAATATCTCTAAAGATAAGATCCCATTTGTAAATATTTAGTTTTGTAAAATAATGTAAATAAAGGAAGATTTTTTAAATAAAACAAAAAAAAATAAAAAAATTGTACGCTGGATTGAGTCTTGTTAATAACATCTTGACAATTTCCACATTTATATTGTAATTTAGTAATAGGCATTTTAAGGAATTCCAAATAAACAGCAAAAAATGGCGGCAGTAATTACGCAGCAACAGTAATTCAAGTAAATTAAACGTAAAATTTCTAAAGGTACGGTCACATTTGACAAATATTTCCTCAAAAAAGCGTAACCACTTGTTTTAGCACAAATTTGTTTGACGTTGTTTGCTCTTACAAGAGTTTTGCAAGATCAAACAGCATCAAATAAATTAAAACTAAATATTTGTTGTGCTTTGGCCTAAATAAGAAAAGTTTTTTTAAGTAAACAAATGAGTTCAAATAAATGTTATTTAGTGGTTACGTCATTTTCGGCAAATATTTGCCAAATGTGACCGTACCTTAATTTATTTTCAGTATTCAGGTACACACATTGATTTAATGATTATTTATGTTATTACAGAATAACAAATATTGTAATTTTGTAATTTTTAGCAGCAAATTAAGTTTAATAATTAAAAAAATGATTAGCCGTCAAAAAAACACGTTCACTCAGGCATAGAGTTACTAGTTATTATAGATTGTACGACCTGTTAAGTGGGAACAAACTATGCACCAAATGTATGAACGTCAGCAGGGTGTTGATTTTCCTCGAACTTTTGAATGCGTCCAAGTACAGGTTTAATACCAATTCTTGAAAAAGCTAATGCCAAGGCCGCAAATACTGCATATCATATAGAAGCTTAAAGTAAACTGATTTTATTTCTGTTGTTGATTAATGTTAAATATTTTAAATGAAACGTATTTTAAAAAATTTTGTTAAAAAAAACTATTGCAATCATAGAGTTATTATTAGTTGTATAGTCTTGTTTTATAAACCAAACCCAAGTAATTTTTTAGTTTTTAAAAGTATGGGGAATAATAAATCAAGATAAGCGCCGTAAATAAAGTTTAGTTTTAATAAAGTTTTTTTTAAATGACAACATAATTTTTTTTAATTTGTTAGTTAAACAAACCTAATTTTGTCTATATTATATATGTAAGTTATTTTGGCATAAATGAAGAGTTTCAATAAATAAAACATTAAAGTGTTTTGGTAATTATATATATATGTATTTTGTTAAAACTCGAAATTGGTTTTTTTATTTTTACAAAAAATAAATGTTTAAGAAAAAAAAAACTTATACGTAATTTTGTTTATTAAAATAATGTCTTTATTTAACTTTTCTCATCACGCGCACGAATTAAAGAACTGTATTTAATTAAGTTCAAAAAAAAATCAACCGTTTAGGTTGAACACCAATTTATTTCTCAAATATTATTTTGTTTACAATGGTTTTTTATAATTTTCTTAATATTATTTACAATGGTTTTTAATATTAATTACTAGGAAAAAGAATACAATGCAACTTAGGCTAAATTATAAATATTGTGAAATGTTATGTTTGCATTTACTTGTACGGAAGTTCAGTTTATTGAACTTACGTACTTTTATAATTTTCTTAATATTATTTACAATGGTTTTTAATATTAATTACTAGGAAAAAGAATACAATGCAACTTAGGCTAAATTATAAATATTGTGAAATGTTATGTTTGCATTTACTTGTACGGAAGTTCAGTTTATTGAACTTACGTACAAGTCAAAAATATGAATTGGGCCAAAAATGAAATTTGGAATAATTCTAAAGAATTCAATTGGAGCAATTTCCTGTCTAGTGTATTGGCCTCTTTGTTGTAGTTGGTAGTGTGTACATAACTCCTCCCTGCCCAGTTTGAAGCGTAGGGACAGAAGGAACTGAAGGGACTGCAGCTTCATTGTGGACTTCTTGTTTAATATTTAACTTGTATACTCTTCTCAAGATATAAATTCTTACTGCAATGATAATTAGCCATATGAAGGATTCAATTAAGTTCTGCACATCTAGTCTGGATGATATTGAAATAATCTCATTTTGCTGGTTGATGTTATAATCTGATAGCTTTTTTAGGGTAATAGTTTTCATCTCAGTTGAAGCATGAATTTGGGAGGTTGATACTGGGGCAATATATACGTCATCCCAGAATGTATTGATGTCGTCACCATAGGTTATATTATTTACGTATACTTCACAGTGTTTGTAATGCACTACGCCTGTTCCATGCAAGGAGTGGTTGTTGATTTTGCAAGTAGTCTCGATCTGTGTTTTAGGAATATTAATGAATACGATTAAGTTAGATTCTGGTTGCCAAATTGATTGTGTCTCGCCGACGTCGTTGGTAACACACTGTGCATCCTGGTTTTTAAAGAGATGACCGATACAACTAGAATTGGAGATTGCTTCTTCATTTTTAAATTTTGAACAAAAAAATATATTTTCTATTTTTGAACATTTCTCTGATATATATAAAATTTTAAATTCATTATACATTAAGTAAGGTTCACTTATAATAATCTTAGTTCTATTAATGGGTAAGGGAATTACATGATAAAATTTGTAGGGTTTGGGATCAAGGTTGGGGATCATTACATTAAAAATAATATTGGATTCGTTGTAATAAGCCTGGAGTCCTAGTAATTCGTATATGTTTTCTATTGATTTGGTTTTAATAGATTCGTCCTCTAAATGTTTGCTAATCTGTTCTATTTCCTCTGGGTGTAAAATTAATTTAGGAATTATGTTAAGTTTTGCCAAAATAATTGCCTCCGAAATGTCGTTAATATGACTTGTTAGTATATCAATATTGTAGTTAATTTGTTTAAGGTATTGAATTTCTCTGATTGAGAATTCTGAACTTTTTATTATGTGGTTAGTTAGATTTGCCTGTTTGTTTAAAAAATGCTGTATGGTTTCTTGCATCTCATTTATGTGATTGGTTATATTGGAAAATCTCGCAACCATATTTAGGTTAAATCTATGGTCCTTTGTCAAGGTCTTCTGAAATTCTATTTGATTAAATTTGAGTTGTTCAATTTGATCATTTATTTTATGAGCGTCATATGCGTCCATGTTTCCTGTAATAAATTTAATTGAATGTCCAACTCCGTCAATCAGTCCTCGTTTGCTGCGTTTGGTCATTAAACTGTTTAATTTTAGTTTCAGTTCTCTGAGTTTCAATTTTGTGGTTTCAGTCTGGGTTCCTGTTGAACTGTTTCGTTCGAAGGTCCTAAGAGTGTTGTTGATGTTTTCAATGTTTTCCCTATATTTATCCAGATTAATCACATGAATGAGGTTGCTGTATCCTGTTATGTGTCTTGCTGGTCCCAAGTCTATTGGCAAAATACCCATGTTAGATGTTAGGTCTCGAATCTCAATATATTGTGCCGTAGTTAAAGTGGCCCTAAAAAGAAGAATTTTTTCGTTTCTTTTTTAGTCGGGATTTATGTATTTTCTGGTTATTGGTGGTAGTAATTGTATGCAAATTGTCTTCTTTTACTTTATGTTTGGAAAATCTCGAAGTGATTTTATTACGTTTACTGTTTTTTCTATATATTGTTTCATTACTTTGCCTAGGCTCTGGATCTTCCCTAGATTCATTTAATTTGTTTGTACGATTAAGAGCGGAAACCTCTAATTTTTCTTTAATTTTTGGGTATAAAGTTTCTTGAAATTCATTAAGTTTTCTCAAGTAATCATGTTCATTGTTGAATTTTAGATTTTTATCAAATTCGTATGTTCGGCCATGAAAGAGCTCAAAAGGGGTTAGTTTTGTGGCCGAATGTACTGAGTTATTATATGTTAATACAACTTCTGTCATCAACTCTTGATGGTCGGACTCCATTCTGCGGGTTTTTTTTTCTTCCAGAATGAGTCTATAAATTTCGGTGAACGTAGAATGGAGTCTTTCGACAGGTGAGTTGCTACTTGTTTGTTGAAATGAAGTATGGTGTAGTTCAATACCATATTGTCTGCAGAATTCTTTGAAAATATTGCTTGTAAACTCAGATCCTTGGTCACATATAATTTTCTTAGGAATGCCGTATGAGCTCAGAAATGATTTAAGTGATTTAAGTACTGTTATACTATTCCTGTTTACAAGAACGTATGCTGCTGCGAATTTTGAAAATTTATCTATAATTGTTAAATTTTGATGATTATTTATTGTATATAAGTCGATATGCAGTGTATCTAATGGTTTAGAGGGGGTTTCGGGTAGTCTGAATTTTATTTTGGGTGGTTGTCTATCGTACTTTAGAGTTTGGCATCTATCGCAATTGTTAATAGTTTTAGTAATTAGTTCCTTCATATATGGAAAATAATATTTTCTTTTCAAGTGCTCGTAGCACTCGTTAATTCCTCGGTGGTTACTATTTTCATGATATTCTTTTACCAAATTTTCTTGGTCATCGTTTTGTCTAATATCTTCCAGAAATTTTGTACATCTTAGTAATTTGAAAAGTTTATTGTGTGAGAAATATTTTGAATAGATATGTACTGTCTTAAAAATGTTGTCATCAGTATATATTACTGTTAGCTTGTTAGGTGGAAAATATTTTTTAAATATGTCTATCATTACTTGTTCGTTAAAATTGGGTCGTCTAATTATTCGTCTTTGTCTGTTTCTGAAAATTGTTTCTATTGTCATTGGGCTTCCCAATGCTGTTTTCTCTAGGACTATTTGTAAATTAAATTCATTAAGTGGCCTTTCAGATATGAAGATGCCATCGTCAAAGTTCTCGTCGGAGGAATGGATTGTAGTACCCTGTGTACCTTGATTTGAAGTAGTGTCATTAATATTAATATCCATATGATTTACGTCAATTTTTACACGACTAAGGGCATCGGCGTTTGTGTTCATTGCACCTTTTTTGTAATGGATCTCGTAGTCGTACTCCTCCAGCTTTAACCTCCATCTCACTAGTTTGGAGTTGGGGTCCTTTAGACTCATTATCCAAGTTAGTGGACGATGATCGGTAACGATTTTAAATTTTCGGCCATATAAATATGGTCGGAAATATTTAGTGGCCCATACTATTGCTAGCAGTTCCTTTTCAATTGTAGAAGAGTTTATTTCAGATTCGCACAATGTACGGCTAGCGTAGCATATGGGTCTGTCGCTGCCAATTGGGCCTTGTGATAAAATGGCGCCTATGGCAAATCCGCTGGCATCCGTGGTGAGTACAAATGGTTTAGAAAAATCGGGGTATTGAAGAATTGGATCATTAAGCCGGCAGTACATGGCATGTAAAAAGCCACATTCGCATGTGGCTCTGACGTAATTTTGACGTCACCATGAAGCTGCATTGGCAACATGTCGTGTACTACCAATTTTTGTGACAATCACATGCAGTACACATTCACATGTGTGCTGCTTTGTAGAAACATGCACACATGTGTTTTTTTTCGCATGCTGTATACTTCCTTGTTACATTTGAATTCTGACATTTGAGAAATTTTTACATGCGCATGCAGCCGTCACAAATATGTAGCAGCAAGCATTTTTGACACAACATTTTTATTCGCATGTATGCATTGGCGGCGTTGCCAATATATGTATATCAATAATAGAAATTATATGACGGAAAAAACTTTAGGCGGGATAGAACGTTTAATAATTTATTATAATACTAGCTAATACCCGTGACTTCGTTCACGTGAAATTTACAGCAAGTTTTAAAGATAAGGGTTTATCCAATAAATTTACATACATTTTATTTTTTTTACCTACATATATTTTTTATTTTATGTTAAAATATTTTTATAAACAACATTATAGGATTTATTTTCTGACTACACATACTGACATACAGCTGTCCATGTGAAAAGCAAGGGGTATCTATATATATGACGGCCACTTTTAATGTTTGGCCCTGGGATTTATTGATTGTTATTGCAAGACAAAAGTAAAAGAGTAGAAAAAGCACCAGCTTTTGGTCAATTTGGTTTAAACGATATGCTATCTGTATACTACATTTATAAAAGAGAGAAAAAGTACCAAAATTAAAGACCACCAATAGTACCAGTTTTTGCCCCTTAAATTATTATTATTATATTTTAATTCAATCCAGTGTATATATAAAGTGTATGTATACAACATTTAACAAAAAGAGAAAAAGTACCAAAAACACCAATTTTTACCCGTTTTTACTGCTTAAAAAGTACCCTATAAAAAATAAAAAGTACGAAAGTTACCAATTTTTCCCTTTAAAAAGTACTCTATTTTTTATTTTTACCCCTTAAAAAGTACCCAAAACTTTAATTTGGGCCATATGCTATAAATATAAAAATACCAACTTGTCAACAAAATTTTATTTTATATAACAATCAAATAATCGCCTCAGTGCCACTTGGGGATTATTGAGCCTAGCTGGCAAAAAACACATATGTATTTATAATAATACATATATGTATATACTAAAGGGTTGCAAATGTTGTCTTGAATGCCACTTAAGACATTTTATTTTTTAGCAAATACTTCAATGCACTTACTTCCTGTTTTGCATGACACACACAATGTGTGCCAACAACAATAATAAACAACGAGAGAACATAGCTGATGAGTAACAAGTTGAACACAGTTATGACATGTATACAAAAAAATTTTTGTTGTATTGTTATTGTGTGCGCTCGCTTAGATTTTTTATATGGTGCAGTGTACAATAATCAGATTTTTACATTACTATCATATACACTACAGCATAGTCTTTAGTGTAGACAGAAAACCAAATGTTTAAAAATCAAAGGCGTAATACAATTTTTAAATAAAAATTTTATTAAGAAACAATTCAATAACTTAAACTAAAAAACAAAACAAAAAATAATACATTAAAACTAAAATTATAATTCAGTCTTTTTGTTACACATTGATCGGCCAAACACAAAACAAACACACTTTATTTTTTTTGTTGTATTGTTATTGTGTGCTTTCGCTTAGATTTCATTGCTTGACGAATAAACACATGCACGAATAAAGGCCCAACTATAATATGCATATGCTAGCTTAAGCAAACGTGCGAACACATATAAATCGTATGTAGCAAACTATAATGTACTTAACGAAACTTTTCGTTAAGTTTTTCAACTGTCATTTGCTTAAGCAAAAAGCGAAACTGATCGCACATTCTGTACGGAATCAGCTGTTTGTTGTTGTTTGTTTGTGTTTTGAACAAAATGGAAGAAAATATATTTATTTTAAATTTAATAGAAAATGCGGAAAAAAATAAGTGCCTTTACAATAAAAGGGACCCTTTTTATTTTAACAAAAATGTCTTTCTGTCGCGGTTTATTTCTCTGACAGAACAAGAGCGTCTTCTTCTTTTACAGAGTAGTTCACTTATTTCTTTTAATGTGCACAGGCCTTCAAGCGCTAACTTTAATATTTTTATATTATGTAGTAATATAAGATATGGTAACACAATAGTAACATAAGATATGGTAACACAAATTGTAATTAGATCTGGCAGCATGTATGATAATCACGAGGGACTGCAACCAACTTCACGTTCATTGTGAATTTCCGTTTGGCAGTGACAAGTGCAAAACGTGATATAATAAAATTATCATTAAAACTTGCAATTGTGGAATCACTACAAAAATCAGGTGTGGGGTACGACTGAAGTCTCTTAGCGTATACAGCCCATACATAAACTCTTAAAAATTATTGATCCAATCAAAGATGACCATGGATTTGCGACCAAATCGCCAGGCTTTGATGGCCGCATTGGCAAGTGCTGGGATTGAGTTCCCTGAGTCAGCCACTCTAAGCCAACTAAAGCTACTACTTAATGATGTACGAAAGGAGGGAAATATTCCTACGAAAAATTCAGGAGCCAACCATGAATCCACAAAAGATGGATGCCCAACAGACATTTTGAACAGCAGTGAGGGCAGATTCCCTGACAACGTGTCAAAAATAATTCAACACATGTCCGGAGATAACAATGCGATGGTGATGGCTGATCAAGTGGTAGATGTAACTGAGGTCAGTGCCCTAAGTCAAAATATAACCGAGGCTATTAAACCCGATGCCCATGTGCCCGATGTAAATGTGTCCGACGTAAACGTGCCAGAAGTTACGGCTGCACTTAATATTTCCAACGTCAATATACCAATTGACAACTCTGCTGCGGTACCTGAGGCTGAATATTTTTTTTACAATGCTGCCGGAAAGTCTGCTGCCCAAAATTAAGCCGCCGAAAGCGAAAGAGAGATAGAAAAGTTACAACAACGCCTGGAAATTTTAAAATTGAAGCAACAAATTCAAGCGTTGGAAACACAAGTCAAACCAGCCGCATATGGCCATCGGATGGACTTAATGGAGCTAGACTCAGCAGTGCCAGCATTTTCCGGGGATGACCATTACGATGTAACAAAATGGTTCAAACAATTTGAAGACTACTCGAACGCTTGCAATTATACACCTAAAGAAAAATGTGTGGGTATTCGTCGTCGCCTGGAAGGAACAGCAAAGAGATATACTGATAATTTGGGTTTGCTAGACTACGACGAACTTAAAGCTAGGCTGATAAATATGTTCAAACGTACGGTGTCCCGCCAGGAAATTTATCGACAGCTACAAGCACGTACCTTGAGCCCGAATGAAACATGCTTAAGCTACTTAGTGGCCATGCAATCAATTGCTTCAAAAGCAGATATCTCTGAAGAGGAACTTATTGACATGGTGATTGACGGCATACCAGACAATAGCAATACTATTGCGTATTTGTATGGGGCCAGAACTGTAGATGAATTAGTAGTACGAATGGACCGATATGAAGTTCGACGCAAGCAGGCCCGTCCAATCAAAAATTCTGTGACAACTATCGGTAATAAACAGAAGATAACTGCCGATATTGAAAAGGTGGCCAATAAATTACCTGATGCCGAAGTTCGCTGCTACAATTGCTCTCAATACGGACATTACCAATCCAAGTGTCAGAAACCAAGACGCCCACCGAATTCATGCTTTATTTGTGCCGAGGTCGGACACTTTCATCAAAACTGTCCGAAAAAGAAGACCGTGTCTGCTGCAATGGCTGAATCTGGGGTTTTAGATGTATTTAATCTGGTAAGTGTTGCCTTTGTTAAACAAGATAAGCGCACAGAATCAATAGATTTAATTTCTTTATTTGATTCCGGTAGCCCCATTAGTTGTGTCCGAGAATCGCTCGTGCCCTTTAAGACGGAACATTCTAAAATAACGACGTCTTACCGCGGTATGGGTAATACAAATTTAAACGTATTAGGTCGTGTCCGATGTGATGTTAGCTTTGACAATAAACTGATTACACATGAATTTTTAATATTGCCAGACAAAGAGGCCGTGATACCATTAATAATCGGACGCGACCTTATGTCGAAATTTAATGTAAGTTTATGCAAAATAAAAATAAAATATGACAAAAATGAAATTTTGAAACTAAATTTAAAAAATATTAATAATAAACTTAATGATAAAGCAATCAGTGCGCTTATGTTGTTTGACTTGTACAGAGTTCCGGGGTATAAAAATGAAATTCCAACTATTAGAAATAAGTGTATTGTAGACAATGCTATGTTAAATTGTAACAATAAGGGATGTATATGGGAGGGCGTTGACCCATTTACTTCTGAATCAGAAAGACCTAGTGATTGCGGAATGAGTGAATTAGACATAATTGTTGAAAGAGATATATGTGAATCCCTAATAAATACAGTTTGTTCGATTGAGACCGAAGTTAATGCAAATATATCAACTTGCAGAACGCCGACCGAAGCTCAGGCACTAAGGTTATTAGTGAAAACTAATTATTTTGGAAATTTTAATACTGCTTCAAGAATGACTGACTTTTGTATGCAAATTAGGTTGACAAATGATGCCCCTATTTATAGTGGACCTCGGCGCTTGTCTTATCGTGAACGTGGGGAAGTCAAATCTAAACTCGAGGAACTATTAGAGGCGGGTATAATTCGCCCCAGGGAGTCGCCTTACGCATCCCCAATAGTGTTAGTTAGAAGAAAGAACGGAGATTTGAGGATGTGTGTTGATTACCGATCGCTTAATAGAATTACCGTAAGGGATAACTATCCTCTACCAATGATAGAGGACTGTCTTGATTATTTAGGTAATAAGAAATATTTCTCTACTTTGGACTTGAAGAATAGCTTTCATCAAGTTCCAATGCATAAGGATTCTATTCAATATACGGCTTTCGTAACTCCTTTAGGACAATTTGAATTTTGTTATATGCCTTTCGGACTTAAGAATGCGGGTGCAGTTTTCCAACGATTTATTAATATGACATTAAGGGATATGATTGATAAAGGAAAGATAGTAGTGTATTTGGACGATATAAGCGTTGCAACGGAAACATTTGAAGAACACTTGGAGATATTGGGTCAGGTACTGCAGGCCTTGAGTACTGCGGGCTTAAGATTGAATTTTGAGAAATGCAAATTTGCATTTAATGAACTTGATTACCTAGGTTATAAGGTCAACTATGACGGTATTCGACCAAATGACACTCACGTCGAAACGATTAGGAATTATCCAATGCCCAAAGATTATGATGAGGTCGAAAGATGTATAGGATTATTCTCCTTCTTCCGCAGATTTGTTCCAAATTTTTCAAGAATAGCTAGACCCTTGACAGAGTTAAAAAAGGAAAAGTTTTGTTGGACTAATGAGTGTACAGAGGCATTTATGACATTAAAAGAAAAATTAAGTAAACCGCCAGTATTAGCAGTGTACAATCCCCAATACATAACAGAACTGCATACGGATGCGAGTGCTAAAGGGTACGGTTCAGTACTCCTGCAAAGACAGGTAGATGGAAAATTTCACCCAATAGCCTATTACTCAAAATGTACTTCAAAAGCAGAGGCAAAATATCACAGTTTTGAACTGGAGACTCTGGCTATAATATATGCTCTAAGACGGTTTCGAATTTATTTGGAGGGCATTCCGTTCACAATAGTGACAGACTGCAATTCACTTACATTGACGTTAAATAAGAAACTGATAAATCCAAGGATAGCAAGATGGGCCTTGGAACTTGAAAACTTTGATTATAAAATTCGACATCGTAAAGGGGAATTGATGACGCATGTTGATGCCTTAAGTCGGATACCAATTATTGCCGCAGTGGAAAGTTATGATGTGGATGTAAACATTCAAATTACCCAGACTAGAGATGTTAATATTCAGAATATGCGAGAACGTCTGGAAAGGGGTAATGTAGAAGGTTATGAACTGGAGAACGGCTTAGTATTCCGCCGTTCCGAACAAGGACGCAGACAATTATACGTACCCGCAGAGATGGAAGAAAACATAATACGTCTAATACACGAAAAATACGGTCATCCAGGGATTGAAAAATGTTTTAATAATCTAAGGAAATATTACTGGTTCCCAAAAATGAAGGAGAAAATTAATAAATTTATAAGAAACTGCCTGAAGTGTATATACTATTCAGCGCCTAATAGAAAAAATGAAAGGAATTTATATAGCCTCAATAAAAAACCGATCCCATTCGATACATTGCATATTGACCATTATGGGCCATTACCATCGATAAAGTCAAAGCGGAAATATATCCTTGTAGTTGTTGATGCATTTACAAAATTTACAAAATTATACTCGGTGAACTCTCCGGGTGCAAAAGAGGTCTTATGTGCTTTGAAAAAGTATTTTGAAAACTACAGCCGTCCAAGGAGAATAATAAGTGACCGGGGAACTTGTTTTACATCTAGTGAATTTAGCAAATTTGTACACGATCGTAATATAGTTCATGTTAAAGTTTCAGTGGCATCACCACAATCAAATGGTCAAGTTGAGAGAATAAATAGGGATTTAAGGGCAATGTTAGCAAAAATGACAGAACCAATCGAACATAGCGACTGGGTCGAGAAATTAACACAAGTAGAATTTGCCATTAACAACACCGTGCACCGTTCTATAGGACAATCTCCTAGCAGGATGTTATTTGGTATTGAACAAAGGGGTGAGGTAATTGATGAATTGACGGAACATCTGCAGGACACTTATAACGGAATTGATAGGGACTTAGATTCAATGAGAAAACAGGCCTCTGACAATATAGAGAAGTCTCAATCGTACAACCTGAACTATTTTAATAAACATAATAAACCGGCCAAAATATTCAAAGTGGGAGATTTAGTAGTATTGAAAAATGTCGATACATCAGCCGGCGTAAACAAGAAGCTCATTCCAAAATATCGAGGGCCATATATTGTTCAGAAGCAATTGGGTAACGACCGATACGAGATAACTGATACGGAAAATTGTCAAGTAACACAAATGCCATATGTTGGCATTGTAGATTCTAGTCGTTTAAGAAATTGGTTGGAATTTAAGATGAATGATCGAGATAATTTAATGAACTCTGAAGGCAACATGGACCAATACGAAAATTACGAACATTGTGAGAATAATGATAATATGAGTGAATATGAGGATTACGAATTTTTAGATGAGGAATATTTATAAATAGTATCAATCGAGGTCGATTGAAATGTCAGGTCGGCCGAGATTGTAGTAATATAAGTTATGGTAACACAATAGTAACATAAGATATGGTAACACAAATTGTAATTAGATCTGGCAGCATGTATGATAATCACGAGGGACTGCAACCAACTTCACGTTCATTGTGAATTTCCGTTTGGCAGTGACAAGTGCAAAACGTGATATAATAAAATTATCATTAAAACTTGCAATTGTGGAATCACTACAATTATTTAAATTTTTAAGTTTTTTCTCCATTTTTGCAAACACAATACGAAAATTAACAAAACATATGTAAACGTTTATTATTATTTACAATGTAGTACTGCCACAGCTGCACATTTTAGTACTTTTGCCGAAAAATTAAAAAAAAGGAAAAATTATGCGTTTCGGGTACGAAGTTTTCTTTTAATTATAAAATAATATAATAATATTTATAAAATATAGTCATTTAATGACTTTTTGTTAAAATGAAAACATTTTTTTTAAACATAAATGAGCAACTGTGGACAAAAAGTTTCAAAGTAATTGTAGCCACCTGAAAGTTAACTCTGAACTGGTTATGCATTTGACAGCCTTTTCGTTAACTTTTGCAATTTGCTTAAGCTTGCTTATGCATATTATAGTTGGGCCTTAAATGGCAGGTCGTGCTATTGATCGGCCAAACACAAAACAAACACACTTTATTTTTTTTGTTGTATTGTTATTGTGTGCTCTTGCTTAGATTTTTTATATGGTGCAGTGTACAATAATCAGATTTTTACATTACTATCATATACACAGCAGCATAGTCTTTACTGTTGACAAACAACCAAGTGGTTTTGCGCAGACCTTTAGTATATACATATGTATGTATATGTATTTATAATAATAAAAAATAATAATGTTTTTTATTATGCATAATGCCGTTCTACACTTTATTTTAAAACTTCTTTAAGGATTTTTTTCCCTGGTGCGACGGACTTCGGTAATTTTCTGATAAAAATTTGGTAACAAAATTTTTTGAACAGTGGCAGCACTGATATTTAAAACAGCTGTATGCAATTTATTTTGGGTTTGATTTATTTTGTATTATAAAAACTGTTTAATATGTGTGAAGCCGTGGTCGATGACTCATTTAAAATATATGTGACCAAATTGGAAATAGCAGCCCACTTTCTCTTTGACATTTTCAAAAATTCACAAAAATATTTTGTAAAAACATGATTGCCGCAAATGTTGACATATGATATGTACACACATGTTACATGTCGTGTACTGATAACAAATATGTAGCCATTCAAAAATGTACACATGTGCTGCCATTGCATATGTGTACGCTTCGGCTACATTTGTCACATTTAAATTTTGTGACAAAACTACATTTCGTGTAATATCAAAATTTTAAAACATGTAGCCACTGTTACATATTTAATAAATGTAAACAAAATGCTGAAAGTTGTCATGACGTCAGAGCCACATGTGAATGTGGCTTTTTACATGCCATGTACTGCCGGCTTTAGATAGTATATTTTTACATGTTTCAAAGGCGTGTATATAATTCTGGTTGAAGTCTATTTTACTGTTTTTCTTAAGGCACATTGTCAGAGGCTTAACGATTTTCGCAAAATCCTTGATGAATTTCCGATAGTAGCCTACTAACTCCAAAAAGGATTTAATTTCTTTCGGCGTACTGGGAATTGGGAAATTTCGTATTGCTTCCAACTTTGCAGGGTTTGGTTTAATGCCCTCTGTTGAAACAATGTGTCCTAAAAATGCAATTTCTTTCCTTAAAAATTCAGATTTGTCCAATTGTATTTTGAAATTCGCAATTTCCAATCTTTCGAAAACCTGTCTCAAATTGTTAATATGCTCCTCTAGTGACGTAGAAAATATGATTATGTCATCGAGATAAACAAGACAGATTTTACCTACAAGATCTCTCAAGACATTGTCCATGACTCTCTGGAAGGTGGATGGTGCATTTTTCAGCCCAAATGGCATCCTTATGTATTCATAATGCCCTCCTTCAACGGTAAATGCAGTCTTTTGGACGTCTTTTGGATCCATTTCGATCTGATGGAAACCGCTGGCGAGATCCAAGGTCGAAAAATACATGCATTTTCCTAGTTTATCCAGAATATCTGAGATATTCGGTAAAGGGTATCTGTCCGAGATTGTTTTCTCGTTCAGTTTCCTATAATCAATAACAAGGCGCCATTTTTGTTTCCCGCTGGCGTCTTGTTTTTTTGGAACTACCCAAACGGGTGAACTCCATGGAGAATATGATGGCTTAATTATGCCTTGTTCTAACATGTTCGTTATCTGTTTTCTGACTTCTTCCTTATGAATATAAGGATAGCGATATGATTTAGTATAGATTGGAATTTCGTCTACTGTTTTTATAGTGTGTTTAATTTGGTTTGTAAATGTAAGATTCTGATTATCTTTATAAAATACAGAGTAAAAATGTTGGCAAAGTTTAAGGAGAAGTTTCTTTTCTTCTGCATTTAAGTGATCTAGCCGTAAGGAAAGTTTCGTATTTTCCTCTTTATAATTTGCTACATACTCAGGGTTAATACAATTGAGTTCTACATAGTTTGAGGAATTATAAGGCTCTGCTTTCAAAGGTTGTTCAAGATGTAATATTTGGTCGTGATTTGAACTGTTGGTTACTTCCATATTACTCAGCCAATTATTTGCATTGTAAATGCCTTCGGAGATTTCTAGTTGTGTCGAGATTTTTGTTTGTGTAACAAAGATTTCGCCTTTTTCTACATCAACAGGAAGTTGTAAAATCGTTTTAGAGTTAGCAGGTATTAGATACTTATGCGATGTTATGGTAGGTTTCATTTGTAAAGGGATGGTGCTTTTTGGAGTAATTAAGATATTATTCTGCAAGTCGATATTTGCTTTAAGTTCCTGTAATGCATCGATTCCTAGTAGCCCGTCAAAGTAGTTGTGAAACTTAAAAATTAGAAATTCTAAATGACCCTTTTCTCTAAATTCTGTGAATATTGGCAATTTAGTTTTTGTGTTCAGAGTGTATTTGTTGGATATAGTCGTTATAGTCACGGGTGGACAGTTTGTTTGGTTTTCTAATGGTATAAATTCGGGGTTGATAAATGATGAGGATGCACCTGAATCTATTAAGAATCTTAATGGGCGGCCAAATGGGGATGATATGATATCATGATGATATGATATATAAATGGCAATTTAGTTCCATGTTTGTTTATATCTATGTATCCCGTGGTATTTTCAAGGCTGATACTTGAAAATTTCCAGTATCATCTATATTGGCCATATTTGACATTTCTTGATTTGGATAATTATCTGCAGATTGCACAATGTTCCGGAAATTTGAATTTATTTGAGGTTGGAAGTTTTGTCTGATCGTACCTGCTCTATTGTATGAATACATATTTGGAACTTCATGGTGTGCGTCAAAGTTGTGGAAATTTGAGTTGAAATTCATTCGGGGTTGAAAATTTTGCCTGATCATATCTGTCCTGTTGTATGAATATATGTTTGGTACTTCGTGGTTTTTATCTAAAATTTGATCGAAGTTGTGAAAATTTGAGTTGAAATTCGTTCGGGGTTGAAAATTTTGCCTGGTCATACCTGTCCTGTTGTATGAATTGGGAACATTTTGTCTAAAATTTGATCGCATTGTGTTATTATCAGTCGGTTCTGTCTTTAAAGGCATTATAGCATTACTAATGCTATGATTATTGTTTCCAAAATTATTGTTATTAAAATAGCGATTTGTATTATATTGAGGATTTTGGAATTGCCTTTGTCCTAACTGGATTTGTCCGTAATATGGTCTCTGAATCTTATTCTGCTGAATTTGATAATCTCTTCTATAAAAAGGTTGTGCCTCTCGGGGGTAAAGTTTCGATTGGTGTGGTTTGTAAGGCTTCTGGTCTTGTTTAGCCGAAATAATATTCTGCTCTTTTATGCAGTAAGAGAGCGCTACTGGAAGTGTTTCGGGACGCATAGCACGGATTGTTGCGCCCAAAGGATCTTTAAGTCTGCTTACGAATGCATTTAGGCACATTTCTGAAAATAATTCTTTTTTTGAATTAATGACTTTTTGGTCTTTTTCATTGATGAGAATATTGTTCAATAGTGCAGCTTGGATCTCTATAATTTCGGCATGAAACTGTTCTAGTGTTCTATCAGTTTGGCGGATGTTATGGAGGTCTCTGATCAATGTTGTTTCTGTCCTTTTATCTGCGAAAGCAGATATCAAGTTGTTTTTAATTTCATTCCAGTCCAATTGCGTCAAATATGTATTTAAAAGTTCGTTCGCTGATCCTACGATTTTGTTCCTAATTGCCCTAAGTAATATTTGTCCGTAGGGTGTTTGTTCCGTACCTTTAAGAAATAGTAGAATTTCTTCTACGTTAGTTATGAAGTCATACAAAAGGCGAGGATTGCCGTCAAAATTTGGGAGGTCTTTGATAACGTCTGGAATTCTTAATGAGTTAAGAATTTCCTGCGTGTTATTCATACTTTGATAGAAATTTTGTGTTTGAGAGGAAGATTGGGTTTGGATCGAATCTTGATTTGGCATTTCAGGTATAATAGGTAAACTTGAATGGTGTTCTTGTGTTACGTTATCAAGGCTTTTTGGCTTTTTTGTTAATTTAAATAAGGCTTCAGTCTTTGCCTTCCTTTTGAACATTAGATACAGAGATAAATGTATATATGTATTTTGTTCTAGTTGGAAATTTTATTATTACTTAAAATATCTTATTTCTAAATGCTTACAAATATAGCAGGAGTGGAGCCGTAGTCAGCATGGAGAAGTAGATTGGTGTAGGTTCTCAGTCGTAAATGGATTGAAATCCAACGGTGTCAATTTTCGGTGGATTGTTGCTTGTGATGATTTTTCTAACGGAGATATCCTCTCCCCGTTTTATGTGTGTTAAAGTCTTGTTTAATGTTCTTATTATTATTATTAACTTTGTATATCTTTTTTTTATTGTATTTTTCTTTAGCGTTTTTTTTTTTTTTTTTTGTTGACGTTTTTTTAACAGAGATATTCCCTCCCTGTTCTATAACGTTTTTAAGTAACGGAGATATTCTCTCCCCGTTCTACGTGTGTTAAAGTTTTGTTTAATGTTCTTATTATTATTATTATTATTAATTTTGTATATCTTTCTTTTATTGTATTTTTCTTTAGCGTTTTTTTTTTTTTGTTGACGTTTTTTAACAGAGATATTCCCTCACTGTTCTATAACGTTTTTAAGTAACGGAGATATTCTCTCCCCGTATTATACTTCTTTTCTTTTTAACGATTTTAACAGAGATATTCTCTCCCTGTTTTATACCGTTTTTGTTTTAAAAAAAAATTCTTTTCTATAGGTTTTTTTTTTGTAAAGCAATTGTTATTCTAATATTTTACTTTTTCTTTTTGTAATAACTTTTTGTTAAAATATTAATGTCACTTGTGAATATTATTTTCCTTTTTGAAATAACTTTTTGTTAAAATATTAATGTCACTTGTGAATATTACTTTATTATTATATTTTTTTTTTATATCATCACTGTCAAAATCACTTAAAATTGATACCGCGACTGCCCGAGTAGACTGCGCCAATTAAAGAACTGTATTTAATTAAGTTCAAAAAAAATCAACCGTTTAGGTTGAACACCAATTTATTTCTCAATTATTATTTTGTTTACAATGGTTTTTTATAATTTTCTTAATATTATTTACAATGGTTTTTAATATTAATTACTAGGAAAAAGAATACAATGCAACTTAGGCTAAATTATAAATATTGTGAAATGTTATGTTTGCATTTACTTGTACGGAAGTTCAGTTTATTGAACTTACGTACTTTTATACTTTTCTTAATATTATTTACAATGGTTTTTAATATTAATTACTAGGAAAAAGAATACAATGCAACTTAGGCTAAATTATAAATATTGTGAAATGTTATGTTTGCACTTACCTTTTCCACTAAAATTGAATTTTATTTGCGTCAGAAATAAAGAAAAATAGTAACATAAAGAAACCGACAAGGCAAAAAAAATCGTTGAGCATGCATGTCCTCGTCTCTAACGTTAATACGATGAAACATTTCTGCTATATCGCCACATATGGCGATTTGACCCACGCGAAATTCTATTAAAATGTTGAAAAGTGACGTAAGTAAATCAGGACCACAAATTATAAAGTCATTTAGAGACTTGCTGTGTGACTTCGCTGCTGCATCCCAGACCAGACGACCTTTATCAGGTTTGTTCGGATTAAGAGCGACAAATATTGGATAGTACATCTAACGTGCGGACGTGTTTTTTTTTCCTCGCTTCGTATAAAATCATCTTTTAAGTACAAAAAGTATATAAAAAACATATAAAAATATTGCGAAAAGACGCTAAAAAAAAATAAACAAAATTAAAATAAATCAGCTATCATTATCCGCTGTTAATGATGCTACATACTAAATAATAAACAAAAGTTTAAAATATAAATAAGCATAGAAAATATAAAAATGCCCATTGAGCGCTCTCCCCCGCCGGAGAGGTGCCGCTCCCCTAACAATAAAAAAAGTGATAAACATCTGTCTCAGTCAAACCTTACTACAGTAAATAGCTTATGTGTTATAAGTGCGAATGGCCAAGCACCATCAATAAGCTCAAACTCTCTTCCCGCTCAAAATACTTATGCATCTGCATCAGATTACAATCCGAATGATCACCAAAAATATCCTAGTCTCACTGCGCAATCGCAATTGAAACCCCTCTCTTGGAGCTCTCAATGTACTACTCCAACAACTGATACTCAAATAACTGCAACTACATTCCAATTTATTTCAACAACCCCCACACTTACAACTAATAACACAACTCCTTACTCTTTGGTTACTACTCTCGCACCAACAACTACAACTACCACAACATCGTACTCAGCAATAACAACTCTAGCTTTAGCAACAACAACAGTAACATCAACAGCCTTCTCATACTTACCAATAATGACAACAAGTAAGTTACATGAAATTCATACTCCCTTAAATAAAGAGAAATTAAAAAACAGTAACATATCAAGAGGCCTCGTAACTCACCCACAAAACTTATTGAAAACACAAACAGCAATAAAAAAGTTAAAACTAAAGAGCAGCCACAAAAAACACTAAAATCTTACTGGTTAAGCCAACCTTCAACCCCAAATAGGTTTGAAATATTATCTATTGATGATAATAAAAATAAAGAAGACCAAATTCAAAATGATGGTGTTCCCCACAAACAACCAGAAAAAAATAAACCTACAAAGCCCCCACCAATATATGTTCAAAACGTGCAATTCATAGATAACCTCAATAATGCTTTAAACTCCTTACCAAATTGTCATTACGAAATACGTGTTCTTAAAGAAAATGAAATAAAAATTCAACCTTTAGAATCTATTCACTACACCCAAATAGTAAACCTATTAAGAGCTAAAAACACCCAATACTACACTTATAAACCTAAAGAACAAAAAGGTTTCAAGGTTTTCTTGCGTAATATGCATTATTCAACCGATAAAGAGGAAATAAAAAAAGAACTATGTGAACTAGGACACGAAGTAACACATATCCAAAATATCCTACAAACTGGTACAAAAAAACCACTATCTCTGTTTTCTATTGAACTTAAATCAAGTCAAAATAATAAGGAAATATATTCTTTAACCCACCTTTTACACTGTAAAATTAGTTTTGAACCTCCACGTTCAAAAAGAACTTTACCTCAATGTACAAACTGCCAAAAATATGGCCACACCAAAAACTTTTGCAACAAAATCCCCGTTTGCGTTAAATGTGCTGGAGATCACAAAACTATGCTTTGCCCAATCAAACAGAAAAGCGAACATATTAAATGCGCGTTATGCGGTGAAAACCATACCGCAAATTATAAAGGATGTATGGTATACAAATCCCTCAAAATTAAGCAATTTCCACCACTAAGAAACAAAGAAAAAATAACCGTCCAAGAACACCAAACACAACAAGCTGATAATTCTCGAAACGTACCTACAACAAACAGTAGAATAAATCCAACAGTGACTTACGCTCAAGCAACAGCACAGAGTCAAAACCCTAATACTGAGGAAATGTCCATTATTAGTAATTCTTTACTCAGTTCCACTACACCGCAAATAAGTAATGATATGCAAGACCTTAAAGATATGATGAAGCAACTGATTTCTCAAGTATCTAACATGATGAACATTATCACAGTACTTCTAACTAAGCTCGATGGACAGACTAAGTAAACTTAATATAGTACAATGGAACGCGAACGGGCTTATCCAACACACACTTGAACTAAAATTATTTTTAAATCGCTCTTCAGTAGACGTGCTACTTGTCTCTGAAACCCACTTCACGCAAAAAAGCTTTATAGCCATACCAAACTACTCAATCTTTTATACAAATCATCCTGACAACACAGCGCATGGGGGTACAGCAATAATAATACGAAAATCCATTAAATGTACTGAATTACAGAATTTTAGAAAAGATTATATTCAAGCTACTTCCATTTTAATAGAAGATATACACGGTCCATTTGTATTATCTGCAGTCTACTGCCCGCCGAAACATAATAACACAAAAATTGAATATCTTGAACTCCTTAAATCTCTTGGGAATCGGTTTATAGTGGGTGGTGATTTTAACTCCAAAAATACAGTTTGGGGATCTCGATTAACACTATCGAAAGGAAAAAATTTGCTAGAGGCAATAAATGAATTCAAATGCAAATTTATAAGTACTGGAGAGCCTACTTACTGGCCTACAAACATTCACAAAAAACCAGATCTCTTAGACTTTTTTATTACCAAGAATATAAGACATGATTATCTAAATATAAAATCATGCTTTGAATTATCTTCTGACCACTCTCCAGTGGTACTTATATACCAAACCGATGTACTTCTATCCAATCAAAATAAATTTATATACAACAAGAAAACCGACTGGGATTGTTTCAGAGAAATCTTAGAGACAAAACTCGAGACAAATATATCGCTAAAAACCGAAGAAGAATTGGATAATTCTATAACTTTTTTCAATGATACGCTTATAAACGCGGTTAGTGATTCTACTCCATCCAGAACACACACAGTAGATAAATTCAGTATCCCACCTCACATCCAAGAGAAAATAAAAGCCAAACGAAGATTAAGAAAAAGATGGCAAACTACAAGGTCAATTCAGGACAAAACCCACCTTAATAGGCTCACAAAAGATCTCAAAAACTTGCTAAAGAAGGACAAAGAAGATAAACTACAAAGATATCTTACTAACCTTGACTCATCAGCTACAACAAATTACTCGCTCTGGAAAGCAACCAAAAAAATAAATAATGGAATTTTACATCAGCCGCCGATCCAAAAACCTGATCTCACATGGGCCCGCACAAATGAAGAAAAAGCTAATGTTCTTGCAGATCATTTTTCTAAAACCTTTACAAATCCAATGGACGAAAAGGATATAACTCTTCAAAGTTTTCCAAACAGCTCTTCCAACTCTCATATCAGAAGAATTTCAATTAATGAAATTAAAAAAATTATAAAAACAACAAAAGATAATAAATCTCCTGGTTATGATCAGATCACCGGAAAACTACTAAAAGAATTGCCGAATAAGGCCCTAGTCTATTTAAGAAATTTATTTAATTCAGTTATAGATATTAAATATTTCCCAAAAGTATGGAAAGTCGCTGAGATAATCGCTATTCCTAAACCAAACAAAGATGCCTCAAAAACAACATCTTACAGGCCAATTAGCCTTCTGCCACTGCTGTCAAAGATCTTCGAAAAACTCTTCTATGAACGTATTGAACCAATTCTTCTAGAAAGACAACTCATCCCCAAACACCAATTTGGATTTAGGCGAAAGTTCTCTACTATACAACAAATTCATAGAGTAACAAATAAAATATCGTCTGATATTGACAAAAAAAACTTTTGCGTTGCAACATACCTCGACGTTGCAAAGGCGTTTGACAGCGTATGGCACAAAGGTCTTCTTCATAAACTAAAAAATCAATTGCCAAAAGAATTCTTCTTAATACTACAAAACTACCTACAAAACCGAAGATTCTATGTTAAATATAAAGACGAGTATTCAAAAATACTTTCTATAAAAGCTGGAGTACCTCAAGGTAGTGTCCTCGGACCAATGCTTTACCTCCTGTTTACATCAGATATTCCAACTCCTACAACAAATAACAATATGATAGCAACATTTGCTGACGACACTGTTCTACTATCATCACACGCAAACATCAAATGGGCTATGCAAAACTTACAACAACTGCTCAATAATACAATGAATTGGTTCCGTAGTTGGGGAATTCAAGTAAACAGTGATAAAACAATTCAAGTAATCTACACTAATAGAAAGATAACAAACTTTCAACCTATTCAAATAAATACTCTACCAATTCTTATGGATACAAAGGCGAAGTATCTTGGCATTATAATTGACTCAAAACTTAACTGGAAAGATCACATCACTCAAAAGAAAAAAGAAATAAACAACAGGTTTAGACAATTATTTTGGCTGTTAGGGAGAGAATCTAAACTAACAACTCAAAGCAAACTACTTATATACAACACAATTATAGCGCCAATTTGGAAGTACGGGGTAGAAATATGGGGTACAGCTAGCACAACAAACTTAAAAATTATTCAACGAGTTCAATCTAAAATATTGCGAACTATTGTCAACGCAGAATGGTATATTAGAGATGAGGACATACATCGAGATCTAAACGTCAAAACAATAAAAGAAATTATCCGTATCAGCAGCATTAAACATACAACTCGTTTAACACAACATTCCAACATGGAACTCAGACAGTTGCCGGCAAACGAAATCCTGGCACCTAGAAGACTTAAACGGTTTACACCTTCAGATCTAGCTGAGCGATACTAAAAAATTTATATATTACTTATCATTCAATAATTCGATTTAAGTTATCTTAGGTACTGATTTAAGATAATTATCATCCCACCTCTGTAAATTAAATTACTTATTGTCATCTTGTTGACAGGTGTAATAATAAAGGGAAGTTAAAAAAAAAAAAAAAAAAAAAAAAAAATTTAGAGACTTGCTGTGTGACTTCGCTGCTGCATCCCAGACCAGACGACCTTTATCAGGTTTGTTCGGATTAAGAGCGACAAATATTGGAGGATACCATGTACGACCTCATATGATGACTTTTCTGCTTCTTGCACCTTTCTAGCGTATCCTTTAGAAACTAGTTTGTTTATTTCCGCTTGCATAGTCAGCCGTAGTTGCGGGTCTTTGACAAACTTCTCTTGGAGACACTTTAGGCGATGGCTTGCTACTTGAAGGTTCTCGGGCAACATCGTCACATCATTTTTCCACAGTAGACCAACTTCGTACGTGTGTATGTTTATAATTGGAGTGAGAATAAAAATTTAAAGTAAATAGAAAAATAAAAGACATTAGGGTGGCGGCGGTAACAGGTATAAAACTTGATTATTATTAATTGAAGAATCTTTTTCCAATTCTAAAGCTAATTGCACAGCGTCATTTAAGGCCCCGATTACCGTTTACAACAGTTGTTATTTTAATGTTGTATTTTTTTAAATGCGATCATGATTTACAACTGTTGTCAGCACTGTTGTTTTTGGAGTTGTCTGTGTTCTGTAACATCGATTATCGTTTACAACATGTGTTTTTATGTGTTGTTATGTCACTGTCAAAAATATACAACTGCTTATTTGGTGTTGTTATGAACGTTATAAGTTGAAAAACGAAAATTGGAAACAAATTTGTATCATATACAATTTTATTGCAAAACATACATGCATAACTGTAAAAAATACTTAATTATAAATATTTCTTAGCAAAATTACAAATAAAAAAACAACTGGAAAATATGATTGAGCTTATGAAAATTCATCCAGATATTGGCCGAGGTAGTTACCATTTGGATGTAACAAAATGCAAGTTAGGAGCACATGGGATACATTTACGGATCAATTAAATAGTTTGTGACCGCTACTATATAATTTATAATATATTACTTAAAAATAATTTGTATTTTATCATAGGTATGGACTCACTATAAGGCAAATCTCCAGAAATAATCTTGAGTTCACTAAAACAGAACACTGTGGAGCTTGTCTCAATGTAACCCAAGTTAATCCAAATGGTTCTGCAATGGGTTTGGCAAATCAAGATTCCGATGGGGCGGAATTAACATTTATACCTGAGGAGCCTTCACAGACTGTTGCATCTACTGAAACACCATTACCAAAAAATCGCAGAAAGAACAAGTTGGAGGACGAACCTTTACAAATATTAAAAACGCAATCCAAAAATCAAGAGAAGATATTAGAGACATTGAAAAGATAGGAAGTAATTCATATAAAAATTACCAAATAAATAAAAACATTTATGAATTAAAAAAAGAAGGCTGAACTACAAATGAAATTGATATGTAGCAGCCAAATTTAAATTAACAAAGAATTCAGGAGTTGTTATAATCAATACATATGTATGTATATATGTATATTAAATAACTTTAGTTTTAGTTTTAAGAATCTGTGAATTTTTTGGTGATATTTTTTAACATATGAATAAGTTTTTAAGTTTTTCTTTTTTTGTATTCTTTTTTTAAATCAAGTGAATTAAAGCAATAAATATGTTAAAAAAAATTTCTTATTCATTTAAAACAGCAAACATTAAATTATTTCTAATTCGGTGTTTATATCCATTACATATTTTACTTTTAATTGAAACAATATTGCGCGTATTAGAATATTATTTAAACTTTTTTTCCAACTTGACAGTTTTTCATACGCAGGGATGTAATTTTACGGATAATGTGCACTAATATAAAATGCAACCCTGTGACATACACAACACCTAGATGTTGTAAACCATAATCAGAAACAAATTAGGTGTTGTGTTGTAGCTAAAACAACACAACATTTTAGTGTTGTAAACGGTAATCGGGGCCCCAATAATATTTGAGGACAACCAAAGCTGCTTGAAAATCATACAAGATGAAAAAATATCACCAAGAAGTAAGCACATAGATGGAAAGTATTATTTTGTACTTGATTTATTGGAAACTGGAAAAGTATTGTATAAATATTGCCCTACTGATTCTATGTTAGCTGATATTCTGACCAAACCTTTGCAGAAGACTAAGATATATAAAATTAGAGAACTAATTGGTTTATATAAATAATCTTTGTATTATATTTTATATATAACTAGCTGTACCCTGCGCGCGTTGCTACGCTACCAATTAAAATAAACTTGAAAGAAAGACATTACACAAATATTCAATTCATTTTGAGTAATTTTATTGATTTTTCTCATTTTGAAAAAAGTAGGCGGTCGAAAGAAGTATCCTCAGTCATGCCGGAGTCTTAGTTATATTCCATCAAATTTTTAGTAAGATCGGTCCAGCGGTCTGGCCTTCCCGGCAGACGTTGTCCTGCAAGAGATGGGGCGTGGAGTATGAATAATAATTTTTAAATATTTTAATTTGTGTATTTGGTTTGAAGTAAACATGTTAAAATCCGAGTAGAATCAATTACACAATTTAAAAAATTAGGAGTGTTCGAAAGAAATAAGAAGCTTTGGCACATAAAATTATTCTCTTTACCTCACCTTCAGTAAGATGTGTATACAATTTGTATGAAGTAAATCTGTAAAAACCCATGCAGAAGAAATTAATCAATTTAATATAAACAGCTTGATTCAGTCTCGTCTCATCGAACTGTTCGGACGTGTTACTTTTAGTGCGGCTGAATTTTCGGTGAAAAAATCGTAATAGGTGAAAAAGTGTAATAGGTTGAAATAACACAAAAAGTGAAAAAATAACTCGTAATAGGTTAAAAAAAAATCTACGGTAATATCAGTAATTAAAAAAAACACTAAAAATCGCATAAAAATTGTATGAGCGTTCCTCTCAGATGTAATTCTGAGAAAGAGCTTAGCTCGTCTAGAAAAACTAAATGGGTATCTGAGGAAGAATCCATAAAAAAATCTACGGAGAATTTTCTCACTACAAGAGCCGCAGAACGGCGTCGTTCCTGTTCGCCCAATATAGTGATTTCAACAGATGAAAAAACATCATCTTCAACAAATAGTGCAGTCAAACCAAAAAAACAAGTAGGTATGGATAAGTACATCACCGTTCTCAAGCGACAGAGGAGCCCGACGTCTGCTCAAGTGTCATCAAATTCAAAAGCTCCTAAGACCGTGAGTAATAATCAAAATAGGTTTGCTCTCCTCCAGACGGATGAGCCAGAACTTACTAAGAAGACGTTTAAGCCCCCACCAATTTATCTGAGAGAGCCGACTTCCAGTAAACTGGTACAAGGAATTATTTCGGTAATAGGTGAAAACATGTTTAGCGTAACCTCAATTAAACATGGAAATATCTGCGAGACAAAGATCCAAGTGAATAGGGAAGATGATTTTCGAAAATTGTCCAACCAGTTGGAGAGGGAGACTAGGGACTTCTATACCTACCAGCTCAAAAGCGCAAAAGGACTCCAAGTCGTTCTAAAGGGTATAGACCCATGTGTTGATCCCGCGGAGATAAAAACCGGTTTAATGGAAAAAGGGTTCAAAATCAAGAGCGTAGTGAATATCAGAAACCGTGAAAAGATCCCTCAGCCCATGTTCAGGGTAGAATTGGAACCTGGAGATGTTGTTGTGGGGTGTTCGAATTGAAAGATGAATTTATTTAATTTAAAATTTATTTATTTAATAATAAAAAGAAAGAAACTTTTTCACAAAGTTAAACGAACGACCGGTTAAGTCGGAAAAATTAGCAAAAGTAAAAAATATTACATAGTAGGAAATATTGTACTAAATATTGTATAAAAAGAACAGTTGTATAAACAGGTATTTATTAGTGTTGGGTATCACCACAATACCCTCCTCCTAGTTAAGGGTTAACGGTATTTAAGAGGAATTCTAACATGACGTCCAGATGAAGTGGTGCGAGGGTTTTGTACTGAAATATCATCATCGGGAGTGTCGTTATTCTCTACAGTTGGTGAAACATCTTGTGGTGTAACATCTTCTGGAACATGATCGTCGGTTTCACCTATGTTGTTATCTTGTGCAGTTTCGGTAGATGGAGTTACATCATTGAAAATATAGGCAGACTTCAGACGATCTATAGAAATCTTCGCATTTCGCTGATTCATTTTTACCACAAAATATTTATCATGCTTACTCAAAACTTCAAAAGGACCTTCGTAGTTTGGTTCTAGAGGTGTTTTAACGTGGTCGATCCTGACGAAAACATATTTGCACTCTGCTAAAGCAGTTTGAATAAAACTTGTTTTGACACCATGACGGATTGGATTCGTTGTTGGCAAGTTCGATATTAATCTACGTAGTGATTGCACGAAATCGGTTTCTGAAGTATTTCCTTTAGAATGAACTAGGAATGCCCCAGGAATACGTAATGAGGTACCAAAAACCATCTCAGCTGGACTCAACCCAATATCGGCTTTTAAAGTTGATCGCATTCCTAAAAGAATCAATGGAAGAACTGCGCTCCAATTATTTGTCTCATAACACTTAATGGCACACTTCAAGGTACGATGCCAACGCTCTATTATTCCGTTAGCCTGTGGGTGGTAGGGAGTTGTTCGTAAATGTTTGATACCTAACAACTTTGTTAACTCCTTGAATATGGACGACTCAAATTGTCTTCCTAAATCCGTGGTAATGCGTAACGGAATACCATATACGGAAATCCAACCACTTAAAAGGGCGCTTGCAACACTTTGGGCTGTTATGTCTACCAACGGTACGGCTACGGGCCATCTACTATACCGGTCAATACAAGTCAGACAGTAACGGAAACCGTCAGAAGAAGGCAGTGGTCCAACGATGTCTACGTTTATATGTTCGAACCGGACATCGACTGGTACATACTCGCCTATTGGTGATTTTGTATGACGATGTATTTTGGCTTTTTGACATTGAAGACACGAGCGAACATATTTAGCTACATCCGTTGCCATTGACTGCCACACGTAGTGAGAAGCTACCAATCGTTTTGTAGCACGAATGCCAGGATGTGAAAGTGAGTGAAGTTTTTGTATTACAGAATCTCTGCAGCCTTTTGGAACATATGGTCTCACTCTATTCGCTGAAACATGACAAAATAGTTCCTTCGTCGAATGAGGAATTTTCAACTTTGTAAATCTTATAGATGAGTCGCTGTTCAGCAGTGATTGTAATTCGCTATCAGCACTTTGTTTTTCGGCCATCTCGTCAAAATTTATTACTTGATCTTGTAAAACGTTTATACGTGATAGCAAATCTGCTACATTGTTGTCAGCACCTGGCAAGTGCCGAATATCCGTCGTATACTGACTTATAAAATCCAATTGGCGTGCTCTACGTGGCGACGCCTTTTCACTTTTTTGCTTAAAAGCGAAAATTATTGGTTTATGGTCTGTAAAAACCGAAAATTCTCTACCTTCAAGGGCGTACTTAAAATGTTGAATGCCCTGATAAATTGCGGTGAGCTCTCTGTCGTACGCGCTGTATTTCTGCTGGGATGTCGATAACTTTTTGGAGTAAAAACCCAATGGCTGAATTTGATCTTCTACTATTTGATGCAGGACAGCTCCAACAGCCTCATCCGATGCATCAGTCGTTAGCGTTAGTTGCGCATTCGGTGCCATATAATTTAACAGAGTAGCTTGTGCAATGTCATTTTTACATGTTTCAAAAGCAGCGATGGCTTCATCAGTCCAATTTATTATGCTGTTGTCATTTTTTCTATTACCGGGAATCAAATTTAGCAAAACGTTTTGGTTTTTAATTGCATGTCGAATGAAAGGACGATAAAAATTCAGCATGCCCAGAAACTTTTTTAAATTTTTAGCGACTTTAGGTCTTTGAAAATTCTGAATTGCTTCGACCTTATTATCGGGTGGCGTTAGTCCATGTTGGTTAATCTTGTGGCCCAAGAAAACTAGTTCAGTTTTTCCGAATTGAGATTTGTCAAAGTTTACGGACAGACGCGACTGACGCAATCGGTCAAATACTATTCGGAGGTGTTTTGCGTGTTCCTCCTCGGACGTAGATGCGATCAAAATATCGTCTATGTAAACAAAGACAAAGTCAATTCCCTTAAAGACTTCATTCATATGACGCTGAAAAGTTTGGGCTGCGTTTCGTAAACCAAACGTCATGAAGCAAAATTCAAACAAGCCAAATGGCGTAATTATAGCTGTCTTGGGAATGTCGCACGGCTCCACCGGTATTTGGTGGTAAGCCCTTTGTAAATCGATAGTTGAAAAAATTTTTCTCCCATACAATATACTCGTGACGTCACGCAAGTACGGTATGGGATACCTGTCAGGTACGGTTATGTTGTTGAGCGCACGGTAATCACCGCAGGGTCGCCAGTCCCCATTCGATTTCTTTACTAGATGGAGTGGGCTCGCCCAATTACTTTTTGAGGGCCGACATATACCCATTTCCATCAAGTACTCAAACTCCTTTTTTGCTGCTTGCAATTTGTCTGCGGCAAGGCGGCGGGCGCTTACATATGTAGGAGGACCTATAGTCGTGATGTGATGAGTTACCGTTGAATCAATTGGGCGTTTGTTGGCATTAATTGTGGCCAAGTCCTTATATTCGTTCAACAGCTGGGCATATTTGTCTTGTGTATTGTATGCCAAAATTTGAATATAAGGAGAACGTGGCGTACAACCCTTTGATTCAAGTAAAGTAGTGCGATCAATAAGTTTACCTTTTTTGATGTCGACTAGTAGGTCATAGTGTTTTAAAAAATCTGCTCCTATTATGGCTGAATTAACGTCTGCCACAAGGAACGTCCACGGAAAATTACGTCGCAGACCTAAGGAAACATTTAGTCGTTTTTCGCCGCATGTTTTAATAGGGGTCCCATTTGCTGCGAATAGTTTTTTTGATACACCTACACGAACATTTTTGACGCTGGCCAACGGCAACACTGAAACGTCTGCGCCGGTATCAATTAAAAAATTTTGTTTCGACACGTCGTCGTTGATAATGAGGCGGGCTATAAAGTAGTCGTCTTGAGATCCGCCCGCTAGATCGGAAGGCGAAATTAGTTTTTTGATGTTTTTTGTTGTACGTACGAACAAGGCTCACGGCACTTGGTAGCCTTTTCTCCAAATGTTCGATGGTACCAGCAATATTCAGCTCTCATGCTATTGGTAGTGGCAGGCTCTGTCAATTTTCCTCGCCGTGAAGAAACTGAACGAGATCGACGGGTGTAAGTTTTATTGGTGTTGTTGAAAAGACTATTTATTTGTTGTTCAATGCGGTCTAGGCGTCTATCGATATCATCTTTGGCGTTATGGGTTGGTGGTGCAGAAGAAACAGCGGCCAGATGTTGAAAATCGCCAACCTCCATTATTTTATCGGCCAACTTGGCCAATTCAGTTAATGTGGCGTCTGACGCTTGCAAAATTGCGCGTACCTGTGCCGGCAATCTCTGCAACCAGAGTGATTTTAAAAAATCTGTTGTCACTTTATCTTTTGACAATGTACTCAACTCATTCAAGAGTTGGGTTGGTCGTTTGTCACCCAGGTCAATTTCTGACAACAGTTTTTGTGTCTTTTTTTGCTCGCTTTCGCAGTAACGCTCGACTATACACTTTTTTAGATTGCCGTACTTATCGTTTTCCGGAGGATTTAAAATGGCGTCTGAAATTTGTACTAGAACGTTTGACTCTATTGCCGCAACCACTGTGTTAAATTTCGATGTGTCGCTTAATATGCCTGCAACAGCAAATTGTGCCTCCACTTGTGCTAACCAAATTTCAGCATGGTCAGGCCAAAAAGGCGGCACTTTGACCGCAACTCGGTTTATGGTTGTTTGCTCGACAGGCCCCGCTTCGTTTTGCGGTAGTTGTTGTTGAACGTTGCTGTTTTCCTCATTAATCGACATATTTCGTTTTAACTTTTATCAAACGTCGGGGTTACCAATTTGTGGGGTGTTCGAATTGAAAGATGAATTTATTTAATTTAAAATTTATTTATTTAATAATAAAAAGAAAGAAACTTTTTCACAAAGTTAAACGAACGACCGGTTAAGTCGGAAAAATTAGCAAAAGTAAAAAATATTACATAGTAGGAAATATTGTACTAAATATTGTATAAAAAGAACAGTTGTATAAACAGGTATTTATTAGTGTTGGGTATCACCACATTGTCTTAAAGAAAAACGAGTCCCATCCAATCTACAATCTCATTTATCTTCTGCATCGTAGAATTACCGTGGAGGAACCGCATAAGCGCATTGGACCCGTCCAGTGTGTTAATTGTCAAGAATTTGGCCACACCAAAGCGTACTGTAAATTGCCGTCTGTTTGTGTTGCGTGTGGGGAACTACATCCAACTGCTCTATGTAATAAGTCCAAAACTGACGTAAAAATCAAAAAATGCAGTAACTGCGGAGGTAATCATACCGCAAATTATAGAGGTTGTCCAATTTACACGCATTTGAAAGCCATAAGTACCAACAAGACGTCAGTATTACCTGATCATCATCAACAGCCTATTTTGGCATCGAGTGACAATTTCCCGCAATTGTTACGGTCCACTAGTCATGTAAACGCGCCTAGTTCTAGACAAGTTTCTTACGCTAACGTGGTTAAATCTAATATGCCAGGTTTGGAGCAGGCACCTAAATCACAATATTACGAGCCTAATATTAACACTCTAGAGACTACATTGCAGACACTTGTCCAAACCATGAACACTTTTACGACCACTATGACATCCATGATGCAGGAAATGCTGAAAATGCAATCCACTATCTTACAAGCCATTTTAAAAAAATGATTTGTTTAAAAATTTGTTTTTGGAATGCGAACGGCCTCCGCCAACATAAAAACGAACTGGAACACTTCCTGATGGATAAGCAGATTGATGTCATGATGATTGCTGAAACTCACTTGACGGCGACAGCGTACTTCAAAATTAATGGCTACGTGTTGTATGATACTAAAGATCCCCGCGGAAGAGGATGTGGAGGATCGGCAATTCTTATAAAGAACAGAATAAAACATTATTTAATGAACAACATATGTGAGGATTACCTACAAGCAACAAACATTTGTATTGAATTCTGTCAATACAATTTTGTTTTATCATCAATTTATTCGCCGCCTCGATTTTCAATAAAAGAACACCAATACTACAGCTTCTTCAATTCCCTTGGAGCTAGATTTTTAGTTGCTGGTGACTTTAATGCCAAACACACTTTTTGGGGTTCACGTCTGGTGACCCCGAAGGGTCGTGAACTCTTCAACACCATTGCCAAAATGGGATTAGATGTACTCTCAAGCGGGCACCCCACCTACTGGCCGACGGACCGACGGAAGATTCCCGATGTTATTGACTTCGGAGTAGTGAAAAATATCCCTGTAGAATCGATACAAGTGGAGCCTTCATTAGACTTGTCTTCAGATCACTCTCCTTCTATTATTTCAATGCGTTTCCTTCAAGGGAATGGCTCTCCATTTCGGGACATATCTAAAACCAGAGTAAGTTGGATAAAGTATAAAAAGTATTTAAGTTCCCACTGCACGGAAAATGTAGTGTTGAGAACTACCGAGGATATTGATGGGTCGATTGGCAAGTTTACTGAGGACATACGAAGAGCTGTACATCACGCCTCCACATACGACGTTGAGTGCAGAAGTGGGACAAATAGAACTTATTTCGCTGAACTCGATCATCTCCTGTCAGAAAAAAGAAGAGTTAGAAGAGAGTGGCAAATCCACAGGTCTCCTGAACTGAAAGCTAGGCTACGGGTATGCAGAGATATACTAAGAAATTTCTTAGAAACCCAAAGAATGGCATCACTTAAATCTTACTTGGAGGGTCTTGATAGTACCCCACAATCTGACTATTCGTTATGGAAGGCGGCACGAGGTTTAAAAAGACCAGTTAGAGGAAAGCCTCCTCTGCGAAATCCGACTGGTGACTGGGCTAGAAATGATTCCGAGAAGGGGACTTTATTTGTTAATCATTTGAGAAAAGTGTTTACTATAAACAACTCAAATAATGCATCTGATTTGCTTCCACTCGTTATTAGACCTCCTGTACCTCTAAGACTAAACTTTCGTGATGTCCAAAACGCTATTGGTACTCTGAACCTTAGAAAGGCTCCAGGTATGGATGAAATCAGCAATAAAATGCTTGTGGAGTTACCTCGTGTAGCAAGAAAGATTATCCTCTTTATCTTCAACGCTATTTTACGCCTAGAATACTATCCTGCAGATTGGAAGGTGTCTATGATCACTATGATTCCTAAGTCAGGGAAGGACCACACCAAAGTGGAGTCATATAGGCCAATTAGCCTACTGCCGACAATTTCTAAACTGTTCGAAAAATTGTTAATGACCAAATTGACTCCAATTCTGAATGACACTGAATGTATTCCAAATCATCAATTCGGATTCAGAGCTAAACACAGTACCATCGAACAAACTCACAGATTGGTAAATGTGATAAGAGGGTCGTTTGAAGATAAAAAATACTGCTCCGCCCTTTTCATTGATGTGTCCCAAGCGTTTGACAAAGTTTGGCATGACGGTTTAATGCACAAAATAAAATCAACTCTGCCTGCTAACACCCATAAACTCATGGAAAGTTATTTATACGGTCGCAAATTTAAAATCAAAGAAGGTGATTTTTTAAGTACCGCTCAGCCAATTGAATCAGGTGTGCCACAGGGTAGCATACTGGGCCCTACTTTATATTTGATTTATGCCTCCGACATGCTGTCAGACCCCAAAATCCACACGTCAACTTTTGCAGACGATACAGCCTTTGTCAGCGTCCATAAGGACCACCAAGTTGCATCACGGAATTTGCAGAATTATGTTTATAAACTAGAGAATTGGCTAGAGCTTTGGAAAATCAGGGTAAATGAACAAAAATGTATTCATATCACTTTCACATTGCGAAAAGATACCTGCTCGTCCATCAGAATAAATAATCAAATTATTCCTCAACATAATGAAGTCAAATACCTCGGCATTCACCTCGACCGCCGTTTAACTTGGAAGTCTCATATTGAAGCGAAACTTACACAAATGAGATTAAAAGCAGTGCAACTTAATTGGTTAATCGGCAGAAACTCTACATTGAAATTGGATTGCAAACTTTTGTTGTACAATGCAATTCTAAAGCCAATCTGGTGTTATGGAATTCAATTATGGGGTACTGCCTCAGCATCAAACATTGAAAAAATTCAAAGGGGTCAAAATAAAATTCTACGTATAATTACTGCAGCACCATGGTATGTTAAAAATTCTCGAATCCACAAAGATCTAGGCGTGCCATTAGTAAAAGTCGAATTTACAAAATATGCGTCAAAGTATGTCAGCAAACTTGAACACCATCCAAACCCACTTGCACGAGACATCCTTAACTTTAGTGGCCACAATCGGTTGAGAAGGAGGGATACCCTTGCTTTAACTCAAGCGCAAAATAGATGACTGGATCAGCTGATGTGAAATTTTTTTAGTATCATAAAAATTTTTGTCTAGCACTGGCTGGGCTTATTATTTTCTTTTTAGTATTAAGATTTGAATACTTATTGTCATTTCAAATATGAAGATTCAATAAATAATTAACTGCAAAAAAAAAAAAAAAAAAAAAAAATATAGTGGGCGTTAGAGTAGGCGTGGTCGTACCAACTGAGAAACCTTCCCGGATTCATACACAACAACTTTGCCAAAGATCATCACATGATCAAATGCATAGTTTACGATTCTATAAAGGACATACATACAAACATTAATTTTTTGAAATGGGGCGTGAAAGTGGGCGTGGCGCATAAAGTTTTTATTTTTACCTCGCCTTCAGTAAAATGAGGATACAATTTGTATGAAGTAAATCTGTAAAAACCAATGCCGAAGCAATTAATCAATTAAAAAAAGTGGGCGTTAGAGTAGGCGTGGTCGTACCAACTCAGAAACCTTCCTGGTCTCATACACAATAAATTTGCTGAAGATCATCACATGATCAGATGCTTAGTTTAGGAGTCTATAAATGACATACATACATACATACTTACATACAAACATTCATTTTTATATATATGATATTAAATATTTACTTTGTATGGGAGCTGCCACTCCCACTGGTCGGATCCCGCCCATTTTTCCCACAACTATTCACATTAACAAATAATCAACGTGTACAAATTTCTAAGACTATGGCTATTACAGTACTGTAGATTTTTTCAAAACTCTTGCTTGACTATTGTAAGTCAAGATATATGATGTTATTCAATTTATGTGGGAGGGGCCACATAAATATTTTTAGCCGTAAACCTAATTGGGACTATAACCTTTCAAATGAAAACGGTTTGGGCCAAATCGGTTCGATAGTCTTAGAGTCTATAAAGGACAAACATACAAACATTGTATTTTATATATATAGATTTTTTTTAACTTGTATAATATCTTTATGGTAATTGTTTTAATTTTGAGAAGGGGTGTTAATAATATTTATGAACCAAGAATAATAAAATAAAGATTACGCCATGCGCATGATTGCCCGTTTTATTATGCAGATGAAAAGATCATCGCAAATAATAACGCAGATGCTGAATTTCTACGCGATTTGATGTCTAAAGCTAATTTCGTATGCAACATTGATGTTAAAATACCGCAAAATATCAACTCTGTGCCAACCGCTGCTACCACAAATGCCGTGCCTGCAATTGCTACCGCTGTCCCTAGCGCTGCTGCTAAAAGTTCAACAACCATCAACTAGCAATCAGAAATGTGTCGATTGGTAGCGTATAATGTTGCAAACCTTAATAGTAAACTTAAATTTGGAAATTTCTTTACATGTATTAATAAATTTGATATTTTTTTCTTTTTGAGACGCATGTTCTTGCTGATAACAGAATACTTTTTTCAAGTTTTTTTAAAAATTATGTTCTTTACTGGGTGGACGCCACAAAAATCCACTCATCGGGTCGTGCAATTGGCGGTGGTCTGTATGGTTTTAAAAAAACCGTACAAAAAAATACTTTTTAAAATTTTGTGAGTTTCACAATGGTGTTACTCTATCTGCTAAATTTAATGATGTTTGTTTTCACTTCATTCCAATATATATTAATTGCACTAGCTGGTCTAGTGACTTTGATAAATTTGAAGATTTTATATACAGTTTAAATGGCTCATCATTCTGTATTGTTGGCGATCTGAACGCTAGGGTGCATGGTCTTGATGAGACCATGTTGATTGATACGCCTTTGATCTCCCAGGGTCGTATATCCAAGGATAAAATTTTAGATAGTAAAGGGAGGAAATTGTTGGCGCTCGTGGAGAATGTGGGTGGTATTATTGTTAATGGCCGGATGGCAGGTGATGTTAAAGGGGAATATACTTTTTGTGGGGTTATGGGAAGTTCAATAATTGATTATTGTATATGTTCACTGGATGTTTTGAAATTGCTATTTGACTTCCATATCCCTAGTAAACCTTTTTCTGACCACATGCCATGTACAGTTTCACTGTGTTCTAAGAACAATCCCCTTACGAAAGAACTGTCACTGCCCCAAAAGCTTCCATTGGTACCCAAAAGTCTAGTGAGGTATACTGACGCCCTGAACGGACTTGCTAACTCTGTATATTTGCATTCTTCGCTGAGTATTAATGAAAAAGTTTTTATATGCACTAACAAAATTCATACAGCTAATGGTAACAATTGTTTTAAGACACGCTTTGACCCCAAGAACAAATGGTTTGATTCTCAATGTGAAAATGCTCGTAGGAGTATGCTGAATAAACTTGATCAATATCGTAAATCAAACACTGAAAACAGTCAAAGATGCTATATAGACAGTAGATCCAGATATGCACGGTTATGCGACGAGAAAAAGTTGGGGTTTAAAATAAATAACATATTAAAGCTGAATGGGGTTAGGAACAGTAGTGAATGGTGGAAGCTTGCTAATTCGTTACGAAATTGTAAACCAAAGGTAGGAAACAATTTGAGCATATCTCATTTTTGTGAATATTTCAACTCACTTTTATCTCAAGAGGATTTTGATTGCGATATTTTATTAACCTGAGTCAATATTATTGACCCCTTTCTTGATTCCCCATTGGAGATGAGAGAACTTGATTTAGTCATAAAAGCAGCCAAACTAAATAAGGCCCCTGGACAAGACAGAATTAGTTATGAATTCTATAAAAATTCCCCTTTATGTTTTTTAAATGAAGTCTTATCACTTTTCAACATTATTTTCCTAAAGGAAGATATCCCAGACTCTTTCCGTAATTCGATTATTTTTTTTTTTTTTTTTTTTTTTTTTTGCATTTAATTATTTATTGAATCTTCATATTTGAAATGACAATAAGTATTCAAATCTTAATACTAAAAAGAAAATAATAAGCCCAGCCAGTGCTAGACAAAAATTTTTATGATACTAAAAAAATTTCACATCAACTGATCCAGTCATCTATTTTGCGCTTGAGTTAAAGCAAGGGTATCCCTCCTTCTCAACCGATTGTGGCCACTAAAGTTAAGGATGTCTCGTGCAAGGGGGTTTGGATGGTGTTCAAGTTTGCTGACATACTTTGACGCATATTTTGTAAATTCGACTTTTACTAATGGCACGCCTAGATCTTTGTGGATTCGAGAATTTTTAACATACCATGGAGCTGCAGTAATTATGCGTAGAATTTTATTTTGACCCCTTTGAATTTTTTCAATGTTTGATGCTGAGGCAGTACCCCATAATTGAATTCCATAACACCAGATTGGCTTTAGAATTGCATTGTACAACAAAAGTTTGCAATCCAATTTCAATGTAGAGTTTCTGCCGATTAACCAATTAAGTTGCACTGCTTTTAATCTCATTTGTGCAAGTTTCGCTTCAATATGAAACTTCCAAGTTAAACGGCGGTCGAGGTGAATGCCGAGGTATTTGACTTCATTATGTTGAGGAATAATTTGATTATTTATTCTGATGGACGAGCAGGTATCTTTTCGCAATGTGAAAGTGATATGAATACATTTTTGTTCATTTACCCTGATTTTCCAAAGCTCTAGCCAATTCTCTAGTTTATAAACATAATTTTGCAAATTCTGTGATGCAACTTGGTGGTCCTTATGGACGCTGACAAAGGCTGTATCGTCTGCAAAAGTTGACGTGTGGATTTTGGGGTCTGACGGCATGTCGGAGGCATAAATCAAATATAAAGTAGGGCCCAGTATGCTACCCTGTGGCACACCTGATTCAATTGGCTGAGCGGTACTTAAAAAATGGCCTTCTTTGATTTTAAATTTGCGACCGTATAAATAACTTTCCATGAGTTTATGGGTGTTAGCAGGCAGAGTTAATTTAATTTTGTGCATTAAACCGTCATGCCAAACTTTGTCGAACGCTTGGGACACATCAATGAAAAGGGCGGAGCAGTATTTTTTATCTTCAAACGACCCTCTTATCACATTTACCAATCTGTGAGTTTGTTCGATGGTACTGTGTTTAGCTCTGAATCCGAATTGATGATTTGGAATACATTCAGTGTCATTCAGAATTGGAGTCAACTTAGTCATTAACAATTTTTCGAACAGTTTAGAAATTGTCGGCAGTAGGCTAATTGACCTATATGACTCCACTTTGGTGTGGTCCTTCCCTGACTTAGGAATCATAGTGATCATAGACACCTTCCAATCTGCAGGATAGTATTCTAGGCGTAAAATAGCGTTGAATATAAAGAGGATAATTCTTCTTGCTACACGAGGTAACTCCACAAGCATTTTATTGCTGATTATATCCATACCTGGAGCCTTTCTAAGGTTCAGAGTACCAATAGCGTTTTGGACATCACGAAAGTTTAGTCTTAGGGGTACAGGAGGCCTTATAACAAGTGGTGGCAAATCAGATTCGTTATTATTTGAGTTGTTTATAGTAAACACATTTCTCAAATGGTTAACAAATAATGTCCCTTTCTCGGAATCATTTCTAGCCCAGTCACCAGTCGGATTTCGCAAAGGAGGTTTTCCTCTCACTGGTCTTTTTAAACCTCTTGCCGCCCTCCATAACGAGTAGTCAGATTGTGGGGTACTATCAAGACCTTCCAAGTAAGATCTAAGTGAGGCCGTTCTTTGGGTTTGTAAGAATTGTCTTAGTATATCTCTGCATACCCGTAGCCTAGCTTTCAGTTCAGGAGACCTGTGAATTTGCCACTCTCTTCTAACTCTTCTTTTTTCTGACAGGAGATAATCGAGTTCAGCGAAATAAGTTCTATTTGTCCCACTTCTGCACTCAACGTCGTATGTGGAGGCGTGATGTACAGCTTTTCGTATGTCCTCAGTAAACTTGCCAATCGACCCATCAATATCCTCGGTAGTTCTCAATACTACATTTTCCGTGCAGTGGGAACTTAAATACTTTTTATACTTTATCCAACTTACTCTGGTTTTAGATATGTCCCGAAATGGAGAGCCATTCCCTTGAAGGAAACGCATTGAAATAATAGAAGGAGAGTGATCTGAAGACAAGTCTAATGAAGGCTCCACTTGTATCGATTCTACAGGGATATTTTTCACTACTCCGAAGTCAATAACATCGGGAATCTTCCGTCGGTCCGTCGGCCAGTAGGTGGGATGCCCGCTTGAGAGTACATCTAAGCCCATTTTGGCAATGGTGTTGAAGAGTTCACGACCCTTCGGGGTCACCAGACGTGAACCCCAAAAAGTGTGTTTGGCGTTAAAGTCACCAGCAACTAAAAATCTAGCTCCAAGGGAATTGAAGAAGCTGTAGTATTGGTGTTCTTTTATTGAAAATCGAGGCGGCGAATAAATTGATGATAAAACAAAATTGTATTGACAGAATTCAATACAAATGTTTGTTGCTTGTAGGTAATCCTCACATATGTTGTTCATTAAATAATGTTTTATTCTGTTCTTTCGATTATTATCCCATTATTTAAAAAAGGAGATATTAATGTTGTCTCAAATTATAGAGGACTGTCTCTTCTCGATACTATTTACAAACTTTTCACAGGCATACTACTTAATCGTATTAACAGCTGGATTGACTGTCATAATATCATCAACGAGTATCAAGCGGGATTTCGCAAGAATTATTCTACTGTAGATAATTTGTACAATTTAATCAGTATTGTAAATTTAAACTTAAGTCAAAAAATTCATAATGCACCGAAGAGTTACAGTGGAAGAACCTCATAAGCGATCTGGCCCAGTACAGTGTTCGAACTGCCAAGAATATAGTCACACTAAATCTTATTGTAAGTTGCCTACTGTTTGTGTTGTTTGTGGGGATCTGCATGACACCTCAAAGTGCGATAAACCTAAGCATGATTCCAGGGCAAAAAGATGCAGCAATTGCGGTGGAAACCACACTGCCAACTACAGGGGTTGCCCTGTTTTCGAGGTCGTTAAACGCTCCTTGATCAACAAATCCGCTTCTACCCCTACTCAGACGACAAAAGTACCTATTACAATTATTCCCCCCGTAGCACAAGCATCCACTAGCCAATTTTCATATGCCAACGTGCTAAGATCTAACCAACCAACAGTGCAAAATGAATCACCAATAAATGATACAAACAGCCACAATTTTAGCCGTCTTGAAGGTATAATGGAGAATCTGGTGCAATCCATGAACCATTTCATGACAAGCATGACAAGTATGATGCAGGTGATGCAAAAAATGCAGTCCACGCTACTGCAGGCCATACTTAATAGACCATGAACTGTCTCAAAATATGTTTCTGGAACGCAAACGGCATACGCCAACACAAAAATGAACTTGAATATTTTCTTTTTAATAAGAAAGTTGATGTAATGCTGATTTCCGAGACTCATATGACGTCGAGAAGCATTTTTAAAATAAGTGGTTATACATTCTACGACACCAAGGACCCCAGAGATAGATCATGTGGTGGCTCGGCAATATTGGTCAAATCGCGAATCAAACACCATTCATTGGGTGGTCTTTCAGAGTGTTATCTTCAAGCAACAAACATCTGTATTGAGAACTTTTGTCAAAACCTCGTGATTTCGTCAGTTTACTGTCCGCCCAGATTTTCAATAACAAAAGATCAGTATAGAGATTTTTACAAATCACTAGGTAGCCGTTTCATAGCGGCTGGCGACTACAATGCTAAGCATACATTCTGGGGCTCACGACTCGTTAGCCCTAAAGGTCGTATCTTGTACGACTCCCTGTCTGAAATGGGACTGAATGTGATTTCAACTGGTCAACCAACTTATTGGCCAACTGACCAGCAAAAAATTCCTGACGTTATCGATTTCGGCGTGGTGAAAGGGGTATCCCCGGAACTCATTGAAGTCGGGGCTTCACTGGATCTTTCTTCAGATCACTCACCCACTGTAATCACCATCAGAAGTCCTCAGCAAATCGTAACTGATGCCTTACTTCTTGTCAAACGTCTGAATTTGTTAAAATACAAAAAATACATCAGCACTCACTGCACAGAGAAACTCCCGTTAAAAACTGCTGAAGACATCGATGCCTGTATAAAAAGTCTTAATGAACATGTCGACAAAGCCGCAGAACATGCTTCTTCCACTTACCGCCCGAATAGGTACAACAGAGTTTTTTCTGCAGATGTTGAGCAACTATTGTCTGAAAAAAGGAGAGTCCGAAGAGAGTGGCAACAACACAGATCGCCCCAACTTAAAACTAGGTTGAGAGAATGTACCAAAAATCTTAGAATCTTGCTAGAAGCGCAAAAAGCAGATTCTCTCAAACAACATCTGGAAGGTCTAGACGCAACTTTCCAGTCAAATTATTCATTATGGCGTGCAGTCCGAAATCTAAGAAAACCCGTAATCGCAAAACCTCCACTGCGTACTTTGAACGGATCTTGGGCACGAAATAACGAAGAAAAAGGCAACCTTTTCGTAAGTCATTTAAAAAATGTATTCACTCCCAATATGGATACTGACATTAGCCAACTACCGCCTGTTGTTGCCAGACCACCTGTACAAATAAGATTTTAATATCTGGAGGTTGTTGAGGCTATTGATAATTTAAATATTAAAAAAGCATCTTATGGCTTGAGTACTACCCTCCGGTTTGGAAAATTGCATTAGAAAAGATGATTCCTAAGCCGGGAAAAGATCCTTGCAAAGTTGAGTCGTATAGGCCAATAAGTCTATTACCAACTATGTCCAAATTATTCGAGAAATTGCTTATAACCAAGCTGACTCCGATTTTGAATGAAAACAACTGCATTCCCAATCACCAGTTTGGCTTCAGACGTCAACACAGTACAATAGAACAAACACATAGATTGGTACAAGTCATAAGAAAAACCTTTGAGGAAAAGAGATACTGTTCGGCACTCTTTATTGACGTCTTTCAAGCTTTCGACAAAGTATGGCATGAAGGCCTGATATCTAAATTAAAGCAGAACTTGCCGGTGAATCTTCAACACCTACTATGGAAATACTTAATCGACCGTCAGTTTATGATTAAAGAAGGTGATTATTTAAGCCGTCCTCAACCTATAGGTGCTAGCGTCCCTCAAGGTAGTATCTTAGGACCAATTCTATACTTGCTGTACACAGCAGACATGCCAACAAACAATGAAATTCACACGTCAACATTTGCTGATGATACGGCATTTTTCAGTACTCACAAAGATCCAAAAGATGCCTCGATTCAATTACAGCACCACGTAACGCAAGTGGAGAAATGGGCAAGACAATGGGGAATAAAAATAAATGAACAGAAATGCACCCACGTAACATTTACTCTACGTAGGGAATCATGTCCCCCTATTCGTATTAATGACCATATAGTACCTCAAAACTCACACGTGAAATATCTTGGTATTCATCTGGACCGTCGCCTCACATGGAAACCACATATAGATGCTAAGCTGACTCAAATGAAACTGAAAGCAGCCCAAATTCATTGGCTCATCGGCAGAAACTCCGTCCTTCGGCTCGATTGTAAGCTTCTACTCTACAACTCAATCTTAAAGTTAATTTGGTGCTATGGTATCCAGTTATGGGGCACTGCCTCCAACTCCAATATTGAGAAAATTCAACGCCGTCAAAACAAAATTCTACGAATGATAACTACCGCTCCTTGGGTTGGTGGTAAAAACAACAACATACACAACGATCTTGATGTTCCACTTGTCAAATGGGAAATAACTAAACACGTGGCCCATTATTTGGGTAAGCTGGAAACTCATCCAAATCCCCTCGCTCGAGACATCTTACAACATCCCGGTCATAGCCGTTTGAGAAGGAGGGACACCACCGCTCTCAGATGAATAAATACAAGTTGCTCATTATATCCTATCGAATTTGAAAACTAGATTTTGTCTAGCATTGGCTGGACTTATCTTAATTAACTTTAGTTTTAGGATTTGAATACCTATGGTTAGTTCATTTAAAATGAAGATACAATAAAAAAGTATATGAGACGACATTCAGTCTCGTCTCATCGAACTGTTCGGACGTGTTACTTTTAGTGCGGCTGAATTTTCGGTGAAAAAAATCGTAATAGGTGAAAAAGTGTAAAAAGTTGAAATTAAACAAAAAAGTGAAAAAAAAATCGTAATCGGTTAAAATATATAAAAAAAAAAAAAAAAAACATTAAAAATCGTATAAAAACTGTATGAGTGTTCCTCTCAGATGTAATTCTGAGAAAGAGCTTAGCTCGACTAGAAAAACTAGATGCATCTCTGAGGAAGAATCCATAAAAAAATCTTTGGAGAATTTTCTCACTACAAGAGCCGTGGAACGGCGTCGTTCCTGTTCGCCCAATATTGTGATTTCAACAGATGAAAAAACATCATCTTCATCAAATAGTGCAGTCAAACCCAAAAAACAAGTAGGTATGGATAAGTACATAACCGTTCTCAAGCGACAGAGGAGCCCGAAGTCTGCTCAAGTGTCATCAAATGCAAAAGCTCCTAAGACCGTGAGTAATGATCAAAATAGGTTTGCTCTCCTCCAGACGGATGAGCCAGAACTTCCGAAGAAGACGTTTAAGCCCCCACCAATTTATCTGAGAGCCGACTTCCAGTAAATTGGTACAAGGAATTGTTTATGTAATAGGTGAAAACATGTTTAGCGTAACCTCAATGAAACATGGAAATATCTGCGAGACAAAGATACAAGTGAATAGGGAAGATGATTTTCGAAAATTGTCCAACCAGCTGGAAAGGAAGACTAGGGATTTCTATACCTACCAGCTCAAAAGCGCAAAAGGACTCCAAGTCGTTCTTAAGGGTATAGACCCATGTGTTGATCCCGCGGAGATAAAAACCGGTTTAATGGACAAAGGGTTCAAAATCAAGAGCGTAGTGAATATTAGAAACCGTGTGTCCAAAATACATTGGACATTATTATTTTTTTTATATAAAAAATGAAATGTAAATTTAAAATTAAATGAATTAAAATGAAATGAATTGTATTTATTTATGTTATTAGTATTATTATTATGAATTAAATCCTTGAATTATTATTTAGAATTAAATAGAATTATGTAAAACAAAAATAGTTACCTTTATTATATATGCAATGTAGTATATTATCAAAATGTAGTAGAATTGTTTTTAACGTCAAACCGTTTAAAACAAATCTAGTACAAACCTTTGGTTACTCGTTATAAAGAGTAAGTGTCAAATTTTCACTCAAATCAGATTTGCACGAATCCTAAGTTTCGTGCAAACCGAATTAAGTAGAAATGGACACTTACTATCTAGCACTTGTACCCATAAGGCGCTAATTCTTACTCTAAATTTATTAACCAGCACTTGAACTCACAAGTCGCTAAATTCTATCCTCAGCACTTGAACTCACAAGTCGCTAATTAATCCTTATCTCAACATTGTGAACTCCAAGAAAAAGGAAAAGAAATAAATCCCTATAAGTCATAATTATAAATTATAGCTACCAAGACTTATTTTTCCTAAGGGCAATTAAGGTAAGCACATCCAACCCTACATTTATATAAGGAAGGAACAGCCACATTAACCCTTTTTTTTTTCTTTTCCTCGCTTACACCCACAATTATATGTACTTATCCACAAGTGCATATAGTTAAATCTCTTGTATAATTAAATTGTTCTTCTCAGACAATTTATATTATACAAGATTTAAAATAACTCTATACGTTATTTCATGGTCCTCTAGCAAAAGAAGAAAACCACCACCAAAAATATTGGAAATATAAACTCTCTATACCCAACTCTCTCTACACAAATCAACTGAGCAAAGATGAGGTAATTCAACACATAAATTTATTAAAGCCCTCAGTACCAAATCGATCTCAAGTAAGTACAAGCTCAAAATTATTAAATTAAAACATATAAACAAAACGCATCACACATAAAACATACATATACAACAAACACAAGTGACCAATAACTAAAACAAAAAGGTATGAGAAATTAAAAAATCTAAATTTCCCAAAAAGTTAAAATAATAAAAATAACAAATTATTCAGTGGAAAACAAGTGGTAAAAATACAAGAAAGAAAACGCCAACAAATAAAATATACATACATATATTACATAGTAGGCTATGCCTTAAAAAGAATATAAATAAAATTCAAATTCAATTTAAAAACTAAATCGAAAAGGGCAAAGAAATCTAACTAAGGAATCAAAAAAAAAAAAAAAACTAGTGCAAAAAATTTACAGAAAAAATAGCGGAAAAATTGCAAAAAAAAACTAGTGCAAAAAATTTACGGAAAAAATAGCCGAAAAAACTAGTGCAAAAAATTTACGGAAAAAATAACGGAAAAATTGCAAAAAAAAAAACTAGTGCAAAAAATTTACAGAAAAAATAGCGGAAAAATTGCAAAAAAAAAAAAAAAACTAGTGCAAAAAATTTACGGAAAAAATAGCCGAAAAATTGCAAAAAAAAATCTAGTGCAAAAAATTTACAAAAAAAGTACGGGGAAAATAACGGTTCATAAAAAATTTTGGTATATACTTATACAGGCAATTTTACATAGGTAAAAAATTAATATCTAAAAAAGCAAAAAATAAATAAAAAGCAGAAAATATAAAAACAAACAAATGAAAATTGAGTTAAATAAAACACATACCTAATTAGTAAAAAAAAAAATTTCGTGTTTATACCTACATACATACATACTAATGTATATCAAAGGCTACAGTTAGTGTAAAATTAACAAAATTTATTCCACATACATACATACATATGTACATAAGTGCACAAAATTATTAGTGTAAAATTTCCATTTTTCCGATATTTAAATAAATTATAAAATCGCGTTTGAATTGTAAAAAAAGATTAATAATAAAATTAATAATAAAATTCGCATAAATATAAAAATAACAAAGAAAGTGAATAGGGATAAAATTTTTGCCACCACTGTTTTCTCATCAACATCCATATATATGTACATACAAACAGACATATTTAAAAATTCCAGCAAACATCAAAACATCAAAATAAATAACAAAAGAGACTAAAGGAAACTTTATTGTTGTTGTATATGTTCTCCACACACAAAAGGTATTTATGATAAATTTACATTTACAAAACGAAAAAAAAAAAATAAATAATAATAATTAAGGAAATAAAGAGTAAATTTGCATCGACTTACTTAATGCAAGCGAAATTGCATTCTCTTATAGCAAATTCTCTCTTGCGTTAACTAGTAGGACAAATTCACAAGCGTTAAAAAAGTAATTTAAAAACAATTTAAATTACACAGTAGTTTGAAAATTTAAACAACTTGAAATTGCAATCGGCAGCTAACATACATATATAAAGATCAATAATTTTAACTTATTCCCAAAGAAAAAAGAGAAGGGAAAAGAAAGAAAAATCCCTTCAACTTTACAATTATGTATTTATTGTGTTAATTCTATGAGTGTAAATCACGTACACTTTAAATAAACCTCTTTGCATTATATCGCGATCTCTTGAAAAAAAAAAAAGAGAGAAAGAAAGAGAAACTTAAATTCTCTTTGCTTTCTTGTGCATAATAAAATTATACAGTCCACTATTAATAGAAACAAATTGAAAAGAAGAAACAAAGGAATGAAATAAAGTGAAAAAACATTAGTACGGCACAAATTAAAAAAGGAAATTCGTAGGTGGTTTTTATCTTCTAAAAGGAAGATAAAATTAAAAAGTTATGTGTATTTAAAATACATATACAGCCACAAGATACTAATAAAAACAAAAGACAAAGGACAAAGAATCATAACGGCCTGTTTGACAATTTAGTAAGTGGTTTTTATTTTCTAAAGAAGAAGATAAAATTAAAAGTTATGTATAATTAAAATACATATACAGCCACAAAAGACTGAAAACAGATAAAGGATAAAAAACCAAATAAAAGGTACTCCAAGTGGTTTTTATTTTCTAAAGAAGAAGATAAAATTAAAAAGTTATGTATATTTAAAATACATATACAGCCACAACAAACAGAAAGCAGATAAATAAAACAAATAATTAACAACGAAAGCACAAAACCCGCTCTTTAATACAGATAATATAAAAAATCATCAAAAGTGAAGAAACAACTTTTAACCCAAACTCATTAATTTAATTCTTTGTCAATCCAAAAAATAAGATTAAATAGATAACAAAATCTATTGCTATTACTCAAAATAGCCCCAACTATATAAATAACATTAAAACTAGATCCTAAAATCTAGTGCTATTTCACAAATAGCCTCAATTATATAAATAAAATTGAAACTACACATATATTAAAAATCTAGTGCTATTTCTCTAATAGCGTCAAAATCATACCTATCGCTAAAGTTCTATTAGTTAAATACCTAACTAGATCAACATATCTAGTAAAATATCAGAACAGATTAAAAAATTTTAAACTAATTGGCAATCTAACCCAGAGAGCATATACCAACGCATCATTTGACAATATTCCTCCATTCATATTGTTAATATAAAAAACTCAATAACTTTCCTTATCACCCATATCCCTTAAATTTACCTTCAAAATGCCTTCCGTAACCGAGGCAGCTGCCTCGGCTTTCAATTCGTTGTATAAAGAACAGTTTCTGTTTGATTGTGGTCATTTGCTTGAGATCTGTGACACCTTCAACAGTAATACTTTGGAAGAGCACAATGAATCTATTCTTGAGGTGAAGATAAAAGAACTAGACTCAGAATGGGTAAATTTAAAAGATTCGTATCGCAAGGTAATGATATCACAGGACGGATCAGTTGATACTGAATTTAAAACAAAGGCTAAAGAGGATTACATGGTTTGCTCAGGAGCTTATTACCACTGCCATTCTCAAATTAGTGATATGCTAAAAGTAAGCAGAGTAGATACGTCTCCTATTCCAGTCCTCCAATCAACATCTCGGTATCCGGTCTCAAATCCCACTTTTATCACTGACAACACTAGCAATTGCGTTATAAAGTTACCTCCTTGTGATACAGAAAATTTTCATGGCAGTTACGAACAATGGCCATCATTTCGTGATATGTTTACGGCTCTGTACATTAATCATACAAGGCTTTCACCTGTAACCAAACTGTATCATCTTCGTAACAAAACTAGAGGAGAAGCAGGTGCAATAGTTAAAAGATATAATCTATCAAATGAGAACTTTGATCTGGCATGGAATGCTCTCAAAACTCGTTATGAAAATAAACGCGTTCTTGTAGATAATCAGCTAAAAATACTTTTTGATATCCCTTCAGCTACAAATGAAGATAGTGAATCTATAAGGATAATTCAGTCCTCGGTAAATGACTGCTTAGCTACTCTTAAAACCCTTGAAGTTGATGTCAAAAGTTGGGACCCCATTCTCATTCGTTTAATTTCCACTAAATTGCCAGATACAACCCTTTCTCTTTGGGAACAGTCACTCGCATCTCCACGTGAACTTCCGAAATGGTCCCAAATGTCACAGTTTCTCGTTGATAGATATGAAGCAGTAGAACGCCTCGCAAATATTAGAGTCTCAAAAGATAGTTTTAATCTGTCCAATACTAGAAACAACTCAAATGTTCAAACATATGTGTCGCAAGAAAATATAAAAATTGTATGTAAATTATGCTCTGAAAATCATAATATCAGAAATTGTCCCAAATTTCGAACATTTACGGTACAACAAAGAGTTGACTTTGTCTTTAAGAGCAAAATTTGCAATAATTGTTTGGGTACTTCTCACATAAAATCAAATTGCAAAAGCAAAAACACTTGCTTATACTGCAAAAAATCTCACCACTCTCTTTTACATATGAAAAGATCACCAAATGCTCAACAAAGTAATGAAAACTCACAGCAAAAAGAAAGTTCAAATGTAAGAGTCGAAAATATTCCAAATTCTTCTTCAAACGTTACACAAATATCACAAAATGAAGCTCAAAATGAACGTCCTCATACGTCAAGGCAAATTCAAGCTAACTGTTCCACCAGCAACGAAAATATTCTGCTGCGAACTTCGTTAATGCAGATAGAATTTAAAGGGGAATATTTTACGATTCGAGCATTGATAGATCCCGGATCTCAAAGAACATTTTTGACCGAAAGGATAAGAAATCGTCTATAATTACCATACCGAAAGTCTCATTTTGAAATTGTTGGCATTGGAGGTCAAAAACAAGAAGCTAACAAAGAGTATGAGTTCGTTTTATATGCAAAAAAGTATGATCTAAGAATTCCCATTAAAGCTATAGTTCTGCCAAAAGTCACAAAGCAACTCCCTTCTTGCACGTTTTCAATCCCAAAGTCACCTGAACTTGAAGAACTTGATCTAGCAGATCCAACGTTTAATAAATCCTCTCAAATAGATCTCATTCTTGGCAATGATTACGAACAATGTATAAATCTTGATGGCATTAAGAAAAGCATTTGTGGCCGCACATCGGCTTATAATACTGTCTTTGGATGGGTACTTAGTGGTCCCATGACAACCCAATCAGTTCAAACTTTTTCAACATCGGTTCTCTCATCCGATACATCCCAACTAAATAATATCTTAAAAACGTTTTGGGAACAAGAAGAAATTCCAGCAGCTCGCGTAAATTCAATTGATGATGAAATCTGTGAAAGTTTTTACTCCCAAACAACTACTCGCCAAGAAAATGGCAGATATATGGTAAGATTGCCATTCAAGGAAGAATATCCCGAAAAAATCTTCCTTGGTTCTTCTCGCTTTATTGCTTTAGCTCAGTACGCAAGAATGGAGAAAACATTAGCTCAAGATCCCGAACTGCAATCTCAATATAAGGCAGTTTTGCAGGAATATTTAACACTTGATCACATGGAAGAAACTCCATCCCATGAGATCATTTCTGAAGGCAAATATAATTCGTTTTACTTGCCACATCATGCTATTGTACGCCCAGATCATAAAACCACGAAAGTAAGAGTGGTATTCAACGCGTCAAGAAAAACGAAGTCTAAGTTTTCACTTAACGATGTGCTTCATACTGGTCCCACTTTACAAAACGACTTAATAACAATAATATTGAACTGGAGGAAATATAGGTATGTTTTTAGTGGAGATATACAAAAAATGTATCGCCAAATCTTAGTACATCCTGCGGATAGACCATTTCAAAAAATTCTATTTCAAAGTGAACATAATGGTCCTATTAAAGATTACCAGTTAAAAACAGTAACTTTTGGGGTTAATTGCGCCCCTTACCTCGCGATTCGCACTTTATTTCAGCTCGCGTCCGATTCTGAAACAAAAAATCCTAAAGCCGCTTCAATTTTACGTAACGAAACGTATGTGGATGATATACTTTCAGGGGGATTCTCAATAGAGGAGACACTCATGGCACAGAATCAACTCATTAATACGTTAAACTCAGCTGGATTGCCCCTTAAAAAGATAACAGCCAATGACTCACAACTTCTCTCGCATATCCAAAAGGATGACTTATATGATCAAGATTTCCTTCGATTTCACGAAGCAAGTTCCACTAAAACCCTAGGTATAAGATGGAACGCACTTAAAGATACATTTTCATACAGCTTCTTACCCATCAATCCATCAGTCAAATTTACGAAACGTCAAATATTATCTTCTGTAGCTAAACTTTTTGACCCCGCGGGATGGCTAGCACCAATTGTCATCAGAGGGAAAATACTTATGCAACAGCTATGGTTAGAAGGATTAGATTGGGATGAAGAAGTTTCACCAGATTCATTGCAAAATTGGAAAAATCTCATTTCAGACTTATCCCAAATAGAAACAATTTCCATTCCTCGTTGGATACAATTCACTCCAACAGACTTGATACAAATACATGGTTTCGCTGATGCGTCGAAAGCTGCATATTGTGCTACTGTATATATTCGATGCCAGACTGAGACGCACAACGCATTTTCAAATTTGTTAGTAGCAAAATCCAAAGTAGCTCCTATCCAAACTGTCTCTCTACCTCGGCTCGAACTCAATGGAGCCGTTCTGTTAGCAAATCTGGTAAATTACGTTTTAACAGCTTTAAAATTTTCAAATGTCGAATTACATTTGTAGACTGATTCTTCGATAGTTCTTGGTTGGCTGTCAAAAACCCCATCAACATGGGAAACTTATGTTGCGAATCGTATAGCCAAAATACATAGTTTGTTACCTAATCCTACATGGCGACATGTTTCAACACACGATAACCCAGCAGACCTAGGAACCCGAGGATGTAAACCACAAGAGCTTGCCATCAATAACCTATGGTGGCATGGACCATCATGGTTAACTAAACCATCTACTGAATGGCCTAAAAGAAATCCCTTGAAAAACGATAAAACACTGGTTGAAGCACAAGTTCTGCATTCAAAGGTCGAAGAAGAAGATATACTGAAAAGATTCTCGTCATGCAATAAGGCTCTACGAGTCTTAGGCTTTGTTTACAGATTTTATAACAATTCCTCTAAAGGTATTCGTTTATGTAGGGAAAACAATTTAACTCACATTGAGATAGCATTTATAAAAACTAGACTTATACTTTTGGCTCAAAAACGCTTTTATACTGAAGAATATGAGTGTTTATCCAACAGTCGTTGTATTCCTAATAAAAGTACACTAATTTCTTTAAACCCATTTCTAGATACCAACTCACTGCTTAGAGTTAATGGGCGATTATCGTTGTCATCTCTTTCTTATAATGAGCGATACCCCATAATATTACCAGGAAACTCTCGAATTTGCCACCTTTATCTCAATAACTTACACCAGATTCTGTTTCACGCTGAATGCTCATTGATGTGTAGAATGATTCAAACAGAATTTTATATTTCTCGGCTCAAACCAAGAGTAAAAGGTATAATTCATCGTTGCAAACAGTGTATTATTTATAAACAAACACCATGCTCCCAGATAATGGCTCTTCTGACACCAGAAAGATGTAATTTATCGCTCCCATTTCAAGTAACCGGCATTGATTTTGCTGACCCATTTGATATAAAAACTTCACCTTTGCGAAAATCTTCGTCTATGAAAGCATATGTTAGCGTTTTTGTTTGTTTCAGCACAAAGGCTGTCCATTTAGAACTCTGTTCCGATTTAACCTCATCCGCATTTCAAGCCACATTCGCTCGTTTCGTTGGGAGGCGGGGACTCCCCAAAAGGGTACTAACCGACAATGGTAGAAATTTTATAGGAGCAAGTAGGATACTTAAACGTGAATTCAGTTCATTCGTAAAAAAATACTGCCAAAGATGTATCTGAAAGAAATGTTACACACGGGTTTGAGTGGAAATTCATCCCTCCTCACGCTCCTCACATGGGCGGTTTATGGGAAGCCGCCGTAAAAAGTTTCAAATTCCATTTGAAACGAATAGCGGGTGCTCAAAAATTTACATTCGAGGAATTCTCAACACTTCTTACTCGTATAGAGGGTGTACTCAACTCTCGTCCAATTTCCGCTCTTTCAGAAGACCCATCAGATATGTCTGCCCTCACTCCAGGCCACTTTTTACGTGGTGCTCCCCTAATGGCTCTCCCAGAACAAAATTTGGAAAACATGTCTCTAATAAATAGATGGGAAAAACTTAAAGCTCTTCACCATCAATTCTCTATTCGATGGAAGGAAGACTACTTAAAATCATTGCATAAAAGATATAAATGGCGAAACTCAACTCCAAATTTACAAATCGGAGATCTTGTTGTTGTAATAGATGATTTACAACCCCCATATGAATGGAGATTAGGAAGAGTAAAAAAAGTTTATCCCGGGTCTGACTCTAACGTGCGAACAGTAGATGTGAAAATCTCTTCAGGAGTTATTACTAGACCTATCGTTAAATTATGCTATCTCCCCTTCCTAAATGGAGAGAATTCTGATTAAAATCACACACTAACAGCTATATAACCCCATTAAAATCACACACTAATAGCTATACTAACCCCATAAAAATATATCATTCTTTCACATTAACACACAATCTAAATCCTCATACTTATAATGAATTATAAATTCTCCAGCAGGTCAAATCGAAGATTAACCGCTACTAGAGTGCCGGACGCTAGGAATAGCCGTAGCCAAAATGTCAGCGACCAACACCCTCCAAGAGATTTGGAAGTTTATAAATGCGTCATATGCGATAATTTTTATGGCCTGAAGTTTTGCCGTAAATTCCTACGAATGACGACACTAAAACGAAGAGAAGTGGTCGGAAATTTAGGATACTGCATGAATTGCCTAGCGAGAAGCCACAACATGCGATCCTGTATTTCTATGGAAACTTGCCGAATATGCAACCATTATCATCATACGCTATTGCATTTGTCCAACTCAACTCAGCGTACTAATACGACCAACATCCAAGGACAACCCCATCGCCGAAGACTTCAGGAGCAAAGACAACGTCATCAACGACAACCAGTAACTCAAAGGCAACAATCATCTCAACACCCTGTGAAGAGAACGACCCAATTACACGCAACATCAAATCCACAAATAATAGTTGCCGCCATTAAATCATTGGCCTCTGTATTGTGTGCAAATGAGTGATTGCCTAGACGGCAAGGCCGGCGCCATGTCCAAAATACATTGGACATTATTATTTTTTTTATATAAAAAATGAAATGTAAATTTAAAATTAAATGAATTAAAATGAAATGAATTGTATTTATTTATATTTATATTGTTATTAGTAGTATTATTATTATGAATTAAATCCTTGAATTATTATTTAGAATTAAATAGAATTATGTAAAACAAAAATAGTTACCTTTATTATATATGCAATGTAGTATATTATCAAAATGTAGTAGAATTGTTTTTAACGTCAAACCGTTTATAACAAATCTAGTACAAACCTTTGGTTACTCGTTATAAAGAGTAAGTGTCAAATTTTCACTCAAATCAGATTTGCACGAATCCTAAGTTTCGTGCAAACCGAATTAAGTAGAAATGGACACTTACTATCTAGCACTTGTACCCATAAGGCGCTAATTCTTACTCTAAATTTATTAACCAGCACTTGAACTCACAAGTCGCTAAATTCTATCCTCAGCACTTGAACTCACAAGTCGCTAATTAATCCTTATCTCAACATTGTGAACTCCAAGAACAAGGAAAAGAAATAAATCCCTATAAGTCATAATTATAAATTATAGCTACCAAGACTTATTTTTCCTAAGGGCAATTAAGGTAAGCACATCCAACCCTACATTTATATAAGGAAGGAACAGCCACATTAACCCTTTTTTTTCTTTTCCTCGCTTACACCCACAATTATATGTACTTATCCACAAGTGCATATAGTTAAATCTCTTGTATAATTAAATTGTTCTTCTCAGACAATTTATATTATACAAGATTTAAAATAACTCTATACGTTATTTCACCGCGAAAAGATCCCTCAGCCCATGTTCAGGGTAGAATTGGAACCTGGAGATGTTGTCTTAAAAAAAAATGAGTCCCATCCCATCTACAATCTGATGTACCTTCTGCATCGGAGAATCACCGTGGAAGAACCACATAAGCGTCAGGGACCCGTACAGTGTCTCAACTGTCAAGAATTTGGTCACACCAAGGCGTATTGTAAATTGCCGACAGTTTGTGTTGCGTGTGGGGAACTACATGCAACTGCTCAATGCGATAAGTCGAGAACTGACTCAAAAATCAAAAAATGCAGTAACTGTGGAGGTAATCATACCGCAAATTATAGAGGTTGTCCAATTTACACTCATTTGAAAGGCATAAGAACCAACAAGACGTCAGTATTGCCTAATCGCCCTCAACAGCCAAATTTAGCATCGAGTGACAATTACCCTCAATTATTACGGTCCACTAGTCATGTAAACGCGCCTAGTTCTAGACAAGTTTCTTACGCAAACGTCGTTAAATCTAATATGCCAGGTCTGGAGCAGGAACCTAAACCCCAATATTCTGAGCCGCATATCAACAATCTAGAGGCAACATTGCAGACACTTGTCCAAACTATGAACACTTTCACGACCACCATGACATCCATGATGCAGGAAATGCTGAAAATGCAATCCACTATCTTGCAAGCCATTTTAAAGAAATGATTTATTTAAAAATTTGTTTCTGGAACGCGAACGGCCTCCGCCAACATAAAAATGAACTGGAATACTTCCTGATGGCTAAGCAGATTGATGTTATGATGATTGCTGAAACTCACTTGACGTCGACAGGGTACTTCAAAATTAATGGCTACGAGTTCTACGATACTAAAGACCCCCGCGGAAGAGCTTGTGGAGGTTCGGCAATTCTTATAAAGAACAGAATAAAGCATTATCTAATGAATAACATAAGTGAGGATTACCTCCAAGCAACAAACATTTGCATTGAATTCTGTCAATACAAATTTGTTTTATCATCGATTTATTCTCCGCCTCGATTTTCAATAAAAGAACACCAATACCATAACTTCTTTAAATCCCTTGGAGCTAGATTTTTAGTTGCTGGTGACTTTAACGCCAAACACACATTTTGGGGTTCACGTCTGGTAACCCCAAAGGGTCGCGTACTCTTCAACACCATTGCTAAAATGGGCTTAGATGTACTCTCAAGTGGACATCCCACCTATTGGCCGACGGACCGACGGAAGATTCCCGATGTTATTGACTTTGGGGTAATGAAAAATATCCCTGTAGAATGGATGCAAGTGGATCCTTCACTGGACTTGTCCTCAGATCACTCTCCTACTATCATTTCAATGCATTTCCCTCAAGTGTGTGGTTCTCCATTTATGAACATGACTAAGACCCGAGTAAGTTGGATAAAATACAAAAAGTATTTAAGTTCTCATTGCACGGAAAATGTTGTGTTGAGAACTACCGACGATATTGATGAGTCGATTGGCAACTTTACCGAGGACCTTCGACGAGCTGTGCATCACGCTTCCACTTATCGCGTTGAATGTAGAAATAGGACAAACAGAACTTATTTCTCTGAACTCGAACATCTCCTATCAGAAAAAAGAAGAATGAGAAGAGAGTGGCAAATTCACAGGTCTCCTGAACTGAAAGCTAGGCTACGGGAATGCAGAGATATACTAAGACATTTCTTAGAAACCCAAAGAACGGTCTCACTTAGATCTTACTTGGAAGGTCTTGATAGTACCCCACAATCTGACTACTCGTTATGGAGGGCGGCAAGAGGTTTAAAAAGACCAGTAAGAGGAAAACCTCCTTTGCGAAATCCAACTGGTGACTGGGCTAGCAATGATTCCGAGAAGGGGACTTTATTTGTTAACCATTTGAGAAATGTGTTTACTATAAACAACTCAAATAATAACGAATCTGATTTGCCACCACTTGTTATAAGGCCTCCTGTACCTCTAAGACTAAACTTTCGTGATGTCCAAAACGCTATTGGTACTCTGAACCTTAGAAAGGCTCCAGGTATGGATGAAATCAGCAATAAAATGCTTGTGGAGTGACCTCGTGTAGCAAGAAAGATTATCCTCTTTATCTTCAACGCTATTTTACGCCTAGAATACTATCCTGCAGATTGGAAGGTGTCTATGATCACTATGATTCCTAAGCCAGGGAAGGACCACACCAAAGTGGAGTCATATAGGCCAATTAGCCTACTGCCGACAATTTCTAAACTGTTCGAAAAATTGTTAATGACTAAATTGACTCCAATTCTGAATGACACTGAATGTATTCCAAATCATCAATTCGGATTCAGAGCTAAACACAGTACCATCGAACAAACTCACAGATTGGTAAATGTGATAAGAGGGTCGTTTGAAGATAAAAAATACTGCTCCGCCCTTTTCATTGATGTGTCCCAAGCGTTTGACAAAGTTTGGCATGACGGTTTAATGCACAAAATAAAATCAACTCTGCCTGCTAACACCCATAAACTCATGGAAAGTTATTTATACGGTCGCAAATTTAAAATCAAAGAAGGTGATTTTTTAAGTACCGCTCAGCCAATTGAATCAGGTGTGCCACAGGGTAGCATACTGGGCCCTACTTTATATTTGATTTATGCCTCCGACATGCCGTCAGACCCCAAAATCCACACGTCAACTTTTGCAGACGATACAGCCTTTGTCAGCGTCCATAAGGACCACCAAGTTGCATCACGGAATTTGCAGAATTATGTTTATAAACTAGAGAATTGGCTAGAGCTTTGGAAAATCAGGGTAAATGAACAAAAATGTATTCATATCACTTTCACATTGCGAAAAGATACCTGCTCGTCCATCAGAATAAATAATCAAATTATTCCTCAACATAATGAAGTCAAATACCTCGGCATTCACCTCGACCGCCGTTTAACTTGGAAGTCTCATATTGAAGCGAAACTTACACAAATGAGATTAAAAGCAGTGCAACTTAATTGGTTAATCGGCAGAAACTCTACATTGAAATTGGATTGCAAACTTTTGTTGTACAATGCAATTCTAAAGCCAATCTGGTGTTATGGAATTCAATTATGGGGTACTGCCTCAGCATCAAACATTGAAAAAATTCAAAGGGGTCAAAATAAAATTCTACGTATAATTACTGCAGCACCATGGTATGTTAAAAATTCTCGAATCCACAAAGATCTAGGCGTGCCATTAGTAAAAGTCGAATTTACAAAATATGCGTCAAAGTATGTCAGCAAACTCGAACACCATCCAAACCCACTTGCACGAGACATCCTTAACTTTAGTGGCCACAATCGGTTGAGAAGGAGGGATACCCTTGCTTTAACTCAAGCGCAAAATAGATGACTGGATCAGCTGATGTGAAATTTTTTTAGTATCATAAAAATTTTTGTCTAGCACTGGCTGGGCTTATTATTTTCTTTTTAGTATTAAGATTTGAATACTTATTGTCATTTCAAATATGAAGATTCAATAAATAATTAACTGCAAAAAAAAAAAAAAAAAAAAAAAAAAAATAAATCTAATTATTTGTCAAATTCATTCATGGATTGGTTTATTCATTTTATGGTTTCGTGTATTTAATTGTTTATTATTTTAAGTATTTATTTATTATTTTTATTTATTTATTTTATATACGTATTTATTTATTTAATATTTTAGTTATTTATTCATTATTTTTATTAATTAATTTATTTATTTTATATACGTATTTATTTATTTAATATTTTAGTGATTTATTCATTATTTTTATTAATTTATTTATTTATTTTATATACGTATTTATTTAATATTTTAGTTATTTATTCATTATTTTTACTAATTTATTTATTTATTTTATATACGTATTTATTTATTTAATATTTTAGTTATTTATTTTTATTAATTTATTTATTTATTTTATATACGTATTTATTTATTTAATATTTTAGTTATTTATTTATTATTTTTATTTATGTGTCATATTTATTTATTAAATTTATTATAGGAATTTAATATTTGAAATAAATTATATTTATGTATTTATTTCTTTCTTTATTTGTTATGTTCATTTATGTCATATTAATTTATTAAGATATTTAGATATTAAGTATTATATGAATTTAATATATAAATTCATGTTTCAACCTCAAAATTTTCATATTTCGTTCTAGTAGTAGATATATTAGAATACTAGTGAAAAATATGATAGTGTATTATTAACTTGTTTAATATTTATTTTTCATAGATTTTATTTTCTATTTTATATTTACTTAGGTTACTAAATTAAAGTTATCAAATACTATTCTCTAACTAAAAATTAAGGATACTTATTTAAATATCGAGCCATAGAGATTTAGGTTAAGGCTAATCCGCCTTAACTTTTCCAAGTTCTCTAAAACCAATATTTAAATAAATATGTTTGATGGGAAATATACTTGATATATTAAGTGCTAAGATCTAATATGTTACAGGAGTTTACAATTTGTCAGGTATGAAAATAGTGCTACAATCTGATATGTAGTAATAGAAAATGTTTGATGATATGCAATATTTTGTCAGGTAAAAGAAGTTTTATATATTATTTTAAATTGATTAATTTCTAGTTTAGTTTTTCTTGTTTCTTTTCCTCTTCTTTCTTTAGTTAAATCTATTATCTTAAGATAACCATGTGTACTTCACTTTAACCTTACACTAACATTTTTTTGCCTTGTATTAAAAAAAAGTCACAGAAGTTTCTAAAACAATTAGGTCGGAGAGAAGGTGTGCTAATCGACATCTAACGGTGTTTTTTTTTTTGTTTGTTCTTGGTAAATTTGTATAAAAAAATTTTTGTTTTTTTTTACTTATCTGGGTTCTTGGTGTTAAGTGTCCCTGTCCGTATTGAGATAGTTGACTGAGACAGCACGTGGTGATATGTCTTTATTGGGCTGGTGGTTTTAGTCTTCTCAACTGCCACATTGATGGCTCGGACACATATCCCAATGTCATCGATAAATTCCACTTGGTTAAGCTGTATTCACCACCCCAAGATAAATTTTTCTAACAAACTTAAAATTTTCCATTCTGCAGCTAAATCGATTATGTTTTATGGTGCACAGGTTTGGGGATATCGCAGCTTCGAGGAAGTTGAAAAATTATTGCGCTATTTTTTGAAAAAAATGTTATACCTCCCCGAAAATACACCTTTTTTTTTTTTTTTTTTTTTTTTTGCTTTTAATTATTTCTTGAATCTTCATATATGAAATGACAATAAGTATTCAAATCTTAATACTAAAAAGAAAATAATAAGCCCAGCCAGTGCTAGACAAAAAATTTTATGATACTAAAAAATTTCACATCAACTGATCCAGTCATCTGTTTTGCGCTTGAGTTAAAGCAAGGGTATCCCTCCTTCTCAACCGATTGTGGCCACTAAAGTTAAGGATGTCTCTTGCAAGTTGGTTTGGATGGTGTTCAAGTTTACTGATATACTTTGACGCATATTTTGTAAATTCGACTTTTACTAATGGCACGCCTAGATCTTTGTGGATTCGAGAATTTTTAACATACCATGGTGCTGCAGTAATTATACGTAGAATTTTATTTTGACCCCTTTAAATTTTTTCAATGTTGGATGCTGAGGCAGTACCCCATAATTGAATTGCATAGCACCAGATTGGCTTTAGTATTGCATTGTACAACAAAAGTTTGCAATCCAATTTCAATGTAGAGTTTCTGCCGATTAGCCAATTAAGTTGCACTGCTTTTAATCTCATTTGTGTAAGTTTCGCTTCAATATGAGACTTCCAAGTTAAACGGCGGTCGAGGTGAATGCCGAGGTATTTGACTTCATTGTGTTGCGGGATAATTTGATTATTTATTCTGATGAACGAGCAGGTATCTTTTCGCAATGTGAAAGTTATATGAATACATTTTTGTTCGTTAACCCTGATTTTCCAAAGCTCTAGCCAATTCTCTAGCTTATAAACATAATTCTGCAAATTCTGTGATGCAACTTGGTGGTCCTTATGGACGCTGATAAAGGCTGTATCGTCTGCAAAAGTTGACGTATGGATTTTGGGGTCTGACGGCATGTCGGTGGCATAAATCAAATATAAAGTAGGGCCCAGTATGCTACCCTGTGGCACACCTGATTCAATTGGCTGAGCGGTACTTAAAAAATTGCCTTCTTTGATTTTAAATTTGCGACCGTATAAATAACTTTCTATGAGTTTATGGGTGTTAGCAGGCAGAGTTAATTTTATTTTGTGCATTAAACCGACATGCCAAACTTTGTCGAACGCTTGCGACACATCAATGAAAAGGGCGGAGCAGTATTTTTTGTCTTCAAACGACCCTCTTATCACATTTACCAATTTGTGTGTTTGTTCGATGGTGCTGTGTTTAGCTCTGAAGCCGAATTGATGATTAGGAATACATTCAGTGTCATTCAGAATTGGAGTCAACTTAGTCATTAACAATTTTTCAAACAGTTTTGAAATTGTCGGCAGTAGACTAATTGGCCTATATGACTCCACTTTGGTGTGGTCCTTCCCTGACTTAGGAATCATAGTGATCATAGACACCTTCCAATCTGCAGGATAGTATTCTAGGCGTAAAATAGCGTTGAAGATAAAGAGGATAATTCTTCTTGCTACACGAGGTAACTCCACAAGCATTTTATTGCTGATTTTATCCATACCTGGAGCCTTTCTAAGGTTCAGACTACCAATAGCGTTTTGGACATCACGAAAGTTTAGTCTTAGAGGTACAGGAGGCCTTATAACAAGTGGTGGTAAATCAGATTCGTTATTATTTGAGTTGTTTATAGTAAACACATTTCTCAAATGGTTAACAAATAATGTCCCTTTCTCGGAATCATTTCTAGCCCAGTCACCAGTCGGATTTCGCAAAGGAGGTTTTCCTCTCACTGGTCTTTTTAAACCTTTTGCCACCCTCCATAACGAGTAGTCAGATTGTGGGGTACTATCAAGACCTTCCAAGTAAGATCTAAGTGAGGCCGTTCTTTGGGTTTCTAAGAAATGTCTTAGTATATCTCTGCATTCCCGTAGCCTAGCTTTCAGTTCAGGAGACCTGTGAATTTGCCACTCTCTTCTCATTCTTCTTTTTTCTGATAGGAGATGTTCGAGTTCAGAGAAATAAGTTCTGTTTGTCCTATTTCTACATTCAACGTGATAAGTGGAAGCGTGATGCACAGCTCGTCGAAGGTCCTCGGTAAAGTTGCCAATCGACTCATCAATATCGTCGGTAGTTCTCAACGCAACATTTTCCGTGCAATGAGAACTTAAATACTTTTTGTATTTTATCCAACTTACTCGGGTCTTAGTCATGTTCATAAATGGAGAACCACACACTTGAGGGAAATGCATTGAAATGATAGTAGGAGAGTGATCTGAGGACAAGTCCAATGAAGGATCCACTTGCATCCATTCTACAGGGATATTTTTCACTACCCCAAAGTCAATAACATCGGGAATCTTCCGTCGGTCCGTCGGCCAATAGGTGGGATGTCCACTTGAGAGTACATCTAAGCCCATTTTAGCAATGGTGTTGAAGAGTACGCGACCCTTTGGGGTTACCAGACGTGAACCCCAAAATGTGTGTTTGGCGTTAAAGTCACCAGCAACTAAAAATCTAGCTCCAAGGGATTTAAAGAACTTATGGCCTGTACTGCGATTTACTAACTTTTTTACCGATAATCGTATCGTTAAAATAAATATAACGAAAATTTATCGAATTTGAAATTCAGTAACATTTTTCACGATATTCGCTGTCGGCTGAAGTCAGCTGTTACTCTTAACAAGTTTTTCTTTCGTTATATTAGCGACAAAAATTTTAGTTGTGTTTATTTTATCGATAAAGTGTATTTATTATACAAAGTGTGTATATAAGTTTATTTTGTGTTTATTTATTATATAAAGTGTGTATATAAGTTTATTTTGTGTTTAAAATGGCTTTTGAGTATTTGGCATACGAATTAGCAAGGGATGACCAAATTTTTGACGTTCCAGCAGTTAATCGTCGTATTCTTCGGGATTTGGACAATCCTTTTGAGTTGACAGCAAAGGAATTTCAAAAATAATACCGACTCACTTCGGACTTGGCTGAAAATTTAATTTTTGAGTTAGATGATCAACTAAGAGGATCTAGAATAACATCTATATCGACAGAAAAGCAGGTAAGGCATGCCAGCTTCAAGTTAAAATGAAATTTTAAGTATTTTATTTTGCTAGGTGCTTTCGTCTTTACGTTTTTATGCAACTGGATGCTATCAGCGGCTCCTTTTAGAATTTGAATTGGTCGCCATTCTGTTAAATGCACTTAAAATGCATGTATATAAATGTAAATAAAATAACAAAATAAAAAGATAATTAAATCATACATTTTTTTTACTTACCTTACTTAAGTCAAAATTTACAAAAATAAACAAAACTCCCAAATTATGCACAATTCTATTTGTTTTTTTCCATTCTCTTTTGTGCTTTTCGTTAAAAAAAAAAATTACAGAATCACACAATCGTTACTGCAAACCACTGGTCCTCACTAGTATTGTTCAGAATACGAAGATTTTCGGCTATTTACATGTACACAACACGATCGCAAACAATACTCACAACAAGAGCGTAAAGGCCCAACTATAATATGCATAAGCAAGATTAAGCAAATTGCAAAAGTTAACGAAAAGGCTGTCAAATGCATAACCAGTTCAGAGTTAACTTTTAGATGGCTACAATGACTTTGAAACTTTTTGTCCACAGTTGCTCATTTATGTTTAAAAAAAATGTTTTTATTTTAACAAAAACTCATTAAATGACTATATTTTATAAATATTATTATATTATTTTATAATTAAAAGAAAACTTCGTACCAGAAACGCATAATTTTTCCTTTTTTTTTTAATTTATCGGCAAAAGTACTAAAATGTACACCTGTGGCAGCACTACATTGTAAATAATAATAAACGTTTACATATGTTTTGTTAATTTTCGTATTGTGTTTGCAAAAATGGATAAAAAACTTAAAAATTTAAATAATATTAAAATATTAAAGTTAGCGCTTGAAGGCCTGTGCACATTAAAAGAAATAAGTCAACTACACTGTAAAAGAAGAAGACGCTCTTGTTCTGTCAGAGAAATAAACAGCGACAGAAAGACATTTTTGTTAAAATAAAAAGGGTCGCTTTTATTGTAAAGGCACTTATTTTTTCCGCATTTTCTATTAAATTTAAAATAAATACATTTTCTTCCATTTTGTTCAAAACACAAACAAATAACAACAAACAGCTGATTCCGTACAGAATGTGCGATCAGTTTCGCTTTTTACTTAAGCAAATGACAGTTGAAAAACTTAACGAAAAGTTTCGTTAAGTACATTATAGTTTGCCACATACAATTTATATGTGTTCGCACGTTTGCTTAAGCTAGCATATGCACATTATAGTTGGGCCTTAAAAATACTAATATTTCATTCAGTTGTTAGTCAACATTCAACAAAGCAGGTCTATGCCGCATGTTTGTTCTTTTTTCAGCTTTTATTTATTTATTTCTCAGTACAAGAGCGTAGAAAAATACAAATATTTCATTCAGTTGTATGACAGCATTGAACAAAGTAGGACTGTTGCGCATGTTTTTTCTTTTTCAGCTAATTTTTGTTGTTGTTTTCAGTACACTGAGAAGCAGCGATCACATAAATGTATACATTTTTGTAATTGAGGGTTATTTACACATTACATGTTATTTCTTTCTGTGTAGTGTCACCCATACATATGTAATTACCAAATCCTCTCTTTTTGAGGACCACTGCTGCAAACGACTATTTATGTCGACAAATGTTACGATTGTCGGATCGTTAAAAGTTAATCCATTTTTAAATATTTCTACTATAGTGAGAAAAGATTTTAATTCTCTATAGTTTCCTGTGAACTCTGGGATTGTTTTTACAGCAACCTCTAGATTAAATTGTTGAGTCGTCATATTTATTGAATTTTGTATTTGATTAATTTCAGATTTTACTTTTTCTTGATTTACTAACAAATATTGTTTAATTTTTGTATAGATATTATTAAATTCTATTCTCAAAGCAGATAGCTTTTCTTCATCTTCCTCTTGAAGTTCGTTTGTTTGGAAATCCTGTCTTATCCTATTTATAATTTCTAATTTATTTTAAATAGTTTTTTCTGTGTATGTTCTTCCTGGGTTTTTTTTAAATTTTTTAATAAATCTTCTCAATAGTTCTCAATATTTTCCTCCATTTATTTATAGTGGATATTTATTAATTATACATTTATATATTAATATAAAATTTGTCTCTTGACATATTTTTTTTTAACCTGTGCTATAACATTATTATTATATTTAAGTACATAATTTTTAAAATATTGATAAATTCTATATGCTATATACAATAAAATCCTTATTATAAGTAATGTTATTACAAATTCTGGTATTATTGGTTCATCAGTTTTTACTGAGCTATTTGTGTTATTATGAGTTAGAGATTTTTCTTGTTCAATTTTCTTAATTGGATTTCCCCAAATAGGACCTACCATTGTATCTATAAAAATCTTTATTTATTGTTTTTTTTAGACGTTCGTGATTACTGGTCTGTTCTCATGTTTTACCACATAACTTTTAAAATATTTATTTACTTTATGTGCAATATACAGTACTATTACTACTACAAATAGTGTTATCGCGTATTCTGGTATTATCTGTTTCATATTCTCTGCATTTCCATTATTTACTATGTTTTCTTGTATTTCTACCTTACTCTGTGGTTTACCCATTTTTTTTGTAAAGGGATATTATTTTATATTTAAATGAAGTTTGAATTAATATTTCTATTTTTTTTATAATTTTTTTTTTAATTCCATGTAAAGCCTTCTATTTTCTTCTCCGGTGGAAATTCCCATCAATCGTACTAGTGTAGTTCTTTCTCTTTTTATCCTTAATTTCTTTCCGCCTCTTTTCTTTTAATGTTGCTTGGGTTTGCTCCGGTTTGCGGTTTCTTCTTCTGTATTCTTCAATCGATATTGCCTTTGGCCCACAAGTTGTTGGTGTTGGTTTGTATGTTGGGTAGTTTGCAGTATCTCCCTTTGCAGTATCTCCCTCAGGCACGTATTCTTCGTACTTCTGGAAAAGCTTGTCGATATCCTCTTTTGAAGGACTATTTTCCATTAATTCAGACATATACCAATTATATTAATTTATTAGGTTTTACAACGTCAGTGGCAGGATATGAATATTATGTTTTTCAACGTCAGTGTTTTTACAACGTCACTGGCAGGATCGCCATATTATGTTTTATTATTGTTCTTTGATTTTAATAAAATTTCCTATTTTTCTTTAGAGTGTATTTTTCCAGTTAGTTTAGAATGCTGCGTCTGGTCCATAGCTTGGTAATAATGATTAGAAATCCTAATGATTAGCAATTGGATTAGAAATTTTAATTGTGCTGATTAATTGATTAATTATGATTAGTTAGCCATTTTAGACGATTACTAATTGATTAGATTAGAAATAATCAAAAATCTAATCACAATTAGTGACGATTAGCATTTCTAATCAAAACTAATCGAAAAAATAATTGATTAGATTTCTTGATTAGATTTGATTAGTTTAACTATTTGTGTGAAAAGAAAATATTTATTTATCACATTTGTTGCTATATTTACATAATGTAACAGTTTTTGAATATTGCATAAAATTGCATACGGTGCACCCTGTTCTTAAACTAAACACTTGACACAGCTGGTTCACTTTGTTGTTGTGGAAGTACAAGTATAATTTTTTCGTTTACTTAACATTGAAAGTAAAATCTTTGTAATTTTTGTTTTATTCAAATTAAAGTGTTCAAAATTATTGGTAAGTAAAAATGCATGGATTTTTTTTTCTTTTATTTATTGTTTTTTCGACGTCGTGAAAATTTAAACAAAATGCAAACTTTATATGTAAAACAAAAATTTCCAATTTATTTTCGATATTGTAGTTGTCGTAATGAGTTATGTATTCTGCGAATAGCCCTATTTTCCGTTATATATTACATTAAGGATTTAAGCCTGCTCCCTTCCTAGGCACTCTTTGACATGCCGCCTTTTTGATTATACAGAAGTGATAATAAAAAACCATATAATTTTTAAATACATACTTAAATTATTGTGTATTAATTTTTATTAATTTAGATAAACATACGTTTTTCAATTCACATGTAATTACTTATATACATATGTATGTCATATAAGTCTTATTTTTCATAGATACATATTTAAATTTTTTATGCATGCATAAAATTTTGTATATAAAAAATTTATAAATTTTTTTAAATTAATGGGTTGTATTAAAAAAAATATATTTCAAATTTTATAATTTTCTTTAAAAATTTGAGATTTAAAATAAAATAAATTGAAATGAATTAAAATAAAATACCATATGTATGTAAATAAAATAATTAATTAAATAACATATTAAAATGAAATAACATAAAATAAAAAAAAGTTTTTGTGAAAAATAAAAGTAACTTTATATATAAATTTTAAATAAAATACTGTTTTGCAAAAGTAAATAATTAAGTTTTATTAATCAGCACTTATTTTATTAATTTACTTTCGGGATTTTGCTCGAGCAAAAACGTCAATTAAATCGTCATAGTTTATTTCTTGTACTAATTGGGCTTCAATAGACAATAATGCAAGAGCATTAAGTCTATCTTGGCCCATACTTGACCGTAGATAGTTTTTTTTACCCTTTTCAAGGTGGAAAAAGATTTGTCTGCTGAACAGTTTGTATCAGGTATACTCAAAAAAATTCTTAAAGCTATGTATAAATTTGGGTAAACATCTTGAAGATTCCGTGAATGTAATATATCGGATATATTTTGTGCAGAATGCACATCTTCAGTATTTACCAATGAATCTTCGAGTTGATAATGTAAATGAATGCATTCATTTGCTAATGTCTCTTCTAGATTACCAGGATACTTTTTGGAGAGTTTATTTGCCTGATTTTTTAACTCAGTTGTATCTATTTTATATAAATTATCAAAAAAAGCTGGAGTTTACAAAAAGCTTTTCATATGCGTTTTTACGTTCGGATAACTGTAAACTCAGAATATCCAAAATGGGATAGTAAATATTTGTACGAAAATGTTCTTGTCCAGAAAATTGTGCTTTTTCATTGACCCGTGATTCATCTGACTGAAGTTTTCTGGTTTTTCTGCGACGAGTATCATAATGATAATAATCCTGAACTTCAGATAGCGCTTTGGTTTTTTTCTTCAAATTGTTTATTTCTCATATCCTGAACAAATGAGGCTAGAGAACCGTAAATTTGGATAACAGATGATAAATGAGCGTGCGATCCCTGTAGTTTCTTACTAGCAGCATTAAAATGGTCTAAAATTACATTCCAAACAATGACTAGAATAGCTGTTTCTAGATGCTGTAATTTAAAACAAAACTTAGGCAAATCAATTTTCGAAATTGTATTGCCTTACATTCTTTCACCTTTAAATTTTGGAGCCCTTTAAATTATGCCGCCCTAGGCATAAATTATAATAAAGAGCATACTCTCTTTATTATAATTTACTCTTAATAATTTCCTTTTATTTAAGTACATCATACATTTCTTCTAATTAATAATTATCAATTATTCCTTTTTTACTAAAACAAGTTTTTACCGTTAAATCATACGATTATCACTATTGTAAATTCTACTTATATTTTATGTTCAATTATTGTTTAAGTTATTCAGTCTTAAGAAATTTTTTGAAAGAATAAGTTGAAATAAGCTTAGTAAAATAAAAAATAACAATTTAACAAAATTAAAACTGTTTTTTTATTTAAATTAAAACTTTATGTTATTAAAACATTATTAATGGATACAATTGTTTTCGAAGACCAAGACTTCTCCGCAGACGATGATGTATGTGATCCAAATTATGTACCGACGAAGGTGAATCGGAACATACTTTTGGAGATCGAGCCGTCAGTGAGTGCTAAAAGAATGCGTAGCACCGGAAGTTCGCCCAAATTAATTTTCAACCCTGAATTTTATGTGGCAATGGTTATGTATGTAAGTTTTACCCATTATCTTCCATTAGGTTTGCTTTATATGGTGATGTTTACTTGTGATAAATAAAATTTTTATTGATATTCATTTTAAATCAATATATTAATTGTTTCTTCTTGTTGTGACAGACAAATGGGATTACAACCGCTAAATGTGTGGCCTGTTACAAAATAATAAAAGGTACACGTGAAGTTACCTCCAACTTCATCTCTCATTTAAGAGTTCGGCACAGCGAGTTGCACAAAAGGTATATGAGGATGAAAGCAGGTCCTTCCGATGAAAGCACGTCGCAGGAAGCTTTCGAAAAAAAAAAATTATTCGCTTTCTTGTAGACTGCGCGTTACCGGTTTCTGTTGTAGAAAAGGAGTCATTTCGAGAACTGTTTAGTGGCACTGGATTAAAAGTTATGTGTCAGAAAACAGCCATGAAAAGACTCGATGAAACATACAACAGCATGGTAACTACGGTACAGGCTGCCATGTCGTCATCGAAATACTTCTGCACCACAGCGGACATTTGGTCGGGTAATCACAGGAGTTTCTTGGGTTACACCTGTCATTGGCTTGATCAAAATTTCCAAAGGAAGTCAGCTGCGTTGGCATGTAAGCGAATATTTGGTGTCCACTCGGCGGAGAAAATCGCGCAAATGATCGGGGATATGAACACTTCCTTTGGCCTCAACACGACCAACATTATAATGACCATCACGGACAACGGGTCGAACTTTGTCAAGGCATTTCGTGACCATGGCTTGAGGCAAAGTGATTATGATGGCGAAGAGGCAGAGGAAGGCAGCGAAGACGAAATGCCGATTTTCGAAAATGCCAAATATTTGCCGAAGCACGAAAGGTGTGCCAGTCACACACTGAATTTCCAGAGGTTTTTTCGAGAGCAGCCAGCACTGTATATTCAACACACAATGGTAAAATTTATACATAAATTAATTGAAATGCAACTTACATTTCACTTACTTACATTGATTTCTTACAGACGATCAAAAAGTGCCATCAGTTATGGAAAAAGTGCAAATGGCCGAAATCATCCGAAGTCATCCAGAGCATTTTAGGTTCAGCTCTTCTTGTACCAGTAGTAACTAGGTGGAACTCACTATATGATGCAATCCTGAAGATACTACAGTTCAAGGAGAAATTGCATGAGTTTACAAATGAACTGACTCTGCCTCCTTTTTCAGCTGGTGATTTTCAATATTTGGAGTCGTACAAGCTGCTAATGGAGCCCATTGCCCAAACTTTGGACTTTCTCCAAGGTGAAGCCAATGTGAAATATGGTTGTATTATTCCTGCGTTACTTTCTTTGAGCAACAAGCTGCTAAAATTATCCAGAAAACCTGAGGTTTTGGGAAATATTAGCTCAATAGCAGTGCAATTAGAACATCAATTGAGAGTAAGGTTTAAATTGTATTTTACATTGGCTCCAGAGGTAAACATGGCAATAGCGGCAGCTGTATTGACTCCAAATGTGAAAATGAACTGGTTGCGGGTTATCCAAAAAACATCACCTGACTGTACTGAGGAGCAGATCAGCGAAAGGGTGCTTGAAGTCATATGCACTTTGTTGAAAAATGGTTTTTCATATAATGCAACGGACGTGCAGAATTTTAATAATAACAACTCATTTTATGATTTCGATGATGACGGTAACTTTTGCAGTATTTCATGATTTTCAAACTTTATATTATTTTCGTTACAGAAGACTACGTTCCCAAAACCCCGGTAACACCAACCGAGTCCAACGGTTTTAAAAATGCCATAAGCAATCAGTTTTACGCCTACTTAAATGATCCGGATCCCGGCCCTGAAATTTGGACCAAATATAATGTTTTGAAGGAAGCATTCCTATTGTGTAACACCCCACTGACATCGTCAGCACCCGTTGAACGACTATTCTCATTTGCAGGCATCATCAATAGTCCAAGACGAAATTCATTGTCAGACTTTTTTTTTGAAAAGTTGGTATTAATGAAGTCTAATGTCAATTTTTTGTGAGTTATATACATATAAGCAGAATCAGCGTACATATACACATGTATGTCGCAATATATCAAATTGCATTATAATTTTATGCAATATTCAATTACATTATGTAAATATAGCAACAAATGTGATAAAAAAATATTTTCTTTTCACACAAATAGTTAAAAATATTTATTTTTATTTTATTAATATTATATAATACAATTAATGACACTATATAATACAAGTTAAAGAGAGTGCTAGCAACTGAGGCCTTCGACTCTTCTGATTATAATCTATATATTCTATTTACATTTATACAGAGGTAATTATATTATGGAATATTAAGGTGTTTTAAATGTACATATTATTATATTTGATTGAATATATTACAATGTTTGATGAATTTAATGATTTTGGTGATGTTGCTATGGCTAGGGTTTTTAAGTGAAGTGCTGGGTAGTGTTGTTTTAAAAATTTCTGATCTTACTGTAGAATATTCTTGGCATTGATCAAGGATGTGGTTTACAGTTATCTGTACGTTGCATCTAGTGCAAATAGGGCTATTTTCTTTTTGAAGCAGGTGTTGATGAGTTATTTTGGTATGACCCAATCTTAACCTCGTGAAAACACGTAGTTCCTGTCTGGGGTAAGATTTAGGGTATATAGGTTTGATTCCATTAGGATTAATTATTTTGTACCGATGGTTGTAGTTTTCCCATAGTTTTAGTTTGTTTTCTTCGAGATGTTTTGATATATGTTTATTTAGGTCTTTTGTAGCACGGAAGGCGTTTTAGATACCTTAGATGGTGTACTTTCATAATCTATATAGGTAGTTGCTTGACGTCGCCTGTATTTCATGAAATATTAAATCCCATATTTGTCTGACTATTTTCAACCAACTTTTCCTATAAAATATTTTTTATTTTTTTAAATTAAATTAAAATTTAAGTTCTGTTCTGAATTCCTAATGCTATTGTTTGTGTTTTTATGATTTTCCATTGAAATACTTTGCGTATTTTTAAATTCCCATTATTCTGAATTCCCAAAATCACCAATATATTTTGGCGTTTTCGACGCTAAAAATCGACGCTATCTTTGCGCACGTAAAGATGACTCGTATTAAATTTATATCACTGTATGCCTAAAAGTATGCCCTCACTTTTGTTTTTATATACAATAATAACCAGTGTTTAAAAAGGCTAAAATAATAACCAGGGTTTAAAAAAGCTACTTCCATAGTAAATCAAAATTACGAAAAGACTGTAGACTAAAAAACAAAAAACTAATGAGTTTTAAGCGCCACAGAAATTTGTCATCACCAGAACAATTAATCAATAATAATAACAAGAAGCAATTAACGACTAATATTATGGATAATCAAACTACTCCTGATGTATTTTCTTGGGATAAGCTCTGCTACCTTTTAGATGCGAAATTGAAAGATGTCACCAGAAAGGAAGACCTTGTATCAATCAAAACAGAAATTGAGGAACTAAACAGAAATTGAGGAAGAAAACGTTAAACTAAGAAATGACATCAACAAACTTACAACTCGCCTTGTATATATTGACCGAAGGACTCGTTCAGCAAATATTGTTGTTAGTGGCTTAAATAGCAATAATAACAACGAAGCTAAAAATGAATTTACTAAATTATGCACCAACGTACTTAAGGTTAACATACATGTTATAAATGCGCGTAAATTGCCATCGAAAAATACATTTTTATTTACACTGGATACAAATACGCAAGCTACCAATGTAATAGCTGCCAAGGGTAACTTGAAGGATGGTTCGATTTTCATTCAGAAGGATTATACCAATGAAGAACAAAATGTGAGATATAATTTAAGGCAAATAAATAAAGCTGTCACAAATCCTCAAAATAATTTGAAGGTCAGGATGGGCGAATTCTGTATTTTTATTAATAACAAAAGATACACTTGGTCCATGGGAAAAGCAGTTGCTAATTGTAATGTTTATGCTGAGTTTTTAAGAAATTTATTGTCTAAAGCCAACTCCTCTATAGATGTCACAGTTCGAAATATGAACAATAATGTTGTAGATGTTGCTGCAACCTCAACAAATGCTCAATAGCAATACAACACATGCCGTTTAGTCTCCTATAATGTAGCAAACCTTGCCAGTTCTCTTAGTTTAGGAAATTTTGTAACTTTTATAAATAAATTTGATATTTTCTTCCTTTTTGAAACTCATGTCATAGCTGAAAAACGACAACTTTTTACTTCATACTTTCAAAAATATAAATTATATTGGATTGATGCAAAGAAAACCCATAATGCTGGTCGTGCTAGCGGTGGATGCCTGTATGACTTCAGAAAGGAAATACAAAAAGCTTTTAAATTAAAATTTTCGATTCATGCAAATAAAACCGTTTTACTAACAGCTATTCTTGATGGTAATTTGTTTTATTTTATACCCCGCTATTTAAACTGCACTAATTGGAACGTAGATTTTGAATCGTTTGAAAATTTTTTAATAGCACTTTCTCCTACAAATTTTTGCATAGTTGGTGATTTGAATGCACGTATAGGTGATTAAAATATTTTGAAAAAACTACTTTAGATTTGAATGAAGTTCTGAATATATTAAATGGTTTTGAATTTGATTACTTTACATTGTATAAATATTTGGAAATTTGTTTGAAATACAGGGAACTAATATTAAATGAATTTGAATAAACTCTGTATGTTTTGTATGTATATTTAGAAACTACAACGTAAATAAATGAAATTACTCATAGATTTATATATGCCAATCTGGCTCCCAACTATCTTGTTATGCCAAATATAGATAATATAGTATTATTTAATCTATAAGATTGTAAACATGAAATATAAATATCTATTAAATAAATAAATAAAAATAGTTAAACTAATCAAATCTAATCAAAAATAATCAAGAAATCTAATCAATTATTTTTTCGATTAGATTTGATTAGAAATGCTAATCGTCACTAATTGTGATTAGATTTTTGATTATTTCTAATCTAATCAATTAGTAATCTGAAATTTTTATCAAAATTCAATTCTAATGATTAGATTATTTAATTTTTCTAATCGTAATGATTTCTAATTCTAATCGAAATTCCCAAGCTATGGTCTGGTCGCAGCAGTTTTAATTCACCTAAGCACTGTTTAAGGTGCTCAGTCAGAATATTGAGAAGACAAGTGGTTGTATGTTAATCCAAATTGTATCTGATTTATTTATGTCATAATTTCACATATTTATATTAAAAATATGCTTATTTGTTATTTAAAATTCTTATGATCTAAAATTACATTTTAACTTAAAGTGCATTAACCTATTAAAATTGTATAATGTGCTTATTTATTATTTAAAATTCTTATGATCTAAAATTACATTTTTAACTTAAAGTGCATTAACTTATTAAAATTGTATAATCTGCTTATTTATTATTTAAAATTCTTATGATCTAAAATTACATTTTAACTTAAAGTGCATTAACATGGTTATAGTGTATTCTATTGTTATAGGTACACTACACTTAACAACTGTATCATATTTATCATAATAGTCCCCGTTTACACTGTCGAACATTTGGAAGAAAAACATTTAAGGCAGAAATTTGCGAACGTAAAGCCTGAGTTAGTCGACTGTAATGGAATGTAACTGCAACGGTAAGAAACAGCTGATGGATATTGTTATGTGTAAAGTAATGCAAATGGTTATGGAGACGTAAAGTAACGCAACACCGTAATGTATGAATCTGTAAGAAATAGAATTTCCGTACATTTTTACGTCATTACACTACATTCCGTTACAGTGGGCTAATTGAGGCTTAATGTAAGGTAATGTAACGTAACGTACGTTTTTGAATATACGAAAACAATGTAAAAGCTTACTGAAATTAACTGTCACGTTTCCGGAACGTATCAACCTGTATAAATTACATTTTTACGACGCCGTTAAGTGAGAGTCGTAACCCAGTGCTGGCACTCATATGAACAATATGGTGTTCAGACATGTATTTTTAATTGAGTCAATTATTGGTTAATTAAAAAGTGTTCACAGCAGCTGAGAAAAAAGAGTACAATTACAGTGCACTCGGGGAAACGTCATCGCTCGTTTACGTCAACATCCCAAAACGTCAACCCTTTTTTTACATTACCTACTCTAAAATTTTATGAAATAAATAGAGAGAAGGCTCTATTCCAAGTGTTGGAAAGCAAAAAACAGCAGAAAAATATAACAGATTTTTTTTAATTTGTTAAACGTCAACACCCGCAGTTTTTATTAGTTGACGTTTTCCCTAGTGCACTGTATTTGGTTGTAATATTATAATTTTCAGCCTAAAAATATTCTTTATTAATTTAAAAGCGAATCAACTGCCATTTTAGTTATTACTTGTCACAGGGTTGTATTTTTAATTTTAACAATTATTAGAACAATTAATGGCCAGTTTTTAACTTCATATTTAAATACGAAATTAGTTAATTTTTACTTAAACTTAAGTTGTATTTAAATACGGTTTCATTTTTTATGATAAAAGTATGGTACCACTATTAAATATCAAAAAAATATAAACAACTTCTTCATTTAACAGCTGATTTCATATTTAGTTTACAAATTGTTGTAATCTAAATAGATTACAACATTGTTTTATTTGATATTTAGTTGATATTGATAATAATAAGCACAATGTTTTTATTCGCGGCAAGTTTATTAAATATTTTTTTCAAATAATAAAAAAAAAATTCAATGCGAAATTTTCACAATTTGCAGAACTGTCAAAATCATACGGTAGTGTGAAAAACTTAAGTTGTATTTAAATGGACGTAGTCAGTGGTTTAAGTTCTATTTAAATATGATCTATAAAAATGAATTTGGTATTTAAACAGAACTTAAGTTTAAACACACTTTAATTTTTAAGTTAAAAACTGGTCATAACGTTAATTAAAAAATTTCAATTAAAAATGCACGTGTGAACACAATATAAAATACAATTGCGGAACATTTACCCATTTTAGGTACATTAGAATTGATATAATTTTGGTTCATAGAAGTACGAATTGTAATAAATTAAATAATAATAATTGATAAATAATAACAATTTTAATAACAAAAATAATAATAATAACAACAATGATAATAATTTTAGTAACAGAAAAAAATTGTAACAAGAACGACAAAAATAAATAATAAAAATAACAATGATAATAATAATGGTTTTAATAATAAAACAAAATTAATAATATATAATTTATAATATATAATTTTTTTAAATAAATATAATTATTATAATAATAACAATGATAATGATAAAAATTAGACCTCCTCAGAGACCCATATAGTTTTTCTAGTCGAGCTAAGCTATTTCTCAGAATTACATCTGAGAGGAACACTCATACAGTTTTTATGCGATTTTTAATGTTTTTTTTTATATTTTTACCTATTACGAGTTATTTTTTCACTTTTTTTGTTTAATTTCAATTTTTTACACTTTTTCAGCTAGTACGATTTTTTCACCGAAAATTCAGCCGCACTAAAAATAACACGTCCGAACAGTTCGATGAGACGAGACTAAGTCATTTATAATAATAACAACAATAATAACGACAACACAACAATAATATTAATATTAATAATAGAAACAAATAATAACAACAACAACCACAAAACAAATTATAATAAAAGAACGATAATAATAATTTTAATAATAAAGATAACACAACGTAACAAAATAAAAAAAATTTCATGTGCTTTTAAAACCACTATACAATTTTGATGTATTATGACTACCTTTGTACAAAAATGGTAAAATTTTTAAATTCTATGGATAGATATGTTAACTCACTTCCAGAATCTTGGATGCAACATGAGCGTCAAAGTACATTACCTTCACAGTCACCTAGATCGTTTTCCTGAAAGTCTAGCAGACTTCAGTGAGGAACAGGGCGAACGATTTCATCAAGATATTCGGACAATGGAGGAACGATACCAGGGTCGCTGGGATGCACACATGATGGTAGATTTTTGCTGGAGTATTCAGAGTAATACTTCGTTATTCAATAATAGAAAATCTCATAAAAGAAAATTCCACAGTTTGTAGTTTATAATATTTATTTTCTTATTTTATATGTTGTAATAAATTTAAAAATAGGTTATTCACGGTTTGTTGCTTAATGTACTTAATTGTGAATAAATTCGAAAATAATCAGTCGATTTTTATGGTCGATATCTCGTTTTGTTGCTATTATTTTTGGCTTTGTAATAGAATAATGAATCTGAACATTTTTTGCCGTTTTCTATTTTTCATGATTTTTTTAAAACAAAAATTTTTGCCATTTTTACGTAAAAAATATATTTTTTTCTTACATTTTTTATTATAACTCCGAAACTGTTGATCCGATTAAAGCAAAAGATATAGACGGATTAAAGGCTATGTAAATCTTAATTTTTCTGATTATATTTGAATAATATCCGATTAGCCGTTTTTGAGTTATCACTAATAATGTGAAAAAGCGTCTAAAAAAAATGCAATTTTACAAAAAAATTTTTAAAAAAAAATCTACCCATAGAATTTAAAAATTTTACCATTTTTGTACTAAGGTACCCATGATACATCAAATGCATATAGTGGTTATTCGAGCATATTTTCGCTGTTGCCCTGTGTAATAATTACAATAATTTTAATACTATGTACACAATAATAACTACAACAACAATAATAATAATGTATAAATTACAATGTAAAGAATTTATATCCCTTGAAGCCAATTTAGTACTTTTTTCAATATCCTATGTACGAAAATAATTTAACATTGCCCATCACTATGCCAAAAAGCTCCACACTGTTCTGAACAGCTGACAACAATATTGTGTTATTGTGTATGCTGCACAATGTTTTGTTTTTGTTTATTTTATTGACGTCTGTTACGTTTGTAACTTTTGTATAACTACATTACGTTGCGTTTTTCTTAAAACAAAGTTCGCATAACGAGGCCTTTATTAGCATGTAGAAAATTACGAGTGGGGAATAGATAATCAATTTTGTGTTCGGTACTCGGTGAACATGCTTTGTGGACATTTTCTTTGCTGAAATTTACTACAAATTATTACACACGAATAAGAGAAATGTCAAAAAACCAAATAATAATTAAATGTGTCTGAAAACATTGTTCGACAGTGTGACCGCGAATGAAAAAAAAGAGAATTCCAGATGTTTTTCGTCTAAATGTTCGACTGTGTAAACGGGGACATACTAATGGTGTTTTCTTTTCTGAAATAAAATATTACACCTTTATTATGTACATTTTTATAATGTTTACCCCACATTTTAAAGATGTCGCATTTTTAATGGTCAGAATAGAACATAAAATTACAACAGTGTAACACTTTTTTTTCATGTACAGCTGCTTTTGTTTTTTTGTTAAAAAAGAAGAAGCAGATAGCTCTCTGGTAAGATCGCTTGAAATAAGACAATGAATATTTATCAAAAAGACTAATGGCACCTTCCCGACTAACACGCAAATTCTTCTTAAACTATAAAAATTATATATATATATAAACATACATTACATATATAAGAAGTAGGAGATATTGTCCTATGAAATTTGACATACATCAACTTCAGAGTATTCATAATTACGTTCTCTACAAAGCCTTTTACTTTTCCATAATCATATAAAATATTTTATCATCATCAGATGATGAAGATGAATTCAACAAGTTCTCCAAAATTTTTTCAGCACATAAAAAAGTAGTAATATTTTCCATTTTGTATATTTTTTTGTGTTTCTTAACACAAATACATATTCATAAACAAAACAAGTGTCAGCTGCAGCGATGCCAACTTAGCCCTTTTCGGGCTAAATTTAGCAGGATTTTAGTCACTCAAAACGCGAAAAAAAAAGAAAATTGGATGTGGTATTATATGGATTATTTTCAAATTTTCCTTTTTTCAAAAATGTTTATGCGTTTTGAGTCTCAAAAGTTGGCATCACTGGTCAGCTGTTTTATCGTGCGATTCTCCCCCTCTAAAAATACAGAGTGTGAAAGGTGCACCATTTTTTAGTTTATATTGTGACATTTATAGAAAAGAACACACTACACTACGGCAGTGTTTACATTTTTTTTAGGAAAGAACACAAAAAAATTAAAAAAGATTCGAAATGGGAAAAACGTGTAACATTTTTGCCAGAAAAGCAAACGCCATAAGATTAACACTACCAAGGTGAATTTATACTAGGTGCCTGCATAGCGCCAGCTGATTATTCATGGCGAAATTGAAAATGTCAAAAAGTTGTTTACAAATAGTCAAAGTTTATATAAAAAAAAAACTTTTTGACAGTGACGAAAGTTTTTAAACAAACAGAAATGCCTGTTGTTCTTGCCTTGTTGTAATTGTTGTAGCAATGCTGTCAGCTAGTATTTAATTTCACCATGAACACTACCATAGAATTTGCTTATATTGATATCTTAGATAATATAGTACGTGGAAACAGCATTTTAATATTAATATCTAACAGTCCCGTCATTAATTGTGTATTCAGTCGCCGACGAAAATTTTTTGCGACTTGGGTTATTCACGGTTTGTAAAATAAGAAAAAGGAGCGAATGTGTTTGTAATTTATTTTTCTCGTTAAAAGCGTGAAGACAAATAATAAATACTTAAAATGTACCTTAGATATTGTATTACGTGTGGACGGCATATTAAGCATGTAAATATTAACTACTATAAGCACCGCCATCAATTGTTTGTTCAGACGCCGTCAAAAATTATGTTGCGACTTTGACTTTTCCAGGTTTGTTTTCTTATTGTTCATTTTGAATTCCTTAAATTAGGAAAAAATTGTGCGAATACGTGTATGAGTAGTTTCTTTTTCTCGTAAGAAACGTGAAAACAACTAATAAATACATAAAAGGTTTTTAACTATTTTTCCGCCATGAATGAAAAGGCGATGTAAAGTGATCATGGATAGTTTAATAAGATATATAAAGTTTAAAATACTACAATAACATTCATATAGACCATAATGTTTTAGTGTAAGAAATAAATTGTTTATAAACTCATTTTGTGTATGCCAATTGAGACAAGAACGTCATCATAAAAAATATAGTGTAAAATGATTTGTTACATCCTTAAAATGGTAAATATTTTTAGAAAAATGTTCAATAGCAAATTTATTTAAGTGGCTTAAATAAATTAATAAATATGGGGGTGCAGCTCATTATACTTTACTTATTTGTTTTTTGTATTATCATTAGTTGTTACCGGCGCGCTGTTCCCGAGTTGTAGACAGACCTCTGTCAGATGAATTCAATTTGATAATTATGTGATAAACTGAGCCATATAATTAGCAATATATTATATCCGGCCTATGTTAGGGCAAAAGAAAAACTTTTTTGGTTTGGTTTATTTATGTCCTCTGTCGTTTTTAAAATCATATATAATTTATGAGAGCCGCTATTCAAAATTTCCTCAAAAATCCTCAGCGATGTTGAAATTCCACCAGTGTTGATAATTCTTCCGCCAGGCCAAAGCACGGTTAAAAAGGAAATAGTTAATTTATTTTATGTACACCAGTGTTAACACATTTAGCTTTGGTGAAGGATGACTGATTTCTGTCATATGTCATAGTTTAAATACATCACAAACATGGCCGCAATAAACATTTTATTAAGTTTTTAAGTGACAATATCTTCTATTATTGTAATTATTCCAATTCATTATCTTGTCTGACAGACTAAATCCTTTTGTCCTCATGTAGGTGATTCAAGTTAGTCTGGTTGATACAACAAGTAGCGATTCGGAGTTCATGATTTTGGACTTTCTGCAATACTAGCCCTAGCCATTGTGTGTCAGTGAGAAATGAGGTTCATGCTGGGGTAGCATAATTGAGAAGAAATTGTTGATGTAATCGTTACCTTATGATTTTATTTTTGTATTTCACACTCTGGTTGATTTACCACCTATATATGGTATATTTTACCACCTATAAATTGCACTTTGCCTACACCAGCACTCGACATGCAGCCTCAAACCATGACAGGCCTCCTCCGAGCTTAACAGTGCTTTTTGCGTTTTGATTATTAAGTTCACAAATTGGTTTACGCCACACAAATTACCGTCTGAATCATGCAAGTTAAACTTGCTTTCGTCAATGGAAAACCTTAAAATAATGTAAACTTTCAAAGAAAAAATGTTTTACGTGATTTACCGCCAAAATACCTGGTTTAAAAATCATTTGTTTTAAATGGCTTTTTTGGCAGTTCTTCCATAGTAATTTTACTCATGAACTGTATTGCGTACAGTAGTCCGGCAAACATCGTTTTCATTGCAAGATTTTAATAAAATTTTAAGGTCTTTTGCGGTTTTAAAAGGGTCTTGCTTCATTTCTTTGACAATCAAACAATTATATAATACTTCAATTTATTTATATATCTTGTTGTTTATTTTAGTTAATGTTCCCAAGTTTTTTTTTTATAAAACACAAGTTTTATATATTTATTTTAAAGAATAAAATAATGTTTTTTAGGAGTTACTTTTTGACGTTTTTAACACACAGGGTTGCCAACTCTCTTGACCTTCTCTGCATTTAATTGCCAGTCTAAATTCATTATGATACCTTTTTATAATATCATGGACAGTAGATTTACTTTTTCCAACCAATTCGGCAAGTTCTCACAGTTTTACCTTCCAAATTATTATTTGACTATTAATGATGAAACAGAATACGACCGCATCTTCAAGCAAAAACGACTATCAGAGAAAATAGGCCCATAATTGAAACGACGGCTGCAACTTCACGAACTGTCATTTAATGTTTTTCAATTTCCAATTTTTGTCCACAAATCTTGTTTTTATTTATTTATTTAGTAGTATTTTCAATACGTTTTCCCTCACAAAAAAAAAATTACAATATTATTGCATTTAAATCATTTTTTATAAAATTCACAATTTTCCTGTTGAAAACGCATATACATATTTCTCTCATTCTTCACATCATTTGGTAGCATGTTATATAGTTTAAGGCCCTTGTAAAATAAAGTGCGCTGTCCAGCTGCTGTTGATACCCATTGCATTCTGAAGTTGGTAGAATTGCGTAGATAATACGGTTGTATTTCACCAACACACTCCAATTGTTCACACAAATATTGAGGTGCATTACCCATTTTCATTTTCTTTATGAAGTAAATTTGTAGATTTGTACAGCATGAAAATAATATTGTGGATCCATATTCAAAATGTGGTTTTATTATTACATTATAAATGTTTATTGCCGTTAATGTTGACACTTTAGGTCTTAATCGTTTAAAAAAACCTATCTTTTTTCCAATTTTCTTGCAAATAAATTCAATAGGTATTTTCCTTTAATTTTAAATTTTTGTCAATTACAAAACCGAGATATTTAATTTTGTTTATTGTTTATTTTCATCACAATTTCACTGTTCATATTTATTTCCATTGCCTTTGTTTTATTTTCATTTAATTTCAGTTAATTCATTTTTAACCATTGGTCTATTTTCGATAAGTCATGCACTAAATTTTCGTGACATTGTGCATTATTTTCTGCCTCACTAAAAATCAGAGTATCGTCAGCATATAACACTATTTCACTTTTCTCTATAATGTTTGGCATATCATTAATGTAAATTATAAATAACAGTGCACCTAATATTGATCGTTGAGGAACACCAAAGTCATTGTTAATTGCATTTGATTTAACTCCATTCACTTTTGTTACTTGTTTTCTGTTCGTTAAATACGATTCAAACCATTTAAGTTCCTTATCACGAATGCCATTATATTTATAATTTTTGTACAAGTATTCCTCTGTCTATCGTTTCAAAGGCTCTTTTAAAGTCTAAAAAAATTGCCAAAATTTTGTTGTTTCTCTCAATTTTTTCCACCTGTTTATTATATAATTCACCGCCGTTTCGCGCGAAAAGTTTTTACGGAAACCTGATTGATATTTTGAGAGAAGTCCGTTTCTTTCCATATAATTTTCTAACTGCATTTTCACCACTTTTTCAATTATTTTTTCGCATGTTTTTAGTGTATTTATCGGCCGATATTCTTCACATTTTCGCGTACTCTTTTTTTCTCAACGGGAGTCACCATTGTCTCCTTCCACGAGTCTGGATATATTCCCGTTTTTAAAGAATCATTTACTATACGTAATATTGCACCTCCCACAAGATTCCAATTGTCTAGTATAATCTTGATCGTCACTTTATTAAAGCCCGGCTTATTTTTCATAACTTTGCACACCTCTTTAAGTTCGTTTATATTTTTGTAAATATCTCTATATTCAATCTGACCAAACATGACAGATTGTATCACAGGCCTATTCTTTCTTAGCACATTTCTTTTTGGTCTTTGGCATTTTCTATTTTATTTTTCACATATAAATTCTTCTTAGAGACAATTTTGTTTTTATACATATTTCTTATTTTTTTATATTTATTTCATGCTCCATTCGTATTCTCTAACTTAGCAATACGATATGAGGAAATTTTCTGTTGCTTAAGAATAATTAAATCGCGAGTAAACCATAGAATGTTGTTATGTTCTTTCACTTTAATTTTTTTTGTGAACTTTTGTATAGCACCTTCAATACTTAGGTCAAATAATTTTACATTTTGGTTGTCATTCTCATATACATCTAATCTTCAATATAATTCTCTACTGAACACATTCTTTTTATATTTAAACTTCTCTATTTTCTTGTATTGCGCCTTATTGTTTGTAGTATATTTCGTTTGTATGTTTATATTGGTTGTTTCATGGTCCGAAATTTTGTTATTGTGGTTTATTTGCACAGATACTTTTTGTCTATTTGTTATAATATAGTCTATTATTGTTCTTGTATTTGAAGTCACTCTTGTATACATATCAACTATCTGTTTTACTCCATAGTCATTAAAAATGCTCTCTAATTGTTGTTTATAAATTCCATTGTTCGACCAATCAATATTGAAATCACCTGCTATTATCATTTCACAATTATATTCACACAGTTCTTCCATCATTTTTTCAAATTGTTCGCAAAATCTATATACTGCCACTAAAATCAAACATTCATCTTTATATTTTATTTTGCATGAATTTATCCAATATTTTAAACCATTTATTCTTTCGATAGTTCTTGTAGCTTTCCACTTATTTTTGTAATATATTATTACACCTCCGGTTCTTGTAGACTCTGACACTGATTTGACGTGTTCATAATTCTGTAATGCTATTTCGTTGTCTTCTATTTCTTTGTCAGATGGGTGTCCGACATTATTATAAAATCTGGATCTTCATTTTTTATCATAATTTCTATTTGATTGTAATTGTTTATTTATTTATTTATTTATTTATTTATTTACAAAGTTTATAGACATAATTAATTATGAATACAAAAAAAAAGCTTAGGTACTAACAACAAAGGTCTTTGACCCAATATTCAGTTTTAACTAGATCGAGTTGTAAATATTGCAATGTTTTAATAGCATGTTTACGGCTTTAATGTTGTTTATATTTATGGTTTTTAAAAGATCCAATAGGCATATTTTTTTAAATAAATACATTTCGGCTTGTTTTATAAAACTACAATTTATAAGTAGGTGGTCGATTTTTAATAAAGAATTACTATTACATAGGTGACAGTTATTGTTTTGGTTGGGGTTAAATATGTATTTCCGAGTAATATTAGTGTGTCCTAATCTTAATCTGATATAATTTCGAAGATCTTTTTTGGCAACTTCTTTGGGGTATACTGCTGGGGTTTTTAGTTGGTTAAATGTTTTATAAATATGTTGGTAGTTTGACCAATCTTCGTTTTCACAATTTTTATTAAATGTAAAAATGATTTTTTTAATATCGTGTTTGTTAGATGACAGATATGAGTGAATCGGAGCATGATTAGCAAATTTAGCTGCTTCATCAGCCAATGTATTCCCTTCAATACCTATGTGACTCGGGATCCACATAAGTTTAAATTTTGTATGGTATTTTATTAATAAGTCTCGGATTTTTTATATTGGTATGCATTTATTTTTTACATTTTTAATGGCAGTTATCGTCGATTTGGAGTCTGAACAGATTATGTATTTTCCCCGCATATTTTTGTATTTGTATATTGCATGGTAGATTGCTGTAGCTTCTGCCGTAAAAATTGAGCATGCTGGATCCAATAAAGCCAAGAAATCAGTATTTAGTGATTTATCAATAATAGCGAAGGAGGTAGAAGAATTGGTTTTTGAACCATCAGTATACAAAAAGTTCCAGTTCTTATTATTGTATGTCAGCAAAATCTCATTGAAAAGTGAAGTATAGACGTGAGTGGGTGTTGATTCTTTGGGTAGGTTTATTAAGTCAAGAATGAAGCAATAATTTTTGAGTTTCTAGGGTGGTTCTGTAGGGGTATACGATTTTTGAGGTTTGGTATTGATTCCCATTTCGGTGGCGTAATTTATTGAGTTTAAGATAGTTGAAGGAAAGCGTAAAGGACGTTGATCTGTGAGACTGCTTATGAGATGTTGTTCTGAAGGAAAGATAATTTTTAGAATTAGGTTTGTGGTATCTGATATGACCCTTTGTTCAATGGGTGGTAATCCTGATTCGGTCATTAGGTTTTTTATTGGAGTTGACTTAAAAGCACCAAGAGCTAATCTCATTGCCTGATGATATGGGGGTGAGATTTTATTGAGTAGTGTTTTCGATGCTTTCCCATATATAGCAAGACCATAAGTTATTTTTGATAGGATTAAACTGCGTACGATATTGATACCGGTATTTGGATGAGAATTACCCCTTATTCCGCTTATGTATTTTATAATGTTTATACGTTTTGTTAGTGATTTTTTTAGCGCGACAATATGAGAAGACCATGTAAATCTGCTATTGAAAGTTATTCCAAGAATTTTAAGTGATTCGACTTTTTTGATTTGTGTGTTTTGTATTGTGAGGTTGCAAAAAGGAAAGTTACAAGAAGTTTTTTGACATATATGTATATATTTGGTTTTCCTGAAGGAAATTTTCGCCCCGGAATTATTGCACCAATCTGTTATAGGTAGAAAGAGTGAGTTGATTTCCGCCTGAATATTCACATGGTTGTTATGCTTGCATAAAATATATAGATCATCTGCATAAATAACATGTTTGAAATATCTATTGTTTGATATTATATTGTTGAGATGGTTTGTTGCTATTTGAAAGAGTATGACCGAAAGTGGGGAACCTTGGGGAATACCATTATATAAATTTTCTGTCGATGAATAAAATTTATTAACCTTCACTCTAATTTTTCTGTTGGTTAAAAATGAATAAACAAAATTTATGATTTTAGGGCCGAGTTTCCATTTTTTTAATTGGGATATTACTGTATGTACACCAATACGATCAAAAGCCTTTTCGAAGTCAACAGATATGATTGAGATGTGGTTGTGATGTGAAAGAGCAGATGCAGTTAGGTGGTCAATGTAGTTGAGCGCATCAATGGTTCCTTTGTTAGGTTTAAATGCAACTTGATGGGTACTAAGAAGTTTATGTTTTAGTGAAAACCACGTTAATCTAGAGGCAACGATTTTTTCTAATAATTTGGAAAGACATGGTATAAGGGATATAGGTCTGTATCCGTCGATTTGTGTAATATCTTTATTAGGTTTTATTATGGGGATTATAGTTGAGGTTTTCCAGCTTTGAGGGATTTTGCCGGTAGAGTAAATTAGGTTGTATAGTTGGTGTATTGTTAATAACACATTATTTGGTAGATGTTTTAAAATCGGATATGAAATTTTGTCAAATCCAGGAGTTTTTCCTTTCAAAGAGCTTAACGTGTATTTTATTTCCAAAGCCATTATAGGTTTTTCTAATATTTTAGACGATTGGGGTATTTGATAGTCTATAGCTGTGGTTGTAGATTGCTTGTTGCGAATAAATTCATTTTGAAAGTTATCGTCATTTGACTGTAATGACCAGTTTTTGGCCAATACGTTGGCAATTTCAATGGGGTTAGAAATGTTATTGTTGTTATGTACAATGTGACGAATTTGTGGGTTGGTATTTGCTCCGCTCAGCTTTCGTATGTTGAACCAGATTTTGCTTATAGGAAAAGAAGGGTTAATTTGTTTGGTAAAATTAGAAAAGGATTTCCTTTTTGCTAGTTTACTTTTAAATTTAAAGAGTGCATTTGCCCTTTTATATGCTAATCTGTTTTCTGTAGACGGATGCTGTTTGAAAATATTGAAAAGTTTTTGTTTGTTTTTTCTTAGATGACTAAGTTCTTCATTCCACCAGTATGCATATCTATGTTTTTTGTTTATGAAGTGAGGAATGGAGTTATTGGCAGCCAATTTTATAATTTTCTGAAGTAAAATGGCCTCTTTATTAATGTTAGAGGAAGTTATTCCAGTAGGGGTATTTTCTAAAATGTTCTGGAATTTTGACCAATTTGCAATTTCAATATTAAAACGCGTTTCGGGGTTTTTACAAATTGGGTAGGTAAAGTTTGGTCTATGATATGTAATATGAATCGGAAAGTGGTCACTACCATTTAGATCTTTGTCAACATTCCCCTGTAATTGTGGGTATAATTCTGGTAAGGTGAAGGATAAGTCTATGTGCGTAAAAGTTGACCTCGTTGAGAGATGTGTAGGACTACCATCATTTAATAATATAAAGTTGGAATTATTAAAAATATCCTCAAATATTAATCCTCTTTGGTTGGCTTCGGGAGAACCCCATAGTAAGGAGTGACAGTTAAAATCACCTAGTAAAATTGTGTGTAAATTTGAATTAGATAGTAAAGTTTGTATTTCCGCAGTTGGAAATTGTTCTAATGGATTTAGGTAAATAGAAAAAATTTTTAACTTAAAACCTATATATATATCAGTTTCGGTGTAGATATTATTACATGAGCAAAAGGAATATTTAATATTATTTTTAATAAATATAGCAGTTCCTCCTTTTCTGTTCGAATTGGTGCATGATAGTGCAGCCTCATATCCATTTAATCGTATGGGATCATTCCCATGATGTGTTTCTTGTAGGGCTATGATATGTTTTGTATTAAAATTTGTAGTTCATGTAGATTATTGTAGAAGCCATTAATATTCCACTGTAGTATCTTTAAATCCATATTGGAGAAATAAGAGAGCTTATAGCTCCATATCAGAAGGAGAGGAATCTAATTCAGATCTCCTCTCTAAGATTTTGCATGGATTGTAGTTAAGAGATGAATTTAAGGTTTTAGATCTGGTTACTCTTTCACATGAATTATCTTGAAGAGTTTTTTCTTTAATTGTTTGTTTAATTGATGCAATTGGTTTTGTTGTCATATTGGTTGTTGTTTTTTTGCTTTGTGTTTGTATCGATGTGTTGGAGGTATGAGTGAAAAGTTGGTTTGATATGTTGGGTTTGTTGTTATTGTTTATGTTGTTATCAGTAAGTGCGGGTTTTTTCATTGTCTCGTGAGAGGAATTTGTTAAATCTATTTGTGCATTGTCTTGTCTATTTTGATTTGTTTTTATAGGGCAGGAATTTGTTGAATTTTTTGTTGTTAATTTTTGTTTTCTTGTTTCAATTGCGGTTTTGAGATCTTCTTTTGGAATTTCATAAGTTTGTATGTTTGGAGTCTGTAGTGATGCCTCTTTATAGGAACAATTGTTGAGAGTTTTGATTTTAAGGGTCTCCTGACGTTGTCTAAATGTTGGACAGTTTTTGTTAGTCGAGCCATGTGGATGGTTACAGTTTATGCATTGAATTTTCGTGCATGGTGTAGGATCATGTAAAGCCGAGGAGCAAATATCACAGATCTCAATGCCATTACAATGTTTCCTAGTATGACCCAATTTGAAACATTTTTTACACTGTATTGGGTTTGGTATATATGGCTCAACTTTGCAATTCAAGAATCCAATTCTTATTTCTTTTGGTAATTTGAAAAGATTAAAATTGAGAATATGGAGTGAGGTATTAGTTAGTTGGTTGTCTATAAATTTCTTGTTTTTTTTTGCATTCAACAACACCTTGATCTTTCAGGCGTTCTACGATTTCTTCTTCTTTTAGGTTTTTAAGAGTGGGAGCAAATATAACTCCTTTTATTATATTGAGTGTTGGGTGTAGGAAACTTTCAATTTGGCAAATGTTGGATAAATTTTTGGCTTTTAAATACTTGTTTGTTTGGGCTTCATTTTTCGTGAGTATCAATAAATTCCCGTCTCTAGTAAAAGATGTTTTTTGTGGTGGTTCGCTGGAGATGGATTCAAGGGCTTTTGAAACAAGGAATATATTGAAGTTTTGGATTGGTTTGTCCGGTATTGTACTTTTTAAGACAATCAATTTAGGGCACTGTTGCTTTGAAATTGTCGTACGTTTTTCACTAAGTTGAGGGAAGTCTAAAGGGTTGTTTAAATTTATATAATTGTTTTTTTTTGCGTTTGGGCGATGGTGTATTTTTTTCTTTATCTAGATCCAATATGGAAAAAGGATTGCCTCCCGAGGAGGACGATATATTAAGGATGTTTGATTAGAACCCGACAGTTATTAAAACACGAGATAGAGAAAAAAAAATACTTATGTATAAGTATATTTGAAAACAGTTAAATTTTTTAACAAGGCAGACGAAATGTTAGTGCGCGAGGGTATAAAAGACAACCGTATTCAATGAGGATTTGATGTCGACTGTGTAATTGTTTATTAAACCTTGAGCATTTAAATATATACCACGTATTAAGTTATTTGATTGTTAAAACTTAATACCCAATTGTCTTTGCTTGGCACTTAGTTTGTTCTGGTATACCGAACATTTTCGACTCATCGTATCATGGCGACTGCAAATTATATATGCAATCATGCTTTTGTACTTCTTCAATTAATTTTTCTATAATATCACTTATTGTCTTTTAAATTACAAAAATCTCACTTTTAAACGTTTCTTTTGATTTTCTTTTGTTTTTATTTTTCTTGTACCAAAGCTGCAAAAACATATGGTTTTGTTTACAAAATGTATAAAATTTATTAAAAGTATAGTAATATTGTTGAGAGCATTTGTGTTTTAAAGTGAGAGCAAAGATTCTATTTCACGACCCCATTCTCTGGCATAATTTTATGTCAAACTGTATGGAAAAAAGCGTTCAGCCCCAGTTCTGTTTCATCATTTAATTGTCTTATTTCGACAATAGTCGGTATAGTCGGTGATGCCCGCCATATAATACCCTACACCCAGTATATGTATAAAAAGTTTTTCAGAAATGGGCGCTATATGGAAGATAACCTATTATAGACCGCTCGTCCAAAAATTTAGTGTCATGATTTCTGTGAATATAAATATTATATGTGTTACACTTTATCTCGATATACTAAATACTTTTAAAAGATTTAAAGTGAATTACAGAGAGGGTCTTATATGAGAGTTTCGTCCACATTATTTTTATAACGGGTCCGCCATCTAACGTTTTTTTCAACTAGTGCTTATTTCGTGAGTGGTAACACTTAGCTCATGTCTGATTTGACAGATAATTAGTTTATCCTTCCACTGAACCAATATGGTTGTGTATACGCTTGAAAAACGCTGGGAAATATTGCGACACTACTTTGAAAATCATGGTAATGTTGCAGAATGTGTGCGAAAATTGCGTACGAATTTTGGAAAAAGAGAAGCACCATCAGCTCCGTATGTTTGTGAAAAAAGTGAAAGAAACTGGCATCCTCATTGATAAACCAAAGCGTGAAAAGCCAAAAACAGTGCGTACACCCGAGAATATTGCTGCTGTGGCAGAAAGTGTGCGTAAAGCGCCATCAACATCAATTCACCGTCGTTCTCAATAATTGAACATTTCGGAGACATCATTGAGACGAATTTTGCATAAAGACCTTGGTATGACGTCATACAAAGTCCAATTGGTTCTGGAGTTGAAGTCAACTGACCATCCAATGCGTTTTTGCTTCGCTAAGTGGGCCTGCGATCGACTTACAGAAGATGCCGATTTTGCCAAAAAAGTCATCTTTTCAGATGAAGCTCATTTTGATCTTGGCTGGTATGTAAATAAGCAAAATTGTCGTATTTGGGACACAGAAAACCCGCACGCATACATTGAAAAGCCGATGCACCCAAAACGAGTCACTGTGTGGTGCGGATTTTGGTCCAGAGGCATAATTGGGTAATTTTTCTTCAAAAATGAGCAAGGAGTGGCCGTTACAGTCAATGGCGATCGATATCGGGCCATGTTGAACGAATTTTTGTTCACAAAAATTGAAGAGGAGGATATTGGCAACATTTGGTTTTAACAGGACGGCGCAACGTGTCACATAGCCGAAGCTACACTTGATGTTTTGAAGATCGCATTATCAGCCGAAGAGCTGATGTCGTTTGGCCACCTCGGAGCTGCGATTTGACAACGTTTGACTATTATTTGTGGGGTGCCGTCAAAGATAAGTGTTACGCAGACAAGCCAGAGACAATTGACGCTTTAAAGGACAATATTCGTGAAGCCATTGGTGAAATACAGCTGCACACAATCGATAATGTGCTTAAAAATTGGATCGATCGTGTAGGCTACTGCATGGCCAGCCAAGACAGCCATTTGAATGAAATTATTTTCCATTATCAACCGGAAGGTTGAGGTTGCTAGGGAGTAGATTCATAAGCGAATTAGGGGATGTCTCGGGTTGTAGGCTCGGGGATCTCAAAGGATTCGTAATGAATATGGCCTGGCTGCGCAACAGGGGAAGGGGCTTTGTGAGGGCTTAGGCGTTTCGCTCTTGCAACGTACTAAGTGTCTCAAATCATTTCCGAAAGGCATCACAATGGACCGTATTGGTCTCTGGGTGATGGTGTGGGGACAACCTCACACCGGCATTCTAACCTAACCTAACCGGAAGGATTTTACTTTCAAATAAAAAAAAGAAATTTGAGAAAATATTCAGTAGTTTTTTTTATAGCATTTTCAAAAAAAAAGTTATTTGGCGTACCCTTTATATAAGAAACATAATTGTGTTTAATATTATTTGGATACCGACATTTTTAAGTGAGTTACGCTCTTTAAAGTGATTTTCGAAAGTGGGCCTTATATGGGAGCTATGACAACTTATGGACCGATCATCATAAAATTGTACCATATTATTTTTATATATAAGAAACATAATTGTGTTTAATATTATTTGGATACCGATATTTTTAAGTGATTTTTTTTAGCTCTTTAAAGTGATTTTCGGAAGTGGGTCTTGTATGGGAGCTATGACTAATTATGGACCGATCATTATTCGTATATATATGGAATATATTTGCGTTCAATATTATTTAGATACTAACATTTTTGGGGGAGTTATGCCCTTTAAAGTGATTTTCGGGAGTGGTAGCTATGATAAATTATGGACCGATCTGCACATAATTTGTAGATCTGATTTGGCTTCAATTGTGGTGAAATATGTTTGGATACTTGCATAATTTAGACATTTATAATCGTTAAACCCTAATTTCGGGAAGACATTTGTATGGGGCCAGGTGAAATAATGGAACGATTTTCACCAGTTTCAATCCCAAACGTCCTTGGGCCGAAAAAATATCACGTAACAAATTTTATCGAAATATCTTCAAAATTGCGACCTGTACTCTGCGTACAATCTTTTTATGAACAGCCAGCCAGCCATACGGACGGACGGACGGACGGACGGACATCGTTCAATCGACTCAGGAAGTGATTCTAAGTCGATCAGTATACTTTAAGATGGGTGTTGGACCAATATTTCTGGCCGTTACAAACATTAGCACAAATTCGATTTTTTGTTGTTGAAAAACTTGAAATAAGTTAATGGCAAGTTTTTAACTTGATATTTAAATACGAAATTAGTTAATTTTTCCTTAAATTTAAGTTTTATTTAAATATGGTTTAATTTTTTCAGTCTCAAATTGCGTTTGGTTATGATAAAAGTATGGTAGCACTATTAAATGTCAAAAAATATAAACCATAAACATTTTGACAAGCAGGCGACAACCCGCAATTTTCAAGTCTAACGGAAAATGCAGTTAAATTATAAAGCAAAAATATTTGAAAAATTTTAATCTTTTCTTATCGTTGCGTTACTGGGACAATTTTCTTAACTGAGGATATAATTTAATAGCGAAAAGGAAAAACTTCAGAGGATTATGTCGGATCATGGGGGTCCTACACCCCCTGGAGGTCAACAGAAAGGCCGGGATAGGCTCCCACGTTCTGTGACCCATTTTGAAATGCATTAGAGTAGAGAGAAAAAAATTCGGATAACGCACAAACAAAAATAGCCACTGAAAGAGTTAAAATAATTTTTGACGGCCTTGAAATACCATAGGAAATTTCATATGATTTTACTAAGATTAAAGTAAAACATTTTATTTCGTTCGCACAATGCTGCCGTTGTTTTAGGTTCAACCATTTTGCCCAACATTGCCGACAACAGACTGAGGTTTGCAGAATTTGTTTTAATAGACATGAACAGACTGAACCTTGTGGACAAATGATGTGTACTAACTGCAAAAATTATCATCTTCCTACTTCAAAACTATGTCCTGCTAGAACTAAAGCATATACTCTTAAGAAAATAATGACATTAGAAAATCTCTATTACCGAAGTCAGAACGAAATATTCTGGTGCATTTGGAAATCGATTTGCCGTACTGGAAGATGCTAACGACCAAATCGCATACAAATCTTCGAAATAACAACAAGGAAGCTGCAAATATTATACATAACTTAATGCCATTTTCAAAAGGTAGTTCGTAGAAATGTGAATGGTGAAAGGGAATCGGAGAAATCTAGACAGGACATGAACCAATGCCGACAGCTGACAATAGATGCAAATTATTCGAATAATGAACCCACAAGGAATTTTACCAATCCACACAGAACGAACAATGTGGAGAAAATCTCTCAACAACTGAACATGGATAATACTTCGTAAGCTAGCGCCTTAAATTTGGGATCATCAAATGCGGAGAGAACGTTAGCTAATATTACTTTGAAAATAGACGGTTTTATGGCCGAGTGGGTAAATTATAATCTGACATTAGATCAAAAGGAATTTTTAAAAGGTAATCAGAACCAAATAATGGATACCATAGGACCAAGCGGCGTTGAACTGTATACCTTAATGTTTATTTTAGTCTTGACAACAAATAATCATACAATGAAAATATTACAATATAATATACAAAGTTTAAAAAAGCCTAGTAATATTATTATTTTTTTTATTTATTTATTTATTAGTAGTATTTCAAATACTTTTATATAACATTTCATGTTCATTTAACAGTTTAAATCTATAAACTCTGGTTTAAATTAAATATTTCTTATAAAAAATACAGTTTTTCTTCTAAATACATTTGGATTTATTTCATTTTTAATATTATTAGGCATCATGTTGTAGAGATTTAATCCCTTATAAAAGAGAGATCTTTTCATCGTGTTGTTATCTGCTCGCTGTAATCTGAAATCTTGAGCGTTCCTTAGGCTATATGGTTGAACCTCTCCTACGTACCTTATTTGTTCAATTAAATAATCAGGTGCATCTCCCATTTTCATTTTTTGAATAAAATTAATTGTGTTTAGCTCTAGTCTTTGTTGAATATTAAGCCATTTAAGTGTATCTAACATATGTTCTATTGGGGTAAATCGATTGTATTTAAGTATAGAGCGCATGGCTTTATTCTGCAGCTTTTGCAATCTTGTTATTTGCTGTTATGTGCAGCATGTATACAACACAGTTGATCCAAATTCAAAATGCGGTTTGATCATTACATTATAAATATTTATTGCCGTTATAACTGATATTTTATTTCTTATACGTTTGAAAAAACCGATTTTTTTTCCAATTTTTTTACATATATATTCAATATGTTCTTTTAATTTTAAGTCTTTGTCTATTAGAAAACCCAGATATTTTATATTATTTACTTTTTCTATTGTTACATAATTTATTTTAAACGTTAAGTTAGTGTTCATATTTATTTCCATTATTTTAGTCTTATTTTCGTTTAATTTTAATTTGTTCATTTTTAACCATTTATTTATATTGTCCATATCATTCGTTAAGTTATTATAACATATTTCTTCCGTTGCCGCTTCTGTGAAAATCAGCGTATCGTCTGCATATAAAACAATTTCGCATTTTTCCAAAACTTTTTCCATATCATTAATATATATAATAAATAAAAGCGCACCTAGAATTGAGCCCTGTGGTACTCCAAAATTATTTTCGGTAGCATTTGATAATTTCCCATTAACCCTTGTATATTGCCTGCGATTAGTTAGATATGACTCAAACCATTTTAACTCATTGTCCTGAATTCCGTATTTATATAGTTTTTGTAATAGAATGTCCCTGTCTATTGTTTCGAATGCTCTTTTAAAATCCAGGAATATCGCCAATATTTTATTATTTTTCTTCATGAATTTTCACCTATTTATTACATAGTTGACTGCTGTTTCACATGAATACTTTCTTTTGAAGCCTGACTGATATTTCGAGAGTAGTTTGTGTTGTTCCATATAGTTTTTCAATTGATTCTTAACAATCTTTTCAATGATTTTTTCGAAAGTTTTCAACGTATTTATTGGACGATATTCTTCACATTTGATTGTTTTTTTAACTTTTTCAATGGGGGTAATCATAGATTCTTTCCAGTTATGGGGAAATATTCCCGTTTCTAGTGAATTGTTTATAATATTCAGCATAATAGTGCCGGTAATGTTCCAATTGTCTAATATTAAATTGCTTGTTATTTTATTATAGTCAGGTTTTTTCTTAATATTTTTACATATAATTTTAAGTTCTTCTAAGGATATTGCACGGAATTTAAATTTTAAATCTATCACAGGTATTTTGTTTTCATATTGCACATAAATAATGGAATTTCTAATTTCCTTAATACTATTAACGAAATATTTATTTAAATGTTCAGCTATTTGAAAATTATCTTTATATTCTACATTATCTATTATCACAGTTTTTATCACATTTCTGGATTTTCTTAGTACTAGTTCTTTTATTTTGCTCCACATTTCTTTTTGGTCATTTGCGTTATTTATTTTGTTATTTATGTATTTATTTTTTTCATTTTCAATTCTAGTTTTATATGTATTTCTTATTGTTTTATAGTTATTCCACGCTTCATTTGTGTTTTCAGTTATTGCAATTTGATATTTAAAAATCTTTTCCCTTTTTAGCGTTCTGAGGTTGTTGTTAAACCATTTGTTATTTCTATGTTCATTTATTTTTGTTTTCACACTAAATCTTCGTATTGTATTTTCAAAAACACTATCAAAGTTGTTGACATTATCGTTTAATCCTTTTTGTTCATCATATTTCAATATTGCATTTATTCCGTTTTTGAATCTTTCCTTATTATATTTAAAAATGTTTATTTCTTTAGTTTTATTGTCTCGTTCTATACATTCGCACTCAATAAAAATGTCTATAGATTCGTGATCAGATATTTTATTATTTATATTTCCCTTTGCTGAAATCATTTCACTGTTTGTTATAATATAGTCTATTATTATTCGAAACTTCGAAATACAAAAACGAAATGCCGAAATGTTGTCACTAAATTAAAAATTAAAAGTTGAAATAGAAAAATTTAATATTAGAGTTGAATAATAATAATAAGAGTTGAAAATAGTCTATTAAGGTTTTTGAATTTTGTGTTATTCTAGTAAATTCGTTCATTACATGTTTGACACAATTATCATTAAGTATACTTTTTAATTTCCCCGTATAGAAATCGTTATTCCAGTCAATATTAAAATCTCCAGCTATTAAAATATCACAGTTCGTTTCGCACATTTCTTCTATAAAATCTTTAAATATATCACAAAATTCTGACTTTGAACTACTTGGTGATCTATATACTGCTATAATTATAATTGATATTTTTTATATTTTGCCATATATGCGCTAATCCAGTATTTCGAGTCTTTAATATTGTCTTTAAGTTTATCAATCTTCCAATGTTTTTTAAAATATATTATTATTCCACCAGTTTTTGATGAGTTTGACAATGTGCTATAATGATCGTATTGTTTTAGTTCAGTTTCATTTTCGTCTATTTCTGTAGTTTGATGTGTTTCTGTTAGTATTATAAAATAATAAAGTAATAAAGAAACTTTAGAGATGGTTCTGGATAATTATAATTTTACTTCTTGTATGCTATGTGAGACATGATTAATGGATAACTCATCCACCAGTTTGGCAAACTATAACTTTGTAAAAATCGAGGTGATAGCTATGAAGGAGTAGGCATATACGTTAAAAGAAACATTAAATTTAAAATTTTGGAGTTTGTATCGGATGTAGATGTAATTGGAATTTCAACACTAAACCTAAAGAAAAATATTAACCTAATGTATGTATACACCACCTAGCACTGCAAGAAATAATTTTAAAAGTGAACTGGACAAAATGTTTGGGCTCTTTAACAACACCACAACCTCTACATTTATATGCGGAGATTTTAATGCTAAATCAAAAACATGGGGCTGCCATATGACAGATACGAAAGGATTTATTTTGGAAAATATATCAGCTGATTATGGTTTCTCTCCCATAAATAACGGTCATCAAACATTTATATGCAACGATTCTGAGTCTGCTATTGACGTTTCCTTTGCTAAGTGTATCGCACCTTCAATATCCTGGTCGACAGTGCATATTAAAATTTCTAACAGCAACCACAGTCCAATAGAAATTAATTTAATAAATTCTTACCCGGAACCGAGCAAAAGATTCTTTTTTGACAAAACAAGTATGATTCGAGACATTAACTCGTTAATATTAGATGAGAACTTGAATAGTATAAACAACTCGTTTACCTCCATAATGAGAAAGAATACAATTGAAATTCCAGATAATAATAAATTTGTCGCTAAAAGTTGGTGGTCGTCTGAAGGAAAAAATATCGCAGATATAAAACGAACGAAAAGCTAAGAAATTTCGATATTGCCGAGAAGAACCTCAATGACCATATTCGAGAAAGGAGGAAGGAAAATCTAAGTAACCCTTCATCTCCCAAGGATATGTGGAATAAAATTAAAAATCTAAAGAAATATGGATGTATCAAGAATGCTAATAACTCGTGGGACATTAAACAGCAACATGATTATCTATTACATATAACTGACAGTAATATCACAACTACTACTGAAAACTATATTTCGCCAATAACTACAACTATACCTAACCTCAATTTTCAGTATTTTAAGGATTTATTTACTTTAAATTCAGCACCAGGCATTGATGTCATTTCTTACAAAATCGTTATATCACTTCAACTGGAAGAGAAAGAAAAATTATTCAGAACCCTTAAAAATATATAGATAAGCGGAATTATTAAATTAAATTATTAAATTATTAAATATTTCCTGTTTTTTGATTAAAACATGCATATATTATTTTCTAATAGTTATAAATTCTAGTTTTATTTTTAATTCAGTCATAAAAGAATTTTTTTGCAAGAATTGCAATATGATCATTGTCTAGCTTCGTGGTCTTACGTTTTCTGCCTTCACCCAGTATATGTATAAAACAGTTTTTCAGAAATTATTATAGACCGATCATCCAAAAATTTAGTGTCATGATTTCTGTGAATATAAATATTGTGTGTGTTAAACTTTATCTCGATATAAATACTTTTAAATGACTTATGGAGGTTAAAGTTGATTAGTTTTCTCTATTTTTGAGTTTATCAAAAAACTTATTTGTGTGAAAAAGCTGTGCCAAAATCATAAATTTCTTGTGTTTATATATTTAAGGTAAATTGTTGAAACACCCTTTACAACCTTTCATAAAGGTGTTAAGGTGATAATGTTAAAAAACATATCAACTTAAAAAAAATTCTTGTAAATATTATGTCCAAGTGCAATTACACAGTGATACAAAATTGAATGATATAGAAAAACCTGGGACCCGATATTATTGTCCTTGTAGGGATTGTCGAATAGAAGAAGATTCCAATAGTAAAATATGCCGGACACCTCCAAAATCCGGTTTTACGGTTAAAAACCCGGTTTTTGTTCCTTTGCGCACTTATAAGTCTGCAATTTTGTTGATAATGATCCGATTTTCAATTTCTTACTAGATTTGGAAAGAAGAAACTGAGATCTTTCGAATGAAATTTTAATGTTATTGTCGAGCAAACACAAATTTTGTAGATTTTTCAAAAAAAAATTCAACTTTGGTGAAGTTTTAATATATTATTTTATTAAGAAACTATAATGCTATTGAATTTTTTCAAACAGTACGTTTATTTACGATTACAACGCATATTTTGGTTTAAAAATAGATAAGTAATTGACTGAGATATTTAACTTTTCATGAAAATAAACTTTTAAACATTTCATACAAATTGTATTAATCAATTAACACAGTTTTACAAAATTGAAAAACCTGGGACCGTTGTTGCGAATTTTGTTTCACATAAATTTATTTTATATAATTGCCTTATAAATTTGCATCAACAAAAGTAATTTTATCTTTTCTCGTTATGTAGATTTTTTTTTGTGTATCATTCCTCTTTTTATACCATGCTAGAAAATAGGCAGTATCACAAATGAGAGTAACACAGTGTGCTTACATATCTACATACATATGTACATGTCTATAAGTATGTATGCATAATTGTTCACTCAAAATGAAATTAATAAGATATCTTTTGTCTTTCTTTGACATTAGGTAGTTTATTGGTATTTCCATTGTCATCTAATTCTCCTTGAAGAATTTAATAATTCCACTGTGTAATTACTTTTCGTTATACTACTTCAATACACAAATTATGTCGGACTTCAATCATTATTAAAGTTGATTTAGCAGAATAAACCAGTGATCTTGAGACATTTAATAAAATACAGTAAATTAACAAAAAAATTATAAATATTTTTGCCAAATAAAAGTATTGGCTAAAAAGAATTACTTAAAGTTATAAGTTTTACATAGTGCAAAAAATTGAGGTAAGATAAAATACGTCTATACCTTCGTTACTATTGTCCCTAATCAATTTTGTTACTCCAAGGTTCTTGATGTACACATGGTAGTACCCTACAATAATCTGCCACGTTGTAAGAACGTTTTTTTTTTTGGGGAATATTAATTTAAGCTTGTGGCGGCGCTAATTATGCCAAATCGTTTATTAGGCCCGTAGAAGACTCATTTCCCAGCAAAAATCTACACGTGGATCTGAAAGAACACGCTGTCAACAAAATTTGATAATACCTAAGTACCATTTTTTTTTTCCGAAATACTGATGTATTCCATTAAACCTAACCTATTTCTAATGTATTAATTTATTGCTAAAAGTCATGCTGCATCTAACATAATACTTAATCATACTTAAATCTATCATAAATTACATAACATTTCCATATTCAAAACGGCATAATAAGGTAAATTTCATATTTTTGGTATTTTTCATAACCTAACATTTTGGCGTGTACACCACAAAACATTTAAACAACTTTTTAATTTAGACTAATACATAAAATCTAAAAGAAATTATCATTAATTAAAATATTTTAATATATATTCAGTCATTATGATAAAATAATAAATTTTTGCAGTTCATAAAATTTTTTTCAAAAATGATCATCATAATTAGTAATAAATAAAATAAATAAATAAACAAGCTTTAGTTTATATAATTTATAAATAGTCTCTAATGTTCTGAATTGAATTTATAAAACTAATAATTATTTTCTTTCCAAAAGATTATGTAGCTTAATTCTATTTTTTTTCTCTAAAATTCTAAATATTAAATAATGTTTTTTTTTTTACTTAAATTCTCTAAATTAAACAACTACATAAATATTATAACACTTATATTATTATTATTAAAACTTATTCATACTAAATTTCATTTATATACAGTGGCCGACAAAAGTCTACATACGACCCATATTTTTGCAATTTGTGCATTTTGAAACCATAACGAAGAAAAGTAATAATACAGTTTTGTTTCAGATGTATTTTTAATAATATAACACAAAAAAAAAACTAATTTTATTATAAACTTAAACTTTTATTCACAAAAAACTAAAAAAATTTAATGACAAAAGTTTACATACGAGCTGTAAATTAACATAAAAAACTTTGTTTGGGTATTAAAACTTATTACTTTTTATTAAAATTAATATTTCGTTGGACCACCATGGGCATCTATAACTGCTTGTAAGAGTCTGGGCATCGAAGCAACTAAATTGTCGAGTTCTGCGGATGTTATGTTTAGCCATTCTTCTTGAAGCTTCTCTTTAAGCATTGGGGCACTAGTAATAGGAGTTTTGCGAATTTTTCGTTGTAGAATATCCCACACGTGCTCAATAACATTTAAGTCCGGCCTTTGAGGTGGTGTGTACAACTGTCGTGGGGCATGGTAGAGCAGCTAATCTTTGACAATCTGAGACGTGTGCTTCGGATCGTTATCTTGCTGGAAAATCTAACTCTGACCAAGATTTAAAATATCAACCGAGGGTTTCAAATTTTGTTCCAAAATGGCTTCGTACAGATAGCTATCCATATTACCCTCAATAAACACTAACTTCCCTACTCCAGAAGTAGCGAAAGCACCCCAAACCATCACGCTGCCTCCACCATACTTAACAGTAGCAACTAAGTTCTTCGGCTCCATCGCTGTATTTTTTGTTTCGCCAAACTTTATCTCTCCCATCACTTCCAAATATGTTATATTTAGATTCATGAGTGAACAAAACTCTCTTCCAGAAATCCATGTCCTTCTGAATATGGTTTTGTGCAAATTCCAAACGAACTTTGCGATTTTTTTCGCTTATGAGAGGTTTTTGCGAGTAGATCGGCTATGGTAACCATTATTATTTAAAGTTCTTGGATGTACAATTAATTTAGATCATGCAGCGATATCTTCTGCTAATTTTGTGGCATTTACTTTGGGATTTTTGCCCACTTCTTTTAAAATGAAGCTAACGTCTCTACGACTAAGTTTCTTTGGGCGACCTCCACGTGGTTTGTTTTCTACTGTACCAGTCTTTTTAAAGTTACTGACTATTGTCTGACCCGTAGACTTACTTAAATTAAAAAGCTTTGACATTTCATCAAAATATTTTTCCTAATTTCTGCACTTTACAACAAAATTACGGACACCAATTGATATTTCTTTTCGAGAAGCCATTATTTCTATTAAAGATTTATTTATCCGCCTAAACTTGAACTGAATAATATTTTAAGAAACCCCTTAACATAACAAAAAAAGTAAAAAATAAATAACGGCATTTTACCGTTTGAATTCAACAACAAAATCCCAACATGCTGGTCGTATGTAGACTTTTGTCAATGGTTTTTGTTTGTTTATTATGAATAATTTTTAAAGTTTACATTACAATAACAATTTTTTTTGGGACATATCAATAAAAATAGATTACAAACAAAACTGCATCATTATTTTTTTATTCCAAACTAATGTTCTCATAATATGTCCAATATTGTGGTCGTATGTAGACTTTTGTCGGCCACTGTATATATTTAAGTCATGTAAACATATTTCATTAATTACTAAGATTTTTCCCCTGGTGTTAACCAATCCATATTATTATCTTTTACTTGAATTTCTATTAATAGCTCTCATACTCTAAATTTATAATTTCTCATGATTCATAATTATCATTTACAAAAAATGCATAAAACATGAAAAAAAACCAACGAAAACTACAACAACACGCATTGACTGCTGGGCCCAACAAATCAATCGACGTGGAGGAAATTTCATTCATCAATTGTTTTTGTAAGTGATGATTATTCTTTATTTTTTTATTCTTTATATTATTCTACTCTCATTTATCATTAAGTCAGTCCGTTTCACCTTTGTTCCTTTAATTAAATTATTAATGATCATTAGTTCTTTAATATGATCTCTATACTTATTGAGTAAAGCTCATGTACAAGTACATAATTTATAAGTCTCTTTTTAAGTTTAATAAATTTTGCGTATTTTTGTAAACTCTTTTAAAATGAAACATTAGTATTTTTAATAAGGGAAAGATAACCATGTCAATAATAAATATGTAGGTAATTTAAATATGCTGATTTAGGGACAGATTGCTAAATGTAGGGTAACAGGTCTGTCATAGGCGTCTGATGATTCAGTCGGGAGGGAACATTGTACCCTAAGTGGTTCAACATCTTGCCACCATTTCATAGGACGATTTTAGCAATATTTTTTGCATTCTCTTATCTAATTTTGCATACTCTACGGGTATGTTGAGTATGCTATATGCTTACGCGTCAAATACACGGGTTGAGAACCAACGTACCTTAAATTGAGCAAGCAGGGAACCTTCTTTACATACCCCTTAACCAATGTTATTTGAGCGGTTATTTGCAGATTTTAAGAATTCTGAATTTTTATTATTCGACTATCTAGCCGGCGCGTAACATATATGGCGCCCAACGTAAAGCTGCCCATGTGCGGACAGTCCAATTAATACTTTACAATTTTTAATTATACAAATAATTTTTCTTTTGCTTTCTGTGGTTATGTGATCTAAAATTGCTTTATTGCATATTATAACACCTAATACTATATTTTCGCATATAAGTCTCAGAATCCTCTTGAATACTTTCTAATTCTGGATCTAATTGCGATATGCAAAATTACGTATTTAAAGTTTTAGCGAAAAGTGTGCAATTTTTATATAAGTCTTAGTTTCAATTGTAATATTTTAATTCTGGTACTAATAGCGATGTAAAAGTGTACCGATCTCAGAAAGTTAATTTTATACCTACATAATTGCATTACTTTGAAAAGTCCTAGATCTGAACAACAGATTCGGTCTAGTTGCGTCAAAATAAAATGAAGTTAAAATGTTTACAGTATAAATATTGTGTTCAAATTAAAGTTCCTAATTGCAAAATTAAAGTTGTCCTTGAAATTTAAATTTTTAAATATTTTTAAATAGACCAAGTTCTGAAATCAAATTTTAGTCTTGTAGCATTTAAATGATACGTAAAAGTACAGTGTTGTAAATATTAATAGAGTCCATTAAATTAACTTACTCAAAGTTTATTAATGTAGCATATTATCAATTTACATCACAAACGTATTTTTTATTTATATTCAAGGAAGTAGATCCGTATTTCAATGGTACGTTGCACTTTTGTGAATACTAAGGCATATTTTTTTTTTTACTTTAAGTATATATTTTTCGTCATGGTTAATCTTTCCCATTAGTTTCATGAAATAATTATCTTAACCTATAATATTTTTTTTTTCAATTTATATTGATTTTTGAATATTATCTCTACTTTGATTATTTTTAATTTTACGCGTTTACAAAAAAAAAAAAATAAAAAATTAGTGTAGTACTTATTGCTCATGCATATATTTACATTTTATTTATAAAATTTTAAATTTCCATTTTTGAATTACCTTAAATTATACATGAAAGTTTAAATTCTCTATACTTTCATGTACAAATTGCATACATTTTAATTTGCATTATAATACCATTATATATTTTGAAATTTATTGTTATTGCGAATACAAACTTTTATATACATACATTTAAAACGCATTTCCTGCATATTATTGGATTTTGATTTTGAGGTTTATACTCAAGTAAATCGTTCGTAAATATTCATGATGAATACCAGGAACTCGCTAGAGGTAATAAGAATAGCTCCGTCAGTAGAGGTAGTGGTTCTTCTTCATCGCAAAATAATATTTCGATTGAGTCACAGGACAATATTAGTAGCCCGAAACCTAGAGTTGTCCATTCTCCTACTACTAGGAAAACAGATCAATCTCAGCCACGAACAATACAAAGTGCTATTAATTATACAACTACTGAACATCCGATACAGAGAACTCTAAGTTCCAACAGTTTACCCTCCTCTACTCCTTTTCAGGACATTGAAGTACTAGATAATCAAAACTCTATTTTACAGCCACAGATTTTTGTTTCTCTTGGTGAAGCTTCAGCATTGAATCCTATTATGAATCCTCAACCAGACTATTCCGCTGCCTCGTGCAGTAAGGCACCTTTAGCACTTAATACTGACAATCTTAATAATAATTCGGCGACATCTTTTGATTCATTATTTGCTTTAATGGAGCAAACAATGAAAAATACACAGGAAGAATTTAGGAAAGAACTTTCTACAATTAGACAGAGTATAGCACAAATCAGTGTAGCTCCTCCATCAACTTCAAATTTCACAAATTCAAATACTCCAGTTTTAAATACCAATAATATTCGTTTCGCTGAAAACCAAAGTAGATCGTATGCCAATGACGATGCAAATGTGAAATTAGAGAAATGGAAAATATCGTATGATGGGTCAGCATTAGTATCTGATTTTCTTTTCAAAGTAGAAACGCTTTGTACAAGATCCAAATGCTCCGATGAACACTTGTTAGCCAATTTTCATGTGCTTTTAGAGGGTCGTGCTGAACAATGGTACTGGCTTTTAATGAAGCAGAATCGAAATTTGTCATATCCGCAGTTACGATACGCTCTTACTAAGGAATTCGGACATCTAGAGTCTGATCATGAAATATTGCTAAAAATTTCCTTGCGGAAACAGCAATATAAAGAGAGCTATGATGATTTCCACTCTTCGATTATTTCAATGAACATAAGGCTACAGAGTCCCCTTCCTGAGAATACTTTGATTGATATTATCAAAAGAAATCTTAATGCAAATTTAAGATTTTTACTATTTAGCACTGATGCTCGAGATTTAAATGAGTTTAGGGACCAAGCTCGGAAGGCAGAAAAAGTAATTCGAGAAACGAAATTTCCAAACCCTTATATGACACAGTCTCGAAATATTAATGAAATTGACGTATCTATTGATGATGATAAAAATTCCGATGATATAGACCCACAGCTTGAGGCCATTCAAATTTCAAATAAACGAGAAAAATTTGACTATTCAAAAATTCAATGTTGGAACTGTATGTCTTTCGGACATTCGTATATTTATTGTTCCGATGAAATAAAAATGCCTTTTTGTTTTAAATGTGGTCTAAAAGGTGTTATGACTCCAAAATGTCCGAATAGACATTTCCAGGGAAATCGGAAAATGGGCGAACTGGCCACCGGGGACACTCGTCCATCCAGACAAACCCCGAGTTTAAATTGAATTTAGATTGCAAGCATTTCACATATAAAACTCTAAAGGCAAAATTAATTAAAGAAAACTTTACACAGACAGATTTTTCAAGTTTAGATTCTGCTAGTGTAAACAAATATAACTTAAATTCTTTGAATACAAAACCATCGCTTAAAATTATAAAATGTAGGGAACGTTACGAAAAAAGAAGACACTGTCGCAAAATGTTGGAAGCAACTGTTATTCATGGAATTGACGATAGACCGTTTGCTAAAGTAAATGTTTTTAATGATAATTTAACTGGTTTGCTAGATAGTGGAGCAAATGTTTCCGTATTAGGTAGAAATTGTTTATCTTTCTTAGAAAAAAACAGAATTTCATATAAGAACATAAATTCATCAATACGCACAGCAAACGGGGCTAAGCAAAATGTTATAGGATTTTGTGTTTTGCCAATAAATTTTAAAAGTGTGACTAGAAATATACAATTTTATTTAGTTCCATCTTTAAGCCAAGAAGCATACTTTGGTATAAACTTCTGGAAAGAGTTTGCGTTAGCCCCTGAAATAATACCTCCTTCATCTATTTGTATCTCAGAATTGTCAAATGACGCAAGTACTAATGAAAATTTTCATAAACTTTCCCCAGAACAGAATTTGATTCTTGAAAAAACTATTCTTGAATTTCCGTCATTTGAAAAACTTGGGTTGGGCTGTACCTCCTTATTAGAACACAACATTGATACGGGCGATGCCGTTCCCATAAAATGTAAACATTATCCGTTGTCACCCCCACGTCAGGAAGAGGCTTACAGGGAAATTGATAGGTTGTTAGAAATGGGAGTTATAGAAGAGTCAAATTCTCCCTGGTGTTCTCCTGCTGTTATTGTTCGAAAACCTGGCAAGGTCCGCCTGTGTATCGACTCAAGAAAACTCAATGCAGTGACAAAAAAGAATTCCTATCCCCTACCTCATATAAACGGACTTTTAAGCAGACTTAAAGATACTTTCTATATTAGCGGGATAGATTTAAAAGACGCATTTTTGCAAATCCGATTAACTGAGACATCTAAAGAAAAAACTGCGTTCGTTATACCGGGAAAGCCATTATACCAATATAAGTACATGCCTTTCGGTTTATGTAATGGTCCGCAAACTATGAGCCGGTTAATGGACAAGGTAATTCCCTCGCGTTTGAGAGAAAATGTCTTTATTTATTTAGACAATTTGCTTGTCTGTAGCCATGATTTTCAATCCCACATTAAACTGTTATCGGAAGTTTCTTTATGCCTTAAAATGGCTAAACTAACAATTAATGTTAGTAAAAGCAAATTTTGCCAAAAGGAAATCCGATACTTAGGATATATAGTGGGCAATGGTTGTCTTAAGGTGGATCCAGAAAAAGTTAATTCTATCAAAAACTTTCCCTTACCAAAGAGCCCAAAACAGGTAAGAAGATTCGTTGGAATGACTAATTGGTATCGCAACTTTATAAATAATTTCGCAAATCTTGCAGGCCCCTTAACTGATTGCTTGAAAAAAACAAATAAACCATTTTCATTAACAGAAGCTGCTATAAATTCATTTGAAAAGCTTAAGTTGGCCCTTTCTACAGCTCCCGTTTTAGCGCAGCCAAATTTTGAGAAAGAATTTATTATTCAATGTGACGCTTCAAAGATAGGTGTAGGTGGAGTTCTTTTCCAATATGACGACGATGGCAGAGAACATCCCATTGCATACGTGTCACAAAAGTTAAATAAAGCGCAAAGGAACTACACGGTAACCGAGCTCGAGTGCATGGCTGCTGTTGTATGTGTAAATAAGTTTAGGCCTTATATTGAAGGTTTATCATTCCGAATATTTACGGACCATTCATCCCTGAAGTGGCTTATGTCGCAAAAGGACCTCAGTGGGAGATTGGCCCGTTGGAGTCTCAAACTACAGCGGTATACCTTCCTAATAGAACACCGAAAGGGTTCATTAAATATAGTCCCGGATTGTTTATCTAGAATGGACGTGGATCATTTGACCTTAGGAAATGATAGCACCGAAATTGATTTGTCATCTCCCGAATTCAATAATGACGAATACAGTGAAATACGGGAAACCATCTCAAACAATATAGAATCTTTACCAGATCTGCGTTTGTCTGGAAACGTAATTTTGAAACGAGTTAGTTTTAGACAAGGTGTTGAAGACGAGGAAGACAGTCTATGGCGAATATGGGTGCTTAAGTCCCTAACACAAACCATTATGAGTTCGGCGCATGATTCCGATACTACAGGTCATGGTGGATTTACAAAAACGCTGTTCCGAATACGCTTAAAATATTTTTGGCCTACAATGGTCCATGACATAAAAACATATTTAAAATCATGTGAAATTTGTAAAAGTATTAAATCACCTAACCAAATATCGAGACCTGTAATGGGTAATCAATTTATAACTTCTCGACTATTTGAAAGGCTATATTGCGACTTTCTTGGTCCATATCCTTTTTCAAAAAGCCGCAATTCAGTCATCTTCATTTGTTTAGATCACCTGACAAAGTTTGTTTTTCTTAAGCCTCTTAGAGCAGCAACTTCTGCTAGTGTCATTTTATTTTTCCAAAGTGAAATATTTCCAGCATTTGGTGTACCAAGGTATATACACAGTGATAATGGTAAACAATTTGTTTCGAAAGAAATGAAAGAATTCTTTCAATTGTATGACATAGCCCATATCACAACAGGATTTTATGCCCCACACTCAAATGCTTCAGAAAGAGCGAACCGTGAGATAGTTACAAAAATACGATATTTTTACAAGATCACAAAGATCATAAAGACTGGGACAAGTTCATTCCCCAAATTTTGTCAATACTCAGGAGTGATTTTCATAGTTCAATCAAATGTTCACCCTATTTTGCCACATTTGGTCAAAATATGATCCAGCACGGATTTTCATATAAGATTCTAGACAAACTTGGCTGTTTATCCGGTGAGGATTTAAATATTTCAGATCATGTAGACAAATTAGCAAAATTGAGAGAGAAATTACGAGATAATTTGAAGACAGCACACACCAAATCTGCAAAAATGTATAATCTCAGGAGTAGGAACATAGAATTTCACAAAGGACAAGTTGTATTTCGAAAAAATCATGTTCTAAGTAACATGTCAAAAAATATTAATAGAAAGTTTTTACGTAAATTTGTTAAATGTAAAATTAGAAATAAAATTGGAAACAATCTCTACGAGATTGAAGATATGAACGGGAAATACGTAGGCAAGTTTCATACATCTGATCTTAAATTATGATAATTGCCCGGCTGTATGGGTCGTGCCCCACGTGAACCAACGAATAATAAAAATTGCTTTCATACTACCATTTAAACAAAATCTTTTACTGTTCGTCCAAAAATAGAATATTTTCGGAGCGAAGCAGTTTTGTTGCGAATTTTGTTTCACATAAATTTATTTTATATAATTGCCTTATAAATTTGCATCAACAAAAGTAATTTTATCTTTTCTCGTTATGTAGATTTTTTTTTGTGTATCATTCCTCTTTTTATACCATGCTAGAAAATAGGCAGTATCACAAATGAGAGTAACACAGTGTGCTTACATATCTACATACATATGTACATGTCTATAAGTATGTATGCATAATTGTTCACTCAAAATGAAATTAATAAGATATCTTTTGTCTTTCTTTGACATTAGGTAGTTTATTGGTATTTCCATTGTCATCTAATTCTCCTTGAAGAATTTAATAATTCCACTGTGTAATTACTTTTCGTTATACTACTTCAATACACAAATTATGTCGGACTTCAATCATTATTAAAGTTGATTTAGCAGAATAAACCAGTGATCTTGAGACATTTAATAAAATACAGTAAATTAACAAAAAAATTATAAATATTTTTGCCAAATAAAAGTATTGGCTAAAAAGAATTACTTAAAGTTATAAGTTTTACACAGTGCAAAAAATTGAGGTAAGATAAAATACGTCTATACCTTCGTTACTATTGTCTCTATTTAATTTTGTTACTCCAAGGTTCTTGATGTACACATGGTAGTACCCTACAATAATCTGCCACGTTGTAAGAACGTTTTTTTTTTTTTGGGGAATATTAATTTAAGCTTGTGGCGGCGCTAATTATGCCAAATCGTTTATTAGGCCCGTAGAAGACTCATTTCCCAGCAAAAATCTACACGTGGATCTGAAAGAACACGCTGTCAACAAAATTTGATAATACCTAAGTACCATTTTTTTTTTCCGAAATACTGATGTATTCCATTAAACCTAACCTATTTCTAATGTATTAATTTATTGCTAAAAGTCATGCTGCATCTAACATAATACTTAATCATACTTAAATCTATCTTAAATTACATAACATTTCCATATTCAAAACGTCATAATAAGGTAAATTTCATATTTTTGGTATTTTTCATAACCTAACATTTTGGCGTGTACACCACAAAACATTTAAACAACTTTTTAATTTAGACTAATACATAAAATCTAAAAGAAATTATCATTAATTAAAATATTTTAATATATATTCAGTCATTATGATAAAATAATAAATTTTTGCAGTTCATAAAATTTTTTTCAAAAATGATCATCATAATTAGTAATAAATAAAATAAATAAATAAACAAGCTTTAGTTTATATAATTTATAAATAGTCTCTAATGTTCTGAATTGAATTTATAAAACTAATAATTATTTTCTTTCCAAAAGATTATGTAGCTTAATTCTATTTTTTTTCTCTAAAATTCTAAATATTAAATAATGTTTTTTTTTACTTAAATTCTCTAAATTAAACAACTACATAAATATTATAACACTTATATTATTATTATTAAAACTTATTCATACTAAATTTCATTTATATATATATTTAAGTCATGTAAACATATTTCATTAATTACTAAGATTTTTCCCCTGGTGTTAACCAATCCATATTATTATCTTTTACTTGAATTTCTATTAATAGCTCTCATACTCTAAATTTAGAATTTCTCATGATTCATAATTATCATTTACAAAAAATGCATAAAACATGAAAAAAAACCAACGAAAACTACAACAACACGCATTGACTGCTGGGCCCAACAAATCAATCGACGTGGAGGAAATTTCATTCATCAATTGTTTTTGTAAGTGATGATTATTCTTTATTTTCTTTATTCTTTATATTATTCTACTCTCATTTATCATTAAGTCAGTCCGTTTCACCTTTGTTCCTTTAATTAAATTATTAATGATCATTAGTTCTTTAATATGATCTCTATACTTATTGAGTAAAGCTCATGTACAAGTACATAATTTATAAGTCTCTTTTTAAGTTTAATAAATTTTGCGTATTTTTGTAAACTCTTTTAAAATGAAACATTAGTATTTTTAATAAGGGAAAGATAACCATGTCAATAATAAATATGTAGGTAATTTAAATATGCTGATTTAGGGACAGATTGCTAAATGTAGGGTAACAGGTCTGTCATAGGCGTCTGATGATTCAGTCGGGAGGGAACATTGTACCCTAAGTGGTTCAACATCTTGCCACCATTTCATAGGACGATTTTAGCAATATTTTTTTCCATTCTCTTATCTAATTTTGCATACTCTACGGGTATGTTGAGTATGCTATATGCTTACGCGTCAAATACACGGGTTGAGAACCAACGTACCTTAAATTGAGCTAGCAGGGAACCTTCTTTACATACCCCTTAACCAATGGTATTTGAGCGGTTATTTGCAGATTTTAAGAATTCTGAATTTTTATTATTTGACTATCTAGCCGGCGCGTAACATACCGTATACTATTTTTCTTGTAGGGCTTGCCGAGTAAAACAAGATTCCAATAGTGAAATATTGCGGACACCTCCAAAATCCGGTTTTACGGCTAAAAAACCGGTTTTTATACCTTTGCGCACTATAAGTCTGTAATTTTGTCGATATTGATCCGATTTTCAATTTCTTTCTAGATTTAAAAAGAAGAAACTGAGATCTTTCGAATGATATATATATTACACAGTGATACAAAATTGAATGAAATTGAAAAACCTGGGACCCGATTTTATTTTTCTTGTAGGGATTGTCGAATAAAAGAAGATTCCAATAGTGAAATATGCCGGACACCTCCAAAATCCGGTTTTACGGTTAAAAAACGGTTTTTGTACCTTTGTGCACTATAAGTCTGTAATTTTGTTGATAATGCTCCGATTTTCAATTTCTTTCTAGATTTAAAAAGAAGAAACTGAGATCTTTCGAATGATATATATTTTATCTAAGAAAATTTGAGAAATTTGGGTGTTATTGTCGAGAAAATTGTGTTATAGCAAATTGTGTTTGCTCCACAATAACACCAAAATTTCTCAAGTTTTTATACCCTTCACCTTCATGAGAAGGGTATATATAAGTTTGTCATTCCGTGTGAAATTTCCACAATATAATTTTCCGACCCTATAAAGTATATATATTCTGGATCCTTATAGATAGCAGAGTCGATTAAGCCATCTCCGTCTGTCTGGATGTTGAAATCAGTTTTTTGAAGTCCCAAGATATATTCGGGATCCAAATCTTCAATAATTCTGTCAGAAATGCTTTCGAGAAGTTTGCTATTTAAAATCAGCAAAATCGGTTTAGGCCAACCAGAGTTATGAACCAATATGTGAGACAACCTCAATAAAAATTTTATATTTTTTGTCCATTTTATTGCAATATTTTGAAATATATTGCAGATAATACCATGAAATTTTGTATACGTTGTTTGTATGATAAAAGAAGAAAGTATGCGGAAAATAGTAAGAATCGGTCCATGATTTCTCATAACCCCCATACAAATATATATATTGATATTGGAATATCAAGACAAAATTCAGCAAAAATAAGTTTTATACAAAAAGAAATCGCAAAAGGAAATTTTTTTTAGTTCGGCCCATGTTTGACCATAGACCCCATATAAAGTCCACTTCCAAAATTCACTTAAATACGTATAAAACAGATATAAATAATGGTCAACGGATAAAATTTGACATACATACTCTTTATAGGCAAATAAATTGTTGTACTAAATTTTATGGTGGTCGGCCCAGAACTGGTCATAGCTCCCATACAAGGACCACATGTGAAAAAGACATTTTCCCTATATATATTGTTTAAATATCGGTACCGACTCAAAACTTTGCACAGATCATTTTAATATATACAAAAATCATCCCACAAAATTTTGTGAATTTCGGTCTATTTTTAACCGTATGCCCCATATAAAGCCCTCTTCCGAAAATCACTTTAATACTCATAAATCGCGTATAAATAAGGGTACCAATCCAAAATTTTACACGGATCATTTACATACATGCCCAAATCTAACTGCTGGATTTTGAGAATATCGGTCCATATTTGAATTATCCCCCACATAAGGTCCACTCTCGAAATCTACGTTAATACTAATATATATCTTAAATATACCGTTATTATTTTGAAATTCGCCGTGAAATATCCTCATATGCATGAAAATAACTGTTCCAAAATTTAAAAAGATCGGCCCATAATTTGTCATAGCTGGCATATAATAAAGATTTCCAAAAAACAAATAAATTCGGGTCAAAAAATATTCGGATTTAACCCATATTCGGTCCATATTTTATAATCATGATATATACCGTATATTTTTAATACCTTTTATTTAATGTATTACAAATTATCAGACACCCAGTAGTTCCCGGGATATAGGCCTATATGTGTTAAATTTTACAGGCCCGCCCCTTCGAAAATAGGCGTCCCCGCCAACAATTTTGCTGGCATCTCCTCTAAAAGCCCTATTTGATTTTGTTTTTTTTTTTTTGTGCAAAATCACTAAAACCGAATTGTACCCCTTTTTTATATTCTGTTTGTTAAGTTACACTCAAGATTATTATGAACATCAGACAGACTCTGTAAATTATGGTAAGAATTGGTAATTAAATCAATTAAAGATAGTGAAAATTAGACAAAATTTCAAAATATTTAACATAAATTATGTTGGTCGTAAAATTATGTGTGTGAAGTTAAATTCGAATTTGAGTAGCAAAGACAAAAACCATATTTGCTAACATTGATAATGTTACAGTCAACAGACCACTGTTAAGCACTTAACAGTCAAATTTACTTGTATTTTGAAAAACGGCAACGCCATGTCTAATTAAAACGTGTTCATAAAACTCCTCATGATTGAAAATCAAAAAACGCTGTTCTATTAGTGCCAAAAAAAGAAAATAGTTAAAAACTAATAAGATACATAAAATAAGTTACAAATTGATAAAATTTTATGTAATTTCCTACATTTCAATTATAAACCAATAAAACAAAAAATTCATCTTTTATACATAAAGTGATCCCTATTGTCATCTCGTTCTTACACGTGCAAATTACATACTTAAAGTAACCAGAAGCCATAGAAAACATCTATTATACATACACAAAATTATTCTCCTACTGTTTGGTAATTCTACAAAATTTCTTAACAACACAATTATGCCTGATCTTTGTGGAGCCTGCGGACTAGATGTTGCTCGGAAGAAATGCATTCTATGTATAGTGTGCAATAAATGGTTTCATATAGATTGTGAAGCTATATCAAAAGACCTATTTGCTATGCTAGACAAAAATAGAAATTTATCCTATAACTGCAAAAAATGTATTATAAACCCACCAAATCCCATCTTTGATGACAGCTCCTTTAAAGATGAAATGAGGAAAGAATTTGCTGCCTTCAAAAACTCGTTAAAGACCCATGCGGATGACATGAAGCATCAATTAGCAGAAAACAACATTAAATTTGATGCAGTGGTGACCGAAATTCGTAAGGAACTGAGATCTAACCTCAATAAAATAAAAGATGAAATAAACAGTTGCAATAACTTAATCAAATCCAATGATACTACTGCCAAGAAAAAATTTTACGAAATTGAAATACAAAATCATATAATTCAACATCGGCTTAATAGATCTGACATTATTATTACCGGACTCTCTAAGGATATTGAAAACCTATATGAAAAAATTTTGTTGATAGGTACACTCCTAAAAATACAAATTTCAGATGATGATATCGAGAATGTAATGTACATCAAAAAAAAAAAGAATGCAATACTGGTGAAATTTTCAAAAACATGTTTACGAGACAAAATAATGTCTGCATACCTCAAATTAAAAAATCTGATTAAATCCGATATAGAAGGCGGGAACGATTCTTCCCGCATCTACTTAAGTGATAATTATTCATTCCTTGCATATAAATTATTTCGAACATGTTGGAAGTTAAAAAAGGCAACAAAATAGAATATTTCAGTATTATAAATAGAGATATGCCAAAATCAAAAATTAAATTACTTAAAAAAAATTAAATTACTTATTCGAACTAAGTGCATAGTTTTAAACAAATATTAAACAATTAAATTTTATTATATTTGCCATTTTCATGTCCTGATCTCATATCCATATACATTATCTTCAATTTAATATGGTGATAAAATTTTTTTCTTTTTTTTTGCTTTTTTATTAAAAACTCAATCAAATTGGAATATACACATATGAAACCCTATCTATTAATAACTTATGATTAAAGTAAAACCTCTTAATATATTTTATTTAGTTGTAAATAACTGGCTCCCCCCAATGTATAAATATTACCTTAACTTTGATGTCCACTAACACTAACCTTGGATCTATAGCCAGTAATATTACTGAATTAAAAGATTGCCTTTCTTTATATTCTAGAAATCTAAACATTGGTCATATCAATGCTCAAAGCTTAAATCCATCAAACTCAAATACTAAATTAGAAGAATTCAAAAACGTATTTGCAAATTCCCCTCTAGATATTATTGGTGTTTCTGAATCTTGGTTTAAGACAAATACATTATCTCAATCGGTTATGCTTTCTGGCTACAAACTGGTCAGGAATGATCGTCCAGATGGTTCTAGAGCAGGTGGAGTTTGTTTGTACATATCTGACAAATTACATTACAAAGTAGTTTTCCGAGGTGAACAATATGGAATTTGTGAATCACTGTTTATCGAAGTTTTTGGTGCATCTCCTGCTTTAATAGGTGTAGTTTATCTTCCTCATGGTGATATTTACACGTTTGAAAGACTCCATAGTGATCTCTTTGATAGATTTCAAAATATTATTGTCATGGGAGATTTCAACTGCAATCTTTTTAATAGTTCAATAGCAAGCAGATTTCGCTCAATGATTTCGAGATGTGCTCTCAGCTATGTACACAATTGTATACCCACACATTTAAGCATTCAAAATAATTCCACTTCCTTAATTGACTACTTTCTGGTAAGTTGACCACTATTAACTGAATTTCATAACCAGATTCAATTCCCATTTTTTTCTTCGCATCACAGCTTCATTTTTATTTCTATCCGTTTTTCCGCCAGATTACGAGATAATTGGCTTGAATTTAAGAACTACAATCGTATGAATTTTGATGAAATTGCTCAATGTTTCCAGACACTTGATGTTACCCCCATTTTTTCTACCAATGACACTTGTCAACAACTTTCAACATTGGACAATTTAATTAATACTCTTCATGATTTAATACCAGTTGTTAGAATTAAATCTGGAACTAGCGATAATGAATGGATCAATTCCAGAGAGATTATCCAGGCGAGAAACTTAAGAGACTCTGCCTATCGTAATTACTTAAGAGAACAATCTACTGAGAATTGGAAAAACTACAGTAAGCTAAGAAATAAGACAAAGTCGGTAATCAGAAAAGCTCGAAGGGACTACGGAATAAAGATGTTTAGTGGAGCGGATGATAGTAAAATATGGTGTAGGCTACGTAAATTAGGTTGTACTGGACGTAGTATACCTGAATATGATGAATCTGAGATTTAAGACATTGCCACAAGGTTTTTAGACAACCAGACTTCTAATAATCAGAGCAACTTAAATTTTAATGAACTCACAGATAACTCCAATTCATTTTCTTTTTCATCAATAACAGAACACGAACTTAGTCTCGCTATTAATTCAATCAAATCAAATGCTGTTGGTTATGACAAAATACCAATTAAATTCATAAAAAAAATTTTCCCCCTAATTTCTTCTTTATTACTTCACCTTATAAACTCGATCTTCACTACATCTAAATTTCCCTTACAGTGGAAACTAGGGCGAATTTTACCTATTCCAAAGAATAAAAACTACAACATTAACAATTTGAGACCCATAACAATCTTGCCTGCCATGTCCAAGATAATTGAAAATATAATGAACTATCAAATTTTATCACATACTGAAAGATTAATACATCCAAATCAATACGCATTCCGTCGAAATCATAATACAACATCTCTTCTCATTTCTCTTACAGATTCTATAAGGCAAAAAATAGATGGTCACTCTAATTGTTTAATGATATCATTAGATCTCACTAAAGCATTTGATCGAGTCAACCACACAATTCTTGTAAGAAAGCTACATGAAAAATATGCATTCTCCACCTCAGCTTGCAAGTTAATATTTTCCTATTTATCTGACCGATCCCAATATGTTTCTATGGGTAACATAAACTCATCTATAGGTCACGTTTTATCTGGTGTACCACAGGGATCAGTACTAAGTCCTTTGCTCTTTCAATTATATTTAAATGATTTAATAACTTATATTTCTAATGACTTCTGTCAAACATACGTATTTGCCGACGACATACTACTATTATATAATGCTAATTCTGATGTGTTTGGTAACTTTGAAAATCGTCTGAACGAGCACTTAGATACCATTTACAATTGGACACTATCAAATTTGCTCGAGATAAACCCAGATAAGACGAAAGCTATTTACTTTGGACCAACTAACTCTCACACTATCTTACCGAAGATCTGTATTAATGGAAGGAATATTCAATATGTCGACACTATTAAATGTCTTGGTATCACTATTGACTCTAACCTTAGATTTGATAACCATATTGATACAGTTATGAATGGAATTTGTTTTCTACTGAGAAGATTATATTCCCTAAGAGCATACACACCGTTTCATATCAGACATCGATTAGCACACTCGTTACTTATGTCAAAACTAAACTATTGTCTTGAAGTTTATTCTGGAACCTTATCAGGGAATTTAGACCGTCTTGACGGTACTATTAGAAAAATTGTTCGCTACACCTTTAATATCAGATCTAATGATCATGACCTTGTTTCAGACCTAGTTTGTAAATTTCTAGGAGTTAACTTCAGGGACTATTTAAAACTAAGACTTTTACTTCAATTCTACAAAGTTATAAAAAGTGGGCGTCCTATTTCTCTAGTAAATAGCTTCTCTTTTATTAATTCAACTCGCAACAGTCAGATTTATATACCCCTAATACATATGTCGGTATTTGAACGCTCCTTTATGAGAAGAACTTGCCGCATCTGGAATCACTTACCAAACACTCTAATGGTGTTTTCTTTTCTGAAATAAAATGTTACACCTTTATTATGTACATTTTTATAATGTTTACCCCACATTTTAAAGATGTCGCATTTTTAATGGTCAGAATAGAACATAAAATTACAACAGTGTAACACTTTTTTTTCATGTACAGCTGCTTTTGTTTTTTTTTTGTTAAAAAAGAAGAAGCAGATAGCTCCCTGGTAAGATCGCTTGAATTAAGATAATGAATATTTATCAAAAAGACCAATGGCACCTTCCCGACTAATACGCAAATTCTTCTTAAACTATAAAAATTATATATATAAACATACATTCTTCTTATATATGAAGTAGGAGATATTGTCCTATGAAATTTGACATACATTAACTTCAGAGTATTCATTAATTACGTTTTCTACAAAGCCTTTCACTCGCGGTTGTGGATTTCTTTCCATAATCATATAAAATATTTTATCATCATCAGATGATGAACATGAATCCAACAAGTCATCCAAAATTTTTTCAGCACATAACAAAGTAGTAATATTTTCCATTTTGTATATATCTTTTTTGTTTCTTAACACAAATATACATTCATAAACAAAACAGTCTCGTCTCATCGAACTGTTCGGACGTGTTTTTTTTAGTGCGGCTGAATTTTCGGTGAAAAAATCGTAATAGGAAAAGTGAAAAAGTGTAAAAAGTTGAAATTAAACAAAAAAAGTGAAAAAATCGTAATAGGTAAAAATATAAAAAAAAAAAAAAAAAAAAAAAAAACATTAAACATCACATAAAAACTGTATGAGTGTTCCTCTCAGATGTAATTCTGAGAAAGAGCTAAGCTCAACTAGAAAAACTAAATGGGTCTCTGAGGAAGAATCCATAAAAAAATCTGTGGAGAATCTTCTCCCTGCAAGAGCCGTGGAACGGCGTCGTTCCTGTTCGCCCAATATAGTAATTTCAATACATGAAGGAACATCAGCATCTTCTACATCAAATAGTGCAATCAAACCTAGAAAACAAGTAGGTATGGATAAATACGTCACAGTTCTTAAGCGACAGAGGAGCCCAACATCTGCTCAAGTATCATCAAATTCAAAAGCTCCTAAGACCGTCAGTAATGATCAAAATAGGTTTGCTCTCCTCCAGACGGATGAGCCAGAACTTCCTAAGAAGACGTTTAAGCCCCCACCAATTTATCTGAGAGAGCCCACTACCAGTAAATTGGTACAAAGAATTGTTTCGGTAATAGGTGAAAATATGTTTAGTGTAACATCAATTAAACATGGAAATATCAGCGAAACCAAAATTCAAGTGAAAAAGGAAGATGATTTTCGAAAATTGTCCAACCAGTTGGAGAGGGAGGCTAGGGATTTCTACACCTATCAGCTCAAAAGCGCAAAAGGTCTCCAAGTCGTTCTAAAGGGTATAGACCCATGTGTTGACCCTGCGGAGATAAAGACCGGCTTAATGGACAAAGGGTTCAAAATTAAGAGTGTTGTGAATAATAGAAACCGTGAAAAGATTCCACAGCCTATGTTTAGGGTGGAATTGGAACCTGGAGATGTCGTATTAAAGAAAAACGAGTTCCATCCCATCTACAATCTGATTTACCTTCTGCATCGTAGAATCACCGTGGAAGAACCGCATAAGCGTCAGGGACCCGTCCAGTGTGTTAACTGTCAAGAATTTGGTCACACCAAGGCGTATTGTAAATTGCCGTCAGTTTGTGTTGCGTGTGGGGAGCTACATGCAACTGCTCAATGTGATAAGTCGAAAACTGATTCAAAAATCAAAAAATGCAGTAACTGCGGAGGTAATCATACCGCAAATTATAGAGGTTGTCCAATTTACACTCATTTGAAAGGCATAAGAACCAACAAGACGTCAGTATTACCTGATCGTCCTCAACAGCCTAATTTTGCTTCGAGTGACAATTTCCCGCAATTGTTACGGTCCACTAGTCATGTAAACGCGCCTAGTTCTAGACAAGTTTCTTACGCTAACGTGGTTAAATCTAACATGCCAGGTTTGGAGCAGGCACCTAAATCACAATATTACGAGCCTAATATTAACACTCTAGAGACTACACTGCAGACACTTGTCCAAACCATGAACACTTTTACGACCACTATGACATCCATGATGCAGGAAATGCTGAAAATGCAATCCACTATCTTACAAGCCATTTTAAAGAAATGATTTGTTTAAAAATTTGTTTTTGGAATGCGAACGGCCTCCGCCAACATAAAAACGAACTGGAACACTTCCTGATGGATAAGCAGATTGATGTCATGATGATTGCTGAAACTCACTTGACGGCGACAGCGTACTTCAAAATTAATGGCTACGTGTTGTATGATACTAAAGATCCCCGCGGAAGAGCATGTGGAGGTTCGGCAATTCTTATAAAGAACAGAATAAAACATTATTTAATGAACAACATATGTGAGGATTACCTACAAGCAACAAACATTTGTATTGAATTCTGTCAATACAATTTTGTTTTATCATCAATTTATTCGCCGCCTCGATTTTCAATAAAAGAACACCAATACTACAGCTTTTTCAATTCCCTTGGAGCTAGATTTTTAGTTGCTGGTGACTTTAACGCCAAACACACTTTTTGGGGTTCACGTCTGGTGACCCCGAAGGGTCGTGAACTCTTCAACACCATTGCCAAAATGGGATTAGATGTACTCTCAAGTGGACATCCCACCTATTGGCCGACGGACCGACGGAAGATTCCCGATGTTATTGACTTCGGAGTAGTAAAAAATATCCCTGTAGAATCGATACAAGTGGAGCCTTCATTAGACTTGTCTTCAGATCACTCTCCTTCTATTATTTCAATGCGTTTCCTTCAAGGGAATGGCTCTCCATTTCGGGACATATCTAAAACCAGAGTAAGTTGGATAAAGTATAAAAAGTATTTAAGTTCCCACTGCACGGAAAATGTAGTGTTGAGAACTACCGAGGATATTGATGGGTTGATTGGCAAGTTTACTGAGGACATACGAAGAGCTGTACATCACGCCTCCACATACGACGTTGAGTGCAGAAGTGGGAAAAATATAACTTATTTCGCTGAACTCGATCATCTCCTGTCAGAAAAAAGAAGAGTTAGAAGAGAGTGGCAAATCCACAGGTCTCCTGAACTGAAAGCTAGGCTACGGGTATGCAGAGATATACTAAGAAATTTCTTAGAAACCCAAAGAATGGCTTCACTTAAATCTTACTTGGAGGGTCTTGATAGTACCCCACAATCTGACTATTCGTTATGGAAGGCGGCACGAGGTTTAAAAAGACCAGTTAGAGGAAAACCTCCTCTGCGAAATCCGACTGGTGACTGGGCTAGAAATGATTCCGAGAAGGGGACTTTATTTGTTAATCATTTGAGAAAAGTGTTTACTATAAACAACTCAAATAATGCATCTGATTTGCCTCCACTCGTTATTAGACCTCCTGTACCTCTAAGACTTAGCTTTAATGATGTTCAAAGCGCTATTGGTACTCTGAATCTTAAAAAAGCTCCAGGTATGGATAAAATCAGCAACAAAATGCTTGTGGAGTTACCTCGTGTAGCTAAAAGAATTATCCTATTTATTTTTAATGCTATTTTACGCCTAGAATACTATCCTGCAGATTGGAAGGTATCTATGATTACCATGATTCCTAAGCCAGGGAAGGACCCCACTAAACTGTTTGAAAAATTGTTATTGGCTAAGTTGATTCCAATTCTGAACGACACTCAATGTATCCCAAATCACCAATTCGGGTTCAGAGCTAAACACAGTACCATCGAACAAACACACAGATTGGTAAATGTGATAAGACAGTCGTTTGAAGAGAAAAAATACTGCTCCGCCCTTTTCATTGATGTGTCGCAAGCGTTCGACAAAGTCTGGCATGAAGGTTTAATGCATAAAATTAAATTAACTCTGCCTGCTAACACCCACAAACTTATAAAAAGTTATTTATATGGTCGCAAATTTACAATCAAAGAAGGCGATTTTTTAAGCCCCGCTCAGCCAATTGAAGCAGGAGTACCCCAGGGTAGCATACTGGGTCCAACTTTATATTTGATTTATGCATTCGATATGCCGTTAGACCCCATAATACATACTTCAACTTTTGCAGACGATACAGCCTTTATTAGCGTTCATAAGGACCATCAAATAGCATCACAGAACTTGCAGAAATATGTTTATAAACTAGAGAATTGGCTTGAGCTTTGGAAAATCAGGGTTAACGAACAGAAATGTATTCATATAACTTTCACATTGCGAAAAGATACATGCTCGTTCATCAGAATAAATAATCAAATTATCCCGCAACACAATGAAGTCAAATACCTCGGAATCCACCTCGATCGTCGTTTAACTTGGAAGTCTCATATCGACGCAAAACTTACCCAGATGAGATTAAAAGCAGTGCAAATTAATTGGCTAATCGGCAGAAATTCTACATTAAAGTTGGATTGCAAACTTTTGTTGTACAATGCAATTCTAAAGCCAATCTGGTGTTATGGAATTCAATTATGGGGTACTGCCTCAGCATCCAACATTGAAAAAATTCAAAGGGGTCAAAATAAGATTCTACGTACAATTACTGCAGCTCCATGGTATGTTAAAAACTCTCGAATCCACAAAGATCTAGGCATTCCTTTGGTGAAAGTCGAATTTACAAAACACGCCTCAAAATATGTCAGCAAACTTGAACACCATCCAAACCCACTTGCAAGAGACATCCTTAACTTTACTGGCCATGTTCGGTTGAGAAGGAGGGATACCCTTGCTTTAACTCAAGCGCAAAACAGATGACTGGATCAGTGGATATAAATTTTTTGTAGTATCATAATATTTTGTCTAGCACTGGCTGGACTTATTATTTTCTTTTAGTATTAAGATTCGAAAACTTATTGTCATTTCATTTCTGAAGATCCAATAAATAAATTAAATGTATTAAAAAAAAAAAAAAAAAAAAAAAAAAAATAAACAAAACAAATGTCAGCTGCAGCGATGCCAACTTAGCCCTTTTCGGGTTAGATTTAGCCGAATTTTAGTCACTCACAACGCGAAAAAAAGAAAATTGGATGTGGTTTTATATGGATTTTTTTTCTATTTAGCCCTTTTTTCAAAAATGTTTACGCGTTTTGAGTCTCAAAAGTTGGCATCACTGGTCAGCTGTTTTATCGTGCGATTCTCCCCCTCTAAAAATACAGAGTGTGAAAGGTGCACCATTTTTTAAATTTATAGTGTGACATTTATAGAAAAGAACATACTACACTTTAGCAGTGTTGACATTTTTTCAGAAAAGAACACAAAAAAATTAAAAAAGATGCGAAATGGGGAAAACGTGTAACATTTTTGCCAGAAAAGAAAACGTCATAAGAATATTCTCTTATTCCAACCATACTTATAAAAAAATGGTTTTGGAATTTCTACGTTCATCAAGAGAAAACCAATAAATCTCATATAGTATCTATATTACAACGTTTTTGCTTTTCTTCTTTTTTTGTTTTTTTATTCTCCTTGTATTTATATTTATATGAAAAATACAAAAAATCTACAAAAATAGTAATAATATTGGATATCCAATTTCACATCAATCAGACATGTGATGCAAGTCGAAATCGAGGGCAAATCAGTTTTAGAAATACATTTTAATGCATTTATAATTTAATTTTTCAAAATCTTTGTTTAAAGATTCTCTTCATTAGCACAATATCTTTATATTTTACGAGATAAAAGTTTTCCAATACACAAATATTACAAAAATGACTTCTAAGACTCGTTCGCTTTCGCTCTCGATTTTCATCACATGCCTGTATAACCTTTCTAACACATTTAATTTTTTTCCTCTCAAAAACTATTCTCCTTTTCTGGCTTTATAGATTCAAAAATACAAAACATTATCTCTAATTAAAATAATTATGGTAATAATTTATACGGCTGGGGAGCCGATTATATATAATCTAAATTTTTTATTATAATCACATTAATTAAAATATAATTAAATAATATACATACATATATAATGACATGAGTATAGTTCTTAAGATACATGTATAATTGGCCACAAGGCTTTCTATGTATTGAAAATAAAGAATTGAATTGAATTGAAAAATGTAGCTTTTAGGATGAAATTCTCTAGAAGAATTTGGACAAATATCGAGTTGCACACGTATCCCACTATATAGAAAGGGTAGTCCAAAGGGTCCTAAATGAGACTACATTAGTCGAATTTCTGAAATAATTTTGGAATTTGAATAAATCGAATTTGAAAAAATGTATTTTTGGAAAAATTAACTTTTAGGATGAAATTCTCTAGAAGAATTTGGACAAATATCGAGTTGCACACGTATCCCACTATATAGAAAGGGTAGTCCAAAGGGTCCTAAATGAGACTACATTAGTCGAATTTCTGAAATAATTTTGGAATTTGAATAAATCGAATTTGAAAAAAATGTATTTTTGGAAAAATTAACTTTTAGGATGAAATTCTCTAGAAGAATTTGGACAAATATCGAGTTGCACACGTATCCCACTATATAGAAAGGGTAGTCCAAAGGGTCCTAAATGAGACTACATTAGTCGAATTTCTGAAATAATTTTGGAATTTGAATAAATCGAATTTGAAAAAAATGTATTTTTGGAAAAATTAACTTTTAGGATGAAATTTTCTAGAAGAATTTGGACAAATATCGAGTTGCACACGTATCCCACTATATAGAAAGGGTAGTCCAAAGGGTCCTAAATGAGACTACATTAGTCGAATTTCTGAAATAATTTTGGAATTTGAATAAATCGAATTTGAATCGAATTTAGGACCCTTTGGACTACCCTTTCTATATAGTGGGATACGTGTGCAACTCGATATTTGTCCAAATTCGTCTAGAGAATTTCATCCTTGTAGTAACCTTATTTATTTTTACTATTCTTAAAACAATGCCGCACAAGACGCGGAAATAAAAATATGTCTCGTGTTATCTTTTTTTACAGTGTTGTATTTTTAAGCGTAGTTGGAATTTCTGGGTGTAGTGTTGCCATATCAAAGACCACTACAATTTCGGCCGACCTGACATACAATCGCCCTCGATTGTTACTCTTCTCCCAAAAATTCCTCCTCTTCAAACAGATAAGTGTTGCTGTCGTCGGGGTTTTCTATATCATTGCAGTTATTCCGTTCTACCCACTTTTTTAGGCGACTGGAGTCTACTATACCTGTATAGGGTATTTGAGTTATCTGGCAATTTTCGATATCTGATATTTCGTAGCGGTCGTTGCCTAATTGCTTCTGAATGATGTACGGGCCACGGTATTTTGGGGTCAACTTCTTATTGCTTCCTGGTGATGTATCGACGTTTTTGACTACTACTAGATCACCCGCTTCAAATATCCTAGCTGGTACGTGATGGTAATTAAAATGCTTCAAATTATCCTCCTGTGACTTTTCTATATTTCCTATGGCATTTTCCCTGATCAATGCTAAATTATTTTCCTCTCCCTCCATATAATTTTCTAATAATTGCTCTGTGAATTCGTCAATTATTTCTCCTCTTTGTTCTACACCAAACAACATTTCACTTGGAGAATAGCCTGTCGCTCGCTGAACGGTGTTATTGATTGCAAATTCTACCATATTTAATTTATCGACCCAGTCCGAATGTTCTATTGGTTCTGTTAGTTTTGCCAACATACTCCTCAAATCCCTGTTTATTCGTTCTACTTGTCCATTCGACTGAGGTGACGCTACGGACGTTTTCACGTGTACAATGTTTCTTTCAGACACAAATGAATTGAATTCGTTAGACGTGAAACACGATCCCCTGTCACTTATTATCCGTCGTGGTCTGCTATAGCTCTCAAAATATTTCCTTAATGCACAACACACCTCTTTTGTCCCAGGTGTATTTACAGCGTATAGCTTGGTAAATTTCGTGAAGGCATCTACAACAACTAATATATGTTTTCTCTTTGAATTTATTGACGGTAAAGGGCCAAAATGGTCGATGTGAAGTGTGTCGAATGGGACTGGTTTTTTATTTATATTATGTAAGTTCCTCTCATTTTTTCTTTGCGGAACCGAATTAAAAATGCATTTAAGACAATTCCTTATGAACTTGTTTATCTTATTTTTCATATCTGGGAACCAATAACACTTTTGAATTTGGTTCATGCATTTCCCTATTCCAACATGACCGTATTTCTCATGGACTAACCTTATTATATTCTCTTCTAATTCGGCCGGCACATACAACTGTTTTCTACCGTTGGTTGCTAGTCTGAAAATAAGTCCGTTCTCCATTACGTACCCCTCCAAGTCTTGTGCCTCTAATTTGGTTTTGATATTTTGAATATTATTATCTCTGGTTTGAGTTATTTGTATCATAACGTCCATATCACTTCCGTCAACAACTGCCGCTATATGTGTACGACTTAAAGCGTCTACGTGAGGCATCAGATTGCCTTTGCGATGTTTAACTGTATAATTATAGTTTTCTAGCTCTAATGCCCATCTAGCTATTCTTGGGTTTATCAGTTTTCTATTTAACGTTAAAGCTAATGAGTTGCAGTCAGTGACTATAGTGAATGAAATGCCTTCCAAGTATATCCTGAATCGCTTTAATGCATAAATGATTGCCAGTGTTTCTAGCTCGAAGCTATGGTATCTGGACTCCGACGCTGTCGTGCACTTTGAATAATATGCAATTGGATGGAACTTATTGTCCCTTTGTTTTTGCAATAGCACTGAACCGTATCCTTTTGCACTTGCATCGGTGTGTAATTCCGTCTCGTAGTGGGGATTATAAACTGCAAGTACAGGGCTATTAACAAGTTTGTCCTTTAGCGTCAGAAAAGCATTTTCGCACTCGTCTGTCCAAATGAAGTTTTTCTTTTTCTTTAAATCCGTTAACGGTCTTGCAATCCTCGAAAAATCATGAACAAATCGTCTAAAATACGAAAAAAGCCCTAGACATCTCTCTATCCCCTCACAATCCAGTGGCTTAGGGTATTCTTGGATTGTTTTAATATGGTCGTTATTCGGTCTTATTCCGTTGCTGTTTACCCTATATCCTAGATAATCTAGTTCTCTATACGCAAATTTGCATTTTTCAAGATTCAATTCTAGTCCATTCTGTCGTAAAACTCGCAGTACCTCTGCCAATATTTCTAAATGTTCCTCAAAAGTTTCTGTGGCGATACTAACATCGTCCAAATATACCACAATTTTCCCCGCGTCGATAAAGTCTCTCAATACTTTGTTAATATACCGCTGAAACACGGCACCTGCATTCCTAAGGCCGAATGGCATATAGCAGTATTCGAATTGTCCTAATGGAGTTACAAATGCGGTATACTTGATAGAGTCTTCATGCATCGGTATTTGATGGAAACTGTTTTTCATATCTAGAGTCGAAAAATAATTTTTATGACCTAGGTAATCCAGACAATCTTCTACTATAGGCATTGGATAATTGTCCTTTAACATCACCTTATTTATTGAACGGTAATCAACACACATTCTTAAATCTCCATTCTTTTTCCTTACTAGAACGACTGGAGAGGCATAAGGTGAGTCACTTGGGCGAATTATCCCTGCTCTCAAGAGTTCGTCCAATTTTTTCCTTACCTCACATCGTTCACGATACGACAGGCGTCTAGGTCCGCAAAATAATGGCTCATCATTAGACAATGTTATTTGCATACAATAATTTGTTGACTTCAACATACTGTTCGTTTTTTCCAAATAATTATTCACTATAATCGACCTTAACCTGAGACTGTCTGATTGATCTAAACTACAATCAATATCTATTCTGCTCTCATCCTCATTTACACACCCGATCCCCACTAATTCCCCAAATTCTTTGTTTTTATTAAAATCCCCTAATTTCTCATACCCATAATCTGGTACATCAGCTTCAGAAACAATTGGCACATTTGCGCTTTCTTTTGAACTATTCATTTCATAAACTTCATTTATTAATAGCCCGTTATTATCAACATTATTTTCATTTGGTTTCGGAAACCCTGCAATTTCATTGGAAACCCTACACAAATTAAGTGACATAAGCGCACTAATAACCTTTTTTGTTGGTTTTTCTTTATTTTTACAATTTATATTTTCAAGTTCATTTATTTTATATTTTATTTTTATTTGACATAGACGTATGTTTAATTTGAACAAAAGATCACGTCCAATAAGCACTGGCACCACCGCTTCGTCATCCGGTAATACAAAAAACGTATGTACTATTGTTTTATTTTTATAAATTAATTTACATTCGACTTGACCATAAGTACTAATTTTATTTTTTCCGACACCCCGATATGGTGTTAGCATTTTACTTTTTTCTCTCAAGGCGGAGGGTACCAGCGATTTCTTGACGCAGCTAATAGGGCTACCCGTGTCAAATAAAGAAAAATAACTGGTTATTTTTGTGTGCTTACCTCTCTTAACAAAAGCAACACTTACCGTCTGGAAAGCACCAACAGTTTCCTCAGCATCATCTCTTCGGATTGCAGCAATCACCCCTTTCTTCTTTGGACAATCTCGGCGGATATGACCGATTTCTCCACACACAAAGCAGGAATTTGGAGGTCGCTTTGGTTTCAGGCATTTGCTTTGGAAATGCCCAAACTCTGAGCAATTGTAACAGCGTATTTCTGCTTCATTTAGTTCAGTTTCCTTATTAGCCGGTTTCCCCTTTGAATATCCGGTAGCCTTGATAGCGCCCAAGCGTGCCTGCCTTTTTTGCTCGTACCCGTCCATGCGACTAATTAATTCGTTTATGGACCTGGCACCATATAGTCTGGCAATGTCGGTTGTGCGGTCCGGAATTCCATCTATCACCAGTTCCACTAACTCCTGTTCGTCAATATCGGTTTGTGAGGCAATTGTCTGCATGGATATCAAATAACTTAGGCAGGACTCATTCGGCTTCAAAGACCTTGCACGCAATTGGCGGTAAATTTCTTGACGCGTCACCGTCCTTTTAAATACCGTGTACAGGCTTCTTCTCAATACGTCGTATTCCACCAATCCCAAATTCACAACGTGTTTCTTGGCGGTACCGGTTAGGCGTCTACGGATTGCCACACATTTCTCTTTTTCAGTATATCCGTACGTACCTGTGTAGTCGTCGAATACCATCAGCCACTTTTTTTTTTTTTTTTTTTCTTGGACCAGCACTCAGGGGATGACCCCTACTTATGCAATGCATTGTGTTGGAACTAGGAAAATAGGTTATGGGAGGGAGGATAGCGGGAGTAGTGTTTGTGAACATTTAACTTGAATTTTCCTATATTGAAAGTGGCAGGGAATACTTCTGTTGGGAGTTTGTTCCACATACGGACAGTACGGCTAAAGAACGAATTTTCTCTGTAGTGTGTTGTGCGATCCACTGTCCAGTCGACCATAAAAGGATGGTAACGTCATATTGGTCGTCCCCGCTAAACGAAGGTACCGCTGCATCTAGCTCCATCAGGTCGATTCTGCGGGTATGTCCCGGGTTTTCGCTTTCTATAGCACGGATTTGTTGTTGGAGTTTTAATATTTCCAATTGCAATTGGAGCTTCTTTAGCTGCTCTTCTTCAGTAGAGACAGCGACAGTTTCAGTCGGTGGGTGTATTTCGGCCGGCATTGTATTTGCAGGAATCCTTGTAGGATTACTAACAAAATTAATGTATGTGTCAGTCCCTTTAGCAGGAGGCCAAGTAGGTGAAATACCATCTTCAGGTACACTTATTTCAAAGGGTAATTTGTCTGGTATGGAAGGCACGATAGCGGGCGGCATGATAGCGGAAGGCACGGTAGCAGCAGGCACGGTGGCGGAAGGCATGGTGGCAGCAGGCACGTTGGCAGCAGGCACGTTGGCGGCAGGCACGTTGGTGGTTGGTACAACAGCAAAGGATGTCATATCCGTGGACAAAATGGCGTCTGGCATCGCAGTGGTAGACATCCTAACGCCCGGCATCGTAATGGCATGAGTTACGGTACCTGCCTCGTTGTCTTCTGAATTGTACTTCGACAATAATTTATCAGTCCTTGGCATAACGGAGACCGAATCGATTTTATCATTCCCCGATTCGTCGTGCTTAGCTCCATCCCTATCGGGGTTTAGGGTTGTAAAAAGTACTCTTAACTGTGTCAGCGTCGCAGACTCTGGGAATTCCACCCCGGCATCCGTCAGCGCTTTTACCAATCCTTGACGACTAGGTCGTAAATCCATTTTTTGGAATTTGAAAAATTTTTATTTTTTTTAGTTTGTACCCCACACCTGATGTGTAGTAACCTTATTTATTTTTACTATTCTTAAAACAATGCCGCACAAGACGCGGAAATAAAAATATGTCTCGTGTTATCTTTTTTTACAGTGTTGTATTTTTAAGCGTAGTTGGAATTTCTGGGTGTAGTGTTGCCATATCAAAGACCACTACATCCTAAAAGTTATTTTTTCCAAAAATACATTTTTTTCAAATTCGATTTATTCAAATTTCAAAATTATTTCAGAAATTCGACTAATGTAGTCTCATTTAGGACCCTTTGGACTACCCTTTCTATATAGTGGGATACGTGTGCAACTCGATATTTGTCCAAATTCTTCTAGAGAATTTCATCCTAAAAGTTAATTTTTCCAAAAATACATTTTTTTCAAATTCGATTTATTCAAATTCCCAAATTATTTCAGAAATTCGACTAATGTAGTCTCATTTAGGACCCTTTGGACTACCCTTTCTATATAGTGGGATACGTGTGCAACTCGATATTTGTGCAAATTCGTCTAGAGAATTTCATCCTAAAAGTTAATTTTTCCAAAAATACATTTTTTTCAAATTCGATTTATTCAAATTCCAAAATTATTCCAGAAATTCGACTAATGTAGTCTCATTTAGGACCCTTTGGACTACCCTTTCTATATAGTGGGATACGTGTGCAACTCGATATTTGTCCAAATTCGTCTAGAGAATTTCATCCTAAAAGTTAATTTTTCCAAAAATACATTTTTTTCAAATTCGATTTATTCAAATTCCAAAATTATTTCAGAAATTCGACGAATGTAGTCTCATTTAGGACCATTTGGACTACCCTTTCTATATAGTGGGATACGTGTGCAACTCGATATTTGTCCAAATTCTTCTAGAGAATTTCATCCTAAAAGTTAATTTTTCCAAAAATACATTTTTTTCAAATTCGATTTATTCAAATTCCAAAATTATTTCAGAAATTCGACTAATGTAGTCTCATTTAGGACCCTTTGGACTACCCTTTCTATATAGTGGGATACGTGTGCAACTCGATATTTGTCCAAATTCGTCTAGAGAATTTCATCCTAAAAGTTAATTTTTCAAAAATAAATTTTTTTCAAATTCGATTTATTCAAATTCCAAAATTATTTCAGAAATTCGACTAATGTAGTCTCATTTAGGACCCTTTGGACTACCCTTTCTATATAGTGGGATACGTGTGCAACTCGATATTTGTCCAAATTCTTCTAGAGAATTTCATCCTAAAAGTTAATTTTTCCAAAAATACATTTTTTTCAAATTCGATTTATTCAAATTCCAAAATTATTTCAGAAATTCGACTAATGTAGTCTCATTTAGGACCCTTTTTTTTTTTTTTTTTTTTTCTTATTAGCTTTTAGTTATTTATTGAATCTTCATATTTTGAACTAACAATAAGTTTTCAAATCTTAATACTAAAAAGAAAAAAATAAGCCCAGCCAGTGCTAGACAAAAAAATTTTATGATACTACAAAAATTTCATATCAACTGATCAAGTCATCTGTTTTGCGCTTGAGTTAAAGCAAGGGTATCCCTCCTTCTCAACCGACTGTGGCCACTAAAGTTAAGTATGTCTCGTGCAAGTGGGTTTGGATGGTGTTCAAGTTTGCTGACGTACTTTGACGCATATTTTGTAAATTCGACGTTTACTAATGGCACGCCTAGATCTTTGTGAATTCGAGAATTTTTAACATACCATGGAGCTGCAGTAATAATACGTAGAATTTTATTTTGACCCCTTTAAATTTTTTCAATGTTTGATGCTGAGGCAGTACCCCATAATTGAATTCCATAGCACCAGATTGGCTTTAGTATTGCATTGTACAACAAAAGTTTGCAATCCAATTTCAATGTAGAGTTTCTGCCGATTAGCCAATTAAGTTGCACTGCTTTTAATCTCATCTGAGTAAGTTTTGCGTCGATATGAGACTTCCAAGTTAAACGGCGGTCGAGGTGAATGCCGAGGTATTTGACTTCATTGTGTTGCGCATAATTTGATTATTTATTCTGATGAACGAGCAGGTATCTTTTCGCAATGTGAAAGTTATATGAATACATTTTTGTTCGTTAACCCTGATTTTCCAAAGCTCTAGCCAATTCTCTAGCTTATAAACATAATTCTGCAAATTCTGTGATGCAACTTGGTGGTCCTTATGGACGCTGATAAAGGCTGTATCGTCTGCAAAAGTTGACGTATGGATTTTGGGGTCTGACGGCATGTCGGAGGCATATATCAAATATAAAGTAGGACCCAGTATGCTACCCTGTGGCACACCTGATTCAATTGGCTGAGCGGTACTTAAAAAATCACCTTCTTTGATTTTAAATTTGCGACCGCATAAATAACTTTCCATGAGTTTATGGGTGTTAGCAGGCAGAGTTAATTTTATTTTGTGCATTAAACCGTCATGCCAAACTTTGTCGAACGCTTGCGACACATCAATGAAAAGGGCGGAGCAGTATTTTTTGTCTTCAAACGACTGTCTTATCACATTTACCAATCTGTGTGTTTGTTCGATGGTGCTGTGTTTAGCTCTGAAGCCGAATTGATGATTAGGAATACATTCAGTGTCATTCAGAATTGGAGTCAACTTAGTCATTAATAATTTTTCAAACAGTTTTGAAATTGTCGGCAGTAGACTAATTGGCCTATATGACTCTACTTTAGTGGGGTCCTTCCCTGGCTTAGGAATCATGGTAATCATAGATACCTTCCAATCTGCAGGATAGTATTCTAGGCGTAAAATAGCATTGAAAATAAAGAGGATGATTCTTCTAGCTACACGAGGTAACTCCACAAGCATTTTGTTGCTGATTTTATCCATACCTGGAGCTTTTTTAAGATTCAGAGTACCAATAGCGCTTTGAACATCATTAAAGCTAAGTCTTAGAGGTACAGGAGGTCTAATAACGAGTGGAGGCAAATCAGGTGCATTAATTGAGTTGTTTATAGTAAACACATTTCTCAAATGGTTAACAAATAAAGTCCCTTTCTCGGAATCATTTCTAGCCCAGTCTCCAGTCGGATTTCGCAGAGGAGGCTTTCCTCTAACTGGTCTTTTTAAACCTCTTGCCGCCTTCCATAGCGAATAGTCAGATTGTGGGGTACTATCAAGACCCTCCAAGTAAGATCTAAATGAGGCCGTTCTTTGGATTTCTAAGAAATTTCTTAGTATATCTCTGCATTCTCGTAACCTAGATTTCAGTTGAGGAGACCTGTGAATTTGCCACTCTCTTCTAACTCTTCTTTTTTCTGTCAGGAGATGATCGAGTTCAGCGAAATAAGTTCTGTTTGTCCCACGTCTGCACTCAACGTCATATGTGGAGGCGTGATGTACAGCTCTTCGTATGTCCTCAGTAAACTTGCCAATCGACCCATCAATATCCGCGGTAGTTCTCAACACAACATTTTCCGTGCAGTGGGAACTTAAATACTTTTTATACTTTATCCAACTTACTCTGGTTTTATATATGTCCCGAAATGGAGAGCCATTCCCTTGAAGGAAACGCATTGAAATAATAGAAGGGGAGTGATCTGAAGACAAGTCTAATGAAGGCTCCACTTGTATCGATTCTACAGGGATATTTTTCACTACTCCAAAGTCAATAACATCGGGAATCTTCCGTCGGTCCGTCGGCCAGTAAGTGGGATGCCCGCTTGAGAGTACATCTAAGCCCATTTTGGTAATGGTGTTGAAGAGTTCACGACCCTTTGGACTACCCTTTCTATATAGTGGGATACGTGTGCAACTCGATATTTGTCCAAATTCGTCTAGAGAATTTCATCCTAAAAGTTAATTTTTCCAAAAATACATTTTTTTCAAATTCGATTTATTCAAATTCCAAAATTATTTCAGAAATTCGACTAATGTAGTCTAATTTAGGACCCTTTGGACTACCCTTTCTATATAGTGGGATACGTGTGCAACTCGATATTTGTCCAAATTCGTCTAGAGAATTTCATCCTAAAAGTTAATTTTTCCAAAAATACATTTTTTTCAAATTCGATTTATTCAAATTTCAAAATTATTTCAGAAATTTGACTAATGTAGTCTAATTTAGGACCCTTTGGACTACCCTTTCTATATAGTGGGATACGTGTGCAACTCGATATTTGTCCAAATTCGTCTAGAGAATTTCATCCTAAAAGTTAATTTTTCCAAAAATACATTTTTTTCAAATTCGATTTATTCAAATTCCAAAATTATTTCAGAAATTCGACTAATGTAGTCTAATTTAGGACCCTTTGGACTACCCTTTCTATATAGTGGGATACGTGTGCAACTCGATATTTGTCCAAATTCGTCTAGAGAATTTCATCCTAAAAGTTAATTTTTCCAAAAATACATTTTTTTCAAATTCGATTTATTCAAATTTCAAAATTATTTCAGAAATTCGACTAATGTAGTCTCATTTAGGACCCTTTGGACTACCCTTTCTATATAGTGGGATACGTGTGCAACTCGATATTTGTCCAAATTCTTCTAGAGAATTTCATCCTAAAAGTTAATTTTTCCAAAAATACATTTTTTCAAATTCGATTTATTCAAATTCCAAAATTATTTCAGAAATTCGACTAATGTAGTCTCATTTAGGACCCTTTGGACTACCCTTTCTATATAGTGGGATACGTGTGCAACTCGATATTTGTCCAAATTCGTCTAGAGAATTTCATCCTAAAAGTTAATTTTTCCAAAAATACATTTTTTTCAAATTCGTTTTATTTATTAAAATTCCAAAATTATTCCAGAAATTCGACTAATGTAGTCTCATTTAGGACCCTTTGGACTACCCTTTCTATAGTGGGATACGTGTGCAACTCGATATTTGTCCAAATTCGTCTAGAGAATTTCATCCTAAAAGTTAATTTTTCCAAAAATACATTTTTTTCAAATTCGATTTATTCAAATTCCAAAATTATTTCAGAAATTCGACGAATGTAGTCTCATTTGGGACCCTTTGGACTACCCTTTCTATATAGTGGGATACGTGTGCAACTCGATATTTGTCCAAATTCTTCTAGAGAATTTCATCCTAAAAGTTAATTTTTCCAAAAATACATTTTTTTCAAATTCGATTTATTCAAATTCCAAAATTATTTCAGAAATTCGACTAATGTAGTCTCATTTAGGACCCTTTGGACTACCCTTTCTATATAGTGGGATACGTGTGCAACTCGATATTTGTCCAAATTCGTCTAGAGAATTTCATCCTAAAAGTTAATTTTTCCAAAAATAAATTTTTTTCAAATTCGATTTATTCAAATTCCAAAATTATTTCAGAAATTCGACTAATGTAGTCTCATTTAGGACCCTTTGGACTACCCTTTGGACTACCCTTTCTATATAGTGGGATACGTGTGCAACTCGATATTTGTCCAAATTCTTCTAGAGATTTTCATCCTAAAAGTTAATTTTTCCAAAAATACATTTTTTTCAAATTCGATTTATTCAAATTCCAAAATTATTTCAGAAATTCGACTAATGTAGTCTCATTTAGGACCCATTGGACTACCCTTTCTATATAGTGGGATACGTGTGCAACTCGATATTTGTCCAAATTCGTCTAGAGAATTTCATCCTAAAAGTTAATTTTTCCAAAAATAAATTTTTTTCAAATTCGATTTATTCAAATTCCAAAATTATTTCAGAAATTCGACTAATGTAGTCTCATTTAGGACCCTTTGGACTACCCTTTCTATATAGTGGGATACGTGTGCAACTCGATATTTGTCCAAATTCTTCTAGAGAATTTCATCCTAAAAGTTAATTTTTCCAAAAATACATTTTTTTCAAATTCGATTTATTCAAATTCCAAAATTATTTCAGAAATTCGACTAATGTAGTCTCATTTAGGACCCTTTGGACTACCCTTTCTATATAGTGGGATACGTGTGCAACTCGATATTTGTCCAAATTCGTCTAGAGAATTTCATCCTAAAAGTTAATTTTTCCAAAAATACATTTTTTTCAAATTCGATTTATTCAAATTCCAAAATTATTTCAGAAATTCGACTAATGTAGTCTCATTTAGGACCCTTTGGACTACCCTTTCTATATAGTGGGATACGTGTGCAACTCGATATTTGTCCAAATTCTTCTAGAGAATTTCATCCTAAAAGTTAATTTTTCCAAAAATACATTTTTTTCAAATTCGATTTATTCAAATTCCAAAATTATTTCAGAAATTCGACGAATGTAGTCTCATTTAGGACCCTTTGGACTACCCTTTCTATATAGTGGGATACGTGTGCAACTCGATATTTGTCCAAATTCGTCTAGAGAATTTCATCCTAAAAGTTAATTTTTCCAAAAATACATTTTTTTCAAATTCGATTTATTCAAATTCCAAAATTATTTCAGAAATTCGACTAATGTAGTCTCATTTAGGACCCTTTGGACTACCCTTTCTATATAGTGGGATACGTGTGCAACTCGATATTTGTCCAAATTCTTCTAGAGAATTTCATCCTAAAAGTTAATTTTTCCAAAAATACATTTTTTTCAAATTCGATTTATTCAAATTCCAAAATTATTCCAGAAATTCGACTAATGTAGTCTCATTTAGGACCCTTTGGACTAACCTTTCTATATAGTGGGATACGTGTGCAACTCGATATTTGTCCAAATTCTTCTAGAGAATTTCATCCTAAAAGCTAAATTTTTCAAAATACAAGTAAATTTGACTGTTAAGTGCTTAACAGTGGTCTGTTGACTGTAACATTATCAATGTTAGCAAATATGGTTTTTGTCTTTGCTACTCAAATTCGAATTCACACACATCGTAAAATTGTCTTTCAAACAATATCTAAAATACTAATAAAATTTGCACTAAGACTGAATAGAAAACACAGAATAAGGATATTCTAGTCCTTTAACCAGTGTAGTTTTTGTCTTTCTTATTATGTTTAGGTGGAGGGTATTTAAGATTCGGCACAGCCGAATATAGCACTCTTACTTGTTTCTATTAATATTCAATGTTAAAAAAATAAGAGGGAACAAATTTCATGTGGAATTTTTATTCACGATAGGGGTGTATGTGTGTATTTTTCTGCGGTTTGGATTAGTTTGACACTCGGTATATAACTGAAATTTTAGTCAAATTGAATAATGTTAATCTTGCCGCATCGGTCTAGTATGTTCAGAAATGCGTTTACAAGGGAAAATTTTAATAACTATGACATTTTCCAATCGATTTTTAACTTTTATAGTTTTTAAGAAAGATTTCTAGATTATCCGATTAACAATAAAAAAATAATTAATTAAAAATTTAAGATTAAATAATCAATAAATTAATAAAAATATTTAATGCTTTTAGTTCTTTATTTATAGGATAGATGGATTTTTCAATATGCAGTTGTGTCCTACTCATGCACCTAAATTTTTGACACAATAATGAGGCTAATTTCTAACTACATCTTCACAACAAGTAAAAGACTGAATTCATTATATAATTTACTGTCAATTTAAGAACAATAATAAAAATAAAAAAAAATATCTAAAACGTCATTAATATCTGCTTGGAAAAGGAAACAATATTGCTTCATTACTATCAAAAATAGTGTTCGCACAAACAATTTTTCAACTTAGAAAGAAAAAAATTATTGTATATGTATATTTTATTATTACAACTGTATTATAATTTAAGCTGAGAATATTAAGATATATAAGATTAAGCATCTAATTTTTTATACATGTATATAAGCAACTACATAGAAACATGACGTTCGAAACGAAAAGCTGCTGTAAAGATAAATTGAGATCTGTTTTATTTTATAAAGTCATATTTAAAAGGAAAACAATAACAAACACAGAAAGTACCACTCTCAATGCACGTCAAAGAAAAATAAATAATTCTTTTAGTTTTCGTCTACGAATATTATTGTACGGAGCACATTTGATGATCCTGTGGTCTTCAGTCGTAACTGTAGGGGTAGAGGGTTTGGGAGCACAGCACACAACTAAAAATTGGAATACTACTCAAACTCAAGTATTTTCATCTGGCGAAATAGTCGCTCAATTTAAATTACCACAGATATCAACAGGTATTACTGATGATCAATATGTTACTTCTGATGATGGATTGCACGCCACCTCAACAATTACTTCAAATACTGGAAATTATTCATCAACTGGATCATCGTCTGCTACAAGTTCAAATAGGAGCACAAAAAATTACCTAACACATTTAGCATACGATTACAAACGAAATGTATTTTATGCGGGCGCAACAAATAAAATTTTACAATTAAATGAAAATCTAAGAGTGTTGTCACAAGCATTAACCGGCCCCAAAAACGATTCTCCTCAGTGCCATGCCAGCGGTTGTTCGGAAGATGTTGAAACTTCGCTCGTTAATAATCACAATAAGATTCTGATTGTTAGTTACTCTCAAGGCGATGGTATATTGATTGCCTGTGGCAGTGTACGTCAAGGGGCATGTGATATCTATAGTTTAGCACGGTTTCCAAAAAATCCGCTATTCATCGATATACCATTGGCTGCGAATGATGAGTTTGCATCGACGTATGCCTTTGTCGGACCAGCAAAGTATTCATGGAAAATGGAAGATATTTTGTATGTCGGAACAACATTTACCAATGTAGGAGACTACAGACATGACGTACCTGCGATATCTTCTAGACGTTTAGAGGATTTAAACTACGCCGAATTCGAAATTAAACAATCGATTATAAATATTGATGTAAAATATAGAGACCACTTTCTCGTCGATTACGTTTATGGGTTTAATTCATCGGAGTATGCCTACTTCACTATAGTCCAGAAGCGTTCTCACTTGGCCGAAGAAGCTGGATATGTTACACGCTTGGCGCGTATCTGTATTACCGATTCAAACTATGACAGTTATACCGAGATTACAATACAATGTTTGGCTACGCATAATAATGTAGATTATAATATTTTGCGTGATGCTAAAATAACTGAAGCCGGCCAAAAGTTGGCTCAACAAATGGGTATCAAAAAAGGTGAACATGTTTTGGTAACTATTTTTTCACCTTCCCGCGAAATAACAAATCAGCCTCTAGATAAGTCTGCGATGTGTATTTACAGTCTAAAAGAAATAGAAGAAGTATTTAACGAAAATATACATCTATGTTTCAATGGCACAATAAAGGATCGTAATTTGGGTTATATATCGGGCACCATAGATGACGGTCGCTGTCCTGGGGTAGGTTTTATTAATATTTATTTATTTAATGATTATTCGTGGTGTCAATGTATTGTATTCTTTTTTACTTTAGACAACTGGTAATGTGTACAGCTTTTGTAATGTTGGACTTAAAATAAGTGGCGTTTCACCTATAACATCCCATGCGCTATTTCACTTCGATAATGTTTCTATAACATCTGTAACGGCAACTACAACTGGACCACATTCATTAGCTTTTCTCGGCACAGACAAGGGTCAAATAAAAAAAGTTTTAATATCTGGCCATCATCCTGGTGAATATGAAGAAATAATGGTAGATTCGGGTAACCAAATACTGCAGGATACTATGATGTCACCTAAAAAAGATTTTCTCTATGTACTATCTAAACATAAGGTATGTTCTTGGATTAGATTTTAACTAAAAAATAAGACGCAAAAATATACCCATCTTAAAATGAAGTCCAGAGAAGAGATGGGAATAACAACTATTCGATTAATATTTGTCAAATACTAGAATACATTTTTATACCCTTCACCTTCATGAGAAGGGTATATATAAGTTTGTCATTCCGTGTGTAATTTCCACAACAAAATTTTCCGACCCTATAAAGTATATATATTCTGGATCCTTATAGATAGCGGAGTCGATTAAGCCATGCCCGTCTGTCTGAGTGTTGAAATCAGTTTTTTGAAGTCCCCAGATATATTCGGGATCCAAATCTTCAATAATTCAGTCAGAAGTGCTTTCGAGAAGTTTGCTATTTAAAATCAGCAAAATCGGTTTAGGTCAACCAGAGTTATGGACCAATATGTGAGACAACCTCCATAAAAATTTGATATTTTTTGTCCATTTTATTGCAATATTTTGAAATATATTGCAGATAATGCCATGAAATTTTGTATACGTTGTTTTTATGATAAAAGAGGAAAGTGTGCGGAAAATAGTAAGAATCGGTACATGATTTCTTATAGCCCCCATACAAATATATATATTCCCGAAATATGGCTTAATGATAAATAAATGCCTATAAAATTGGAATATCTAGACAAAATTCAGCAACAATAAGAAATCGCAAAACGAAATTTTTTTTTAGTTCGGTCCGTGTGTGACCATAGACCCCATATAAAGTCCACTTCCAAAATTCACTTAAATACGTATAAAACAGATATAAATAATGTTAAACGGCTAAAATTTGACATAAATACTCTTTATAGGCAAATAAATTGTTGTACTAAATTTTATGGTAGTTGGCCCAAAACTGGTCATAGCTCCCATACAAGGACCACATCTGAAAAATACATTTGTCTCCATATATATTGTATAAATATCGGTGCCGACTCAAAACTTTCAACAGATCATTTTAATATATACAAAAATCATCCCACAAAATTTTGTGAATTTCGGTCTATTTTTACCCGTATGCCCCATATAAAGCCCTCTTCCGAAAATCACTTTAATACTCATAAATCTCTTATAAATAAAGGTACCAATCCAAAATTTTACACGGATCATTTACATACCTAAATCTAACTGCTGGATTTTGAGAATATCGGGCCATATTTGACAATATCCCCCACAAAAGGCCCACTCTCGAAATCCACGTTAATACTAATATATATCTTAAATATACCGTTATTATGTTGAAAATCGACATGAAATATCATCATATGCATGAAAATAACTGTTCAAAAATTTAATAAAATCGGCCCATAATTTGTCATAGCTGCCATAGAACCATTTCCAAAAAACAAATAAATTCGGGTCAAAAAATATTTTTTTCGGACTTAACCCATATTCGGTCCATTTTTTATAATCATGATATATATCGTTGGAGAGGTATTTTTAATACCTTTTATTTAGTGTATTACAAATTATCAAGCACCCAGTAATTCCCGAGATATAGGCCTATATATTTTTCAACTTTACGGGCCCGCCCCCTCGAAAATAGGCGTGACCGTCAACAAATTTTTTTTTGCTGGTATCTCCTCTAAAAGCCCTATTTCATTTTGTTTTTTTTTTTTTTTTTTTTTTTTGAGCAAAATCACTAAAATCGAATTGTACCCCTTTTTATACCCTTCACCATCGTGAGAAGGGTATATATAAGTTTGTCATTCCGTGTGTAATTTCCACAAAAAAAATTTTCCGACCCTATAAAGTATATATAAATTCTGGATCCTTATAGATAGCGAAGTCGATTAAGCTATGTCCGTCTGTCTGTTGAAATCAGTTTTTTGGAGTCCCCAGATATACTCGGGATCCAAACCTTCAATAATTCTGTCAGAAGTGCTTTCCAGAAGTTTGCTATTTAAAATCAGCAAAATCGGTTTAGGTCAACCAGAGTTATGAACCAATATGTGAGACCACCTCCATAAAAATTTGATATTTTTCGTCCATTTTATTGCAATATTTTGAAATATATTGCAGATAATACGATGAAATTTTGTATACGTTGTTTTTATGATAAAAGAGGAATGTGTGCGGAAAATAGTAAGAATCGGTACATGATTTCTCATAGCCCCCATACAAATATATATATTTCCGAAATATGGCTTAATGATAAATAAATGCCTATAAAATTGGAATATCTAGACAAAATTCAGCAAAAATAAGTCTTATACAAAAAGAAATCGCAAAACGAATTTTTTTTAGTTCGGTCCATGTTTGACCATAGACCCCATATAAAGTCCACTTCCAAAATTCACTTAAATACGTATAAAAGAGATATTAATAACGTTAAACGGCTAAAATTTGACATAAATACTCTTCATAGGCAAATAAATTGTTGTACTAAATTTTATGGTAGTCGGCCCAGAACTGGTCATAGCTCCCATACAAGAACCACATCTGAAAAATACATTTTTCCCCATATATATTGTATAAATATCGGTGCCGACTAAAAACTTTGCACATATCATTTTAATATATACAAAAATCATCCCACAAAATTTTGTGAATTTCGGTCTATTTTTAACCGTATGCCCCATATAAAGCCCTCTTCCGAAAATCACTTTAATACTCATAAATCGCTTATAAATAAGGGTACCAATCCAAAATTTTACACGGATCATTTACATACATGCCTAAATCTAACTGCTGGATTTTGAGAATATCGGTCCATATTTGACTATATCCCCCACATAAGGTCCACTACCGAAATCCACGTTAATACTAATATATATCTTAAATATACCGTTATTATGTTGAAATTCTACGTGAAATATCCTCATATGCATGAAAATAACTGTTACAAAATTTAAGAAGATCGGCCCATAATTTGTCATAGGTGCCATATAAGAACCATTTCCAAAAAACAAATAAATTCGGGTCAAAAAATATTTTTTTCGGATTTAACTCATATTCAGTCCATATTTTATAATCATGATATATATCGTTGGAAAGGTATTTTTAATACCTTTTATTTAATGTATTACAAATTATCAGACACCCAGTAGTTCCCGAGATATAGGCCTATATATTTTCAACTTTAAGGGCCCGCCCCACAGAGGGATTTGTTCATACAATGTTTGGCAAAAAATATAAGGAGTGCTCGTAGAATGTTGAAATTTGGCACAGAGCCTTTGGTTAGCTTAATTAAAAAAAAAATAAAGTTTCATCAAAATTGGCCACGCCCACTACCCACCGCCCATAGAACCAAAAATTAATTTTTGGCCCAAAGTTTTTGAAATTTGGCACAGAGCCTTTGGTTAGCTCAATTAAGAAAAATATAAAGTTTCATCAAAATTGGCCACGCCCTCTACCCACCGCCCATATAATCCATATTATATTTTTTCCCACAACTTTTTGTTTCATTACCAAAACTAATTATTTTATAAATAAATTTCAATACATGCATTTAAATATAGACTTTTATTCATCATCTATCATTTCTGTAACTATATCATCAAGTTCCATAACCTGTTTACGGGGTTGACATCTAATGCTACTTATAAAAGATCTGACGATACTAGAAGTCGATGAAAAACATCTGTATTTGTTGCAACTCTATCACATTTTCTGGAGAACCTTAATCTATAATTTCTATAATCTTTATTTCTGGCTTCTTCAGAAAGCATGCCAATAGGAAGTATTGCCGCATCCATGATATCCTTTCCGTGTATTAGTATTTTGTGTACTGTTACTGGCATATAATACCAACTATATTTTTCAACAAAAAGTTTTGCTGTATCTTGAGCAAAATTCTTGAACTTCAAGGAATTAACTTTTTTGCCACATGTTATTATTTGTAGTATAATGCGAAATCGATCAATTAGTTGCTCCTCTACACCAGTCACATCGGCAACAAGTGCGGGGTTAGAAAAGAAACGCCTGGACGTATTTCCATCGTTAGTAGACCCAGTTCCTTGTTGAACTGCATCCACTCGTATACCCATCTGTTCCTTTGAGGCCTTCTGAATTCGAAGTTTGTTTTCCAGTTTAAGACTTTTGTGTTCGTCCTTGAGCGCGGACCATTTTTCAAATGGTTTGTTGTAGGCGATATGAAGTATGCACTCCATAAATTTTATGCGAGCATGTAAGAAGGAAACGCCCATTTTGATTGCTTCACCATCAATAGCAAATAAACTCATTTTAATAACATCTTTTCCACTTCGATATTTTCACAAATTGTTTTATTTTTATTGTTGTTAAATCATATGGTTTTGTTTTTAATCTATTCTAAATAAGTTATTGTTGTAACTTAATGTCATTATAACGCACGTGCCTAAAATTATGCAATATATTTTTGTAATTTTTTAAAATTAAAAATTTCATGAAAGCGGAAACCAATTTTATGATTTTATAAAAGATTATTAATTATTTAAATTTTTTTTTTTTTTTTAAATGATAGTATGGAGTCTTACCTTTCATTTTATTATAGCGAGAGCACCGAGCACGACCGAGCAACCTTTTTTTTTCCAAGGAAGTTTGTAATCACGGCACATTATAGAACAAATTTTATTCTATCATATCTTTTAAACCATATGAGCGAATTTTATAATTTTTTTTTAAAATACGCAGAAAAGGCTATATTTGAAGAAAATCGCTATTTAAATCAGAGCAATAAAATTATCTTACGTACAAACACTTTAGAAGTGCCTTAACAGTTTTCAATATTTTGGACCAAAATTTACATGTGACTTTACTTCATTATTTCAAAGACAAATAAACGTTTTTTTAGATTCTGTTTATGGATTCTTCATACTGAATCAATTTTCTACAAAACTGCATCATTACATTTTTAAATTTTATGTGTCGAAAAAATGACTTATTGCACAAAAAATCCCACTGTGCGCCCCCTCGAAAATAGGCGTGACCGCCAACAAATTTTTTTTTGCTGGTATCTCCTCTAAAAGCCCTATTTGATTTTGTTTTTTTTTTTTTTTTTTTGAGCAAAATCACTAAAACCGAATTGTACCCCTTTTTATACCCTTCACCATCGTGAGAATGGTATATATAAGTTTGTCATTCCGTGTGTAATTTCCACAAAAAAAATTTCCGACCCTATAAAGTATATATATTCTGGATCCTTATAGATAGCGAAGTCGATTAAGCCATGTCCGTCTGTCTGTCTGTCTGTCTGTTGAAATCAGTTTTTTGAAGTCCCCAGATATACTCGGGATCCAAACCTTCAATAATTCTGTCAGAAGTGCTTTCGAGAAGTTTGCTATTTAAAATCAGCAAAATCGGTTTAGGTCAACCAGAGTTATGAACCAATATGTGAGACCACCTCCATAAAAATTTGATATTTTTCGTCCATTTTATTGCAATATTTTTAAATATATTGGAGATAATACTATGAAATTTTGTATACGTTGTTTGTATGACAAAAGAAGAAAGTGTGCGGAAAATAGTAAGAATCGGTCCATGAATTCTCATAGCCCCCATACAAATATATATATTCCCGAAATATGGCTTAATGATAAATAAATGCCTATAAAATTGGGATATCAAGACAAAATTCAGCAAAAATAAGTTTTACACAAAAAGAAATTGCAAAACGAAATTTTTTTAGTTCGGTCCATGTTTGACCATAGACCCCATATAAAGTCCACTTCCAAAATTCATTTAAATACGTATAAAACAGATATGAATAATGCTAAACGGCTAAAATTTAACATAAAGACTCTTTATAGACAAATAAATTGTTGTACTAAATTTCATGGTGGTCGGCCCAAAATTGGTCATAGCCCCCATACAAAAATCTTTCCGAAATATTGCTCAATTATACATAAATGCCTATAAAATTGGAATATCACGACAAAATTCAGCAAAAATAAGTTTTATGCAAAAAGAAATCGCAAAACGAAATTTTTTTTTATTTCGGTACATCTTTGACCATAGACCCCATATAAAGTCCACTTCCAAAATTCATTTAAATACGTATAAAACAGATATAAATAATGTTAAACGGCTAAAATTTGACATAAATACTCTTTATAGGCAAATAAATTGTTGTACTAAATTTTATGGTAGTCGGCCCAGAACTGGTCATACCTCCCATACAAGGACCACATCTGAAAAAGACATTTTCCCCTATATATATTGTATAAATATCGGTACCGACTCAAAACTTTGCACAGATCATTTTAATATATACAAAAATCATCCCACAAAATTTTGTGAATTTTGGTCTATTTTTAACCGTATGCCCCATATAAAGCCCTCTTCCGAAAATCACTTTAATACTCATAAATCGCTTATAAATAAGGGTACCAATCCAAAATTTTACACGGATCATTTACATGCATGCCTAAATCAAACTGCTGGATTTTGAGAATATCGGTCCATATTTGACTTTATCACCCACATAAGGTCCACTCTCGAAATCCACGTTAATACTAATATATATCGTATATATAGCGGTATTATATTGAAATTCGACGTGAAATATCCTCATATGCATGAAAATATATATATATATATGGCATAGCTGCCATATAAGAACCATTTCCAAAAAACAAATAAATTTGGGTCAAAAAATATTTTTTTCGGATTTAACCCATATTCGGTCCATATTTTGTAATCATGATATATATCGTTGGAAAGGTATTTTTAATACCTTTTATTTAGTGTATTACAAATTATCAAGCACTCAGTAGTTCCCGAGATATAGGCCTATATATTTTCAACTTTACGGGCCCGCCCACTCGAAAATAGGCGTGACCACCAACAAATTTTTTTTTCTGGTATCTCCTCTAAAAGCCCTATTTCATTTTGTTTTTGTTTTTTTTTTTTTTTTTTTTGAGCAAAATCACTAAAAGCGAATTGTACCCCTTTTTTTTATACTCTGGTTGTTAAATTACACTGAAGATTATTATGAACATCAGACAGACTCTGTAAGTTATGGTAAGAATTGTTAAAGGGGACTATACACTACGTGTTTTTTACATTGTATATGTCAAATTTTACATATGGAATAAAAACATATAGTTGGTGACCTCATAAACTTTGCTTGTGTAAAATACATGTGGAAATACATATGTAATTTTTTCGATTAGAACACGCTCTATTTTCTTATGTTTTCAAATGTATATGCCATGCGAAAAGATTTGTCGACGGTTAAATATCTGCGCTATCATTAGCCGCTCGTATGAAGAATTTGCATAAGTGATAAATTAAATATTTTTTATCTCATTTTGTTAATTTAATAACAATGATATAAATTATTTAAAAATTTTTGATACAAGCTCCACATATTGTATATTAAAAGACGAAAAACCGTAAATCAATATTTTTGACGCCGGCATTTTAGTGACGCCACCAACAATTTTTGCAGCGGCTTTAGCGCATTTTTTAAAGAAACGACATGGTAATTTATATGTAAATAATCATGGCGATGTCACGTGTAATTGTACATACAAGTTGGTGACCAAAAATTAAAACCCTTATGTAAAATAACCAATTTTGACAGACATAAAGAAAAACATGTGGGTTGTAAACTTAAAAATACATAAGCAAATACACGTAGTGTATAGCCACCTTAATTAAATCAATTAAAAATGGTAAAAATTAGACAACATTTCAAAATATTTAACATAAATTATGTTGGTCGTAAAATTGTGTTTCAAACAATATATCAATTACTAATAAAATTTGCACTAACACTGAATAGAAAACACAGAATTAGGATATTCTAGTCTAGTGTAGTTTCTGTATTTCTTATTACGCTTAGGTGAAGGGTATTTAAGATTCGGCACAGCCGAATATAGCACTCTTACTTGTTTATACTCTGTTTGTTTTTTTTATACTCTGTTTGTTAAATTACACTGAAGATTATTATGAATATCAGACAGACTCTGTAAGTTATGGTAAGAATTGGTAATTAAATCAATTAAAGATAGTGAAAATTAGACAAAATTTCAAAATATTTAACATAAATTATGTTGGTCGTAAAATTGTCTTTCAAACAATATCTAAAATACTAATAAAATTTGCACTAAGACTGAATAGAAAACACAGAATAAGGATATTCTAGTCCTTTAACCAGTGTAGTTTTTGTCTTTCTTATTACGGTTAGGTGGAGGGTATTTAAGATTCGGCACAACCGAATATAGCACTCTTACTTGTTTAAGGCTAAAAATGTCAAAGTAATTATTAAATATTAAATAAAAAAACAATTTTAATTTGGTTGGAAACGATATTCAAGACACTTTTAAATGGTTTACTATTTGAAATCTATGTATAGCAGCAAACGTTGTATAATTTTACTTAGTCATTGCTTGACGCAACTTCCAACTATAATGAGACTTTTTTTTCATAATAGGTTAGGTTAGAAGGCCGGTGTGAGGTTGTCCCCACACCATCACCCAGAGACCAATACGGTCCATTGTGATGCCTTTCGGCGTACGTTCCAAGAGCGAAACGCCTAAGCCATATCGTCCTTGACACTCGGCAGTCCGTTCGGTTTCCCCAGGCCCTATTTGTCTCGCCTAGAACCCATTCCCTGATTTTCCCATAATAGAACCCTATTGGAGGCCTGACCGCCGCCTGGCAATCAGGATTCTCTGAATCTGAGCCGAGTCTGGCCAACTCATCAGCCATTTCATTTCCACTGATATTGGAATGACCCGGTACCCAGCACGTATTCGCCTGAGATTTCTCCTAGAGCTATCCTACAATCATCGACCAACCTGTAGGTCACATAACAGCCCCCTACCGCTCTAAGAGCCGCTTGGCTGTCCACATATATAGTGACCTCCAGCCCCTTGTCAATGTTGTCTCTTATCAGTTCTACGACCTTCAAGATCCCTAGAACCTCAGCCTGGAAAACACTACAGTCGTCGGAAAGCCTATATGATCTTCTGATGTCAAGATTCTCAATGTAGACCCCCGCCCCTGTACCCCTCATCTTCGAGCCATCAGTAAATATAGCAAATGCTGTGTATAATCTGCTTTTATCTGACCAGCTCTCTCTAGGTGGCGTTATTACCTCCGGCATACGTCCAAAATCAACCCTAGGCCCCGCGTAATCCGTGGAGCCGTGAAGTTACTTAACAGCCCCAACTCCCTCAGTCTAAGAAGACTTCTGGCTGCTATTCCCATCACATACTGCTCAATCGGCAGAAGATGTAGAATAACATCCAGCGCTGCCTAAGGAGTGCTTTTAATGTCCCCTGTGATGCCGATCGAAGCACACCTCTGAGCCTTAGACAGTAGGTTCCTACGACTGGATAATCTCAATGTATCCCACCAAACACAGCATCCATAAGTAAGAATGGGTCTAACCACCGAAGTGTAAAGCCATCCAACAACTGACGGCCGTAGACCCCAGCTCCTACCTATCGATGATCTGCAAGCATAGTAGGCATTGAGACCTCTTTTAAGTCTCTCCTGCGTGTTCCTCTTCCATGACAGTTTACTGTCAAGGAAAACTCCTAGATACTTGGCGCTGTCAGATAGCCCAAGTTCCACACCTTCTAGTATCGGTGGCCTAAAAGTTTCCACCTTATACCTCCTTGTAAAAAGAACTAATTCTGTCTTTTCCGGATTTACCCCTAAACCTTTATCCGTAGCCCAATCTGACAGTGTGCCCAACGCCCTCTGCACGATTTCGCTAATTGTCGGCAGAAACTTGCCTGAAATCAATATAACTACGTCATCTGCATAGGCCACGACCTTCTGTCCTACACTATCAAAATGTCTTGGAATGACATTGACAGCCAAAAGCCACAGTAAAGGAGAGAGAACTCCTCCCTGTGGGGTTCCCCTGGTCACTAGCTTCCTTAGACGTTCCCCTCCCCAGTCCGAGTGGACCACCCTGCTGCTGAGCATCAGGATTATCCACTCGACCAAGAATAGCGGAACATTCAAATCCACTAATGATTGTCTAATAGCCTCTACTTTCAGATTATTAAAGGCGCCCTCTATATCGAGAAATGCCGCCAGAGTGTATTCCCTGATTCGCAAACCCCGCTCTATATACCCTACCTCATCATGAAGCGCACTCTCAACAGATCTACCCTTGAGGTAGGCATGTTGAGAGCCACTTATGATGCCGGTGTCAATTCTCATCCTCAGACCAACCAGTCAACCAGTCTTTCTAATGTTTTTAATAGAAGAGACGATAGGCTGATTGGTCTAAAGTCCTTTGGTTTTGAGTGACCGGCCTTCCCTGCCTTGGGTATGAAAATAACCCTGACCTCTCTCCACCCTCTTGGTATGTACCTTTTCAGCACACACACTCTGAACAACTCAACTAGTAACAGAAGCGTTGATCCCCGAATATTCTGAAACATTGCCGGAAAAATACCATCTGGTCCTGCCGATTTGTAGGACCCAAAAGTATTGACCGCCAATGTTACCTTCTCTAAGGTGATCATATTATTCACCATTTCCCTAACCTCTTCCACTGAGCACGATTCAGAGAAGGGGTCCTCACTACTGATCTGACCCTCCACCCCTGTATTGATACACCCCGGGAAGTGAGTTTCCATTAGTAAGCAGAGAGATTCCGAGCTAGATTCCGTCCACGAGTTATCCGGTCTCTGAATAAGACCCGGGACTACTGTATAATATTCTTCTAAACCTGGAAATTTCGTTTACGGAATCGACTGACTCACTAAATTTGATCCACGAGTCCCTTTTTGCCCTGCTAATGTCCCTCTTGTACCTACCAAGACTGTTCATAGTCGTTCCAGTCCTCATCTCTTCGCATGCTTTTCGCTCTATTAAACAATTTCCTGACCACGGACCTTGGGGTTTTTAGTTCCTCTGTCCACCATCTCGGTTGTTTGCGCTTGCCGGGATAGCTCATCGGACAAGATCGCTCAAAACTATCAGTCATCACCCTCGTAAGGGTGCCCAGCAGTAGATCAACACCGGTAGGATGTTTTTAATAGAAGAGACGATAGGCTGATTGGTCTAAAGTCCTTTGGTTTTGAGTGACCGGCCTTCCCTGCCTTGGGTATGAAAATAACCCTGACCTCTCTCCACCCTCTTGGTATGTACCTTTTCAGCACACACACTCTGAACAACTCAACTAGTAACAGAAGCGTTGATCCCCGAATATTCTGAAACATTGCCGGAAAAATACCATCTGGTCCTGCCGATTTGTAGGACCCAAAAGTATTGACCGCCAATGTTACCTTCTCTAAGGTGATCATATTATTCACCATTTCCCTAACCTCTTCCACTGAGCACGATTCAGAGAAGGGGTCCTCACTACTGATCTGACCCTCCACCCCTGTATTGATACACCCCGGGAAGTGAGTTTCCATTAGTAAGCAGAGAGATTCCGAGCTAGATTCCGTCCACGAGTTATCCGGTCTCTGAATAAGACCCGGGACTACTGTATAATATTCTTCTAAACCTGGAAATTTCGTTTACGGAATCGACTGACTCACTAAATTTGATCCACGAGTCCCTTTTTGCCCTGCTAATGTCCCTCTTGTACCTACCAAGACTGTTCATAGTCGTTCCAGTCCTCATCTCTTCGCATGCTTTTCGCTCTATTAAACAATTTCCTGACCACGGACCTTGGGGTTTTTAGTTCCTCTGTCCACCATCTCGGTTGTTTGCGCTTGCCGGGATAGCTCATCGGACAAGATCGCTCAAAACTATCAGTCATCACCCTCGTAAGGGTGCCCAGCAGTAGATCAACACCGGTAGGATTTGACCCCCAATTGTGTGTAACTCTAAGGTTATCATCCACAAGACCCGAGAAGGAATCCCAATTCGTCCTTCTTGGATTCCTATAAGGGCACCTTTTCTTTCTCACCAATACTAGACTGAAGAATATGCGACTATGGTCAGAGAAGGAAAAACCCAAAACCACCCTCCAATCCTCTATTAGCTCCCTGCAGTTCGTGAGTGTTATATCAATCACAGCCTCCCTGTCTCTATTTCTGAAAGTCGGCGTTTTCCCCCTATTACATATATAAAGACCACTGGCTATTATGAAATCAAACATAGACTCACCTCTTTTGTTGATGTCGGCACTGCCCCCCAATTGTGTGTAACTCTAAGGTTATCATCCACAAGACCCGAGAAGGAATCCCAATTCGTCCTTCTTGGATTCCTATAAGGGCACCTTTTCTTTCTCACCAATACTAGATTGAAGAATATGCGACTATGGTCAGAGAAGGAAAAACCCAAAACCACCCTCCAATCCTCTATTAGCTCCCTGCAGTTCGTGAGTGTTATATCAATCACAGCCTCCCTGTCTCTATTTCTGAAAGTCGGCGTTTTCCCCCTATTACATATATAAAGACCACTGGCTATTATGAAATCAAACATAGACTCACCTCTTTTGTTGATGTCGGCACTGCCCCATTGGGTGTGGTGTGCATTAGCGTCACACCCTAGTACCAATTTCAAGCCCTTCTTGCTTGAGTAATCCACCAACTCTTTTATCTTCTCAACAGGTGGATCGGTAGCCTCATAGGGTAAGTATACCGCTGCCAGGACTATACTGTCTTTGGCCTCTCCTGTCACAACCGTCAGGTCTCCATCACTGAAAGTATTCAAAATCATAAGTTTTAATTCAGTTCTAGCCCATATACATGTTCGTACCCTTTCCAATGTATTTGCTACGAACAACGTATATCCCGTGGCCTTTAATCCAACTACCCGGTTATTATTTACCCAGGGCTCTTGGATTAGGACCACGTTCACTTTGGAGTCAAAGAGGTGGGTTGTTAGTTCGGATGAGTGACGCTATCAGCTTCCACTGGCTTGTAATGAGACCCTCGCTTTGATTAACCACTAAGCCTAATATGATTTCCACTGGTTTCACCGGTGGAGGTATCCATACAGTATGACGTCCATCCTGGCTTCTGGGAAAGCTCTGCCACATCTGTCAATTGCGGTCTTTAAAAACTCCAAGGTTTTTTGGTTTCCACAACTGACAGTTTTGACACCTCTTACCCAGTCGACCCTGAAACAGATGTAAATTATTATGTGATTTTAAACAAGAGACAACTTTTTAGTTTTGTATTCTTATCAATAATAATTTGTCTTGTTTCTTTTATTTAATTTTTATGATTTCAAAGTCGAAATTATATAATTAATAATTATTTTTAAGTCTAAAGTATTTTTAATATAAAGTATTTCTTAAGTATAAATTATGTTCATATATTGCCTACATATACTCCCCCTAGAGATGCTGTGAAGCAGAATCTCTAACGAAATCTAACTCGAGTTTTCCGAACATTAATTGGTATTTGACTTCTTTGTCTTGAATTTGAAACAAATATCAATTTTGGATCTTCTTCGATATTTTTGTTAAAAATATAGGCGGGGTTCACTCTATCAACTGATATAACTTTTTTATTGCCGTTAATATCCAATGTAAACAGTTTTTGAGTTCGTTTACTGACACGAAATGGATCTTGATATGGAGGTTGAAGAGATTTTCTAACATTGTCTTCTCATACAAATACAAAATCGCAGTTTGTTAAATCTTGAGATACGAAAACTGTACGGTTTGTTTTATGTACGGGTACAACAGGTTTTAATGAATTCATTTTATTCTTGAGGGATTTAACAAATTCATTTGTTGGAGGATCATCTGATGTATCGACGAAAAAATCTCCGGGTAAACGAAGAGCGGATCCGTAAACGAGTTCTGATGGCGAACACTTAATGGTTTCAATAAAACTAGTACGAAGACCTAACATGACAATTGGAAGAGCGTCATACCAATTTGAATTTTGATGACACATTAATGCTGTTTTGAGACATCTGTGCCATCTTTCGATCATACCGTTTGCAGATGAATGATATGGGGATGTGCGAATACGTTGATCTCCTAAAATATTTCCAAATTCTTTAAATAGCTGTGACTCGAATTGTCGGGCCTGATCTGTAGAAATTCTTAAAGGTACTCCAAATCGTGCAATCCATCCTTTGTAAAAAGCTTCGGCTACAGTTGTGGCTTTGCAATCTTCTAATGGGATAGCTTCAGTCCAACGGGTGAATCTATCAATACATGTTAATAGATATGTGAAACCTTTGCAGGATGGTAGAGGCCCCACAAGATCAATATTTATATGGCAGAAGCGTTCCATTGGTGTGGGATAGAAAAATATTTTACTATGTGTATGTCTGGAAACTTTTGAGCGTTGACAGACAACAAAATCTTTTATATTTTTGTTCATATTTGGCCAAACAAATCGTTTTCGAATTGCTTCATATGTTGCTGCATATCCAGTGTGAGAAATATCATGAAATGTATGAGAAACATTTTCGATGGTTTTTTGGAACAAATGGTCTAACGTTCTCGTTTGATGTATCACAAGTTGCCGCTAACTCTGGGATAGTCCAACGGGTTCCAGGGTCGGTGCACGAGCCAATAAATAAAACACTAATTGTTTTATTACGTTATAATTAGCCTTTATTATCTACTTTAAACTATTTATACAGTCATTACGTGTAGCCGTCGACGGCAGCGTAGGCGAGAGGTAAACCGGTACCTGGTATAACCACACACGCACCCTCTTACGTATCCACTCGCACTTCAAGAACGATGTGTACTCGCTTGGGAAACCAGCAGGCAATACCCACCCTTCTAGCCTGCTTATGTCGAAGTAAAGACCACTTAAGATGTGAGCGCACCTTCTTTAGTGGTTCTTACCCTGGGCTGATAGAAATCTAATGATTAAAGTTCTACTTAGAATGTGATCGCACCTTTCCAAGCAGCTCTTAGCTCATTTCGATTCTATCACCGACTGGCTCGCATCAGTTGATGTTCGCCCTTTTATACGGTTGTGCTGTGTACACAGTCATCTACACATACACACACATATTGCCCTGTCAACAATACAGCTGGTATTGTTACGGGTTGTATTTTTTGTGCAGTAGACTAGTACCCTTGACAACTAGGTGTGGCCGCGCCACCGTTAAATTCAAACTTATAATCTAAACAACGTAAATATAATTATAAGTGTAAACATAAATATTAGTTTAAATTCAGAATATAATAATAATAATAAAAATAAAAGTAAATTCACAAAAAATAAAAGTAAATTCAAAAACAAAAGATATACTTCATACAAAATACTAATCTAATACTACTTCATCATAAAACTGGTGGCAGCAAAACGAGGCATACCGACTTTGCTCGTTACAAGTGGTTTAGCGTCGTTGCAAATTTTAATTGTCTTGAAAACTAAAGATGTAGACTCTGGATTTAACAAAAATTGTTGTAGTTCGGGATCATTTTCTTGATCTTCGGCAAATTTGTTGTAGTCTATATTAGATGATGTAGAAATTTCCGTAATGCGGGAAAGTGTATCTGCTACTAAGTTATCCGATCCTTTAATGTGACGTATATCGGTTGAAAATTGAGCCAAAAAACCTAATTGACGATACTGTCGTGGACTTGCTTTATCGGCGTTTTGCTTAAAAGCGAACGTCAATGGTTTCTGGTCTGTAAATATAATAAATTTTCTTCCTTCAAGCATATGACCGTGTATATTGCCAAGAGCTCTCTGTCGTAAGTACTATATTTTTTCTGTGTCTCATTTAGTTTTCTTGAAAAAAAAAAAAACGATAATGGTTTCCAACCATCTTGAGTTTTTTGTTGTAACACACCTCCAATAGCGACATCTGATGCGTCGACCATAACGCATATCGGTAAGTTTTCACAAGGATGGGCTAGAAGTGTAACACTAGATAAATCTGTTTTACATTTTTCCAATGCGGAGATTGCTTCTTGTGTCCACGTTGTTTGGGTGTTATCGTTCTTTTTATTTCCTTTCTGATAAGCTAGAAGTGGTAATTGAGTAGTTGCAGCATTTGGAATAAATCGACTGTAGAAATTAATCATTGCAACGAAACGACGTAGTTCTTTAACGGTTTTAGGCATAGCGAACTTGACAAGAGCGGAAACCTTTTCAGGAAGTGGTTTAATACCATTTTTCACAACACGATGACCAAGGAAATTGACAGCATACTGGCCAAAAACGCATTTGTCAACGTTAATTACAACTCCATATTCTTGAAGACGTTGGAATACTTGATTGAGATGATGAAAATGCATTTCTTCGTTTTCGGAAGCTATCAAAATATCGTCGATGTAAGGAAAACAAAAATTAAGTCCTCGGAGCACTTCGTGAATAAATCTAAGTTTTGTCCAGCGTTGCATAGACCAAAAGTCATATAATTGAACTCAAAAAGGCCAAATGGGGTTGCTATTGCTGTTTTTGGGACATCGTTTTCAGCCATTGGTATTTGATTATATGCTCTTACCAGGTCAAGAGTCGAAAAAATGCGTTTACCATGAAGACTATGAGTAAAATCATGAATGTGTGGTATAGGGTACTTGTCAGGGATTGTTTGAGCATTTAGACGACGATAATCCCTACAAGGGTTCCACTGACCATTTTTCTTGGGTACTAAATGCAATGGACTTGACCAGCAACTCTTTGACGGTTCGCAAAGACCTTGAATTCTCGTTTTGCAATTTCAAGTTTGTCTGGAGGGAGCCGTCGTGGTTTTGCTGTAACTGGACGACCATTTGTCTCAATAACGTGTTGAATATTATGCATTTTTTTTAACAGCAGTTGAAGGATTAGTTATTGTAGGGTATTTTAATAGTAGAGCATGGTACGCATTAATGTTAAGGACTGTTTTAATTTCGTGGTAATTAGAAATATTACCAATTTTTCCTTTTGCAGATAAACCGGTTGTTGAATCGATAAAACATTTTTTATGTAAAACAATAAGACCAAAATTCCTTAAAAAATCAGCTCCAACTATCGGATGAGCAACCACAAACTTCCACTGAAAATTCCTTCGAAGACCAAAAGGATGGGGATAATATTACTTCTCCGTATGTGTTGATAGGAGAGTTGTTTGTGGCAAAAAGTTTGTATTTTTGACATTTTTCTTTTGATGGATTTCCCACTGGCAAGACGGATATATCGGCGCCTGTGTCCACGAGAAAATATTTACCCTCAATTTTATCGTACATAAAAAGGCGATTGGTTGCATTCCCCCGGTCACTATTTAGTGACCGGGTTTTTAGTTTTTCGACTGATTATCAACAAAAGAACACGGAGGACGACACTTACGAGCTCTGCTTTTAAATCTTCGATGATAATAGCAAATTCTATCAGAAGATGAGTTTCGGCTGGAACTGCTATGTGATTCTCTCGATCTGTTTCTTCTAGATATTTTGAGATTACGTAGAGCAGTGTTGATGCTTTGAATCTGTGCTTTAATTTCGGAAAGTTCAGTAGTAGAAGTAATTTCAGAAATGCTTGTGTTTCGTGAAATTTGTATATCACCAATTTTGTTAGCCATTTTTACAAGATTATCTAGAGTTTCGGAAGATGTTGCTAAAATAGCTTGAGTTTGGGATGGTAATCTTTGTAACCACATGGTTCGCAAAAAATCTTCGGTGACACTACCATTTGCTAGACTTTTCAACTCTCGTAACAGGGCACTTGGCTTTTTATCTCCAATTTCCACAGTTGTCAACAGAGTCTTGATGTGTTTTTCCTTGGAAACAGAGAAATGGTCAATAAGTCGTACTTGACTAAGTACTTCAGCATCCAAATCAGCCAAGATGATAAAATATTTCGTCCTCTCATTGGTAACGTGGTGTAATGTAAATTGAGCTTCAATTTGTGCAAACCACAGGAGCGGATTTTCTTTCCAGAATCGAGGAATTTTCATTACAAAAGTTGAATTTGGGGTGGGTGTATCACCTGCTGCAAGATTCGGAACATCGGCTGATGTTGAGCTTTGTTCAGTTGTAGAACGTGTTGCTGGCATCTTGTGTACATGAAAATCAAATCACGTCGGGGTCACCAATTGAAACAGATGTAAATTATTATGTGATTTTAAATAAGAGACAACTTTTTAGTTTTGTATTCTTATCAATAATAATTTGTCTTGTTTCTTTTATTTAATTTTTATGATTTCAAAATCGAAAGCATTATAATTCATAATTATTTTTAAGTCTAAAGTATTTTTAATATAAAGTATTTCTTAAGTATAAATTATGTTCATATATTGCCTACAGCCCCTTTGAACGCCACCTCGTCAGACCTTCCTTTTGCATTGAAGATTTCGTCGAGCAGTTTGTCTTCTGTCACCTTCCATCTCTCGACACTGATCCTACCATCAGGATCAGTCCGATCAATGATAGCCACCAGAATACCGTCCTTGCTCGACGACTCCTTCGACGTAGAGGGCCGTTTATCTCTAGAGCCAGTCCTCCTCGTATTCTCCTTACGGACAATCTTAGAAGAAGCTGTAGATTGAACAGTCCTCTTTGCCGCAGGGTATTTCTGGTCGTCTTCAGACCTGACTCTCTTACTGCCTCCTATTTTGGGGGGTTTTAAAAGAGTGTTGCTGGCGATTACCCGATGTCCCTGCTCATGTGGACTGGGTTGTCCTGACATCTCCGCTCTTGGTACCTTTTTGAGGTTCATTGCCGGAAATAATCAGGACACTACCAGTACTCATCGCACAGCTGGTTGTGGGTAGATCATCCTCCTTCCTAGCTCCCTTAATTGTGACCAATCTATCACTATTAAGAGGGCCAGTTGAGGATCTATTACCCTCCTTCATTTCTTCTACTATTTATGGGTATACAACAGTAGGATCTGCTAAGGGTGCATTGTCCTTACTGACATCTATGGATTGCCTTGTCGACCCAACTACATACCCTGCGGGATAGGGAAGCCCTAGGATGGCACCGATAGAGCCGTGGATCCGTTCGAATCTAGCAACGTTCCTTCGATGCTTCCTAAGCAAGTGTCTATCCCGCCCATCGAGTGTTGAAGAGTCTCTATTAGCTATCCTTTCCAGAAAAGCTAAGGAGATCCTTACACCACTCTTGGCCCTTCCTAAAGTTGTTCGGCTTACTGACGGCATCCTGCCGAACTATGGGTTTCACTGAACTCACCTCCCCACTCTCCGACCCGAGGAGACTTCAGAGGGTGTAGGTCTACTTCCCTGACTCTGATTATTAACCGAAGTTGGGTTTACCTCTTGTTCATTTTCAGAATCTATGTTCAGCCGACCAAGTCCCTCTGAGGTTCCCGTACGTGCCGGGGAGCCGAGAGATGGGCACATTTCCGCCAGATTCTCCAATAGCTGACGTTCCTGTAAGAAAATGTCCTCAGAAATACTCAGCAGATCCGAGTCCGAATCTGACTCTGAATCCATTGGGTAGACAGTGACATTCCCCACTTCATCCTTTTTCATATTTTTTATTTTTAAAATCCAATGTTCCCACGAGTATGCACGTAAAATAGAGACCATCTCGTGCAGTGACGGCGTGCACGGACTAGGCTATACATACAACTAACCTTTGCCATCAGCGCCAGAGGGAAGCTGTTCACGACTAATTTCTTTAGTCACTAACTAGCCATACAGGTCTTCGGCACTGCTGTCTTCACCTTGGCCTTAAAAGTGGGGAAATAGAAAGAAGTTGAGAGAGAGGGAAAGAGAGAAAAGACAGTTTTGGTCCGCGGGTTGTATCATAAGATAGAGAAAATTAGTAATTAGTGCAAATTTTATTAGTATTGTTTGAAAGCCAATTTTACGACCAACATAATTTATGTTAAATATTTTGAAATTTTGTCTAATTTTCACCATTTTTAATTGATTTAATTACCAATTCTTACCATAATTTACAGAGTTTGTCTGATGTTCATAATAATCTTGACTGTAACTTAACAAACAGAGCTAAAAAAAAACAAAAATCAAATAGGGCTTTTAGAGGAGATACCAGCAAAAAAAATTTGTTGGCGGTCACGCCTATTTTCGAGGGGGCGGGCCCTTAAAGTTGAAAATATATAGGCCTATATCTCGGGAACTACTGGGTGTCTGATAATTTGTAATACATTAAATAAAAGGTATTAAAAAACCTGGCAAAATTTCAGTTTATGGGGGACACCCCTGGGAAAAAAAAAAAATGCCACGCCCCCTTAAATGACCCCAGGAGTGCGAAAATCATAATGAATAAGGGGGCTCACGCCCCCTATGGGCGTGGCAGTCGAAAAACGACCCGGCGCACCTACGTAGACAATATGGGTATCAAATGAAAGCTAATGTCTTCACGATTCCAAAAATAGCTTTTTGTAGCCGATATGGCCATTTTGGCAAAATTTGGGGTGGGGGAAATTGCTATGGTCTTGTGGGCAGTGCATAGTACCTTCAGAAGGAAGCATACCAAATTGCATAAGTTTTTTCAATAAAATCGGCGGCTTATCGTCCAATTCACGACCCCAGTCGTGAATGTCAAAGGCAGTAACGCAATCCATATTTAGTGATGTTCTCGTGTCAAGAGTCAAATCATAAATGAGGATAAGTACAAAATTAAGAAACGAGGAAAACTCTTGAAAGCTTCTGATTGATTAATGAAAATTTGTTATACTGGCTTCGCTTAGTAAAGTTTTTCTGCGTGACCGGCCTACGGCCGGGCTTAGGGGTTTTTAACTCCAGTATGTCTTAATTCTAGACGGCGGGGATCTCGAGTGCTCGGCCTCTGGCCGAGCTAAAAAGAAATAAACAAAAAAAGTCCTTCCCCCATTTTATAAAAATTAACATATCTTCCTCAAATTCTGGACGATCTGGCAACTACGGGTATTTTTGGAATCGTGAAGACATTTCCTTTCATTTGATACCAATATTGCCTAAGTAGGTGGCATGGGTCGTTTTTCACCCCCGCCCCTATTTAACAAAAATGGCCGTATCGGCTGCAAAAACCGCCCGATCTGGCAACTATGGCTATTTTTGGAATCGTGAAGACATTAGCTTTCATTTGATACCCATATTGTCTACGTAGGTGGGCCGGGTCGTTTTTCGACTGCCACGCCCATAGGGGGCGTGAGCCCCCTTTTTCATTATGATTTTCGTACTCCTGGGAACATTCTGAAGGGGATGGCATATTTAGATTTTTTCTCTAGGGGTGTCCCCCATAAACTGAAATTCAGCCAAAAACCTTTCCAACGATATATATCATGATTATAAAATATGGACCGAATATGGGTTAAATCCGAAAAGAATATTTTTTGACCCGAATTTATTTGTTTTTTGGAAATGGTTCTATATGGCAGGTATGACAAATTATGGGCCGATCTTCTTAAATTTTGGAACAGTTATTTTCATGCATATGAGGATATTTCACGTAGAATTTCAACATAATAACGGTATATTTAAGATATATATTAGTATTAACGTGGATTTCGGTAGTGGACCTTATGTGGGGGATATAGTCAACTATGGACCGATATTCTCAAAATCCAGCAGCTTGATTTAGGCATGTATGTAAATGATCCGTGTAAAATTTTGGATTGGTACCCTTATTTATAAGAGATTTATGAGTATTAAAGTGATTTTCGGAAGAGGGCTTTATATGGGGCATACGGTTAAAAATAGATCGAAATTAACAAAATTGTGTGGAATGATTTTTGTATATATATAAATGATCTGTACAAAGTTTTGAGTCGGTAACGATATTTATACAATATATATAGGAAAAAATGTCTTTTTCAGATGTGGTCCTTGTATGGGAGCTATGACCAGTAGTGGGCCGACCACCATAACATTTAGTACAATAATTTATTTGCCTATAAAGAGTATTTATGTCAAATTTTAGCCGTTTAACATTATTTATATCTGTTTTATATGTATTTAAGTGAATTTTGTAAGTGGACTTTATATGGGGTCTATGGTCAAATATGGACCGAACTAAAAACAAATTTCGGTTTGTGATTTCTTTTTGTAAAAAACTTATTTTTGCTGAGTTTTGTCTTGATATTCCAATTTTATAGGCATTTATTTATCATTAAGCGATATTTCGGGAATATATACATTTGTATGGGGGCTATGAGAAATCATGGACCGATTCTTACTATTTTCTGCACACTTTCTTCTTTTATAGTACAAACAACGTATACAAAATTTCATGGTATTATCTGCAATATATTTCAAAATATTGCAATAAAATGGACGAAAAATATCAAATTTTTATGGAGGTGGTCTCACATATTGGTTCCTAACTCTGGTTGACCTAAACCGATTTTGCTGATTTTAAATAGCAAACTTCTCGAAAGCACTTCTAACAGAATTATTGAAGGTTTGGATCCCGAATATATCTGGGGATTTCAAAAAACTGATTTAAACACTCAGACAGACAGACAGACGGACATGGCTAATCGACTCCGCTATATATAAGGATCCAGAATATATATACTTTATACGGTCGGAAAATTATATTGTGGAAATTACACACGGAATGACAAATTTATACATATATACCCTTCTCATGTAGGTGAAGGGTATAAAAACAGTTATCACCATTGTAAATGAAATTAGTATTTTATATGTATAAGTGTTGATCGACCTTTTTTGTTTGCTATTAATAGTTTATATAGTTTCCTATATGCAGGCTTTCAAGGTCATTAATTTAATGTAAATAAAAGATTATTTATTTCATTTTCAATTAAATCCGACGTTTCGTTGGTATTCTTTCCAACTTCTTCAGGGATTTGAGTTTTTTATTAAAATCTGGTAACATTATCAAAATACAAAAGAAACATTTAGTCAATAATAACAATAATTACAAGATTAATTTTTGACAAATTAACTTACAATAATCTTTTTGGTCAGTCTTTACATCAATTTATGATTAATATCACAGTAGTTTTTTGTATATGTGGACAACACAATACAAAACTTAAAATATTTAAAAAATGAATGTAAATTAAAATATATATATATCACAGAAAATTTGTCGTTTTTTCTTGGTCACAGTTGTTATTAGTACTAAAGTATTGCAATGGTGTAGTTTGCATTTGTATTGTCTTTGTCTTCTTTTGTGTTTATTGCAATTGTCGATTTTTGTTGTATTCTCAAGCTCTCCAACGTGTATCTCTTATTTTCCCTTTTCTCTTTATCTAAAATTTTCACTTTTTCAAAGTTTGGTTTGTGTCCGTTTTCAATGCAGTGTTGTGCAAGTGCAGTTGATTGTTTTCCTCTTTTTATGTCAGCTTTATGTTCGTCTAATCTCACGCCTAAATTTCTCTTCGTTGTACCAATGTAGATTTTTCCACACTCCTCATTATCATCGCCATCACATTCAATTTGGTAAACAACATCACTTTGATCCCTACACTCAATCCTTGTTTTTGTTTGTGTAAATAAATTATGTATTGTATTGTTTGATTTATGTGCGAATATTATTTGTTCGTCGTTTATTATCTCTCTTAGTTTTTTGTTCTCAGTTAGTGTTGGAATAAACGGCAGGCTATAGTATTTGGTGTTGCCAGATGTGTCCTTTTTGTTTCCTTCCCCTGAAGAAATATTATTTTTAACTTTGGTCATTAATGAATTAATCAACCCATTTGGAAAATTGTTCTTCATTAAGATATCCTTTATTCTTGTCATATTCTTATATTTAAATTTTACGTCGCTTATTTTTATAACTTTGTCAATTAGATTCATTGCCGTATTTATCTTCTGTTTCATGGGTTGTGTTGAGTGAAAATTCATCAAGCGTCCAGAAGCAATTGGTTTCATATACCAATCTGTTATTATTTTGTTATTTTGTCGGAATATCTTCATATCTAGATATGGTATAGCATTGTTCCTCTCCCTCTCTAGAGTAAATTTCAATTTGTTATGATATGCGTTAAATGTTTTCAGTATTATGTCTTCGTCTTTAAATTTTATTATGGCAAACAAATCATCTACATATTTTGTGATCAGTCTTATTCGTATGTTGTTCATTTCCAGTTCCTCGATGCATTGTTCCATTAGGTGGTCCAATATAATGTCGGCTACAGTCGGTGACAATGGGTTGCCCATTGGCATCCCGTATGTCTGTTGGTATAATTTGCCATCATGCATAAAATAATAATAATAATTATTTTAAAATATGGCAAATTATACCAACAGACATAATAATAATAATTATTTTAAAATATGGCAAATTATACCAACAGACATACGGGATGCCAATGGGCAACCCATTGTCACCGACTGTAGCCGACATTATATTGGACCACCTAATGGAACAATGCATCGAGAAACTGGAAATGAACAACATACGAATAAGACTGATCACAAAATATGTAAATGATTTGTTTGCCATAATAAAATTTAAAGACGAAGACATAATATTGAAAACATTTAACGCATATCATAACAAATTGAAATTTACTCTAGAGAGGGAGAGGAACAATGCTATACCATATCTAGATATGAAGATATTCCGACAAAATAACAAAATAATAACAGATTGGTATATGAAACCAATTGCTTCTGGACGCTTGATGAATTTTCACTCAACACAACCCATGAAACAGAAGATAAATACGGCAATGAATCTAATTGACAAAGTTATAAAAATAAGCGACGTAAAATTTAAATATAAGAATATGACAAGAATAAAGGATATATTAATGAAGAACAATTTTCCAAATGGGTTGATTAATTCATTAATGACCAAAGTTAAAAATAATAATTCTTCAGGGGAAAGAAACAAAAAAGACACATCTGGCAACACCAAATACTATAGCCTGCCGTTTATTCCAAGACTAACTGAGAACAAAAAACTAAGAGAGATAATAAACGACGAACAAATAATATTCGCACATAAATCAAACAATACAATACATAATTTATTTACACAAACAAAAACAAAGATTGAGTGTAGGGATCAAAGTGATGTTGTTTACCAAATTGAATGTGATGGCGATGATAATGAGGAGTGTGGAAAAATCTACATTGGTACAACGAAGAGAAATTTAGGCGTGAGATTAGACGAACATAAAGCTGACATAAAGAGAGGAAAACAATCGACTGCACTTGCACAACACTGCATTGAAAACGGACACAAACCAAACTTTGAAAAAGTGAAAATTTTAGATAAAGAGAAAAGGGAAAATAAGAGATACACGTTGGAGAGCTTGAGAATACAACAAAAATCGACAATTGCAATAAACACAAAAGAAGACAAAGACAATACAAATGCAAACTACACCATTGCAATCCTTTAGTACTAATAACAACTGTGACCAAGAAAAAACGACAAATTTTCTGTGATATATATATTTTAATTTACATTCATTTTTTAAATATTTTAAGTTTTGTATTGTGTTGTCCACATATACAAAAAACTACTGTGATATTAATCATAAATTGATGTAAAGACTGACAAAAAAGATTATTGTAAGTTAATTTGTCAAAAATTAATCTTGTAATTATTGTTATTATTGACTAAATGTTTCTTTTGTATTTTGATAATGTTACCAGATTTTAATAAAAAACTCAAATCCCTGAAGAAGTTGGAAAGAATACCAACGAAACGTCGGATTTAATTGAAAATGAAATGAAATTAGTATTTTTTTAAAGGTACTTATGCTTGGTTTTCACTATGTCAGTTTTGTTGTCAAATTGTCCAAATTGTTGGTAATTTCATAACAATTTCGACAATTTGACAACAAAACTGACATAGTGAAAACCAAGCATTATGGTGTTTTCTTTTCTGAAATAAAATGTTACACCTTTAGTATGTACATTTTTATAATGTTTACCCCACATTTTAAAGATGTCGCATTTTTAATGGTCAGAATAGAACATAAAATCACAACAGTGTAACACATTTTTTCATGTACAGCTTTTTTGTTTTTTTTTTGTTAGAAAAGAAGAAGCAGATAGCTCCCTGGTAAGATCGCTTGAAATAAGACAATGAATATCTCTCAAAAAGACCAATGGCACCTTCCCGACTAATTATAAGAAGTAGAAGATATTGTCCTATAAAATTTTACATACATCAACTTCAGAGTATTCATTTATTATGTTCTCTACAAAGCCTATCACTCGCGGTTGTGGATTTCTTTCTATAATCATATCAAATATTTCATCATCATCAGATGATGAAGATGAATCCAACAAGTCATCCAAAATTTTTTCCGCACATAAAAAAGTAGTAATATTTTCCATTTTGTATATATTTTTTGTTTCTTAACACAAATACACATTTATAAACAAAACAAATGTCAGCTGTTTTATCGTGCGATTCTCCCCCTCTAAAAATACAGAGTGTGAAAGGTGCACCATTTTTTAAATTTATAGTGTGACATTTATAGAAAAGAACACACTACACTTTAGCAGTGTTGACATTTTTTCAGAAAAGAACACAAAAAAATTAAAAAAGGTGCGAAATGGGAAAAACGTGTAACATTTTTGCCAGAAAAGAAAACGCCATTAGTTAACTCATTCGCATAAGAACGACCATGCTGATATAACATCTTTTCTCGTCACTAGGGGTCGCTAAAGACAAGTATTTTTCAATATAAATAAAACTAAAAAAAAAGTTTCAGGTTTACAAAAATAGTTGTCAAAAATTTATTTTTTGAGATATCAATAACTTTTTTATTTTGTTTAATTACTCAAAACATTTCCAATAAGCAAAAAATATTATTGAGGTTAAATCTTTCGATTATATGTACTTTGTAAAACTTTGAAATAGTAGTTTAATTTGTGTTGTTAGCTTAAAAATCAAAAAGTTTGGTGGAGTTCTAAAAAAAATAGTATTAACGGATTGTTGTAATATTTTTTTATTTTGAAGCTTCTCGCCTGTGTTCTATATTCCACTACAAAATGAAAGTGAAAAACTTTTTAATTTTACATTTACAAAATCACTGTGTTCTTAAAAAGTAATGAAACTTTATTTTCATGACGATTTCATTTTTATTTTGTTTCAAATAACTATTTAAAGAAATATGAGAAAAAACAAAAATTGTCATGCTAAAGTGAATGGTTAACATTTTACTTGAAATTAGTGACACAAATTATCAATGTACCTGACTACCCGATATTCTCAAAATACTCACACAATGTTTATATATGTCTTTAACATTTCATTTTTCAATGTACAAAATATGAACACTACACTACCTGTTTTTTACATTGTATATGTCAAATTTTACATAACGGAATGAAAACAGTTGGTGACCTCATAAACTTTACTTGTGTAAAATACATGTGGAAATACATATGTAATTTTTTCGATTAGCACACGCTCTATTTTCTTATGTTCAAACACATGTTTTCAAATGTATATGCCAGGCGAAAAGATTTGTCGACGGTTAAATATCTGCGCTATCATTAGCCGGCCGTATGAAGAATTTACATAAGTGATAAATTAAATATTTTTTTATCTCATTTTGTTAATTTAATAACAATGATATAAATTATTTAAAAATATTTGATACAAGCTCCACATATTGTATATTAAAAGACGAAAAACCTTAAATCAATATTTTTGTCGACGGCATTTTAGTGACGCCACCAAAAATTTTTGCAGCGGCTTTAACGCATTTTTCAATCATGGTGATGTCACGTGTAATTGTACATACAAGTTGGTGACCAAAAATTAAAACCCTTATGTAAAATAACCAATTTTGACAGACATAAAGAAAAACATGTGGGTTGTAAACTTAAAAATACATAAGCAAAAACACGTAGTGTATAGCCACCTTAAGAAGTTTTCAAATTAAGTGGGAATACATACAAAAAGTGTTAAAGAATAATTTTTGTAAACCGAATACTCGACGCTACAACTACTCATTGTCGATAAAGACAACTTTTTATGTCACTAAAAAATTAAAAAAACAAAACAAACAAACTAAATAAAAAATACATTTTATATTAAAAAATTAAAATGAGTGGTGTGTTTATAATATTCGTCTTTATTGAAAAGGAAAAAATTAAAGCGGAAAGAATAAGTAGAAAGAGACTTCGGGACTGTTCAAATCCATTGGAATTGCCGGTACAATCGTAAGTAAATACATATTTTGCCAGAAACGTTTTTAACCAATCTGTGATCTATCTAAAAGTGATTAATACATATTTTAGATTTATAGCGTATTACAGACTTAATAAAGATGCATTTAAAATGGTTTTAGAAGAAATATCCCACATCGCCAACGAGACCAGCATTCCAACAATTTTGAAGTTGGCCACTGCACTTCGTTACTTCGGCCAAGGTAATGCCCAACAAATGATTGGGAAGGACGCGAATTTGGCTTTAGGACGAAGTAAAGTTTCCAAAGACATAATCTCATTAATATCTACCATGGTAGATACATAGGAACTTTTATGAACACATGGAACCTTTTTTAATTTTTATAAAAAAAAATAGTTTAGGGCAACAAAAGAAAATATTATCTATGACCGTAAGCTGCCTTTTTTTTGAAGTTGTACACTGATAACAATTTTGACACTTGGTTTGCGTGAGGCAGTGTTGAGCTCTTTTGTTTGGAGTCCCTATAACACATATAGCAACCTCCCTTTTGCTTGATTCGTCCTTTTGAATCTCTCTCTGGCTCGTCGTTGGCCTCAAAATCATCACCACAGTCGAGTGCAGAGATCGATTAACCTTCAATGTGAAATAAATATTACTTTGAGCAAAAAATTGTCAAAAGTGTTCATACCTAAAACGCATTCAATTGCTGCCTTGATAAAGATTTTGCTGATGACCAGGGGCCAATGTGTCGCTCTTTTTGTCGAGTATTCCGTCACCATTTTTTCCATTGTGTCCACACCGCCTTTTGTCGCATTGTAATATAAAATAATTTCAGGTTTCTTTTTTTATGTCAGACACAACCCAATCACGATGCATCGATGAAAGCAACACAACTGCTTTGCCTTTTGCTGGGACGTAAGACGTCATCGTTGCGCGTGGTCCAAACCCGAATTCTCTGGACAAAACTTCTCTATTTTGGGAGACTTTGAACTCTTCGGGCATGTACCGCTTATTTTTCTTTAAGGTTCCGACAATAGACATATTCCATTTCAAGAGTTCTTCTAGCAACGGTAGCGAAGTGAAAAAATTATCTACCGTAACATTCCGGCGAGAGTTTTTGTAAGGAGCCTTCAGATCTTTCACTACCCGCTCACCTTGGTTCACGTCTCTGGAATTGCCAAATTTTTATTCCATATTTTGCCGGTTTTGATGGTATGTTTTGCGCAAACTTGGTGCGACCTCGATATCGTCTATACGTCTGGTTACTTTTTTTAGCCACTTCTATTAACACATTTTTAATATAAAATATAATATAAAACATTTTCTTGCTCAAGCATAAAAAGCGCCATATAATTCTAAGAAAATGCTTTGTATCTACCCGGGTAGATACTATGACCCCGTGCACAAAAAAATCTTCATAAAAAAACATTTAAAACTTATGACCTCGAGCTTGAGTATTTATTAATTTGAGATTCAAAAAATTATATATTAAAAATCATTTTTTTTACCAAAAAGTTTTATTTTTCACGCGTCTATTTGCTTTCGGTTTTTTGTGGTGAAAATGATTAGTAGAACACATCAATTCCTCTTGAAACAAACTGGAAATGAAATTTTAATTTTTATTTCACTTTTACGAATTCAAGAACACAAACTGAATGGAATTTTCACTTTCATTTCATTTTACGAATATAGAACACAGGCGTTTGCTTTTAGAATCTTTAACCAGAACTTGCCCATTTTACCTACAACAATTTTTTTTATTTTTTTTTAGAAATGTCTAAAATCATGGTTTGGTAATTTTAAATTAAATGGTTTGCGGAAAAGGCCCTAACTTTTGTGTTTTTTCATTAATTTGTTAGTTTTTTTTTGCAAAAATACTTAAAAATAGATAAGCATTCTTCAAAAATTAAAAAAAACTTTAGCTAAAAACACTTTTTTGTTTACAAGTCGAGAATTACATAAATTTTTTGTTGAAATTACAAAAATTTCTTAAATTTAAAAAAAAAAAATTAAAAAGATATTGTTAATTGATTTTTTTTTATTTTTTTAAGTGCCTAGACTTTTACCTATTAGGGGAAAAAAACAGAATTTACCCATTTTGATGACAACTATAAAAAAAATAAATAAATGTTAACGCCTATATAATGCACTTTTATACCCTATATGTTGTGCAAGAAGTTTTATCCGCTGTTTGTTTTTTTATATATTTATGAGTAATTTGATTAGTAAAAACTATATTTTTTATATTTTAAATATAAATAATATGTATATGTTAATATATACATATGTAAAATTTTTTTTGAATGTCTAACTCCACGTTCTGGTAATTACCATCATAGGTTTATTGAAAATTTTGGGATTTGTGTAGTATATAAAAGTCAAAAACTTAATTTTCTTAATGATTTGAATAGACAAAATTAAATTAAAAACAAAATAAAAAAACTCTTGAAGTAATAATTAATGGTTAATTAATGTTTTTTTAATTATATTACTAACAGAAAAGTGATAAATTGGCAGCAGGCTAAAAAAAGTTAATAAATTACAACAACAGTTAAATTACAAAACAAAAATCTTGATGTACAACAATAATTTTTTTAATTATTTCTTTAAATTTCTATTACTTTCATCGTCATTCCTTACATTCTTAAACCAATCATTACCGTTTTTTGTTAGAATAATAAAAGTGAAAAAATAAAGTCAATTTAAATTTGACAATTGTTTAAGTGCAGCGTTTAACAATATTTAATTTAAATTGAGCGAAAATCGTTTAAATTAATTCTTTATTAAAAAATTATAATTTGGTTGAGTGCTGGTTATCAGCACCTCCAAATAACAAAATATCTGTATTCAAAATATTTGTAGAACGCAATATTGCGAAACGAAATTTAAAAAAAATTATACATACATACATCAAAAAGTTTATATAGGCGATTTTTTGAAAAGAGTGCTATATCCGCAGAAATTAATGGAATAAATAAAGATTTAATTGAAAATTTCCATATAATATTAAGGGTGCTGCTGTCTTGTGGGATACCAATAAATAATGAAAAATTCCAAGAACTTTTAATAACTACAAGAAACATATATACATATGTATATCCCACTATAGTTGGTTTTATATGCCCAAAGTTCTTATACACGGATGTGACATTCTTAAGTTTTTTGATATTCCTTAACTTTTTTTATATAAAACAATATTCTTTTATAATTTTTTTAAGGATGTTTGTCTGAGGAAGCTATTGAAGCTAACCACAAAAACGTTAGAAAGGTCCGATTATTACATACACGACAATCATCCAGAGAAAGTACAAACAAGGATTTAATGACCCATTTGTTGTAAACTTCAGATCCTGTGTTGTCGTCAACAGAAAGCTAAAAAAAACAAATAAAACTAATGACGAAGAATTAGAAAAATATCTTGTAAAGGAAAGTGTAAATGTTGAAATACATACATACTAGTTCTTCTTCTAGTGCATCGTATTCTTCGGAAGAATCCAGTGACGATCAATAGAATGTTTTTTCTTTTTGTTATAAAGCTGTTCCGTAAACATATTAATAAATATTTATGTATTTTATATTACAAAAAGTATTTTTTTATAAAAACTTTTTCCATAATGCTTTTATTATTTTTTTGGTAGTAGTTAATTTAAAATTCAGGATATATGTGTGTCCTTGTGCTGTTTCTGTAAAAATTGTATACATTTTTTATTATTTTGACGTATACACTGTTTTTGTTTAATATTCGGTTTAATTTAAAAGTAAAAACAGTTCTTTATTAATGATTAATTCTTAAGTACAAAATAAATCGTTATTATTCAAGAAGGTATAAAAAAGGAATGACAAAATGAAAAAGAACAGAATATAAGTAGCGTCGTTCACATTGTTATTAAAAGAGTTGCCATATTGGCCATAAATGCCCAACACTCCTCCTCAATGTGAATGGTGCTTTACAAAACAGAAAAACAAAAAATAAATTTGTCATGCCAATTTCATGAGTAGAACAAAATCCAAGTGCTTATTCTTCGAAAGATTTTTAGTCAGTATATCTGCTATCATATGTTGAGTTGAACAATAAAACCGCGTCGGACATTGCTATGTATTCCGCTTCTGTTGAGCTCAGAGCAACACACGATTGTTTCCGGGACTCCCATGAAACTGGACAATCGTTCACGTAGAATATAAAACCAGTGTACGATTTTCGGTCTAAAGCATTGCCACCCCAATCTGTGTCAACAAAACCAGTCATCCTGGTAAACGATTTTCTTCTCAATAGTACCACGAGCATATGCTCGACATGCGGGCTAGAGTTTCTCTGTGCCAGCTTGGCAACAGAATGAAGGATATCAGGTCTACTCATTAAAGCAAGGTACAAAGGGCGCCTATTGCAGACTGATAATCCTGCTGATTAATTTCTTTACATTCTTCCTTATCACATGTTACCTAGTAGTTGGCTTCTAGTGGCGTTGACACAGGCTTGCAATTTTCCATCCCGTATTCCTTAAGTAATTCACGAATGTATTGGGACTGTGATATAGTTATCGCGCCAACGTCCCCTTCACGTTCTACTTCTATACCAAGATAGTAGTGTAGCTTGCCCTTGTCAGTAACTGGGAACCTTTGTGCTAATAATTTTTTCACTTCAGAAACTATCGCTACGTTCTTGCAACCGATGAGTATGTCATCTACGTACACAGCCAGTATCACAAATTCGCCTTTAAATGACATCATATATAAGCAGGGCTCATTTTCACTTTGGTGAAACCCCATTTCCTGAAGTACACAGCTGAGCCTATCAAACCTCTCTTTGCCTGATTGTTTCAAGCCATATATTGCTTTACGGAGTTTAAGAACTTTGTTCGGATGTTCTGAGTCAACAAACAATTCAGGTTGTCGCATGTATATCTCTTGTTGCACCTCACTGTTTAAGTACGCTGAACTTACATCAATTTGATGCAAATGCATTTTGCAATAAACTGCCAAAGCTAACACCATACGAATTGTAGAATACCTGACTACAGGGTAAAACGTTTCACCGTAGTCTATGCCAAATTTTTGATTACAGCCTTTTGCCACAAGTCGGGCTTAAAATCGCTCAATCTGGCCAAGTTCGTTCTTCTTTAAAGAAAATACCCACTTTGAATTAATCACCCTGGCATAATTCGGCAAGTCTACTAAAGTCCAAGTTTCATTGTTCTGCAACGATGTCATCTCCGATTGCATGGCATTCCGCCAATTGGTACTGTTTGCACTGTGTAGAGCCTCCTCTACTGTGGTTGGAATACTTTCATCGACAATATTGTACAATTCTAAACGTTTTCTTGGTCTGCCTGGTTTGCCAGTTCTAATCACTTTTGGCCTACCCCTTTTATTAGTGCCAACATACTCCTCCTGAATAGAACTTTCTTCGTTCGATTCAGCTTCATCAGCAAAATCAGAGTCGTTAGAAATTATTTCTTTATCATGATCACCGTCATTAGGCACAGGTTCTCCATTAGACTGAATTTCATTGTTCACCTTTGGTACATTTTGTTCTGACACATCAATTATGAAATAATCATCACCTGTTTTTTTGTTTCCTCACGAGTTTTTGGTTTCACGAAGCAACTCTCGTCAAAAAGGACATCACGTCGCTCTATTATGTTTTTAGTATCTTCATCATATAAGCGGTAAGCCTTAGCCACCTGGGAGTAACCAACCATGACAAAATTATCACCCTTAGCCTCAAATTTACCACTACCTCCGGCTTTGTTTAGTGCTACAGCATGAGATCCAAAAACTTTTAAATGTTTCACATTTGGCTTACGATCGAACCAGACTTCATATGGTGTTTTATCACCCAATATTCTAGTAGGGCATCTATTGCGTAGGTATGCCGCCGTGTTAATCGCCTCAGCCCATAAGTCTTGCTTAATATTCGCGTGCACCATCATCGAACGTGCCATTTCTATTAAGGTACGATTAGCGCGTTCAGCAACGCCATTTTGTTGGGGAGTATATGGAACTGTCAGCTGACGTGTAATGCCTTCAAGTTCCAAAAAAGTGTCAAACTGTCTATTTATAAATTCACGTCCGTTGTCACTTCTAATCGTCTTAATTTTGTGGCCAGTTTGCCCCTCCACCATTTGTTTAAACACCTTAAATTTGTCGAAAACTTCACCTTTGGCCTTAAGAAAATAAACAAATATTCTCCTGGAATAGTCGTCAATAAATGTGACGAAATACTTTGAGCCACCTAAAGAGCTGACATTAAAGGGGCCACACACTTCGCTATGTATGAGTTCCAACATGTTCTTCGATCGCGTACTAGATTCCTTCGGAAATGTACCAACATGGATTTTACTTACCATGCATGTCTTGCAATGTGTTAATTCATCACCCTTTAATTGCATGCCAGCCACCATTGAATTATTTGACAAAAACTGCAAAGACTTGAAGTTAACATGGCCGAACCTATCATGCCAAACCTAAATTGACGAGGTTGCCGCTAAAAGTTGGTTTTCTTTACCGTATGCTATAAATATATTACCCCGTTTTGCAGCCTTTAATATTATTGCACCATCAGAACGCTGAATATTAGCACCAGATGAATCAAAAATAACCTCCAACCCCTTTTCCACGACACGATTGACAGACAAAAAATTCATCTGCAATTCTGGGAAATATAGAACTTCTTGGAATTTAATTTGAAGACCATTATTGTTTTGAATCTGCACATCACCTTTTCCTTGGGCTAATATTTGGTGTTGGCCCGCCAACGAAATGTGTTGAGGGGGAAAATGAAGGGGGTGATTAGACAAATTTTGTTCCGATAAATATACGGGGGAATTAATGGGGGGTTTCAAATAAAACAAAAAAAAAAAATGGATTTTAAGTAAAATAAGTAAAAGTGAATGAGAGAAGTTATCAGTATTATTGCTTCTCTCATATTACAGACTATATAATTTAAATAAGGGCACTTTTAGAACTAAACATCCCGGCCCCCTTGCTATATTGCAACAAAGGGAAACCGAAAAGTTGGGTAAAGATTTAAATTCATTTAAATTCAAATAACAATTCATAAATTTTAAAGTTTAGAAACATAATAATTCTAACGACAATAAATATATGTTAATGTTAACAACATGGAATTCATAAATTTAAAAAATAGAGTTTGGTAGATAGAATTAGAAATACTTAAAATTACGATAGTAGCAGCAATGATATATCAGCATCTATACTTCCAGTTTACCGATTATGACCCAGCCAAGAATAGTATCTTGGGCCATAGGAATGCCAACAGATTCCGGTTGAATAGCGGATTTGATGAGGCGTGGATAAATATCAGCCCCGAGGATGAAGTTAATGTCCTCATGTCGATAAAAATGGGGGTCTGCTAGGCGCAGATTGGTGTAGAGCTGCGCAACCCTTTCATCGATCTGCTCTTTGGGTTGTTTGCGGGGCAGCTCACTTGTAACTTTAGCAGTCACCGTCACAGTTGGTTCCATCTCATGCCGGGGACGTATGGTAATCTTGCACAACGTATCAGAGCCACTTTTTTCTGTGCTTAATTTGTATCGCTCGACTAAGAATTTCGCAATACAACTTATTTCTTCGCATGGGTTAAGCAATCCTCTAACATTACTCTATTCCTTGCCAAACTCTATTTTTAAAATAACGGTTGGGAGTAACGTCACGCTTCGAAGGCTGGAACGTGTTGGCGGAGTTGCTTCGAGATTCGTGGAACGCAAACGTTTGTGCCTGTGCAATAGGGTGTAGTGCTTGCTGTTGCATTGGCGGCATCGGTCGGTATTGTGACATCGGTTGACATTGTGTGAATGCGCCAAGCAATTCTCGCAATAATGGAAACGTTTGACCACCTTTAACTTCTCCGAGACGTTCAGTTTTTTTAAATTTGAGGCACTTTCGCAAGGGATGGTTCCGACGACATAAACGGCACTTGGGTTGTCGAGGGCGTTGATGGCTGTTATACTCTCGTTTTTCTAAGGGAGAGAGGCTTCTGGGTTGTCGAGGCATGATGGTGACTGTAAATAGATATAAAGTATAATATTAGTGCTGTTCGGGGTTGGGGAGTAAGATTAATTTGACTATAGGCCTAATGCCATTGGCAGTTCGTACTTCGGCGACTCTAACTCGACTATCAGTTCCACGAATAACTTTTTCAATGCGGCCAAGCCGCCATTGGTTAGGGGGTAAATTATCTTGTCTTATTATAATAAAGTCGTCGATTGCGTAATCACGCTGGGGATATTTCCACTTAAATCGCTTATGAAGCTCCTTAAGGTATTCCTCTTTCCATCTCTGAGCAAAATGGTGGTGTAATATTTTTAATTTTTGCCATCGATTTACACAACTCAATGAGTGATCAGTCAGATCTGGTTCTGATGGCGATAACAATGAGTTTCCAATAAGGAAATGACCGTGGGTAAGTGCACACAGATCTGTCGGGTTATCGCTCATCGGGCTGAGGGGTCCAGAATTTAAACAAGACTCTATACGGGTTAACATAGTGGAAAATTCTTCAAAGGTGAAGCTCTGACTATGAGAGATACGTTTGAGGTGCATTTTAAAACTTTTAACACCGGCTTCCCAGAGACCACCCATATGCGGTGCACCGGGTGGGATCAAATGCCATTCCAGCGAAGCAAAACTATGTTGATGAAGAAGCTTTCGTCGAATAAGTGATAAAAATTGAGCTTTATCAGCGTCCAATATATACGCAGCGCCAACAAAAGCAGTACCATTGTCAGAATATAGTTCTGTAGGCGTACCTCGTCGTGCAAAAAATCGTGCAAACGCCGCTAAAAAGGCCTGTGTTGAAATTTCACTTGTAGCTTCCAAGTGAATAGCCTTTGTTGCAAAGCAGACAAAAACCAACACATATCCTTTAGTGACTTTACAACCACGACCGACATAGGATTTAATAGAGAACGGTCCTGCAAAGTCAACTCCTGTATTTGCAAATGGCCGAGAAAGTGTAGTCCTCTCTGGGGGTAAGGCCGCCACAATTTGCTGACTTTTTTGACGTTTTGCGATTACACATGCTCGACACTGTGATAAAATCGATTTGATTAAAACCTTCAAACGGGGAACGTAATAATAGAGCCGCATAAGACGATATAAAAGAGCGTTTTGACCATGGAGAGAATATTTATGGAGATAAAGGAGAAATAGTCGGGTGTAACATCCATGATATGGCAATAGAATGGGAACTCGTTCTTCATAGCTTAGCATCGGAGAGTTAGTCAGTCGACCGTTTATTCGCATCACGCCAGTAGAATCTAGAAACGGATTTAACGTTAGCAAATGACTTGTCTTGGGTATTTTTAGATTTTGAGACAATAAGTTGTATTCATTGGCGAAGTGTAACTTTTGACAAGCAATTACCATCCGTGACTTTGCATGATCTAGCTCAACTCGTGTGAAATCGTCGAAAGTGACCAGTTTGTGACGAAGATTTTTGTTACATCTGTAGTAAAAACGATGGGATATAATGCGCATGGCCTTCGGAAAATCAGAAAATGATTTCAAAATATCGTTATCTTGTGTCTGAGTTACGTGAACGTGAATCGGTTTGGCTTCTTCTTCAGTAAAAAAGGTAGAGGTATTCTGGGTCCATTCACTCGGGGGAGATTTGAGCCACGAGGGGCCATGCCACCATAAATTACTCGTCATAAGTTGAGAAACTGTGAGTCCACGAGTCGCCAAATCGGCGGGATTACTTTTAGAGTCAACATGAGACCAAGATTGACTCCCAACCTTCTCAATAATGGAGGAAACCCTATTTTCAACAAAAGTTTTCCATTTGTTAGGGGGTTTCTGTAGCCAGGCCAAGACTATTGTTGAATCTGTCCACAGAAATAGCTTATGATTTTGAAGGTTAAGTTGAGACTGGATAGAATCGACCATCATTGCCATTAATTCTGCTCCAAATAGTTCCTTTCGAGGTAATGAAACAAATTTAACTGGGGCAACTTTGGTTTTAGCGACTAACAAATGTGAAGAGATTGAACCTTGGTTTTCTGCTCGTAAATACAATGCTGCCGCATATGCCTTTTCCGAAGCATCACAGAAACCATGTATCTGGATTGAATATGACGGATCAAAATCTACGACTTGAGGTATTGTAATATTTTCGATATTGACGTAGTCTTTTATGAATACATGCCATTGTAGTAATATTGATTCTTTGAGGTTCTCATCCCAATTTGTTTCATCCTTCCAGATTTGTTGCATGATTATTTTGGCAACGATTGTTTTTGGGGCAACCCAACCGGCGGGGTCAAATACTTTGGCGATTTCTGATAATATTGATCTTTTTGTGATTAGACTCTGATCGGGGTGATTTTTAAGTCGAAAGTAAAAATAGTCACCTCCGGCATTCCATCGTAGCCCTAGAGTTTTCGTAGTACAGGAGTCTGATAATTTCAGGAACTCTGTATTTAGTAAGTGATCAGGTGACATACCTCTGAGTAAAAACTCGTGATTTGATGTCCATTTTCGGAGACAGAAACCGGCGGACTTGAGAACTGCAATAAGTTCATCTCGAGCTTTTACCGCTGAAGACAGAGTGTGAGCGCCGCCTAAAACGTCGTCCACATACATATAATTTCGGAGAATATCCGCAGCTGCTGGGTTAGAGTGCTCATGAAGTTTTGCTAACTCGAGCAAGGTTCTAATCGCCAGGTAGGGGGCGCTGTTTACGCCAAAGGTTACTGTCTTAAGCTCGTAGTCTTGAGGTTGTTCTTGGGGAGAATTTCGAAAAATTATTCTCTGGAACGGGGTATGTGATGGATGGACCAGGATTTGACGATACATCTTTTCAATATCGGAGTTAAAAACATATCTAAAGAGCCTCCAGCGCAAAATAAGTACAGTAAGATCCGCTTGTAGAATAGGACCGGGTTGAGAAGATCATTTAAACTATTTCCATTTGACGAAGGGCTGGATGCGTTAAATACTACACGTAGCTTTGTCGTAGTACTGTCGGGTTTCAGAACTGCGTGATGGGGTAAATAGTACGCGCTGTTTGTATTAATGGGTGTAACACTAGCCATTTGATTCAGCGTTGAATATTCTGTAATGACTCGATCGTATTCCAATTTTAATTGAGGATTCTTTATTAATCTGAACTCGTTTCGTAAGAACGCGCTAAGAGCAATATGACGAGAGGGCCCAATATTCATATTATCAGGGTATTCACCGCGAAATGGTAGCGAAACTACAAATCGGCCATTTTCATCACGATATGTTGTAGATTGAAAAATATTCTCGCAGTGTAAATCTTCGTCCGAAAGCCGTGGCTTTGTTGGAACTTCTTCTAGTTCCCAGAATTTTTTAAGTTGGTCATTCAGAGCAACTTCGTTAAAAAATTATGAAACGAATGATATATTACTGTTGGTCGAGATTTTTCCAGTGATTATCCAGCCAAACACTGTTTGTTGTGCCACTAAAGACTTATTAGTATCCCATCGAATACCGTTTCGTAAGATTTTCGGATATATATCTCCGCCAAGAAGTAATTCTATTTCAGAAGATTGATTATCATAAACATCAGCCATTTTCAAGAGTGAAAACTCACTTTCTTTAGGAGCCGATAAAGAATAATATGGAAGCCGTCCAGTTAATTTCTTAACAACAAAGGCATCTGCATATGTTTCAAAGGATTTATCTATGGGAGAACCAATTCTAAGTTGGCACAATTGGGTAGAAGTGGCAGTTAGGGCATCATTGAGGCCATGAATTTTCGTTTTTGACGATCGAGTCTCTAATACAAGCTTGTTCTTAAGCTTTTTCGAAATAAAGGTTGCTTCAGAAGCAGAATCAATTAAGGCACGAACAGTATACTTTAGATCATTTGAATAAATGTCTACTAAAGCAGTTCCAAGTAATACTGTTGAATTCGTGGTGGACTGTATTTGCGATGAATAAGCTTGACGCATTTGAATAGCAGCTTCAGCAGAAGTCGAGGGGTTGGTGTTTAAAAACGTTGATTGCGGGGGGTCGTTAATACGAGAGTTAGAGGGGGTTACATTCTGATTTGAAGCCGCAATTTTATTGCTAGGTTGGGGATTAGAGGGGTTTGTACCTGATGAATTGTCTGTACGGTGAAGCAAAGAATGATGCTTCTGTTTACATAATTGACACAGATATTGGCTCTTACACTTCTTAAATTCGTGGGATGTTCCGAGACAATTGGTGCATCTCATTTGTCTCTTGACTACTGCGAAATGTTCCTTGGCATACTGAGAAAAGCAGGGCAAAGTCGAAGGGGGTGCATGTCAGGACAGAGTGAACAAGTTTGGGGTTTGTCGTTGGAAACACTAGTGCGATAACTCTTAATTTTCTTCTGATCTTGATTATGTGGTTTTTTTGATTGAGCGAATTTATTCGCTGAACTGCCTGGATGAACAAAAGTAGTGCGAATATCAGCCACAGATTCTAGAGTTTGAAATCTCGACGTTAGAAAAATATCCATTTGTTCCCATGTTGGCAACTCTGTACTATTTGGAAGGGACTGTTCCCATAAACTGAGGGTAACTTCTGGTAAACATGTGGAGCAAATATATATAAAAATTATATCCCAATTTTTAGTTTCGATTTTCAGAAGCGATAGGTTGGTAACACAGTCATTAATTGTCCGTTGAATGCGCCTAATGTTGGCTCCGGTTTCTTTATAAATAGGGGTAATGTTGAACAAGTTTTTCAGTTGAGCGTTGACAAGTATGCGCTTATTCTCATATCGATTGACCATATTTTGCCAAGCCATTTCGAAGCCATCATTCGTGATTGGACATGTCTTAAATAGTTCGCGTGCCTCTCCCTGTGTCTTCTTAATGAGATGGCACATCTTTTCCACTGGGGATAATCTCTTGCTATTGCGGTATAAGGCAGTAAACATATCACGAAACGTTGGCCATGACTCGTAGTCGCCATGAAATACTTCGGTATCGCAGGGAGGCAGATAAATATTAGGTGTATTATCGATTGGAGCAGGAGGAGGGCTTGGGGCAGTGTTAGAACTAGCTTGTCGACGCAGACCATCTAAAAGTTCGTTTGATTTGGACAAAACCTTGACATGAGCTTCGAAAGTTGAATAAAATCTCCCTTTCAGTATTTCGCCCAATTCAGTCTCGTCTCATCGAACTGTTCGGACGTGTTTTTTTAGTGCGGCTGAATTTTCGGTGGAAAAATCGTAATAGGTGAAAAAGTGTAAAAAGTTGAAATTAAACAAAAAAGTGAAAAAATCGTAATAGGTAAAAATATAAAAAAAAAAAAAAAAACATCACATAAAAACTGTATGAGTGTTCCCCTCAGATGTAATTCTGAGAAAGAGCTTAGCTCAACTAGAAAAACTAAATGGGTCTCTGAGGAAGAATCCATAAAAAAATCTGTGGAGAATCTTCTCACTGCAAGAGCCGTGGAACGGCGTCGTTCCTGTTCGCCCAATATAGTAATTTCAATAGATGAAGGAACATCAACACCTTCTACATCAAATAGTGCAATCAAACCTAGAAAACAAGTAGGTATGGATAAATACGTCACAGTTCTTAAGCGACAGAAGAGCCCAACATCTGCTCAAGTATCATCAAATTCAAAAGCTCCTAAGACCGTGAGTAATGATCAAAATAGGTTTGCTCTCCTCCAGACGGATGAGCCAGAACTTCCTAAGAAGACGTTTAAGCCCCCACCAATTTATTTGAGAGAGCCGACTTCCAGTAAATTGGTACAAAGAATTGTTTCGGTAATAGGTGAAAATATGTTTAGCGTAACATCAATTAAACATGGAAATATCAGCGAAACCAAAATTCAAGTGAAAAAGGAAGATGATTTTCGAAAATTGTCCAACCAGTTGGAGAGGGAGGCTAGGGATTTCTACACCTATCAGCTCAAAAGCGCAAAAGGTCTCCAAGTCCTTCTAAAGGGTATAGACCCATGTGTTGACCCTGCGGAGATAAAGACCGGCTTAATGGACAAAGGGTTCAAAATTAAGTGTTGTGAATATTAGAAACCGTGAAAAGATTCCACAGCCTATGTTTAGGGTGGAATTGGAACCTGGAGATGTCGTTTTAAAGAAAAACGAGTCCCATCCCATCTACAATCTGATTTACCTTCTGCATCGTAGAATCACCGTGGAAGAACCGCATAAGCGTCCAGTGTGTTAACTGTCAAGAATTTGGTCACACCAAGGCGTATTGTAAATTGCCGTCAGTTTGTGTTGCGTATGGGGAGCTACATGCAACTGCTCAATGCGATAAGTCGAAAACTGACTCAAAAATCAAAAAATGCAGTAACTGCGGAGGTAATCATACCGCAAATTATAGAGGTTGTCCAATTTACACTCATTTGAAAGGCATAAGAACCAACAAGACGTCAGTATTACCTGATCGTCCTCAACGGCCTAATTTTGCTTCGAGTAACAATTTCCCTCAATTGTTACGGTCCACTAGTCATGTAAACGTGCCTAGTTCTAGACAAGTTTCTTACGCAAACGTGGTTAAATCTAATATGCCAGGTTTGGAGCAGGAACCTAAATCACAATATTTCGAGCCTAATATTAACTCTCTAGAGACTACATTGCAGACTCTTGTCCAAACTATGAACACTTTTACGACCACTATGACATCCATGATGCAGGAAATGCTGAAAATGCAATCCACTATCTTACAAGCCATTTTAAAGAAATGATTTGTTTTAGGAATGCGAACGGCCTCCGTCAACATAAAAACGAACTTGAACACTTCCTGATGGATAAGCAGATTGATGTCATGATGATTGCTGAAACTCACTTGACGGCGACAGGGTACTTCAAAATTAATGGCTACGTGTTGTATGATACTAAAGATCCCCGCGGAAGAGCATGTGGAGGATCGGCAATTCTTATAAAGAACAGAATAAAACATTATTTAATGAACAACATATGTGAGGATTACCTACAAGCAACAAACATTTGTATTGAATTCTGTCAGTACAATTTTGTTTTATCATCAATTTATTCGCCGCCTCGATTTTCAATAAAAGAACATCAATACTACAGCTTCTTCAATTCCCTTGGAACTAGATTTTTAGTTGCTGGTGACTTTAACGCCAAACACACATTTTGGGGTTCACGTCTGGTGACCCCGAAGGGTCGTGAACTCTTCAACACCATTGCCAAAATGGGCTTAGATGTACTCTCAAGCGGGCATCCCACTTACTGGCCGACGGATCGACGGAAGATTCCCGATGTTATTGACTTTGGAGTAGTGAAAATTATCCCTGTAGAATCGATACAAGTGGAGCCTTCATTAGACTTGTCTTCAGATCACTCCCCTTCTATTATTTCAATGCGTTTCCTTCAAGGGAATGGCTCTCCATTTCGGGACATATCTAAAACCAGAGTAAGTTGGATAAAGTATAAAAAGTATTTAAGTTCCCACTGCACGGAAAATGTAGTGTTGAGAACTACCGAGGATATTGATGGGTCGATTGGCAAGTTTACTGAGGACATACGAAGAGCTGTACATCACGCCTCCACATATGACGTTGAGTGCAGAAGTAGGACAAACAGAACTTATTTCGCTGAACTCGATCATCTCCTGACAGAAAAAAGAAGAGTTAGAAGACAGTGGCAAATTCATAGGTCTCCTCAACTGAAAGCTAGGCTACGAGAATGCAGAGATATACTAAGAAATTTCTTAGAAATCCAAAGAACGGCCTCACTTAGATCTTACTTGGAGGGTCTTGATAGTACCCCACAATCTGACTATTCGTTATGGAAGGCGGCACGAGGTTTAAAAAGACCAGTTAGAGGAAAGCCTCCTCTGCGAAATCTGACTGGTGACTGGGCTAGAAATGATTCCGAGAAGGGGATTTTATTTGTTAACCATTTGAGAAATGTGTTTACTATAAACAACTCAAATAATGCATCTGATTTGCCTCCACTCGTTATTAGACCTCCTGTACCTCTAAGACTTAGCTTTAATGATGTCCAAAACGCTATTGGTACTCTGAATCTTAAAAAAGCTCCAGGTATGGATAAAATCAGCAACAAAATGCTTGTGGAGTTACCTCGTGTAGCTAGAAGAATTATCCTATTTATTTTCAATGCTATTTTACGCCTACAATACTATCCTGCAGATTGGAAGGTATGATTACCATGATTCCTAAGCCAGGGAAGGACCCCACTAAAGTAGAGTCATATAGGCGAATTAGTCTACTGCCGACAATTTCAAAACTGTTTGAAAAATTGTTATTGGGTAAGTTGATTCCAATTCTGAACGACACTCAATGTATCCCAAATCACCAATTCGGGTTCAGAGCTAAACACAGTACCATCGAACAAACACACAGATTGGTAAATGTGATAAGACAGTCGTTTGAAGAGAAAAAATACTGCTCCGCCCTTTTCATTGATGTGTCGCAAGCGTTCGACAAAGTCTGGCATGAAGATTTAATGCATAAAATTAAATTAACTTTGCCTGCTAACACCCACAAACTTATGAAAAGTTATTTATATGGTTGCAAATGTACAATCAAAGAAGGCGATTTTTTAAGCCCCGCTCAGCCAATTGAAGCAGGAGTACCCCAGGGTAGCATACTGGGTCCAACTTTATATTTGATTTATGCATCCGATATGCCGTTAGACCCCATAATACATACTTCAACTTTTGCAGACGATACAGCCTTTATTAGCGTTCATAAGGACCATCAAATAGCATCACAGAACTTGCAGAAATATGTTTATAAACTAGAGAATTGGCTTGAGCTTTGGAAAATCAGGGTTAACGAACAGAAATGTATTCATATAACTTTCACATTGCGAAAAGATACATGCTCGTTCATCAGAATAAATAATTAAATTATCCCGCAACACAATGAAGTCAAATACCTCGGAATCCACCTCGATCGTCGTTTAACTTGGAAGTCTCATATCGACGCAAAACTTACCCAGATGAGATTAAAAGCAGTGCAAATTAATTGGCTAATCGGCAGAAATTCTACATTAAAGTTGGATTGCAAACTTTTGTTGTACAATGCAATTCTAAAGCCAATCTGGTGTTATGGAATTCAATTATGGGGTACTGCCTCAGCATCCAACATTGAAAAAATTCAAAGGGGTCAAAATAAGATTCTGCGTACAATTACTGCAGCTCCATGGTATGTTAAAAATTCTCGAATCCACAAAGATCTAGGCATTCCTTTGGTGAAAGTCGAATTTACAAAACACGCCTCAAAATATGTCAGCAAACTTGAACACCATCCAAACCCACTTGCACGAGACATCCTTAACTTTACTGGCCATGTTCGGTTGAGAAGGAGGGATACCCTTGCTTTAACTCAAGCGCAAAACAGATGACTGGATCAGTGGATATAAATTTTTTGTAGTATCATAATATTTTGTCTAGCACTGGCTGGACTTATTATTTTCTTTTAGTATTAAGATTCGAAAACTTATTGTCATTTCATTTCTGAAGATCCAATAAATAAATTAAATGTATTAAAAAAAAAAAAGTATTTCGCCGTCAACATCCTCTTCTAATTTATTAAATTTATTTAAAACGTCATCGTAGCATGCCCGAAAGTCTGACCATAGACGAACGATCTCATCCTTGTGTACCTCTAGTGTGTGAAGGGAATGAATTTCTACCGGAAGATTCTCAAAATATGTTTGAAATTCCACTACGCGATCAGAAGCGCGAATAAAGGCGTCGAGAAGAGACATAATGAACTTTCAAAGAGGGTAAAGGGTAATATCAGCAAAGAAAAACTCAAAACCGATGAAATAAAAACGCAAACCAAAATCACCAATTGCTTATAATTAATTTTATTTAGAATATTTATTTTATTTAAAAATATTTTATTTAAATTTGTTAATATTTATGTTGCAAAATTATTTCACAATAAAATGTTCACTGGGATTTGGTTTGTTTTTAATCACCAAAGAAGTTATATACTAACAGAAGTTATATACATACAAACTCTGTTTTGTTTTTCTTTTTATTATTTGCTTTATGTTTTGCATTTGATATGTTTATGTAAAATATTTAAGATTTCTGTTGTTCCTTTACAGAATTTTATTTACATGCACAACTTGTGGTGTAAGATCGCTTAAGAGAATTTAACACTCTTAAGGTACGGTCACATTTGGCAAATATTTGCCGAAAATGACGTAACCACTAAATAACATTTATTTGAACTCATTTGTTTACTTAAAAAAACTTTTCTTATTTAGGCCAAAGCACAACAAATATTTAGTTTTAATTTATTTGATGCTGTTTGATCTTGCAAAACTCTTGTAAGAGCAAACAACGTCAAACAAATTTGTGCTAAAACAAGTGGTTACGCTTTTTTGAGGAAATATTTGTCAAATGTGACCGTACCTTTACATGTACTAAAATGCTGTTAACAGCTCTTTTATAATTTAATATTTAACAAAATTTAAAAAAATTTAATCGAAGTTGCCTTCAAGTTAAATATACAAATTATTTTTTTAAATTTTGTTGATTAATATTCGCAAGAGGAATAATTCTCATATAATTTAATATTTAAGAAATTTATGTTTTTATCCGATGTGGATATTGTTTCTTTTAGTAGGGGGAAATTTTGGTTTCACAGATATTAACTGTAAGGCAAGTTTTTGTTTTTGTAAATGCACTTAGAACTTTTTCACATTGATTTGTTTTTGTAAAATAAAATATTTTGCGTTGGGATTCTTTTTGCACTTTTTTCTTTTTTGTTTAATGATTTTATCACAGAGTATGAAAAAAATGACTTACTTTGTTTTAGGCAATGCTGATAAAGCTGATGATATTGACGATATAGTCCTTGGATGTCGGGTTCTCAGGAGTGTGATGTATCCACGGGGTTTTAGAGTAAATTGTCTGAAAATATATATAATTTGTCTAAATATTCACCGATCCCTTGTATCCGGACGAATGGACCAAAATGTTGAGGGCGGAAAATGAAGGGGGTGATTAGACAAATTTTGCTCCGATAAATATACGGGGGAATTAATGGGGGTTTCAAATAAAACAAAAAAAATTGATTTTAAGTTGTTCACCTTTGGTTTTATTGCCGGGGTTGGTTTTGTTGATGTTGATCGGTTGCTTCTTTTTTACCTTATGCTCTTTTGTGATTAGACAAATTTTGTTCCGATAAATATACGGGGGAATTAATGGGGGGTTTCAAATAAAACAAAAAAATGGATTTTAAGTTGTTCACCTTTGGTTTTATTGCCGGGGTTGGTTTTGTTGATGTTGATCAAATAAGTAAAAGTGAATGAGAGAAGTTATCAGTATTATTGCTTCTCTCATATTACAGACTATATAATTTAAATAAGGGCACTTTTAGAACAAAACAAAATGTTTTCCGTATGTTCTTGAAACCTCTCAAACATTTCTTTATTACAGCACATGTGTGCAGTTGCGCCGCTGTCAACACACCACGCTGCTGCTTTATTTGTAAATGTGTGTGTATACGTGTGCAACAGTTGTGTACGTTCTTTTTTCGGTTTTGTGCATTTGCTTGCAAAATGCCCCGTTATACCACAGTTGTAGCATTTGCCCTTGAACTTGTTTTTACCTTGTTTATTGTCTCTTGTGTTTTTACATTTCTGAGAATTCATCACAAATGCCTGCTGTGTATTAACCGATGCTGCTTCTCGTTCGGATTTTTCTTTGTGTCTTTCGCCTTCTTCTAACAACTTTTGTTTTACCGTTGATAAACTTGGTAATGTATCTCTCGTTTCCATGGCGATGATGAAATGCTCGAAGTCACTTGGTAGACTGGACAACAGCATTATTGTCAACAGTTCCTCATTAAGTGATATACCCGCTTCAGCAAGCTTGTCCGCCATTTCTGCAAGCATACCCACATGCCTACTAACATTAGCACCCTTATCAATTGTCAGCTTCAAACGGCGTTTATATATAGCAACCATTTGTATTGGGCCTCTGGGCTTATAAGTTTCTTCCAACTTTTTCCAAGCCTCATGAGAAGTTGCACAGTTTTTTAAAATACTTAGCTGCGATGGCTTAACGCTTAAAGTAGTTGTAGCCAGTGCACGTTGATCGTCTTCTTCCCATTTCATTCTTCCAGCATTATCTACTGCAGATTCCTTTTTAACTTCGCCATTCACAAGCTTCCACCAGCCGCTATGGATGAGCACACTACGCATTTGAATATTCCAGCTATCGTAGTTTGTGTCGTCAAGCTTGTCAATTTGGTACAATGACGCCATTTCTTATTAACGTTTTATTTTTTTTCACTCTTTCAAAGAATAAAAATACTGCAATTTAAAATTTTTTTCTTTTCTTCCCGAGGTACACTTCTACCATGGACCTTGTCCTGGGCCCATAACCTGTTTAATATTCGGTTTAATTTAAAAGTAAAAACAGTTCTTTATTAATGATTAATTCTTAAGTACAAAATAAAACGTTATTATTCAAGAAGGTATAAAAAAGGAATGACAAAATGAAAAAGAACAGAATATAAGTAGCGTCGTTCACATTGTTATTAAAAGAATTGCCATATTGGCCATAAATTCCAAACAGTTTTTAATAAAAAGGATATATGACAGCTTATCGAGTCATTCCTGTAATTTAAATAAAATTTGCTACAAATATTAATACTTTCATTATTATATCGAAATTTTTTTTACAACATTGTAATCAGAATAGAAGCTGTTTTCAAAATTTAAGATTCAGGATGTACGACAGGTGTGAATGTCTTTGTGCCGATATGTAGTTTTTTTTTAGTTTGGACTGAAGAAAAATAAAAATTTTGATAATTGGATGGTTTTCAGAGCGTATTTTGCGCTTTTAAAAAAGGATATATGAGAGCAAAACGAAGAACAAATTTGTTTTTTATTAAAACGTCAGATTTCGAGATCAGCTGCTGACTATGTAGCTGTCGTTTTCAAAATAATTAAGTAGCTGACTACAGGGCGGCATTTGCACTCCTGTTGTCGTGTAGCCGGCTGTGTCGAATGTGTTTTATGCTTCAGTTCTTGCGTCAATTTGATCTTGTAGGGATGTAGGCCAAGCTCTTTTTGCAAAATTCGCCACAACGACGTCACAGAGATGCCCAATGCTTGAGAACGACGTGTGAGAGACATATTTGGTCTTTCTTCAACTGAAACCTCAGCGGCAGCAATATTTTTGACACTACGCGCACTTCTTTGTCTTACTGACACGGGAACTGTGTCTGTGGATCCAAATTTCTCCACTAGACGCTCAATTGTTGATTTGGTAGGACGATTATGACGACCATAAATTGGACGTAGCGCTCTTAACATTGAGGCCACTGACTCCGAATTTCGGTAGTAAATTTTAATAATTTCGACTCATTGTTGGCTCGTATATCTTTCCATCATGAAATGGCAAACCTTACTAAAGAGAAATGTCAACAGAGCGGCAAAAGATATGGCGTCGTTTGCTTTCCCTATCGCTCTAATTTTGTAGCGTCCCTGTTGAAAAACGTTTTAAAAACATATGTACGAGTATGTAATACAAATAAGAGATTAAAGATACGGTCACACTTGGCAAATATTTACTAAAAAAAGCGTAACCACTTTTTTTTAGCACAAATTTGTTTGAAGAGTTTTGCAAGATCAAACATCATCAAATAAAATTAAATATTTGTTGTGTCCTGTCCTAAATAAACGAAGTTTTTTTTTAATAAATAAACGAGTTCAAATATATTTTATTTAGTGGTTACGTCTTTTGCGGCAAAAATTTGCCAAGTGTGACCGTACCTTAACACGAGTTGCTAGTAAAATCAAGTGTGTACTCGTCTTATCTTCCCCGTACCCCGATGTCTAAAAGGTAATCAGCTAAGCTTAAAAAATGCCTTCATGTAAATTAAGACAAAGTTTTACTTCATATACAATTATGAAGACCGCCGTCGATAGCTCTTAGAGCAGCGGTTCGGGAAAGGTCCGGGTCCCGTGCGGTGTGTCGTGGGTTCAAATCACGGTCGACTTTTAAACCACAATGGACCACAGGGTCTCCGAGTGAAAGTGCACTTAGTGCACTACCCTTCCTATCCTACATATATGAATTCAAAATTTTAAATATTATTAAATTATACTTGCTAGTACTAGAACTATTAGGTAGATATTGAATTATAACTTGTTATATATTATAACAGTTTGTTACTGACACTTCTCAATCTAGTTTAGCGTTCCATTAATATCCAAGTTTTCACCATCTCGATAATCTGCCGATTATAACCACATACAAATTTTTTCATTATCAAAATTCAATAGTTCTACACCAATAAGTAATTCGTAAATTTTGATGTATACTAAAAGTTTTTTACGACAAATATATGTATTTACCACCTGTGAAACAGTACAATTGGTATTCTATATAAGTTTTCATCAATTATACCGCTGCAATCTGTTAAAAACTCTTTCAAAATTTGTACATTATAAAAAATATATGCGATTATGTATTTATCTTTTAGATTTTTAAGCTTAAGGTCTTTTTTGATGTTTTTATATGAAACGTCAGATATATATTTCTTACTTATATTTTCCATAACTTCATTTAAAAAAACTACTGCATTTTTGTTTGTTTTTAGATTACAAAAATACGAATTGAACATTGTTCAGTTTACACGAACTGCTCTTCTTGCCTTGAGTCCCGTGACCCCTTTTGTGGTTGGTGTTCTTTGGAAAAACGTTGTACCGTACGATCCACATGTCAAAAGGACACTTCTGCTGCTCGCTGGTTATCATTAGGCAGTGGTCAACAGTGTATTGACTTTGAGTCAATATTACCCGATAAAATACCTATTACAGAAGTCACGCAAGTACAACTAACTATTCGAACTTTACCAGAACCGTTCAATGGGAAGTATCGTTGTGTATTTGGAAATTCGACTCCCATAGATGCTGAAGTACTCGAAAATGGTTTATCGTGCATGACTCCACCATTGTCCCAACGACCGCTTATAGCACCGAATACAGATCATGTTTTAGTTCCATTGTCTGTACACAGTTCGGAGACAAACAAAGATTTTGTCACGCGGTCGTTTGCTTTTTTTGACTGTTCACGACACAGTACATGTCAAACCTGTGTTCACAGTTCTTGGGATTGTAATTGGTGCATTTATGATAATAAATGTGTGCACAAAATGCAGCAGTGTCGGAACTTGGAAAAAGTTATTGTTAAAGAGTTGGAATGTCCTCATTTGAAACGTACAGAAGAGCCAATATTACTGCCTGTTCGAGTTCCAAAGGAAATACGTTTCGAAATAGAGAACCTGCCGAAACCAAAGAATGCACACTCAGGTTTTTTGTGCACAGTCCAAATAGAAGCAGCTCAAATGTTATTACCGGCTCGTATCGAAAACAACAGAATAGTGGTGTGTGAAAAAACACCATATTTCTATGAAACAAATACATATGAATATCAAGCTAAAGTTGATATCACTTGGAATCGCCAACATTACATAGATACGGCCATTGTTACTCTGTACAAATGTGATGTGCTGGGATCGCATCGCGAACATGCCGATTGCAGTTTATGTGTTACAAGAAATTCAAAATACCAATGTGCATGGTGTGCAAATACGTGTGTGTATAACGAATCGTGTTCGGCAATAACGTCATTAAATAATAATTTAGACATGGACATATCATCGTCATCATCTTCATCAGTGCTATTGTCTTCAAACCATGATTTTGAGTCGTCGAAATTTAATGAATGTCCTAGACCTCGTATAGATATGATTAAACCTTTGTTTGGGCCTATCGAAGGTGGGACTCTGGTAACAATTGAAGGTAGTAACCTGGGTATACGAGAAGAAGATGTAAAGGGTAAAATATCCATAGGATCTGTACCTTGTGAATTGGTTAATTATGAAATTTCGGTTAAAATCGAATGCCGTACGGGTGCTGTTAGTCATGAGCTAACTGCACCCGTCAAAGTTTTTAATGATGCCGGCTTTACCGAGTCAAGTGTACAATTTCAATATAAGGATATACAATTAAATGGTTTAACACCCACGATGGGTCCTAAATCTGGTGGCACTAAGATTACTTTAATGGGTAAATATTTGAATATCGGTTCAAATATACGTGCATTTTTAGATGAGTATGAATGTCACATAAATATAATACAGGCTTCATCATCACGCTTAACCTGCATAACTTCGGAGGCTACACAACCAGAACCAATCAGAATATTGCGACTAATGGTCGATGGAGCCAATCGCACATACACATGCCAATTCCCTCAGCTTCAACAGAATATGCGCTCACTGTATGACCAACAAATTTTGTTCCATAATAATTACCATTACAATTTGCCCTCCCTACCAGTTCCATGTTCAATATTCAATTACACCCAAGATCCCACTATTATGGAGATTAAACCATTACGCAGTTTTGCCAGCGGTGGTCGGCTCTTAACTGTGCATGGCATGTATTTAGATTCAATACAAAAACCAGAACTAGAAGTGTTTTATGAAGGCGAACGTCTGAATAAGACTACTTGCGTCGTTATAAATTCCAGTCAAATGGAATGTCCATCTCCGGCAGTATCTCGAAAATTCTTAGCATATAAAAGCACTTTAGACCATCAAAGGGAGATTGGCAGCCATAATCAAGCTACTGCATCATATTCATCACTTTCATCAAGTTATAATTCCGTAAGCAAGCGAAATGCCCCTTATAATCGTGATATGTCTTATATATATAGTACAACGGGCAATATTAATAATCACAACGATGGCTTTTATCAAGCCCAGGATGTAGCGGCTTTTGTAAAAATACGCGAAATCCAGTTAAATCTTCAGCTAGGCTTCAATATGGACAACGTTCAATGGGTTAAGGACTTAAATAAATTTTTCCCCAGCCTAAGAAGTTCTATTGTATATGTACAAGATCCTAAGTATCATCCATTTAATGAAAATCTAAAACTTTACAAGGGTGATACGCTAGTAATTGAAGGAGAAATGTTAAATGTTGCAGCTGATGAATCAGATGTTAAAGTTAACATAGGAACGTCACAATGCAATGTTACCAGCCTAACACTTACCCAACTACTATGTACCCCACCCGAAAAACAACCAGCACCCACAAATGAAAATGGTGTAGTACAGATTAATGATTTACCACTAGTTGTAGTGAATGTCGGTCGGAACATGCGATTTGTAATAGGGCATATAAAGTATGACCTACTAAAGCCTTACAGCTTTTCACATGCAATGTGGGTCATTATAGTTACAATTCTTATTGTTGTTATGCTTTTAATAATTGTTTTATTCATATACCGGCGAAAGACGACCCATGCTGAGAGGGAATATAAACGCATACAAATTCAAATGATTACATTGGAGAGTAACGTCCGTTCTGAATGTAAACAGGCATTTGCTGAATTACAAACGGACATGACAGATTTAACTGCCGATTTGGAAACGTCCGGAATTCCCACCTTAGATCACATTAACTACATCATGAAAGTATTTTTCCCAGGTGTAACCGATCACCCCATATTGAATTCTCCAAAGGTAAGTGCTTTATTTTGAAATATGTATATTAGCGATTTTTTTAATGTGAGGAGTGCGTGTCGGATAGTGTCGCACTTGGTATCAAATCGGATAATGTTTTTTTTTTTTTTTTTTTTTTTGTAGCTTTTATTTATTTATTGAATCTTCATATCATGAAATGACAATAAGTTTTCAAATCTTAATACTAAAAAGAAAATAATAAGCCCAGCCAGTGCTAGACAAAAAATTTCACATCAAATGATCCAGTCATCTGTTTCGCGCTTGAGTTAAAGCAAGGGTATCCCTCCTTCTCAACCGATTGTGTCCACTAAAGTTAAGTTTGTCTCATGCAAGTGGGTTTGGATGGTGTTCAAGTTTGCTGACGTACTTTGACGCATATTTTGTAAATTCGACTTTTACTAATGGCACGCCTAGATTTTTGTGGATTCGAGAATTTTTAACATACCATGGAGCTGCAGTAATTATACGTAGAATTTTATTTTGACCCCTTTGAATTTTTTCAATATTTGATGCTGAGGCCGTACCCCATAATTGTATTCCATAACACCAGATTGGCTTTAGAATTGTATTGTACAACAAAAGTTTGCAATCCAACTTTAATGTAGAATTTCTGCCGATTAGCCAATTAAGTTGCACTGCTTTTAATCTCATCTGAGTAAGTTTTGCGTCGATATGAGACTTCCAAGTTAAACGACGATCGAGGTGGATTCCGAGGTATTTGACTTCATTGTGTTGCGGGATAATTTGATTATTTATTCTGATGGACGAGCAGGTATATTTTCGCAATGTGAAAGTGATATGAATACATTTTTGTTCATTTACCCTGATTTTCCAAAGCTCTAGCCAATTCTCTAGTTTATAAACATAATTCTGCAAATTCTGTGATGCAACTTGGTGGTCCTTATGGACGCTGATAAAGGCTGTATCGTCTGCAAAAGTTGACGTATGGATTTTGGGGTCCGACGGCATGTCGGAGGCATAAATCAAATATAAAGTAGGACCCAGTATGCTACCCTGTGGCACACCTGATTCAATTGGCTGAGCGGTACTTAAAAAATCGCCTTCTTTGATTTTAAATTTGCGACCATATAAATAACTTTCCATGAGTTATTGGGTGTTAGCAGGCAGAGTTAATTTTTTTTTGTGCATTAAACCGTCATGCCAAACTTTGTCGAACGCTTGCGACACATCAATGAAAAGGGCGGAGCAGTATTTTTTGTCTTCAAACGACCCTCTTATCACATTTACCAATCTGTGTGTTTGTTCGATGGTGCTGTGTTTCGCTCTGAAGCCGAATTGATGATTAGGAATACATTCAGTATCATTCAGAATTGAAGTAAACTTAGTCATTAACAATTTTTCGAACAGTTTAGAAATTGTCGGCAGTAGACGAATTGGCCTATATGACTCCACTTTGGTGTGGTCCTTTCCTGACTTAGGAATTATAGTGATCATAGACACCTTCCAATCTGCAGGATAGTATTCTAGGCGTAAAATAGCGTTGAAGATAAAGAGGATAATTCTTCTAGCTACACGAGGTAACTCCACAAGCATTTTGTTGCTGATTTATCCATACCTGGAGCTTTTTTAAGATTCAGATTACCAATAGCCCTAATGTCCCTTTCTCGGAATCATTTCTAGCCCAGTCACCAGTCGGATTTCGCAAAGGAGGTTTTCCTCTCACTGGTCTTTTTAAACCTCTTGCCGCCCTCCATAACGAGTAGTAGATCTAAGTGAGGCCGTTCTTTGGATTTCTAAGAAATATCTTAGTATATCTTTGCATACCCGTAGCTTAGCTTTCAATTCAGGAGACCTGTGAATTTGCCACTCTCTTCTCATTCTTCTTTTTCTGATAGGAGATGTTCAAGTTCAGAGAAATAAGTACTGTTTGTCCTATTTCTACATTCAACGTGATAAGTGGAAGAGTGATGCACAGCTCGTCGAAGGTCCTCGGTAAAGTTGCCAATCGACTCATCAATATCGTCGGTAGTTCTCAACACAACATTTTCCGTGCAATGAGAACTTAAATACTTTTTGTATTTTATCCAACTTACTTGGGTCTTAGTCATGTTCATAAATGGAGAACCACACACTTGAGGGAAATGCATTGAAATGATAGTAGGAGAGTAATCTGAGGACAAGAATTAAGTGCAAAGAATTCAATGCAAATGTTTGTTGCTTGGAGGTAATCCTCACTTATGTTATTCATTAGATAATGCTTTATTCTGTTCTTTATAAGAATTGCCGAACCTCCACAAGCTCTTCCGCGGGGGTCTCTAGTATCGTACAACACGTAGCCATTAATTTTGAAGTACCCTGTCGACGTCAAGTGCGTTTCAGCAATCATCATAACATCAATCTGCTTATCCATCAGGAAGTGTTCCAGTTCGTTTTTATGTTGGCGGAGGCCGTTCGCGTTTCAGAAACAAATTTTTAAATAAATCATTTCTTTAACATGGCTTGCAAGATAGTGGATTGCATTTTCAGCATTTCCTGCATCATGGATGTCATGGTGGTCGTAAAAGTGTTCATAGTATGACAAGTGTCCGCAATGTTGTCTCTAGATTGTTGATATGCGGCTCAGAATATTGGGGTTTAGGTTCCTGCTCCAGACCTGGCATATTAGATTTAACCACGTTTGTGTAAGAAACTTGTCAAGAATTAGGAGTGTTTTCGTGAGTAGTTGGTCGTACAATTTGAGGAAAATTCATACTTGACATGAAATTAGGTAGTTGATGATGATCAGGTAATACTGCCGACTTATTGGTCCGTATGCCCTTCAAGTAAGTATAAACTGGACAACCTCTATAATTTGCGGTATGATTTCCTGCGCAGTTACTACATTTTTTTATTTTTACGTCAGTTTTGGACTTATTACATTGAGCAGTTGCATGTAGTTCCCCACACGCAACACAAACAGACGGCAATTTACAATACGCTTTGGTGTGGCCAAATTCTTGACAATTAAGGCACTGGACGGGTCCATTACGCTTATGCGGTTCCTCCACGGTAATTCTACGATGCAGAAGATAAATGAGATTGTAGATTGGATGGGACTCGTTTTTCTTTAAGACAACATATCCAGGTTCCAATTCTACCCTGAACATGGGCTGAGGGATCTTTTCACGGTTTCTAATATTCACTACACTCTTGATTTTGAACCCTTTGTCCATGAAACCGGTCTTTATCTCCGCAGGATCAACACGTGGGTCTATACCCTTTAGAACGACTTGGAGTCCTTTTGCGCTTTTCAGCTGGTAGGATAATGTTAACGAATACCATTTTGGCTCTGAAGTTTCGAAATGAGTTTACTAAAGACAGAATGAAATATTTAAATTTTTTTAAAAGAAGGTATTAATTATATTGCCGTTAATCATAATAAATTTCTACACATACATATGTATATAAAATATAAAACTGGGTTTTAAAATTTTCAATTAGTTTTTGTGAATTTTTCGGCCCATTATTTTCCTAGCCCTCATACAAATGTCCTCCCAAAAAAGAACTTTATCCACAAATTACACCCTAAAACTTTGTGCATATCATTCAATAATTTACTATAATTTCCATATATAGGATTTCCGAATATCGCTATAATGAACAAAATTTTTTTAAAAATAATGGTATCCAAACAAAATTAAACATAAATATGTTTCGAATGTTTACAAATCATTGTGCCTATTTTATGACGATCTGTAGGCAATATATGAACATAATTTATACTTAAGAAATACTTTATATTAAAAATACTTTAGACTTAAAAATAATTATTAATTATAATACTTTCGATTTTGAAATCATAAAAATTAAATAAAAGAAACAAGACAAATTATTATTGATAAGAATACAAAACTTTAAAATCACATAATAATTTGCATCTGTTTCAGATCGGTTAGTAATAGCTTCTATATAAGGCCCCGTCAAGCATTATTTAGTTCGGCTATCATTCTATCATTATATGACTTGACTATTATATGGTCGGGCTTGACTTTATTAAATGTTTTTATTTGGATTCTCGTAAAGTTAAAAAAAAGTTGTTTTTTATCATTTTAGCATTTTTAATTAACATTTTATAAGTTCTGTATTTACTATAAATAATACCAATATGTTTATTAATTTCGTTTTATTTCAGTTACGTATGAATAGCCCACATACTAATTATGACACAGCTATGTTGCAATTTGAGCAACTTATTAGCAACAAATATTTTGTATTAACTTTCATCGAGACTTTGGAAGCTCAGAAATCATTCAATATACGAGACAAGTAAGTATAAATAAAATATTTAGTTACTGTGAAAATTTCAAAAGTGCACTATAAATATGTACATATATGTATATTAGACCGTATATGAAGAACCGTATATGAAGAAATTTATTTTCTGGAATTTATATCGGGGCAAGCCCTAAAAATATTTCATTAGTATTAAAAAGCACAAAAAAAAAATTACCACGATTGGATAATTTTTACAAGTGCCTCAAGCAACTACATATTTATATTTATTATTAGAAATAAGACAAAAAAAATTATTTTTTAATATTTTATTAAAAATTATTTGAAAAATAAAATATTTTTATGAATTACATATTAATATAAATTTAGTGTAATAGTAAAGTCTTTTTAAAAGTGGGATAATTCATATTATATTCTTTGACCACTTGAAAAAGGAATTGTTTTTCTTCTTCATTGTGTGTTATTTTTTATTATTATAATCTGTAATAAATTTGGCACCTCTTTCAGCAGCATCGTTTATTACAAATAAGTTTTGACAAATTTGAGATGCTTGAGCGTTGTCAGATCTTTCATTCCAATCCGATGGATCGACTTGCAAATATTCTTTTGAAATTTCTAAGCAATCAAGGACGCGTGTGTGTTTTAATTTACAAAATCGCTTAAATTTTTTTGTGAATATGTTTGAAGGATATTTGTTGGATTAGCTATGATCTGCTTGCATTTTACTTTATTTTCTTAACAATTTTTTTTTTCTTAATATCAACACTAACATTAAAGGATCTACTGCTTCTTCGGACAAATACCATTAGTTTTTTTTTTTTTTTTTTTTTTTTTATTAGCTTTTAGTTATTTATTGAATCTTCATATTTTGAACTAACAATAAGTTTTCAAATCTTAACACTAAAAAGAAAATAATAAGCCCAGCCAGTGCTAGACAAAAAATTTTTATGATACTACAAAAATTTTATATCAACTGATCAAGTCATCTGTTTTGCGCTTGAGTTAAAGCAAGGGTATCCCTCCTTCTCAACCGACTGTGGTCACTAAAGTTAAGTATGTCTCGTGCAAGTGGGTTTGGATGGTGTTCAAGTTTGCTGACGTACTTTGACGCATATTTTGTAAATTCGACGTTTACTAATGGCACGCCTAGATCTTTGTGGATTCGAGAATTTTTAACATACCATGGAGCTGCAGTAATAATACGTAGAATTTTATTTTGACCCCTTTGAATTTTTTCAATGTTTGATGCTGAGGCAGTACCCCATAATTGAATTCCATAGCACCAGATTGGCTTTAGTATTGCATTGTACAACAAAAGTTTGCAATCCAATTTCAATGTAGAGTTTCTGCCGATTAGCCAATTAAGTTGCACTGCTTTTAATCTCATCTGAGTAAGTTTTGCGTCGATATGAGACTTCCAAGTTAAACGGCGGTCGAGGTGAATGCCGAGGTATTTGACTTCATTGTGTTGCGGGATAATTTGATTATTTATTCTGATGAACGAGCAGGTATCTTTTCGCAATGTGAAAGTTATATGAATACATTTTTGTTCGTTAACCCTGATTTTCCAAAGCTCTAGCCAATTCTCTAGCTTATAAACATAATTCTGCAAATTCTGTGATGCAACTTGGTGGTCCTTATGGACGCTGATAAAGGCTGTATCGTCTGCAAAAGTTGACGTATGGATTTTGGGGTCTGACGGCATGTCGGAGGCATATATCAAATATAAAGTAGGACCCAGTATGCTACCCTGTGGCACACCTGATTCAATTGGCTGAGCGGTACTTAAAAAATCACCTTCTTTGATTTTAAATTTGCGACCGTATAAATAACTTTCCATGAGTTTATGGGTGTTAGCAGGCAGAGTTAATTTTATTTTGTGCATTAAACCGTCATGCCAAACTTTGTCGAACGCTTGCGACACATCAATGAAAAGGGCGGAGCAGTATTTTTTGTCTTCAAACGACCCTCTTATCACATTTACCAATCTGTGTGTTTGTTCGATGGTGCTGTGTTTAGCTCTGAAGCCGAATTGATGATTAGGAATACATTCAGTGTCATTCAGAATTGGAGTCAACTTAGTCATTAATAATTTTTCAAACAGTTTTGAAATTGTCGGCAGTAGACTAATTGGCCTATATGACTCTACTTTAGTGGGGTCCTTCCCTGGCTTAGGAATCATGGTAATCATAGATACCTTCCAATCTGCAGGATAGTATTCTAGGCGTAAAATAGCATTGAAAATAAAGAGGATGATTCTTCTAGCTACACGAGGTAACTCCACAAGCATTTTGTTGCTGATTTTATCCATACCTGGAGCTTTTTTAAGATTCAGAGTACCAATAGCGCTTTGAACATCATTAAAGCTAAGTCTTAGAGGTACCGGAGGTCTAATAACGAGTGGAGGCAAATCAGGTGTATTAATTGAGTTGTTTATAGTAAACACATTTCTCAAATGGTTAACAAATAAAGTCCCCTTCTCGGAATCATTTCTAGCCCAGTCACCAGTCGGATTTCGCAGAGGAGGCTTTCCTCTAACTGGTCTTTTTAAACCTCGTGCCGCCTTCCATAGCGAATAGTCAGATTGTGGGGTACTATCAAGACCCTCCAAGTAAGATCTAAATGAGGCCGTTCTTTGGATTTCTAAGAAATTTCTTAGTATATCTCTGCATTCTCGTAGCCTAGATTTCAGTTGAGGAGACCTGTGAATTTGCCACTCTCTTCTAACTCTTCTTTTTTCTGTCAGGAGATGATCGAGTTCAGCGAAATAAGTTCTGTTTGTCCCACGTCTGCATTCAACGTCATATGTGGAGGCGTGATGTACAGCTCTTCGTATGTCCTCAGTAAACTTGCCAATCGACTCATCAATATCCGCGGTAGTTCTCAACACAACATTTTCCGTGCAGTGGGAACTTAAATACTTTTTATACTTTATCCAACTTACTCTGGTTTTATATATGTCCCGAAATGGAGAGCCATTCCCTTGAAGGAAACGCATTGAAATAATAAAAGGGGAGTGATCTGAAGACAAGTCTAATGAAGGCTCCACTTGTATCGATTCTACAGGGATATTTTTCACTACTCCAAAGTCAATAACATCGGGAATCTTCCGCCGGTCCGTCGGCCAATAAGTGGGATGCCCGCTTGAGAGTACATCTAAGCCCATTTTGGTAATGGTGTTGAAGAGTTCACGACCCTTCGGGGTCACCAGACGTGAACCCCAAAATGTGTGTTTGGCGTTAAAGTCACCAGCAACTAAAAATCTAGCTCCAAGGGAATTGAAGAAGCTGTAGTATTGATGTTCTTTTATTGAAAATCGAGGCGGCGAATAAATTGATGATAAAACAAAATTGTACTGACAGAATTCAATACAAATGTTTGTTGCTTGTAGGTTATCCTCACCTATGTTGTTCATTAAATAATGTTTTATTCTGTTCTTTATAAGAATTGCCGAACCTCCACATGCTCTTCCGCGGGGATCTTTAGTATCGTAGAACTCGTAGCCATTAATTTTGAAGTACCCTGTCGACGTCAAGTGAGTTTCAGCAATCATCATAACATCAATCTGCTTATCCATCAGGAAGTATTCCAGTTCATTTTTATGTTGGCGGAGGCCGTTCGCGTTCCAGAAACAAATTTTTAAATAAATCATTTCTTTAAAATGGCTTGCAAGATAGTGGATTGCATTTTCAGCATTTCCTGCATCATGGATGTCATGGTTGTCGTAAAAGTGTTCATAGTTTGGACAAGAGTTTGCAATGTTGTCTCTAGATTGTTGATATGCGGCTCAGAATATTGGAGTTTAGGTTCCTGCTCCAGACCTGGCATATTAGATTTAACGACGTTTGCGTATGAAACTTGTCTAGAACTAGGCGCGTTTACATGACTAGTGGACCGTAATAATTGAGGAAAATTGTCACTCGATGCTAAATTTGGCTGTTGAGGATGATTAGGCAATACTGACGTCTTGTTGGTTCTTATGCCTTTCAAATGAGTGTAAATTGGACAACCTCTATAATTTGCGGTATGATTACCTCCGCAGTTACTGCATTTTTTGATTTTTGAGTCAGTTCTCGACTTATCGCATTGAGCAGTTGCATGTAGCTCCCCACACGCAACACAAACTGTCGGCAATTTACAATACGCCTTGGTGTGACCAAATTCTTGACAGTTGAGACACTGGACGGGTCCCTGACGCTTATGTGGTTCTTCCACGGTGATTCTACGATGCAGGAGGTACATCAGATTATAGATGGGATGGGACTCGTTTTTCTTTAAGACAACATCTCCAGGCTCCAATTCTACCCTGAACATGGGCTGAGGGATCTTTTCACGGTTTCTAATATTCACTACGCTCTTGATTTTGAACCCTTTGTTCATTAAACCGGTCTTTATCTCCGCAGGATCAACACATGGGTCTATACCCTTTAGAACGACTTGGAGTCCTTTTGCGCTTTTGAGCTGGTAGGTATAGAAATCCCTGCTCTCCCTTTCCAGCTGGTTGGATAATTTTCGAAAATCATCTTCCCTATTCACTTGTATCTTAGTCTCGCAGATATTTCCATGTTTCATTGAGGTTACGCTAAACATGTTTTCACCTATTACAGCAACAATTCCTTGTACCAATTTACTGGAAGTCGGCTCTCTCAGATAAATTGGTGGGGGCTTAAACGTCTTCTTCGGAAGTTCTGGCTCATCCGTCTGGAGGAGAGCAAACCTATTTTGATCATTACTCACGGTCTTAGGAGCTTTTGCATTTGATGACACTTGAGCAGACTTCGGGCTCCTCTGTCGCTTGAGAACGGTGATGTACTTATCCATACCTACTTGTTTTTTGGGTTTCACTGCACTATTTGATGAAGATGATGTTTTATCATCTGTTGAAATCACTATATTGGGCGAACAGGAACGACGCCGTTCTACGGCTCTTGTAGTGAGAAAATTCTCCAGAGATTTTTTTATGGATTCTTCCTCAGAGACCCATTTAGTTTTTCTAGACGAGCTAAGCTCTTTCTCAGAATTACATCTGAGAGGAACACTCATACAGTTTTTATATGATTTTTAATGTTTTTTTTTTTTATATATTTTAACCTATTACGAGTTATTTTGTTCACTTTTTTGTTTAATTTCAACTTTTACACTTTTTCACCTAGTACGATTTTTTCACCGAGCGCAATTATCAGTGTCTGTTTTGTAGTTCATTCTCTTATCTATTTTTGTGTTAATTATATGTAAGTTGTTTGTTAATATAATATTAAGAAAATTGTGACAATTATAATAATTATGTTTTTTAGATTATATTTCTTCCCTGAAGATGATCCACAAAGTTGATCGAAATATTGGAAACAAATAAAATATAATAAAAATTAAAAACCCAAAAAACAAGTAGGTATGGATAAGTACATAACCGTTCTCAAGCGACAGAGAAGCGCGACATCTGCTCAAATGTCTTCCAACTCAAAAGTTCCTAAGAGCGTCAATAGTGGTAAACCAAATGACCAAAACAGATTTTCTCTACTTCAGACGGATGACCCAGAAATACCGAAAAAGACATTTAAGCCCCCACCAATTTACCTGAGAGAGCCCACTTCCAACAAACTGATACAAGGAATTGTTGCTGTAATAGGTGAAAACATGTTTAGCGTAACCTCAATTAAACATGGAAATATCTGCGAGACAAAGATCCAAGTGAATAGGGAAGATGATTTTCGAAAATTGTCCAACCAGTTGGAGAGGAAGACTAAGGATTTCTATACCTACCAGCTCAAAAGCGCAAAAGGACTCCAAGTCGTTCTAAAGGGTATATACCCATGTGTTGATCCTGCGGAGATAAAGACCGGTTTAATGGGCAAAGGGTTCAAAATCAAGAGCGTAGTGAATATCAGAAACCGTGAAAAGATCCCTCAGTCCATGTTCAGGGTAGAATTGGAACCTGGAGATGTTGTCTTAAAGAAAAACGAGTCCCATCCCATATACATCGTACATGCAACTGCTCAATGTGATAAGTCGAAAACTGATTCAAAAATCAAAAAATGCAGTAACTGCGGAGGTAATCATACCGCAAATTATAGAGGTTGTCCAATTAACACTCATTTGAAAGGCATAAGAACCAACAAGACGTCAGTATTGCATAATCATCCTCAACAGCCTAATTTTGCTTCGAGTAACAATTTCCCTCAATTGTTATGGTCCACTAGTCATGTAAACGCGCCTAGTTCTAGACAAGTTTCTTACGCAAATGTGGTTAAATCTAATATGCCAGGTTTGGAGCAGGAACCTAAATCACAATATTTCGAGCCTAATATTAACACTCTAGAGACTACATTGCAGACTCTTGTCCAAACTATGAACACTTTTACGACCACTATGACATCCATGATGCAGGAAATGCTGAAAATGCAATCCACTATCTTACAAGCCATTTTAAAGATATGATTTGTTTTAGGAATGCGAACGGCCTCCGTCAACATAAAAACGAACTTGAACACTTCCTGATGGATAAGCAGATTGATGTCATGATGATTGCTGAAACTCACTTGACGGCGACAGGGTACTTCAAAATTAATGGCTACGTGTTGTATGATACTAAAGATCCCCGCGGAAGAGCATGTGGAGGATCGGCAATTCTTATAAAGAACAGAATAAAACATTATTTAATGAACAACATATGTGAGGATTACCTACAAGCAACAAACATTTGTATTGAATTCTGTCAGTACAATTTTGTTTTATCATCAATTTATTCGCCGCCTCGATTTTCAATAAAAGAACATCAATACTACAGCTTCTTCAATTCCCTTGGAACTAGATTTTTAGTTGCTGGTGACTTTAACGCCAAACACACATTTTGGGGTTCACGTCTGGTGACCCCGAAGGGTCGTGAACTCTTCAACACCATTGCCAAAATGGGCTTAGATGTACTCTCAAGCGGGCATCCCACTTACTGGCCGACGGATCGACGGAAGATTCCCGATGTTATTGACTTTGGAGTAGTGAAAATTATCCCTGTAGAATCGATACAAGTGGAGCCTTCATTAGACTTGTCTTCAGATCACTCCCCTTCTATTATTTCAATGCGTTTCCTTCAAGGGAATGGCTCTCCATTTCGGGACATATCTAAAACCAGAGTAAGTTGGATAAAATATAAAAAGTATTTAAGTTCCCACTGCACGGAAAATGTAGTGTTGAGAACTACCGAGGATATTGATGGGTCGATTGGCAAGTTTACTGAGGACATACGAAGAGCTGTACATCACGCCTCCACATATGACGTTGAGTGCAGAAGTAGGACAAACAGAACTTATTTCGCTGAACTCGATCATCTCCTGACAGAAAATAGAAGAGTTAGAAGACAGTGGCAAATTCATAGGTCTCCTCAACTGAAAGCTAGGCTACGAGAATGCAGAGATATACTAAGAAATTTCTTAGAAATCCAAAGAACGGCCTCACTTAGATCTTACTTGGAGGGTCTTGATAGTACCCCACAATCTGACTATTCGTTATGGAAGGCGGCACGAGGTTTAAAAAGACCAGTTAGAGGAAAGCCTCCTCTGCGAAATCTGACTGGTGACTGGGCTAGAAATGATTCCGAGAAGGGGATTTTATTTGTTAACCATTTGAGAAATGTGTTTACTATAAACAACTCAAATAATGCATCTGATTTGCCTCCACTCGTTATTAGACCTCCTGTACCTCTAAGACTTAGCTTTAATGATGTCCAAAACGCTATTGGTACTCTGAATCTTAAAAAAGCTCCAGGTATGGATAAAATCAGCAACAAAATGCTTGTGGAGTTACCTCGTGTAGCTAGAAGAATTATCCTATTTATTTTCAATGCTATTTTACGCCTACAATACTATCCTGCAGATTGGAAGGTATCTATGATTACCATGATTCCTAAGCCAGGGAAGGACCCCACTAAAGTAGAGTCATATAGGCCAATTAGTCTACTGCCGACAATTTCAAAACTGTTTGAGAAATTGTTTTGGCTAAGTTGATTCCAATTCTGAACGACACTCAATGTATCCCAAATCACCAATTCGGGTTCAGAGCTAAACACAGTAACATCGAACAAACACACAGATTGGTAAATGTGATAAGAGAAAATGTTTGAAGAGAAAAAATACTGTTCCGCGCTTTTCATTGATGTTTCCCAAGCGTTCGACAAAGTCTGGCATGAAGGTTTAATGCATAAAATTAAATTAACTCTGCCTGCTAACACCCACAAACTTATGAAAAGTTATTTATATATATTTAAGCCCCACTCAGCCAATTGAAGCAGGAGTACCCCAGGGTAGCATACTGGGTCCAACTTTATATTTGATTTATGCATCCGATATGCCGTCAGACCCCATAATACATATTTCAACTTTTGCAGACGATACAGCCTTTATTAGCGTTCATAAGGATCATCAAATAGCATCACAGAACTTGCAGAAATATGTTTATAAACTACAGAATTGGCTTGAGCTTTGGAAAATCAGGGTTAACGAACAGAAATGTATTCATATAACTTTCACATTGCGAAAAGATACATGCTCGTTCATCAGAATAAATAATCAAATTATCCCGCAACACAATGAAGTCAAATACCTCGGAATCCACCTCGATCGTCGTTTAACTTGGAAGTCTCATATCGACGCAAAACTTACCCAGATGAGATTAAAAGCAGTGCAAATTAATTGGCTAATCGGCAGAAATTCTACATTAAAGTTGGATTGCAAACTTTTGTTGTACAATGCAATTCTAAAGCCAATCTGGTGTTATGGAATTCAATTATGGGGTACTGCCTCAGCATCCAACATTGAAAATATTCAATGGGGTCAAAATAAGATTCTACGTACAATTACTGCAGCTCCATGGTACGCTAAAAATTCTAGAATTCACAAAGATCTAGGCATTCCTTTGGTGAAAGTCGAACTTACAAAATACGCCTCAAAATATGTCAGCAAACTTGAACACCATTCAAACCCACTTGCACGAGACATCCTTAACTTTAGTGGCCACAGTCGGTTGAGATGGAGGGATACCCTTGCTTTAACTCAAGCGCAAAACAGATGACTTGATCAGTTGATATGAAATTTTTGTAGTATCATAAAAATTTTTGTCTAGCACTGGCTGGGCTTATTATTTTCTTTTTAGTATTAAGATTTGAAAACTTATTGTTATATCAAGATATGAAGATTCAATAAATAAATAATTTTTCTCGCTGCTTTAATAAAAACTCTTTGTCCTTTTTAATTTTTATTAATTCGAAAGCGTCTGCGTGTGCGATATCGAATAAATCATCCTATTTCTCTTGAAATTCAGTTTCGACCTTGTTTTGAGTTTCAGTTTTTCGGCTATGATTCTTTGTGATAGATCTCCACTCATTGTATAATTTTTACAGTTTCTCAATTGAGTGTTTTTCGTAGTGTGTTGGAATTCGTGCTTTTTGCCAAAATGTACTAACCTCAGCAACAACTAATCTAGCACTTTCTCTTAAATTTAACCCAACTATTCGTAAATTATAAAATAATACTTGTAGCACTTGTTTTCTTGATGGTAATTTAGCGCCAGTAATTTGGTGATCAATTGCGCCAATTAACATATTTAATATCATCAGCCGATCGAAGTCTTTTGGATGCCATGGCTTCGAATTTTTTTGGGCGGATTTGCTTATAAGAACAATCGGAATATGGAAGAAGTTAATGTAAGAAAAAATTTAAAATTTTATATGCAGTAGAAACTCGATTCTTGCACGTAATGAAAACCGGACTCGGTGCAAGTTTCGAGTTTGTCGCAAGTACCGAGTATTAATTTCCCATACAAAATAAAAAGCACATACATCTGTTTATGACACCGCACCTCTCAATAGTCAGCTTAAAACTGATTTAAATTACAACATTTCATCAGCAGCATAAAACGACGGGGATTTCCCGAAATTTATTCAGTCTAAGAAAACAAAGTGTAAACGCGGAAAAAATATTTAGGCATCCACTAAACATGTACGATTGTCGCTGTTTCATTAACGACTAAATAATTGCAAATCAATCCAAGTGAAAATAAAGAGTGCTTTGAGGCACGGCTAAAAATTGTCCAATCGTCTCTGCACCGCCAGTTGCCATCCTAGAATACAAAGCTGCGGATTACACATCAGTTCAAGATTATTTTATGCGGTGTGAATGGTCCTTTCAATTAAGCCGGATTCCAGATTTATGGCCTTATTCATAAAACTTACAACAAACTTACAAAAAGTCAAAAAGTAGTTAGTTTTTGCTAATGCAGCCGAAATAAATAAGAAAATTGCTTGTGGCATTTTTAAAAGAGTTGCTTTTTCCGAATGGGCATCAACAACACACGTTGTGTCAAAAAAGATGGTAGGATCCGGATAACAGGTAACTATAAACCCACTGTAAATCCCAGAATAATGGTAGATGAGCATCCTATACCCAAACCGGAGACTATTTTCAATAAAATGACTGGCTCAAAGTTATTTTGCTATTTAGATATTACCGACGCATATATCAATTTGCAAATTGATGAGGTCCTAGCACAGGCCCTAGGTTAGGTTAGGTAGAAGGCCGGTGTGAGGTTGTCACTACACCATCACCCAGAGACCAATACGGTCCATTGTGATGCCTTTCGGAAATGAATTGATACACTTAGTACGTTCCAAGAGCGAAACGCCTAAGCCCTCACAAAGCCCCTTCCCCTGTTGCGCAGCCAGGCCATATTTATTACGCATCCTTTGAGATCCCCGAGCCTGCACCTCGAGACATTTCCTAATTCGCTTATCAATCTACTGCCTAGCCACCTCAACCTGCTAACTTGTAATCTGGGACAATGGCACAGAATGTGCTCGATCGTCTCCAGCTCCTCTGGATCCTCGCATAACCCGCATATGTCTGGCAAGTCAGATCCCATTATCCTTGCCATTCTACCTATCATACAATGGCCCGTGATAACGCCTATCATGGTTCTTACGTAGACCTTGCTCTCACCCAGTAACGATTCCGAGTCGGACTTCCTGAGCACCGGCCATATCGTCCTTGACACTCGGCAGTCCGTTCGGTTTCCCCAGGACCTATTTGTCTCGCCTAGAACCCATTCCCTGATTTTCCCGTAAAAGAAACCTATTGGAGGCCTGACCGCTGTCTGGAAATCAGGATCCTCCGAATCTGAGCCGATTCTCGCCAACTCATCACCCATTTCATTTCCACTGATGTTGGAATGACTCGGTACCCAGCTAGAGCTCTCCTACAATCATCGACCAACCTGGAGGTCACATAACAGCCCCCTACCGCTCTAAGAGCCGCTTGGCTGTCCACTATTGTTGTCTCTTATTAGTTCTACTTCCTTTAAGATCCCTAGAACCTCAGCCTGGAAAACACTACAGTCGTCGGGAAGCCTATATGATCTTCTGATGTCAAGATCCTCAATGTAGACCCCCGCCCCTTTACCCCTCATTTTCGAGCCATCAGTAAATATAGCAAATCCTGTGTATAATCTGCTTTTATCTGACCAGCTCTCTCTAGGTGGCGTAATTACCGGTATACGTCCAAAATAAACGCGGGGCGTAATCCGTGGAGCCGAGTGTTCCCAGATGATAGCCGTCAGCCCCAATCTCATCCAGTATCCTGACATGACCCTGAGTGAAGTTACTTAACAGCCCCAAATTCCTCAGTCTAAGAAGGCTTCTGGCTGCTATTCCTATCACATACTGCTCAATCGGCAGAAGATGTAGAATAACATCCAGCGCCGCCTGAGGAGTGCTTCTCATGGCCCCTGTGATGCCGATCGAAGCACACCTCTGAGCCTTAGACAGAAGGTTCCTACGACTGGATAATCTCAATGTATCCCACCAAACACAGCATTCATAAGTAAGAATGGGTATAACCACCGAAGTGTAAATCCATCCAACAACTGACGGCCGTAGACCCCAGGTCCTACATATCGATGATCTGCAAGCATAATAGGCATTGAGACCTCTTTTAAGTCTCTCCTGCGTGTTCCTCTTCCAGGACAGTTTACTGTCAAGGAAAACTCCTAGATACTTGGCGCTGTCAGATAGCCCAAGTTCCACACCTTCTAGTATCGGTGGCCTAAAAGTTTCCACCTTATACCTCCTTGTAAAAAGAACTAATTCTGTCTTTTCCGGATTTACCCCTAAACCTTTATCCGTAGCCCAATCTGACAGTGTGCCCAACGCCCTCTGCACGATTTCGCTAATTGTCGGCAGAAACTTGCCTGAAATCAATATAACTACGTCATCTGCATAGGCCACGACCTTCTGTCCTACACTATCAAAATGTCTTGGAATGACATTGACAGCCAAAAGCCACAGTAAAGGAGAGAGAACTCCTCCCTGTGGGGTTCCCCTGGTCACTAGCTTCCTTAGACGTTCCCCTCCCCAGTCCGAGTGAACCACCCTGCTGCTGAGCATCAGGATTATCCACTCGACCAAGAATAGCGGAACATTCAAATCCACTAATGATTGTCTAATAGCCTCTACTTTCAGATTATTAAAGGCGCCCTCTATATCGAGAAATGCCGCCAGAGTGTATTCCCTGATTCGCAAACCCCGCTCTATATACCCTACCTCATCATGAAGCGCACTCTCAATAGATCTACCCTTGAGGTAGGCATGTTGAGAGCACATGCCCTAACATTAAACACGCCATCTCATGGTTTAATTTGTCCCACTCGTGCTGTGTACGGTGCTGCTAATATACCAGAAATTTGGCAGCGAACGATTGAATCGGTGCTGCAAGATGTCCCGAATGTGTGAGAAAAAGGATTGAAGTTGAAACGATCAAAATGTGTTTTTTTGTGCACCGGCTGTTGAGTTTTTAGGGCACAAAATTGATAGTAAGGGCATTAACAAGTCGGATAAGCACATAGAGGCAGTGAGATATGCGCCGAAACCACCTTCGCATGAAGAATTACAACTCTTTTTAGGAACTACGGTTCATTTATACCCGAATTGTCAACTCGCAGCAAACCTCTCCGAAATGTACTGCGCGAAAAGAGTTCAAGTGGACTACATACGCCGGTATAAAAATGGACTTAAGACTCAGTTAGCCGACTGTAATGGAATGTAACTGCAACAGTAAGAAACAGCTGATGGATATTGTTATGTGTAAAGTAATGCAAATGGTTATGGAGATGTAAAGTAACGCAACACCGCACAGTGGGATTTTTTGTGCAATAAGTAATTTTTTGGACACATAAAATTTAAAAATGTAATGATGCAGTTTTGTAGAAAATTGATTCAGTATGAAGAATCCATAAACAGTATTCCAAAAAAACGTTTATTTGTCTTTGAAATAATGAAGTAAAGTCACATGTAAATTTTGGTCCAAAATATTGAAAACTGTTTACGCACTTCTAAAGTGTTTGTACGTAAGATAATTTTATTGCTCTGATTTAAGTAGTGATTTTCTTCAAATATAGCCTTTTCTGCGTATTTAAAAAAAAAAATATAAAATTCGCTCATATGGTTTAAAAGATATGATAGAATAAAATTTGTTCTATAATGTGCCGTGATTACAAACTTCCTTGGAAAAAAAAAAGGTTGCTCGGTCGTGCTCGGTGCTCTCGCTATAATAAAATGAAAGACTCCATACTATCATTTAAAAAAAAAAATTAAATAATTAATAATCTTTTATAAAATCATAAAATTGGTTTCCGATTTCATGAAATTTTTAATTTTAAAAAATTACAAAAATATATTGCATAATTTTAGGCACGTGCGTTATAATGACATTAAGTTACAACAATAACTTATTTAGAATAGATTAAAAACAAAATCATATGATTTAACAACAATAAAAATAAAACAATTTGTGAAAATATCGAAGTGGAAAAGATATTATTAAAATGAGTTTATTTTCTGTGTTATATAGTGAACTGAGTTACGAACTCATTAATTGCAATGCAAGTTTGGAATTAATATGGTTCCGTTAAGTCTACAGACAATTTCTCAAGACGAATGTTGGCGAAATAAAAGTCCGTCATCAACAAGATTCTGCCGTCCTATCTCCTTTGAATTTACCAAAGAAACAAAAGAAAAAGTGCTAAGCCTTGTTGAAAAAATTAATTTAGAAATTGCTGCTTTGAAAAATACCCAAGTTGTAGTATGCGGAAAGCAATTTTCGATCAAGCATAATTTCGTGTTTACAATGTTAGATGGCAAGACAGCTCAAACTGTTACAGGTACATCTTCAGCAGCTGTTTGTTACATTTGCAAATCAAAACCAACTGAAATCAATAATATTAAATTAGTTTCAAGCAAAGCTATTGATGGTGAAGCAATCAAAATGGGCGTTTCCTCTTTACATGCTCGCATAAAATTTATGGAGTGCATACTTCATATCGCCTACAACAAACCATTTCAAAAATGGTCCGCGCTCAAGGACGAACACAAAAGTCCTAAACTGGAAAACAAACTTCGAATTCAGAAGGCCTTAAAGGAACAGATGGGTATACGTGTGGCTGCAGTTCAACAAGGAACTGGGGCTACTAACGATGGAAATACGTCCAGGCGTTTCTTTTCTAACCCCGCACTTGTTGCCGATGTGACTGGTGTAGAGGAGCAACTAATTGATCGATTTCGCATTATACTACAAATAATAACTTGTGGCAAAAAAGTTCAAGAATTTTGCTCAAGATACAGCAAAACTTTTTGTTGAAAGATATAGTTGGTATTATTTGCCAGTAACAGTACACAAAATACTAATACACGGAAAGGATATCATGGATGCGGCAATACTTCCTATTGGCATGCTTTCTGAAGAAGCCGAAGAAGCCAGAAATAAAGATTATAGAAATTATAGATTAAGGTTCTCCAGAAAATGTGATGTGAGTTGCAACAAATACAGATGTTTTTCATCGACTTCTAGTATCGTCAGATCCTTTTATAAGTAGCATTAGATGTCAATCCCGTAAACAGGTTATGGAATTTGATGATATAGTTACAGAAATGATAGATGATGAATAAAAGTCTATATTTAAATGCATGTATTGAAATTTATTTATAAAATAATTAGTTTTGGTAATGAAACAAAAAGTTGTGGGAAAAAATATAATATGAATTATATGGGCGGTGGGTAGAGGGCGTGGCCAATTTTGATGAAACTTTATATTTTTCTTAATTGAGCTAACCAAAGGCTCTGTGCCAAATTTCAAAAACTTTGGGCCAAAAATTAATTTTGGGTTCTATGGGCGGTGGGTAGTGGGCGTGGCCAATTTTGATGAAACTTTATTTTTTTCTTAATTAAGCTAACCAAAGGCTCTGTGCCAAATTTCAACATTCTACGAGCACTCCTTATATTTTATGCCAAACATTGTATGAACAAATCCCTCTGTGCACCGTAATGTATGAATCTGTAAGAAATAGAATTTCCTTAAATTTTTACGTCATTACACTACATTCCGTTAAATGTCGGCTAACTTTTTTTTTTTATTATTATTTATTTATTCAAGAAGAAAACAACAATAGTTTTTCTTAAAAGCTAATTACAATAAATATATATCTATATATATATATATGTATACAATATGACATAAAAAAAACTGTATTATAATTCAAAATAGCAATTGATATATATATATATATATGTATTTGTATTTTGTTTCTGCTTTGAAATCCAGATCACCAAAGGAATTATTTTATCAATCAGCTTTCATCATCTAGGCAGTGTTGTAGATCGTTTAATCAGACTAAAATTGGTGTTTTGTGTTTCTTTATATTAATAACTAGCTTACCCGGTCCGCGTTGCTGGCCCTAAGCAAACATTAGTGTTGTATTACCACACGATTTAAATTAAGCTTTTAACGAAATGTACGGCCTTTAAATAAATTTATGGAATATCTATCATAAAGTTTTGTTACAGAATAACTTACATATGGTGTAGGTGTGGGCTCAACCAAAAAAGAAACGCATTTATTTAAGGCAAATTGGAAATTATATTTATTCAATACTTCATCTTGGGGCCAGCGGATATACAATGTTTTTTGTTTTTTGGCGTGCCTACTCGGGAGCAAGCCACATACAACTGGCCGTGTGGAAAACATAAATTTTCCAAAATTAAGCTAGCAATAGTCAATGATTTGACTTGTGCTTTATTGATGGCAATAGTAAAGGTAAGACGTAAAGGGAATTGGATCCGCTTGAATTGGAATGGTAAATCGTTGGAAATCATCGGAATTCGTGGAATAAGTACGTCTTCGCCTTTGAATCTGCCACCGATGATTGTTGCCTCGATTAAGTTTTTAATGATCAATGTGGTTCCGTTGCATAACTTTGGTGCGTTTAAGTTGCGAATAAGAATTACTGGTGATCCAACGTTTAATGTTAGCACATGCGGTGGCATTCCGGGTGGTTCCAATGAATTTAAAAATTCAGTGGGATTATTGACGGCTTGTTCTTCATCCATTACTGTATTGATCGATTTGTATTTAATTAATTTGCCGGGTAGTTTCAATTGAATTTGCTCATTGAGCTTGGTGGTATCGTAATTTGTTGGTGCCAAAATTGCACGTTCCCACAGCCAATCCGAAATCTTGTAGAAGATTGTTAGACTTGGTAATACCTTGTCGACAACGGCTTGAATATTCATTTGCATTCGACAGAAGTTAGGCGGGAACGAAATCTCGTTCGTGGCGCTATTAATTGGAATTTTTGCATTTCCGATGTCAAAAAGTTGTTCTGAGAATGTTTGGGCAGACGGGTCTTGCAACAAATGCACACGTATGTTCGTCGATAGCGTGATTTTCTCGACTCGGTTCCAAAGATATGAAGCTTTCAAGTTTGACGAAAATCACCAACAAAAAGAATAAGAGCGCCTCCCATCGGTTTGTAATTTCCTCGAAAATCACGTAGAGCGCTGCGAGCAATTTGTTTGAATGTACCGTTATTTTTTATCAGCGTTTGAAAAAAACTCACAAATGTGCACAAAATGTAGGGATCTTAAATGCAAGAGTACATAAAGTTTTTTTTTATCATCGATTGATGTATAATGTTATTTTTAACTTATTGTATAATGTTGCACCTTAGTAAGCGCGGAATATCTTCTGTTATCGAATGATGTAAATATTTTGTAAATAAACCGAAAACTCGGATTTTTGAATGCAACATTTCGAAAGTTTTAAAATTTTGATATTGGATCGTTAATAACATAAGGTTTTTGCAAATATCTTCGGAACTACCGAATAACCGATTAAAGAGTTTGATATCTCGTTTTGAAAAACATGACAACGGCTTTCAAAAAAATTAAATAAAATAAAAAAAGCAAAATATATGTATGTATGCTCGTATGTCATTGGTGGTGCAATATGAAAATTGGATTTTGCCACGCCCCTCCGCCCGCAGACTGAAAATCCATGTAAACATACATTTTTTGTGATGGGGCGTGAAAGTGGGCGTGGCACATAATTTTTTTTATTTTTACATCGCCTGCAGTAAGATGTGGATACAATCTGTATGAAGTAAATCTGTAAAAAAAACCCATGTAGAAGCAATTAATCAATTAAAAAAGTGGGCGTTAGAGTAGGTGTGGTCGTACCAATGGTGAAGGCAATGGTGGTAATTTGACCTTACTACTGAGACAGCACAACCCAGGCGATTCTCCGATGAACTTTATTGCACCGCAATGGTTGCACACAATCTCCATTGGGCCAATTTGAACGGAAGGATGCGAGCTGTAGTCAAAAGTGCAATCGTAATGAAACGCTACTCGATTCAAATCAACTCTTGAAGCTCTTCTTCTTACGCGTTGATTTAGATTTTCACGTTGTTGAATTGCTTGATTTAATCGACGATTTTTCATTGCTAATCGAGCCGTTTCATTTGTCGCCTGTCTTTCTTCTTGTGTTTGCGTTACGCGAAGTCGGGCTGATCTCGTGCGATTTCATCCGTATTCAATCGATTGGTAATATTCCGATTTGTAATTGCATTACGGGTTCGATGCGAAAAATCAGATCTTTTGGGTCGCGGCATTATGAATAACACTGAGAAATTAATGTCACAAAAGCAGTTAATGTCACAAAAACAATGTCACAAAATCAATTAGGGAACTTACCTTTTGAAATCACTTTTAAAAAATGCTGAAAAATTTTAAATACTACAAAAATAAGTCAGGTGTCAAAAGTTTATTCACACAACGCCATCTACTGGCAATGGCAGAACCAGAATTTGTTTTTGTAAAAAAAATAACAAAAAAAGTTTTCAAGCAAATTAGGTGGAAAAACAATTGTCGTAAAAATTGTAATATACAAAGAAACGACATTTGATTTTTGGATTTTAGAAGATAATAATTAAAAGTAATGGGTGTATACAATTTGAAGTAAGTCTTTTAAAACCCTTGTAGAATCGATTACACAATTTTAAAGCAGGCGTGGTCGACTTCGGCTGTACACTGCGGGCGTTGCTACGGCATCAATTTAAAAAAAAGTAGGTGGTCAAAAAAGATCGCTAGAGATGGGACGTGAAAGGAGGCGTGGAGTATGAATCTTAATTTTTGATCTCGTGAATATGTTAAAATCAGAGTCGAATCAATTACACAATTTAAAAAAGAAGGCGTTAAAGTAGGCGTGGTTGCAAAAAACAAGTATTCTATAAATACTTAGTGGTGTGATGTGAAAATTTCAGGCAGATCGCTCCAGCGGTCAATTTCTGAATTTTTTTCTGGGGATTCTTCTTCTCTGCCCTGAGATCAGCCTGAATTCGTGCGAATCGTTGCAATCGGTCCAGGCGTTCTTTAGTTATAAAGCTAGTAACTAACGTCACTCTCTTTTATATATATAGATTTAATTTGTGTTTCTTTATAGTATATTTTTCTTCTGTTTTTAAATTTTGTAATGATACCCCGCAAAGCTATTCAGTCTGCAGGAAATTGAGTTAGAAAAAAATTGATCACTATTGTAAATTCATCGTATACTATTACTTGGTTCAGCTTCATTCATTGCAAGCTAATAAAATGATTTTTTATGAGTTCATTTCTTTTGTATTTATTTGTAATATTTAATATTTTAATTGGAATTTTATTAATAACACAGTACAACAGCCAATCTGGGGGGTGAGAAATTCCAAGTCAGGGTGATGGTACTAGGTCAGTATAGTAAAACCCTCAAAGGGTTTGGCGTTCGTATGTGTCAGTTTTTTTTATGACCTTTTAAATTTTTTCCTTATCTTAATGTTTTTTCGCTTAGTTGTAACATTTTGGCAAAAACGTAGTTTAACATTAACATTCAGTCTCGTCTCATCGAACTGTTCGGACGTATTACTTTTAGTGCGGCTGAATTTTCGGTGAAAAAATCGTAATAGGTGAAAAAGTGTAACAAGTTGAAATTAAACAAAAAAGTGAAAAAAAATAACTCGTAGTAGGTTAAAATATATAAAAAAAAAACATCAAAAAAATCGTATAAAAACTGTATGAGTGTTCCTCTCAGATGTAATTCTGAGAAAGAGCTTAGCTCGTCTAGAAAAACTAAATGGCTCTCTGAGGAAGAATCCATACAAAAATCTCTGGAAAATTTTCTCACTGCAAGAGCCGTAGAACGGCGTCGTTCCTGTTCGCCCAATATAGTGATTTCAACAGATGAAAAAACATTATCTTCATCAAATAGTGCAGCCAAACCCAAAAAACAAGTAGGTATGGATAAGTACATAACCGTTCTCAAGCGACAGAGGAGCCCGAAGTCTGCTCAAGTGTCATCAAATGCAAAAGCTCCTAAGACCGTGAGTAATGATCAAAATAGGTTTGCTCTCCTCCAGACGGATGAGCCAGAACTTCCGAAGAAGACCTTTAAGCCACCACCAGTTTATCTGAGAGAGCCGACTTCCAGTAAATTGGTACAAGGAATTGTTGCTGTAATAGGTGAAAACATGTTTAGCGTAACCTCAATGAAACATGGAAATATCTGCGAGACAAAGATACAAGTGAATAGGGAAGATGATTTTCGAAAATTGTCCAACCAGCTGGAAAGGGAGACTAGGGATTTCTATACCTACCAGCTCAAAAGCGCAAAAGGACTCCAAGTCGTTCTAAAGGGTATAGACCCATGTGTTGATCCCGCGGAGATAAAAACCGGTTTAATGGACAAAGGGTTCAAAATTAAGAGCGTAGTGAATATTAGAAACCGTGAAAAGATCCCTCAGCCCATGTTCAGGGTAGAATTGGAACCTGGAGATGTTGTCTTAAAGAAAAACGAGTCCCATCCCATCTACAATCTGATGTACCTTCTGCATCGTAGAATCACCGTGGAAGAACCACATAAGCGTCAGGGACCCGTCCAGTGTCTCAACTGTCAAGAATTTGGTCACACCAAGGCGTATTGTAAATTGCCGACAGTTTGTGTTGCGTGTGGGGAGCTACATGCAACTGCTCAATGCGATAAGTCGAGAACTGACTCAAAAATCAAAAAATGCAGTAACTGCGGAGGTAATCATACCGCAAATTATAGAGGTTGTCCAATTTACACTCATTTGAAAGGCATAAGAACCAACAAGACGTCAGTATTACCTGATCGTCCTCAACAGCCTAATTTTGCATCGAGTAACAATTTCCCTCAATTGTTACGGTCCACTAGTCATGTAAAGGCGCCTAGTTCTAGACAAGTTTCTTACGCAAACGTGGTTAAATCTAATATGCCAGGTTTGGAGCAGGAACCTAAATCCCAATATTTCGAGCCTAATATTAACACTCTAGAGACTACATTGTAGACTCTTGTCCAAACTATGAACACTTTTACGACCACTATGACATCCATGATGCAGGAAATGCGGAAAATGCAATCCGAAATCTTACAAGCCATTTTAAAGAAATGATTTGTTTAAAAATTTGTTTTGTGGAATGCGAACGGCCTCCGCCAACATAAAAACGAACTGGAACACTTCCTGATGGATAAGCAGATTGATATCATGATGATTGCTGAACCTCACTTGACGGCGACAGGGTACTTCAACATTAATGGCTACGTGTTGTATGATACTAAAGATCCCCGCGGAAAAGCATGTGGAGGTTCGGCAATTCTTATAAAGAACAGAATAAAACATTATTTAATGAACAACATATGTGAGGATTACCTACAAGCAACAAACATTTGTATTGAATTCTGTCAATACAATTTTGTTTTATCATCAATTTATTCGCCGTCTCGATTTTCAATAAAAGAACACCAATACTACAGCTTCTTCAATTCCCTTGGAGCTAGATTTTTAGTTGCTGGTGACTTTAACGCCAAACATACATTTTGGGGTTCACGTCTGGTGACCCCGAAGGGTCGTGAGCTCTTCAACACCATTGCCAAAATGGGCTTAGATGTACTCTCAAGCGGGCATCTTACTTACTGACCGACGGAAGATTCCCGATGGTATTGACTTTGGAGTAGTGAAAAATATCCCTGTAGAATCGATACAAGTGGAGCCTTCATTAGACTTGTCTTCAGATCACTCCCCTTCTATTATTTCAATGCGTTTCCTTCAAGGGAATGGCTCTCCATTTCGGGACATATCTAAAATCTGAGTAAGTTGGATAAAGTATAAAAAGTATTTAAGTTCCCACTGCACGGAAAATGTAGTGTTGAGAACTACCGAGGATATTGATGGGTCGATTGGCAAGTTTACTGAGGACATACGAAGAGCTGTACATCACGCCTCCACATATGACGTTGAGTGCAGAAGTGGGACAAATAGAACTTATTTCGCTGAACTCGATCATCTCCTGTCAGAAAAAAGAAGAGTTAGAAGAGAGTGGTAAATTCACAGGTCTCCTCAACTGAAAGCTAGGCTACGGGAATGCAGAGATATACTAAGAAATTTCTTAGAAATCCAAAGAACGGCCTCATTTAGATCTTACTTGGAGGGTCTTGATAGTACCCCACAATCAGACTATTCGTTATGGAAGGCGGCACGAGGTTTAAGAAGACCAATTAGAGGAAAGCCTCCTCTGCGAAATCCAACTGGTGACTGGGCTAGAAATGATTCCGAGAAGGGGACTTTATTTGTTAACCATTTGAGAAATGTGTTTACTATAAACAACTTAAATAATGCATCTGATTTGCCTCCACTCGTTATAAGACCTCCTCTACCTCTAAGACTTAGTTTTAATGGTGTTCAAAGCGCTATTGGTAATCTGAATCTTAAAAAAGCTCCAGGTATGGATAAAATCAGCAACAAAATGCTTGTGGAGTTACCTCGTGTAGCTAGAAGAATTATGCTCTTTATTTTCAATGCTATTTTACGCCTAGAATACTATCCTGCAGATTGGAAAGTATCTATGATTACCATGATTCCTAAGCCAGGGAAGGACCCTACAAAAGTAGAGTCATATAGGCCAATTAGTCTACTGCCCACAATTTTTAAACTGTTCGAAAAATTGTTAATGACTAAGTTGACTCCAATTCTGAACGACACTCAATGTATCCCAAATCACCAATTCGGTTTCAGAGCTAAACACAGTACCATCGAACAAACACACAGATTGGTAAATGTGAAGACGGTCGTTTGAAGAGAAACAATACTGTTCCGCGCTTTTCATTGATGTTTCCCAAGCGTTCGACAAAGTCTGGCAGGAAGGTTTAATGCATAAAATAAAATTAGCTCTGCCTGCTAACACCCACAAACTCATGGAAAGTTATTTATATGATCGCAAATTTACAATCAAAGAAGGCGATTTTTAAGCCCCGCTCAGCCAATTGAAGCAGGAGTACCCCAGGGTAGCATACTGGGTCCTACTTTATATTTGATTTATGCATCCGACATGCCGTCAGACCCCAAAATCCACACGTCAACTTTTGCAGACGATACAGCCTTTATCAGCGTCCATAAGGACCACCAAGTTGCATCACAGGATTATGTTTATAAACTAGAGAATTGGCTAGAGCTTTGGAAAATTAGGGTAAATGAACAGAAATTTATTCATATCACTTTCACATTGCGAGAAGAAACTTGCTCGTTCATCAAAATAAATAATCAAATTATCCCGCAACATAATGAAGTCAAATACCTCGGCATTCACCTCGACCGCCGTTTAACTGGGAAGTCTCATATTGAAGCGAAACTTACACAGATGAGATTAAAAGCAGTGCAACTTAATTGGCTAATTGGCAGAAATTCTTCATTAAAGTTGGATTGCAAACTATTGTTATACAATACAATACTAAAGCCAATCTGGTGCTATGGAATTCAATTATGGGGTACTGCCTCAGCATCCAACATTGACAAATTCAAAGGGGTCAAAATAAAATTCTACGGATAATTACTGCAGCACCATGGTATGTTAAAAATTCTCGAATCCACAAAGATCTAGGCGTGCCATTAGTAAAAGTCGTATTTACAAAATATGCGTCAAAGTACGTCAGCAAACTTGAACACCATCCAAACCCACTTGCACGAAACATCCTTAACTTTAGTGGCCACAGTCGGTTGAGAAGGAGGGATACCCTTGCTTTAACTCAAGCGCAAAACAGATGACTGGATCAGTGGATGTAAATTTTTTTGTAGTATCATAATATTTTGTCTAGCACTGGCTGGACTTATTATTTTCTTTTAGTATTAAGATTCGAAAACTTATTGTCATTTCATTTTGAAAATATAGAGCGGGATTACCAACCCTAATTCCAAATTTGTTTTGTAACACCCACACAATCGTGAAATCCATTTCTTTTCAGACTTTGATGAGAACCATAGCACAGTGTCCGATTTTGAAGTAATAAAAATAAAAAATAAAAATAGGAATAAGCAGAATTTCGGAGTAAATTCAATTTTATTTTGTGTCTTAATATAAAGCACAACATCTTTTATTGATTAATTTGTGATTTAGTGGTATAGGACATATTTCCAGTAGTTAATTTTTGTTTGATATATTTACCATCAAAAATACCAAATTTCTAAAAATCTGACAATGTCAGGCTCAATGATTGCATACAAATCTAAAGCTTTCAAATAGTACTCGTACTATAATGCGTAAACAAAACGGAAGCAAATATGTTATTAAAAGAATCCTGGTGCATACAAAGTAAGTACGTTCAATAAGTCCGGGACTCCCAGGGCCGTATTAACAAATGTGAGCGCCCTGGGCTAAATAAAATTTGTCGCCCTTTTATACAAAGTTTTATTATAAAAAATTTCATTTTTTTTTAATATTCTTTAATTTAAAACTTAAACATGTGTGTTCATACCAAAAGCAAATTCTTCAAAACGTTTTATAAACATGTGTAAATTAAATATTTAATAACTTAACTTTAACTAAATTAACTCTTATATTTAAAAAATAAATAAAATTTGTTCGACCTTTAATTTTCCAAAAAGAATTTATTTATTCTTTGTTCTAGGCCAAATTATTTTCTTATTATAATTTGATATAATAAAAACTATTAAAAACTCAGTTTTTCTTTATGAAGGTATTCTTCTCCCATTAAATAAATATCTCACAGAGTTTCACTGTATGAAATGAAATTTCTTAGGAATGTGTGTCAATACTGCAGTGAAAAGCATCAAAAACTGATATGAACATCTCAACGAACTTATTAAAAAGCAGAAGAAATATACGTTCGAAGTTGTTTTTTGCAATAATACCTTAAAAATAGAAATATTCTGAAAGTGTTTTGTTTAGAAAATTCACGAAACGATCGTCATATCATTCCTGAATGTGATAAAATATTTTGAAAGCGAAAACTCTGTGAAGTATTTATTTTCTTAGAGAATATCCTGACAAACTGAGTTTAAAAAATAAAAAAATATTTAATTTGTGTTGTCCTAAAGATGATCTCAAATGATTTTTTTTATCGCTTAAGAGTTGAAAACGATCTTTCTCCACTACAATTTGTGCAGGCGATACTGTGTTTGTTAATTAGTAAAAAAATATATCTATATTGATAAAAGTGGATTCAACTTGCGATTCAATTATTGTTTTTAAAATTTGCTCAGATTTGGATAATGCCGTTAATTTGTGGGATATTAAATTTACATGTTTAAAATGTAAACATTCCTCGATTAGACCAATTTCAAGATCATCTATATAATCTTTATATAAAATAGTTGCTTTTTCTCGTATCATATTTTCATCTAAACTTTTTAAATTTATTAAAACTCCAAATTTTGTGGCATCACTTTGCAGATTTCTGTTTTTTCATTTCTGCCAAATATCAATATCAATAATAACATAAAAAATATTTATACGAAAATTACTATTTTTATCAAATTGTGTGTCGGCTGATGCCCCTTCATCAAACTGCTTTTTTCGTTTAACAATTCTTACTGTTTTAAATTCAAAACATCCTGAAAGCTCTCCTCCTTTCTTTTTATAATAGTTAAATGAATTTATATTACGACGTTAAGTAAGTAGTCAAGTAAAATTTGAAGGTCAAACGAACTGTTTAATTACTTATCAAATATTCATTTATTTAAATAATTTTACACTAGAAGTTGATCTTCTTTTCTTGAAAGTTTTTTAGGAAGTGAACCGCTAGTTTTAAAAATGTTATGTGTACATAAATTGGAATTTATTTAATGTATAATGTATATATGTAGGTATTTAAATGTCCAAAATATTAAAATCTCTTTAAAGAAATACCGTTAAACAAAGAGTGAATTACTAATTAACAATTTTACATTACAAATTGAGAGCAAGTAATTACACTCGAATGTAATTAGTAATGCAAAAAATATAAGCAAGAGCGAGTAAATACAATCGTTTGTAAATATGTACTAATAACTGGTAATTATGCATTCAGTATTTTACACTTCAAACCAATTCGAATAGGTACACAATTATAATATGAAAATAATAACAATTACGGTAAGAAGTAAGGAAAGATTAAATATAATTTGTTTATGTCAAATATTTATTTGTTAAATAAATTTTTTTTTGGCAACATTTTCCCCCCTTAAGAACGAATGTTTTTAAATATGATGGTATGCAAGGACGCCTTATAGTTGGGAGTGTTTTAGTCGAGTAATAAACTCCGCTATGCTCCCACTCACAGCGTATTACAGAAGGCTCCATTCATATTTGCGTTACTGAGTTTTATCTGGGGATTTGTCATCTGGGAAGTTGTCGTCTATATATTCTGGAGAGTTAACTGGAAGAAGAGAAATTTTTGAAATTGGCCTTTTTTAGAGTTTTGTTTTTTGTAAGAACAGATACCACCCTTATCAACCCATCTAATCCTGGATGAACATCTTTGATGCGTCCAAGTAACCATTGTCCTGGTCCGCATCTTTCGTCGGCTATGAGCACCAGGTCTCCAATTTTAGGACAAGCATCGCCTTTCAACCATTTTGGACGGGATTGCAGTCGGTTGAGGTATTCACTGTGCCACCTTTTCCAGAAATGTTGTTTTAGCAATTCCACAGATTTCCAACGGATCAGACGGTTAATGTTTTGATCCAAAATTGATTCCTCTGGAACACATTGGGTTGGTTCTCCTACGAGAAAGTGCGCAGGCGTTAGAGCATCAAAGTCCGATGGGTCTGATGATAAAGCGCATAAAGGCCGGGAGTTCAAGCAACTCTCAATCTGGCAGAGAAGAGTAGTAAGTTCTTCAAAAGTCAAAAGTCTGTCCTTTGTCAATCGTTTTAAATGGTATTTAACCGATTTCACACCAGCCTCCCAAAGGCCGCCAAAATGTGGTGAGGCCGGTGGAATAAAATGCCAATTTGTTGAATTTAAACTAAGTGCCTGACGCAAATCTTCAGGTAATGATTTTTGGTTTCTGTGATAAAGAATCTGGAGTTCTTTGGAAGCTCCTATAAAATTCGTTCCGCAATCAGAATACATGTCAGTGCATGCACCTCTGCGGGACACAAATCTTTTAAATGCCGCAAGGAAAGAATTTGTGGTAAGGTCAGAAACGGCTTCCAGATGGATAGCTTTTGTGACCATACATACAAATAGACAAATATAACCTTTAGTAACGACAGATGATCTTAAATTTGAATTTCTGATAACAATAGGACCCGCATAGTCTACGCCACTGTGCTTAAAGGGTCGCGTAACGTTTAAACGAACATATGGTAAGTTTCCCATAATTTGTTGTGATGTTTTAGCGGAATATCTAAAACATGTTATACATTTGTGGATGATTGATTTGGCTAATTGGTTGCCAGATACAATCCAAAATTTTCGATTCACAACAGACATGTTAAGTGTGATACCTCCGTGTAGAGTTCTTTCGTGTGAATCTAGTATAATAAGTTTTGATAGAGGATTTGATTTAGAAAGAATTATGGGATGTTTTACATTGTAACTAAAACCTGAGTTTTGTAAACGACCACCAACACGAATTATACCATTTTCATCAAGGAATGGCATTAGTTTAAGTAAACGGCTTTGTATTATCTCGCTATTTGCAGCTAGTAGCTTAATTTCATTTGGAAAATCAACTAACTGAGTGAGGTTTATCAAATGTTGGAGAGTTTCATTTATTTCTGATGTTTTTAAGAAATCTGTTCGTTTTTGTGCTGGATTTTTGCAATTGTGAACGAAACGACGACACAATGTGCATATCCTTAGTAAAGTTCTAAGTTTGGAAAACTTTGAACAGATTGCAGGATAGATTTTGGTATTACAAGTATTTGCTGTAATTTTAACTATTCTTTGTTCCTCAGTGGTGTTAAGGTTTGGAAGATTCTTTGGCCAACAAGTTGAGGGTTCATAGAGAAATTGTGGACCGAACCACCAGGTTTCATTTTCAATTAAATCATTAGCAAATGCACCCCTAGAAGCACAATCTGCAGGATTAAGTTCAGAGGGAACGTAATTCCACTGAAGTGGATTGCTAAATCTTTGAATTTCTGCAACTCTGTTTGCAACGTATACTGTCCAGGATGATGGTGGTTTCTGAATCCAGCTCAAAACAGTTGAACTATCTGACCAGTAATAAACGTTATCAATTTTAACATCGGACAATGATTCTTTTACGCTTTGAGCGAGTTGCACCAGAAGTTTAGCACCGCAGAGTTCTAGTCTGGGTATAGAAACTGTTTTTACTGGCGATATTTTTGATTTAGACTGAAGAATATTTACATATATGCCATCAGAATTAATCACTCTTGAATATATTACGGCAGCATAAGCTGTAGTAGATGCATCGCAAAAACAATGCATATTCCATTCGCGATTCATTTGACCATTGAATCCACCGAGGAATTTTTAAGTTTGTAAGTTGAGCTAGATACGATTTATGTTTGAGCCATTGTTTTTCAATTTGGGATGGGACTGGTTCATCCCAGTCTAAGCCATTTTCCCATAATTGCTTGAAAATAGCTTTTGAAACTACAGTAGATGGTGTTAACCATCCTAAAGGATCGTATAATCTCGCTGTTTCCGATAGAATTGAGCGTTTTGTGACAGACACTGTATCTTCAATATTAGCACAGAACGAAAACGTATCATTATTTGTATTCCATTGAATACCAAGAGTTTTGACTATGTTATCATTATCAAATTTTAAAGTAACAGATGGTTCTCTAAACTGTTCAGGAATTTGTTGCAAAAGCTCTTTGGAGTTAGTAATCCATTTGCGAAGATTACAACCACCATTTCTGAGTAGCAAGCATAATTCCCTTTGCAAAGAAAGTGCATTTTCGAAGTTGTCTGCTCCTGAAATTATGTCATCAACATAAGAGTCAGATATGAGCACCTTAGAAGATCTTGTAAAGGCTGGTTGAAAGTCATGTGCAAGTTGGTGCAGTACACGAATTGATAAATATGGGACCGAAGTGGTACCATATGTTACAGTATTCAATTCGTAAATGGAAATATCTTCAATTGGATTGAATCTCCACAGTATTTGTTGATATTTTCGATGATCAGGACAGACATCAATCTGTCTAAACATTTTTTCAATATCTGCACTGAATGTTACTTTGTGCCTCCTCCATTTAGTAATTATAGCAGGAAGGCTGTTTTGAAGTGCAGGACCAGACGAGAGTACCTCATTTAGAGAAGTGTTGTCACTAGAATGAGAACTACCGTCAAAGACAACTCTCAATTTGGTCGTTGAACTATTCATTTTGAAAACACCATGGTGTGGTAAAAAATATGAATTTGGACGAATATCTTCTGGATATTTCCCAACTTTGGTCATATGACCTAAAAATTCATACTCCTTCATAAAGTTTTTGTAACTTTCAGCAAATTCAGGTCGTTTAGCGAAAGAAATTTCCAAATGTCGTAAACGTTTGAAAGCGTTGAAGACATTATTTTCGATATTGGGTTGACTACCATCATTTAAAATTGATTTAAATGGGAGATGTACCATATATCGACCGGAATCGGTTCTACAAGTTGTAGAGTTAAAATAATCTTCACATGCTAATTCTTCATTTGAAAATTTTCTTTTAGTAACCACTTCTTCTTGTTCCCAAAAAGATTTTAAGATGGTTTCTAAATTAGCATTGTGTATAAAGACTTTATTTGTCGATATATTGTTACTGTTTCCCGAAAACACCCAACCGAAATGGGTATTTTGAAAGAAAAGTCCATTATGTATAAACGACTTGGAAGCTATTTTTATTTCGGAACAAACATCTGAACCTAAGATAATATCAATAGGATCAGAGTTAAAAAACAAGGGATCTGCCAAGCTGTCATTTGCAAGATTAGGCATAGAAACAAATTCACATGATGGATCAGGAGTATACGAAGAAAGAGTTGGTAAGACTAAGGCTGAACAGGAGAGAACATGTTCTTGCTTTCTGGAAAACAGGTCCAGATTTACCAAATATTTTGACAAATTTTCATTACCATTTCCAATGCCTATGACTTTGCAGTGAGATTTTGTTTTCTTTAAACCTAATATCTGTACAATTGATGCGGAAATCAAACTACCTTGCGATCCTGGATCCAAAAGTGCACGTAAGGGAAAATAGCCGCGATTTGTTCGTACAATTAAACGAATTGTATATAAAAGAACTGAATGAAATGTATTAGCATTAAGTGATGAGTTGTGACCTTAGACTCTGAATTCCGACTAGTATTAGGTGTAGAAGCAGATATAGCTGAAGACTGTGGTTCAGTATGAAGAACAGTATGGTGAAGTTGTTTGCAGATAATGCAACGAAATGGGGAAGTACATTTATTGTGGTCATGACCGATCACAAAACAATTGCGACAAGCGTTTTTCTTTGACAAGAAATCATTTTTTTCATGTAAAGGTAGTCCTAAAAACCTAAAGCATTTGGAAAGTGAGTGATTCTTGTCGCAATATGAACAGGAAATTGTACTTGGTTTTGAAAAGTTACCAGAATTGCAAGAAGCTTTCTTGGTTTGGTGAAAAGTTTTATTACCTTTTACAGGTTTTTGTTTAGACGTTGACACAAGTACATCGCTTAATGACTCAAGAGTCCGGAATGTTCTTTCTAGAAACGAAAAGAGTTCATCCCTTAAGGGTAGTTCGGTGGACGATTTCAAAGACTGTTCCCAATCTTTGCGTGTCTGAACGTCTAACTTCTGTACAAGAAAATGTATTAAAATAGGATCCCAGCTTTGGGTGTCTATTTGAAGATTTTTAAGAGAAGATAAACATTCTTGTGCAGAGTCGAGTAAAGTTTTGATTGACTCAAATCCACCATCGGATTTGGGTATATTGAAAAGTTTTAGAATTAAATTCCCAACAAGAATTCGCTTATTGTGATATCTTGATTCTAGAATTTTTCACGCGGAATCATAATTTGCCTCAGTGGCAGAAATAGTTTTGATTAAATTAGCAGCTTCTCCAGAAAGCGTGCCCTTTAAATAATAAAATTTTTGAACCTTGTTTATTGAATCGTTGTGGTGAACGAGGGAGAGGTATATTTCTCGAAATGGTATCCATTCGATATATTCTCCACTAAATTTTGATATTTTTGGAAGCCTTGTCTCGGAATTAATAGTAGAATCTGAACGACTGTTAGGGGCAACGAATGTACTAGCAACGGGACTGTTAGTAGCTCCAAGCTCTGAAAGTGAGTCGATCAATTTGCCTTTGAAAATTAGGAATGTTTCACCAAATTCGAAATAAATATCATCCTTCATATAGGGAACAGTGTCTAATTTGATTGACTCCTCGTGTAATTGGCGCAATATTACGTCATTTTGTCTTTCAAATTTACTAGAAATTTCATCTAATCTTTGTGTCAAAGAATTTAAATAACCAAAAGTCTTTTCATTTAAATTCTTTTGTTCAAAACGTGTTTCCAATTTTTTAAGCAATTGGAATAAGACACGTTGTTCTTGTATTAAAATATCAAGACTCATGTTAAATTTTTTTTTATTAAATTACACTAAAAAAATAAAAAGCACCACACTTTCAATTACAATATATATGTTTTAAAAAAAAAAAAAAAAAAAAAAAAAAAAAATTTTTACACATAGAAAATTTTTATAATATTAAATTAACTCCTGAAGAAGATTTCCAAAGGAAATCGAAATATTGAGTAAATTATATATAAGAAATAAAAATCTTTTATAAAAAACAAAAAAGTGACCTCAAGCTTAAAAATTATTTAATAAAAATCATTAAAAAGGTCGAAGAATATAGAATAAAATTATTTTATGTATAATGTATATAGGTATTTAAATGTCCAAAATATTAAAATCTCTTTAAAGAAATACCGTTAAACAAAGAGTGAATTACTAATTAACAATTTTACTTTACAAATTGAGAGCAAGTAATTACACTCGAATGTAATTAGTAATGCAAAAAATATAAGCAAGAGCGAGTAAATACAATCGTTTGTAAATATGTACTCATAACTGGTAATTATGCATTCAGTATTTTACACTTCAAACCAATTCGAATAGGTACACAATTATAATATGAAAATAATAACATTTACGGTAAGAAGTAAGGAAAGATTAAATATAATTTGTTTGTGTCAAATATTAATTTGTTAAATAATTTTTTTTTTTTTTTTGGCAACACGTCAGTATTGCCAATCGCCCTCAACAGCCAAATTTAGCATCGAGTGACAATTTCCCTCAATTATTACGGTCCACTAGTCATGTAAACGCGCCTAGTTCTAGACAAGTTTCTTACGCAAACGTCGTTAAATCTAATATGCCAGGTCTGGAGCAGGAACCTAAACCCCAATATTCTGAGCCGCATATCAACAATCTAGAGACAACATTGCAGACACTTGTCCAAACTATGAACACTTTCACGACCACCATGACATCCATGATGCAGGAAATGCTGAAAATGCAATCCACTATCTTGCAAGCCATTTTAAAGAAATGATTTATTTAAAAATTTGTTTCTGGAACGCGAACGGCCTCCGCCAACATAAAAATGAACTGAAATACTTCCTGATGGATAAGCAGATTGATGTTATAATGATTGCTGAAACTCACTTGACGTCGACAGGGTACTTCAAAATTAATGGCTAAGAATTCTACGATACTAAAGACCTCCGCGGAAGAGCTTGTGGAGGTTCGGCAATTCTTATAAAGAACAGAATAAAGCATTATCTAATGAATAACATAAGTGACGATTACCTCCAAGCAACAAACATTTGCATTGAATTCTGTCAATACAAATTTGTTTTACCATCGATTTATTCTCCGCCTCGATTTTCAATAAAAGAACACCAATACCATAACTTCTTTAAATCTCTTGGAGCTAGATTTTTAGTTGCTGGTGACTTTAACGCCAAACACACATTTTGGGGTTCACGTCTGGTAACCCCAAAGGGTCGCGTACTCTTCAACAACATTGCTAAAATGGGCTTAGATGTACTCTCAAGTGGACATCCCACCTATTGGCCGACGGACCGACGGAAGATTCCCGATGTTATTGACTTTGAGGTAATGAAAAATATCCCTAGAATGGATGCAAGTGGATCCTTCACTGGACTTGTTCTCAGATCACTCTCCTACTATCATTACAATGCATTTCCCTCAAGGGATTGGCTCTCCATTTCGGGACATATCTAAAACCAGAGTAAGTTGGATAAAGTATAAAAAGTATTTAAGTTCCCACTGCACGGAAAATGTAGTGTTGAGAACTACCGAGGATATTGATGGGTCGATTGGCAAGTTTACTGAGGACATACGAAGAGCTGTACATCACGCCTCCACATACGACGTTGAGTGCAGAAGTGGGACAAACAGAACTTATTTCGCTGAACTCGATCATCTCCTGACGGGAAAAAGAAGAGTTAGAAGAGAGTGGCAAATTCATAGGTCTCCTCAACTGAAAGCTAGGCTACGAGAATGCAGAGATATACTAAGAAATTTCTTAGAAACCCAAAGAATGGCTTCACTTAAATCTTACTTGGAGGGTCTTGATAGCACCCCACAATCTGACTATTCGTTATGGAAGGCGGCACGAGGTTTAAAAAGACCAGTTAGAGGAAAGCCTCCTCTGCGAAATCCGACTGGTGACTGGGCTAGAAATGATTCCGAGAAGGGGATTTTATTTGTTAACCATTTGAGAAATGTGTTTACTATAAACAACTCAAATAATGCATCTGATTTGCCTCCACTCGTTATTAGACCTCCTGTACCTCTAAGACTTAGCTTTAATGATGTTCAAAGCGCTATTGGTACTCTGAATCTTAAAAAAGCTCCAGGTATGGATAAAATCAGCAACAAAATGCTTGTGGAGTTACCTCGTGTAGCTAGAAAAATTATCCTATTTATTTTCAATGCTATTTTACGCCTAGAATACTATCCTGCAGATTGGAAGGTATCTATGATTACCATGATTCCTAAGCCAGGGAACGACCCCACTAAAGTAGAGTCATATAGGCCAATTAGTCTACTGCCGACAATTTCAAAACTGTTTGAAACATTGTTATTGGCTAAGTTGATTCCAATTCTGAACGACACTCAATGTATCCCAAATCACCAATTCGGGTTCAGAGCTAAACACAGTACCATCGAAGTAAATGTGATAAGACAGTCGTTTGAAGAGAAAAAATACTGCTCCGCCCTTTTCATTGATGTGTCGCAAGCGTTCGACAAAGTCTGGCATGAAGGTTTAATGCATAAAATTAAATTAACTCTGCCTGCTAACACCCACAAACTTATGAAAAGTTATTTATATGGTCGCAAATTTACAATCAAAGAAGGCGATTTTTTAAGCCCCGCTCAGCCAATTGAAGCAGGAGTACCCCAGGGTAGCATACTGGGTCCAACTTTATATTTGATTTATGCATCCGATATGCCGTTAGACCCCATAATACATACTTCAACTTTTGCAGACGATACAACCTTTATTAGCGTTCATAAGGATCATCAAATAGCATCACAGAACTTGCAGAAATATGTTTATAAACTACAGAATTGGCTTGAGCTTTGGAAAATCAGGGTTAACGAACAGAAATGTATTCATATAACTTTCACATTGCGAAAAGATACATGCTCGTTCATCAGAATAAATAATCAAATTATCCCGCAACACAATGAAGTCAAATACCTCGGAATCCACCTCGATCGTCGTTTAACTTGGAAGTCTCATATCGACGCAAAACTTACCCAGATGAGATTAAAAGCAGTGCAAATTAATTGGCTAATCGGCAGAAATTCTACATTAAAGTTGGATTGCAAACTTTTGTTGTACAATGCAATTCTAAAGCCAATCTGGTGTTATGGAATTCAATTATGGGGTACTGCCTCATTATCCAACATTGAAAAAATTCAAAGGGGTCAAAATAAGATTCTACGTACAATTACTGCAGCTCCATGGTATGTTAAAAATTCTCGAATCCACAAAGATCTAGGCATTCCTTTGGTGAAAGTCGAATTTACAAAACACGCCTCAAAATATGTCAGCAAACTTGAACACCATCCAAACCCACTTGCACGAGACATCCTTAACTTTACTGGCCATGTTCGGTTGAGAAGGAGGGATCCCCTTGCTTTAACTCAAGCGCAAAACAGATGACTGGATCAGTGGATATAAATTTTTTGTAGTATCATAATATTTTGTCTTGCACTGGCTGGACTTATTATTTTCTTTTAGTATTAAGATTCGAAAACTTATTGTCATTTCATTTCTGAAGATCCAATAAATAAATTAAATGTATTAAAAAAAAAAAAAAAAAATTTGTATCGATACATTTTAATAAATGATCCAGACATAATTGACATAGCTAGGTTGTAATAGTAGTTCGGAGAGCCAGATGTCACTCCTTTGTGATACGCTTGAAACGAGTGGTTAGAAAGAAATGATAACTGGAGGTATAGGAATTTTTGTTTAGGATTAATGATAAGGTAAACGTTTACTGGTCATTAATGAGAATAGGATTCCTTCCCATCACCTCCTATTACAACCCGTAGACCAAAAATGTCTCTCTCCCTCATCACACTCTCCCGTATCCTTTATTCCTTTCTATCTCCACTCTCCTTCTCCCCCACATGTAAGGTTAACGTGGTAGGCAGCTGTGCCGAAAACCTGAATGGCTAGTTAGTGGTTAAAGAGGACTAGTTGCTAACAGCTCCCCTTCGACGCCAGGGCACGGGTCGGTTGTAATACTTCTTCGTCTAGTCCATGTACGCCGTCACTGCATGGATGGTACATCCCCTTACGTGCCTACTCGTGGGACCAACATGAAAACTTTTATAAAAACAACAAAAACAACAGCAAGAGGTCAGCTAGGGAAACCAATGCTGACCAATTCCACAAAACAAACCATCAGATCACCTGATGATCGAATTCAAGAAGTCACTCTGGACGTTAGGCCGAGTACTTCAAAGGCTGCAAAGGCCCTCGCTGAAGGGAAACCGGCGGGAAATACTACCACGGACGCTGTTTCGAGAAACACCACTTTCTCTCATCAGAATTCTTTGCGTTCTCACCCTTTGCACCACTACGGTGCCTGCTAGTCAACAGACAACATCAATTCTTTAACCAGTGACTGGTGGTTCGAAGTTTTCTGTAATTATCATTTTTATTAATTTCTATTTAAGTAGTTTTTCCTTTTCTTCAGTTTTTTCTTTCGTATTTTTAGTTGAACTGTTAATATTTAATTTTTGATATTTCTTTAGTTAGGCATTTAATTTAATGAAAATTAACAAATTAACTTCAAAACTAATGTAAATAATACAGTGGTTAATACTGACAATAGCAAGAATAAAAAATTCCGCCAATCAACATTATGGATATTGAAACAAAACAATTAATTGAATTTATAAGAAACGGTTTGAAAATTAATGAGTTTTAAATTAAAGAGCACAGATATAAAAAATCACTTTATATGAATACTTTAGATGATTTTTTGAAAGTAAAAGCATATTTAAAAAAAACGAAAACCAAATTTTTTACACATACGCCAAAGAGCATAAAAACCAAAACATATTTGCTGAAAGGTACAAACATCTCCAGATGAAATACTTAATGAATTAAATCAATTTAAACAAGACGACTTACAATTTATTAAAGTAAGTCAATTTTCAACAAAAATGTCAACTGAAAAAGGGTATAGCCGACCAATATATATGGTTCAAGTGACACCAGATAGCAATGTCAAGAAATTAAAAAATATTAAAGCCCTATTTTATCGGTGTGTGAAATAGGAACAAGTACGACGCCCAGAAATTTCTCAATGTACATTTTGCCAAGGATTTTTCTATAGTGCCGCAAACTGCTTTCTCCCCCCAAGGTGTGTAAAATGCGGTAAAAGTCATGTTAAAGAGGAATGTCCTAAAAACATAGTACCACCTAATAAAAAAGATAAGTTGTTTTGCGTTGTGTGCAACAAATATGGTCACCCCGCTTCATATAGGGGATGCGAAAAGTATAAGCAGCTGCAACAGAAACTTAGATCTAAGAGAAAAGTTCTTTTAGAAAATAGAAATAATAATAACCTTACTAACCCAGAAATAAGTTTTGCTAACGCCGTTAGGGCTGATAATATTGGTGCATATAAAACAGATAACATTACTAACAGTTCATTCCTTATGGAATTGAAAAATATGTCACTAAATCTTAATAATCAATTTGCTAGCCTGCAAAAGCAATTACAAATTCAATCCAGTCGTATTGGCACAATCTTTTCCATGTTAGAAGTATAAAAATGGCTAGTAATCAGAGAAGCGTACTCATATAAAACCTGAAAATTATACATACTAATGTAAATTCACTAATATTTACTAGCAGAAGGTACGATCTACAGAAATTTTTAGACCAACATAAACCAGATATAGCTCTTTTGAACGAAACTAAACTTAACCAAAGACATAAAATACAATTTAACAATTATAATGTGATTCGGAAGGATAGAATAGGTGCAATAAAAGGTGGAGGGACAGCAATCCTCATTAGAAAAGGCATAAAGTATAGAATCTTCACAAATAATACTCGTACAACAAACTCGTTAAGTGTTTTAGAAACTTGCATAATTATGCTTCCAATGTTTTCAAATAAATCTATGTTTATTGTATCCGCTTATTATCCAGCTGGTAATAATGACTCCCACTTTAAAAAAGAAATACACAATTAATTTAAATCTTTGGCCCTGGACAATATAAACAACTATTACATTTTAGCTGGAGACCTTAACTGTAGGCATACAGACTGGAGAAACCCCACAAATAATACAAAAGGTAATAAATTGAAAGAATGGTTTTCCGAGAACGAAATAAATTTTAGGTGCATAATGTATGCCTCCACCTTTCCTTCGTATCCAAATGGGGGATCATATTTAGATATCTGCATTGCAGATTGTAGACTAAATATTGTTACAGAAAACTTATTTATTTATTTATTTAATTACAAAATACAATTTGTGTAACTAATAATAAGGTAGAGTACTAGCAACAAATGGCCTTCGACACGAAATTAAAATAAAATTATATTTGATTTAAAAGATTATTTTCCTTTATAAATTTAAAAATTAATTTTATATTATCTGTATCTAAATTTTTTAAGAGATCAGTAGGTATACTATCTTTAAATATTTTGATTTTGGACGTGTTGAAAATTGTACATTCGTTAAGGAGATGAGAAATGGTTAGTGGGGCAGATAGGCGCAGGTGTATTTTCTAATAGATGTTTATGTGTTAGTTTACAATAGCCAATTCTTAGTTGGATAATGACATTGGTTTCAGCTCTGGAACATGTTTTGGGGTATATTTGCTTTTTGCCATCGGGATTAAAGTTTTTATAGTTGTGTTGATATTGAGACCAATTTTGGGCATGTATTGACTCAAAAAGAGATGTGAGAAAATTTATAATATATCGATATTCCCAGGTTTGATATTTGATAAGTGGTCTACGTTTAGCTTCTGAGACAAATGAATCTGCATATTCGTTTTCTTTTATACCGGCATGAGATGGAACCCACATAGGTTTTAATTTTGAAAGATTGTTGTTAAGTAGATTTCTGATTTGGTTAGCTAACGGTGAGGCATAAAAGGTGTTTTGAATTGCATGAATGGTTGAGAGACTGTCGGTGCAGACTATAAATTTCGAATTGTTTATATTAGCAAAATCTAAGGCGATGAAAACTGCAAGTGCTTCCGTTGTAAAGTTGGAGCAGTGATTATTAATATATCCTGTTTTGATGAGAACACCATTTTGATTTACAACAGCAAAAGTTGTTGAATTATTCGTTTTGGAGCCGTCAGTATATAGAAAATTCCAGTTATTTTTGGTAAATTGGTCTGTTAAGTCGAGAAATAATTGTCGATAAATTTCTGGGGATGTAGAACTTTTTGGTAGTTCAACCAAATTCAAAATTAAGGAAGTTTTCTCTAAAAACCAAGGGGGTTCTGATGATTGTTTTCGTTTTATTGGATGGAAGTCAATATTAAGTTCACAGGAAATGTTAATACATTTTGCGATTGTTGATTCAAGTCTGGAAGGTCTTCGATGGTTAATTGCTTTAGATACTGCATCAAACAGTATTTTGTTATTGCAAATGAAAAGTTTCGGAATTAGTTTGTGTGTAAGATGAAGTATTCGATCTTCAATTGAAGGCATGCCAGATTCAGCCAAAATGTTCTTGGTTGGACTTGTTCGGAAAGCCCCAATGCTGCGACGTACTGCGGCATGGTATGGGCCTTTAAAAGTTTGATATGAGAAAGGGCGCAACATCCATATATTGGGAGAGCATAATCAATTTTGGAAAGTATTATTGAACGTATAATATTAATCATTGTGGATATGTGTATTCTAAAGTTTTTTTATGTCAGATATTCTATAATATTTAATCTATTATTGAGACTTTTTCTTAACTGAATACAGTGTTCTTTGAAAGTGTAGTTTTCATCAAAGATAACGCCTAAAATGGGAAGGTGATCTGTATTTTTTACTTTAATATTTTTGTATTCCAAATTAAACTTGCTACAGTTTTGTTTGTTACAAATATTAAGAATGCTGCATTTTTCGATAGAAAGGCTTGCACCTGAATACTGGCACCAGTTGTCTATATCTATAAGGATGTTAGAAAAGATTTCTTTCACTCTGTTGGTGTCCTTGATTTTTGTAAATATTACTGCATCATCAGCATAAATAGCATGTTCAATCTGGTTTTGTTTAGATATAATTTTGCTAAATTTATTAAAAGCTATAATGAATAACACGACAGATAATAGAGATCCTTGGGGGATGCCGTTATATAAAGGTGATGTTGTAGACTTATGGCCGTTTACCCTTACGTTAAATTTGCTATTGCTCATAAAGCTCTTGATGATAGAATACATTTTCGCACCGATTTTCCATTCTGCAAGTTGTTGAAGTATAATATGGCTTCCTATTCGGTCAAACGCTCTTTCAAAATCGGTAGAGAGAATATTTATATGGTTTCTGCTTGACAAAGCTTTTGATATGAAATGTTGCATAAAAAAGAGAACACCTTCGGTGTTTTGTTTTCTCATGAATGCGACCTGGTTGGGGGTAAAAATATTATTGATTTTCAAAAACCACATTAATCTTCGAGCGATTATTTTCTCCAATATTTTGCTCATACAGGGGAGTAGTGATATTGGTCTAAAACCAGTAACGTTGGCGTGACCTTTATTTGGTTTGGGATTGGTATAATTGTAGCTGTTTTCCAAGCTTGGGGATAGATTTTCGAAGTAAATATATTGTTGTAGGTGTTTAAAAGGTGAATTTTTCCAGAGAGAGGAAAATTTTTTATCATAGAATATGATATTCGGTCATCTCCAGGAGTTTTACCTTTGGCTGGGTGTAAATCATCTTCCAATTCAAGTATATTTATGGGCTTTTCGATCCATATGCGTTAAAAGATTGCGGGCAATAGTTTGTATTATTAACATTAAATTTATTGAATTGGAAGCTGGTGGAAAAATTATTGTCTTCAGATAGGGTTGACCAGTGTTTAGCAAAGCAGTTGGCAATCTCTAATGGTGATGTTAACATATTGTGACCATATTTGAGGTATTTTATTGAATCATAACAATAACCGTTGGTCAAACGCTTAATATTGTTCCAAATACGTTGGGATGAGAAAGTGGGATTAATTTTGTCTGTAAGATCTTGTAAACAAGCAGCCTTTTTTTCTTTAACGGTTTTAAACACTGCTTTATGTTTCTTGTAAAGAATAAGGTTACTATCGGTTATTGTTCTTTTGGAATTATGCCATAGTTTTTGCTTTTCATTCCTCAGGTATTGTAAATAAGAATTCCACCAAGGAACACGGAGATCGTAGTTTTTGTTTATGATTTGGGGTATGCTTTCATTTGCTGCAAATTTAATACATTTCACAATTAGTGCTGATTGTTGGTTAATAGTTGAAGTTATTTTTGAAATTGATAGTGTCTTCAGAAAGAGTTGTTGGTATAAAGGCCAGTTGGCTGCATCAGTTTTATATTTAGGTATAAATTTAGATTTTATGTTATCGGATAATTTTTCAATTAATATTAGAATTGGAAAGTGTCACTTCCGTGCAGATTGTTGAAGGTTTTCCAATTGCAGATAGGTGCAAGTTGTGGTGAACAAAGGGTTATATCAATATGGGTTAGAGTATTGTGTGTGGTAAAATGAGTAGGATTACCATTATTTAATATAACAAGGTTAGCATTTAATATAAGGTTTTCGAGATTTTTTCCTCTGGAATTAGTTTGTGGTGAGTCCCACAGTATGCTCCAAGCGTTCAGATGGCCCATTATGAAGAGGGGAGGTAAGGATTTGTTTAGAATGTATTTTAAATTTCTCATTAAGAAAGTTTGATGAGGTGGAATATACATGTTAATTAATGTAATTTTTAAACCAATGTCTACTTGCAAAACAATTGAAACTGTTACGTTATCCAGGTGAACTAATGTATGAGGAATTGTTTTTTTTAATTAGTATGGTTATACCCTGTTTCGCCGTAGTGTTTTCGGGGAGATTATGAAAAAATCCGATATATTGTTTTGGGTAAATAATATTATTTGTATTGTATGGAATGTGTGTTTCTTGTAATGAAATAATGTCAGGATTGTGGTCTCTTATTAAAAGTTGAAGTTCGTGGTAATTATTAGTAAGACCATTTATGTTCCACTGTATTATTTTGAAATCCATCATGAAGGGCTGTTTGTAAATTTACTCGTCAGTAAACATAATCAGGTCTATTCGGGAATACGTGCTTCACTTCTTCGTCGTCGAACGTTCACTTTCGAAATTTCGTCTTCGACATATTCTAAAATACGAGTGAAGAATTATCGATTGCAGTAATCGATTTTTTGTAATCTCTTATGAAAAACATAAACATTGAAAACAGCTGTCTAATTAATACACAGAAAATTTTAAAAACAAAAATATAATTTAAAAATAAAAATTAAGATGGATTCGATTACATTTTTAATTAATGCACAATACCAAAAGAAGTTTTAGGAAAAATTTTAGAGTGAACATAGAGGCATTTAAATATATTTTATCTGAATTGGTAGACAAAATCAAATAGCAATCTCGGCTTGGATGCTTAAGGCCTGTTGACAAGCTGGCAGCAGCCCTTCGTTTGTTCGCTGAAGGAAATTACCAACATGGAGTTGGCAAGGATTGGCATCTTAATATTTCCCAGTCAACTTTTTAAAAACTTCTGTCTGAAGTATTAGTTGCAATCGAAGAGAAATTATGCCATATATGAATAAGTATCAAAATGGATGAACAGGCTCTGAACTGTTGCGGTGATGTTTGTTTTTTAGACCTGGACAAAGAAACAGAATTAACTTTCATTTACTCACATTTGAAGCATACGCTTGTTATTTATTTTTCAGTTCTGTAGGTATTTTACTTTTACGCGCTAAATCAAGCGTCGAACGAAAATTATGTAGATGTGTGGTGAACAAGTATTTTAGAATGCATACAAAGTAAACAAAAACATATGCTTTTCTATTTGTATTCTGGTACTCACATCGCTAACGTATTTTAGAATAACAAAAAGTGAATGAAACGCGTATTTGTGGTGAAAGTGACTTCCCGAATAGATCTGAATATCTTCCTGTTCATTATTTAAATAATTAGAAGGTTTGGGTGTTTCTTTAGGTTTTTTGTTGCTAGTTAAATAATTATTTAAATTTTTTCATTGATTTAGTTAATACATTTGTTTGTGTTTTAGGGTTAATTAATGTTGGTTTTTGTAACTTTTTTTCGTTGGTGTTTGTTGTTGTGGTTGCTATTGGATTGGTAGTGTTTTTTACTGGTTGTGTTTTGTTGATTTCGTGTGTAGAAGTTGTTGGTAGATTGGTGTTCTTGTTTGTGCTTTCCAATTTATTTTGAGTTTTAGGAATGTTATTTGTTGTTTTGTTTACATGGTTATTGTTAGTGACATCAGAGAATGATTGAGTTAACGGTGGAGTTGTTGATAATTGGTTTTGGTATTTTTCTTTTGCAGCTCGCAGAGTGCATTTTTCTTTCGTTTTTATTTTAAGTATTTATTTTTGTTGTTTGTATACTTTTCAGTCTTTAGAATTGGATGAGTGTTCTTCGTGACAGTTAACACAAAAAGTACGCGTACATTCTACTGGAGAGTGGGGTGGCAATGCACAGTTTTCGCAGAGGGGGCTATTCTTACACCATTTCTTAGTATGTCCTAGCAGCTGGCAGGTTTTGCAACGCATATGATTAGGAAAATATTGTCTGACTTTTACTTTGTGCCATGTTATATCTATTTTTTCGGGAGTAGAGTATATATCAAAAGTTAGGAGCATAACACCACATGAGGTTAGTTTACCATCAGAATTTGGTTTTTGGTATTTATACACTTCAACAACGCTTTGAGACTTTAGTTCACAAACGATTTCGGCTTCAGGAATGTTGTTAAGATATGGAGCATATATAGTTCCTTTAGTAAAGTTAAAATTAGAGTGGTATTCACATTGTATGTTGCATATTCCCGGGAGATTTTTTGATATTTGTTTTCCAGCATTAGTTTTGTTGCCGATAAGGAGAAGTAAGTTGCCATCTCTTAATTCTGATACACGTAATATGTCTGTACAGATTAGTTTTAATGATCGGTGGACGGTGAAGCATGAGTATTCTTGTAGTGTTTTATTTCCAGAAGAAGCAGACATTATAATATATTTTGGATCGGGTTTGGCGAGGACGGAGCTTTTTCCTGTCCACAAAACTCTATTAATTGTTAATCAAAAACGAACTAATTTATTTTTTGTTTCTAAAAATTCACTTTATTTCTTTTTATTTTAACAATTTCTTTTTAATTAACAATTTGTTGGACTGTATTTCAAGTTTTTTCTTTGAGACTCTCTAGCTAACTCTTTTGTCAAAAAAAAATGTAAGTAGAAGTCTATGCTTCAAAAAAGACAGAAGAAGATAACTGTTTGTCAAACTACATATGAAGTGCATCTGATTATCATGGTAATTGTTGGTTGTCGCTTGAAATTTACAACAACCACACATAGCAATATTTACTACATTGTGATAAACAACAGACCGAATATGAATGCCTTGTTTTGTTGGTGGCACAAAATATGCGATTTGACAAACAACTAGTTCCCTGCAGGAAATTTACATTAATACAAATTCTTAACATTAATACAAATTCTTAACATTTTGCCCCCTCTTGAAAGTTTGACTTTCAACATTAATTCTACTGTTCAAGAGGAAGTTTACATAATTTCGTAATTGCTCTTTTAAATACACCTTCACTTGATTTAACGGTTGCAACACGTACAAGTCCATCATCACCTGGGTTCACCGCGATAACTCGAGCAAGTGGCCATCTAAGGGGTGGAATGTTGTCGTCCTTCAGTAACACCAGATCATTGACTTCAAGGTTCGGATGCATGGTATGCCATTTTGTTTTCTGTTGCAAACAATTCAAATATTCTTTGCGCCAACGCTCCCAAAAGTGCTGTTGTATCCATTGTGTTAGTTTATAGCTTTTCAAGGATGAGGAATTGACGATGCACAAATTTGGTTCTGGCAATGCCGTCAAGGGACGGCCAATTAAGAAATGTGCTGGCGTTAAAGGTCGTAAATCATTTGGATCGCTTGAGAGTGGAGTCAGTGGTCGACTGTTTAATATGGCTTCAGTTTGACAAATTATTGTGTTTAATTCATCGTATGTTAATACATTGTTCCCAATGGCACGTCGTAAATAATGCTTGGCTTGTTTCACCCCGCTTTCCCATAAACCACCAAAGTGTGGTGATCGGGGTGGGATAAAGGTCCAAGTAATTCCTTCATCCCGACAGGCTTCACGTACAGCTGAACAGTGTTCTTCGGATAAAAAATTTGCTAACATGGCTTTGAGTTCGTTGTTTGCTCCAACAAAATTGGTAGCGTTGTCGGAATATATCGTGGTACATCTACCTCTTCTTGAGATAAATCTCCTAAGGGCTGCGATGAATGCATTTGTTGTTAGATCTGGTACCAATTCCATGTGAATAGCCTTTGTTGAAAAACATATAAATAACGAAATATATCCCTTTATAGGAGGGCGACCGCGAACCTTCTGAGTTATTTGGAATGGTCCGCAATAGTCAACACCACTGACTTGGAACGGAAATGCTGCTTGTACTCGATTAGCTGGTAGTGCTGCCATAACTTGTTGTTGTAATTTTGGTCGATATCTAAAGCATAGTACACACGAGTGGATGATTTTCTTGATGGTGTTTCTAGCATTTATTATCCAGAATTGTTCCCTTAGTATATTATGAAGCGAGAGTACTCCAGCATGGAAATATTTTCTGTGGTAGTGTGTAATTAAAGTTTTTACAAATGGATGGCTGCTGGGCAACAATATTGGGTGTTTTGCAAAAAATGACAGCGACGAATTTTTTAACCTTCCTCCGACGCAAATTAGACCATCCTTTAAAAATGGTGACAATTGAATAATCTTGTGATTTTTAAGTGATTTTCCATCTTTAAGCTGTTTGTATTCATCACCAAAGTGTGATCTCTGTACAATTCCACAACAGGTTTGCATGGCGATGAAAGTTTCTTCTGTTGTTATCGTTGTGGGGAATTTTTTCCCGCTACTGGAAAATGTTATAAAGCGTTTTACATACGCCATCATTCGCAAGAGCTTTTGAAACGAATTAATAAATTTGTGAGATTCTAGAAAGTCTTCGTATGTAATACTTGTGTTATTAATTTTAGCGATTAAAGACGTTTGTTTTAGTTCAACACCGTCTTGTACTAATGAAGAAGGTTGTGGCGGCCATTTCGACTCATTTTCCCTTAAAAATGCAGGGCCTTTAAACCAAAATTCATTTTCTGTGATACCTTTAATCGTAGCACCTCTGGAGAGTAAATCTGCCGGATTTTGCTCTGAAGCAACACGCTTCCACACGACGTCTTTAGACAGTTGTTGAATTTTAGTGATTCTATTTGCCACGAATGTTGGGCGACCATGTGACTCTCCCGCTATCCATGCTAACGTAATAGTTGAGTCCGACCAACAGCATATGTTACATGGTTGATAAGGTAAGCACTTCCTTATTGAGTCCAACAGTTTAATGCTCAATAGTGCTGCACAGGGTTCTAGTCTGGGGAGGGAAACTTCCTTTACAGGTGCTACTCGAGATTTAGCACAGACTAATGATGCTACGATGCTGTCATCACATTTCGTTACAACATAAATGCACGCTCCGTAAGCCTTTTTGCTAGCATATGCAAATACATGTATATTAGTAGATGAATTAAAAGACACAAACCTGGGTATTTTAATGTTGTTTAAACATTTAAGTTGAGACCGGATATGCTCCCATTCGCTAAAAATATCTTGAGGCACACTCTCGTCCCAATTAAGTTTAAGTTTCCATAGCCTTTGTAGCAAAATTTTTGCTTTCACTATGATTGGATTAATCAATCCCAGGGGGTCAAAAAAGGAGGCAGTATGAGCTAGTATAGATCTTTTTGTAGTTTTTAAATTGTTATTTTGTGGTGTGTAGGAAAAACTGAAGAAATCTTCTCTGGGTGACCATTTCAGCCCTAGCGTTTTTATATAATTCATGTTGTCGAGTTGTACAATTTCTTCCATTTAATCATCAGGGACATCGGATAATATATTTAGAGAATTTGATGCAAATTTGCGCAACGGAAAACCACCGCTCTGTAACAGCTGTACGACCTGTCGTTTTATTTCGATAACTTCATCTTCACTTTCTCCACCAGTCATTAAGTTGTCAACGTAAAAATCTCCGAGAGTCACTTTAGAACCAATGGGAAATGTTTCAGACATTTCACGAGCTAGCTGCTGTAGACATTTAACTGCCAAGAATGGTGCGCTGCTTGTGCCGTATGTTAAAGTTTGTAGTCTATAAGCTATGAGGGATGACGTTGGTTCTGGTCGCCATAAAATACCTTGCCATTGCGTATCTTCACTATGTACTAACACCTGCCGGTACATTTTGGCTATGTCTGAAACCAGTACGTATTTGTGATATCTAAACCGATTCAACATTGTATAAATATCATCTTGCAACGTTGGCCCTACACATAGGACGTCATTAAGAGATTTTCCACTAGTTGTGCAGCAAGATGCATCAAAAACTACCCTTAAACGTGTGGTTGAACTATCGGGTTTAATAATACAGTGGTGCGGTATGAAATACTTCACTTCTTGAGCTGACTTGGCCGGTTGCATGTGATGCAAAGTCAAATATTCGTCCATGAATTTGGTATAGTCTTTATGAATATTAACATCACGTGAAAACTTAGATTCCAAATACGAAAATCTAATATTTGCAGTATGAAATGACTCGCCAAGTACTGATGGATCAACTTTGAAAGGTAACCGTACAATAAATTTATTTGTTTTCGGACACCTTTTTGTAGTTTCATGAAAGTATTTTTCACATTGAAGTTCTTCAGGAGATAATTTATCTTTGTTTGCTACTGGCAATTCATGTATTGTCCAAAATTTTTCTAGCAAACTTTCTAATAATGGTTCATTTGAGATTTTAATGAACGATTTATATTTTATTTTCACTGATTTAATGTGATTTGATGGAGCTTTTTGTAAAGCATTATTTATTTTGAATTGTGACGTCATTTTATTGAGTGACAACATCAGGCTGCTTGATGTTGACGAACAAATATCAGCTGTTGTGCTTTCAGGCGAATTTGATAACTTTGACATAAGAGCTTTTCTATTTGCCGTGAGAGGCAATTTAGATGACACATTATATGAAGACGATTGCGGCGAATTACAAGTAACAGCTGATCCCGTGACAACCCATCCTAGATTAGTTTTAATAAAATTTGGTTGATTATCTATTTTTATTCTACCAATCATTAGTAAGTCCCAAAAGAAATCAGCACCGATTAGTAGGTCTACTGCTCCTGGACAATTAAAATGTTTATCAGCCAGTTTATATTTGACGGAATCTGCCAATTTGGAATATCAATCTGCTGTTGCGGATGACTTGAGGATATACAGGGGATGATTACGACTTCGATTGGTGCAAAAAATTCATTTGTCGTTGATTTTACTTGAATCGAACATATGTAGTTCGCAGCCATTGAATTATTACCAAGACCAGAAATCTCCATATTAACCTTTCTAACTGATGGTTTTAAAAATTGTGCGATCCGTTTTGTGATGAAATTTAATTGCGAATAAGAATCAAGTAAAGCTCGTGCCACTATAGACACACCTTTTTCATTACACAATTCCACCATAGCTGTGGCCAGAATGACTTGACTTCTTTCTTTTACAACTTGTAATGTTGTTGTGTGTGTTGGTTCGTTAGAGTTGTTTTTATTGATTTCTGGCTGCTTTGAACTACTAGCTTGGCTCGTACCTGCTGATGTATCAATAATTGATGGCCGTTTATCTATTATTGAGAATGGTGAGTCTGCTCTATGTAGGAGTGAATGGTGAGCAGCCTTACAATAACGGCAGCGGTTTGACGATGGGCAATGTGATTATATCCAAGACAATTTAAACAAAGTTTATGCCGCTTTACCACAGCAAAGCGATCTTTCTCACTCATTTCTACAAATTTTACGCAACGACATGCGTTGTGAGTTGGTGATAGGTTGCAAATTATACAAGTTGATTGTTGATTTGATGCGATTAGAGAAGATGCTCGATTTGTTTTAATAAATGTGTGGTTTGGTGATTGGAATTTGCTTGAGTATGACGTATTGTTTTTGATAATATTCAAGGCCTTGCAACGCCTTTCTAAGAAGTTAGCTAGATTTTCCCACGTTGGGAGTTTAAGTGTAGATGATGGTTGGGTTAAATTTGTTGACAATTCCTCTTCCCATTTAGCTTGTGTATCGGTATCCAATTTTGATACAACCATATGTAATATGATACCGTCCGCTATTTGAGTTTTTGTTGCAATAGATTCTAATGCTCGTAGGTCAGCAGTGATACTATCGATAAAATCACGAAGTGTCGATACACTAGGTTGCTTCATGTTCTGAATTTTAAACATGTGTTGTAAGTGCGACTGAAATATTTCAAACTTGTTCTCATATCTTGAAATAAGAATACCCAATGCCTTCTCATAGTTTTCTTCAGTAACTTCTGGGGATTGGACAAGCTTCGCAGCAGAGTCGATTAAACAGGAACGTAAGTACTGAAATTTGGAAATTGCCGATAAGTCTGGATTATTGTGTACAAGAACACAAAACATATTATAAAAATCTAACCACTCCCTTTGATTTCCGCTGAACTTTGTTAACTGCAACGTTGGTAGATGAATTTTATGGGTTTGAGCCACTGTTTGATGAATGCGAGTACTAGAAAGAGGTGTATCTGACTGGTTTAAACTTGACCGCGAGATTGCCATACGCTCCAATAATAGCGACTTTACTGAAAAATATGCTTCTTCAAATATGTTGCGATGATTTTGACCAAACTGCGACTCATCCAACGTTTCTAGCTGCATTTGAATTTTTTCGAAAGAATCACATGCTCTTTCTAAAAGAGTTAACTTTACTTCCAGTTGATGATGATTCATTTGTTCAAATTGGGCAATATTACGATTATCAGATAATAATCGCGACATTATTTGATTACGTTGTAATTCCTTTAACCGTATACTACCCGTACTATTAACTGGAGGAGTTTATACTCCCGGTAACGATAAATCTTCTTGAGACATTGGTCTTGACTAGGAAACGAAACTTTTAATTTAATCCGGCTCGAAGGACCTTGGCGAGGACGGAGCTTTTTCCTGTCCACAAAACTCTATTAATTGTTAATCAAAAACGAACTAATTTATTTTTTGTTTCTAAAAATTCACTTTATTTCTTTTTATTTTAACAATTTCTTTTTAATTAACAATTTGTTGGACTGTATTTCAAGTTTTTTCTTTGAGACTCTCTAGCTAACTCTTTTGTCAAAAAAAAATGTAAGTAGAAGTCTATGCTTCAAAAAAGACAGAAGAAGATAACTGTTTGTCAAACTACATATGAAGTGCATCTGATTATCATGGTAATTGTTGGTTGTCGCTTGAAATTTACAACAACCACACATAGCAATATTTACTACATTGTGATAAACAACAGACCGAATATGAATGCCTTGTTTTGTTGGTGGCACAAAATATGCGATTTGACAAACAACTAGTTCCCTGTAGGAAATTTACATTAATACAAATTCTTAACATTAATACAAATTCTTAACAGGGTTTTTGTATAGTTGGTAGTTCTGGAAAAGATTCTGTAATATTCACACTGGTTCTTTTTTTAGCGCGGGGGGATCCGCTAGTATCGACCAGCGGTTGTCCCCCAAATTGGGCGGACCGGACATACTTCAATGCAGAGAAGTAATTTGTTTTTTAAAGAGGAAAACTGAATCTAGACGAAATTTTTTTTTGTTCACTGTACTGTAAAAAAAAATTTGTTTGTAGAAAAAAGCAAAACTTGGCACTATGTTGTCGAAATGATATCAACTGAACGGCTTGGAGTTTAGTCGATGACTGTTACAGAAAATAATTCATTAACTGTTTAGAAACTTTGAGCTACGACAGTGACCATAATGCTATACAGATTATTGTAACTATGAATAATGAACAACAACAATTTAACTTTTTCGAAGAAATAACAAACGCCAAATATAATTTCAAACTGACAAATTGAAAAAAATTTAGAAAGGAAATTGAAAGAAAAATTAACTTGGAAGATCGAATACCAAATAATAGAAACTTAACAAATTCAGAAATTTATACCAACTTATATAGATTGAACAATATTATTATCGATACCATAGGGAAAATAACACCTAAATATAGGCCCCGATTACCGTTCACAACGCTAAGTATCTTGTTGGTGTATGTTGTAAAATGCCATTACGATTCACAACACTTATCGGCTTAATCGTATGAAAAATGCATGTTGTGTTGTAGTCGATACAACACAACATTTTAGTGTTGTGAACGATAATCGGGCTCATAAAAAAGGTGATTCATTTTCGAAAATAGATAGTGTACTAATTAAAAGACTTCACTCGGAAAAAAGTAAAATCCTTACAATTATTAAAAAACATAACAGATTAGAGCATACACTGTCTGAATATACGCTTAATCTTCTAAAGGTAAAAATAAAATTGATTAAAAAGCTAATAAACGAAAACTTTATAATGCTTCTGAATAAAGATGTGAAGGAAAAGTTGTCAAGTATAGATCGTAAGGACTCGGTAAATATGTTTGTCGAGATTAGAAAAAAATTCAGGAAAACTAAATCGTTAACACTTCACAACATTAAATTTGCAGCAAACTTAGAACATCTGTCATCCACTTCCTCTGCGAATGCCCGGCCCAATCGATGAAAAGGGAACGGATACTCGGGGCACCCTTTCTTCCATGTTTGGATGAACTATCTAGGATAAATCCAAGATGCATCAGCACCTTTGCCAAGGAGCCTGGATGGTTCGATAGGGAAGCAACCAATGCGGAGTGAAACCGATAGGTCGCCCACCAACGGGTATCACAATGCGATCAACACGATGGACCCAAGTGAGCTGTTTCCAAAACGGCTACTGACGGAACCTAACCTAACCTAGAACATCTCTTACGTAATTTTGAAATAAATCCCCAAAGTTTGGAAAGGGACGAGTTGAATAATTTTATAGTTCAAGATCAAGAAAAAATTATAGACTCTGTTGGTGCTTACATTGAATCTATTCACTCTGTCAAAGCTATAGATACTAATAACAATATACACATTCAGGTCATAGAGTATTTTACAGGTTCATGGAAGTTAAAGAAGCTTTTGAGAACAATCAGGCAACGTTAACAACTTTTAGCGATAATAAAAAATCCGACCAGTTAGAGGAATCTCAAGTTGATGAATATTTTATAACAAGAGATAAAATACTTTATATTTTCTCATGTCTAAGAGGTAAATTATCATCCGGCATTGATAATATATCTAATATTATTTGTAGTATACTTGTTTGAAATTACTACTATTTGCTAAAATACGCAGCAAGTGTAAAATTGCAATTGTATGTAAATACATAAATGGAAAAATAATATAAATTCATGGGTGCAATTCGATGCAGCCAAATTTGTCAAAATAAGATGGAAGGTTTTCCATTAAAGTGCTAGGGAAAAGTAGGACTGCGGGAGCCATTACATCGCTAGCGATCAGTCGGGATTGGGGGAGTTCGGTCCTCTTTTCAGCCTAACCTCACTTTTATACAATATCTTTATTATAGACTCCCTATTTTATGACTTAACTTAAATTTACGTTACCATGGACCAGCAAATCACAGATACAAAAATTAAACAAACAAAACAAGCCCCTCTGTGATTTGGTATGAGAGTGTATTTAACAAAGGTATTGACACAGTTACCAGATATAAATAGGTATCCTAGATGTTGTTAGGAACCTACGTCTCATAACCCTCCCTACCGTGATTCTAGAGACGAACAAAATAATTTTATCTAGAATCCCTCAATTTTCTTTCATCCTAACATCCAATTACATGAGTGAAAACAGATATGATTTAATTTAGCAATTCATATTGAATAAATATTCCATTTATTTCAACACAATAAAATCAACAAAAATCATATTAATTAATAATATAATTAGCATAATATAATTAGAATAAGTAAATATAATAACATATATATTAACTACTAATACTAAAATAGTTTTAAGATTTGAGTAAATTATTTAACTTTTATATAAGATATAAAAATAAAATTTAACACTTCTTTAATCTACATCGCTTCAAATTTCTAATACAAAATTTTTAGTCCTTTTTTTTTTTCTTTTTCTACACTAACAACGCATATCAAAATTTATTTATTTACTTTACTAGATTTAAATTGTTTTTTTTTTTTTTTTTAATTTTAACAGCACTTTAACTGAATCACTAATTGTAATTATTTTATTAAATATATTATACTATGTTAAAGTTTATAATCGATAACGTTAATTCATTAAACACACGTTACTAATAAAAAAAACCAAAGTTGAAAATAATAATTGTAAATGATAAAGAATACCATAATCGACCTAAGGCAAAATCAAGAATTTATTATTACAACAACAAAATTGCAATAATAATATCACAAAATTCTTTACTTGTTTTACAATTGCGCGAGAATAAAACAAACCAATAATAATAACAAAGATGAGAAAAGAAAATATGCAAATTAAACTCACCAAACTTAATCATGATGATCGATGAGGCCTCCTCGAACGTGATGAAGTTGGATTAATGGTGAACCTGTATAGGAGCTTAATGTAAATAAGGTGTAGTTGTTTTTCTCTCTTTCATGTTTCTCTCTTTCATGTCTGCTATATATTAGGTGTGATTAGCAATTGCGTGAGATTTTGTATATTAGGTGTGCTTTGTTTTAAAATTTAAATTTTGTTTTCATATGTGTTGTTGCGTGTATTTATGTGTATTAAGTGAAATTTTGTTTTAACATTTAGTGTTGTGGGTAATTGTGTGTAATTTAGTGTAATTTAATTGAATTTAAACATTTTTATTTTATTTTTTTTTTTTTTTTTTTTATTATTGCTTGTATTGATATATATGTATATATAATATACATATTTTTTGTTTTTTTTTTTCACTTAATTTTAAGAAAATCTTAAAATTTAATTTAATTAGAACTAAAATTTTTATTTTTTTACCCACAGCTATCCAATAATTTAATTTAAATTTCGAGTTTTCTTTAATTCACATAATTTCTAAGACTGATTTTTAATTTAACTACATTAAATACACTTAATTGTTATTCTTTATTTTAAACTTATTTACTTTTCACTGTTCTTCACTTGTAGTTCTTAGTTCTCATTTCGATTTTTCTCTTTTGCTTTTGTTTAGTTTAAACTTTTAAATTTTGTTGTGATAATTATATCTTCTCTCTATTGACTCTTTACACTTCACTTTATCTTTCTCTATTTTTTAATTACACATATCTTAATAATTTTTCTTTGCCTTTTCTTTTCGTTAATTCTTATTGTAAGAATTATTATAATTAGTGAGATTTGTTGTTATTTTTAGTTATTTTGTTGTTTGTGTTTGATGTATTAAAGATTTGGCTTTTTTGTCATTTTGTACTTTTGATTGTCGTTATTTTACATTAGACAAGCAATATATTTTAATAACACTTAATTAGAAAATGGTACTGACTGGATTGTTGATGATGTTGTTATCTCATACTACCAAATGGGTAATCTTGATGGGCATAATCACTTGTAGGTGGTGACTGATTCAGTTGACTTTCTAAGGAGAATCTCGAACAGGGGTTGTACTTCTTCTACTAAGCGCAATCGTTGTTCTACCCATTGTAGAAATGTTAGCAACTTAAAGCAATACTTTGGCAATATTTGGGGGATAATTCCAAGATGTTTCACACAGAAACTGCATAAACGCTTCTCAGAGAGAAGGTTGCTTGGAAAACGTGGCTGACAGGTAGCGTTTATACGTATCCCAGAGCCTAATTGGATATTTTATTTAAAAAGTCTTTAGATTTGATGAAAATGGTAATTTCAGAGATTTAACCTACCTTCTCTCTGAAATTGTTGGAAATTTAAGACTTCTAACCAAGGATGGTTTATTCCTTCAATGCTAAGATCGCTATGATCTGGTGGAACTGTCTACAAGGGTGACTATTATGGGTTTCTGTATATGTGGTTTTTCCGAAATGGACCTTAAAAGGAATTTATTGTTTTTAAAAAAATTTATATACAAAATTCAACAAAATTTTTAGTAGTTACCATGGAATGGATCTTATGGATGGTTATTTAAATTAAACTTGTAAATTCTCCACGAGGATTAAATTGAAATTGTAAGATTCGGTCTTTTCAATATTTTTACCGAGCTATTAGATCTTACCACTTCAGACGTCAAAGGAAAAAGGAAGTTGTTAACTTATGTCAATTTTAATGACAGCTCGGTTTGAAATTTGGAGACGTGTTTAGTGGGTATATAGACAAATGTCAACTAAAATACTACTATTGATTACGACTCGGCTTTACTCCTAATTATATCAATTCTATATCTTAGACAAAAAGTTTTTAAAGCTTTACTTACATCAAACACAACCTTGTATGTATCTCAATTAATTATAATAAACTTAAATAAATAAAAAAATGTGATTGATATAATATTTTGGTGTTATTGTTATTATTATAACTAGATTTTAGTTTATTATTATAACTAGATTTTAGTAGTATTTAATATAAACTAAATAATATTTTAAAAATCAATAACATAAAAAGCTTGCATAATAGCTTGCAACAGGTGTTTATTCTAAATGTTTATAAACATTTGTAGGTAAATAATGATTTTTGTTGATGTTATTTGGTAGTAGTAAAAGTATATGTCTTAATTGATGAAGCAAATTTCAAGTAGTAAATAATTCAAAACGAATGTAAATATTATGTTTACAATTTAAACCATTTATTTTATTACATTTACCAATGTGTCCACACAATATATAAAAAAATGAGTTGGAATTTAAACCAATTTAAATTTTATGACAAAATTTATTTGCGGTAAAAAATTATGTTTTGATTCTGTATTCAAACAAATCGTACACTACATATTCTCAATAGCATGACAGAAGCAATGATCTTCGAGTATTGTAACCTATTTAATAATATGCTAAACAATTCATATTTCTCTAAAAATTGGAAAATGACAAAAATATACAATAGACTGGCACATGACAATAAACACACAAAAATGCTAGACAATTCTTTTTAGACCTTCAGTAGATAAATGTAACAGTAATGTAAAAAGGAAATGGAGAGAATTTGGTATAAAATCAAACCTGACAAATGTATATATTCCAAACAAAGAAGTTGTGAAATATTTAGGAATTTATCTAGATAGATTTTTATATTTTAATAATCATGTTAATGCAATGATCAGTAAAGCTATGAAAGTTTTTTTTGCTTATAAATCATTATTTTATTGAAGACACCTAAAACCTAGGGTCAAAATTATTATGTACAAATCACTAATTAGACCAATTATCACGTACGGGTGTGCAATTTGGTTTAACATTTCCCCTTCTTACATGGAAAAGATTCGAATTTTTGAAAGAAAATGTTTGAGAACTTGCACTTCTTTGTATAGATCTCAAGAAAGTAATTTTGGTAAATATATACCGAACCGAAAATTGTACAACGTATTTAATATTTCTAGAATAGACAATTTTATTATCAAATTAATCAGAAACAATATAGTGAGATGCACATTATGTAAAGAAAACAATTTCATTATGGCACCGTATTACACAAATGAGGAATATATAAAAGTAACAATGCAAAGTTGTTTCGTACCACCTGAAGCATTTTTATATTTAGATAAAATAAATTGCATTCAAAACTCTAATGGTATACCAGTCTTTTATCACAAATATGAAGAGTCAATGTAAAGGCTATTAACAACAATGAAACATTTATGGGTCGATTACGGATGGCAACCGAACCTCAGTGGAGTTGACAGTTGCCAAAAACATATTACAGATGGCAACTGACAACTGTAAGCTGTTAACTTCAGTTGCTGAACATGGCAACCGAGAATTTGTCGTTGCTTTGATTTTTATTTTAAGTGGCAAATTTTAAATGTTAGTTATTTTGTTGTTATACTATTTATATTTTTAACATATAAATGTCGATAAACAGAAAAAACATGAAAGTTGCCTTACATATAAGAACTTACATGTAAGTTGCGTTGCCTATTGGCTACCCAACTCCAGTTTGGTTGCCATACATAATCGACCCATTAATCTTTCGGAGTTGAGGCATGATATCAGTATTGCAAACATAGATTTTTGTAATTCTCAAAAATCAAAAAATTTTGGTGATTAACACAATAAGCCATTCTTTTTTCTGATTTTTTCCTCTTGACCACATTACATTCTGCTCATATATATGTTATGGTTTTTAACAAATTTTCCATAACAAAAAAATAAATAAAAATTTATATATTCTTCATTTGTAGTGCGTAATTTATTATCTTATTTGTAAAAACAAAATATGTAATTATAACCTCATATAAATTATACTGGAGAGCCCAATTTTGGGACTTTGTATATAGTATGTACATATCGGCAAATATTGTTACTATTTTTATTATAGTTTAAATTTGTATCAAAACTGTAATTTAATAAACGATTTTAAAAAAAAATACTTTTGCGGATACTTCTGTTTCGTACTGGTTTAAATTCGACTTGTATATGCAATCGGTTTATCTCGACCGTCTGGCAACCGATGTAACAAGACTGCCCCTAATCCAACTTAACTTGCATATGTGGCAAGCAGTAACGGCAGCTCAGGGCAGCAGTAGGGCACCAACACTCTAGGTGCCACTAAAGCCTCATAAATAAATTACTAGGAGACTTCTCTAATCACATAAACGGATGTTTGGGTAAAAATATGCATGTATTGGTGTTGTTTATCGATTTTAGTACAGCCTTTGACACTCTGTCGCACACCAGAATTTTGCAAACTCTCGAGAGAATTGGTGTAAGAGGAAATATATTGTCGTGGTTTAAAGATTATCTGAAATGTAGATCATACTACGTTAAAATCAATAATAAATGTAGCAACGAAGTATTTTATGACTGTGGTGTACCACAGGGATCTAAACTTGGCCCAATTCTATATATATTATACGCCAATGACTTGATGAATTGCCTGAACGGTACAACCTACGCATACGCCGACGATACGGCCATAGTAGTAGCTGATAAAAACATAGAAAAGGCAACCGAAGATATGCAAAAATAATTGGCATTGGCTACAAAATGGTGTCATGACAACGGCCTTATTATTACTGCTAACAAAACAAAAGCAATGCACATTAAACCGCCTCATCTTACCAACTCAAACATAATCTTAAAATTCCATAATACAGAATGTCTACACAAAAACACTACCACAAATCTAACAAATAACGACAAATGCTCAACAATAATAGAAGTAACCAATTCATATAAGTATCTGGGAGTTTATGTTGATGATAAATTCAAATGGAAAATCCATATCGAAAATTTAAAAAAGAAACTGCGAAAAGCGTCATATATGCTATATCATTTAAGTAACTGCTCCAATTATAGCGTACTACGTCAAGCATACTTTTCATTGGCTGAGTCATGTATAAGACATGGAATAACAGCATGGGGGAATGTCAAATATAACACCACACTACAAAAACCACAAGACCGTCTACTTAAAATTTTATGAAAAAAAAAACATAAATATAACATAGACAACACTTATAACAACAACACAACAAATCAGAACAATCGTATCAAAAAAAACTATAGTATCGCAAAAGAGTTAAAAGTTCTAAACATAAAGAACATATATTACACAACAATAATCAAAGAATATCAAAACAACACAAGTTTTCTAAAACCAATTAATCATTCTCATAATACAAGACAAAGAGCTCATGGGAGATTTAAAGTCGAACGCTTTAATAATGAATACGCCAAAAACACCCTTTCGGTAACACTACCAACAATTACACTGTGGAACATTTTTGGGATTATTGTCTGGGGGTGAGAAATTCCAAGTCAGGGTGATGGTACTAGGTCAGTATAGTAAAACCCTCAAAGGGTTTGGCGTTCGTATGTGTCAGACTTCTGGCCATAAACTACTAAAAAAATTACGTAAACATTTTTATAATTTTCTATTTTTTTTTATTTCTTTATTTTTATTTATTTTAATAAATATTGCCTAGACTTTTTCGATGGTGGTTGTTCGGGACTAGTGGCATCGCATTCATCGCTATCATCAGTTTCTGAACCACACATAATGTCAATGTGTGACTCCACTGTTGGCCCTTCTGCATCTCCTGAAAATTCTTTATCATCAAGATCATTATAAAAATGTTTACTTAATTTTTTTTAGTAGTTTATGGCCAGAAGTCTGGAGTTATTGGGGAACATTTATAAAAAAGGCGATAAATGATACTTTTTTGAATAAAAACAAAAATGGGATACCTTCACTTAATTGTAAATAAATAAATTCTTAATTTTTCTAAATTTGTTTCATAAAAATCGGACAAGTGGTTCTCGAGTTATGTTTTTTTCTTTTTTTTTTTTTTTTTTGCTTTTAATTATTTATTGAATCTTCATATATGAAATAACAATAAGTATTCAAATCTTAATACTTAATACACTTTTTTCAGTCTCGTCTCATCGAACTGTTCGGACGTGTTTTTTTAGTGCGGCTGAATTTTCGGTGAAAAAATCGTTATAGGTGAAAAAGTGTAAAAAGTTGAAATTAAACAAAAAAGTGAAAAAATCGTAATAGGTAAAAATATAAAAAAAAAAAAAAAAAAAAAAAACATTAAACATCACATAAAAACTGTATGAGTGTTCCTCTCAGATGTAATTCTGAGAAAGAGCTTAGCTCGACTAGAAAAACTAGATGGATCTCTGAGGAAGAATCCATAAACAAATCTGTGGAGAATCTTCTCACTGCAAGAGCCGTGGAACGGCGTCGTTCCTGTTCGCCCAATATAGTAATTTCAATAGATGAAGGAACATCAACACCTTCTACATCAAATAGTGCAATCAGACCTAGAAAACAAGTAGGTATGGATAAATACGTCACAGTTCTTAAGCGACAGAGGAGCCCAACATCTGCTCAAGTATCATCAAATTCAAAAGCTCCTAAGACCGTGAGTAATGATCAAAATAGGTTTGCTCTCCTCCAGACGGATGAGCCAGAACTTCCTAAGAAGACGTTTAAGCCCCCTCCAATTTATCTGAGAGAGCCCACTTCCAGTAAATTGGTACAAAGAATTGTTTCGGTAATAGGTGAAAATATGTTTAGCGTAACATCAATTAAACATGGAAATATCAGCGAAACCAAAATTCAAGTGAAAAAGGAAGATGATTTTCGAAAATTGTCCAACCAGTTGGAGAGGGAGGCTAGGGATTTCTACACCTATCAGCTCAAAAGCGCAAAAGGTCTCCAAGTCGTTCTAAAGGGTATAGACCCATGTGTTGACCCTGCGGAGATAAAGACCGGCTTAATGGACAAAGGGTTCAAAATTAAGAGTGTTGTGAATATTAGAAACCGTGAAAAGATTCCACAGCCTATGTTTAGGGTGGAATTGGAACCTGGAGATGTCGTATTAAAGAAAAACGAGTCCCATCCCATCTACAATCTGATTTACCTTCTGCATCGTAGAATCACCGTGGAAGAACCGCATAAGCGTCAGGGACCCGTCCAGTGTGTTAACTGTCAATAATTTGGTCACACCAAGGCGTATTGTAAATTGCCGTCAGTTTGTGTTGCGTGTGGGGAGCTACATGCAACTGCTCAATGCGATAAGTCGAAAACTGATTCAAAAATCAAAAAATGCAGTAACTGCGGAGGTAATCATACCGCAAATTATAGAGGTTGTCCAATTTACACTCATTTGAAAGGCATAAGAACCAACAAGACGTCAGTATTACCTGATCGTCCTCAACAGCCTAATTTTGCTTCGAGTAACAATTTCCCTCAATTGTTACGGTCCACTAGTCATGTAAACGCGCCTAGTTCTAGACAAGTTTCTTACGCAAACGTGGTTAAAGCTAATATGCCAGGTTTGGAGCAGGAACCTAAATCACAATATTTCGAGCCTAATATTAACACTCTAGAGACTACATTGCAGACTCTTGTCCAAACTATGAACACTTTTACGACCACTATGACATCCATGATGCAGGAAATGCTGAAAATGCAATCCACTATCTTACAAGCCATTTTAAAGAAATGATTTGTTTAAAAATTTGTTTTTGGAACGCGAACGGCCTCCGCCAACATAAAAACGAACTGGAACACTTCCTGATGGATAAGCAGATTGATGTCATGATGATTTCTGAAACTCACTTGACGGCGACAGCGTACTTCAAAATTAATGGCTACGTGTTATATGATACTAAAGATCCACGCGGAAGAGCATGTGGAGGTTCGGCAATTCTTATAAAGAACAGAATAAAACATTATTTAATGAACAACATATGTGAGGATTACCTACAAGCAACAAACATTTGTATTGATTTCTGTCAATACAATTTTGTTTTATCATCAATTTATTCGCCACCTCGATTTTCAATAAAAGAACACCAATACTACAGCTTCTTCAATTCCCTTGGAGCTAGATTTTTAGTTGCTGGTGACTTTAACCAAACACACTTTTTGGGGTTCACGTCTGGTGACCCCGAAGGGTCGTGAACTCTTCAACACCATTGCCAAAATGGGATTAGATGTACTCTCAAGCGGGCATCCCACCTACTGGCCGACGGACCGACGGAAGATTCCCGATGTTATTGACTTCGGAGTAGTGAAAAATATCCCTGTAGAATCGATACAAGTGGAGCCTTCATTAGACTTGTCTTCAGATCACTCTCCTTCTATTATTTCAATGCGTTTCCTTCAAGGGATTGGCTCTCCATTTCGGGACATATCTAAAACCAGAGTAAGTTGGATAAAGTATAAAAAGTATTTAAGTTCCCACTGCACGGAAAATGTAGTGTTGAGAACTACCGAGGATATTGATGGGTCGATTGGCAAGTTTACTGAGGACATACGAAGAGCTGTACATCACGCCTCCACATACGACGTTGAGTGCAGAAGTGGGACAAATAGAACTTATTTCGCTGAACTCGATCATCTCCTGTCAGAAAAAAGAAGAGTTAGAAGAGAGTGGCAAATTCACAGGTCTCCTGAACTGAAGGCTAGGCTACGGGTATGCAGAGATATACTAAGAAATTTCTTAGAAACCCAAAGAATGGCTTCACTTAAATCTTACTTGGAGGGTCTTGATAGTACCCCACAATCTGACTATTCGTTATGGAAGGCGGCACGAGGTTTAAAAAGACCAGTTAGAGGAAAGCCTCCTCTGCGAAATTCGACTGGTGACTGGGCTAGAAATGATTCCGAGAAGGGGACCTTATTTGTTAATCATTTGAGAAAAGTGTTTACTATAAACAACTCAACTAATGCATCTGATTTGCCTCCACTCGTTATTAGACCTCCTGTACCTCTAAGACTAAACTTTCGTGATGTCCAAAACGCTATTGGTACCCTGAACCTTAGAAAGGCTCCAGGTATGGATAAAATCAGCAATAAAATGCTTGTGGAGTTACCTCGTGTAGCAAGAAAGATTATCCTCTTTATCTTCAACGCTATTTTACGCCTAGAATACTATCCTGCAGATTGGAAGGTGTCTATGATCACTATGATTCCTAAGTCAGGGAAGGACCACACCAAAGTGGAGTCATATAGGCCAATTAGCCTACTGCCGACAATTTCTAAACTGTTCGAAAAATTGTTAATGACTAAGTTGACTCCAATTCTGAATGACACTGAATGTATTCCAAATCATCAATTCGGATTCAGAGCTAAACACAGTACCATCGAACAAACTCACAGATTGGTAAATGTTGTCAGAGGGTCGTTTGAAGATAAAAAATACTGCTCCGCCCTTTTCATTGATGTGTCCCAAGCGTTCGAGAAAGTTTGGCATGATGGTTTAATGCACAAAATTAAATTAACTCTGCCTGCTAACACCCATAAACTCATGGAAAGTTATTTATACGGTCGCAAATTTAAAATCAAAGAAGGCAATTTTTTAAGTACCGCTCAGCCAATTGAATCAGGTGTGCCACAGGGTAGCATACTGGGCCCTACTTTATATTTGATTTATGCCTCCGACATGCCGTCAGACCCCAAAATCCACACGTCAACTTTTGCAGACGATACAGCCTTTGTCAGCGTCCATAAGGACCACCAAGTTGCATCACAGAATTTGCAGAATTATGTTTATAAACTAGAGAATTGGCTAGAGCTTTGGAAAATCAGGGTAAATGAAAAAAATGTATTCATATCACTTTCACATTGCGAAAAGATACCTGCTCGTCCATCAGAATAAATAATCAAATTATTCCTCAACATAATGAAGTCAAATACCTCGGCATTCACCTCGACCGCCGTTTAACTTGGAAGTCTCATATTGAAGCGAAACTTACACAAATTAGATTAAAAGCAGTGAAACTTAATTGGTTAATCGGCAGAAACTCTACATTGAAATTGGATTGCAAACTTTTGTTGTACAATGCAATTCTAAAGCCAATCTGGTGTTATGGAATTCAATTATGGGGTACTGCCTCAGCATCAAACATTGAAAAAATTCAAAGGGGTCAAAATAAAATTCTACGTATAATTACTGCAGCTCCATGGTATGTTAAAAATTCTCGAATCCACAAAGATCTAGGCGTGCCATTAGTAAAAGTCGAATTTACAGAATATGCGTCAAAGTACGTCAGCAAACTTGAACACCATCCAAACCCACTTGCACGAGACATCCTTAACTTTAGTGGCCACAATCGGTTGAGAAGGAGGGATACCCTTGCTTTAACTCAAGCGCAAAACAGATGACTGGATCAGTTGATGTGAAATTTTTTAGTATCATAAAAATTTTTGTCTAGCACTGGCTGGGCTTATTATTTTCTTTTTAGTATTAAGATTTGAATACTTATTGTCATTTCATATATGAAGATTCAATAAATAATAAAAAGCAAAAAAAAAAGGTGTATTTTCGGGGAGGTATAACATTTTTTTCAAAAAATAGCGCAATAATTTTTCAACTTCCTCGAAGCTGCGATATCCCCAAACCTGTGCACCATAAAACATAATCGATTTAGCTGCAGAATGGAAAATTTTCAGTTTGTTAGAAAAATTTATCTTGGGGTGGTGAATACAGCTTAACCAAGTGGAATTTATCGATGACATTGGGATATGTGTCCGAGCCATCAATGTGGCAGTTGAGAAGACTAAAACCACCAGCCCAATAAAGACATATCACCACGTGCTGTCTCAGTCAACTATCTCAATACGGACAGGGACACTTAACACCAAGAACCCAGATAAGTAAAAAAAACAAAAATTTTTTTTTCTCAAATTTACCAAGAACAAACAAAAAAAAACACCGTTAGATGTCGATTAGCACACCTTCTCTCCGACCTAATTGTTTAAGAAACTTCTGTGACTTTTTTTTTAATACAAGGCAAAAAAATGTTAGTGTAAGGTTAAAGTGAAGTACACATGGTTATCTTAAGATAATAGATTTAACTAAAGAAAGAAGAGGAAGAGAAACAAGAAAAACTAAACTAGAAATTAACCAATTTAAAATAATATATAAAACTTCTTTTACCTGACAAAATATTGCATATCATCAAACATTTTCTATTACTACATATTAGATTGTAGCACTATTTTCATACCTGACAAATTGTAAACTCCTATAACATATTAGATCTTAGCACTTAATATATCAAGTCTATTTCCCATCAAACACATTTATTTAAATATTGGTTTTAGAGAACTTGGAAAAGTTAAGGCGGATTAACCTTAACCTAAATCTCTATGGCTCGATATTTAAATAAGTATCCTTAATTTTTAGTTAGAGAGTAGTATTTGATAACTTTAATTTAGTAACCTAAGTAAATATAAAATAGAAAATAAAATCTATGAAAAATAAATATTAAACAAGTTAATAATACACTATCATATTTTTCACTAGTATTCTAATATATCTACTACTAGAACGAAATATGAAAATTTTGAGGTTGAAACATGAATTTATATATTAAATTCATATAATACTTAATATCTAAATATCTTAATAAATTAATATGACATAAATGAACATAACAAATAAAGAAAGAAATAAATACATAAATATAATTTATTTCAAATATTAAATTCCTATAATAAATTTAATAAATAAATATGACACATAAATAAAAATAATAAATAAATAACTAAAATATTAAATAAATAAATACGTATATAAAATAAATAAATAAATTAGTAAAAATAATGAATAAATAATTAAAATATTAAATAAATACGTATATAAAATAAATAAATAAATTAATAAAAATAATGAATAAATCACTAAAATATTAAATAAATAAATACGTATATAAAATAAATAAATTAATTAATAAAAATAATGAATAAATAACTAAAATATTAAATAAATAAATACGTATATAAAATAAATAAATAAATACTTAAAATAATAAACAATTAAATACACGAAACCATAAAATGAATAAACCAATCCATGAATGAATTTGACAAATAATTAGATTTATAAATAAATAGACTGATGAATAAATTTAATTAACAATTTAATAAATTAATTGGTAATTTAAGAAATTAATTAATGATTTGAGAAATTAATTAATGATTTAAGAAATTAATTAATGATTTGAGAAATTAATTAATGATTTAAGAGATTGATCAATGATTTAAGAAATTAATTAGTGATTTAAGAAATTGATTAACAATTTAAGAAATTAATTATTTTTTTTTTTGCATATACTTTTTTATTGTATCTTCATTTTAAATGAACTAACAATAGGTATTCAAATCCTAAAACTAAAGTTAATTAAGATAAGTCCAGCCAATGCTAGACAAAATCTAGTTTTCAAATTCGATAGGATATAATGAGCAACTTGTATTTATTCATCTGAGAGCGGTGGTGTCCCTCCTTCTCAAACGGCTATGACCGGGATGTTGTAAGATGTCTCGAGCGAGGGGATTTGGATGAGTTTCCAGCTTACCCAAATAATGGGCCACGTGTTTAGTTATTTCCCACTTGACAAGAGGAACATCAAGATCGTTGTGTATGTTGTTGTTTTTAATATACCAAGGAGCGGTAGTTATCATTCGTAGAATTTTGTTTTGACGGCGTTGAATTTTCTCAATATTGGAGTTGGAGGCAGTGCCCCATAACTGGATACCATAGCACCAAATTGGCTTTAAGATTGAGTTGTAGAGTAGAAGCTTACAATCGAGCCGAAGGACGGAGTTTCTGCCGATGAGCCAATGAATTTGGGCTGCTTTCAGTTTCATTTGAGTCAGCTTAGCATCTATATGTGGTTTCCATGTGAGGCGACGGTCCAGATGAATACCAAGATATTTCACGTGTGAGTTTTGAGGCACTATATGGTCATTAATACGAATAGGGGGACATGATTCCCTACGTAGAGTAAATGTTACGTGGGTGCATTTCTGTTCATTTATTTTTATTCCCCATTGTCTTGCCCATTTCTCCACTTGCGTTACGTGGTGCTGTAATTGAATCGAGGCATCTTTTGGATCTTTGTGAGTACTGAAAAATGCCGTATCATCAGCAAATGTTGACGTGTGAATTTCAATGTTTGTTGGCATGTCTGCTGTGTACAGCAAGTATAGAATTGGTCCTAAGATACTACCTTGAGGGACGCTAGCACCTATAGGTTGAGGACGGCTTAAATAATCACCTTCTTTAATCATAAACTGACGGTCGATTAAGTATTTCCATAGTAGGTGTTGAAGATTCACCGGCAAGTTCTGCTTTAATTTAGATATCAGGCCTTCATGCCATACTTTGTCGAAAGCTTGAGAGACGTCAATAAAGAGTGCCGAACAGTATCTCTTTTCCTCAAAGGTTTTTCTTATGACTTGTACCAATCTATGTGTTTGTTCTATTGTACTGTGTTGACGTCTGAAGCCAAACTGGTGATTGGGAATGCAGTTGTTTTCATTCAAAATCGGAGTCAGCTTGGTTATAAGCAATTTCTCGAATAATTTGGACATAGTTGGTAATAGACTTATTGGCCTATACGACTCAACTTTGCAAGGATCTTTTTCCGGCTTAGGAATCATCTTTACTAATGCAATTTTCCAAACCGGAGGGTAGTACTCAAGCCGTAAGATGGCATTAAAAAGAAAGAGGATTAATCTTTTTGCAATACGAGGCAGCTCAAAAATCATTTTATTGCTGATTTTATCAAACCCAGGTGCTTTTTTAATATTTAAATTATCAATAGCCTCAACAACCTCCAGATATTGAAATCTTATTTGTACAGGTGGCCTGGCAACAACAGGCGGTAGTTGGCTAATGTCAGTATCCATATTGGGAGTGAATACATTTTTTAAATGACTTACGAAAAGGTTGCCTTTTTCTTCGTTATTTCGTGCCCAAGATCCGTTCAAAGTACGCAGTGGAGGTTTTGCGATTACGGGTTTTCTTAGATTTCGGACTGCACGCCATAATGAATAATTTGACTGGGAAGTTGCGTCTAGACCTTCCAGATGTTGTTTGAGAGACTCTGCTTTTTGCGCTTCTAGCAAGATCCTAAGATTTTTGGTACATTCTCTCAACCTAGTTTTAAGTTGGGGCGATCTGTGTTGTTGCCACTCTCTTCGGACTCTCCTTTTTTCAGACAATAGTTGCTCAACATCTGCAGAAAAAACTCTGTTGTACCTATTCGGGCGGTAAGTGGAAGAAGCATGTTCTGCGGCTTTCTCGACATGTTCATTAAGACTTTTTATACAGGCATCGATGTCTTCAGCAGTTTTTAACGGGAGTTTCTCTGTGCAGTGAGTGCTGATGTATTTTTTGTATTTTAACAAATTCAGACGTTTGACAAGAAGTAAGGCATCAGTTACGATTTGCTGAGGACTTCTGATGGTGATTACAGTGGGTGAGTGATCTGAAGAAAGATCCAGTGAAGCCCCGACTTCAATGAGTTCCGGGGATACCCCTTTCGCCACGCCGAAATCGATAACGTCAGGAATTTTTTGCTGGTCAGTTGGCCAATAAGTTGGTTGACCAGTTGAAATCACATTCAGTCCCATTTCAGACAGGGAGTCGTACAAGATACGACCTTTAGGGCTAACGAGTCGTGAGCCCCAGAATGTATGCTTAGCATTGTAGTCGCCAGCCGCTATGAAACGGCTACCTAGTGATTTGTAAAAATCTCTATACTGATCTTTTGTTATTGAAAATCTGGGCGGACAGTAAACTGACGAAATCACGAGGTTTTGACAAAAGTTCTCAATACAGATGTTTGTTGCTTGAAGATAACACTCTGAAAGACCACCCAATGAATGGTGTTTGATTCGCGATTTGACCAATATTGCCGAGCCACCACATGATCTATCTCTGGGGTCCTTGGTGTCGTAGAATGTATAACCACTTATTTTAAAAATGCTTCTCGACGTCATATGAGTCTCGGAAATCAGCATTACATCAATTTTCTTATTAAAAAGAAAATATTCAAGTTCATTTTTGTGTTGGCGTATGCCGTTTGCGTTCCAGAAACATATTTTGAGACAGTTCATGGTCTATTAAGTATGGCCTGCAGTAGCGTGGACTGCATTTTTGCATCTCCTGCATCATACTTGTCATGCTTGTCATGAAATGGTTCATGGATTGCACCAGATTCTCCATTATACCTTCAAGACGGCTAAAATTGTGGCTGTTTGTATCATTTATTGGTGATTCATTTTGCACTGTTGGTTGGTTAGATCTTAGCACGTTGGCATATGAAAATTGGCTAGTGGATGCTTGTGCTACGGGGGGAATAATTGAAATAGGTACTTTTGTCGTCTGAGTAGGGGTAGAAGCGGGTTTGTTGATCAAGGAGCGTTTAACGACCTCGAAAACAGGGCAACCCCTGTAGTTGGCAGTGTGGTTTCCACCGCAATTGCTGCATCTTTTTGCCCTGGAATCATCCTTAGGTTTATCGCACTTTGAGGTGCCATGAAGATCCTCACAAACAACACAAACAGTAGGCAACTTACAATAAGATTTAGTGTGACTATATTCTTGGCAGTTCGAACACTGTACTGGGCCAGATCGCTTATGAGGTTCTTCCACTGTAACTCTTCGGTGCATTATGAATTTTTTGACTTAAGTTTAAATTTACAATACTGATTAAATTGTACAAATTATCTACAGTAGAATAATTCTTGCGAAATCCCGCTTGATACTCGTTGATGATATTATGACAGTCAATCCAGCTGTTAATACGATTAAGTAGTATGCCTGTGAAAAGTTTGTAAATAGTATCGAGAAGAGACAGTCCTCTATAATTTGAGACAACATTAATATCAGAGCTAAACACACGGTTCAGAGCTAAACACAGTACCATCGAACAAACACACAGATTGGTAAATGTGATAAGACAGTGCTATTAAAATTTCACTACCACTAAGTAAATATTGGTAGTGAAATTGTTAGTGCACTAAAAATATAGTGCATTATGCCTATCTCTGAATTATACATAAACAAAACATTTCACAATATTACAACAACAGACAATTATGACAAAAAGGGCATCTCGTCTTAATGTTACATACCTGCACTAACGTTTTCCATAATTACACTTTTTAATTTTTTTCACTTTTTCAAAGCACAAGCATTTGAACTTATCTGATGTTTACTGCCAGTTGTACCAAAACAAAGTTACTTTCAAACAGCTGACTTTAAAAGCGCGCCAGCAAAAGAGGGTTGCTACCCGCATTGATATTAATTTTTTTTTTTAATATGGGTTCTAGATTTAGGAAATCAGTTAAAATTCAAAATATGAAACCAAAATATATAGTGAAAATTTTTAAAGAATACTATTGTAAAGTACTAGAACAATTGACAAACGGGTATGCATTTTCTACCCTGCCAAGGGCGTCATCAGCTATTTTCATGGTCCACGATCCATCTGTAAGCATCATCTATTTTTATTTTTTTGTTAAATTTAAATTTTATTCATTTACAAAGTAGTGCCTCAGCACCATATAGGCTTTAAAGAGGCTGTTTATCCTTAATAATTTTTAAGGACCGTTTACACAGTGTAACTTTTAAATTGTTAACACTATTAATTTTTATGCAAACTTTTAAATGAACTTTAGATTTAAATTAATTTGGAATAAGGTATACATACAAAACCGGTGGCTTTTAGATTTTACACAAGAATGGTTTATTTTTTAAAATGGTTCTTAAAACTATTTGACATATAAAATTCCCAAGCTTATTGACAATTTCTATTATAAGTATTTGGCAATTCAAAATTTACTAATAAATATAAAGGAATTAATTCATTTTCTAAATAATTCAAAATTTAAACTTAACTCTAATAATGACTAAACACCGGCCCCATTGAAGGACCAACGGTCTTCAATCCATTGGCAGTAGCGCAAGTTTGTGGATTGGCCTCTTCAGAACACCGTTTTTAGTTTTCACTTCCGCTACTCTGACTTTGCCGTCCGCGCCGTGGATTACCGCCCGTACTCTGCCGGTCAGCCACTGCAGGGGTGGCATGTTGTCTTCGTGAACGACGACGAGCTTGCCGACGGCGAGATCTTCCTCTTCTTCCGTCCATTTGGTTTTGGCTTGGAGGCTGCGGACGTAATTTTTCTCCCATGATTGCCAAAACATCTGCTTGAGTGCGCAGGTAAGCCGCCATCTCTTGCAGTACCTCTGCCTGGCCACTTCTTCGAGAGGCAATTCTGGCGACAGCGCTAGTAGGCTCTCTCCTATTAGTAGATGCCCTGGAGTTAATGCTTCGCCGTCGTTGGGGTCGTTGCTGACGGGAGCGATTGGTCTGGAGTTCAGAACTGCCTCGATTTGAACCAGAACTGTCTGTAGTTCTTCTACGGTTAGGAGAACATTGCCCACGGTTTTCATCATGAGCGTTTTGGCGGATTTGACAGCAGCTTCTCACAGACCGCCGAAATGTGGAGCTCGAGGCGGAATAAATATGAAGCTGACCCCCTTGTTGGCAGCGTACAACTTTAGTTCTTCGGCATTGTTGACCATTGCTTCTCGGAGTTGAATTAATTCTCGACTGGCACCGACAAAATTGGTTGCGTTGTCGCTGTATATTTTTTCTGGAAGTCCTCTTCTGCCGACAAACCTTTGAAGATAAAGAATAAAAGAATTTGAAGACAGATCAGTAACTAATTCAATATGTACAGCCTTTGACGTAAAACACACGAATATAGCAATGTGCATTTTAACAGGTGGGCGGCCACGTATTTTAAGTGTTATATTAACTGGTCCGCAAAAATCTACACCACATATTTTAAATGGCCGTAGAGCTCTCACCCTGTCGGCGGGCAAATTTCCCATTATTTGATTCATTAGTTTGGGTTTGTAGCGAAAACAATGAATACACTTACGAACTACTCTTGAACATGCTTCTCTGGCATTTATTAGCCAAATTTTATCCCGTAAGATGGCAACCAAGGCCTTGGATCCAGCATGACAGTGTTCTAAGTGCAAATGTCGTAAATATATGGCCATAAAATGTGAATTTTTTGGCATTAAAAGGGGAAATTTTGCATCGTGTGCAATTGGTGCGTTTAACAATCGCCCGCCTACTCTAAGTAGTGAAAAATTGCGATATTCAGCTTTATATTGGTGCACAAATGGATTCAAACGTTGCAAATTTGAAGATAAAACTTGTGACTTGCTTAATTTTTTCAGATCATCCGCATATTCTCGTTTTTGAATGAATTCAATTAGCTGGAGAAAAGTCCAATTAATCTCTTTTGCTGAAGGTATACCCAGATTGCGGCATTGTTTTCCCCGAGCAATGTCAAGGAATTGAAAAACATATGTAAATACTCGAATCATTTTACTATATGATGAGTAATTTTCCATTACCTTCGCAATATGATTAACTTCATTTTCTTCTACAGCCAAAAACACATTAACTTTTCGTTTTTCAAGTGACTCTTCTTTGGGACTTAAGTTAAAATGCTCATTTACTGGCCACATGTTATTTTCCTCGAGTAAAAAACTTGGGCCGTTGAACCAAATAGAGTCAACTAATTCTTCAACATTACATCCTCTAGAAACTATATCAGCCGGATTTTCCTTAGTTGGAACATGACGCCACGTGACTTCAGCTGATAGTTCTTGGATTTCTGAAACTCGATTGGAAACAAAGGTTGCCAGAGAAGATGGGTGAGTTTGAATCCAGTGTAACGTAATTTCTGAATCAGTCCAAAATGTTACGTTGTCCACTTTAAATAACAATGTATTTTTTATTTTTGACCATAACTTAGTTAATAGATGCGCTGCGCATAGTTCAAGTCTGGGTAAAGACTTGGTCTTCAGAGGAGCAACTTTAGATTTTGCCGTTAATAATCGACAAGAAGTTGTACCAGAAGCTCTACTCCGGATGTAAATACAACAGCCGTATGCTCGCATTGAGGCATCAGAAAACCCATGAATTTGACACTCAGTTTTCGATGAGGTTAAAACATATCTAGGTATTTCTATTTGATCAATTTTTAATAAATTGGCTTTAAAATTTGTCCAAGAAGTATCTAAGCGAGTGGGAATTGATTCATCCCAATCTAGCTGCATTAGCCATAGTTCTTGAAGAAGAACCTTCGCCTTGATAATCAAGGGGCACAAAAGTCCGAGCGGATCGAAAAGTCTTGCAGAAACTGACAAAATATTTCGTTTTGTTGCTTTTAAGTTCTGAAACAAATCATCTAAGTGAAATTTAAATAAATCACTCTTCGGAACCCAATAAGTGCCTAAGGTTTTTGTGAAATCCTGATTTACTTGTACAGAATTTTGCATGGTAACCAAATCATCTTGATTATAACAATTTGAAAACCATTTTGTTAAATTAAAACCTGCCGATTGTAATATTTTCGTGACTTGTGATCTAATTATACAGGGTGGGCCAACTTGGACTGACTGATTTGAAATGCTTATAACTTTTGCATTTTTAATTTTTTTTAATTTTTTTTTTTTTTTGCAGATAATACAGAATTTTATAAAATTTCATAATGTCATCATACTCAGTGGTGCCGAGGGATGCACCACAACGGCTACAATATGCCAATAGATTGATTTTGCTAGCTACAGAAAATGACAATTTTTTGGATAATCTGATTATGAGCGATGAAGCACATTTTCATTTAAATGGATATGTGAATAAACAGAACTGCCGAATTTGGGGTACAGAGAATCCAAGAGCATTGCATCAGCGACAATTACACCCTGTCAGATGCACTGTTTGGTGTGGAATCATGGCTGATAAAGTTATTGGTCCATATTTCTTCGAAAATGAGCTTAATGAACCACAAACCGTCTCTGGGGTGGTATACCGGACCATGTTGGAAAATTTTTTACGTCCGATAGTTCTCAATAATCGTAACATATGGTTCCAGCAAGATGGAGCTACAGCTCATACCGCAAGAGCCACAATGGCACTTCTGCGAGAACTTTTCAGTCAAACTTGGCCCACCCTGTATTTAGATCATCAATGGAATCGGCGCCAGTTAATAGATCATCGACATAAAAGTCTCTCTTTATGATCTTAGAACCAATTGGCAATGATTTTTCAAACAATTCGCTTAAATAAGTAAGGCATCGTATTGCCAGAAAGGGAGCCGATGATGTGCCATAAGTCACTGTGTTTAATTTATATATTTCAATATTTTGAAATTGATTTTCACGCCATAATATTAGCTGAAAATTTCTGTCGGCCTCATCAATCATAACTTGACGGTACATTTTTTCAATGTCAGCCGTAATTGCATATTTATGCATTCGAAACCGAAGAAGTGTAGAATATAACTCCTCTTGAATTGTAGGTCCGATCATTAATAGATCATTAAGAGAAAGTTGTGTAGATGTTTTACAAGAGGCATCGAAAACCACCCGAAGTTTTGTAGTAGAACTTTGCGGGCGTAATACACATTGATGTGGTATAAAATAGTGACAGCCATCAGGAACTTTAGTATCTGCAATAGACATATGTCCTAAATTAATGTATTCTTTCATAAAAGAGTTATACATATCTTTAGTTTGTGGTTCCTTTGACAGTCGACGTTCTAACGATAAGAATCGTCTTTTAGCTGTTTCAAAGGAAAGACCCAGCGTATTTGGATCTGCTTTAAAAGGTAGCGCCACTTTAAATCTGCCCGACGGCAATCGCTGAACTGATTTCATAAAACTTTTCTCACATTCTTGGTGCTCTATTGACAGAGTATTTGCTTCTCTAGGAATTTCTTCCAACTCCCAAAATCTACGAACTATTGAATCTAAAGAATTCTCGTTTTCTTTTTGTAAACTCAAATGGCATACATTTTTATTAAAATTTTGTAATTCTTTATACTTCCCCGAAACTATCCATCCTAGAAGTGTTTTCTGGAGTGTTGGGATATTGGGATTTAATTTAATTTGTCCAACGCATAATAATTCAAAGAAAATCTCAGCGCCGATCAACATATCAATTCTTTGTGGTTTATTAAAATATGGATCAGCCAATTCTATATTTTTTGGCAAATTCCAACCAGATGTTGAAATTATACGATCTGGTTGATAGTTAGAAATTGATCGAAGAATCCAAAATTCTGCCGAAAACTCATGGGAATTCATTCGAGATTTCACTGTAGCCTGAATATTATGTTTTGCAGAAGAATTCGTTCTGTCAATACCTATAAGACTGAGATTTCTTTTATGTTTTTGTAATTGTAATCGCTGCGATAGTTCCTCGGTTACAAAGTTTATTTGTGAACCGGAATCTAATAGAGCTCTAGCTAAAATATATTGACCACATTTATTTTTGATCTGAACTAAAGCTGTTGCTAAAATAACATTATCTTTCTCCGAAGATGAATGATTTACAAAAGCTCTTGAAGTTGAAGGTTCATTAGAATCAGAACTAATTACATTTTCTGGTGCATTATTTGCAGCATATATGTGTAATAATGTATGATGTGAGCGATTGCAAACACGACATTTAGATGCCTTGCATTTTGTTACCGTATGTCCTTTTTTTAAACAATTTATACAGGCGGGAACACCTTTAACAAATTCAAATCTCTGATGTACTGGCACGGCAGTAAATGAAGGACAATTGGACAAGTAATGTGCAGATTTACAAAATAAACATTTAGCCACTGACTGTTGAGTATCACTTTGGCATGAAAACGAAGATTTTTTCTTTTTATTGAAACTATCATTTTTCTTTGTAAAATCGGCACTTGGCTTAGATCTCGAATTTGTAGCTTCTTCAGCAGAAATATGTTGATATCTTGTATTTAAAGCTACCTCACAATCACTCCATAAAGGCAACTTTTCATAATCAAGTTGCTCTTCCCATTTGGATCTACTTTTGTCATTACTAAGTGAATTATAATCGCATTAGTAATTTCCTTATCATCACCAATTGATAAAAGCGAGCCATAAATTTCAGAAACTGTATCAATCATGCTCCTCAATGATGTAGCAGAAGGTTTAGACATTTCCGGTAAATCAAATAATTTTATAATATTATCAAAAAATATTAAACAAGGATTGTCATAAACCCTTTTTAAACTTTGTAACGCCTTGGAGTAATTTTCTTCACTTATTTGATAAGCCTTTACGGTACCTAGAGCTTCGTCTGATAGGCACGAAATCAAATGATTGAATTTCTCAATTTCAGTTAATGTATGATCACTATCTACTAAACTCTCGAATAAACTAAATTTTTATATTCGGAATATTTACCGCTAAATTTAGGCAACTTCATATTTGGAAGTCGGCGATGATGGCCTGCGTATCCTACAGTAGTTTCAGCGAAACTGTGTTCTCTGGGAGCTAAATATCCCAAAAGCATACTTTTAGTGGAAACGCATAAATTTTCTAAATCGGACCTTTCCTCATTTGTAGGATCTAAAATATCGATCTGTGTTTGAATATCCATTGCATCATCAATATAAGAATTTAAAATTTCTAATCGACATTGCAATTCATTCTGATTAAATGAAATTGTTTTTTCTTTAATAGATCGTCTTATTCTTGAAACATTGGTCAAAATTGTATTTTTCTGTTGGCATAAACTCTCAAGAGTGGTGGGACTTTTTGCCTTTTACCGCCGCCCATTTTGTAGTCGAGGTTTTAATATTTTAACTTGTAAAAATTGGAAACTAAGTTTTAAATTCTTTTAGAATTGTATTTTAAATCAATTTTCAAAAGGATCTCAAGGAAATCAGTCGTAAAAAACTGAATAAGAATAAATTTTCCGAGATCAACTTACGTTTCAATGCACTCGCAGAAATACCAATTGATTTTCAAAGTTTCAACAATTTTTTATTATTTTAATGTGGACAATTTTTTGCGCACTGATAAATTAATAGTATTTATTAATTATCCGAAATTGTTCAAAAATATTGTTTACTGGGTTATAAACCGATTCGCAATAACTTTTTCGTTCCCAATGAATTTTTAATAATATGACAAAAAATAAATTTAATTTATTTTTCATACGTCAAATTTTAGAAAAAATGTTCGTTGGGATGTGTCGCAAAAAATTAAGAACAAGAATAAAAAACCAACAACAAAAAATACAAACGTAAACAATTTTTTCGAAAATTTATTTAAAAGTCTTATTTTTTATTGTTGTTATTATTTTTTAACTATTCACCACTGCCTCTGTATTATTAAATTTACCCGCGATCACTTGTAAATATCCGTCTAATATTAATACTTTATTTCTTATTATTATACCCTTCACCATCGTGAGAAGGGTATATATAAGTTTGTCATTCCGTGTGTAATTTCCACAAAAAAATTTTCCGACCCTATAAAGTATATATATTCTGGATCCTTATAGATAGCGAAGTCGATTAAGCCATGTCCGTCTGTCTGTCTGTCTGTCTGTTGAAATCAGTTTTTTGAAGTCCCCAGATATACTCGGGATCCAAACCTTCAATAATTCTGTCAGAAGTGCTTTCGAGAAGTTTGCTATTTAAAATCAGCAAAATCGGTTTAGGTCAACCAGAGTTATGAACCAATATGTGAGACCACCTCTATAAAAATTTGATATTTTTCGTCTATTTTATTGCAATATTTTGAAATATATTGGAGATAATACTATGAAATTTTGTATACGTTGTTTGTATGACAAAAGAAGAAAGTGTGCGTAGAATCGGTCCATGATTTCTCATAGCCCCCATACAAATATATATATTCCCGAAATATGGCTTAATGTTAAATAAATGCCTATAAAATTGGGATATCAAGACAAAATTCAGCAAAAATAAGTTTTACACAAAAAGAAATTGCAAAACGAAATTTTTTTTAGTTCGGTCCATGTTTGACCATAGACCCCATATAAAGTCCACTTCCAAAATTCATTTAAATACGTATAAAACAGATATGAATAATGCTAAACGGCTAAAATTTGGCATAAAGACTCTTTATAGACAAATAAATTGTTGTACTAAATTTCATGGTGGTCGGCCCAAAATTGGTCATAGCCCCCATACAAAAATCTCCCCGAAATATTGCTCAATTATACATAAATGCCTATAAAATTGGAATATCACGACAAAATTCAGCAAAACTAAGTTCTGTGCAAAAAGAAATCGCAAAACGAATTTTTTTTTAGTTCGGTCCATGTTTGACCATAGACCCCATATAAAGTCCACTTCCAAAATTCACTTAAATACGCATAAAACAGATATAAATAATGTTAAACGGCTAAAATTTGACATAAATACTCTTTATAGGCAAATAAATTATTGTACTAAATTTTATGGTAGTGGGCCCAGAACTGGTCATACCTCCCATACAAGGACCACATCTGAAAAAGACATTTTTCCCTATATATATTGTATAAATATCGGTGCCGACTCAAAACTTTGCACAGATCATTTTAATATATACAAAAATTATCCCACAAAATTTTGTGAATTTCGGTCTATTTTTAACCGTATGCCCCATATAAAGCCCTCTTCCGAAAATCACTTTAATACTCATAAATCGCTTATAAATAAGGGTACCAACCCAAAGTTTTACACGGATCATTTACATGCATGCCTAAATCAAACTGCTGGATTTTGAGAATATCGGTCCATATTTGACTATATCCCCCATATATGGTCCACTCTCGAAATCCACGTTAATACTAATATATGTCTTATATATACCGTTATTATGTTGAAATTCGACGTGAAATATCCTCATATGCATGAAAATAACTGTTCCAAAATTTAAGAAGATCGGCCCATAATTTGTCATAGCTGCCATATAGAACCATTTCCAAAAAACAAATAAATTCGGGTCAAAAAATATTTTTTTCGGATTTAACTCATATTCGGTCCATATTTTATAATCATGATATACATCGAAAGGTATTTTTAATACCTTTTATTTAGTGTATTACAAATTATCAAGCACCCAGTAGTTCCCGAGATATAGGCCTATATATTTTCAACTTTACGGGTCCGCCCCCTCGAAAATAGGCGTGACCGCCAACAAATTTTTTTTTCTGGTATCTCCGCTAAAAGCCCTATTTCATTTTGTTTTTTTTTTTTTGAGCAAAATCACTAAAACCGAATTGTACCTCTTTTTTATACTCTGTTTGTTAAGTTACACTCAAGATTATTATGAACATCATACAGACTCTGTAAATTAGGGTAAGAATTGGTAATTAAATCAATTAAAAATGGTAAAAATTAGACAACATTTCAAAATATTTAAAATAAATTATGTTGGTCGTAAAATTGTCTTTCAAACAATATATCAAATACTAATAAAATTTGCACTAAGACTGAATAGAAAACCCAGAATTAGGATATTCTAGTCTAGTGTAGTTTCTGTATTTCTTATTACGCTTAGGTGAAGGGTATTTAAGATTCGGCACAGCCGAATATAGCACTCTTACTTGTTTTTATTTTGCTTTTAGAAATAAGTAAGTGTATTATAAAGTTTCTCAATCACTTTTACTTTTATTTATTAATTTGTTTGTTTTTATTTATTCTTATTAATTTTATTGTGATTCTTTTTATTTATGTTTTTGTTTTTCCGTCTGTTTACCATATGATCTGTGTTATTGCCACTCTGATCAATCTACAAACATTACAGTGTTGGTAAACGTGTTTTAATTATTATCAACGAGTAGTAAGAAAGTAAATTAAAACAAACGTCAAAATTAATAAGCGAGTTAATAAAGAACAAGTATATGAAAAACAAACAAAAAAGTAAATTGGAGAGTACTATTTAACACTTGTGGTAAAACTTTAAATATTTTTTTTATTTTTTAAATAAAAGAACGAACAAGTGATGGCAATAATTGCAGCGAGGAGGCGATTTTTCCCGTTTGTGGTGTTATAATTATCACTTTGTTAGATAATTAAGTTTTTGATATTAATGATAATTAACAACAATAAATCACCTTTGATCGCTGTACTTGTGTGTTTCACTACTTAGATCTTTTTTTTGATTATAATATTTAATAAAAGAACGAATAATTTTTGGTGTGGAAATAACTTTGGCAGACAATTAATATTTTACTTAATTTTTTAATTAAAATTTAAAGCAAAGTCTCACACAATTATTTGTTCTTGAATACCTGGTTAAGGTTTTGTTGACGTTCGGCACTTTCCTTTTGGCACAACATGCAGTTGCAAATAGGCATCTAGCTAGAAATGGATATTTCCTTGATGGAGCTGGAGTCTTCCTTGTGGATGTTGATGTTTTTTTTAAATTGTTAACACTATTAATTTTTATGCAAACTTTTAAATGAACTTTAGATTTAAATTAATTTGGAATAAGGTATACATACAAAACCGGTGGCTTTTAGATTTTACACAAGAATGGTTTATTTTTTAAAATGGTTCTTAAAACTATTTGACATATAAAATTCCCAAGCTTATTGACAATTTCTATTTTAAGTATTTGGCAATTCAAAATTTACTACTAAATATAAAGGAATTAATTCATTTTCTAGATAATTCAAAATTTAAACTTAACTCTAATAATGACTAAACAGAGGCAAGTTGGCATTATGTATAATATACAATTTCTGCTAACAAAATATACAAGTTAATGTTGTAGAAAAAAAAGAAAAAAAAAAATACAAAGCAAATAGTTAGATAAAAAAATAAGTTTTGAGATTGATTTTACATCAAAAGTTCTTCAAGATTTTCAAATAAATATTTTTTCAAATCAGTTTTAAATAACGAAATTCTAGTTATTGACTTTAAATGTTGAGGTAAATTATTATATTCGCGACTACCCATGTATTCTATGCGTTGCTTAGTTGTTTCAAATCTACATAATGATACAGCCAAGTTCATGTTGTTACGTGCGTTAAATGTTTGCTGAATTCGTGAAAAAGCAATGGTATGATGACCAATATTGTGAATGTATTTAAAGACATATAGGAGCAGCTGTAGCTTATATATTCCAAATATTGGTAATATAGTTTTAGATACGTCTCGGTATAATGCTGTGGTTGAAAGTATTAAAGGAAGATTATAAACAACTTTAGGGCCTTATTTTGCCCGCGTTGCAATGATCTTAATTCATAGTTTTTTATATCCATACAAAATTGCCAAATAATTAAAATGGCTTTGAATTAAAGCATTGTAGATCATCCGTTTTGGTTTTGAATTTGTACAATATACCTATAGCCTGAGAAGATTTAGACTTAACATGTTGAATATGTTGACTCCACGAGAGATTATTTTGCAAGTACGTACCCAGAAACTTTATGGAAGTAGATTCTACTATTTCTTTTCCATCTACAAATACACTGAATGTGTTATTTCGTTGACTGGTTGGTTTAAATCTTACCAACTGCGTTTTATTGGCGTTCAATAAAAGTTTATTTATTCTTGTAAATTCTAAAATTAGTGCAGCATATCGTTCATTATAAGCTTTGGCAACTGTTTCATGTTTGTAAGGATAGAAAATACATATATCGTCAGCATATATATAAAGAGTCCCCGTATGGCCAAGATTCTGAGTGTCATTTAGGTAAATGCTAAACAGTAGAGGGCCCAGAACACTACCCTGAGGGACTCCATGCTCAACCATCTTAAAAGAGTTCTTGTGTGAATTTATCTGAGCAAACTGTTTTCGGTTCGATAAATAACAAATACATTAAGATCTTTACCAGCAAATCCATAAAAACTCAATTTTTGCAGCAAGATGCGATGATCAATAATATCAAAAGCCTTCGTTAAATCAAAAAACACACCAATTACACCACTGTGACCTTCGTCAAGTCCGTTACAGATAAAGTTAACCACTGCTTCTTCCGTACCACAGCCTTTTCTAAAACCATACTGGAACTCATTTAATAAATTGTTATTTTCCATAAAGGATGAAATTTGTTCATACAAAATTCGTTCAAAAACATCAATAACGGGTAAAACTGTAATTAGTCGAAATTGATCTACGGCATTAGCATGAATCATCATCATTTAACTCACCGTTTTTTGAGAAATAGAATTCGAGAATTATCATATTTCCTTTTTTACGTGTTATGAGTTAGAACGAAGTTTACGTACGTTACAATGTGTGTGTATTCTTTATTATTATTTACAAATGTTGTATTGTTACAAATTTGTTTTTTTTTCGTGCTGCGTCTACTTTTTTGTAGATCAATAACAGCAATGTTTGTATGTTTTTGTTGTCATTTCTACGAAACACCGGAGATGGGAGGACTACATAATTTGATACACCAGGCCATGTGCTTATTTTTATTAATTAGAGAAATTATTGAACTAATAATATTATCTTTTTTAAGAGAAAAGTTTTATTCTTTCTAGCTAATAGTTCAAATTTTCAAAGAATATATTTTATTGACCATGGAAAGGCATACGAGACTAAATTCCACAATCTTAATGAAATTGTCTTCGACATGTTATCATAGGACTTTAGGTAAATTATCATTGCGTTGGTTTGAACAATTTTGAATCCAAAAACTTTATTCACAGATGTAAATTAATCAATCATTTAACCCTTTGACGACCAATGGGGCATATAAGTCCCATTTGGTTTTTTTCCTCTCACAAGCATATTTGGAACAAATTTTTACCAAATAAATTTTATTCAATAAAAAACAAATGTGTCTTTTTAAAAATATGTAAAAGTTTGAGATTTTTTGTCCGAATTCATTTCAATGTCATGTCAAAGTCAAAAATTTGTTTTTTTTTTTTTTTATTACTTTTAATTTAATTACTGGATCTTTCTTTACAAAAGAAATTTACAATAAGTATTAAAATCTTAAAATTAATTAATCATTTCTGGGTCTATTGCCATTGCAATAGAAACTCCATTTCTGGTTGCGGAAACTGTTCATCTATCTTGCAGTGCAGCGAGAGCCAGTGTGTCTACCCTCTTTAGGCGAGTATGTCCATTATAATACAGTAGATTCTGTGCAAGAGGATTTGGATGCGTTGCCAGTTTTCGTACATATTTGGAGCAGAAGGTTTTTATTTCGTCGCGAACAAATGCAATATTAAGGTCCTTATGAATATTCGCGTTACTAATATACCACGGGTCACCGGTAATTTGTCGCAATATTTTATTTTGTCGTCTTTGTAATTTCTCTATATTAGAAGCAGAAGCTGTTCCCCCTATTGGCTTAATAATAGATTTATAGAGTAGAACCTTGCAGTTTAGATTTAGAGCAGAATGGGAACAAAGGAGCCATTGCAGCTGTAGTGTTTTAATTTTGAGTTGCGTGGATTTGGAATCAATATGTTGAAACCAGGTAAGGCGGCGATCGAGGTGTATACCAAGATATTTTATGTGATTTTGCTCGGGGATATCGTTGTTATTTATCTTCAGTTTGGGACAATTTCCCCTTCTCAAGGTGAAAGTAACATGTGCACTCTTTGCTGTATTTACTTTTATTTTCCATTTGTCAAGCCATTTTTCGAGTTCTTTGATATGAGCCTGTAGACAACTAGAAGCAATAACTGGATTTTCATGTATGCTTATAAACGCTGTATCGTCTGCAAATGTTGACGTGTGTATTAGGTTATTTGTGGGCATATCTGAAGTATAAAGTATATACATTAGAGGAACAAGTATACTACCTTGTGGAACTCCTGCTGCGATTTTTCTTGAGTCTGAATTGTGGTCTTTATACTTTACTACAAACGAACGATCTAATAGATAGTTTCGCATCAGCTTGTGGGTGTTTTGGGGTAACAAAGAGCATATTTTATATAAAAGCCCATCATGCCAGACTTTGTCAAAGGCTTGGGAAATGTCTATGAAGAGAGATGAGCAATAGTGTTTATCCTCAAAAGCCTTTCTAATAAGAGCTACTATGCGATGAACCTGTTCTATAGTGCCATGATTCTTTCGGAATCCAAACTGATGAACGGGAATGATATGGTGGTCGCTTAGATACGGAGTCAGCGCATTCAAAAATACTTTCTCGAAGAGCTTTGAAAATATTGAAAGTAAGCTTATCGGGCGATAAGATGATACTTGGGAAGCGTCCTTACCTGGCTTAGGTATCATAATTATTTCTGATATTTTCCATGATTTAGGAAAGAAACCAGTTCGCAGAATGGAATTGAAAATTAATAAAATTAGCTTAAGGGCCGCTGTTGGTAGTTCACGAATCATTTTTCCTGAAATTTTGTCCATACCAGGGGATTTATTTGTTTTAATTTTTTTGATTTCTGTGGTTAAGGAAGCGAAACGAATTTTCATTGGGGAAACAACACAGTCTTCAATAGCTGGTAGGGTTATGTCGGAGCTAGAATTATTAGGCGTAAACACTTTTTCGAGGTACTCGGCAAAAACTTCAGCTTTGTCTTTGTGGGACCTAGCCCAATTACCATCGCTACAACGAATAGCAGACTCACATCTAATCGGGTTTTTAAGTTTTTTGGTGGCTTTCCAAAGACTGTAATCCGTGGTTTTTGTTGGGTCTAGACCTTATAAATATGCACTTAGAGCTGATCGTTTGTTCTCTAAGAGAGCGCTATGAAGGGCTCTTTGACATTGGTTTAGTTGACTTTTCAAGGTAGGTGAGCGATGTATTTGCCATTGTCTTCTAATGTTTCTCTTTTCCTTTATAAGGTTTAGAATAGTTGTTGAGCATTTATTTTTAGTGCTGTTGTAGCATTTATGAGGTGTAGCTACTTTTGCTGCGGTTGATAATATGTCAGTAAATACGTATATAGCATCTTGTATTTCATTATCGGATCTAAGTGAAGTATTTTGTGGTACGTGGGAGCTTACATACTTTCTATATTTGAGGCAGTTAGTATGTCTATTAGGGAAACAAAAAGGTGTTTCGATGTTTTGCCAATTTAACATTGATATAATAGTGGGGGAGTGGTCTGAGGACAGGTCGTACAAAGAGACTGTAGAAAGCTGATCACGTTTGATGTTCTTAATGACTGCAAAATCTATTAAATCAGGAGCTTTATGCAGATCTGTGGGCCAATAAGTGGGTTGTCCATCAGATATAACATCAAGTTTAAGAGATGAAATAGCTTTTAACAGCTGTCTGCCCTTCGGAGTAATGAGCCGTGAGCCCCAGAACGTGTGCTTTGCATTGTAATCACCTGCCGCTATAAATTTATTGCCTAGCGTTTTGTAAAAAGTAATGAATTGTTCTTCAGTTATTTTGTGTCTTGGGGGACAATATATAGAAGATATGGTGATGTTTGTGGCTGAGAGGCATATTGATAAGGCTTGAATGTGATCAGTTTTATATTCCGGCATTGGAAAGTGACTAATTTGATTCCTAATTATTAAAGCTGCACCACCATATGCTTTGCCATTGGGATGTTTTGTGTTGTATGTGGAGTACCCTTTTATTCGAAAACAATTTTTTAATGTAAAATGCGTTTCAGAAACCAGCAATATATCAATAGACTGAGACTTTAAAAAACTTTCTACTTCTACCTTGTGTTGGCTTAAGCCGTTTGCATTCCAGTAACATATTCTTATTTGGTTCATTGCTTACAGGCAAATGTTTGAAGAAGCATACCCTGGTTTCTTAACAGTTCCTGCATCATGACGTGCATATTTGATATAAAGCTGTTCATGGTTTGTATTGAGTTTTCTAAGGGTGATTTCTGTAATGATTCTTTAGGTGTTCTAGATTCTGGGGTTTTCTGAGCGACTGGTTGTACCAAAGGAATACTACTGAATTTGGCAGCTTGAGCATACGATAATTTTTTAGTGGGGATAGGGAGTGGATTGGCAGAGTAATTGACAAAATTGTTTGATCAGAGGGCCTATGTTGAGTGGAGATATTATTATTGATGGATAAATATGGGAAGTCATTTGACTGGAAACGGCGATAAGCAGGTTTATTTTTAGAGTTTTGCGTTATCTGTAGAAATACTGGACATCCCCTGTAGTTTGCAGTGTGGTTGCCACCACAGTTGCTGCATTTTTTGTTTCTGGGGTCGCTTTTAGTTTTTGTACATTCAGAAGTTTTATGAACATCACCACAGATCACACATACTGCTGGAAGCTTGCAATAGCTTCTGGTATGCCCAAATTCCTGGCAGTTTACGCATTGTGGAGGTTCTTTTCTTTTACGTGGTTCTTCTACAGTAATTCTTCGGTGAAGAAGGTATCGAAGGTTATAAATTGGGTGGGGCTCGTTTCCCTTTAATTTGCTAGATTCAAAGGCAATTTCGACTTTAAAAAGTGGTTGCGGTATTTTATCCTTATTATTTATATTGTGTACAGACTTTACCTTGTAGCCTTCATTTTCTATAGCATTTGCTATTTCGCTAGTTGGTACGTTGCTTTCAATGCCTTTTATGACGATTGATAAACCTTTTGCGCTTTTGAGCTGATGAGTGTAGTAATTTTTATTTCCCGAATCGAGATATGAAACAATTTTACGGAAATTTTTTTCTGTAAATGTTTGAATTTTCGTTTCAAGAACGTTTCCTCTACGCAGAAATTCTACAAAAAAGTTATCTTTTCCAACTGTTGTTTTTAAGGTATTCACCAGAATGTTGGAGTTTTTTTCACGTAAGAAAATTGCTGGGGGTTTGTGCTGTTTAGCAATTTCAACTGCATCTTCTTCGGAATCGTTAGTAGCTAACAAAGAAAAACGATTTTGGCTCATTGTTTGAGTAGTACCTGTTTTTTTGGTTTGCTTAGGAGTGGGGTTATTTTTGGAGGAATTTGGGCTACGCTTTCGCTTTAATATTGTAAAATATCGATCGATCCATTTCAATGGTTTGTCGTTACCTTTTGCTGAATCTATTTTAGTTGTTTTAGGTATAGCACCCTTTGAGACGACCATTACCGACTCTGTTGAAGTAGCATCATTGGCTTGCGTGTTCGATGTAAGAGAATTTTTAAGAGCCTCACTTGTTTGCTCTTTATAATTGTAAGTTTGTATAGTTGTATTTTGTGTAGTAGTGGGAGTATTAGTAAAAAGAGAATTACATACTGACATTTTTGAAGATGTTGAGATTGTAGTTGTTGTAAATGCTTGTGATGTAAATGACGAACAAGTATATGTACTTGTTGTTGTTGGTGTTTTACACTGAACAGCCCATGCTGCTTCGTTATATAGAGGGGAACTTGCAATTTGCGGAGGTGAACGCAGTATTTTTATTTTTTCACTGTATATTGGCGGTGAATGCCCGATAGGTATTGTTTTTTTTATTGTTTCTGTTGTTTTTTAAGTTTCTTTTTCTTTGCCTTTTTTATAAAAAAAAAAAACTGAATATATGTATATATGTGTTAATAACACATTATTTTTATTTAACTCTTTTAATTATAAATTGGTTTTGTTTTAGTAAGTTCTTTTATTGTTTAGTTATTTTGTTGCGCATTTAAAATATACACGTCTTTACACGGCGACTGTTTCTTTTAATATGTCAAAGTCAAAAATTTGTGATAATTTTTTTTTAAATTTTTCTTTGCTCAAATCTCGGAAACTGAATGATACACTTATGTTGTTTGCTTCAAAAGCTTTCTTGTGGGATCTGAAAATAAAATGGGACACATGTGTCCCATTGGTCCACAACGGTAAATAAAACATAAATATTTCAATAAAAACAAACATAAATCAATTTGGGAATAAAAAGGAAAAACTAAAAAAAATAATTCATTGTAAAATAAAAATAAAACAATCATTTAAATATGGTTGGTACATCAATCTTTTGTGGTGGATTTCGAAACAATTTCGTTCCTTGGTATAGCAAAATGGTTTATTGCAAGTAAAGCAAATTGAATTTGTTCGATTGTCTATGCCATTTTTGGTGCAAAGAATACATTGCTTCCGCACGCCGTTATCCATTCTGGCAAGATAGTGACCAGATAATGGAATATTGGTTGTGGTCAGTCTTGCTCGTTTGGATCGTGACGTTGAGCTAGTTTCATATTTACGACTAGAGAAAGAATTTATCATCTGTGTGGCGAGCTGTGTACGAAATTCCAGAAGGGAAATTGAAAATGGAGATGACCTGTTCGTAGATAATTTGCGGTAAACAATGTAGGAATTTAGAACTCCTAAATCAATTAAATCGAAAAAAAAAGACGAAGGTAGAATTTTATATGTTCATAATATGACTGCAATGAAAGCGTTTCTTAGTAATTATATTTTTATACATATGTATATGCATATTTTTGCTTAACAAATTACCTTTCTTTGATACATAAGATCTACGCCTCCCATTTCTTTATTATATTGAGATATCATTTCAGAACATTTTACTATGATTCTCTCCTCTGAATCAACTTGACGCCTTCTGACGGTTATTGTATCATTCGGATTTATGAAAGTACCCATATGAACTGCTCGATTATCCATCCATTTAACAATTATCACTCCTTCAGATTCGAAAGATATGCAATCGCCACGTTTAAATGTTTTGTCGGCGTCGAATTTTAGTTTGTGCAATAGCAATGTACTATTGAAAAAATTATCAAAATACAGCTCATTGCCTAAGTTCTCAAGACCGGAAGCCATATTCAAGACAACTGACTCACCAATACCAACTTCCATTATTTGTTTTCTTCCTGTGTAAATATCAATTTTATGTAAATATCCAGTGCTGGAATTAGAACGACACCATAATTTGAACCACCAAGATATTGGCTTCTCTTTCATATATTACTTCATTATATTTCGATAAATTTCACCATGTGCTTTCACTCATAGCATTCCCGAATGTCACATTCAAATGGTTCAATACAGGACGTATTTAATATGCTTCATACGATGGGTCGTCGCGGGTAGGCTGTTCATCGTTGTTTGCAAAATGCAAGTTGGAACGAATTTCTTCAAAACAACAACGTTGAAAAAAGTAATACATGAGTCATTCCATGTCAAACGGTACGTATTTTTTACATCACTAACTTGGATTGCTTCAGCAGTTTGTGTATGCATTCTTCTCTTAAAAATATTTTATACGTGTTTCAAGAAAAAAATATAAAATTTTTTTTTCAAATGTTATGACCAATTGAAATTTGGTGAAATGGCGATTTTTTCAAAGAGGTGTGTTCATTCAATCGCAAGTAACTCCTGAAATACTGGACCGATTTTAATGTGCTATACCTTGTTTTAAAGGTAATTTCAATTTCTTCTAAAATACCAAAGCGATGTGACATATCCTCATAGCATTTTTTTAAGTTTGTATCATTTTTATCCTTTTATTTCGATTTTCAAACTGATTACATCTTTTTTTTTAAATTTTGAGGGTGTGTTCTTATAGGTCTTTTTTACAGACTGTGTGAGTTTTGAAGTGGTGAAATAATGCGTTCTATTTTTTTTACAATTTTTTTCCGAAAAATCTTTTCCACAAGCAACATAAATTGCTGTGAATTTACTTAGAATAGTTAACAGAATGATAATATGTTTTTTGAATTATTAATACAACAATAAGAACAACAAAAGCAATTACTGTAACAGTCTTATTTGCGAACAATTTTATTAAATACAAACGATAAACTAATGGTGTTTTCTTTTCTGAAATAAAATGTTACACCTTTATTATGTACATTTTTATAATGTTTACCCCACATTTTAAAGATGTCGCATTTTTAATGGTCAGAATAGAAAATAAAATCACAACAGTGTAACACTTTTTTTTCATGTACAGCTGTTTTTTTTTTTTGTTAAAAAAAGAAGAAGCAGATAGCTCAAAATTAGAAATATGTACATAAGTACACACATTAATTATATTTTTAAAATGGAAATTGAGGTGGAAAACATAGAATATTTAATTGAAAGTGATGAGGGTCCAAGTACGAGTAAAACAGTGCATTGTAAGTATTTGAAGAAAAGCATGTATAAATTATATTAATGTATTTATAAATATAACTATTTTATAGTTTGGACAGATGGAGACACCCGGCTGCTACTGGACTTGTATGGAAACTATTTACCAGAAATTGGACCAATGAAAAAATTCAAAAATAAAAAGGAAATGTGGGCTTACATAGCAACCGAAATACCCAACAGGAATGCCAAGCAGTGTGAGGAACGGTATAAGACTGTTATGCGCAGGAAGAAGGCTGCTATCGACAATAACAATACCTCTGGCTCAAAGAGAAAACGTATTGATTTTGAAGAGGAGCTAACCAAAATTTGCCGTCTAGATGACTCAATTGAACCAGAAGTTCAAATGAGTAGTCAAATGTATATAAAAAAAGAAATAGATGCACAAACGGATATTAAAACAAAAAAAAAGGAATCAACAAAAGATAAAATATTTGAATTAATTGCGAAGAAGGAAGAAAATAAGGAAAGGCGTCATAGAGAAAGGATGGATGAAGTCAAAGAAATTAAAAATATTTTAAAGCAAATTTTAGATAATAACAAACATTGAGAATATGGATATTTTAGTGAACATCTATTAGAATCTTTCTTATAGTTTATTTGACCTTTTTTATTTTATTTTAGTAATTATTTAAGCGCTAGGTCTTTTCAGCCCAATTACGAACAAATATTCCCCTGGAGCTTTTTCTTATTTCTAACATTGAATTTGAATAGGAAAAATGTGAAAAAGGAAAAAACTCCCCCAGAGTTTTAATTCATAATTGGGCTGTATATGTATATGGATCTCAATATTATTTTTTCTTTTCCAATGTAATAAATTTTGTATCAAAATTTATTAATAACTTTTTTGAAGAATTATTATTATTATTTTTATTAACTGAAGTATATGTAATGTTATGTTTTTTATTTAATTTTTTTATAAATAAGTAAATATATATACATATTAATTTGTTGTTGAATTGAGAAAACTATTTTTAATTTGATTTCTTTTGATTTGCCCTAATTGAGAAAGTAAACTGTCTCTGCTATTCTCGCATAAAGGTTCAGTTATATTTGATTCATTGCTGCATATTTCACCAATGTCTTCAGGGAGACTTTCATCCCTATCGATACACATGTTGTGTAGAACACAACATGCAATAACGAATTTTGACATTGTTGCAACATTATGAAAATCTAAACGCATTAGCTGTCGAAAACGACATTTTAATACACCAAACGCATTCTCGATCTTAACACGTGTTCTGCAAAATTTTAAATTATAATTTTTTTCCGAATCGCTCATGTTGCCATAATCACGATATGGTGTCAAAAGGTATTCTCTTAAGGGGTATGCAGAATCTCCCAGTAAATGATAATTAGGAGAACATAAACGCTGCAAATCTTTTCCTATAAACGATAATTTTAATATCCTTGAGTCGTGAATTTTGCTGGGGATTCCAGTGTATACGTCCAGGAATCGTAACTTTGAATCGCAAATACCCTGCATGGTTATTGAAACACCATCATGCCTGTTCGCATATGTTGAACGGATTTTATGTTTTGGTGTCCTTACTGAAATGTAGCTTCCATCAATACATCCCAAAATATTTGGAAATCCGGAAATCTACAATAAAACTGTTTTAATAAAATTCTTTCATAGTAATATAGATCATACTTTTTCAAACTCTTTTGCAACAGCTTTCTTTTCATCGTCTGATTGAGGAAACTTTATTACTTCCGGCGCTACATCTTCCGTTATAAATTGTAAAACCTTGTTGAAGGAATTGTGAAGGTTTGACAATGAAATATCAAAAAGGTTTGCCACTTCTCTGAAGGTGGTTTTATTTCCGCAAAACCTACAAACAATATTTTTACTTCTTGTATTTTAGTAATGAATATAGGCAAGTTTACCACAAAAATGACAAGATATGGGTTTCCACTGTTGACTGCTGTCTTCCTCCCTGGTAAGATCGCTTGAAATAAGACAATGAATATCTCTCAAAAAGACCAATGGCACCTTCTCGACTAATACGCAAATTCTTCTTAAACTATAAAAATTATATATATAAACATACATTACATATATAAGAAGTAGGAGATATTGTCCTATGAAATTTGACATACATCAACTTCCGAGTATTCATTAATTACGTTTTCTACAAAACCTTTCACTCGCGGTTGTGGATTTCTTTCCATAATCATATCAAATAGTTCATCATCATCAGATGATGAAGATGAATCCAACAAGTCATCCAAAATTTTTTCAGCACATAAAAAGGTAGTAATATTTTCCATTTTGTATATTTTTTTTTTGTTTCTTAACACAAATACACATTTATAAACAAAACAAATGTCAGCTGTTTTATCGTGCGATTCTACCCCTCTAAAAATACAGAGTGTGAAAGGTGCACCATTTTTTTAATTTATAGTGTGACATTTATAGAAAAGAACACACTACACTTTAGCGGTGTTGAAATTTTTTCAGAAAAGAACACAAAAAAATTAAAAAAGGTGTGAAATGGGAAAAACGTGTAACATTTTTGCCAGAAAAGAAAACGCTATAAGAGCAGAAATAAAGAGCTTATATAGAGCTGAAAACACCAACTGTTTATACTTTTAATACAAATACATAATTTGCATTGATGTCAATGTTTTTCTAATCATAGTAGTAATGTATATTCTGTCATTGCTGTGCCCGGACGACATTAGGTCAATTGTTACAGTCATTCGCGTTTAATTTGTCGCGCAGACTTCCTTGAAGTTCTCAGAAAAATATAATAAAATAAGTTTTTCAGAATCAAAATGCCACCTCGGTTCAATGTTTGTTGCAACCTGTTGGATAAGTTCAAGTGTTGTTGAACATAAAAGAAAATGAAAACTTAAATCATTAAAGGGCAAGGTTAGAATTGTACTAATTGCCGTATTAAATTAAGTAAAGTGAGTGAAACTGACGTAGAAAGTGCTTCTGATGTGGAAATAAATGCCAATATGTCTATTGACATCGATTATTCCGTAGAAAGTGCAAAATTGGTGAATCTTAATGAGGCATCGCTGTTGTATAACGGTTCTCCTATAAACAAAAGAAAACTTGAGCAGAAAAAATATAACGCCATTAAAAAACAGAAAATTGTTAATTTGATAAACGAACGCGTGTTTCAAAATTCAAATCAAGACAGCGAAGATGTTCCTGACAATGAAACAAAAAATGCTTCAATATTAGACAAACATAAACAAAATTTTGCAAGTGCAACAGAAAGGAAAATGAAAATTAAAATATTAACCCTAGTCTCAGACTGGACTTTTAGTCAGATTGAAGATACTTTCATTGGAGCATCCAGATGCATAATTTCGGTGCAAGCGCACAATACAAAAACAAGAAAAACTTTTTAAACCTGACGTTCCACGTAGATGATTTTGGAATACCAGCGGAATGGCATTTTTTGCGACGTCTCATGGCAAAGGGTCCTGTGATAGTCTGGGAGGAACAGTCAAAAGATTAGCAGCACGTGCAAGCTTGTCCAGCCTCATAAATCCCATTAAGATTGCCGTCAAATTTTATGATTGGGTGAATAAAAACGTCAAGAATATTCATACAGAGTTCTTTAATAACTACCAATATGAAGATAGGGAAACACCTAAAGGAGCGCTTTGACAAAGCGAAAATAATTTCTGGAACTCTTGGCTACCACGCATTCATTCCACAACCCGATAAAAAAATTAAAGTTCAGACAACATCATCTTCTGATCAGTACTGTATTAAGACGGTATACAACGCATAACATTTATTTCTTTACTCTATTTTTTGTTTTCTTTTTTACTGTAAATATTACACATTACTGAACTACGTTTTCTTTGTTTTTTGTTGTTGTTTGTATCTTGTGTTAATAAACTATCGAAAAATATATTTTTTTCTATATTCACAGAAATTTTTGTTGCTCGTGCAAAAGGTATAAGGTAAAAAAATCGTTAAAAATAGAACGCATTATTTCACCACTTCAAAACTCACACAGTCTGTAAAAAAGACCTATAAGAACACACCCTCAAAATTAAAAAAAAAAAAAGATGTAATCAGTTTGAAAATCGAAATAAAAGGATGAAAATGATACAAACTTAAAAAAATGCTTTGGTATTTTAGAAGAAGTTGAAATTACCTTCAAAACAAGGTACAGCACATTAAAATCGGTCCAGTATTTCAGGAGTTACATGCGATTGAATGAACACACCTCTTTGAAAAAATCGCCATTTCACCAAAGTTCAATTGGTCATAACTTTTGAAAAACAATTTTCATATTTTTTTTTTCTCATCGGGGATGAAGTAGAATTTCTAGAGGACTAAATCTGCAAATTTCCATAAAAATCGGAATCATTGCGTTAAATGTTTTCCCAAATTCGTACCGTTTGACATGGAATGACTCACATGCGTGCTCGACTGCTTTTGTTCCTGTCCAAACAACGAATACATTCAAGAGCGTAAGAATATTTTTCACTTTGTTCAGTTGTGTTCACTTTGTTCAGTGCAAAAAAATTTCACACTTTTTACACTTACCGACCCATGGGACATATATGTCCCATGCTTTTTTTTCCATAAGGACTAAATTTTTAAAAATTTATTTTTTATTTTTTTTTATAAAATAAGTCCAAAGAATTTACAAACTTCAACGATTTGTTTGCTTCGGCATATGTATATTAAACCATCCAAATAAAGGACTTGAAAACAAGTTCAAAATATTCTTTAAATATGTGTATACCTAGCAGTTTTAGTGACGTCAAAAGAAAAATGAATAACAGTATGTGTAATATTAGCTGACAAAATTGTGCTATGAAATGGAGGACATGATTGATTAAAATATTTGAAAATTAAATTGAGTTCTTTTGAAAAAACTCTTTATGTATGAGTAATACAAAACGTATTGATAAAAATATATTATTTCCTTTCAGGGTCAATGTTGCATCTCTTTTAATGATTGTACTGATGAACAAAATGGAATATGCTACAGAAATTTTAAAATGTTTACTGTTACGTTTAGTTGACAAGTCGGTTTGTAGTAAACATCCACAATTAATGTTGCGCCGTACAGAAAGTGTCGTTGAAAAAATGTTAACCAATTACATGGCTATATGCATGTATGATTATTTAAAGGAATATGCTGGATCGAGTTTATTTTTATTGTTTAAAGCCATTAAACATCAAATTGAGAAAGGTCTGGTTGACGCCATAACTCACGATGGCCGCTACTCATTGTCAGAGGAAAGACTTTTGCATGAACAAATACCACATTCAGTGGTTGTTTTGCATATTGTACAAGATGATTTAGACGAAAAGGTGCAATGCAAAGTATTAGATTGGGATACTATATCTCAAGTTAAAAGCAAAATTTTGGATGCCCTCTTTAAAAACACTCCGTTTTCAATGAGGCCATCCGTGCATGAAGTCGATTTAGAATGGCGTCACGGCCGTGGTGGTCATTTAATACTGCAGGATGAAGATTTGACAACGAAAACCATTAATTGTTGGAAACGTTTGAACACATTATCACATTATGGTGTTAAAGAATCAGCAGTTATGAGTTTAGTTGCCAGACAAAACGATGGTTTTAATATGCCATATACAAAACAACAACCTCATCCATATAATAATTGTAAGTTATATTTTGCTTAATCATATTTCTTTAATATTCAGTAATAATTTTGTATACATTAGTGTATATGTACAGTAGGGGTATTCTATTTTTTTAACCTATGTTTTACATGCTCATTCACGATGAGAAACATTAAAAAAATGTTAACTGCGTTTTTTATTTCATTCAAAAAAGTTCACGCACCAAACGATTTTAAAATTTACATGCGCATATACACACAAACATGTACATTTGCATTGGCAATGTATAGCTGTTGACCGCTTTTGCTATTTGTTTCGTTTGCTTTCTAGTTCTTATTCTTATTTTGTTGTGTTATAATTTTGGTTTTTTTGAAAGTAGTGGTAAAAATTTACCGCTATTTTGCAGTCAGAACTAAGTACTCCTCTGCTTCCAATGGAGATGTTGGATACACCACTGAAAAGGAAACAAATATTCATCAATCAAAAATTGTTTTACTTAAACCAGTGACCGTACAAAACAAAAGTAATATAAATTCAAGTGTATCTGAGATAGTGAATTGTATCACCCTGAACCACCTGCAAAAAGACTTAGAAAAGTCAAGTGTCAAACAAGGGTCGCAGTAGACATGATAGAGGAAACAAGTTTGAGTAGCAACCAAAATATGTGAAGCATTAGTGAAATCAGGCATTGCTATTCCAGCACCCATACAATCTGCCGTATATAAAGCCTCAATGAAATCAGCCGAGCGATTGGAAGCAAAATATATGACAACGTTACAAAAAGAGAATTTGTGTCTTCAATTTGACGGGAGAAAGTTTGGAAAAAAGGAAGTGCAGGTAGTGGTATTGTCAAATGAAACTAAAGAAGTGCGAGTAGCGGTAATGGTGCTTGAGAATGGAAAAAGTGTCACAATATTTGAACATAACGTTTTTCCGAGTTTTACCATCGCTCAGTAACGCCCGTTGGAACTCCAGAGCTATTCTTGCATTGCTCACATTTATACTCCTTCCCAATCACAGAGAAAAACTTTTACCACTTTGTCAATTTATATGCAGTGCATGGTACGAAGTATGGTTTTCCGACCAACGTTTTCTCAACAATAATTTTGAATGCTTGGAAGAATCTGTGAAGCCGTTCAAAACTGCACACCAATGTTTAAATAGACACTGGGTGAAGGAAGATTCAGCCATTCCAAATTTAAAACGGACTAATATATGTGCCGAACGAGCCATTAAAAAATTGAAAGATTTATATTCGTTTTGTAAAAATGGAAGAACCTTGAATTTGAAATTTATTTCTTCTAATGTCAAATTAAATAATTAAAAATATTTCCAATGTAAGAATTTTTAATTTTCGTTTTCAAGTATAACAAAACAAAACAAAAGCAAACGAAAACAAATAGCAAAAGCGGTTAACAGCTATACATTGCCAATGCAAATGTACATGTTTGTGTGTATATGCGCATGTAAATTTTAAAATCGTTTGGTGCGTGAACTTTTTTGAATGAAATAAAAAACTAAAAACGGACTTATGATTTTTTTAATGTTTCTCATCGTGTACAGCCATGTAAATTTAAAAAAACAAAAAAAAAAAGTCATAATAGAATACCCCTAATGTACAGTCAATCAATAAAGTTTAAGTACACAACAAATTTATATGAAAATCTTCAAAAATCTTTAAAAAAAAAAAATTAAAAATAAAAAAAAAATAAATAAATAAAATTTTATTAATTTATTAAAAATTTTAGCTTAAAATAATTCAATATTTTTTTGATATTTAAGGAAAAAAATTTACTGAAAAAGAAAAACTCATAAAAGTACCTCAATAAAGTTTACGTACACAAAAGAGATCAAGAAATATGTTTTTGAAATGCACAATTTTTTTACAGGTTAATATTTTGTGGGTCCTCCCTTGGCGGTTATAACAGCTTCTAGACGTCTACACATACTTCTGATAAGGTTTCGGGTTTCTGTTATTTTAGACCACTCATCTAATAACGCATTTTTCAGACTGTCCTTTGATGTTTTCTGATCCGCCTTTCTAATGTATCCCATATATATTCAATTGGGTTGATATATGGTGATTGTGGGTGTGTATGTAATTGTTTGCAGTTATATAAAAGCCATTCACGGATACGATGTGTGTTTTGGGTCATTGTCTTGTTGGAAGTAAAATACCCAATTTTGCCACAGCACAATGCAAAACATGCTTATCCATTTTATCTGTTATAAATTCCAGTGTTCCGACTCCAGATCCGGCCATACACCCCCAAACCATTACGTTTCCACTGCCATGTTTAACTGTTGATATTAAATTATTTTCTTTCAGTTCCTCATTAACTTTTCGCCATATTTTTCCCGCATCGTCAGACCCAAAAATATTAAATTTAGATTCATCGCTAAATATTACATTGTCCCAGAACGAATCCGTCTTTTCTAAGTGCAAGTGATCCAATCTCTTCACCTTCATGAGAAGGGTATATATAAGTTTGTCATTCCGTGTGTAATTTCCACAATAAAATTTTCCGACCCTATAAATATATTCTGGATCCTTATAGATAGCGGAGTCGATTAAGCCATGCCCGTCTGTCTGTTGAAATCAGTTTTTTGAAGTCCCCAGATATACTCGGGAACCAAATCTTTAATAATTCTGTCAGAAATGCTTTCGAGAAGTTTGCTATATAAAATCAGCAAAATCGGTTTAGGTCAACCAGAGTTATGGAGACAACCTCCATAAAAATATGATATTTTTTGTCCATTTTATTGCAATATTTTGAAATATATTGCAGATACTACCATGAAATTTTGTATACGTTGTTTGTATGATAAAATAAGAAAGTATGCGGAAAATAGTAAGAATCGGTCCATGATTTCTCATAGCCCCCATACAAATATATATATTCCCGAAATATGGCTTAATGATAAATAAATGCCTATAAAATTGGAATATCAAGACAAAATTCAGCAAAAATAAGTTTTATACGAAAAGAAATCGCAAAACAAAATTTGTTTTAGTTCGGTCCATGTTTGACCATAGACCCCATATAAAGTCCACTTACAAAATTCACTTAAATGCGTATAAAACAGATATAAATAATGTTAAACGGCTAAAATTTGACATAAATACTCTTTATAGACAAATAAGTTGTATTACTAAATTTTATGGTGGTCGGCCCAGAACTGGTCATAGCTCCCATACAAGGACCACATCTGAAAAAGACATTTTTCCCTATATATATTGTATAAATATCGTTACCGACTCAAAACTTTGCACAAATCATTTACATATATACAAAAATCATCCCACAAAATTTTGTATAAAGCCCTCTTCAGAAAATCACTTTAATACTCATAAATCTATTATAAATAAGGGTACCAATTCAAAATTGTACACGGATCATTAACATACATGCCTAAATCAACCTGCTGGATTTTGAGAATATCGGTCCATATTTGACTATATCCCCCACATAAGGTCCACTACCGAAATCTACGTTAATACTAATATATATCTTAAATATACCGTTATTATGTTGAAATTCGACGTGAAATATCCTCATATGCATGAAAATAACTGTTCCAAAATTTAAAAAGATCGGCCCATAATTTGTCATAGCTGGCATATAATAACGATTTCCAAAAAACAAATAAATTCGGGTCAAAAAATATTCTATTCGGATGTAACCCATATTCGGTCCATAGTTTATAATCATGATATATACCGTTGAAAAGGTATTTTTAATATCTTTTATTTAATGTATTACAAATTATCAGACACCCAGTAGTTCCCGGGATATAGGCCTATATATGTTCAATTTTACGGGCCCGCCCCTTCGAAAATAGGCGTGCCCGCCAACAATTTTGCTGGCATCTCCTCTAAAAGCCCTATTTGATTTTGTTTTTTTTTTTTGTGCAAAATCACTAAAACCGAATTGTACCCCTTTTTTATATTCTGTTTGTTAAGTTACACTCAAGATTATTATGAACATCAGACAAACTCTGTAAATTATGGTAAGAATTGGTAATTAAATCAATTAAAAATGGTGAAAATTAGACAAAATTTCAAAATATTTAACATAAATTATGTTGGTCGTAAAATTGTCTTTCAAACAATATATCAAATATTAAGAAAATTTGCACTAAGACTGAATAGAAAACACAGAATAAAGATATTCTAGTCCTATAATCAGTTTAGTTTTTGTATTTCTTAGTTTGTAATACTATAGGAATTGAAAATATTGCAGTTGAAGTAAAATTAAACAATAAAACACTTATTATTTGTTCTGCTTATTCACCGAAGTATAGAAATACATTTAATAGTGACATTCTTAACCTTACTTCATTAAATCAAGATTTTATTATTTTGGGCGATCTAAATGCCAGACACTCCGCTTGGAATTGTATAGAAAATAATACTGCAGGGAACATATTGTTTCGACTTGGGCAGTCAAATAAATTTTTTATATATTATCCTAATGGCCCAACTTATTATCCACCTCAAAGAAATAGAAATGCCTCCACTATTGACTTAGTATTAAGCAATACACAATTAAATATAAACGTTGACGTGTTAGAATATGAAATTCCATCAGATCACAGACCAATTATCTGCAAAATTGGAAATGCATCACTAAGTGAAAGAGATGTAAGATCCTATAACAACAAACTTACAAATTGGACAGCTTTTAGAAACATAATAAACAACAAAATAACCATTAATAACCTATCATATAATTCAAGAACTTCAATCGACAGAGAAATAGAAAAATTTGTAAAAATTGTGCTCGAAGCTCGTAACGACTGCACTCCATTCTCTGAATCCTATGGCAGCACACTCCTGCCGGCGAACATTATAAAATTTATAAAATGCAGAAAAACGTTTAAAAGAAGAAGCAATTTTAAATGGCAAAAACTCTTGTCAAAACTTAGACCTGGAGACAAATCGTTCTGGAAACTCAGCCGATGTCTAAGGGGTAAACAAAGTCGGAAAATTCCAAACCTAAAAACAGGAAATATGACAATTAACACTGATGAAGAAAAGGCACAATTATTATCCAACACATTTAGCTCTTCAAATAGTCTTACATCTACCTTTCGACACTCTATTGATAAAACTGTTAACTCGAAGGTTAACGAATTTAAATCCATAGAAGTTTATTCTGACGATATTACACCAATAGCTTTAAGTGAATTAAATTTCTTAATTTCTTCCCTTAAATCATCAAAATCTCCTGGTTTGGATGAAGTTTCTAACATTGTAATAAAGAACCTACCCCTAAAGGCCGTGGAATTATTATTGATATTATATAACAGCTGTTTAAAACTTAACTATTTTCCGAAACATTTTAAAAAGGCAAAAGTCATCGCTATTTCCAAACCAAATAAACCCAAAAATTCTCCAGAAAGTTATCGACCGATAAGCTTACTGAGTAATATTTGTAAATTATATGAAAAAATTATTCAAACCCGTATTTGCAATGTTATTGAAAACACGTCCATAATAGCGAACGAACAGTTTGGGTTTAAAAAACACCACAGCGCGGTTCACCAAATAAATCGCATAAAAATATCATAATGTCCAATAAACGCAAGAGACAATCCACGGGATTAATAGCTCTGGACATTGAAAAAGCATTTGATACTGTTTGGCACAATGGTATCATCTATAAAATGCTCAAAGCTAATATACCGAAATATTTGTGTAGGCTTATCGCAGATTTTCTCAAGGACAGAACTTTTTCTGTTGCTATAAATGAAACTTTCTCGCCTCCAAAGCAAACAACAGCAGGCCTCCCTCAAGGATCAATATTATCACCATTACTCTATTCCATTTATACATCGGATTTTTCTTCCCCCTCGTACATGAAAGTTGCTTACTACGCCGACGATACCGCGCTTATAACATCCAGCAAATTAACCAAAACTCTGTTAAAGAAAATGGAAAAAGGCTTTTCTAATTGTAACAAATACTTTTATAAGTGGAAGATAAAAATAAATCCCTTAAAAACACAAGCAATTATATTTCCCTTTAATAAATCACCCAAACGTTTACCTAACCGTGAGTTAAAGCTTCAAAACGAGAATATACCAATTAAAAATGATATTAAATATCTCGGTGTATGTCTCGATAAAAAACTAAATTATGCAAAACATATTGACGAAATTTGCAAAAAAGCTTCGAGAACTATTAGAGCACTATGGCCAATAATAAATAAACGTTCAAGTCTCAACAAAGCTAATAAAAATTTACTATTTAAGAGTGTAATAAGGCCAATATTGACATATGCAAGCCCAGTTTGGTACAATGCAACAAAACTCATTTGAAGAAGCTTCAAATCATTCAAAATAAATGTCTTAAAATAATCAACAACAAACATTGGAGATACTCAACAGCGCTTCTCCACAACGAGACTGGATATGAACGAATCTTAGACTTCATAAAAAGAAGAAATATTAAATATTACGAAGCTATACAAAATTCCTGTCATCGACTGATACAGGATTGCATACAGACGGCTTAATTGCAGCATTGAAAAAAATCTATTAAATCGAAAATAGCATGTATAAGTTATTATTTTCTAAATAATTTCACTCTATACATGCATATTTTCCACCTTAATTTAAACATTTCTCTTTTATATGAAGGTTTTACCTAATTTTCCTTCGAAAATGATATAAATAAATATTTTGTACTCAAGATCTGTGATTAGTAATTTAAATCGTTGTAATATCTATAGATAATATCCCGAAAAATTTAATTACATATGTATATATAAAATTTAAATAAAGATGAGTTGAAAAATGAAAAAAAAAAATGTATTTCTTAGTACGGTTAGGTGGAGGGTATTTCAGATTCGGCACAGCCGAATATAGCACTCTTACTTGTTTTGGTTTACTTTAGATATAAAAGGCTTACGTCGTGGCACTTTTCCATGATACCCAGCGCTGTACAATGTGTTCCTTATTGTTTCTAGATTTATTTCTTTTTGGATGGTTTGCGATATGTCCTGTGCTAACTTCACTGCAGAAATTTTCGGATTTTTTCGCACAGTGGCAATAACTTGGCGTTCATCATATGGTGTTAACGCTTTTGGTCTACCTGATCGATGTTTGTTTTTCAAATTACTGGTGTTTTTGTACGAATTTGTTATTGTTTGTACACTAGAATGAAATTTTTCATTTATTTTACCGATTTCTCGAAAAGATTTATTTTCTAAATGCAATTTTAAAATCAATTTGCGGATTTCTAATGAAATTTCTTTACCCCGACCCATTGTAATTTTTTTTTTTGCAATTTTAGGAGAAAACTGATCTTAATCACAAAAAATTATAACAATTACTACAAGTTTATTTTGTTTTAATGAAAAAGTGTAAAGCAAAACTAAAAATTACAGTTATAAATGTTACAACAATGTTAAATTAGGTAAAGCATGTGATCTGTACGTAAACTTTATTGAGTTTTTCTTTTTAGTCAATTGTTTTCCTTAAATATCAAAAAAATATTGAATTATTTTAAGTTAAAATGTTTAATAAATTAATAAATTTTATTTATTTTTTTTTTTTAATTTTTTTTTAACGAGTTTTGAAGATTTTTATATAAATTTGTTGTGTACTTAAACTTTAGTGATTGACTGTATATAATTTTGGGAATTTTGACCTTCACTACCCTAGAATACCAGAATGATAGGATAATATTAACCCGTGTGGTATCTTTTCTGAAGTTTGAAACATACCTTTTTTAGTTTTTCAAAAATTTTGCCATTAAGAAACTCTTTTTGCATTTTAACGAATCAAACGAGTTATAAAAGACAAAAATTAGTTAAAGTTAATGAAAATGTAAGAAAAAACGTTTGTGAGAAATATTCAATTAAGATTATATTTTACAATGCTTTCGACCGAAATAATCCGAACTTTACAAATGTAGTATTAATTTGTGAATTAATTTAATTATCTGACTTTTAGACCATGTTTCAGCACTTTACATTGTGGACTTCTTTAATCTCTGAATCATAAGAAAAATACAAATATTTATAAATGATTTTTCTATAATAAGCTAAAAATTAAGCAAATGAAAATTTGCGTAATTTGGTAAAAAACTCTGCAAAACTCAATTAGATCAGATGAATGTAAAATTATCGGCTTGTTTCAATATTCATAATGTTTATCAACATTACTTATGGGTGATTCATTTAGACCTTTTTCATTTGCTTTTTTACTGCCATTATTTTTATTCTGTATTGTTTGACAATTCATCATGGAAAGGCTAACAATGAATAACGCCAATTATTAAGCTGTATTGCGAAAATTGGCGTTAATGTTTTTGGATCCAAATGGAAAAATTTAATCTTAACTAATTTCTTTGATCGTTTCTACAACAGACTGCTAGATCGTGAATTTTATAAGCACCCAGAATATATAGACTTTTTGATTGTACGTCTATAACTTCGATGTGCTACAAACGTAATGACAAACATGCCTCATTCGTTAATACTGTTTCCTCTGTAGATGGCATGTCCTTAAATATTTTTGTCTCAATAGTAAATAATTATATTACAATAATATTTTAGTTTTCACCGTTTTTTTTTACTAATAATTATTTTTTCCTAATTTAAGAAATTAAGTCGATTGTTTAAAATTTGCATTCGTAAAAATTCACCACTGTTTTTATCTAAAAGTTATTTTTTTCTTCTGATTTAAGAAAGTGTTTTAAAAATTATGTTATTATTAAAAAATTAAGAATGATATAATTAATAGATTTTTTGTTGAGACCTTTGAATTGATTTTACTTACCTAATAATTGTACTTTTTCGTTTATTTAGTTTACTACATCAATAATTCTCAATCTCATATTATAATGAACGACATTGAATCCGGCCTACAACAGCCTCGTGTTTATCACTTAATAAAACCTTTAATGCCCGATCATTATTTGAACATGAAAAATACAGCAATATCATCTGGTGGTAATAATATCAATAATTCGGGATCAGTATGTGTGACTACTGGTGAACGTACTCACAAAACCATACCTGAAGTGTATTTAACACGGCTGTTGGCAGCTAAAGGCACTATACAGAAATTTGTTGATGATTTTTTTGCCACAATATTAACAGTTAATGAAGAATTGCCTCCGGCGGTAAAATGGTTATTTGATTTACTAGATGAGGCTGCACGAAGACACGACATTTACGATGCCGATATAGTACACGCCTGGAAGTCTAACAGTTTACCTTTAAGATTTTGGGTTAATTTTATAAAGAATCCAGATTTTATATTTGATGTAAATAAAACAATTACTGTCGATGCCAGTTTAAGTGGAATTGCCCAAGCATTTATGGATGCTTGCTCAACTACTGAACATAGGTTGGGTAAAGATTCGCCCTCTAATAAATTATTATTTGCCAAGGTAAGTTTTTTCAATTATAATATGTAATTAAATACTTTCAATTCCCAACGAACATGTGTGTTCGAACTAGGGTTGCCATACGTCCTCTTTTCCCCGGACACCGTCCTCTTTTTTAGGGCGTCCGGGGTAGTCCTACTTCTTTTTTTGCAAGTGTCCTGGGTTTGTCCTACTTTTAAAACTTTAATCTATAATTTCGTTTTATTGCATCGAAAGTATTGTTGGCATTGATGTTTTATTATTTTAAAATACACACGATGTCGACATGCTTCCTTGTGTCTTATGCTCGTAATTTTAATAAATAGATAACTACTAGAGTTTCTACCTATTAGTTTTCCTTACCTAACCGGTACAAATAATTTTGTAATTTTAACCTTTTTTTACCTACGTGTAATTACCGACTGCATTCGGTGAAAAATGTGGTAACATTGGTGTTTGACGTTTAGAGTTACATCAATTAAGTGCCAAATTTAATTGTTTGCAACGACTTTTTTAGTTGTGTCCAGAAATGTCTGGAAAAGGTGCCAAAAGAACTGCTAGTTTATTGGAGGGGGAAAAAACAGCTGATGCACTTTTCTTTGAAAGACGAAATCTTCTTATAAATTCCATTCATTCAATTTCATTTCATTCAGTCTCATCTCATCGAACTGTTCGGACGTATTATTTTTAGTGCGGCTGAATTTTCGGTGAAAAAATCGTAATAGGTGAAAAAGTGTAATAGGTTGAAATAAAACAAAAAAGTGAAAAAATAACTCGTAATAGGTTAAAACAATCTACGGTAATATCGGTAATTAAAAAAACACTAAAAATCGCATAAAAATTGTATGAGTGTTCCTCTCAGATGTAATTCGGAGAAAGAGCTTAGCTCGACTAGAAAAACTAGATAAGTCTCTGAGGAAGAATCCTTAAAAAAATCTCTGGAGAATTTTCTCACTACAAGAGCCGTAGAACGGCGTCGTTCCTGTTCGCCCAATATAGTGATTTCAACAGATGAAAAAACATCATCTTCATCAAATAGTGCAGTCAAACCCAAAAAACAAGTAGGTATGGATAAGTACATAACCGTTCTCAAGCGACAGAGGAGCCCGAAGTCTGCTCAAGTGTCATCAAATGCAAAAGCTCCTAAGACCGTGAGTAATGATCAAAATAGGTTTGCTCTCCTCCAGACGGATGAGCCAGAACTTCCTAAGAAGACGTTTAAGCCCCCACCAATTTATCTGAGAGAGCCGACTTCCAGTAAATTGGTACAAGGAATTGTTTCGGTAATAGGTGAAAACATGTTTAGCGTAACCTCAATTAAACATGGAAATATCTGCGAGACAAAGATCTAAGTGAATAGGGAAGATGATTTTCGAAAATTGTCCAACCAGTTGGAGAGGGAGACTAGGGATTTCTATACCTACCAGCTCAAAAGCGCAAAAGGACTCCAAGTCGTTCTAAAGGGTATAGACCCATGTGTTGATCCTGCGGAGATAAAGACCGGTTTAATGGACAAAGGGTTCAAAATCAAGAGCGTAGTGAATATCAGAAACCGTGAAAAGATCCCTCAGCTCATGTTCAGGGTAGAATTGGAACCTGGAGATGTTGTCTTAAAGAAAAACGAGTCCCATCCAATCTACAATCTCATTTATCTTCTGCATCGTAGAATTACCGTGGAGGAACCGCATAAGCGTATTGGACCCGTCCAGTGTGTTAATTGTCAAGAATTTGGCCACACCAAAGCGTACTGTAAATTGCCGTCTGTTTGTGTTGCGTAAGTTCTCATTGCACGGAAAATGTTGTGTTGAGAACTACCGACGATATTGATGAGTCGATTGGCAACTTTACCGAGGACCTTCGACGAGCTGTGCATCACGCTTCCACTTATCACGTTGAATGTAGAAATAGGACGAACAAAACTTATTTCTCTGAATTCGAACATCTCCTATCAGAAAAAAGAAGAATGAGAAGAGAGTGGCAAATTCACAGGTCTCCTGAACTGAAAGCTAGGCTACGGGAATGCAGAGATATACTAAGACATTTCTTAGAAACCCAAAGAACGGCCTCACTTAGATCTTACTTGGAAGGTCTTGATAGTACCCTACAATCTGACTACTCGTTATGGAGGGCGGCAAGAGGTTTAAAAAGACCAGTGAGAGGAAAACCTCCTTTGCGAAATCCGACTGGTGACTGGGCTAGAAATGATTCCGAGAAAGGGACATTATTTGTTAACCATTTGAGAAATGTGTTTACTATAAACAACTCAAATAATAACGAATCTGATTTGCCACCACTTGTTTTAAGACATCCTGTACCTCTAAGACTAAGCTTTCGTGATGTCCAAAACGCTATTGGTACTCTGAACCTTAGAAAGGCTCCAGGTATGGATAAAATCAGCAATAAAATGCTTGTGGAGTTACCTCGTGTAGCAAGAAGAATTATCCTCTTTATCTTCAACACTATTTTACGCCTAGAATACTATCCTGCAGATTGGAAGGTGTCTATGATCACTATGATTCCTAAGTCAGGGAAGGACCACACCAAAGTGGAGTCATATAGGCCAATTAGCCTACTGCCGACAATTTCTAAACTGTTCGAAAAATTGTTAATGACTAAGTTGACTCCAATTCTGAATGACACTGAATGTATTCCTAATCATCAATTCGGATTCAGAGCTAAACACAGTACCATCGAACAAACACACAGATTGGTAAATGTGATAAGAGGGTCGTTTGAAGACAAAAAATACTGTTCCGCCCTTTTCATTGATGTGTCCCAAGCGTTCGACAAAGTTTGGCATGACGGTTTAATGCACAAAATTAAATTAACTCTGCCTGCTAACACCCATAAACTCATGGAAAGTTATTTATACGGTCGCAAATTTAAAATCAAAGAAGGCAATTTTTTAAGTACCGCTCAGCCAATTGAATCAGGTGTGCCACAGGGTAGCATACTGGGCCCTACTTTATATTTGATTTATGCCTCCGACATGCCGTCAGACCCCAAAATCCACACGTCAACTTTTGCAGACGATACAGCCTTTGTCAGCGTCCATAAGGACCACCAAGTTGCATCACAGAATTTGCAGAATTATGTTTATAAACTAGAGAATTGGCTAGAGCTTTGGAAAATCAGGGTAAATGAAAAAAATGTATTCATATCACTTTCACATTGCGAAAAGATACCTGCTCGTCCATCAGAATAAATAATCAAATTATTCCTCAACATAATGAAGTCAAATACCTCGGCATTCACCTCGACCGCCGTTTAACTTGGAAGTCTCATATTGAAGCGAAACTTACACAAATTAGATTAAAAGCAGTGAAACTTAATTGGTTAATCGGCAGAAACTCTACATTGAAATTGGATTGCAAACTTTTGTTGTACAATGCAATTCTAAAGCCAATCTGGTGTTATGGAATTCAATTATGGGGTACTGCCTCAGCATCAAACATTGAAAAAATTCAAAGGGGTCAAAATAAAATTCTACGTATAATTACTGCAGCTCCATGATATGTTAAAAATTCTCGAATCCACAAAGATCTAGGCGTGCCATTAGTAAAAGTCGAATTTACAGAATATGCGTCAAAGTACGTCAGCAAACTTGAACACCATCCAAACCCACTTGCACGAGACATCCTTAACTTTAGTGGCCACAATCGGTTGAGAAGGAGGGATATCCTTGCTTTAACTCAAGCGCAAAACAGATGACTGGATCAGTTGATGTGAAATTTTTTTAGTATCATAAAAATTTTTGTCTAGCACTGGCTGGGCTTATTATTTTCTTTTTAGTATTAAGAATTGAATACTTATTGTCATTTCATATATGAAGATTCAATAAATAATTAAATGCAAAGAAAAAAAAAATCCAAATCATTCCAAATTCCCTGAATGTGTGTGTTAACTTTTGGGAATTTTGTTTTATGATATTTCTCAAAGTTCTTAGTTCTAGAAGTTCTGAATTCAGATGACACCAGAAAGAAAAACATTAAACACAGAAACTATTTCTGATATTATTAAAGTCAAATATAACTTTGATATGAATTGTCAAGTGTTTTATGAATATTTAAAAAAATGCGATAATAATATATTGGTTCAAATTGAAAGCGCTGAAAAATATACATGAAACTTGAGAACTTCTACTAAAAATTTATATATAATACATGTGAAGTTTTAAAATGAATTTGTTAATTTTCATGTTTTTATGTTGTAGTAGTTTGAGATCAAACTGATAAAATATCATTTTTTTAATATTTTGTTTAAGTTTTGCTGTTATATGTAAATAGGTTTTAAATTTGTTTTGTGTATTTTAAGGCGTTGGTTGGTTGGTTGGTTGGTTTACGTGGTAGTTCACTACGTGCGAACACTTAAGTAGGGTCGAAGGGACCCCGTTTTAAAAGACCACACCACTCGTCAGATTTAATGTCTTGTACAACATACCGTAGCTAATATGTGTGTGCAAAAAAGTCGTGTCTCGTTAGACCCAACCTGTAGCTGTGAGATATCTCAGCAGGTCATTAAGTCTTGACCCGGCTACCTCACCAAGGTCGTTCAGTGTGTAGTTCCCCATGAATTTATGTCTCCTGACACACAGGGCTGGGCATTCGCAGAGAAGGTGAAAAATCGTTTCCTCCTTTTCTCTATCCTTACAGCTACGACAATGGTCGTTAAAAGGGAGTCCCAGGCGATTTGCATGCTTGCCTAACGTCCAGTGTCCCGTTAATACTGCCAGCAATCTTGATATATCCTTCCTATTTCGAGTTATCAGTTGCATAGTACGTTTCTCGTTGAAAGATGGTCACATCAACTTGGCTATCCTACATGTGTCTAAATTTCGCCATCTATACTCAGCCTTTGCAAGAAAATGTCTGAGGATGATACCTTTGATGGTCCCCAGTGGAATCGCTACTGAGACCGCATTGGAGATATCTAAGGCAGATCCCGTTCTGGCTAATTCGTCTGCCCGTTCATTGCCGTAGTGGTTCCTATGCGCAGGCACCCAGACCAAGGTAATGTCAGATAGACGACCTAGCCTTGACAGAGAATTCCTGCATTGTCTGACTAGTGAAGATGAAATTGTGTAGGCATTAAGTGAGAGGAGTGCCGCCTGACTGTCGACAAAAATACCTATATTGCCTCTAATGTTATGATCGTGTAATGTATTACAAGCTGCCATGATTGCAAAAATTTCCGCCTGGAAAACACTACACTCATTCGGAAGACGATACGAGGTGCCTACCCCAGGTTCGTCACAGAAGACCCCAGAACCCACACCGCAGCTCATCTTAGAACCGTCTGTGTATATCCTAGTGTCGTATTTGTGCACGAGATTGCCCCTATTCCACTCACTCCTAGAGGGAATTAAGACCTTGAATATCTTATCAAAGTCCGTGAATGGAGTAATTAATTAGTAATTTTAAGGCGTTGTTTTTTTTTAAATATTTTGGTACAGAGTATTGTCCTCTTTTCAAGGGTAAATGTCCGGCTTTTTTTTTGGTCGACATCCTCTTTTTCTCAAAATGAATATGGTAACCCTAGTTCGAACACACATACTCTTATTTTGAATTTCCATAACAGAGAGAAAAATAAAAGTGTGAACGAAATTTATGAACAGTGACAGTAAAAAAACTTTTGTTTACAAAATAAGGCAAAAAAAACCAAGGAACATTATATTTATATTACAAAATTATTTTTAAACAAGTTAAAGTGCAATATTCGGCTGTGCCGAATCTTAAATACCCTCCACCTAAATATACTAAGAAATGCAGAAACTACGCTGGTTAAGGCCTTATGACACTACATTTTTAAGGCATTGTTCAAGTTTTGGCGAACAGTACAAATATAATGTAATAGAAAAATTTACTAAGTGCAAAGAGTTCAGCAGTATTAACATAAATGGCAAACTGTCAAACATTTTACTAAACTTATCGATAAAAAATAAAGTTATGTCAAAAAAAATGTAAAATTGTTCAACTTAAAATTGACATTTCAAGCTTGAAATATTAAAAGTGTTGCTGAATCAGCGGTTTATGGGCAAATTTGACGATTAACCGTTTTTTTGTTCGTTTTGTTTTTATGTTTCTCATAAACAAAAAGTTGACAACATTTAATAAAAAAACAAAAAGGCTTTTTTGTTTACATTTTTTATAGTTTGCTTTTTCTAACATTTTCTGTTTCTTTCTATCAATTCAATGAACAAAAAATGTAGTGTCATAAGGGCTTTATAGGACTAGAATATCCTTATTCTGCGTTTTTTAATGCTAATAGCTTAGCATTTTATATATGTACGTGCATACATATTGTTTGAAAGACAATTTCACGAACAACATAATTCATTTCAGATGTTTAGAAATTTTATGTAATTTTGAATTTTACATATACATATATACATTCAGTGGGACGGTCACCATAAACAAAACTGATCAACCCCTAGTATTTATTTATTTATAGCCAAAATCGGTTCCAATCATACTACTCACAAATTATTAGTATTAAAGATTAGTTGAATATAATTCTAGAAAACAAAAATTTATTTGTTTGGCAGCTCCAAATACCGCAGTGTTCGTTTTTATAAACTGTATTCCTATTTTAAGTACATCTATAACTACCGCCCAAAAATATTATAATAATATTAGTTTGCCGATCGACTTCAAATCACTTTCTGAGTGGATTACTAAATTTGAAAACAAGTTAGAGTGCTATATTCGGCTGATACTTCACCTAAATATAATGAGAAATACAAAAATACACTGATTATAGACAGTCATAGCATAAATTTTATTATGTAGTATTACAAAGAACATAATTTATTTCAAATTTTGATCATTTATAATTGATGTAATTACCAATTCTTACCATAATTTACAGAGCTATCTGATTTTACAATTTTAAAAATTAAAAAAACATTTTTCCATATTCATTACAAGTTAAGAAACAGAGTATAAACAAGTTCGAGTGCTATATTCGGCTGTGCCGAATCTTAAATACCCTACACCTAACCGTACTAAGAAATACAAAAACCTACACTGGTTATAGGACTAGAATATCTTTATTCTGTGTTTTCTATTCAGTCTTAGTGCAAATTTTATAAGTATTTGATATATTGTTTGAAAGACAATTTTACGACCAACATAATTTATGTTAAATATTTTGAAATTTTATCTAATTTCGACTATTTATAATTGATGTAATTACCGATTCTGACTGTAATTTACAAAGTTTGTTTGATTTTCATAATCTTGATTCTAATTTAACAATTTATAAAATTAAAAGAACATTTTTCCATATTCACAACAAGTTAAGAAACAGAGTATAAAAAAATTGATCTCAATAGCATTATTTGCAAAAGATTTATGGGTAGCATAGAAGAAGTGGACCAATTATGGACGAATGGCTTCTAAATCCAGTGTCCACTGATTTGATTTCTATGTATTTTAGGATTATATTGGTTGCATTTCATCTCGATAGCGTTATTTACTAGAGTTGTATAGTTGGTTGTAATGCTCGGAAGTGGACTTAATTCTGGAGCTATTATTGACTGACAGCTACAAAATCCAGTAGCTTAATTGCCGTATAATCGATACTAATATGATTTCTGGATTAAAATTTAATATCGATATTTATTAGACATGTTTGTGGGTTTATTTGTTTTTTGGAAATGGATCTTATATGGCATTATGACAAATTATGGGCCGATCTTCTTAAAGTTTGGAAGAGTTATTTTCATGCATATGAGGAATTTCAACATAATAACGGTATATTTAAGATATATATTGGTATTAACGTGGATTTTGGTAGTGGACCTTTTGATTTAGGCATGCATGTAAATGATCCGTGTAAAATTTTGGATTGGTACCTGTTAGCACAACTCCCAAAATCTCCATGATTTATTTTATTTATAATAAGTTGACATCATTTTTTTAGTACAAATTGACATGTAATAACCTATCAATATCATATGTATATACATTTTTTTATTTAACGAAGCTTGTAATTTGCCGAGATAAGTTCTGGCGCCTTCGCCATTTTCTGTTAAAACTTTGCGAGGTGACCTAGCGGTTCTTGAGCCTAAGAATTTTTTATATTTTAATACTCCAGAAATTTCCAAACCAAAAAGAATTTCAATAGAAACATAATTGCATTTTAATCAAGTGTTTTATTTGCATTTACGTTGTATTCAAAATCCATTGGAAATTGCTGGCTCGGCCTTTTGCCTTTTCAACATTTTAAAATTCTTTTTGAGATACATCCGCTTTGCCTGGATCAACCCCTATCTTCTAGACGACTAGCCAATCTCGCAGTAAGTAGAAAATGTCTTTACCAAACTTAAGCGGTCAACAGCAAGTTGAACAAAACATTAACGAATGTTCAGTTTGCCAAAATCCCTCTGACGAAAATATGTCGACTTGTGTCCAATGCCACAACGTATTCCACCAGAATTGTGGTAACGTCGTGGATGACACGATTTTCAAATGTCTCTCGTGTTCATCCATAAGGCCAAATTCCCCTACACTTAGTAAAACAAGCAGACATTCAAATATTTCCCGTCGGTCGCAAGCACAAGGAATTGATTTGCAGCTTCAAAAGTTTCTGCTTGATACATCGAACAGTTCGGACGTGTTACTTTTAGTGCGGCTGAATTTTCGGTGAAAAAATCGTAATAGGTGAAAAAGTATAAAAAGTTAAATTAAATAAAAAAGTGGAAAAAAAACTCGTAATAGGTGAAAAACTTTACAAAGTCAAATAATTGCACTAGGTGCAATAAAAAATTAATAAATTGTAATAATTTATTTTTAATTATTTGAAAACTACAAAATTAAATACAGTGAGACAGTGAATGAGTAGCAATTCTAACAGTGCGAGTGGGCCCCAGAGCCGAAATGCTTATTTCGTGTTGAGCTCGGCAAGTGTTAGTAATGAGAACATTAAAAATCCCGAATTTAATAAAAACTACTTAACTGTGAAACCAAAAATAAGCACAAATCTGAATTTAAGTGCAAGTGCACCAAACTTGAATAAATGTGTTGAACAGGGCACAAACTTAGCCCAAAGCATATTTAATTTAAATAGAAAAATCACTGAAGGACCGTCTTCTTCACGGTCCTAGTTATCAAATATTGGAGACGCGTCAACAGCTGCAAAAGGCACATTAAGTCCTACAAATAAGACCGCTCCTATAGTTGCTGTTGAAGAAAAACAAAAAACACAGGTAGGAATGGACCGTTATATAACAGTATCGAAGAGAGGCAGAAGCCCAAAATCTGCCGAAATTACACCAGCCGCAAAATTATCAAAGAATGCTGAAGAGCCACGCTCGCAAAATCGTTTTGCCATCCTCCAAGAGAAAAATGATGTCCCTAACGCTGTGAATAAGCCAGTAAAACCACCTCCAATATATTTAAGAGAAAAAAATTCAAACGAACTTATAAAAATATTAGTTTCATTAATTGGTGAAAATTCTTTTTATGTGACTCCAATTAAGCGTGGCAATATTAATGAAACAAAGATTCAGGTTAATAATGAAAACGACTATCGGAGAATAGTTTCGGAATTTGAAAAACGCAAAAAGAATTTTTACACGTATCAACTTAAAAGCGCAAAAGGTCTACAAGTCGTAATTAAGGAAATTGATTCTTTTGTTGATACTGAGGAGATTAAGAGCAGTTTGGCCGACAAAGGCTTTAAAATCAAGGCCGTATCAAATATAAGAAACAGAGATAGGATCCCTCAACCATTATTTAGAGTGGAGTTAGAACCTGGTGATGTTAAGCTGAAGAAAAATGAAACACATCCTATATATGACTTAAAATTCATAATGCACCGAAGAGTTACAGTGGAAGAACCTCATAAGCGATCTGGCCCAGTACAGTGTTCGAACTGCCAAGAATATAGTCACACTAAATCTTATTGTAAGTTGCCTACTGTTTGTGTTGTTTGTGGGGATCTTCATGACACCTCAAAGTGCGATAAACCTAAGGATGATTCCAGGGTAAAAAGATGCAGCAATTGCGGTGGAAACCACACTGCCAACTACAGGGGTTGCCCTGTTTTCGGGGTCGTTAAACGCTCCTTGATCAACAAACCCGCTTCTACCCCTACTCAGACGACAAAAGTACCTATTACAATTATTCCCCCCGTAGCACAAGCATCCACTAGCCAATTTTCATATGCCAACGTGCTAAGATCTAACCAACCAACAGTGCAAAATGAATCACCAATAAATGATACAAACAGCCATAATTTTAGCCGTCTTGAAGGTATAATGGAGAATCTGGCGCAATCCATGAATCATTTCATGACAAGCATGACAAGTATGATGCAGGAGATGCAAAAAATGCAGTCCACGCTACTGCAGGCCATACTTAATAGACCATGAACTGTCTCAAAATATGTTTCTGGAACGCAAACGGCATACGCCAACACAAAAATGAACTTGAATATTTTCTTTTTAATAAGAAAATTTATGTAATGCTGATTTCCGAGACTCATATGACGTCGAGAAGCATTTTTAAAATAAGTGGTTATACATTCTACGACACCAAGGACCCCAGAGATAGATCATGTGGTGGCTCGGCAATATTGGTCAAATCGCGAATCAAACACCATTCATTGGGTGGTCTTTCAGAGTGCAACCTTCAAGCAACAAACATCTGTATTGAGAACTTTTGTCAAAACCTCGTGATTTCGTCAGTTTACTGTCCGCCCAGATTTTCAATAACAAAAGATCAGTATAGAGATTTTTACAAATCACTAGGTAGCCGTTTCATAGCGGCTGGCGACTACAATGCTAAGCATACATTCTGGGGCTCACGACTCGTTAGCCCTAAAGGTCGTATCTTGTACGACTCCCTGTCTGAAATGGGACTGAATGTGATTTCAACTGGTCAACCAACTTATTGGCCAACTGACCAGCAAAAAATTCCTGACGTTATCGATTTCGGCGTGGCGAAAGGGGTATCCCCGGAACTCATTGAAGTCGAGGCTTCACTGGATCTTTCTTCAGATCACTCACCCACTGTAATCACCATCAGAAGTCCTCAGCAAAGCGTAACTGATGCCTTACTTCTTGTCAAACGTCTGAATTGGTTAAAATACAAAAAATACATCAGCACTCACTGCACAGAGAAACTCCCGTTAAAAACTGCTGAAGACATCGATGCCTGTATAAAAAGTCTTAATGAACATGTCGAGAAAGCCGCAGAACATGCTTCTTCCACTTACCGCCCGAATAGGTACAACAGAGTTTTTTCTGCAGATGTTGAGCAACTATTGTCTGAAAAAAGGAGAGTCCGAAGAGAGTGGCAACAACACAGATCGCCCTTCCACTTACCGCCCGAATAGGTACAACAGAGTTTTTTCTGCAGATGTTGAGCAACTATTGTCTGAAAAAAGGAGAGTCCGAAGAGAGTGGCAACAACACAGATCGCCCCAACTTAAAACTAGGTTGAGAGAATGTACCAAAAACCTTAGGATCTTGCTAGAAGCGCAAAAAGCAGCGTCTCTCAAACAACATCTGGAAGGTCTAGACGCAACTTCCCAGTCAAATTATTCATTATGGCGTGCAGTCCGAAATCTGAGAAAACCCGTAATCGCAAAACCTCCACTGCGTACTTTGAACGGATCTTGGGCACGAAATAACGAAGAAAAAGGCAACCTTTTCGTAAGTCATTTAAAAAATGTATTCACTCCCAATACGGATACTGACATTAGCGAACTACCGCCTGTTGTTGCCAGACCACCTGTACAAATAAGATTTCAATATCTGGAGGTTGTTGAGGCTATTGATAATTTAAATGTTAAAAAAGCACCTGGGTTTGATAAAATCAGCAATAAAATGATTTTTGAGCTGCCTCGCATTGCAAAAAGATTAATCCTCTTTCTTTTTAATGCCATCTTACGGCTTGAGTACTACCCTCCGGTTTGGAAAATTGCACTAGTAAAGATGATTCCTAAGCCGGGAAAAGATCCTTGCAAAGTTGAGTCGTATAGGCCAATAAGTCTATTACCAACTATGTCCAAATTATTCGAGAAATTGCTTATAACCAAGCTGACTCCGATTTTGAATGAAAACAACTGCATTCCCAATCACCAGTTTGGCTTCAGACGTCAACACAGTACAATAGAACAAACACATAGATTGGTACAAGTCATAAGAAAAACCTTTGAGGAAAAGAGATACTGTTCGGCACTCTTTATTGACGTCTCTCAAGCTTTCGACAAAGTATGGCATGAAGGCCTGATATCTAAATTAAAGCAGAACTTGCCGGTGAATCTTCAACACCTACTATGGAAATACTTAATCGACCGTCAGTTTATGATTAAAGAAGGTGATTATTTAAGCCGTCCTCAACCTATAGGTGCTGGCGTCCCTCAAGGTAGTATCTTAGGACCAATTCTATACTTGCTGTACACAGCAGACATGCCAACAAACAATGAAATTCACACGTCAACATTTGCTGATGATACGGCATTTCTCAGTACTCACAAAGATCCAAAAGATGCCTCGATTCAATTACAGCACCACGTAACGCAAGTGGAGAAATGGGCAAGACAATGGGGAATAAAAATAAATGAACAGAAATGCACCCACGTAACATTTACTCTACGTAGGGAATCATGTCCCCCTATTCGTATTAATGACCATATAGTGCCTCACACGTGAAATATCTTGGTATTCATCTGGACCGTCGCCTCACATGGAAACCACATATAGATGCTAAGCTGACTCAAATGAAACTGAAAGCAGCCCACATTCATTGGCTCATCGGCAGAAACTCCGTCCTTCGGCTCGATTGTAAGCTTCTACTCTACAACTCAATCTTAAAGCCAATTTGGTGCTATGGTATCCAGTTATGGGGCACTGCCTCCAACTCCAATATTGAGAAAATTCAACGCCGTCAAAACAAAATTCTACGAATGATAACTACCGCTCCTTGGTATATTAAAAACAACAACATACACAACGATCTTGATGTTCCACTTGTCAAATGGGAAATAACTAAACACGTGGCCCTTTATTTGGGTAAGCTGGAAACTCATCCAAATCCCCTCGCTCGAGACATCTTACAACATCCCGGTCATAGCCGTTTGAGAAGGAGGGACACCACCGCTCTCAGATGAATAAATACAAGTTGCTCATTATATCCTATCGAATTTGAAAACTAGATTTTGCCTAGCATTGGCTGGACTTATCTTAATTAACTTTAGTTTTAAGATTTGAATACCTATTGTTAGTTCATTTAAAATGAAGATACAATAAAAAAGAATATGCAAAAAAAAAAAAAAAAAAAAAAAAAGTTAGAAGAAGAACGAAAATTAAATCAAGATTATCTAAATAAAAAATATCAACTTCTTGAAGAAGCGGAATCACTCTCAGATGTTTCGTCCCAAAAATCTCAAGCCATCAATAATTGGCTTGCCTCTACAGAGTCGGTGTCTCATCCACAACCCCTGAACAAGGACAATTCAATAAATATTGTTGCGTCTCAAGCAGAACAACCTACAACAATGTATAGCGCCTCTACAGTAGCACCACAAAACCATGTTACATTTGTCGCAACAACGGTCAACAATGCTGCCAAGAATTCGTACTTACCTGTTTACGCGGTACCCAATTGTACAGCGAACATTCCAACCTTTAGTGGCTTTCAACGAATGCAGTCCTCAAGACCAGCGACGACAAATAATAATCCTAATTATGGACTTAACTTTTCTGCTTATAATAACAACACACAAACATTTTCTATTCCACAAGAATTTATTTCACGGCAACCAATTGCATCTACATCACATTTCAATTTGAATACGCCAAGAAATTCATCATACTTACCTAATAATTTGCCCACACCGCACAGCCTTTCACAAACAAATATTTCATCACGACAATCACTGCCAAGAGATCTCCCACCATTTTCCGGCGAACCTGAAGAATGGCCCATATTTTTCTCCACCTATGAATGGTCTACAGCCTCCTGCGCCTACACCAACGAAGAAAATTTAATTCGCCTCCAAAAGGCTTTAAAGGGAGAGGCACTAAACAGCGTACGTCACATGTTAGTCCATCCTTTAAACGTGCCTGACGTCATACACGTCCTCTACCTGTTGTTTGGCCAACCTGAAAAAATAGTAAATTCAATTAAAAATAAAATACAATCATTACCAAAAATTGATGAAAGTAATTTAAAATCACTTACCTCTATGGCTGTAGAAGTGCGCAGTTTGACTTCCACTATCACTGCAAGCGATTTACTTGACGAACTTAATAATACATCACTTCTTTACGATTTGATACAAAAGCTTCCAACTTTGTATCAAATGCAATGGGCAACTCATAAAATGCAGCTGATTAACCAAAACAAAAAACCAAATCTCTACGAATTTGACAAATGGTTTTTTAACATTGGTATAACAGCTAGCAGTATAACAGTTGACCAGAGTACAAAAAATCAAAACAAAGAAAAAATTAATAAATCACCAACAAGCAAGAAAGCCTTTTTACACTCGCATAATCAACGTGTATGTGTGGTATGTAACAATACCAATTGCAAAGCAATAGCTAACTGTACAAAATACCAATCACTTGATCGAGGGGAGAAGTGGAGTATTGTACGAAAACACATTTTATGTAAAATCTGTTTAGTCAAACATAGCGGTGATTGTACAAAAAAGAAGAAATGTGGGGAAGAGGGATGTGCATTTTTTCACCATCCTTCATTGCATCGTTATTCTAAACAAAATGATGCTGAAAACAATCAATCTAAACGTGAAGAAGAAAAAATAGTTGTTAATAATACACATAGTGGAGAATTAAAAGAAGTTTTGTTTAAAGTAATTCCTATTAAAATTTATGGAAATAATAAAGAAATAAATACGTTCGCCTTCATCGACGAAGGGTCGTCAATCAGTTTAATGGATGAGCAATTGGCAAGAGAATTAGACCTTAGTGGAGTCTCAAATCCCTTATGTTTGCGATGGACAGGAGGTATGGAACGAAATGAGGAAAATTCAAGAAGATTAAAAATTTCTATTTCAGGAGGAAATAACAAACGCATAACAATTAATGTCTCTACCGTTCAATCATTAAATTTACCTGTACAATCAATGAACTATGAGAAATTATCTCAACAATATCGCCACTTGCGAAACCTGCCAGTTAAAAGTTATGAAAATGCTGTGCCACAAATATTAATAGGCTTGAATCATTTTGATATTGGTGTTTCAAATAAGACTCGAGAGGGATTACCACAAGAACCCATTGCTGTTCGTACGTAATTGGGATGGCTGATTTATGGAGCAGTTGGGGAAAACAAAACAAGTAAGAATTTTAATTGTCAAGTCTGTAATTGTACAACCACTGTTGAAGAATTAGATCAGTTGGTTAGGAATTTTTATTCGCTTGAAAACGTGATAGGAAAAAACAAGGTAGAATCAAAATCCCTTCTGGAGTCTGATAACGATAAAAGGGCATTAGAATTATTGAATAAATTTACAAAACAAAAGCCTAGTGGGCATTATGAGGTTCCACTATTATGGAAATTCGATTTAATAGAGATGCCACCTAGTTATGAAATGGCCTTGAAAAGGTTAATTTGTTTGGAAAGGAAATTAAAATTGAATTTAGATCTCCTTAATATTTTTAAAGAAACAATATCCAAATATCTTTCTAAAGGCTACATACGCAAATTGACTCCCCATGAAATTGATTGTGTTGATAAAAAGGTGTGGTATCTCCCCATTTTTGCCGTATTTAATAAAAATAAAGCGGGTAAATCCCGTGTTGTATGGGATGCTGCGGCCAAATCTAATGGAGTGTCTTTAAATTCATATTTATTAAAGGGACCTGATTATTTGGCCTCTTTGCCATCAATTCTTTTCAAATTTCGTGAAAAATCTGTGGCTGTTTGTGGAGACATCGAGGAGATGTTCCACCAGGTGCATATCAGACCACAGGATCGTAATGTTCAACGATTTCTTTGGCGTGAATGTGAGCAAAATAGATCGCCTGACATATACATAATGGATGTAATGATTTTCGGCGCCTCATGTGCTCCTAGCATTTCTCAATACATCAAAAATTTTAATGCTACTAAATTCGAAAACGAGTTTCCCAGGGCTGCTAAAGCAATTAAAGAAAATCACTACGTTGATGATTTCCTTGATTCCGTTGACAATATAGAAGAAGCATCAAAACTTATATCTGATGTCAGCTATATTCATCGTCAAGCTGGTTTTAATATCAGAAACTGGATTTCTAATGATAAACTAGCATTAGAATCTACGCCTCCAGCTAAAAAGGTGGGCGCAAAATGCATAAATATAAAAGAAGAAAAACAAATTGAAAAAATTTTAGGCGTTTTTTGGGAACATCAAGAAGATGTAATAACATTCAAAATATCACCATGGCTATTACAAAGTGATATATTTTCTGGTGAAAAAATTCCAACAAAACGAGAAATGTTAAGGCTGGTTATGTCAATATATGACCCCCTTGGTTTAATCGGATATATTATAATGTATGTCAAGATTCTGCTGCAAGATGTATGGTGATCAAAAATAGATTGGGATGATCAAATTCCCCTTGAATTATTTAATAAATGGTCTAAATGGGTTAGCATTTTGCCTGATATTGGTAAAATAAAAATCCCACGTTGTTATTTAAAATCTTTTGAAAATTATAACAATGTTGAAGTACAATTGCATACGTTTGTAGATGCAAGCAAAGATGGATTTGCAGCGGTATGTTACCTCAGGCTGAAGAAAAGTGATAGCATAGTGTGCTCGATAATCGGTGCAAAAACTAGGGTAGCTCCGATGAAGATTACTTCTGTGCCCCGGTTGGAGCTTATGGCTGCCCTAATAGGGGCTCGATTTGCTAAATATATAACAGAAAATCATAGCATTAAGATCGCAAGAAATTTTATTGGACCGACTCAAAAACGGTATTGAGCTGGATAAATTCCGACCATCGTAAATACAACCAATTCGTAGCCTTTCGAATCACCGAGATTCTAGAATTATCATCTATTAATGAATGGAGATGGATTCCAAGCAAGCTGAATGTTGCAGATGATGCTACAAAATGGTCCAAAATCCCTACAATTGCGAATTCCACTCGATGGTTTCTAGGTCCGGAGTTTTTAATCCAATCTGAAGTTGAATGGCCTGAAACAAATGCTCCACTAAAGTCAACAAACGAGGAATGTGTAAAGCATTTGCTTAAAATTACAAAATCTGACGTGATTTTTAACGTTGTCAGATTTTCAAAATGGGCGCGCTTGTTACGAACAGCAGCTTATGTCTTAAGATTTATAAATAATTGCCGCTTTGTTAATAAGCAACGAGGAGAGCTTACACAAGAAGAATTACGAAAGGCAGAAATAATTTTATTTATGCAGGCCCAGCGTGAAAAATACTATAATGAAATTTCTTTATTGAGATCTAATTTGTCGATACCCAAGAGCAGCGATATTTATAAGAAAAATCCATATTTGGATGATGGACTACTACGAGTCCACGGCAGAATCGATAACGCAGAAATCCCGTTTGACCAAAAGCGCCCTGTTATCTTGCCACGAAAAAATTACATAACCAAATTTATTTTACTAAATTATCACGAAAAGTTTCATCACATGAATCATGAGACAGCGATCAACGAAATAAGGCAGAAATGCTCTATTTCAAAACTTCGAGCAACATTTAAGTCTGTAATACGTAATTGCCAAATGTGCAAAATTAAAAAGGCACTCCCTCAAAACCCACAAATGGCTGCGTTGCCTCGAGCTCGTGTTGCTTCATATGTGGCACCCTTTACATATACCGGAATAGATTTCTTCGGTCCGATCTTAGTTACGGTTAACCGTCATAAGGAAAAACGTTATGGGGTCCTATTTAGTTGCTTATCCATAAGAGCAGTTCACATTGAGGTTGCAAATTCACTGACAACATCATCATGCATTCTCGCTATTCGCAACTTTATGGCTAGAAGCGATAATGGAACCAATTTCGTTGGTGCAGAAAGAGAACTTCGCGAGGCCTTAGCAGAAGTTGATAGAGACGAACTCGTCAAAACTTTTACTACATACAACTACAACAAAATGGAATTTTAATCCTCCGGCTTCGCCCCATATGGGTGGTGCATGGGAACGCCTAGTACGCTCAATAAAAACTATTTTGTACCAAATAATGCCTTCAAGGTCACCAAGCGATGAGCTTTTGTACAGTATGCTGCTAGAAATAGAAAACATTATAAATTCCAGGCCCCTTGCCTATGTTCCTGTAGATGAGGAGTCTGGTGAGGCGTTAACACCAAATCACTTCCTAGTGGGTAGTTCTTCAGGGATGAAACCTGTAGCAACTTGTAATGATAGTGGAGTACTTTTAAAACAGTCCTGGTTAACTTCACAGCAATATGGAAATATATTTTGGAAAAAGTGGCTTATGGAATACCTACCATCGCTAACGTGTAGGACTAAGTGGCATGATCGACAAAAACCTTTAAGTCAGGGGGACTTGGTAATCATCGTTGACCCTACCACGCCTCGTAATGTTTGGCTACGTGGTAAAGTTTTGTAGACGAGATTGGCAAGTGATGGACAAGTCAGAAGCGCAAAAATACTTACTAACCATGGTATCCTGGAAAGACCAGCAACAAAATTAGCTATTTTGGAAGTTGCTTCACAGGAGGAGTCTGACGGCGAAGATGCTTCTTGCCATACTGCGGGGGGAATGTTAGCACAACTCTTAAAATCTCCATGATTTATTTTATTTATAATAAGTTGACATCATTTTTTTAGTACAAATTGATATGTAATAACCTATCAATATCATATGTATATACATTTTTTTATTTAACGAAGCTTGTAATTTGCCGAGATAAGTTCTGGCGCCTTCGCCATTTTCTGTTAAAACTTTGCGAGGTGACCTAGCGGTTCTTGAGCCTAAGAATTTTTTATATTTTAATACTCCAGAAATTTCCAAACCAAAAAGAATTTTAATAGAAACATAATTGCATTTTAATCAAGTGTTTTATTTGCATTTACGTTGTATTCAAAATCCATTGGAAATTGCTGGCTCGGCCTTTTGCCTTTTCAACAGTACCCTTATTTATAAGAGATTTATGAGTATTAAAGTGAGTTTCGGAAGAGGGCTTTATATGGGGCATACGGTTAAAAATAGACCGAAATTCACAAAATTTTGTGGGATGATTTTTGTATATATGTAAATGATCTGTGCAAAGTTTTGAGTTGGTACCGATATTTATACAATACAATTATATACAATGTATAATTGAGCATTATTTCGGGAAGCTTTTTGTATGAGGGCTATGAGAAATCATGGATCGATTCTTACTACTTTCCGCACACTTTCTTCTTTTCTCATAAAAACAATGTATACAAAATTTCATGGTATTATCTGCAATATATTTTAAAATATTGCAATAAAATGGACAAAAATATAAAATTTTTTTTGAGGTTGTCTCACATATTTGTCCATAACTCTGGTTGGCCTAAACCGCTTTTGCTGATTTTCAAAATCAAAGTTACCTGCAAAATAAGAAATATTTTTCTGGAAATTTAGTTTAGTTAAGTTGTATAGTTTGGACGTGAGAGTGTTTTACACAGACAAACAGACGGACATGGCTAAATCGACTTAGAATTTCATAAGGATCAAGGTTGGTTCTCAGATGAATATTAAAAAAGTTTCACACGGAATGGCATTCGTAATATACCCTCATTCACCACTCCTAATGGTGGAGGGTATAAAAAAGATAAGATTTTAAGGTGAGGCTTCTTTTAGTTGAATTTAAAGTTGTTGAGCTTTATACATAGAGATATATGGGTGGCATAGTAGAAGTGGACTGATTATGAACTGACAGTTTCTAAATCCAGTATCCAGTAACGTGATTTCTATGTATTTTTGGCTTATTATGTTTAAATTTCATTTCAATAACGTTATCGGAAGTGGACTAATTCGAAAGCTCTTGCCAATTATTGACTGACAGCTACAAAATTCAGCATAATCGCCGTATGACCGATATTAGTATGATTTCTGGATTAAAATTTCTGATCTGTATAAAATGTTGATTCGATATTGATATTTATTAGACATTATTAAGAGTTAACTCTGGCAAAATTTCAGTTTATGGGGGACACCCCTGGGAAAAAAAAAAAATGCCACGCCCCCTTAAATGACCCCAGGAGTGCGAAAATCATAATGAATAAGGGGGCTCACGCCCCCTATGGGCGTGGCAGTCGAAAAACGACCCGGCGCACCTACGTAGACAATATGGGTATCAAATGAAAGCTAATGTCTTCACGATTCCAAAAATAGCCGTATCGTCCAATTCACGACCCCAGTCGTGAATGTCAAAGGCAGTAACGCAATCCATATTTAGTGATGTTCTCGTGTCAAGAGTCAAATCATAAATGAGGATAAGTACAAAATTAAGAAACGAGGAAAACTCTTGAAAGCTTCTGATTGATTAATGAAAATTTGTTATACTGGCTTCGCTTAGTAAAGTTTTTCTGCGTGACCGGCCTACGGCCGGGCTTAGGGGTTTTTAACTCCAGTATGTCTTAATTCTAGACGGCGGGGATCTCGAGTGCTCGGCCTCTGGCCGAGCTAAAAAGAAATAAACAAAAAAAGTCCTTCCCCCATTTTATAAAAATTAACATATCTTCCTCAAATTCTGGACGATCTGGCAACTACGGGTATTTTTGGAATCGTGAAGACATTTCCTTTCATTTGATACCAATATTGCCTAAGTAGGTGGCATGGGTCGTTTTTCACCCCCGCCCCTATTTAACAAAAATGGCCGTATCGGCTGCAAAAACCGCCCGATCTGGCAACTATGGCTATTTTTGGAATCGTGAAGACATTAGCTTTCATTTGATACCCATATTGTCTACGTAGGTGGGCCGGGTCGTTTTTCGACTGCCACGCCCATAGGGGGCGTGAGCCCCCTTTTTCATTATGATTTTCGTACTCCTGGGAACATTCTGAATGGGATGGCATATTTAGATTTTTTCTCTAGGGGTGTCCCCCATAAACTGAAATTCAGCCTTAACTCTTTTTCAGAAGTGGTCCTTATATCGAAGGAATGACAAATCATGGGCCGATATTCATAAATTTCGGAAAAGAGAATTTTATGCATATGAGGATATTTCCCGTTGAATTTCAACATAATAATGGTATATTTAAGATACATACCTTATCCCCCGGTATGGTTAAATGTGGACCGAAATTCTCAGAATGCAGCAATGAAACAATGTAAATGGTCCGTGTAAAATTTGGGATCCGCATTGTTATTTATTAGAGATTTATGAGTATTGAAGTGATTTTCGGAGGAGGATATGGTCAAATATCCAATCTTCATACCCGATGTATACGTATTTAAGTGAATTTTTAACCGCAATGGACCATAGGGTCTCCGAGTGGAAGTGCACTTAGTGCACTACCCTTCCTATCCTAAGTGAATTTTAGATGTGGACTTTAAATGGGGTCAAAATGGACCAAACTAAACAAAATTTCGTTTTGCAATTTCTTTTACATGAAACTTGTTTTTGCTGAATTTTGTATTGATATTCCAATTTTATAGGCATTTATTTAACTTTGAGCCATATTTCGGGAAGACATTTCTATCTGTGCTATGAAAAATCATGTACTGATTCTTACTATTTTCATCACAGTTTCTCCTTTTATCATAAAAATAACGTGTACAAAATTTCTGCAACATATTTAAAACAAATTGCAAGAAATGGTTAAAAAATATCAAATATCAAAATTTTTATGGAGGTTGTCTCACATTTTGACCCATAGGTTAGTTTAGGTCAGCAGGCAGCCATAGAAATGAAGAGAAAAAATCAGAAGGGGGATAGATGTTGTTGAGATAGATAGAGAGTAGATGTGGATATGTAGGAGATGAAAATGTCAAGAGAAGATGAAGATGTCGGGTCCGAAAAGTTAGGGGAAAAATACTCCGAGCGACATAATTACGGTGACCATCCGTGTATTTTACAGGACAGTCCTGTTTTTTAACATGCTGTCCCTTGAGATTTTTTTGTAAATACAGGACAGTACAATGTCCCTTATTTCCTAATTTGATATGCAAATGTCCTCTTTTTAGCATATACATTGCACGAACATTAATACAAAATTATCATACAACTCCAACTGTATACTTTCCCTACATTTCCAAAAGATAAAATAGCATTAATTTTATTAGAGATATGGCTCCAACAAAAATAAAATGTAATTTCAATGATAGCGTTTTGTGGAGACAGCACAAATTGTAATTTTGGTGGTGCAGCCAGAAAAGATCAGAATAATATCTTTCACAAAATGCAAAACTTCATTGGCCAAAAACTGATAGGTGTAAATTGCGCTGCACATATTTTGAACAACTGCATACAAACTGCAGCAGAATGCTTACCTATTGATATTGAAGTTATTATTGTCAAAATTTATTCTTTTTTTATATTTATACAGTTAGAATTGAAAATTTCAAAGAAATATGTGAAGATATTGAAATAGAATATAAAAAGTTACTAGGACATAGCAAAACTCGATGGTTAACTTTAATGCCTGCTTTGGAAAGAATCATACAACTATTTGAAGCTTTAAAATTATATTTTATGTCTCAACCAAAACGTCCGACAATATTACGAAATTTTTTTATGAATCCTTGTGCTGAATTATGGTTATCTTTTGCATATAGCCAAGCTTCAACATTTCATAAAGCTATTCTTAAAGTAGAATCACAAAATATTTCAATGCCTGAGGCTTCAATTATTTTAAAAGATTTAAAATTTAAATTGGTCGAACGGAAAAAGGAACTGTTTTTATCCCTTACCGTCAAAAATATTATTCTCGAATTACAGAAAAGTAATGATTTTGATGAAACAATAATTAAAGAACATATAACAAATTTTTACCAAACATGCATTGATTACCTAAATCAGTGGGATAAAGCTTTTAGAGATGTAGAAATTTTAGACTGGATATTGTTACGAAATATATTATCTTGGGACAAGATTGAAAAAACTTTATCCTATCTAAATGAATTTAGAATTGATTTAAAAATAAATAATGAAGATTTATTTGATGAAGTGAGCTGCGTGAAAAATTTTGCAAATAATGAAAAATAGAAGACTGGAGGGTAAAAAATATATCAGTAGATGAACGATGGATTGAAATTTTTAATCACTTTAAGACAAATGTGATTGCATATACAAATATATTGATATTTGTTAAATTTTGTCTATGTCTAGCAGCTTCAAATGCTGCTACCGAGAGAGTGTTTTCAATAATGAATAATATTTGGACCACCGAAAAAATGCAATTGAAAGTAAATACTTTAAGATCATTATTAATTATAAAATGCAATTTTAAAATGAATTGCTCAAAATTTAAAGGATTTTTAATTAACAATCCAGATGTTTAAAAAAAAATCCATTCTGTGGAAAAATATCAAACTTCATAACTAAATTTATCATTTATGTAGTTTTTTTCTATTTTTTTTTTGTTAGCCTTAGTCAAGAAGACTGTTTATAAAACCAAATTTATTTTTTTAAATTATAATATTATAAAAACTTTTTATTTAACTTTTTATTCTAATCAAGAAGAATTGTTTTTGTTGTTACTTAATTTTATAACAATAATAATAAATATATTATATGATTATTTTTTCTGTTTTTCTTTTCACTTGTGGCATTTACTGTAACACATATTTTAAATTTTATTCTTTGTTTTTTAATTTCTAAATTTGTTTAGTAACTTTTGATTTTAATTTTATTTTCTTAATAAAAATTTTTTAATTGTTATCAATTTTCAAAAGCTATTTGAGTCGGACGTCTTTTATTTTATTTTGTTTGTGAGTAATACCACACACTTTTAACATTATTTTGTATATGTCCTTAGTCTCGTCTCATCGAACTGTTCGGACGTGTTACTTTTAGTGCGGCTGAATTTTCGGTGAAAAAATCGTAATAGGTGAAAAAGTGTAATAGGTTGAAATAAAACAAAAAAGTGAAAAAATAACTCGTAATAGGTTAACAAAAATCTACGGTAATATCGGTAATTAAAAAAACACTAAAAATCGCATAAAAATTGTATGAGTGTTCCTCTCAGATGTAATTCTGAGAAAGAGCTTAGCTCGTCTAGAAAAACTAAATGGGTCTCTGAGGAAGAATCCATAAAAAAATCTCTGGAGAATTTTCTCACTACAAGAGCCGCAGAACGGCGTCGTTCCTGTTCGCCCAATATAGTGATTTCAACAGATGAAAAAACATCATCTTCATCAAACAGTGCAGTCAAACCAAAAAAACAAGTAGGTATGGATAAGTACATCACCGTTCTCAAGCGACAGAGGAGCCCGAAGGCTGCTCAAGTGTCATCAAATGCAAAAGCTTCTAAGACTGTGAGTAATGATCAAAATAGGTTTGCTCTCCTCCAGACGGATGAGCCAGAACTTCCGAAGAAGACGTTTAAGCCCCCACCAATTTATCTGAGAGAGCCGACTTCCAGTAAATTGGTACAAGGAATTGTTTCGGTAATAGGTGAAAACATGTTTAGCGTAACCTCAATTAAACATGGAAATATCTGCGAGACAAAGATCCAAGTGAATAGGGAAGATGATTTTCGAAAATTGTCCAACCAGTTGGAGAGGGAGACTAGGGACTTCTATACCTACCAGCTCAAAAGCGCAAAAGGACTCCAAGTCGTTCTAAAGGGTATATACCCATGTGTTGATCCTGCGGAGATAAAGACCGGTTTAATGGACAAAGGGTTCAAAATCAAGAGCGTAGTGAATATCAGAAACCGTGAAAATATTCCACAGCCTATGTTTAGGGTGGAATTGGAACCTGGAGATGTCGTATTAAACAAAAACGAGTCCCATCCCATCTACAATCTGATTTACCTTCTGCATCGTAGAATCACCGTGGAAGAACCGCATAAGCGTCAGGGACCCGTCAAGTGTCTCAATTGTCAAGAATTTGGTCACACCAAAGCGTACTGTAAATTGCCGTCTGTTTGTGTTGCGTGTGGGGAACTACATCCAACTGCTCAATGTAATAAGTCCAAAACTGACGTAAAAATAAAAAAATGCAGTAACTGCGGAGGTAATCATACCGCAAATTATAGAGGTTGTCCAATTTACACTCATTTGAAAGCCATAAGTACCAACAAGACGTCAGTATTACCTGATCATCGTCAACAGCCTATTTTGGCATCGAGTGACAATTTCCCGCAATTGTTACGGTCCACTAGTCATGTAAACGCGCCTAGTTCTAGACAAGTTTCTTACGCTAACGTGGTTAAATCTAATATGCCAGGTTTGGAGCAGGCACCTAAATCACAATATTACGAGCCTAATATTAACACTCTAGAGACTACATTGCAGACACTTGTCCAAACCATGAACACTTTTACGACCACTATGACATCCATGATGCAGGAAATGCTGAAAATGCAATCCACTATCTTACAAGCCATTTTAAAGAAATGATTTGTTTAAAAATTTGTTTTTGGAATGCGAACGGCCTCCGCCAACATAAAAACGAACTGGAACACTTCCTGATGGATAAGCAGATTGATGTCATGATGATTGCTGAAACTCACTTGACGGAGACAGCGTACTTCAAAATTAATGGCTACGTGTTGTATGATACTAAAGATCCCCGCGGAAGAGCATGTGGAGGATCGGCAATTCTTATAAAGAACAGAATAAAACATTATTTAATGAACAACATATGTGAGGATTACCTACAAGCAACAAACATTTGTATTGAATTCTGTCAATACAATTTTGTTTTATCATCAATTTATTTGCCGCCTCGATTTTCAATAAAAGAACACCAATACTACAGCTTCTTCAATTCCCTTGGAGCTAGATTTTTAGTTGACTTTAACGCCAAACACACTTTTTGGGGTTCACGTCTGGTGACCCCGAAGGGTCGTGAACTCTTCAACACCATTGCCAAAATGGGATTAGATGTACTCTCAAGCGGGCATCCCACCTACTGGCCGACGGACCGACGGAAGATTCCCGATGTTATTGACTTCGGAGTAGTGAAAAATATCCCTGTACAATCGATACAAGTGGAGCCTTCATTAGACTTGTCTTCAGATCACTCTCCTTCTATTATTTCAATGCGTTTCCTTCAAGGGAATGGCTCTCCATTTCGGGACATATCTAAAACCAGAGTAAGTTGGATAAAGTATAAAAAGTATTTAAGTTCCCACTGCACGGAAAATGTAGTGTTGAGAACTACCGATGATATTGATGGGTCGATTGGCAAGTTTACTGAGGACATACGAAGAGCTGTACATCACGCCTCCACATACGACGTTGAGTGCAGAAGTGGGACAAATAGAACTTATTTTGCTGAACTCGATCATCTCCTGTCAGAAAAAAGAAGAGTTAGAAGAGAGTGGCAAATTCACAGGTCTCCTGAACTGAAAGCTAGGCTACGGGTATGCAGAGATATACTAAGAAATTTCTTAGAAACCCAAAGAATGGCTTCACTTAAATCTTACTTGGAGGGTCTTGATAGTACCCCACAATCTGACTATTCGTTATGGAAGGCGGCACGAGGTTTAAAAAGACCAGTTAGAGGAAAGCCTCCTCTGCGAAATCCGACTGGTGACTGGGCTAGAAATGATTCCGAGAAGGGGATTTTATTTGTTAACCATTTGAGAAATGTGTTTACTATAAACAACTCAAATAATGCATCTGATTTGCCTCCACTCGTTATTAGACCTCCTGTACCTCTAAGACTTAGCTTTAATGATGTTCAAAGCGCTATTGGTACTCTGAATCTTAAAAAAGCTCCAGGTATGGATAAAATCAGCAACAAAATGCTTGTGGAGTTACCTCGTGTAGCTAAAAGAATTATCCTATTTATTTTCAATGCTATTTTACGCCTAGAATACTATCCTGCAGATTGGAAGGTATCTATGATTACCATGATTCCTAAGCCAGGGAAGGACCCCACTAAAGTAGAGTCATATAGGCCAATTAGTCTACTGCCGACGATTTCAAAACTGTTTGAAAAATTGTTATTGGCTAAGTTGATTCCAATTCTGAACGACACTCAATGTATCCCAAATCACCAATTCGGGTTCAGAGCTAAACACAGTACCACCGAACAAACACACAGATTGGTAAATGTGATAAGACAGTCGTTTGAAGAGAAAAAATACTGCTCCGCCCTTTTCATTGATGTATCGCAAGCGTTCGACAAAGTCTGGCATGAAGGTTTAATGCATAAAATAAAATTAACTCTGCCTGCTAACACCCACAAACTTATGAAAAGTTATTTATATGGTCGCAAATTTACAATCAAAGAAGGCGATTTTTTAAGCCCCGCTCAGCCAATTGAAGCAGGAGTACCCCAGGGTAGCATACTGGGTCGAACTTTATATTTGATTTATGCATCCGATATGCCGTTAGACCCCATAATACATACTTCAACTTTTGCAGACGATACAGCCTTTATTAGCGTTCATAAGGACCATCAAATAGCATCACAGAACTTGCAGAAATATGTTTATAAACTAGAGAATTGGCTTGAGCTTTGGAAAATCAGGGTTAACGAACAGAAATGTATTCATATAACTTTCACATTGCGAAAAGATACATGCTCGTTCATCAGAATAAATAATCAAATTATCCCGCAACACAATGAAGTCAAATACCTCGGAATCCACCTCGATCGTCGTTTAACTTGGAAGTCTCATATTGACGCAAAACTTACCCAGATGAGATTAAAAGCAGTGCAAATTAATTGGCTAATCGGCAGAAATTCTACATTAAAGTTGGATTGCAAACTTTTGTTGTACAATGCAATTCTAAAGCCAATCTGGTGTTATGGAATTCAATTATGGGGTACTGCCTCAGCATCCAACATTGAAAAAATTCAAAGGGGTCAAAATAAGATTCTACGTACAATTACTGCAGCTCCATGGTATGTTAAAAATTCTCGAATCCACAAAGATCTAGGCATTCTTATTTATTTATTTATTTATTTCCAATTCTATACACAAGACTTAAAGTCTCTTATTGCAGTATAGAACATTGTTTTAGCAGAAACATTAAAATGAAAAAAAAAAAAATTATAATTCTTAAAGATAAAGTGTTTAAACTAATTAATTTATAAATTTATAAAAGAAAACAAAAAAGAAAAAGAAAAGTATTTAGTTAACAAATTAACATGTAAAAAAATCAATAATGCATTTTTTAAATCTCAGTGCGTTACTTATTATTTGTATGTTGTGCGGGAGTAGATTCCAAAGCCGGATTGCATTAAGAAAAAATTGCCAATCAGAAGTTAAACAATGATGTCTAAACAATAAGATTCGCTTTCCTCTATTAGAACTCAATAGGGTTAAGCGGTTATAGAGATGTTGTGGTTGTTGGGTATACACGATTTTGTGCATGAACAGGAGTACTCTTGTTTTGAGTATGGCATCAAACTTTGGTGAAAGTCGAATTTACAAAACACGCCTCAAAATATGTCAGCAAACTTGAACACCATCCAAACCCACTTGCACGAGACATCCTTAACTTTACTGGCCATGTTCGGTTGAGAAGGAGGGATACCCTTGCTTTAACTCAAGCGCAAAACAGATGACTGGATCAGATATAAATTTTTTGTAGTATCATAATATTTTGTCTAGCACTGGCTGGACTTATTATTTTCTTTTAGTATTAAGATTCGAAAAAACTAATTCGAACATGACTATGACCAATTCTATTAATAATTCAAATCCAATCGAAGAGTTACTGACCGAATTTGCATCTGTTTTCAAACAAAAAATTGGATGTATCCCTAACTACAAGGTTTCATTACAGCTACGTGAAGACGTCAAACCTACTTACACAAAAGAACGTCAAATTCCTTATGCGTTGGCAGAGCGCGTAGACAAGGAGCTCGACGAATTGGAAAGGGGAGGTATCATCACAAAAGTAGCCAACAGTGACTGGGGTTCACCTTTAGTAGTTATACCTAAAGCAGACGGTGGAGTCCGACTTTGCGTCGACTATAAGGTAGGTGTAAACCAAAGATTGGTAGATGCACACTACCCTATACGAAAAATTGTTCAAATTTTTATTAGCCTGAAAGATTCAGAATACTATTGGCGCCTCGATCTATACAAAGCGTATTTACACGTCCGCGTTGATGATTTTTCATCGGAAATACAATTTCAACGCATCGAGGTACCTTTCGTATGAACCGCCTGTCTTTCGGTATTAAAACTGCACCAGCTGAGTTTAACAGAATCGTGGACTAAATATTGCGTGAAATTCCAAAGACAGAATCATATTTTGATGATATTGTGGTGCATGGTAAGTCATTAGCCGAGTGCAAAGCTAATTTGAAATCCTGCTTGTCTCAATTACAAAAGTACGACCTTCACTTGAATCTGTCAAAGTGTTTGTTCTATCAAAAACAAATTTAATTTTTGGGTCACACCGTGGAGTACAACAAAATTCGAAAGTCCGCTTCTAAGATAAAGGTCATTGTTGAGATGCCTCAACCAAAATGTGTGAAAGATGTCCGCCGATTTCTCGGTATGGTCACATACTACTCCAGGTTTATACCCAATACTTCCACACTAACTACCCCGTTACGTTTAATGTTACAAAAAAAAGCCATTCTATTCATTCTATTCGTTCTAGCTGTCAAAAAGCATTCAATGATTTAAAAAAAGAAATTGCCAGCGATCGAGTTGTAATACCGTTCAATCCGGAGTTGAAGGTTCAACTTGCGTGTGATGCTAGTCCCACAGGAATAGCGGGTGTTTTGTCTCACATAATTGAGGGCGAAGAGAGGCCTATTGGGTTTGCGTCGAGGTCGTTAACCCCGGCGGAGCAAAATTATTCGAGAGGCTTTAGCAATTGTGTATTCTGTGCAACACTTTCACGAATATGCCTATGGTAGACTTTTCAGACTCGTTACGGACAATCAACCATTGGGCCGGATTTTTCACCAAAATTCAAAATTACCACAAATGGCATCGTCCAGACTACAAAGGTATGCAGCTTTTCTGACCGGATACAATTATGAGGTTATTACAAAAAAAAGCGAGGAAAATGTTAATGCTGATTGCTTGTCAAGAGCCCCTTCAACCACAGGTGAGTCATTCCATGTCAAACGGTACGAATTTGGGAAAACATTTAACGCAATGATTCCGATTTTTATGGAAATTTGCAGATTTAGTCCTCTACAAATTCTACTTCATCCCCGATGAGAAAAAAAAAAATATGAAAATTGTTTTTCAAAAGTTATGACCAATTGAACTTTGGTGAAATGGCGATTTTTTCAAAGAGGTGTGTTCATTCAATCGCATGTAACTCCTGAAATACTGGACCGATTTTAATGTGCTGTACCTTGTTTTGAAGGTAATTTCAACTTCTTCTAAAATACCAAAGCATTTTTTTAAGTTTGTATCATTTTCATCCTTTTATTTCGATTTTCAAACTGATTACATCTTTTTTTTTTTTTAATTTTGAGGGTGTGTTCTTATAGGTCTTTTTTACAGACTGTGTGAGTTTTGAAGTGGTGAAATAATGCGTTCTATTTTTAATGATTTTTTTTACCTTATACCTTTTGCACGAGCAACAAAAATTTCTATGAATATAGAAAAAAATATATTTTTCGATAGTTTATTAACACAAGATACAAACAACAACAAAAAACAAAGAAAACGTAGTTCAGTCATGTGTAATATTTACAGTAAAAAAGAAAACAAAAAAATAGAGTAAAGAAATAAATGTTATGCGTTGTATCGTCTGAATACAGTACTGCTCAGAAGATGATGTTGTCTGAACTTTAATTTTTTTATCGGGTTGTGGAATGAATGCGTGGTAGCCAAGAGTTTCAGAAATTATTTTCGCTTTGTCAAAGCGCTCCTTTAGGTGTTTCGCCCTATCTTCATATTAATAGTTATTAAAGAACTCCGTATTAATATTCTTGACGTTTTTATTCACCCATTCATAAAATTTGACGGCACTATTAATGGGATTTATGAGGCTGGACAAGCTTGCACGTGCTGCTAATCTTTTGACTGTTCCTCCCAGACCATGGCAGAGCCCTTTGCCATGAGACGTCGCAAAAAAATGCCATTCCGCTGGTATTCCAAAATCATCTACGTGGAACGTCAGGTTTAAAAAGTTTTTCTTGTTTTTGTATTGTGCGCTTGCACCATCAGAAAAGTAAATAAACTATCGAAAAATATATTTTTTTCTATATTCATAGAAATTTTTGTTGCTCGTGCAAAAGGTATAAGGTAAAAAAAAATCATTAAAAATAGAAGGCATTATTTCACCACTTCAAAACTCACACAGTCTGTAAAAAAGATCTATAAGAACACACCCTCAAAATTTAAAAAAAAAAAAAGATGTAATCAGTTTGAAAATCGAAATAAAAGGATTAAAATGATACAAACTTAAAAAAATGCTATGGGGATATGTCATACCGCTTTGGTATTTTAGAAGAAGTTGTAATTACCTTCAAAACAAGGTACAGCACATTAAAATTGGTCTAGTATTTCAGGAGTTACATGCGATTGAATGAACACACCTCTTTGAAAAAATCGCCATTTCACCAAAGTTCAATTGGTCATAACATTTGAAAAAAAAAATTTATATTTTTTTCTTGAAACACGTATAAAATATTTTTAAGAGAAGAATGCATACACAAACTGCCGAAGCAATCCAAGTTAGTGATGTAAAAAATACGTACCGTTTGACATGGAATGACTCAGGTATGAGTTATATAAATGTTATGGACGAAGAAGTGCACACGCTTTGTGATTCGAGTTTGCTTCAAATAAATAAATAACCTTAAACTACAATTCAATTCGAAATGCCACAAAAAGAGATGAAAAACTTTCAAAAATTATAGCGGAACTACGTAGTTCCAATGTGGCCGATACGGAATATACCATTGATTCAGATAATTTGTTCCGAGGAAAAAGGATTATGGTTCCTAGTTCACTTCAACAAGCTGTACTCAACGAACTTCATTACACCCATATTGGCATAACATAAATGAACCAGCTGGCAAGAAGGTATGTGTGTGCTGCTTGTGCATCTGTCCAAAATAATCCTCCAAAAGTTATTTTACATCCCTGGGATGAACCACAACAGAATTGGCAACGTATTCATATTGACTACGCAGGACCATATCAAGGACATCAATTTCTGGTAGTTATCGATTCTAAGTCCAAGTGGGCAGAAGTGGGTGTATGCTCTTCTGCACCAACATCATCCTCAACCATAGAAATGTTATCTAATATATTCGCCAGAAATGGATATCCAGATGATATGGTGTCTGATAACGCAACCATTTTCAAAAGTGACGAGTTTATACAATTTTGCCGCAACTCTGGCATATTTCAAAAATTTATTGCTCCTGGTCATCCGGCTACAAACGGATTGGCTGAAAGGAATGTAGAGACATTAAAGAAACGCTTAAGAGCTATGGCAGATGACATGACACCTATACCTAAAAAGGTTCGCGAAATACTTTTCCGATACAGGGCAACCCCGCTACGTAATGGAAAATCGCCATCTGAACAGTACCTTGGTAGACAAATTAGAATTCAACTAGATGCTTTGAAACCAACAAAAAGTTTTAAAAATACTGTTCCCGATATAATAGTCAGACAGCTAAGTGAGGGAGATCGCGTTCAAGCTAAATATTACACCGCAAATAAGCCTACATGGAAACTACTACTACATCATCACTAAAACACTTGGTCGTCTCCATTACTTTGTTCGTCTTGTTAACGGGTTCGTATTCAAATGTCATATAAACCAATTACGGGCTACTAATGTGCAATTACCTGGAACATCAACAAATCTACACCCTGATATTGATGCCGAGAATCAACCAGATGCGGACCAACAAAGTCTTCAACATCAAGATTTACTGTCCCTAATTCCGGCTCAGGTATTTGGCCATGGTTCTTCAGTGCCTAATACTAATACAACAACAGAACCACAGCGGCACCCATCTCAGCCAGCTACTTCAGAAGATACCGAAGTAATACCAAGCCAACGTACATCTGGTAGACAAAGGAAAACTCCCGGTTATCATAGCGATTATGTGCGGTACTGACTTAAGTTGTTTTAAGTGAGGGAGAATTGTTGTGATCGAGTGGATTACTTCCCCAAGTGTCGATATGGCATCACCGCTGTTTACATAATTACCATTCTCTTTTCTTCTTCCCATTCTTGATATACCTAAATAATTGTTCACTTCTTAATTTAACATAAACTAGATCGGACATCTTTTCTTAGCACCTGTCATCCTTTCCATTATTTAAATTAGAATAAAATATTAAAGTCATATTAATATATATAATTAATATAAAGAAAAACGCGTGCATTATTTATTTCCTGAAACACAACAGGTAGTATGGAACCATTCTTTGTTAAGTTATCAGCAACAAGGTTTCCAATTATATCTCCATGTCCACGCACCCATACGAGTGACATCCTATTTAAGGATGTGCGGCATTCCTGGACCATATACGAATATCCCTGTCTGATATTTTGTTATAACTGATCCAGTTGGCTGCTCTTTTTTATAGCCGATATCTCGGACTGTAGAATGCTACATTCATTTGAAATTCTGAACATCATTCTTATTCTAAATTTTTGAATTTCATGGGTAGACCTTCTTCTGATACCGCATTATCCGAAATGGAGTAGCTAATGTTCCTCGAGAAGACGGGTCCAGGAGTGCAGTAATCAATATTGTCAGGAAGACAGTTTACTTCTTCAATAATGCTGACATGCCCATAATGTACATGCTTTTTTTTTTATTTATTCATTAACAAATTTAATTATTACAAAAACAAAAATGACTGCCTCAGTGTCCATAGGGACATTTTTGAGGCCAGTTGGCAAATAGTTTAAAAGCTTATCAAATTATTAAATTTATAAGTATTTGCAAAATATATACATAGTTAGAATTAAATTAAAAAAGGAATATTGCTACAATAGAAGCATTTCCAGGTTGTCAAATAAGTATTCTTTATCATTTTTCTTAAAAATTTAAATTCTTTGAATGTTTTTTATAGTTTGTGGTAGCCTATTATATTCCAGACTACCCATATGTCCGACTCTTTGTTTAGTTTTTTCAGAACGCCTTGTATTCAGCCTTACGGCAGTGTTTAGAGCCAGTTTTTGTGGCCCATAACTCTGGTTCTACTTTCCCGATTCTGGTAATTTTCAATGCCATTACCAAGCTTGACAAAATACAAAACATTTTTGTGAAAATTTTGTGAAGATTGTTTCTGTATTTTGGACGTGAGAGTGTTTTACACGGACAGACAGACGGACATATCTCAATTGACGTAGAGTTTCGTGAGGATCAAGAATGTATATACATACTTTGTTGGGTCTCAGATGAATATTGTCAAAGTTTCACACGGAATGACAATATATATTATATATACGAGGGCGGTGCGGAAACTTTTTAGCCAGAAAAGAAAGCGCGGTATAAACAGAAAAAAAGTTAAGTGTTTTGGAAACTTACATCTGTGCTATAACACTTGTTAAATTTATTTTCGATCTGGCAACTCCTTCATATAGAAACAGGTGTTAAAAAAAACATCCGGGATTTTTTTTACAATGGACAAATTAGAAATTCGTGGTGTCATTAAATACTTACACAAGAAATTCAAAATGACACATTAGGTGAAAGTGCTCCTTCATATGCACCAAAAAAGACAAAAACAATTCAATCGACTGGTAAGGTTATGGCAACGGTTTTTTGGGACTTCAAATGTATTTTATTGATTGACTATCTGCAAAAGGGTAAAACAATAAATTCAGAGTACTATTGCAACATTTTCGATCAATTAAATGTAAAAATTCGAGATAAACGTCCTGGCATACAACACAAAAAAATAATTTTTCATCAAGACAACGCAGCAGCGCACAAGAACGTTTTAACAATGGATTACATCAACGAATTAAAGTAGGAGTTGCTTGATACCCACCTTATTCACCTGATTTTACTCCCAGTGACTTTTACGTGTTCCCAAACCTAAAAAAATTTCCAGATGGCATGCGTTTTATCATTACTATTTTACCATTATTTTGAAGGCCTTGAGGAAAACTATTTTAATCAAGGGATATAATTGCTAGATAAGCGTTAGACTAAGTGTATTGAAGTTTCAGGAGTTTATATTGAAAAATAAAAATGTTCGTGCTAGACTAAGAAGTTTCCGAACCGCCCTCGTATATATAAAATATATTTCCTCATTCTCCACTTGTGGTGGTGGAGGGTATAAATAAAGAAATAAAAACAAATTAAAGAGTTAAATGTTAGCGTTTCATTTAACATAACGATTTAAATATTGAATAATACTGTCTTTAATTAGCTGCACGCATCTGTACATACATCTCACAAAAAGCTGTGCTGAAGAGTACGGCCACTTCACTGAGATAATAAATCCTCTAGAGAAAACATGAACCGATTCTAAGGCAATAAATCTTCTAGTGAAAACATGGGCAGATGCTAACCAATATTTATAAATCAACTCAGAAAGTGATTATTACGATTGGTATATTTTAAGGTAGTGTACTGCATAAAAATTTCTTGAAGACTTTAATTATAATAAATCGCTAGTCGGCACAGCTTTAACTTGGTAATGCATTAAAATATTGTAATCCTTTTAACGCTATAAAAGGCTTCTTAATGATAAACGTTTAATCTTTTTCATTCCAATTTTTCTCTTCTCAAATTAATATTAATTTTCACTTCTGTAGGATATTCCACAGTATCGTAAAATGGTTAAACAATTTTATCGTGATGTTGCTAGATTGCCACAAATTAGTGATCAGGAAATGAGTACTGCTATGCAGCAATTATCTATTCAACAGAATGACGAATTTGATACTATAGCAGCTCTAAAAGAGCTGTATATATACGTTACTAAATATAATGATCAGGTAATTAAAAGTAGTCTATAGAAAAGTTAAATATTTCAGCTAATAATTGTTTTTTTTTATTCTAAGATAATAAATGCCTTAGAAAATGATATAAATTGTAAAAAAATGCATTTGGCATACAAATTGGAAAATGTGGCATTTACTTTAGACGGTGAAGAGACATCTGCCTGCTGACACTCATTAAAATTACATGAAATTGTACACACAGATGAAGTTTTCCAAAAATATAATAATAATATTGAATTTGAACGTAATGTTTTAAATATGTCTTTTACAGTTGCGTTAAAAGCACCCTTAAAACTGGTAAGTACCGAAATATATTGTTACGAAATTTTATTTAATTTACACTTAACGGATTATTATCAACATTTCCATTAATGAATACTTATATTTATAAACACTGCCAATAACTCGCTGTTATTGACATTGTTGTGGAGTATATCTACAATAAATAAACATGATGCTTTAAAAGCTCTGGCTGATCATTGTAGAAATAGAACTTTCGATTGTAGATCATGCTGGAAATTGCTAGAAGATGACGCTTGTGTATAATGGGTGCATCCACGACGTGAGTCTATTGTGAATCTTCTTCTAGTAAACATCCAAGCGTTGTTAAATCGTAATTTAAGTTTGTAAATAATAAACAGTGTACGAGTATAAAACACAGAGTGACTATTTGTTGTTGACTTTTGTCGTTGTATAAATTTGAATAAACAAAGAGTTGTTATAATTTCTAAACTACTTGGTGCTTTAATTTGCAATTGAAGAAGAAACCGATTTATTTTAAAGAATTTAAAGTTTGAAAAACTAAAAGATATAATTGAGTAAGATACCAACAGCGCAATAAGGGAGAATTATTAAATAGGCTGATAGATGAATTCATAGCTGAACTTCAAGAAACTTCTATAGCTAACAATGAAATGGAAGTCAAATCATGACACTAAATCTTTGGATGATCGGTCCAAAATTTTTATTGATATACTGGGTGTAGGGTATTATATGGGCGGGCTTAACCGGCTATACTTTCTTACTTGTTTTTATTTAAATTTCAACTTCAGGCCAAATTTTCTCAAATCCCAAAGTCAATATTAAAAAAGAATAACCGATTTTATATGGTTAATTATTCTGCTAAGAGTTTCGATGGCTTAAGTCGGTTTTAGTGACTTTTCAAATCACTATCAACATTTTATCACTAATAAAATTTTAAATTCTGCTTAAAATAAAAAAATATATATATCAAATGATAGGTATTTTAAAGACCTTTCCAACGATATGTAACATGACCTATTTATATGGACCACCTATTGATAAATTTCGCAAAATTATTTTTTTATCCGAAAATTTTTTAAGAAATCTAAAAAATCCGGGAAAAAGGTCTATATGAGTATGTAGATAAATTACAATATTTTTAAGTCAAGAAATTAAACTTTAATTTAAGGTATAACATGACAATGTAGGTAATATAAATCCGAAGATATTAAACAAAAATTATGACATTTCACCATAAAAAATACAATCTGTACTATGCGAAGCCGGTGTTCTGTATACCATAGAGGAGAAAATACTTCCGCCCGGTCGTAGGCCGCCAATACAGGGAATCTGTACTATGCGAAGCCGGTATTCTGTATACCATAGAGGAAAAAATCCTATCCTATATACAAAATTTTGAAAAAATGTGTTTTTAACATTTAAGCCCAAACAAAAACCACCGGAAAAAAAAATAAATTTTTTTTTAATTTTATTATTAAATTCATTACATATAAACAAAAAAAAAATTAAAAAAGATATATTTTTTTGGAAATTAAAAGGGTGTACCCAAATTGGCACAATGGTCACTTATGTGTGAAAATTTTGAAAACAAAATTTTTCAATGCAAAGTGTTTATTGTTACCAAAATCAAATAACTTATTTTTTAGTGTTTTTATATACTTATACTATTTTACTTTAATTAACTCTAAAATGGTGCGATTGAAATTCTATGAATTTAAATTGTAACAATTCTTAATAAATCTATGAAATGCAAAGTGTGAAGTTTGCAGTATTGCAATTTATTGTATTTACTACAATGAACCTAAAAATTGCAAAGTTGCAGTTTTATTGAAAGAAATTAATTTTAAGCAGAAATTTATTTTAAACATTGTGACGGTGGAAGTCGGAACCCTCGTTTCCACCCACTCAGTAAATTATTATGGATGATTTTTGGTATTATGAACTTTATTTTTGATTCTTTTTTTATATGGCTATGAATGATATTAGTTTAGTGAATTATAAAATTTATATATTTATGATTATTTAATTGTGAAATTTATATTATTACATTTATGAATTCATATGATTATATTGAATGTTTATTATTATATTTATGAATATTGCACTATAAAATGTATATTGTAGTAGTATATATAGTATGGTTAGTTAGTAAGTTCGTGGTGAATATAAAGTATTTACTTACGGCGCCATCTAGTGGTCGCCGGCAACAACGACACATGTACACTAGCGCCCCTACGACTGGTGATTAAAAACAATGATTATCGCGCTGTCAGAATCAGCTGAGCGAATGAGTACATGTTACCATCTGGGTAATTACTCGAGTTGAGAAAAAGGTATAAAAGTAGAGCAAAAGACTGTAAGCGAGATCAGTGTGTGTTGAGCAGTTGGAGTGATCGTTGCTAGCAGGTGAGTGGTATTGGTAGTAGTTGGGTAGTGTGGATAGATTGCAAAACCCGTGGTTATACCACAGGTCTAGTAATCTATTCACACAGTAACCGAGCGTAGTAGTGTTCTCGTGAGTTTTACTCCAGGAGCACCACTACGAGCCGCACAAGGGAGTGTGTCCAGTGGGTTTTACTCCAGGCACACCCTCCGGTGTAGGCTTCACTGGGTTTTATTGGTGGTCGCATTTCCACCCAGCTCAAAGCCGAGCGTAGTAGTGTTCTCGTGAGTTATACTCCAGGAGCACCACTACGAGCTACACAAGGGAGTGAGTTCAGTGAGTTTTACTCCAGGCTTACTTCCGGGTGTAGTTTGACTGGGCCATATTTGAGTGTGGTTGGCGTTCCAGCGGGTTTTACTCCAGGACTCCAACCGCTGCGAGCTATACAAGGGAGTGAGTCCAGTGGGTTTTACTCCAGGCGTACCCTCGTGTGTAGTTTGACTGGGTCATTACTGAGTGTGGTCGGCGTTCCAGTGGGTTATACTCTAGGATTCCCACTGCTACAAGCTACATAAGGGAGTGAGTTCAGTGGGTTTTACTCCAGGCTTACCCTCGTGTGTAGTTTGACGGGGTCATACTTGGGTGTAGTTGGCGTTCCAGTGGGTTATACTCCAGGATTCCAACTACACACTACCCCTGAGTAGTGTTTCCGTGGGTTATACCCCTAGTTCGCATTTAGGTGTAGCCTCACTGTGACCTTACTCGCAACTTTTCCCCACCATACCCGGTCACCCCGAAGGCCATTCGAGCTACCAAATACCACTGCCATTTCCTCACGACCCCAGTCGTTTCGTACTCTCACTATTCGCCAAGAGATAAAGTGATTGATGTCTAGTAAAACGAATCTAAAAGTGTAATAAAGAAAAATTTAAGATTTTTGTAACGAAGCCGTGTTTTAATTTAGAGGTCACAAAATTAAATAAATTTTATTGTGACAGAACTTTGGACAGCCGTGAGTTATACCCCAGCCAAAAAAGGTTCGTTACAACATTTGTTACGTTAGCTCTTCCCCTCTTAAGTCAATTGTCCTCAATTGATTTTACTGTTAATTGGGTTGGGGGTTTGCAATTTGTAAAAATGGTCCAATATTTTTACTTGGGGTGCGACAAGTATTAATTGTATACCATCTTTGCCGCTGGCTCTATTGCTAGTGCTACAAGCAAGCAAACAAAACCAATCATATGCACAAGTCTTAAAAGGAAACCCTAATGCGAAAAATCCCCCGAGTACTTCCAACGCAGGGCAGCCTCCATACGCTAATGTTCCTAGGGAAGGTCTACAAATGCCTTCTGGCTCAATTGAAAATTTAATTCTAACCATGAATAACTTCATGGCCTCTATGCAGAACATGTTTCAGGAAATGATGCGAAACCAAAACATGCTTCTGCAAGTTCTACTCCACAAGAAATGAACCAGTTAAAAATATGTTTCTGGAATGCCAACGGATTATCCCATCATAAACACGAAGTTGCAAACTTTCTTCATAGGCATGAAATCGACGTACTTCTTGTCTCTGAAACACACTTTACGCATAAAAACTGCTTTAGGGTAAATGGATACCTTACGTATGACACAAAACATCCCAGCGGACGGGCTTGTGGTGGCACAGCCATAATTGTGCACAAACACAGCAGACACCATTGCCAGAGTTCAAAAAGATTGTATCCAGGCCACATCTATAAATCTTACTGATTTCAAACTTGCTTTGTCAGCCGTTTATTATCCCCCGAGGCACAAAATTGTACACGAAAAATTTCTCAACTTCTTCTGCACATTGGGCCAGAAATTCATTGCTGCCGGCGATTACAACGCTAAACATACATATTGGGGCTCCAGACTTATTAATCCTAGAGGTAATCAGCTATACAATACCGTAACTGCAAATAATTTTGACGTTGTATCGAGTGGTGAGCCTACCTATTGCCCAACCGACTTCAACAAGCTACCAGACCTTATTGACTTTGCTGTAATTAAAAACATCAAGCGTAATCAGGTACTAGTTAGTTCCTCTTATCTATCGTCTGATCATTCACCTTCAATCCTCATTTTAAAAGGCAACTCTGACGCCGCAGTTTCAAGCTTTATTTCGTATCCAAACAGTAACTCAAATTGGTTAAAGTATAAAATGTATGTAAGCTCTCACCTATCACAGAGCATTCCCCTAAAAAATTCATCTGACATCAAAATAGCTGTCGACCGATTTACAGAAGTCTTGGATTCTGCAGCAAGAAATGCAACCCCAATCACGCGGACAATTAAACGTGCTCCTTACAATACATCGACGGATATAGAGACCCTTATCAGAGTAAAACGGAAGTTAAGAAGATAATGGCAAAACAGTCGTTCCCCAACCACTAAGACCCAACAATATGAGACAGAACCACGAGTCTGCAATAAAAGGCTATCTAAACAGCCTAGATGCCACAAAAAACTCCAATTACAGCTTATGGAAGGCTGTACGGCATATGAAATGCCCTATAACCCAAGAATCTTCATTAAGACTGGAAAACCGCCAAAAATATTTTTTTTTAATACATTTAATTTATTTATTGAATTTTCAGAAATGAAATGACAATATGTTTTCGAATCTTAATACTAAAAGAAAATAATAAGTCCAGCCAGTGCTAGACAAAATATTATGATACTACACAAAATTTACATCCACTGATCCAGTCATCTGTTTTGCGCTTGAGTTAAAGCAAGGGTATCCCTTCTTCTCAACCGAACATGGCCACTAAAGTTAAGGATGTCTCGTGCAAGTGCGTTTGGTGTTCAAGTTTGCTACCGTACTTTGACGCATATTTTGTAAATTAGACTTTTACTAATGGCACGCCTAGATCTTTGTGAATTCTAGAATTTTTAACGTACCATGGAGCTGCAGTAATTATACGTAGAATTTTATTTTGACCCCTTTGAATTTTTTCAATGTTGGATGCTGAGGCAGTACCCCATAATTGAATTCCATAACACCAGATTGGCTTTAGAATTGCATTGTACAACAAAAGTTTGCAATCCAACTTTAATGTAAAGGGTGGTTAAATTGTAAGGGCCGATGTTGAATGTGAACCACACCTAAACGCCAAGCTTTTTTCCGAATTTTATTTGACATTTCTCTACTTCAGACTTACTCAATTTGAACCATGGAGAGATACACAATCCAACAACGTGTTAAAGTTATCCAGACTTATTATGAAAATGGGCGTTCAAATCAAAATGCATATCGTGCACTTCGTGATTCAGTGATGAGGCACATTTTCACCTCAGTGGATTCGTCAATAAACCGAATTGCCGCATTTGGGCGAATGAGAATCCAAGAGTGATTGTCGAAAAACCAATGCACCCACAAAGAGTGACTGTTTGGTGCGGTTTATGGGCTGGCGGCATCATCGGGCCGTATTTTTTCCAAAATGAGGCCGGTCAGGCAGTTTCTGTGAATGGTGTTCGCTATCGTGAGATGATAACGAACTTTTTATGGCCCGAATTGGAAGATATGGATGTGGACGATATGTGGTTTCAGCAGGACGGTGCCACTTGCCACACAGCTAACGAAACAATGGCTCTTTTGCGCAACAAATTCAATGGCCGTGTTATCTCACGTAATGGCGATGTCAATTGGCCGCCAAGATCATGTGATTTGACACCGTTGGACTTCTTTCTTTGGGATTATTTGAAAGAAAAGGTGTACGTCGATAAGCCAGCAACAATTCAAGAGCTAAAGGATGAGATAATTCGGCACATTAACGGCATAGAACCTCCATTATGCCTCAGGGTCATCGAAAATTTGGACCATCGGATGGAGGTGTGCCGCCGTGGTCGCGGCACCCAATTGGCCAATATTTTGTTCCATACATAATTGAGTAATACCAATATATCATAATAAAATAAAATTACAATAATTTCCTAAATAGTTTGTGTTTTATTCAAAATCAACATCGGCCCTTGAAATTTAACCACCCTTTAGAATTTCTGCCGATTAGCCAATTAAGTTGCACTGCTTTTAATCTCATCTGAGTATGTTTTGCGTCGATATGAGACTTCCAAGTTAAACGACGATCGAGGTGGATTCCGAGGTATTTGACTTCATGGTGTTGCGGTATAATTTGATTATTTATTCTGATGAACGAGCAGGTATCTTTTCGCAATGTAAAAGTTATATGAATACATTTCTGTTCGTTAACCCTGATTTTCCAAAGCTCAAGCCAATTCTCTAGTTTATAAACATATTTCTGCAAATTCTGTGATGCAACTTGGTGGTCCTTATGGACGCTAATAAAGGCTCTATCGTCTGCAAAAGTTGAAGTATGTATTATGGGGTCTGACGGCATATCGGATGCATAAATCAAATATAAAGTTGGACCCAGTATGCTACCCTGGGGTACTCCTGCTTCAATTGGCTGAGCGGGGCTTAAAAAATCGCCTTCTTTGATTGTAAATTTGCGACCATATAAATAACTTTTCATAAGTTTGTGGGTGTTAGCAGGCAGATCTAATTTTATTTTATGCATTAAACCTTCATTACTTTGAAATTTGGCAGTTTGCCCACGACCAAAGACGTCAATGCCAAAGAATACAGTTTCTAAAGGCTGACGTTCTTGTTCACAAATCGTACGTGTCACCTGCAAGCTTGACGAGAGTGCCACTGGCCGACTTAAAAAATCGTACATTTTTGTCGTTAATCTCATTCTGCGATAACAATTGACCTTCTACGGTAATACTGTCATACCAAAATACTGTCCCACCATCAATTTCTTGTCGAATGATACTACGTAGTCTTTTCACAAAGTATAATAAATTTTCCGTAAGCTCTGGCTTAATTTGACATTCGACATTCACTAGCCAACCATCGAAATGTAAATGTTTGCATAGCTTAGCCAAAGCCTCAACAATACTGTTCACCATTTCAAGTGAAACTAAGACTTCCTGTAAAAGCATCGTACCTTGAGGGCCCTCAACGATAAAAGTACCTAAAACAGCAACACCATGCTTGTGGGCAGCATTTATCCAACCACATGGTGGTATTGTAACGTAATTGTGGCTAAAATAACAGAAATAATCAATGCCTGGCCAATGATAGAAACGATAATCGTCATATTTTTTTGAGGAATGAAAGAGTCTGTCTTCCAAATTGTTGCCCATCATATCATGACACACTAAAACTGTTCTCCGATTGTGATCGCCAATGGGTTCTCGATAACTGCTTATCAAATTATATTGATCATTTAGTCTCGTCTCATCGAACTGTTGGACGTGTTACTTTTAGTGCGGCTGAATTTTCGGTGAAAAAATCGTAATAGGTGAAAAGGTGTAAAAAGTTGAAATTAAACAAAAAAGTGAAAAAAAAAAATCGTAATAGGTTAAAATATATAAAAAAATAAAAACATTAAAAATCGTATAAAAACTGTATGAGTGTTCCTCTCAGATGTAATTCTGAGAAAGAGCTTAGCTCAACTAGAAAAACTAAATGGGTCTCTGAGGAAGAATCCATAAAAAAATCTGTGGAGAATCTTCTCACTGCAAGAGCCGTGGAACGGCGTCGTTCCTGTTCGCCCAATATAGTAATTTCAATCAACACCTTCTACATCAAATAGTGCAATCAAACCTAGGAAACAAGTAGGTATGGATAAATACGTCAACATCTGCTCAAGTATCATCAAATTCAAAAGCTCCTAAGACCGTGAGTAATGATCAAAATAGGTTTGCTCTCCTCCAGACGGATGAGCCAGAACTTCCGAAGAAGACGTTTAAGCCCCCACCAATTTATCTGAGAGAGCTGACTTCCAGTAAATTGGTACAAGGAATTGTTGCTGTAATAGGTGAAAACATGTTTAGCGTAACCTCAATGAAACATGGAAATATCTGCGAGACAAAGATACAAGTGAATAGGGAAGATGATTTTCGAAAATTGTCCAACCAGCTGGAAAGGGAGACTAGGGATTTCTATACCTACCAGCTCAAAAGCGCAAAAGGACTCCAAGTCGTTCTAAAGGGTATAGACCCATGTGTTGATCCCGCGGAGATAAAAACTGGTTTAATGGACAAAGGGTTCAAAATCAAGAGCGTAGTGAATATTAGAAACCGTGAAAAGATCCCTCAGCCCATGTTCAGGGTAGAATTGGAACCTGGAGATGTTGTCTTAAAGAAAAACGAGTCCCATCCCATCTACAATCTGATGTACATTCTGCATCGTAGAATCACCGTGGAAGAACCACATAAGCATCAGGGACCCGTCCAGTGTCTCAACTGTCAAGAATTTGGTCACACCAAGGCGTATTGTAAATTGCCGACAGTTTGTGTTGCGTGTGGGGAGCTACATGCAACTGCTCAATGCGATAAGTCGAGAACTGACTCAAAAATCAAAAAATGCAGTAACTGCGGAGGTAATCATACCGCAAATTATAGAGGTTGTCCAATTTACACTCATTTGAAAGGCATAAGAACCAACAAGACGTCAGTATTGCCTAAACATCCTGAACAGCCAAATTTAGCATCGAGTGACAATTCCCCTCAATTATTACGGTCCACTAGTCATGTAAAGGCGCCCAGTTCTAGACAAGTTTCTTACGCAAACGTCGTTAAATGTAATATGCCAGGTCTGGAGCAGGAACCTAAACCCCAATATTCTGAGCCGCATATCAACAATCTAGAGACAACATTGCAGACACTTGTCCAAACTATGAACACTTTCACGACCACCATGACATCCATGATGCAGGAAATGCTGAAAATGCAATCCACTATCTTTGCAAGCCATTTTAAAGAAATGATTTATTTAAAAATTTGTTTCTGGAACGCGAACGGCCTCCGCCAACATAAAAACGAACTGGAACACTTCCTGATGGATAAGCAGATTGATGTCATGATGATTGCTGAAACTCACTTGACGGCGACAGCGTACTTCAAAATTAATGGCTACGAGTTCTACGATACTAAAGACCCCCGCGGAAGAGCTTGTGGAGGTTCGGCAGTTCTTATAAAGAACAGAATAAAGCATTATCTAATGAACAACATAAGTGAGGATTACCTCCAAGCAACAAACATTTGCATTGAATTCTGTCAATACAAATTTGTTTTATCATCGATTTATTCTCCGCCTCGATTTTCAATAAAAGAACACCAATACCATAACTTCCTTAAATCCCTTGGAGCTAGATTTTTAGTTGCTGGCGACTTTAACGCCAAACACACATTTTGGGGTTCACGTCTGGTAACCCCAAAGGGTCGCGTACTCTTCAACACCATTGCTAAAATGGGCTTAGATGTACTCTCAAGTGGACATCCCACCTATTGGCCGACGGACCGACGGAAGATTCCCGATGTTATTGACTTTGGGGTAGTGAAAAATATCCCTGTAGAATGGATGCAAGTGGATCCTTCACTGGACTTGTCCTCAGATCACTCTCGTACTATCATTTCAATGCATTTCCCTCAAGTGTGTGGTTCTCCATTTATGAACATGACTAAGACCCGAGTAAGTTGGATAAAATACAAAAAGTATTTAAGTTCTCATTGCACGGAAAATGTTGTGTTGAGAACAACCGACGATATTGATGAGTCGATTGGCAACTTTACCGAGGACCTTCGACGAGCTGTGCATCACGCTTCCACTTATCACGTTGAATGTAGAAATAGGGCAAACAGAACTTATTTCTCTGAACTCGAACATCTCCTATCAGAAAAAAGAAGAATGAGAAGAGAGTGGCAATTTCACAGGTCTCCTGAACTGAAAGCTAGGCTACGGGAATGCAGAGATATACTAAGACATTTCTTAGAAACCCAAAGAACGGCCTCACTTAGATCTTACTTGGAATGTCTTGATAATACCCCACAATCTGACTACTCGTTATGGAGGGCGGCAAGAGGTTTAAAAAGACCAGTAAGAGGAAAACCTCCTTTGCGAAATCCGACTGGTGACTGGGCTAGAAAGGATTCCGAGAAAGGGACATTATTTGTTAACCATTTGAGAAATGTGTTTACTATAAACAACTCAAATAATAACGAATCTGATTTGCCACCACTTGTTATAAGGCCTCCTGTACCTCTAAGACTAAACTTTCGTGATGTCCAAAACGCTATTGGTACTCTGAACCTTAGAAAGGCTCCAGGTATGGATAAAATCAGCAATAAAATGCTTGTGGAGTTACCTCGTGTAGCAAGAAGAATTATCCTCTTTATCTTCAACGCTATTTTACGCCTAGAATACTATCCTGCAGATTGGAAGGTGTCTATGATCACTATGATTCCTAAGCCAGGGAAGGACCACACCAAAGTGGAGTCATATAGGCCAATTAGTCTACTGCCGACAATTTCAAAACTGTTTGAAAAATTGTTAATGACTAAGTTGACTCCAATTCTGAATGGCACTGAATGTATTCCTAATCATCAATTCGGCTTCAGGGCTAAACACAGCACCATCGAACAAACACACAGATTGGTAAATGTGATAAGAGGGTCGTTTGAAGATAAAAAATACTGCTCCGCCCTTTTCATTGATGTATCCCAAGCGTTCGACAAAGTTTGGCATGACGGTTTAATGCACAAAATAAAATCAACTCTGCCTGCTAACACCCATAAACTCATGGAAAGTTATTTAGACGGTCGCAAATTTAAAATCAAAGAAGGCAATTTTTTAAGTACCGCTCAGCCAATTGAATCAGGTGTGCCACAGGGTAGCATACTGGGCCCTACTTTATATTTGATTTATGCCTCCGACATGCCGTCAGACCCCAAAATCCACACGTCAACTTTTGCAGACGATACAGCCTTTATCAGCGTCCATAAGGACCACCAAGTTGCATCACAGAATTTGCAGAATTATGTTTATAAACTAGAGAATTGGCTTGAGCTTTGGAAAATCATGGTTAACGAACAGAAATGTATTCATATAACTTTCACATTACGAAAAGATACATGCTCGTTCATCAGAATAAATAATCAAATTATCCCGCAACACAATGAAGTCAAATACCTCGGAATCCACCTCGATCGTCGTTTAACTTGGAAGTCTCATATCGACGCAAAACTTACCCAGATGAGATTAAAAGCAGTGCAAATTAATTGGCTAATCGGCAGAAATTCTACATTAAAGTTGGATTGCAAACTTTTGTTGTACAATGCAATTCTAAAGCCAATCTGGTGTTATGGAATTTAATTATGGCGTACTGCCTCAGCATCCAACATTGAAAAAATTCAAAGGGGTCAAAATAAGATTCTACGTACAATTACTGCAGCTCCATGGTATGTTAAAAATTCTCGAATCCACAAAGATCTAGGCATTCCTTTGGTGAAAGTCGAATTTACAAAACACGCCTCAAAATATGTCGGCAAACTTGAACACCATCCAAACCCACTTGCACGAGACATCCTTAACTTTACTGGCCATGTTCGGTTGAGAAGGAGGGATACCCTTGCTTTAACTCAAGCGCAAAACAGATGACTGGATCAGTGGATATAAATTTTTTGTAGTATCATAATATTTTGTCTAGCACTGGCTGGACTTATTATTTTCTTTTAGTATTAAGATTCGAAAACTTATTGTCATTTCAGTTCTGAAGACCCAATAAATAAATTAAATGTATTATTATTTTCCCAACGTTTCGTTAGTTTTATTCTAACTTCTTCAGGGGTCTCGTTCCAAATAATCTAGTGACAATATTGATTGGTCCATTACATAGTTTTAATTTATAGACTAAGTTTTCGAGCCCGTCTTCAAACAAGAAGAGTTTGAATGACCTATTATATCCAGGACCCATACTTCAACACGATTTAGTGCTTCTGATATTGAAGTGGAGATTCTTCTGTTTTGTGTGCAACGCAGATATCACAAAAATGTATCGACAGATACTCATTGACCCAACTCAAACCAAATATCAAAGGATATTATTTCGCCAAACAGGAAAGGACCCTATTGAGAATTACGAACTCCTGACAGTGACTTTCGGAGTCAACTGCGCCCCGTTTCTGGCCATTAGAACACTACATCAACTAGCTGAAGATGTAAAATCAACTCACCCTCTCGCATCAAATACTCTACAACAAAACATGTACGCAGATGATGTTTTAGCAGGTGCTCACACATTTATCGACGCCATTAAACGCTGGATTTGACCTGATGAAATGGACTTCAAATGACCCACGAGTTATACAAGAACTTCCAAATGAGACACTACTACCTCTCGATTGGTAAAATTTGTCAGAAAACACAGAAACAAAAACTCTTGGAATAAAATTAAAAATTTCTTCAGACTCATTTACATTCACAGCACCAGATGTCGAATTAAAAAAAAACTACACAAAAAGAGAAGTTTTATCTACAATTGCCAAATTCGTTGACCCTTGTGGATGGATAGCCCCAATAATAGTCGAAACAAAACTAATTATGCAACAGATTTGGTTAGACAAAGTCGACTGGGATGACATTTAGACATTGACTTGTCTAAAATGGCAGAAATTCATAAAAAACTGTCCCACAATAAATACATTAAAAATTCCACGTTGGATCCAATTTAGCCCGAGCTGTAATATGGAAATTCACGGTTTCAGTGATGCGTCAGAAAAAGCTTATTCAGCGGCCCTGTATGTTAGAATACAATTAGAAAACTCAGTATTCACATTTCTTCTGGCTTCAAAGACCCGTGTAGCTCCCATTAAACAAATATCTTTGCCCCGCTTAGAATTGTGTGGATCCGTATTATTGGCAAGCCTTGCATGTGGACTTATACCAAATCTTCAAATTCAAAATATGAAGGCACATTATTGGACCGACTCAACAATCGTGCTATCTTGGTTAAAGAAACCCCCCTGTTAAAAAAGTAAAAGCATTTACAACCATAACACGCGAAGACCTATTAAATCGATTCTCAGACCTATCACGCGCTTATCGAGTGCTCGCTTATGTCATACGATTTTGGAGAAATACTGGAAATAACCGAACCCATCTTCGCGAAACTTTAGCAGAAATTACCCGAGAAGAAATAGATTTCGTCAAATATCGCCTCATCATATGGACTCAACTAAATCATTTTCCAGATGAGCATAAACATTCTATCTTGGTTAAAGAAACCCCCCTGTTCATGGAACACTTTCGTTGGAAATCGTGTTTCTGAAATCTTAGATAAGGTTGGAAATCAAAATTGGCAACACATCGACTCTAAAGATAACCCAGCAGATGTGGCCAGCCGAGGATGTACTCCACAAGAATTGGAAAACCACACCTATGGTGGTTTGGACCCTCCTGGCTGAAATTGCCAAAAAAAAATCAATGGCCGATACCAAAACAAACACACGATACAAACTTAGAAGTTAAAAATGTAAGAGCATTTACAACCATAACACGCGAAGACCCATTAAATCGATTCTCAGACCTATCACGCGCTTATCGAGTGCTCCCTTATGTAATACGATTTTGGAGAAATACTGGAAACAACCGAACCCATCTTCGCGAATCTTCAGCAAAAATTACCCGAGAAGAAATAGATTTCGTCAAACATCGCCTCATCATTTTCCAGATGAGCATAAACATTTAAAACTTAAACAAAAAATATCACCAAGCAGCAGCCTTTTAACCTTAAATCCCTTCATGGATCGCCATGACATTATTAGAGCCAATGGACGACTCGCTCAATCACCTGCATTAACATATAATGAACGCTACCCAATATTGCTACCTCACAACTCGAAGCTAACCCAACTACTAGTTGAATTTACACACAAAATTACCCTTCATGGGGAAAATCAACTAATGACTCGAGTCCTACGCACAGAATATTGGATATTCAGATTGAAGCCCCTGGTTAAAAGCGTGATTCACAATTGTAAAACTTGTGTTTTGTACAAAAAACAGACACAAAATCAAATCATGGTTTCATTACCACCTGTTGCGGGAGTTTGCCAGAGCGCACAGTTTCACAAGATTATAAACAACAAATACAATTTTTGATACGTTTGGTTAATTCAAATTTCATTTATTGTATTTGTATGTTGAAATTCCTATATAAAATTATATTAGAATATAAATAATAAAATATAGAATACATATATTTACAAATTATTTATGTTTATAATTACGTACTTTTTAGTGTGAAACAAATAGCGACAAATCCGTAATCTAATGTTTTTTGAAACCAATTAAGTTTTAATCTTTTAGAGTTTCACAGTCATGTGGTGTGAGCAACTGTTTCTTGGAGAATGTTGAGGCCGCTATTGCTCTATGACTTCGAAATTAATTTTTATTTTACAGTTAGAAATGTACAATTATTAGCTTAGGATTTTTACATGATTTTGTTTGACAGATTGGGATCACATTAAGGCGATAACTACAATAAATTAGTAACCGATTACACAGTAAAGACAGTGACGCAAACACCACCAGAACGTACATCATTATCTAGACCCTTTGCTACAACTGGATTAGACTACGCAGGACCCTTTAATATCAAATATTTCACAGGCCGAGCGTGCCTCATTACAAAAGGGTACATTTGCATATTTGTATGCTTCGCCACAAAAGCTGTACATTTGGAAGCCGCAAGTGATTTATCGACCCAATCGTTCCTAGCCGCATTTTCCCGCTTCATAGGAAGACGTGGATGTCCCGCACTCATATACTCAGACAATGGGAAAAATTTCGTCGGAGCAGCAGAACTACTCAGAAAAGATCGTTTAGAATTCATGAAGACTCTTCAAAATCAAGTAAACCATCAATTTAGTCATCAAAATCTTAACTGGAAGTTTATTCCCCCTGGAGCCCCACATATGGGCGGCCTTTGGGAAGCCGGTGTAAAATCATTCAAAACTCACTTCAAAAAAATGATATCGGACATGAAATTCACATTTGAAGAGCTATCTACAATTCTTACTCGTATAGAATCGTGCCTTAACTCTAGACCCTTAAGTCCTGCTAGCGATGACCCAAATGACCTTAATCCATTGACCCCTGGACACTTCCTTATTGGTAGTACATTATTGACCCCAGCTGAACCAGATGTAAGCAGCGAAAATCTGACTCTCATTCACCGCTGGAAACGACTAAAGGTCATCTACCATTCATTTTGCCAAAGATTGAAGTCCGAATACCTGGCTGAACTTCATCGCAGATACAAATGGAAGATTCAGACGGACAACGTTAAAATCAACGATCTGGTAGTCATCAAAAACAACAACTTGCCGCCTAACGAATGGCAAATGGGCCGAATCATCAAAACTCACCTAGGACCTGATCAGAACTGTCCAATTTTCGACATCAAAACCAAAAATGGAATCATCACCAGTCCAATAACAAAAATTGTGGTTTTGTTTGCAAATTAGTATAACCACTAGCCATTTACACACACTAATAATTTTCGAACTTTATACCCAGCAAGCCATATGAGTCCGAAAAGAGTCTTTTCTGACACCTTTTTCGGAGCATTAACGCTCTTTATGAGCCCAAAAAACAATCATAATTGCTCCGAAAACCTTCAGAAAAGAGGGTCATTACATTCGAAAATGGTCCGTCAGAAAGAGCTCTTAGATAATGGCAGAAAAAAGTATTTTATGAGGGTTTTTTTGGGCTCTTAAAGAGCTCTTAGATAATTCCAGAAAAGAGTCTTTTATGAGGTTTTTCTTGGGCTCTGTGTAATCTTGTTTTTATCATTCTTGTGTGGTACAGCTATGTTTTTTTGTTCAAAGCACAAATACCTAGCAGGAGAACAACGCTTTGATACACACATAATTAAGTGGAATTTCTGAGTCATACTGCGTGCCGACTCAGGACAGTAACAAGCAAATTTTTCTTTCGCTCCGAAAATGCTCTTTAGTTGGACTCTTTTCTGACTCCTTTTTCGGAGCGCTCCTAAAATGGTATGCTGGGTACTTACAGGTGTAATGATTACGGGTGTGTGTATGTGAGTTTGTTTATCATTATATTACCGGCGCTAATTAACGCCACTGGTAAAGGTTTTGTGTGGACAGTTTAATATGCTCAGTTTTATTATTTTTTACTGGCAGATTTGTATGCCATAAATAAAAATGCCATGATTAAAGGCAGATCAATAATGAATGTTTATTGATTTATGGTATCCCTTTTTATACAAGGATAACGGTACCTTAAAGTTACATTACAATAAAACAATTGTTGTATACAAATCTACACTTCCATTATGTTTCCAATTAATCAATAATAATAAATAAATCTATACTTCCAATATATTTCCAATGATACAATAATACATTAGAGTAGTGTAGATTTGTATGAGTAAAAAAAATAAGTAAATAATAATTACGCTAATTATATTATACTACACCCTAACCCTTAAGAAAAATTTTACAACAAAAGCCCGAACTCTGCTCAAGTGTCATCAAATGCAAAAGCTCCTAAGACCGTGAGTAATCATCAAAATAGGTTTGCTCTCCTCCAGACGGATGAGCCAGAACTTCCGAAGAAGACGTTTAAGCCCCCACCAATTTATCTGAGAGAGCCGACTTCCAGTAAATTGGTACAAGGAATTGTTGCTGTAATAGGTGAAAACATGTTTAGCGTAACCTCAATGAAACATGGAAATATCTGCGAGACAAAGATACAAGTGAATAGGGAAGATGATTTTCGAAAATTGGCCAACCAGCTGGAAAGGGAGACTAGGGATTTCTATACCTACCAGCTCAAAAGCGCAAAAGGACTCCAAGTCGTTGTAAAGGGTATAGACCCATGTGTTGATCCTGCGGAGATAAAGACCTGTTTAATGGACAAAGGGTTCAAAATCAAGAGCGTAGTGAATATTAGAAACCGTGAAAAGGTCCCTCAGCCCATGTTCAGGGTAGAATTGGAACCTGGAGATGTTGTCTTAAAGAAAAACGAGTCCCATCCCATCTACAATCTGATGTACCTTCTGCATCGTAGAATCACCGTGGAAGAACCTCATAAGCGTCAGGGACCCGTCCAGTGTCTCAACTGTCAAGAATTTGGTCACACCAAGGCGTATTGTAAATTGCCGACAGTTTGTGTTGCGTGTGGGGAGCTACATGCAACTGCTCAATGCGATAAGTCGAGAACTGACTCAAAAATCAAAAAATGCAGTAACTGCGGAGGTAATCATACCGGAAATTATAGAGGTTGTCCAATTTACACTCATTTGAAAGGCATAAGAACCAACAAGACGTCAGTATTGCCTAATCATCCTCAACAGCCAAATTTAGCATCGAGTGACAATTTCCCTCAATTATTACTAGACAAGTTTCTTACGCAAACGTCGTTAAATCTAATATGCCAGGTCTGGAGCAGGAACCTAAACCCCAATATTCTGAGCCGCATATCAACAATCTAGAGACAACATTGCAGACACTTGTCCAAACTATGAACACTTTTACGACCACCATGACATCCATGATGCAGGAAATGCTGAATTGCAATCCACTTTCTTACAAGCCATTTTAAAGAAATGATTTGTTTAAAAAATTGTTTTTGGTAGGTAGGATTCTGTCTTCTTCTGATAGCTTAGGTAGATTGCGGGAATTCGCCCGTCTGGCGTTTGGTAGGAGAAGAGCCTTTAGGATAGCGGAGGCTGAAGCCTAGGCGATCATTCGGTGGATATGTCGTTAGCGTGTTATCGCAGTAAACTGCCCACTACGCTGTTATGCTGTCGTGGTTCGCTCGGGTTGCTGTTGGTGGTTTGTGGCTTCCATCGTTGATGTCTTGCGGTCATCCGGCAGTATAGTAAGTCGAGATGCTTTTCAGACGGAACTCTCTTTGAGGGTTGCGGCTGGCAAGTATCTTGGCGCTGTAGTGCGGGCTGGCCAAGACGGACTGCGATGGGGGGTTGGTTGCTCCTTGGACGGATACTCGACACGGCTTTGTCAATGGCTTTCTTTGGATTACTCTCTTCTGGTTTGGTTGCTGCGTCATTTTTGACCTTGGGTCTACCCGCGAGGGTGACCGTTGTTAATTGTTGTTCCGGATTGTTCGTGTTTGTCCTTTGCCGGTGTCACACATGTGGCCAAAGTGTCGCTCGTGAGGGCGGCTGTTCAATGTTGCTGTGATGTTTTGTGCCCTTTATGTTGATGTTTGTTTGGAGGAGGGTTGCCAGTGCCGGACTATTTGGAGTCCTACTGGTAGTAGCTAGTTTTGTTTAGCTGCGAGGTTCGACCGGAGACTCAATTCTGGTACCACGGGAGTCAGTGGCCCATGTAACTACGGTTGCATACTGGCTATTGGTGAGGCCCCTTTTGGGAGCAACGTGGTGGCGCAAGCTCGGTGTGGAGTTGCATTGCAACCGGGTGCCGTGACCCATAGAACGGAAGGAGTTTTAGATGGGCTCCGCTCTTTGCCAAAGGGGAAAATGTGTCCAAATACACAAATTCGAATTGGTACTCGTGCACGGCAATTTGTCGTGGGCGGGGGCGATGGTGGACGCATTGTATTCACCCGGTGTTAAGAGCACCGTGAGTTTGGGCCCTCTGGGCAGGTACTCACGTAAAACCACTGGACTCTGTTCCTATATCACCAGTTTGTTCCCCCTTGCTACCATTCGTTTCAAATGTAACACAAAGGCGTAACAAACCGGCTCTCCCCCTAATCACAACCTAGCAATGCAAAGAATGTCTAAGACCATTTGTTAGAAAATGTATCTTAGACATATTTACATCGCTTAAGCTTTCAGCGCCACTAGTGACCATTTGTGTAAAAATGTATCACATTCGCGATGAAAGCTTCCCCTATGCGCCAACTGGGGACGCGGCCGATGGGAGACTGACTAAACTCCACACGGGCTAAAAAATCAATATTCTTAAAGTCCCGAAAAGTAAACTTTTTGGGTCTATCTTTATTAGCAAATTCATAGGAAATAAAAATAAGATCATGATGTGAAAAAGCAGGTGCTGCCAGTTGTTCATAACTTAAGACCTTTCTCAAATTGCTAACGAAAAATAAGTCCAGCAAGCTACTATTTGTGGTTGTGAAATGTGTGGGTCTAGTTGTATTAACTGGATACAAATCAAATATTGACAAAGCATTAGTAACATCCGTTATGTTGTCAATCAAATTGCCATTAAAATCGCCAGCTATTACAATTTCAGAAAACGAAACCGAAAGGAGTTCTAATTCAGTGATGAAAGTGTCAATTTTCATATACTTATCCGATCTATATACGCAACCAAGCATCATCCTCTCACCATGATAGTTAACATCAATAAACACGTATTCAACTTCATCAGTTACATTATACGAGCTAATAAGTTTGCTTGAAATGTTATCTCTAATATAGATTGCAACACCTCCGGCATGAGAACATCTATCAGATCGAAAGATACGGTATCCCTTTAGTTCAAAATTATTGTTATTTTGAAAAATATTTTAGTTATTAATAATTGTTGTAGCGAAATATTATAATTAATAAAAAAATACGAAATTTTGACCTTATTCGCAATTAAAATATATTAATAACTTATTTGTTTTTACTTTTGTTTTGCTTGCGATCTGTCTAACAGATACCGTTATTTTATTAATCTTAAAAATTATTTTGCCACGTGTGCAAATGTCGTTTGACTTCTTAATGTCAATTTGTAAATAGAGATCGGTTACATAGTCAAAATTCAATTAAGTTGTGATTCTATTGTGAAATATCAGAAAAATATTAAAGTGTTTCCGCAAAAGTGAATTTTTGCAACGGTGGTTACATAGTTACGACAAATCTGGTTAAATTGTGATTCTGTCGTAAAAAACAGAAAAATATTAAAGTGCTCCCGAATAAGTGAATATTTGTAACAGTGGTTAGTTTTGCTGAATTTTCAACCCGTTGTAAGTTCATCGCAATCGCTTCAGGAAATTAAATAAATTTCATCGTTTCATCTCCAACAAATTTACAGGTTATACAGTAGGAACAAAGTGTATAGCAGCATTACAATGCCGCCAATAAGACGTTTCAATATAGGTCGCAGAACACGCAATGCTACAAACCAAATGAATTTTCAAAATAATAGAACTGCAGAACAGCTAAACCCCCCTCGTTATAAAGAAATAAAACGTATTTATATATTTACAAAAAGTTATTTATTTGATTTTAATTTGTTTATTGCAATGCTTAGGATATACAATATTTTTAGTTTGCCCATCAGGAGCATACACATATAAATCGGTGGGTTTTCCTACACGGGATGTTAACAGTCATCGCAAACGCTAACCGAACAGGAAACTGCAATAATTTAGCAATTTATATGTGGTGGAAAGCCTGGCACATCGAGTGAATTTAAGAACTCAACAGGATAATTAACGGCCTTATGGGTTGCTTGATTGATTTGACGCATTTCAAAGTGATATCCATCTTCCCCATATGGAAAAATAATAGGATACTGAAGCGCGTCATATGAGCAATGCATTTCAGTGGACGAGGCCATTCCCCATAATGTCAGAGAACCACCGAAGAGGAATTTAGCTCAGGTTTAGTGGATTAAATTCTTTCGAAAGCGAGGCCTTCTAGCTGACCCGACAGACGTTGTCCTGTCTAAATTTAAATAAATTTTTTAGTGAAAATTTTATAAATTTGTAAAAAGCTATTGAAAATGTGTAAACAAAGTAAAAATTAAGAAAAAAAAAGACATTTCTGATTGAGGATTGTTTTAAAAATGTTTATAAGATTTTGAACATGTTTTATTTTAAACTGAGATCACATAGACGCGAAGACCTATTAAATCGATTCTCAGACCTATCACGCGCTTATCGAGTGCTCGCTTATGTCATACGATTTTGGAGAAATACTGGAAATAACCGAACCCATCTTCGCGAAACTTCAGCAGAAATTACCCGAGAAGAAATAGATTTCGTCAAATATCGCCTCATCATATGGACTCAACTAAATCATTTTCCAGATGAGCATAAACATTCTATCTTGGTTAAAGAAACCCCCCTGTTCATGGAACACTTTCGTTGGAAATCGTGTTTCTGAAATCTTAGATAAGGTTGGAAATCAAAATTGGCAACACATCGACTCTAAAGATAACCCAGCAGATGTGGCCAGCCGAGGATGTACTCCACAAGAATTGGAAAACCACACCTATGGTGGTTTGGACCCTCCTGGCTGAAATTGCCAAAAAAAAATCAATGGCCGATACCAAAACAAACACACGATACAAACTTAGAAGTTAAAAATGTAAGAGCATTTACAACCATAACACGCGAAGACCCATTAAATCGATTCTCAGACCTATCACGCGCTTATCGAGTGCTCCCTTATGTAATACGATTTTGGAGAAATACTGGAAACAACCGAACCCATCTTCGCGAATCTTCAGCAAAAATTACCCGAGAAGAAATAGATTTCGTCAAACATCGCCTCATCATTTTCCAGATGAGCATAAACATTTAAAACTTAAACAAAAAATATCACCAAGCAGCAGCCTTTTAACCTTAAATCCCTTCATGGATCGCCATGACATTATTAGAGCCAATGGACGACTCGCTCAATCACCTGCATTAACATATAATGAACGCTACCCAATATTGCTACCTCACAACTCGAAGCTAACCCAACTACTAGTTGAATTTACACACAAAATTACCCTTCATGGGGAAAATCAACTAATGACTCGAGTCCTACGCACAGAATATTGGATATTCAGATTGAAGCCCCTGGTTAAAAGCGTGATTCACAATTGTAAAACTTGTGTTTTGTACAAAAAACAGACACAAAATCAAATCATGGTTTCATTACCACCTGTTGCGGGAGTTTGCCAGAGCGCACAGTTTCACAAGATTATAAACAACAAATACAATTTTTGATACGTTTGGTTAATTCAAATTTCATTTATTGTATTTGTATGTTGAAATTCCTATATAAAATTATATTAGAATATAAATAATAAAATATAGAATACATATATTTACAAATTATTTATGTTTATAATTACGTACTTTTTAGTGTGAAACAAATAGCGACAAATCCGTAATCTAATGTTTTTTGAAACCAATTAAGTTTTAATCTTTTAGAGTTTCACAGTCATGTGGTGTGAGCAACTGTTTCTTGGAGAATGTTGAGGCCGCTATTGCTCTATGACTTCGAAATTAATTTTTATTTTACAGTTAGAAATGTACAATTATTAGCTTAGGATTTTTACATGATTTTGTTTGACAGATTGGGATCACATTAAGGCGATAACTACAATAAATTAGTAACCGATTACACAGTAAAGACAGTGACGCAAACACCACCAGAACGTACATCATTATCTAGACCCTTTGCTACAACTGGATTAGACTACGCAGGACCCTTTAATATCAAATATTTCACAGGCCGAGCGTGCCTCATTACAAAAGGGTACATTTGCATATTTGTATGCTTCGCCACAAAAGCTGTACATTTGGAAGCCGCAAGTGATTTATCGACCCAATCGTTCCTAGCCGCATTTTCCCGCTTCATAGGAAGACGTGGATGTCCCGCACTCATATACTCAGACAATGGGAAAAATTTCGTCGGAGCAGCAGAACTACTCAGAAAAGATCGTTTAGAATTCATGAAGACTCTTCAAAATCAAGTAAACCATCAATTTAGTCATCAAAATCTTAACTGGAAGTTTATTCCCCCTGGAGCCCCACATATGGGCGGCCTTTGGGAAGCCGGTGTAAAATCATTCAAAACTCACTTCAAAAAAATGATATCGGACATGAAATTCACATTTGAAGAGCTATCTACAATTCTTACTCGTATAGAATCGTGCCTTAACTCTAGACCCTTAAGTCCTGCTAGCGATGACCCAAATGACCTTAATCCATTGACCCCTGGACACTTCCTTATTGGTAGTACATTATTGACCCCAGCTGAACCAGATGTAAGCAGCGAAAATCTGACTCTCATTCACCGCTGGAAACGACTAAAGGTCATCTACCATTCATTTTGCCAAAGATTGAAGTCCGAATACCTGGCTGAACTTCATCGCAGATACAAATGGAAGATTCAGACGGACAACGTTAAAATCAACGATCTGGTAGTCATCAAAAACAACAACTTGCCGCCTAACGAATGGCAAATGGGCCGAATCATCAAAACTCACCTAGGACCTGATCAGAACTGTCCAATTTTCGACATCAAAACCAAAAATGGAATCATCACCAGTCCAATAACAAAAATTGTGGTTTTGTTTGCAAATTAGTATAACCACTAGCCATTTACACACACTAATAATTTTCGAACTTTATACCCAGCAAGCCATATGAGTCCGAAAAGAGTCTTTTCTGACACCTTTTTCGGAGCATTAACGCTCTTTATGAGCCCAAAAAACAATCATAATTGCTCCGAAAACCTTCAGAAAAGAGGGTCATTACATTCGAAAATGGTCCGTCAGAAAGAGCTCTTAGATAATGGCAGAAAAAAGTATTTTATGAGGGTTTTTTTGGGCTCTTAAAGAGCTCTTAGATAATTCCAGAAAAGAGTCTTTTATGAGGTTTTTCTTGGGCTCTGTGTAATCTTGTTTTTATCATTCTTGTGTGGTACAGCTATGTTTTTTTGTTCAAAGCACAAATACCTAGCAGGAGAACAACGCTTTGATACACACATAATTAAGTGGAATTTCTGAGTCATACTGCGTGCCGACTCAGGACAGTAACAAGCAAATTTTTCTTTCGCTCCGAAAATGCTCTTTAGTTGGACTCTTTTCTGACTCCTTTTTCGGAGCGCTCCTAAAATGGTATGCTGGGTACTTACAGGTGTAATGATTACGGGTGTGTGTATGTGAGTTTGTTTATCATTATATTACCGGCGCTAATTAACGCCACTGGTAAAGGTTTTGTGTGGACAGTTTAATATGCTCAGTTTTATTATTTTTTACTGGCAGATTTGTATGCCATAAATAAAAATGCCATGATTAAAGGCAGATCAATAATGAATGTTTATTGATTTATGGTATCCCTTTTTATACAAGGATAACGGTACCTTAAAGTTACATTACAATAAAACAATTGTTGTATACAAATCTACACTTCCATTATGTTTCCAATTAATCAATAATAATAAATAAATCTATACTTCCAATATATTTCCAATGATACAATAATACATTAGAGTAGTGTAGATTTGTATGAGTAAAAAAAATAAGTAAATAATAATTACGCTAATTATATTATACTACACCCTAACCCTTAAGAAAAATTTTACAACAAAAGCCCGAACTCTGCTCAAGTGTCATCAAATGCAAAAGCTCCTAAGACCGTGAGTAATCATCAAAATAGGTTTGCTCTCCTCCAGACGGATGAGCCAGAACTTCCGAAGAAGACGTTTAAGCCCCCACCAATTTATCTGAGAGAGCCGACTTCCAGTAAATTGGTACAAGGAATTGTTGCTGTAATAGGTGAAAACATGTTTAGCGTAACCTCAATGAAACATGGAAATATCTGCGAGACAAAGATACAAGTGAATAGGGAAGATGATTTTCGAAAATTGGCCAACCAGCTGGAAAGGGAGACTAGGGATTTCTATACCTACCAGCTCAAAAGCGCAAAAGGACTCCAAGTCGTTGTAAAGGGTATAGACCCATGTGTTGATCCTGCGGAGATAAAGACCTGTTTAATGGACAAAGGGTTCAAAATCAAGAGCGTAGTGAATATTAGAAACCGTGAAAAGGTCCCTCAGCCCATGTTCAGGGTAGAATTGGAACCTGGAGATGTTGTCTTAAAGAAAAACGAGTCCCATCCCATCTACAATCTGATGTACCTTCTGCATCGTAGAATCACCGTGGAAGAACCTCATAAGCGTCAGGGACCCGTCCAGTGTCTCAACTGTCAAGAATTTGGTCACACCAAGGCGTATTGTAAATTGCCGACAGTTTGTGTTGCGTGTGGGGAGCTACATGCAACTGCTCAATGCGATAAGTCGAGAACTGACTCAAAAATCAAAAAATGCAGTAACTGCGGAGGTAATCATACCGGAAATTATAGAGGTTGTCCAATTTACACTCATTTGAAAGGCATAAGAACCAACAAGACGTCAGTATTGCCTAATCATCCTCAACAGCCAACTTTAGCATCGAGTGACAATTTCCCTCAATTATTACTAGACAAGTTTCTTACGCAAACGTCGTTAAATCTAATATGCCAGGTCTGGAGCAGGAACCTAAACCCCAATATTCTGAGCCGCATATCAACAATCTAGAGACAACATTGCAGACACTTGTCCAAACTATGAACACTTTTACGACCACCATGACATCCATGATGCAGGAAATGCTGAATTGCAATCCACTTTCTTACAAGCCATTTTAAAGAAATGATTTGTTTAAAAAATTGTTTTTGGTAGGTAGGATTCTGTCTTCTTCTGATAGCTTAGGTAGATTGCGGGAATTCGCCCGTCTGGCGTTTGGTAGGAGAAGAGCCTTTAGGATAGCGGAGGCTGAAGCCTAGGCGATCATTCGGTGGATATGTCGTTAGCGTGTTATCGCAGTAAACTGCCCACTACGCTGTTATGCTGTCGTGGTTCGCTCGGGTTGCTGTTGGTGGTTTGTGGCTTCCATCGTTGATGTCTTGCGGTCATCCGGCAGTATAGTAAGTCGAGATGCTTTTCAGACGGAACTCTCTTTGAGGGTTGCGGCTGGCAAGTATCTTGGCGCTGTAGTGCGGGCTGGCCAAGACGGACTGCGATGGGGGGTTGGTTGCTCCTTGGACGGATACTCGACACGGCTTTGTCAATGGCTTTCTTTGGATTACTCTCTTCTGGTTTGGTTGCTGCGTCATTTTTGACCTTGGGTCTACCCGCGAGGGTGACCGTTGTTAATTGTTGTTCCGGATTGTTCGTGTTTGTCCTTTGCCGGTGTCACACATGTGGCCAAAGTGTCGCTCGTGAGGGCGGCTGTTCAATGTTGCTGTGATGTTTTGTGCCCTTTATGTTGATGTTTGTTTGGAGGAGGGTTGCCAGTGCCGGACTATTTGGAGTCCTACTGGTAGTAGCTAGTTTTGTTTAGCTGCGAGGTTCGACCGGAGACTCAATTCTGGTACCACGGGAGTCAGTGGCCCATGTAACTACGGTTGCATACTGGCTATTGGTGAGGCCCCTTTTGGGAGCAACGTGGTGGCGCAAGCTCGGTGTGGAGTTGCATTGCAACCGGGTGCCGTGACCCATAGAACGGAAGGAGTTTTAGATGGGCTCCGCTCTTTGCCAAAGGGGAAAATGTGTCCAAATACACAAATTCGAATTGGTACTCGTGCACGGCAATTTGTCGTGGGCGGGGGCGATGGTGGACGCATTGTATTCACCCGGTGTTAAGAGCACCGTGAGTTTGGGCCCTCTGGGCAGGTACTCACGTAAAACCACTGGACTCTGTTCCTATATCACCAGTTTGTTCCCCCTTGCTACCATTCGTTTCAAATGTAACACAAAGGCGTAACAAACCGGCTCTCCCCCTAATCACAACCTAGCAATGCAAAGAATGTCTAAGACCATTTGTTAGAAAATGTATCTTAGACATATTTACATCGCTTAAGCTTTCAGCGCCACTAGTGACCATTTGTGTAAAAATGTATCACATTCGCGATGAAAGCTTCCCCTATGCGCCAACTGGGGACGCGGCCGATGGGAGACTGACTAAACTCCACACGGGCTAAAAAATCAATATTCTTAAAGTCCCGAAAAGTAAACTTTTTGGGTCTATCTTTATTAGCAAATTCATAGGAAATAAAAATAAGATCATGATGTGAAAAAGCAGGTGCTGCCAGTTGTTCATAACTTAAGACCTTTCTCAAATTGCTAACGAAAAATAAGTCCAGCAAGCTACTATTTGTGGTTGTGAAATGTGTGGGTCTAGTTGTATTAACTGGATACAAATCAAATATTGACAAAGCATTAGTAACATCCGTTATGTTGTCAATCAAATTGCCATTAAAATCGCCAGCTATTACAATTTCAGAAAACGAAACCGAAAGGAGTTCTAATTCAGTGATGAAAGTGTCAATTTTCATATACTTATCCGATCTATATACGCAACCAAGCATCATCCTCTCACCATGATAGTTAACATCAATAAACACGTATTCAACTTCATCAGTTACATTATACGAGCTAATAAGTTTGCTTGAAATGTTATCTCTAATATAGATTGCAACACCTCCGGCATGAGAACATCTATCAGATCGAAAGATACGGTATCCCTTTAGTTCAAAATTATTGTTATTTTGAAAAATATTTTAGTTATTAATAATTGTTGTAGCGAAATATTATAATTAATAAAAAAATACGAAATTTTGACCTTATTCGCAATTAAAATATATTAATAACTTATTTGTTTTTACTTTTGTTTTGCTTGCGATCTGTCTAACAGATACCGTTATTTTATTAATCTTAAAAATTATTTTGCCACGTGTGCAAATGTCGTTTGACTTCTTAATGTCAATTTGTAAATAGAGATCGGTTACATAGTCAAAATTCAATTAAGTTGTGATTCTATTGTGAAATATCAGAAAAATATTAAAGTGTTTCCGCAAAAGTGAATTTTTGCAACGGTGGTTACATAGTTACGACAAATCTGGTTAAATTGTGATTCTGTCGTAAAAAACAGAAAAATATTAAAGTGCTCCCGAATAAGTGAATATTTGTAACAGTGGTTAGTTTTGCTGAATTTTCAACCCGTTGTAAGTTCATCGCAATCGCTTCAGGAAATTAAATAAATTTCATCGTTTCATCTCCAACAAATTTACAGGTTATACAGTAGGAACAAAGTGTATAGCAGCATTACAATGCCGCCAATAAGACGTTTCAATATAGGTCGCAGAACACGCAATGCTACAAACCAAATGAATTTTCAAAATAATAGAACTGCAGAACAGCTAAACCCCCCTCGTTATAAAGAAATAAAACGTATTTATATATTTACAAAAAGTTATTTATTTGATTTTAATTTGTTTATTGCAATGCTTAGGATATACAATATTTTTAGTTTGCCCATCAGGAGCATACACATATAAATCGGTGGGTTTTCCTACACGGGATGTTAACAGTCATCGCAAACGCTAACCGAACAGGAAACTGCAATAATTTAGCAATTTATATGTGGTGGAAAGCCTGGCACATCGAGTGAATTTAAGAACTCAACAGGATAATTAACGGCCTTATGGGTTGCTTGATTGATTTGACGCATTTCAAAGTGATATCCATCTTCCCCATATGGAAAAATAATAGGATACTGAAGCGCGTCATATGAGCAATGCATTTCAGTGGACGAGGCCATTCCCCATAATGTCAGAGAACCACCGAAGAGGAATTTAGCTCAGGTTTAGTGGATTAAATTCTTTCGAAAGCGAGGCCTTCTAGCTGACCCGACAGACGTTGTCCTGTCTAAATTTAAATAAATTTTTTAGTGAAAATTTTATAAATTTGTAAAAAGCTATTGAAAATGTGTAAACAAAGTAAAAATTAAGAAAAAAAAAGACATTTCTGATTGAGGATTGTTTTAAAAATGTTTATAAGATTTTGAACATGTTTTATTTTAAACTGAGATCACATAGACTCGAAAGGTGTTTTATTTACACTTCGACTGCAATAACGACGTTCGAGTACCAAATTAAAAAAATGTTTTGTTTCGGTTGGTTCACTTTCACCATTTCGTTCATTCCAATGGTTTATGATACACGACATTTTTTGTTTTGTTGTCTGGCGCGTAAACAAACAATGCTGATGGTTTTCCAACACGGGAACAGGCGACATACAATTGACCATGCGAAAAGCATGGATTTTCCAAGTTAATGCCGCAAACACTTAATGACTGTCCTTGTGATTTGTTTATTGTCATTGCGAATGCAAGCCTCACCGGAAACTGCATGCGTTTAAATTCAAACGGAAGGTCGGTCGGAATCATTGGAATGCGTGGTATTAAAACGTTTTCTCCTCTATACTTTCCCTTTAGAATTGTTGCCTCGAAGACGTTGTTCATGAGTTTTTTCACGGCCAGCCGGGTGCCATTACAAAGACGTGGTTGGTTGATATTTCTTAACATTATGATAACTGAACCGACTTTCAGTTGGAGATTGTGTGGTGGCAAACCGGGTAATTCCAGCGAGTTCAAAAACTCGGTTGGATAGTTGATGACATCATTTTGATTAATAATAGAATCCACCGATTTGTACGTCATTAATTCGCTAGCAATTTCACTTTTTTTTTTTTTTGCATATTCTTTTTTATTGTATCTTTATTTTAAATAAACTAACAATAGGTATTCAAATCCTAAAACTAAAGTTAATTAAGATAAGTCCAGCCAATGCTAGACAAAATCTAGTTTTCAAATTCGATAGGATATAATGAGCAACTTGTATTTATTCATCTGAGAGCGGTGGTGTCCCTCCTTCTCAAACGGCTATGACCGGGATGTTGTAAGATGTCTCGAGTGAGGGGATTTGGATGAGTTTCAGCTTACCCAAATAAAGGGCCACGTGTTTAGTTATTTCCCATTTCACAAGTGGAACATCAAGATCGTTGTGTATGTTGTTGTTTTTAATATACCAAGGAGCGGTAGTTATCATTTGTAGAATTTTGTTTTGACGGCGTTGAATTTTCTCAATATTGGAGTTGGAGGCAGTGCCCCATAACTGGATACCATAGCACCAAATTGGCTTTAAGATTGAGTTGTAGAGTAGAAGCTTACAATCGAGCCGAAGGACGGAGTTTCTGCCGATGAGCCAATGAATTTGGGCTGCTTTCAGTTTCATTTGAGTCAGCTTAGCATCTATATGTGGTTTTCATGTGAGGCGACGGTCCAGATGAATACCAAGATATTTCACGTGTGAGTTTTGAGGCACTATATGGTCATTGATACGAATAGGAAGACATGATTCCCTACGTAGAGTAAATGTTACGTGGGTGCATTTCTCATTTCATTTATTTTTATTCCCCATTGTCTTGCCCATTTCTCCACTTGCGTTACGTGGTGCTGTAATTGAATCGAGGCATCTTTTGGATCTTTGTGAGTACTGAAAAATGCCGTATCATCAGCAAATGTTGACGTGTGAATTTCGTTGTTTGTTGGCATGTCAAGTATAGAATTGGTCCTAAGATACTACCTTGAGGGACGCCAGCACCTATAGGTTGAGGACGGCTTAAATAATCACCTTCTTTAATCATAAACTGACGGTCGATTAAGTATTTCCATAGTAGGTGTTGAAGATTCACCGGCAAGTTCTGCTTTAATTTAGATATCAGGCCTTCATGCCATACTTTGTCGAAAGCTTGAGAGACGTCAATAAAGAGTGCCGAACAGTATCTCTTTTCCTCAAAGGTTTTTCTTATGACTTGTACCAATCTATGTGTTTGTTCTATTGTACTCTGTTGACGTCTGAAGCCAAACTGGTGATTGGGAATGCAGTTGTTTTCATTCAAAATAGGAGTCAGCTTGGTTATAAGCAATTTCTCGAATAATTTGGACATAGTTGGTAATAGACTTATTGGCCTATACGACTCAACTTTGCAAGGATCTTTTCCCGGCTTAGGAATCATCTTTACTAGTGCAATTTTCCAAACCGGAGGGTAGTACTCAAGCCGTAAGATGGCATTAAAAAGAAAGAGGATTAATCTTTTTGCAATGCGAGGCAGCTCAAAAATCATTTTATTGCTGATTTTATCAAACCCAGGTGATTTTTTAACATTTAAATTATCAATAGCCTCAACAACCTCCAGATATTGAAATCTTATTTGTACAGGTGGTCTGGCAACAACAGGCGGTAGTTGGCTAATGTCAGTATCCATATTGGGAGTGAATACATTTTTTAAATGACTTACGAAAAGGTTGCCTTTTTCTTCGTTATTTCGTGCCCAAGATCCGTTCAAAGTACGCAGTGGAGGTTTTGCGATTACGGGTTTTCTTAGATTTCGGACTGCACGCCATAATGAATAATTTGACTGGGTAGTTGCGTCTAGACCTTCCAGATGTTGTTTGAGAGACTCTGCTTTTTGCGCTTCTAGCAAGATCCTAAGATTTTTGGTACATTCTCTCAACCTAGTTTTAAGTTGGGGCGATCTGTGTTGTTGCCACTCTCTTCGGACTCTCCTTTTTTCAGACAATAGTTGCTCAACATCTGCAGAAAAAACTTTGTTGTACCTATTCGGGCGGTAAGTGGAAGAAGCATGTTCTGCGGCTTTCTCGACATGTTCATTAAGACTTTTTATACAGGCATCGATGTCTTCAGCAGTTTTTAACGGGAGTTTCTCTGTGCAGTGAGTGCTGATGTATTTTTTGTATTTTAACCAATTCAGACGTTTGACAAGAAGTAAGGCATCAGTTACGATTTGCTGAGGACTTCTGATGGTGATTACAGTGGGTGAGTGATCTGAAGAAAGATCCAGTGAAGCCTCGACTTCAATGAGTTCCGGGGATACCCCTTTCGCCACGCCGAAATCGATAACGTCAGGAATTTTTTGCTGGTCAGTTGGCCAATAAGTTGGTTGACCAGTTGAAATCACATTCAGTCCCATTTCAGACAGGGAGTCGTACAAGATACGACCTTTAGGGCTAACGAGTCGTGAGCCCCAGAATGTATGCTTAGCATTGTAGTCGCCAGCCGCTATGAAACGGCTACCTAGTGATTTGTAAAAATCTCTATACTGATCTTTTGTTATTGAAAATCTGGGCGGACAGTAAACTGACGAAATCACGAGGTTTTGACAAAAGTTCTCAATACAGATGTTTGTTGCTTGAAGGTAGCACTCTGAAAGACCACCCAATGAATGGTGTTTGATTCGCGATTTGACCAATATTGCCGAGCCACCACATGATCTATCTCTGGGGTCCTTGGTGTCGTAGAATGTATAACCACTTATTTTAAAAATGCTTCTCGACGTCATATGAGTCTCGGAAATCATCAATTTTCTTATTAAAAAGAAAATATTCAAGTTCATTTTTGTGTTGGCGTATGCCGTTTGCGTTCCAGAAACATATTTTGAGACAGTTCATGGTCTATTAAGTATGGCCTGCAGTAGCGTGGACTGTTTTTATTAAAAATTATATTTTTATCAAGCTTAAGGTAAATTTTTTTATATATTTATTTATTATTTACAAGAATATAAAAAATACTAATTTAATTTCTTTTTCCTTTTCTTTTTTATAAATTAAGTGTCTATAGGTTTTAGCATTATAAAGAGCTTTAAATTTAATTCTAAGCTTTGTAATTTCTAAAATTTCTAACATATAACGTATTTTACAATTATTTTCTGTTTTCAAAATATATTCTGATATATTCTCAAAGTCGGGATAGTGATTAAAATTTGCACATTGTGATGATAATGCTGTTTTTTATGAAGAACTATTTCTATATTTATACCCTACACCAACATAGAGGGTAAGGTGTATTGGATTTGTGCTGATGTTTGTAACGCCCATAAATATTAGTCCAACACCCACCTTAAAGTATACCGATCGACTCAGAATCACATCCTGATTCGATTTAACGATGTCCGTCCGTCTGGCTGGCTGTCCATGTAAAGCTTGTGCGCAAAGTACATATCGCAATTTTGAAGATATTTCGATAAAATTTGCTACATGCTATTTTTTCGGCCCAAAAACGGATTGGATTGAAACTGGTGGAAATTGGTTCATTATTTCATCTGCCCCATCATTAGTGTTTGAATTTTGTAACTATCCAAACAAATTTCACCACAAATGAGTGATAAATGAAGCCAAATCACATCTACAAATTTTGTGCAGATTGGGCCATAATTGATCATATTTTCCATATAAGGCTGCCGAAAATCACTTTAAAAATCTTAACTGTCTTAAAAATGTCGGTATCGAAATAATATTGAACACAAATAGGTTTTATATATATACAAATCATTTGGTACAATTTTATTATGATCGGTGGAGAATTAGTCGTAGCTCCCATATGAGCCCAATTCTGAAAATCACTTTAACGACCATAAATCTCTTAAAAATTTTAGTATCCAAATAAAATTCAATACAAAAAAGTTTCATATATACAGAAATGATGACACCAAATTTTATAATGATCGGTCCATAATAAGTCAAAACTCACATATAAGGTCCTCTCCGTAATACACTTTAACTCCATAAATCTTTTAAAAGTATTTATATCGGGATAAAGTTGAACATACATAATATTTATATTCACAGAAGTCATGTCACTAAATTTTTCCATGATCGGTCCATAATAGTTAATATCTCCCATATAGCGCCCAGTTCTGAAAAACTGTTTTATACAAGGTGGCGCAAAAGTAATCCTCCTATCAGAAAATGCTTTAAATTTTGCGGTTGGCTCTTAATGTCAGTTCTGTTTTGACATTTGTGTAGTAAACACATGCGAAATACACGTTAATAAACAATGTTACGCTACACTGCTCCAGAACGCGGAATATTGCTGACTATTTATTTGACTAATAATCTGTCGGTGACTTTGGCAAAAGGTGAATTCGTCGCAGATTTCCTGGCCGTCCAACGCCTACTGGTGAAACACTGCGACGTTTAGCCAGACTCGAAGAGACTGGCACAACACGAAGTAGTCGTTCTGCAGAGAATATTGCTGCTGTAGCCGAGGATGTCATGGAAGCGCCGTCGACATCGACTAGACGACGTGCCACGCAAATGGGTATCAGTCGACGGTCTTTACAGCGAATTTTGCTACAAGATTTGAAGATGTTTCCGTACAAAGTCCAGACGGTGCATCAGCTGTTAGCTGCTGACCGCCAATCGCGTCTAACATACGCTCAATCCATCCTTAATCACCACCAAGAGGAAGATGATTTTTCATCAAAAATAATCCTGAGTAATGAGGCCCATTTCCATCATAGCCGGTACGTAAATAAGCAAAATTTACGCTACTGGGGCACTGAAAATCCGCGTGTAACCCACGAAGAGCCATTACACCCGCTCAAAGTCACTATATGGTGTGCTGTTTTCGCTGGAGTAGTCATCGGACCTTTTTTCTTCGAAGACGTCGCGGGTCAAACGGTTACTGTGAATGGTGAGCGCTACAGAGCAATGATCAACGAGTTCTTTTTGCCGCAACTTGATGAATTGGGATTGGAAAACATGTGGTTCCAACAGGACGGTGCAACGGCACACACTGCACGTGCCACAACCGATATGCTGAAGGATGCATTTCCCGGGCGCCTAATCTCCCGTTTTTGGCGATTTTCACTGGCCAGCAAGATCGCCTGATTTGACCGCTCCAGACATCTTTTTGTGGGGTTTTTTGAAGTCGCGGGTTTATGTCAACAAGCATCAGACTTTTGCAGCTCTTAAAGACAATATCCGTCAAGAATGTGAGGACCTATCGCCGGAAGTTTTGGCCAAAGTGATGGAAAATGCCAAAAAAAGGGCTCAAATGACAATCAACTTGGCGGCGGCCATTTACATGACATCATATTCTCGACTTGATGTAAAAAAAAATTAACAGCCTGGCCCACGATATCGAACGTTGTCGTTTCAAACGACAAACAGCTGTTTTGCGGCTCACTAATATTCTTAGTCGAAAGAAAACGAATACGAACGATAACGTAAGCAATTCCATACAAAATTGCGGCTCACTATTTACGTTTTCTGATGTTTGTACGAACTGAAATGTCAAATTGACTCACTTTTTATTTATTGTCGTTTGTGCAAGAATTAGAAAAAGTACTACAGTAAAAACCGGATAAGTGCAACACGCATAAATGCAAAAAACGCTTAAGTGCAACGTGTTTCGAAGCCATAAGCCTCTTTAATACTTTTTCATGTAAAATTGCACGGATAAGTGCAACACGGATTAATGCAAAAAATGCATAAGTGCATAATAATTTTAAGCCTCAAGAGACATTTTTAGTATAACTTTGTATGCATAAATGCACAACTAAAATAGTTAATTTACACCTAAGCATTTTTTCAACAAAAAGTAAAAAAATTTACAAAAAAGAAACGTAAAATTACATTGCTGGTATGTGTAAAAAGGTACCTAAAATTACAACGCTGGTATGTGTAGAAAGACATATCAAAGGAGAAACGAAAACAAATTTAAGTCAATCGCTCGTTAGGTGAAGAAATTTTGTTTTTTTGTAAGTAAAATACATAAATTGTTAAAATACTTTTGAGTAAAAATTAACAAATTCAATGTTTTGCATTCAGATAACCATGAGTTCAAAAAAGCACACATTGAGCGTTAAAGAAAAGCTGAAATTGATTGACTCCTTTAACGCCGGCTGTAGTCGGAAGAGCCTCGCTGAAAAATATAATGTAAATATTTCAACAATTTCGCGAAGTTTAAAAAATCAACAAAAGTTCGAAGCTATTCGCGACCATCATGGAAACACCAATCGGAAACGCTTCAAGCCAGGACAGTATAATATGGTGAATAAGGCAGTTTCAATGTGGTTTAAAGATATGAGATCCAAAAATGCAATCATCAGTGGGCCCATGATTTGCGAAAGAGCCAAAAAGTTTGCAGTTTCAATGGAGGTAGAAGGTTTCGAGGCAAACGCTGGTTGGCTGCAACGTTGGAAAACCAATGAAAACATTTCTTTTCGAAAAATTAGTGGTGAAAAGGCAAATGCAGATTACACAGCTAGTGCAGAGTGGACAAATTCAACGCTACCGGATTTAGTCAAAGACCTGCTTCCTTGCCAGGTGTATAATGCAGATGAAACAGGACTATTTTATAAAGCAATGCCTACAGGTACATTTGCTTTGAATGGCGAGGGAGTGTCTGGAGTGAAAATATCAAAACTGCGATTAACTTTGCTATTTTTGTGTAATTGGAATGGGTCTGATAAGCGTGTGTATGCTATAGGAAAATCAAAAAAACCACACAACTTTAGGGGAAAAGTTATTCCGATCCCATATTACGGTCAAAGAAATGCCTGGATGAGTAGCTCCATATGGAATGAAATTTTGACCGATTTCGATAAAAGCCTGAAACAGAACATTCTACTTTTTGTTGACAACGCTAGTTGTCATAAAATTCCCGATAATGTTATTTTTCAACACATAACTATACATTACTTGCCACCAAATACAACCTCCTTAATCCAACCTTTAGATCAGGGTATAATTAAAAATTTTAAGGTTCATTACCGCACAGCCCTAGTACGGAAACAGTTGTTGGCTTTGGAGGCAGGGATTTCAATTGATAATTTTTCAAAAAGTATGACTGTTTTAGAAGCCCTTAAAATAGTAAAGAGAGCATGGTGGCTGGTGACACCTACAGTAATTCAAAATTGCTTTAGAAAAGCTGGTTTCATAAATAGCTTGGAAGAACCTATCAATATAGAAGAAATAATTGATTTACCACCGATTCCAGAAGCGGAGTTTAATTCGCTTTTAGAATGTGATAATAACATAGAATGTTATGGTGATCTCACTGAAACTGATATTTTAAAAGAAATTGGATGGAGAGACAATTCTGAAGATCAAAATCTGGAACCTGTTGACGAGCAAAGTGATGAATCTAATAATGTGGAGACTCCTAGCCACACAGAGGCTGTGAAAGCTTTTCACACTCTTAAAAATTACATCCAATCCAAAAACGAAAATTTCGATTTCGAAAATTTAGAAGAAAAGCTTTTTAAGATAGGAACCACAAATTTGATCCAAAAAAAGGTTTCCGATTTTTTCACCTCATATGATCCAAGACAATCTGATTCAGATTCTTCAGTTTGCTCGTCATCTATATAATCTTCCATACCAACTTTTTTTTAATAATTGTTCTTGTTAATAATAAAAAAATTTTATTTTTGTTGTTGATTAAAAACAAAAGCAAATTAAATTTGCACACATGTGATTTTTTAAAGACTTTTTTTAAACTGAACTGATTTTTTAAGTTTTGTAGTATGTACGTTATGATTTATGATTTAGGTTTTTAAGTTTTTTTGTTGAAAAATATACATGAATTACAAATAAAATTAAACTTTATTTATAAAAATCATCAACAGTCTATTTTATCTTATATTTTTAAGGAACTTATGCTCATATGTATATATACTCTAAGCATATACATACATATGTACATACATATGTAGTTTGATTTCTTTCTCTGTAACTATATGTAAATGCAAAAAATTTACATTTACTCAATAATTGTATAATTGCAATATTTGTGCACTTATGTAATATTTGCATAATTGCAATATTTGTGCACTTATCCGAGGTTAGCATAAATGCAAAGAATGGATAAGTGCACAAAAAGTCGGGCGAAAACCGATGTGCATTTATCCGTACTTTACTGTAGTTAAAAAATTAAAAATTGAAAAAATGGAAAATAAATGGTAAGTAAAATACTTATATATATTGCAACTAAATATGTATGTATATATGTAAATAGATAATAATAAGAATATAACAATCTTAGCAACAAAAAATCAAATTACAACCAGCTGCAGTCTCTGGTGGAGTATATGGAAGAACATCCTGATTTTGCTCGGGGAGGAGTAGTCTATGGTAGCAGTAAAATGTCAACGGAGGAACAGTGGGTGCAACTTACCAAAAAATTAAATTCATTTGGTCCTCCTATACGTACCATTGTTGAGTGGAAAAAGGTAAATTTGTATATTATGGTTTTGCTTTGTGTGTTGTTTTTAAATATACATATATGTACATATATATACATACAATATTTACAGACCTGGGCTGATTTAAAGTCCCGAACAAAAAAAAAATTGCCGACAACAACAAGAGCCTTCGCGAAACAGGTGGTGGTGTGTATCGAATGTACAATTTAACGCCGTTGGAGCAAGTTATTGATAAAATTCTAAACCTAAATAAATCTGCAGCACCGGGTGGCAGTATATTCGGCTACGCAGATTGCAACAAACCCAAACACAATCAAATGTTGAAAGACTCACTCAGGGATAACACAGTGGTAGCTACATCACCCGAGAGTATTACATTGGTAGCTGTAATTACACCCACCAGGCAACAAAAACCACACGCAAGCCAACCCACCTTACAAAGCAACCTTAGTGGCACTCAATCCAATCGCACTTTAGGAATTTCCACTCAAGATGATTGGTTTCTCCCATTAGAGCATAATATACCACAACAACCACCACAAAAACGCAAACACAGTGAAACCGAGAATGAGTTACCTAGTTGCTCTTCAGCCAAAAAGCTAAAAGCAACAAATGAGCAAATTTCACTCATTCGTAGGCAAGTCCGGATATCTGAGTCGTCAGCTGCTATAGCCAAAGAACAGGCTGAAGCCACAAAAACTTTAGCTGAAGCAACAAAAGCTCTTGTTGTAGCAGTGACAAGAATGGCAGATGCGGTTGAATTACAAGCAGATGCAGCCAAAAAAAATGCTGAAACACAAGCCAAAATATTAACATCTATTGACGCATTTCGAGCAGAAATGGTTAATTGTTTTTCAACTAATATTCTCGAGTAAAAAGGAAACATAATTTAAAGCCATGTTTTTTTCTACATATTATATTATATTAGTGTTTTTGTTTTGTTTTTTATATACATTGAATTAATTTTATTTTGATTTATTTAATAATATAGTAATAATAATAACAGTAATAATAATAATAGTAATAATAATAATAGTAATAATAATAATAGTAATAATGGTAATAATAAAAAGTTTTTAAATATACATACAGTATGAGTACATATATATAATTATAAGCTTAAAGCTATACCTCTCCGTATAGCCATAGCAGTTGCCTCTCCATTATCGTCTTCTTCAATGTCATTGAAATCATTATCATCTTGAAATTCTTCAATTTCGATTTCATCGCAATTGTATTGAATGCACATGTTGTGTAATGCACAACACGCATTGACAATTTTTGTAGCTTTCTCAGGACTGTAGTGCAGTCCTCGCGAACAAAGTATGCAGCGAAATCTATTTTTTAAAACGCCAAAGCACCGTTCTACCACATTGCGCGCACTGGCATGCTTTGTGTTGTACCGCGTTTCGATGGCATTTCTTGAGGTTCTGTATGGTGTCATTAAGAATGGCTTCAGTTTGTAGCCACCATCACCTAAAATAAGTGAAAATTGTTTAATACTGACAAATATATATATATAAGTATGTACATATGTATTGAACATATTTCGTTCAGTATAAATTACCAAGTATCCAAGCTTTTCGTTTCCCATCGTCAAAGGCATCTTGCTGGTTTTGGTCAACCATACTATATTCCCATATAAATGAATCATGGTTGGAGCCAGGATATCTAGCATCAACATACCTGATGCTCATTTTATGGTCACAAACCTGTTAATAAAGTAATTTTTATTTTTGAATTTTAGTTCATAACGCATATGTACTTACAATCATTGCATTTAAACTATAATAGCCCTTTCTATTATAGTACAAACGGTTCATATTATTCCCTGGAGACTTAATACGAATATGGATTCCATCCACGGAACCTATTACGCCCGGAAATCCACTACGATTAAAAAATTCCTCCATAATAACTTTTTCTTCCTCAGGGAGTGGCATTTTTATCCACTGGGGACAAATGACCTCTTCAAACAACTCTACGCATTCTTTTATTATTCTATAGACAGACGCTTTACTGGTAGTTGACACACTTTCATTACCTATCGTGCGCTGGTAGCTCCCTGTAGCTAAGAATCGCATAAATGTTGCCAATTTTATGTCAGGCCGAATTTGTGTGGTTCTGGAACCAGAATTACAATTTCGCTGCATGACGTCCAATATATTAACAAATATATCCTTAGATATACGAAAGTTTGCTATGAATCTAGTAAAAAATTGTAGCGTAGGTATTTATTATTATACATTTGTGCATAATATAACATAATTACATATATTCACTAATACTTACTGGTTTGTTGGCATACTGAGCACATCAGATATGTCTCGCAATTGTCTACGATCGATTTGTTCCACGTTCTCAGATTCCTCTAAGAAATAAACTGCAATAGTAAGATCCATTGTATATTTTTTATTTTATAAATTTTATTGTGCACTATTTTTGTTTTCATACAAGTTTTGTTTGTTTTATTTACCTTTTTACTGTCAATTATAACAGCACACAGTTGCATTTTTCATTGTACAATTTATATATTTAAGCGATTTTTTCTTACATTTTGTCGATTTTTTTCTAAAATGAAGATATGGCAACTTAATTATTTATTTGGATTACGTTTGCAACGTAAAGCAAAGCGAACGATAATTCGTAAGTTAGTGTGCCACTGTTGCGAATGAGAGTGAGTGACTGACTTTCATTCGCATAAGTTTTCTTTCGAAATCGTGGGCCAGGCTGTAAAAGACCAAATAAAAATAATCCACAAGAAGAATCAAAGTTTTTCATTTTTTTTTAATTACAGCCAAAAAACATCGGAAGTTTACTTTTGCGCCACCTTGTACATATGCTGGGTGTAGGGTATTATATGGTCGGTCTTAACCGACTATACTTTCTCCTTTGGAAAAAGTATCATGTACCAAATTTTCTTGAAATATCTTCAAAATTGCGACCTGTACTCTGCGCACAAGCTTTACATGGACAGCCAGACGAACGGACGGGCATCGTTAAATTGACTCAGGAAGTGATTCTGAGTCGATCGGTATACTTTAAGGTGGGTGTTGGACCATGAGCGTTACATACATCAGCACCAATCCAATATACCCTCCCCAATAAGGTGGTATAGGGTATAAAAAGCCCTAGAAAACTTATTTTGCCATTTTGAAACGTCTGTGATTATTCTCGGGAGTGGTGCCTTTGACCAATTATGGACCAACTTTTACAAAACGTTTACATACTTATAACTGATCTGTGTAAAATTTCGGTTCGATATGGATGTTTATGTAGGTTAATGAGTTTTCGGGAGTAGTCATAATAAGGGAAGTAGGACCTCTTTTATATAAAAAAACATTTTTTTTTAGAAATTATGTAATTTAAAAGTTCTTAGGTGCAGCTGACTTTATAATATTTCAATATTATTTTTAACATTATTCATTAACATTATACGTATTTGCTCTCATTTCAGCTGTCCACCTTTTATCATTTGGGAGTGCTCGTGATTTCAACAAATGGAACTGGGTTGAACAACTTAGAATATTTAAATTAAATATATACTCCCAGATGAGTATTTGTATTTTCGAATCTTCATTGTGATATTTTTTATTTCTTATATTTACTTATAAATAATTTTCTCGAATTCACGATATATAAATTAATGTATATAAGACATTTAATTTTATGAAATCGATTATATGGAATTAACTCTAAAAAAAATTAAACAAAACCAACAAACAATTGGACTGTTTTCTTACAGTATTTCATCACATTTAAGAAAAATATACCAGTACAAGGAACTTATGTAATTTTAATTATGATGTGGTAGCAATTACATTACGATATCATTCCTTGAACAATAAACAATTTTATACAATAAAGTATTTTTAAAGTATTTTAATTAAATAAACTATAGTGTTGCAATTTTAAATTAATCGGTTGCACTATCGGCTGAATAAAATGTCTGTCTCAATGATGCAACTATACAAGGTGAGTGCAAATCGACAACAAATACAACATAAAACAGAAACAACAGGCATTTTGTTTGTGTAAAATAATGTACTACTGTCAAAAATACTTGAAAAAGTATTTTTTTTGACATAAGTAAATTGTAAACAAAGTCGGTCAGCTGGGCTACTGCACTCACCTTGTATAGTTGCACCATGGTGTGACCACAATAATATTTTACATTTTAATTAGACTTTTGCTTTTTCTATTTTAGTTTTAGGAACGACATTTATTATAATGCGCGAATTTTTATCAATTTTTTTTAGCAAGACTGTTTTGCTGCTCAGCTGTTTTCGTGTAACTTGTTACTGTTAAACATGTTTGGTCTATAATTTAGCAATGAATCGACATACAAACGAACAACGCTTACAGATTTTTTAGTTTTATTTTCAAAATTCATGCTTGGTTAGGAAAGTGTATTGTTCACTTTTTATCAGAAAATTGTGGTCAGTTACGTTGTGGTTGTCGTATTTGGTGTGAATAGCAGAAAGAAGCATTTTAAGAAGTGCAAATGCAATGTTTGGTGTGGATTATGGGCCAGTAACATCATTGGACCGTACTTTTTCAAAGACGACTGTGGCTGATATGTGGTTTCAACAAGACGGTATCACATGCCACATAGCACTCGAAACAATGGCCAAATTGTGAGGAGAGATCGGTGAACAGTTTATTTCATGTTTGGGGCCGGTCAAGCTCCCTAGATTGTGGGATTTAACGCCTTTAGACTATTATTTGAGTGGCTGTGTTAAGGCTCATTTATAGGAACAAGCCCGCAACGGTTGACGCACTGGAAGCTAATATTGAATTATTTATTCGTGAGATACCGGCCAATATGTTGGATAAAGTATGCCAAAATTGGACTCAGCGTCTGAACCATTTGAGGCGTAGCCGCGGTCAACATATACTATACATGAAATCATCTTTAAACATTGAATTATATATATCGTTCTATCGACTCAAATAAACATTTCATACATTTCTCTTAATTTTACGTGTTTTTTTTAATCAAATCCGAAAGTTTTTAAAAAATCATTCTTATTTTATTATTTTCATACATTGACAGTTTACATAATAAATAAAACAAAAATTCAAATAACATCAATAACATAATTTGTAATGATCACATTTTAATTAACAACGTATTTTACAGTGTTTTAATATAAAATTAGGTTATTAAGGAAGTTAATTGGTTCCACAGATTATTGCCTTTGTTATACTCAAAAAGAATCATGTCCAGGTGACTGCCTAGTGTCACAGCCTTAGTCCTCGATTGAGCAGGTCTAAGGCAGTGGTGTTCAAAAATAAAATGTAGATGTATTTGTGAGAGATTTTGCACAGCAAACATATTTTCAAACGCTTAAAATCAGAAAAAAGTAAAGAATTTTTTCCAAATATAAATACAATATCAAGGACCGTAAATAACAATTATCAATATCGAAAACCAAATTTAGAACAGTTATTTTGATAAAAAACAAAAATAAGTCTATCTAAAACAGTTTTTTATTTTTCGTCTGCAATTGTAATTGAATCGCGTGTGTTTGCTGTGCTTCGATCAACAAGAAGCAACAACAATGCTTAACAGATTTCTGAAAAAAATTACGATAGTCCGTCGCATGTGTTCTCATCGCTTGCTCAACGACAACTGAATGAATGTTTTTAAAAGAGCATAACAAATGTGTGTAAATTTTTTAAACAATTGTTGTATGGGCTGAACATCACTGGTCTAAGGCATAGCCACCATGACAGATTATGTAGAAGTCATTAGAAAGATGACTGAATTTCGTAACGTGTGCACCTATAAAACAGTGTCATGTCAGAAAACCAAAGTTATAAGATGATGTGTGTGCAAAATCATAAAATTTTAAGAAAAAATCCATGGATATAAATAGCAAGTAAGAGTGCTATATTCGGCTATACCGAATCTTATATACCCTTCACCTTTGTTGTGGATGCATAATTATATTATGCATAATTATGTCGATAAACTCGCCATCTGTTGATGAATTTGTTCGTAACAATATTAATACACTTGGTTTTTTGATGAAATTTTCAGAGGTTCTCTCGGATTTTTACTCATATCTCCGTTATTTATGGACGGATTTTGCTGATTTTAAATAGCAAACTTCTCGAAAGCATGTCTGAAAGAATTATTGAAGATTTGGATCCCGAAGATATCTGGGGACTTCAGAAAATTGATTTCAGCAGTTAGACAGACAGTTGGGCATGGCTTAATAGACTCTGCTATCTATAAGGATCCAGAATATATATACATTATAGGGTCGAAAAATTATATTGTGGAAATTACAAACGGAATGACAAACTTTTATATGTATACCCTTCTCATGATGGTGAAGGGTATAAAAAGATTATATTTTCAATTAATAACATACATTTAATTACCATCTAAATTATAAAGTAGACAAAAATTGCATCAACATTGAATGAAACTTCTCGATATGTAGGATTTCAATTTTCATCGTTTTCGACTGTGCTTTTCTTTCGTGACATTATCATTCAAACAGCGCATGATGTTATCAGTTTAATTTCTACAAATTACTGCTAGATAAATGATATTGAATTATTTTTTTAAGCATTTTGGTTAAGTTCTTGTAAGGTAAGGAATTTCCACTAAACTTTTATCTATTTTCCAAAATTTTTAAAATAGTATTTTTGAGATACTAACTTTCTTTAGTTGTAGAATTCTAATGCATATATACATATGTAACTATGTGTATATTAGACTGTCCCAGGCTTGTATGGGATTTTTTTAAATTCAGATACGCATACCCTCCATTTTTCCCCTTTTTGATCAGAATAACCAAATTATAAAATACTATTGCGATCGGATAATGTTTACCCGTGCCGAATTGTCGCCAAAGTTTGAGATAAGGTCTGTATGAAAGCCATAGAATAAGCTTTTTTTTGAAAGCCTCTATTTATTTTATTTGTATCAAACACATTTGTTGATTACAAATTTGCTAATATTCAGTGTTTTATGAATCCTCTAACCATGCCCCCCTCCTGCGCCCCCTGTGCTGGTACTTTACTGTTGTCCTGCCACAAGCCCTTAGTTCCACCCTAAGACCATTTAGAGATTGGAAATTGATATAATATAGACAAAAATAAATATTAATTTTCAAGTTTTAGATTTTATTATCTATGTTCAATTCATCAAATTTTCTTTTAAGAGTTTTTGTTACAGTCACGATACATCTCTCTGTGTTCTTGTACACAACGTAGTAAAAATTGCTTTTGTTCCTCTTCACCTGCAATTAAGCCATGAAAATCTTTCACTAACTTAACCGCTCTTTCAGCTGTATCGTTAACTGCTCTCAATGTATACACTTTCTCTTTAGCTTGTTGAAATGATGCATTACTTTGCCACGTAGTAGGACATTCGCTAAGAAAACTGTCATCGATTTTAAGCCGGTTGAATAAGGATTTGCTTTTATATGAAATAAAGTCATCTACGTTTTTGTCTAAAATTAAAAAGAGAAAAGAGTTATCAATTCTATATTGAAGTAATGAATGAAATGAAAGGCAGACATCTAACAAAGTCTCCTTTTCTCGCTTTGATATTTTAAACTGAGAGCTAAATAAGACTATTTTCAATGAATAATTTGCCCTTACCATCCACCAAGAAATATTATTGATAGCTCTATCAGTTCTCGATAGATTGGTAATATTGTACCAGTTTATCAATTTCTGAAACATTTAGACATGATAACTTTTTTGTGTACCTTTGAATTTTCCTGGGATCGACACTTTTCCAATTTTCTCTAAAGCTTTTAAACAGTGGAATATCAAGACTGGTAGTCATTAGGCTAATTTTTGTTTCAAATGCACATTTTAATACCAATTCGTAGACATGATGGCGACAAGCAAAAATATTTATATCCATATTTAATTTTTGCTGCAGAAGTACACAAGTACCATTAATGCGACCTGTATTTGAAGCTGTTGTATCACAAAAAAAATCTGCACTTTTTCTTCAAGATCCCAGTCTATTATAGCGTTCCCGGCTGCATCTGATTGGTCCATTCCTGATTAGTTTTCCAATTTTGGCACAGCGATCAGTTGTTCTTTGTCATAGTAAGAAATAACTATTGGCAGACGTTCAAGGGGTCAAGTACCTTAACATGGAGATATTGTAGTGTAATATAATTAGCGTAATTATTATTTTACTTATTTTTATTTTTAATTTTTATTTTTACTCATACAAATCTACACTACCCTATTGTATTGGAAATATTGATTTGATTTTATTATTATTGATTTAATGGAAGTGTAGATTTGTATACAACAACTATTATGTACTATGTAACTTTTAAGACACCGTTATTCTGGTATAAAAGGATCACTGAAATCAATAAAGAAATCATTAACGATCTGTCTATTAATCTGACTATTTCATTTGTGGCATATTAACCTGCCAGTACTTAGGAAATAGAACTGGGCATATAAAACTGCCTTTATCTATCCATACCAGTGGCGTTAGTTAGCGCCGGTATTTAGTATAAACACTCCTACACACATACACTCACTCGTAACTCATTACATGGCGATCCTGCCAAACACTAGTACAATAGAAATAAACAAAGAGGTAGCTGAGAAGACTAGCACACCAGCCACAAAACAGGGACCGCAACCCATAACAATAAAAGAGTATTTTGAACGAGTAGCGAAGGGAAAAGAGGAGAAACTTACCCAAGTTCCAAAAATCCATCTGCCACGACATAGAAGGGGTGGAAAGCTGGTGAAACTGCGTCGCAAATTGGCAGCGCTGAGAACTGTGATAAATGCTGATCCACCACCATCCTGGCAGACAGCATCTGAGATTTGGCGACAAATTGGAGCTCTTGAAGCCCAAATGGAGCAATTTAAAAAAAAAAACAAAAAAAACAATGAACTGAATCTATAATTACATTTTTATGAATAAAAAAAAAAATAACAAAACAATTTAAATTTTCACCCCTATTCTGCGTTTCGACTCGGATCGAAATTTTCTCCGTTTGGCAACTTTGGTATTCTGTGTTACGTTTTGTTTCATTTTCATTTGTTTCTTCGATTGTATGTATTCTGCGTTACAATCGTAGCTACGTTTTTTTAATTTCTGTATGTGCTAACGGAAAATTTTTCAATTATTTGAAAAAAGGTTAAAATTAAAAAAAAATGTAAGTAAAAATTATAATAAAGAAATTTTAATAATTCTTGTAGTTTATTTAACCTTTTTTTAAGCAAATTTTGTTTAATTTAAATTTTAAACCTTTATTTAATTTATTACAGGTCGAAAACAACAACACCTCAACAGTACGAAAATCTAATAAGTTTAATGGAAATGAACAACGATATTGCTTGTGGTTACTACAAGCGTCCTAAGGAAGAAGTCAAGGCATTCTGGGAAGAAGTTGCAACTACACTTAATGCCATGGGACCACCAACACGAAATGACGTTGCTTGGAAGAAAGTATGAAATTTAATAATCTGTTGTATATAAAATATACTAAATATTATATTTTTAAGGTTTGGATTGACTGGAAAAGCTACATCAAACGGAAGCTATCAACAAACAAAAAAGAAATGATGAGCACCGGAGGAGGGTCCTGCCGCCTACAGCGTATTAGCCCACTTGAGGAAAGGGTTATTCAGTTGACGGGTCTGGTAACAAATACAAGTGGGATTATCGGCACAGTAGATTTTGGAGTGAGTAGCGACATGGTAGAAGATGCACGTGCTTCCGAAATGGATGTTTCCGCTCATTCAGAAGACCACGTTAATGTACCTACAACTTCCAAAAGACGTAAGCAGCAGCCCAATACAAAGGACAGTACTTTTTCTTTGTTAAAAGAGCAAATAACGTCCCAAAAAGAATTTTATAATGACGTCAAGACGTTCAATGATAAAATGTTAGAAAAGTACGAGAATATATCTACGCATTTACGACGGATGAATCGGTCTTTAGAAAAAATTGCTGTTACTGCTGAGAAGCAGTTAGAAGAAGAACGCCGGCACAATAAAATTAAAGAGCAGCTGTTAGCGGCAAAAGTAAAAATCAAGCAACAAATGCTAAAACTGGAGCATCCGTCATTTGATATAGATTCACTGTAGTGAGTCATAATCTAGGCTCAAATATTTTAAGTGATGTGATTTTGTTTTTTTTTTTTTATATCTAAACCGAACTGAATTTCCTTTATTTTTTATGTCCAATATTAGGATTAATAAACATGTTTATGAATAAATTATTAAAAAGGCATTTGTTTTTATTGAAACAATATTTTATGAACACTAAAAAGAAGAAAGTATGTTATTGCGAATACTTCGTGCTATACTATCATTATCAGATTCATTAATTTCATCTTCACCCTCCTCTTGAGAAATTTCCGGTTCGGATTCATGCATGTCAAAATCTTCCACCCGGTAGTGTATACAAATGTTGTGAAGGGCACAAACAACATTTATAATTTGGCTGGCCTTCTGTGGGGAGTAATGCAGTTCTCGAGCACCCAACAAACATCGAAATCGGTTCTTCAAAACGCCAATCGTCCTTTCTACAATGTTTCTCGTCTTCGAGTGTCGCATATTGTAGTTACTTTCCCGGCTTCCTGCATTTACAGATCGAAATGGAGTCATTAGCCAGGGTTCCAGAGGGTATCCTGCATCACCTGTTAAAAACAATAGTATTACTTTTAATTCATACACAGTGTTATCTGAATAAATACCTAATAGCCAAGTGTTTCTTTCTCCGTCCAGATATTTTCTTTCCAATTGAAATCTTGCTTTGCTTAAATTCCATATATGCGCATCATGGTTGCATCCGGGGTATCTTGCGTCAATGCATCTTATGCGCATTTTGTTATCACAAATCTAAAAAATTATTTAAAACAAATTTACGAGCTCTGTATACAAATTAAAAAGCAGTACTCACCACCATGGCATTAATGCTATAAAATCCTTTCCTGTTGTAGTAAAGGAACTCTTCTTGTGATGGTTTTATAATTTTTATATGTGTACCATCAACACACATAGTGACCCCTGGAAAGCTAGACTTAGCATAAAAATCTAGTTTTGCCTGCGTCTTTTCCTCCTCAGTCTGATCAAATTTTATCCATTGCGAGCATAGCTTTGCCTGCATTATGTCAAGGAAAACGACAATGACTTTGACACTGTGGACTGAGCCATCCCAACATTGTAATCAGCACCCACTCCGTGTTGGTAACTTCCTTCAGCAAAAAATCTCAAAGCAGCTACAACTCGGTTTAGCGGTGATAAAGATGTTAACGTGGTTGACTGCACTTCTGCAGCAAAAGTGTCTAACACATACTTGAACGCGTCTTTATTGAGGCGAAAGTTTTTTTGAAATCTGTAAAACTAAAGTAATAATTTCACACATACATATATATATGTATATACCTTACAATTTACCAGTCATCTCGAATGGATTACAATTGTCTCTCAACCGCTGCTTTTCAATTCTTAACTCTGCATTCTGAAGTGCGTTGTTTTCCTCTTCCAACAACAGCGCCGATGCTACCGATTCCATTTTCTTAAAACAAAGAAATTTTAATTTTCGGCCGCAATGAAGTAAAAATTAAAATATCGCCTCCGGCGCGGCAGGATTCTTCACACTAATATTTTGACCACAAATTCCTCTTACTCACGTACATACATATGTATGTATATTCCCGCACTTTGTTTCTTTTATCTTCATCAGTAAGCTTTATTTAATTGTTGCTCTCACAATCATTAGATTTTATTTGTTTAATTATTTTATTTATTTCTTTTTATGTGCACTGAATTTAACTTTTTATTAAAATGTTTACAAAATTGTTTATGTTTTCTGTTCCTTTTTCACATGTTTCACAGTAAAAATGGTGTCATTGAACATACTCTTCTCTTCTTCTTTTTCTTTCGATTAGGTTTTTTTGCAGAATAGCACTTTTCGATTCGAGCGTAACAGAAAGCGGGAACGTAATCGAAACGCAGAATAGGGGTGTTTATATTTTTTAAAGAAACAAAATGCTTGATTTGAACTGTATTCACAATTGCATGTTTATTAAACAAAAACATTAAAACAATTTTAAATTTTACTTTTTAAAAGAAACAAAATGCTTTATTTATAACAAAAAAATATTTTTTCATTGGAAATGTCAAAAATCAAATAAGTGCTGTCAAATCTACATTTAAATTAGTGTTGCAAAACACAGCTGTTAAATAATAACAATTAGTAGTTGCCAGATCTAAATATCTTATCATATTAAACATTTCATTTTTTTAAGAATTGCCAAATTAAAATCGCATATTAAATTTTATTATACATATTAAATTTTTAAGAATTTTTATTAAGTGAATTAATTGTAATATTTTTGTATTTAAAATTTAATGGAAAGAATTGAAGAATTTATTGAGGAATTACGCAAATTTGATATAAATGTAAAGAAACAAAAAAACAGAGTTTACACTTTACAATATAAAACAGAGAAACTAATTAGATTTGAACAAATAAAGAAAGAATTAGATATTCTGAAGCTTTAAAAAAGGACGAATGCAAATCGTTAATATTTGAACTACAAAAATTATATAATAACGTCATTATATTGGTGCATAATTTAAACATAAAAGACAGTAAGGAACAAGTCAGAGATACAGGAACTAGTCTAGTGGAAAACAATATGGCACAATTCGACATAACGGTAGTAGGCAAGAATCTGCAGATTTTTAAGGGATCGTATGAAGCATTAGAAGACTTTTTGGTCCAAACATAACTTTTACACGATCTTTTAAGAACCGAGGATAGGGAGATATATATTAAATATGTGTTTAATTTCAAGTTGACGGCACAGGTTAGAAGCGTGATAGGACGTGCTAACAGACCCGTAACTTTTCCTGATTTGAAAAATGCATTGACTACAGCGTATCCAAATCCCAATTCTTTGCAACAAGTTCTGTCAGAATTTGGTACTCTAATAGCCTGTTCGCCGATCTCGAACGTTAACGTTCGCTTAGATAAGACTTAAGATATAAACTTGATTGTGGAATAAACAAACTTGATTGAGTAAAAAAAAATAGATACGATAAAAAGTTTGTGTCTTAAGTCTTATCTAAGCGAACGTTAACGTTCGAGATCGGCGAACAGGCTATAAGACAAGGCAACGATGATATATCTACATTTAGGGAGAAAATATCTCTTTTATCAGACCAATTGAATAAATTTGAAATACATGCAATGGAAAACCCTACACAGAGAGAAAAAGATGTAATATATAAAATTAGTGATAGCATGGCTCTTAATGTTTTCATGAAGGGAGTGAATCAAGAGTTTCAAGACCTCTTAATAGCAAGTAGTCCAAAAACATTAAATGAAGCAGTGGTAAAATGCATAACCTCGGAAAGGAATAAAACTACAAATAATATTTTTAGAATTGATAGGAACAATAGCCATGACAACAACCCAAATAATTACCCAAATTATCGAGGGTCTAATTATGATAGCAGAGACTACAGCCCACGCAACAATCGCAGTTATCGAAATAACACTTATGAAGACCGAGAACATAACCAACGCTATTATAACCAGAACAATAATAGATTCCACAATAACAATAATAACAATTACCGAAATAGAGAAGATAGAGATAATTCCAATCGAAACAGAAACAATAACAACAACAATTACCGAAATAACAGATATAGAGAAGATAGCAATAATTTCAATTAAAACATAAATAATGACACTAATAACACGGATACAGATGCTAGTAGAGAGAGACAGGGAAACTAATAGGGCTGGATAACAAAAACTGTTATCCAAAGCCTAAACTGTACACTTTTTGCACTAACAATAATAACCCACTTACCATAAATTGTAAAAGTATGAAAGGATTAATAGATACAGGGGCAGATATATCCATTTGTAAAAAAGGGGAAATTAATATAACGGACAAAACCAACACTTCAACGTTGAGTGGTATAACTTTAGATACGACCGAAAGCATCGGCACTACAGAATTAGATTTACACTTTGAGAATCAACATATAAAACATAGATTTCATATAGTCCCTAATGACTTACCAATACCAACTGATGGAATTATTGGTAGAGATATTCTAGAAAAATTCAAGTGCAAAATAGACTTTGAAACTTATACTACTACTTTTAATATATCAAATGAGGAATTAGTAATACCAATTACCCCTAAATGCATCTATCATGCTAACATTTGTATACCAGCACGATCAGAATCAATTATACCCATAAATATACGTACTAACAAAGAGAACATTATTATGAATAAGGAAATAACTCCAGGAGTATTTGTGGCAAGTTGCATTATACCAGCAGTAGGGACGCAGCACATAAAAGTTCTAAACACAACTGATAACGATGTCCACGTAAACAACATAGAATTCGATAGGAGCGATTTGGATGATTATCACATATATAGTTATAGAGAGCATGATACCACTAACAATATAAATAGAATAAAAAAGATTTCAGAATCAATAGAACCTGTGGCATAACAATCATTACTAAATATAATCGCTGAATATAATGAAATTTTTCATATTGAGGGTGAGAAACTCACTGTCAATAACTTTTACACACAACATATACAAACAACTGATAACACGCCAGTTTATATTACAGATTACCTGAATCGCAGATGAATGAAATAAATGATCAAGTGAACAAAATGTTGAAAGATGGAATTGTTGAACAATCTGTAAGCCCGCATAATTCACCACTATTAGTAGTGCCTAAGAAATCAAAGGATGGCAAGCGCAAATGGCGTCTAGTTATAGATTTTCGTAAATTAAACGAAAAAATAGTAAACGATAAGTTCCTTTTAACCAGAATAGAAGATGTACTCGATAAATTAGGAAGAGCAAAATATTTTTCTACACTAGATATGAGCAGTTCGTCCCACCAGATCAATCTAGACGAAGATTCCAGACCTTTAACGTCCTTTTCTACAAGAAATGGTCACTTTCAGTTTACACGATTACCTTTTGGCCTTAAAATATCATCCAACAGTTTCCAGCGCATGCTAACAATAGCATTGAGCGGTTTGAGCGCAGAAGCGTTTATATATGTCGATGACATAATCGTGTTCAGGTGTAGTATGCAACATCACCATGATAACTTAATAAAGGTATTTGAGCGTTTAAGGCAATATAACTTGAAACTAAACACTAGCAAATGCTGTTTTTTAAAAACTGAAGTAGTTTATTTAGGACACTTGATAACTGATAAAGGAATATGTACAGATCCAAACAAGGACAGTGTGATAAGAAATTATCCAACACCAAATAATGCGGATGAGGTCAGGCGATTTATTGTGTTCTGTAATTATTATAGACGATTTGTTAAAGACTTTGCGCAGATAGCGAGAAATTTAAATCAATTATTAAAAAAGGATAAACCTTTTGGATGGGATGAAGATTGCCATAGATCATTTGAAACATTAAAATCAAAACTACTAAACCCCCCTATCCTACAATACCCAGATTTTGAAAGACCCTTTATTTTAACAACAGACGCATCTAATTTTGCACTTGGGGCAGTCCTCTCACAGGGAGAGATTGGCTCTGATTTACCCATATCATATGCAAGCAAATCATTTTCGAAACATGATTTGAATAAATCCGTCATTGAGAAAGAACTTCTGTCTATACATTGGTCGATTAACTTCTTTCGTCCATATCTTTACGGTAGAAAATTTTATGTAGTCACAGACCACAGACCGTTAGTATCATTATTTACACATAAGAATCCATCATCCAAGATGACTAGGATTAGACTTGATCTATGCGATTATGATTTCGAAATGTCGTACAAAAAGGGCAAGATGAACACTAATGCTGATGCATTATCAAGAATTACTATAGATACCAACACATTAAAGACTATGATCTCCACTGAAACAGAACCCGACAAACAAAATATATTGGCTATAACCCGTAGTATGAAGAACAGATTAAATCAACAAGTTAATAAAGATAACGAATGTATTTCTAATAAAAATCTACGTGAACTTTTCGCATGGGAATGCACGTCAATTTCAGATACAAAAAAAATTATGAAACTAAGATTTGAAGTAGATAATGAATTAAAAGAACCTCATATAATAGTTACTGATATGGAGGTAGTAATAAGGTATTGCGATAATCCGGTGAACACTCAGCTGTCTCTGGAGAAACTCCTACCGATAACACTATCACAAAATATACAGGAACTTGCTTTGTGTACGACTGATGTTATTTTTAAAACAATAAATATTGAAGAATTTAAGAATATTTTTAATAAATTACGTAGAAAAGAAAATGAGAATTCGAAAATCTTGATATATAAAACGCCACTACGCATAACTGACAAGAATTTGCAGAACGAACTCATAACTGAGTATCATGATTCAACTATAGGCGGTCACTTAGGTATAAGAAAAACCACTCTGAAACTGAAACAGAGATATATATGGAAAAACATGGGTAAAATGATTAAAGCACACATATCAAAATGCGAAGAATGCAAAATCAACAAACAAACCAAACACACGAAAGAAAAATTAATTATTACTGATACTCCAGGAAATAATTTTGAAGTAATTTCGATAGACACGGTAGGCCCATTTAGATATTCTAATCAATTCAGATATATCCTTACTATGCAGGATGACCTTTGTGGCATGTCCCCTTGAGTCCAAAGATGCCAAAACAGTTGCAAAGGCTATAGTTAATAATTTCATTTTAGTATACGGCCACTTTAAAATACTCAAATCAGATAAAGGTACAGAGTTTTTAAATGCATTAATGTCTGAAATATGCATTTTACTAAAAATTAACCAGGTTTTTAGCACGCCCTATCACCACGAAACACTTGGCTCAATAGAAAGAAATCACAGGGTGTTAAACGAATTCATGTTAAATTTTTGCAAGAACGATGAATGGGATCAATGGATACCATACTTCTGTTTTGCTTATAATACAACACCGCACATAGATACAACCTACACGCCATACGAGCTGTTATTTGGAAGATTGCCAAGCTTTCCCAATGACAATGTTCTTGATTCAAGACCTGTTTACAATACTGAAAATTATGCTCAAGAACTAAAGGCGCGATTGCGATTCTCCTTAGATAAAGCAAAGGAATATTTAGAAAATTCAAAAAAGAGAAGAGTTGATCAATGTACAGATATTAACCCACTAAAGTTAAAAAAGGGTGATATGGTTCTTGTCCGAAATTTTAATCGAAAGAAAAACCAACCACCATATCATGGTCCATATAGAGTAATTGAAACAAAAGGAGTAAACTCTGTTCTAGAATTAGAAAATACAATTAAGGAATTTCATAATAATAATTTGAAAAAATATTAAAAAAAAAAAAAAAAAAAAAACAAAATATATATGTATATAAAAATTTTTTAATTTAATAAAATATTTTCTAAAATGTAAAATTTTTCTTAAGGGTTAGGGTGTAGTGTAATATAATTAGCGTAATTATTATTTTACTTATTTTTATTTTTAATTTTTATAATAGGTTATCTACACTACCCTATTGTATTGGAAATATTGATTTGATTTTATTATTATTGATTTAATGGAAGTGTAGATTTGTATACAACAACTATTATGTACTATGTAACTTTTAAGACACCGTTATCCTGGTATAAAAGGATCACTAAAATCAATAAAGAAATCATTAACGATCTGTCTATTAATCTGACTATTTCATTTGTGGCATATTGACCTGCCAGTACTTAGGAAATAGAACTGGGCATATAAAACTGCCTTTATCTATCCATACCAGTGGCGTTAGTTAGCGCCGGTATTTAGTATAAACACTCCTACACACATACACTCACTCGTAACTCATTACATATACCCGAAATGACCCATCCAAATATCGTATATTGCGCCATTGGAAGACCCAGGCTCGAATATATACGACCCTTGATAACCCGCGGAATAACTTTGGGTCCTAAGACCAACGCTACCCTACCAGAGTGGTCAAAGGTTGGATCCGCAAGTTGTAATCCCTCAAAATTTTCCCTAACGGAATCTGGGACTGACTCCGATGGAGTCTTTATCCCCCTTTTTCTTTAGAACCCTTTTTCGTCAATCTTCGAAACGGACAATCGTAAAATTCGCACTAATGACTCACACATATAGGTGCCGTTGCAGCAGGAGTCCAAAACCGCGCGAACGGAAATGGTTTTTCCCGGAACCATCAGTTTTACCTGTAGAGTCGGAGAGAAGTTTACGAAATGCCGTATAGACAGGGACATTTCTGTAGAGGCGGACGGTTGAGGACGATGGTCAGACCTTTTAGCAATCTTTTTACTGTTGGAAGACGGACGAGAATGAGATGAATGTAGCAGGGAGTTATGATCCGCCTGACAAAAGCGGCACTTAGACGTGCTCTTACAAAATTTAGCCATATGGTTATGAGCTAAACATCTGAAGCAGTAGTGATGTAAAATCACCATGCGGAGTTGTCTGTCAGAGCTCATCTTCCAAAAAATGTTACAAGACGTAGTGGGTGATGACGGTGACAGATGCGACATTTCTCAGCCGACGTGGTCTGTGACGACGAATTCGACCCGAGACCTCCACACGACCCGAATTAGATTCGGACGTGGGCGGCAGCGACGATACGATGTTCGATGAATTTTGAGCTGGTAAAAGTACAGCTAGTATGGGTGCAGCTGGTACAACAGGTGTTATCTCACTGTCAGGTGGAGCAACCGAAGCTAATATTGGAGCTGGCACAGAAGAAGGGATGTAGCAGCGTCAACGGTAGATGCTGAGGCAGACTCCTGTTCTGCAACATCTATTTCCTCCTCATAATCAAGGAACTCATCTTCAAATAGATTGCATCCGGCGTCCATATTGCTAGGAAATAACAAATGTCAAAGGAAGTGCGAAAATTAAATATTTAATTGGTCAGAATGACCAGTTTGGTAATAGGTCGTTTTACAACCCCGTTAGCCGTGCGCACCTCCGCGACCCTAACATGTCCATCACCGCCAACATAAACCTTAACAACTATGCCCAACCGCCATGCAGTCGGTGGTAGTTGTTCATGCCTAACCACGACTAAATCATCTACCTGTATATCGCGTTCCGGAAACTTCCACTTGTACCGTTTATGCAAACTACCCAAATACTCTTCTTTCCACCGGCGGCAAAAATGCCGAGTTAGGGCTTTCATCTTCCGAAACCGATTTATTATACTGATTGGTGAATCAGTAATCGCGGGCTCCGAAGGAGCAAGTATTGGCGAACCTATCAAAAAATTACCAGGTGTCAGCGCTACAGGTTCCGTGGGATTTTCCGCCATCGGACAAAGAGGACGCGAATTCAACCAAGCCTCTATTCTGGTGAGAACTGTAGAAAATTCTTCAAACGTAAATTTCAAACCCTGGGCCTCCTTCCGAAAATGAAGCTTGAAACTCTTCACCCCGGCTTCCCACAGACCACCCATGTGAGGGGCGCCAGCAGGGATAAATTGCCAAGAAAGCGATTGAAACCCATAATTTGAAATAATCGTTGACTGACATTCCAACAGAAAACTCTTAAAATCTCGTTCCAATTCACGAGACGCGCCTATGAAGTTTGTGCCGTTATCAGAGAATATTGTGCTAGGGCAACCACGTCGTGAAACAAATCGTTGAAAAGCGGCTAAAAAGGTAGCCGTGGACAAATCCGAAGTTGCCTCTAAATGAAGTGCTTTGGTAGCAAAGCATACAAACACACAAACATATCCTTTAGTTATTCGACACGCCCTGCCAGTAAAACTTTTAACATCAAATGGACCCGTAAAATCCACGCCAGTAGTTGTAAAAGGCCTATCAAGAGTTGTTCTCTCAGAAGGAAGATCCTGCCAATGCAAACAAAAAAAAAAAGAGTTAATTTATTTAAGCAAAAATGTGGAAATTAACTATTTAAAGTTTAATGATATTAAGTGACATGAACAAAAAAGAAAAAAAAACAACAAAACCACACTAGCAAAAGCAACAAACGTAAACTCAACACACTTTACAAATAATTGACAGACAACAAGAGTTTTAAACTATCGGATTTTTTGTTTGTTACAAAAAATCCGCTTGTAACAAACAAAGCCAAGTCGGAGACTTGGCTTTGCGAGACTACAAATGACGCCTTGATATGTCTTAAAGGTTACACTACGTATAGGGCTGATAGGTTACGTAACGGTGGAGGTGTAGCTATTTTTGTGAGATCAAATATTAAATCAAAATTATCTTTGAAGTCTGGCGTTGACGACCAAGTAGAATACTTATTTGTGGAAGCTTCATCTTCCAATGGTAGGATGCTAATTGGATCCGTGTATAGACCGAATCGTCATATTAACTTTAGTAGTTTTTTTAATTTGCTGGAAACCTTAACAGTTTCATTCTCTGACATCATAATTTCAGGTGATTTTAATTCGGACATCCTATCAGAATCATCGTTAACTGATTTTATGTCATCGTTAGGACTAACACCCACAAATACCTCAACACCTACACATTTTACCCATTCTTCCAATTCATTACTTGACATCTTCTTCGTTAATGACGCTACCAAAGTACTTCTTTATGACCAAATTTCTGCTCCTTGTTTCTCTAAACATGATTTGATCTTCATGGTGTATGACTATCTTGGGACGTATATTGATCAGAAAATAACATACAGAGACATTAAGAATTTAAACTACAACCTTCTTGAGTCCAGTCTCTCCGTAGTGGACTGGAACTTAATATTTAATCTTACTTCCGTGGATGATCAGTTAATGTTTTTGCAAAACAATATAGCCTCTCTTTATAGCGCAACTGTTCCTCTGAAGACGAGAACAATTTCTGCCCAATCCAGACCTTGGTTTACGGAGGTAATTAAATCGGCGATAAAAGAGCGAGATTTAGCATACTACAGATGGAAACGCTTTAAAACTCCTTCTCTTTATGACACTTTTCGTTCAGCACGAAGGGATGTTAATATGAAAATAAGAGTTGCAAAATTAGAATATTTCACGAGGCGTTTCAGTTCTGCCCTGGGGTCACAACAAAAGTGGAAAGTGATCCGTGACATTGGGGTGGGAAATGGCTCTGTTCTTGTTAACTGTGAGATTGACGTGAACGAACTTAACAGAAATTTCTTAGATGTGCCAAGAGTTGACATCGACACTGATTTCTACGATTTCGAGAATATCTCAGCATTTAGTAGTGGTCGCAGTACTTTTGAATTCTGTTGTGTAACTGAGTCTGATGTTTTAGCAGCTATTACTCATGTTAGGTCCAATGCAGTAGGAGTTGACAATGTGGACCCTCGCTTCGTGAGAATACTTTTACCTTACATTTTACCTTATTTAACTTACCTTTTTAATTCAATAATAACTCGTAGTGTTTTTCCTCAGATCTGGAAGCAATCGAAAATAATACCAATACCCAAATCTAGAACTGAATATCGCCCCATTGCAATACTTTGCTTCTTATCTAAGGTTTTGGAAAAGCTATTGCACAGACAAATTACGGATAATGTACAAATTTGTTCCCTAATGACAGCAAAACAATCGGGCTTCCGACCTAATCACAGTTGCATTACTGCGTTGGCTGAAGTATCAGATAATATTCGACAAAACTTAGATGATGGTAATGTCTCGTTCCTTGTTCTTCTGGACCATTCTAAGGCTTTTGACTCCGTCGAATATAATATTCTATGCTCTAAACTCACAAAACTATTTAATTTCTCCTCCTCCGCTATCTCGTTGCTTAACTCGTATCTTATTGGGCGTGCACAGGCTGTTTTCTCAAACAACTCCATTTCAGAGGTTCTCCCAGTATTAAGAGGTGTACCACAGGGTTCTATCCTGGGTCCTCTGTTATTTTCTTTATATATTAATGACCTCCCTTTGCAGTTATCGCATTGTAATATACATATGTATGCTGATGACGTGCAATTGACACTCGGATTTCCTCTTAATGACTTAACTGAATATGTGGCCAAATTGAATAGCGATCTGTCAAGAATACATTGCTGGGCAACGGCAAATGGGCTTTGTCTCAACCCAAAAAAATCTAAATGTTTGCTAATACATAAGAGACGTTCTGCACAGATTTGCGAACTCAACATACTTCTGAATAACGTACCTATAGAAATTGTGTCACACTCAAAAAACCTTGGGATAGTTTTCAATGATAGGTTGACTTGGTCAAATCATGTTAATGCTATTGTAGGTCAAACGTATGCTAAACTACGATCACTCTGGCGAACCCAACATTTTACCCAGCAAAATATTAGAATGCTATTAGCAAAAACGTACATTATGCCCGGTTTACTTTATGGCTGTGAGCTTTTCGCCAGCTGTGATTCCGTAAGTAAGCAAAAGTTAAATGTAGTTTTCAATAATGTAGTTCGATACGTGTATAGTATTAAACGTTTTGATCATGTGTCGAATTTTTCCCGCTCACTTTATGGCGTTTCATTCGAAAACCTTATAAATGTCAGAACACTTGTGCTCCTTCATAAAATTATTTATACTGGTAAGCCTTTCTATCTTTATCAGAAAATTCACTTTAATAGAAGCAACAGGGGAAAGAAAATTGTACCATTAAGGCGCTGCAGTCTTGTTTCCGAGTGGCAATTCTTTATACATGCTGTTCGTCTTTGGAATTTGCTCCCTCATAACATTCAGCTCCTTAGTAATGCAAACGCATTTAAGAAAAATCTTTTTGAACACTTTAAGTGATTTTTAAATTATTTTGTTTAAAAAACTTCCTAACTTTGATTTTTATATGGGTACTTGTACATACAACTTCATAACATTTTTATTTAATTTAATTTAATTTTATTTCCATTTTACTACTGTTTTCATCTTTTTATTGATATTTTTTTTTTCTTCTTTCTTAATTTTTTTAACCTTTCACATTTTTTATTATGTTCTAATTGTTTCAATCGTAAATTATACGTATCGTACAATTATTTTTTACTTATTTTCGCACTTTGTCTTCTTTATTTGTATTCTAAACTTTAATTCAATTAACTTTAAATTTAACTTTAACTTTAAAATCTAAAATTTCTGTACTTTAATTATAAGATTTAATCTTGTTGTACAGGATAAACACATTAAATAAATAAATAAATAAAAAGCAAACAAATTAAATCAACAATATTAAAAATATAATACATTATTTAAAAACAAAACAACATGAAGAACAGTTAAGTAAAATTAAAACACGCAAGTATATAATTGAAAAATTAAATTAAAATTAAAACACAAGGGTAACACGCCGAGTTACCCGGAAGAAGATGATGGTGCGGCCAAAGCACCATCCACAATAACAACATAAACTTTAGCCTATCAAACACTATAAATGCCAATGGCATAGAGACAAAAAGCCGCAAAAGAATAATGCAACTAAACACAATGTGATCGAATGCCAAATGCATCAAGGTCGTTTGAATTGTACCAAGGTCAGAGAGAGCCTACAGCATGAAGCATGTATATTTGTGCCTTACGATCCCGACTTCAATCACTCACCTCACAATAATCATCAATATTTCTAATGGCCTACTGGACAGAGACATAAAAGATAAGTTAATAAAATTGTGTATATTTTTATTTTTAACATTTTGTTATGTTTAAGTTTTGATATCCTTTGTCCTTTGACAAATAGTTTTTTTTTTAAATTTATAAAATTATAATCCTGAAGAAATATCGAAATAATGGAATATCGAAATATTATTAACAAAAAAAATGGACCTTATGTTTTAATAATCACCAAAATCTTAATTAATTAATTAATTAAAAAAAAGGTCAAATAAAAATAACAAGAAAATATTTTATTACTTAAATTATTAAAAATAACACACTCCTATATAGTGAATAAATAAAAATATTAAAATAACTTAAATATAATAATTATAATTTATATTTTATTTTATTTAAACCAATGATTTATTATATATAAATATTAATAACTAACACTAATAAATATGAAAAATTAATTAATAAACCACCATCAAGGAAAATAATATAATCACATAAAAAATTCTATATAAATAAAAATGAAATCTTGTGTGTTGCTAAGCGCATAACTCGAGAACGGCTTGACTGATTTCGCTATTTTTTTTTTTTTTAAATGTGTGTAATAGTATGAGAAAGGTTTGTATGGAAAGAAAAATTGGAAAAGTTGCTTGGAAAATTTAAAAATTCTGAAAAAACTAAAATTGTGTTTTCAATGTGATTTTACATTTTTTATGTTATTTTGTTATATATTCCGCTTACACTTAGTACGAATAACGATTAAGTTTGGAAAATATGCATGTTCAAGGTTAATGGACCACCCCCATTGTACGTCCACTTTATCGGTACACGTAATATACGTATTATTTGTTGGTCGTGAAGAAGTTTTGAATTAAAGAAATTTTTTAAAGCACTATTATAAACGTCGTTATATGTTAGAAATATTAGAAAGCTGACACAGATAATTTTTTTTTATTACTTTTAATTTAATTATTGGATCTTTCTTTACAAAAGAAATTTACAATAAGTATTAAAATCTCAAAATTAATTAATCATTTCTGGGTCTATTGCCATTGCAATAGAAACTCCATTTCTGGTTGCGGAAATTGTTCATCTATTTTGCAGTGCAGCTAGAGCCAATGTGTCTACCCTCTTTAGGCGAGTATGTCCATTATAATACAGTAGATCATGTGCAAGAGGATTTGGATGCGTTGCCAGTTTTCGTACATATTTGGAGCAGAAGGTTTTTATTTCGTCGCGAACAAATGCAATATTAAGGTCCTTATGAATATTCGCGTTACTAATATAATTACCACGGGTCACCGGTAATTTGTCGCAATATTTTATTTTGTCGTCTTTGTAATTTCTCTATATTAGAAGCAGAAGCTGTTCCCCATAATTGGATACCATAGGTCCATATTGGCTTAATAATAGATTTATAGAGTAGAACTTTGCAGTTTAGATTTAGAGCAGAATGGGAACAAAGGAGCCATTGCAGCTGTAGTGTTTTAATTTTGAGTTGCGTGGATTTGGAATCAATATGTTGAGACCAGGTAAGGCGGCGATCGAGGTGTATACCAAGATATTTTATGTGATTTTGCTCGGGGATATCGATGTTATTTATCTTCAGTTTGGGACAATTTCCCCTTCTCAAGGTGAAAGTAACATGTGCACTCTTTGCTCTATTTACTTTTATTTTCCATTTGTCAAGCCATTTTTCGAGTTCTTTGATATGAGCCTGTAGACAGCTAGAAGCAATAACTAGATTTTCATGTATGCTTATAAACGCTGTATCGTCGGCAAATGTTGACGTGTGTATTAGGTTATTTGTGGGCATATCTGAAGTATAAAGTATATACATTAGAGGACCAAGTATACTACCTTGTGGAACTCCTGCTGCGATTTTTCCTGAGTCTGAATTGTGGTCTTTATACTTTACTACAAACGAACGATCTAATATATAGTTTCGCATCAGCTTGTGGGTGTTTTGGGGTAACAAAGAGCATATTTTATATAAAAGCCCATCATGCCAGACTTTGTCAAAGGCTTGGGAAATTTCTATGAAGAGAGATGAGCAATAGTGTTTAACCTCAAAAGCCTTTCTAATAAGAGTTACTATGCGATGAACCTGTTCTATAGTGCCATGATTCTTTCGGAATCCAAACTGATGAACGGGAATGATATGGTGGTCGTTTAGATACGGAGTCAGCGCATTCAAAAATACTTTCTCGAAGAGCTTTGAAAATATTGAAAGTAAGCTTATCGGGCGATAAGATGACACTTGGGAAGCGTCCTTACCTGGCTTAGGTATCATAATTATTTCTGATATTTTCCATGATTTAGGAAAGAAACCAGTTCGCAGAATGGAATGGAAAATTAATAAAATTAGCTTAAGGGCCGCTGTTGGTAGTTCACGAATCATTTTTCCTGAAATTTTGTCCATACCAGGGGATTTATTTGTTTTAATTTTTTTGATTTCTGTGGTTTAGGAAGCGAAACGAATTTTCATTGGGAAAACAACACAGTCTTCAATAGCTGGTAGGGTTATGTCGGAGCTAGAATTAGTAGGCGTAAACACTTTTTCGAGGTACTCGGCAAAAACTTCAGCTTTGTCTTTGTGGGACCTAGCCCAATTACCATCGCTACAACGAATAGCAGACTCACATCTAATCGGGTTTTTAAGTTTTTTGGTGGCTTTCCAAAGACTGTAATCCGTGGTTTTTGTTGGGTCTAGACCTTATAAATATGCACTTAGAGCTGATCGTTTGTCCTCTAAGAGAGCGCTATGAAGGGCTCTTTGACATTGGTTTAGTTGACTTTTCAAGGTAGGTGAGCGATGTATTTGCCATTGTCTTCTAATGTTTCTCTTTTCCTTTATAAGGTTTAGAATAGTTGTTGAGCATTTATTTTTAGTGCTGTTGTAGCATTTATGAGGTGTAGCTACTTTTGCTGCGGTTGATAATATGTCAGTAAATACGTATATAGCATCTTGTATTTCATTATCGGATCTAAGTGAAGTATTTTGTGGTACGTGGGAGCTTACATACTTTCTATATTTGAGGCAGTTAGTATGTCTATTAGGGAAACAAAAAGGTGTTTCGATGTTTTGCCAATTTAACATTGATATAATAGTGGGGGAGTGGTCTGAGGACAGGTCGTACAAAGAGACTGTAGAAAGCTGATCACGTTTGATGTTCTTAATGACTGCAAAATCTATTAAATCAGGAGCTTTATGCAGATCTGTGGGCCAATAAGTGGGTTGCCCATCAGATATAACATCAAGTTTAAGAGATGAAATAGCTTTTAACAGCTGTCTGCCCTTCGGAGTAATGAGCCGTGAGCCCCAGAACGTGTGCTTTGCATTGTAATCACCTGCCGCTATAAATTTATTGCCTAGCGTTTTGTAAAAAGTAATGAATTGTTCTTCAGTTATTTTGTGTCTTGGTGGACAATATATAGAAGATATGGTGATGTTTGTGGCTGAGAGGCATATTGATAAGGCTTGAATGTGATCAGTTTTATATTCCGGCATTGGAAAGTGACTAATTTGATTCCTAATTATTAAAGCTGCACCACCATATGCTTTGCCATTGGGATGTTTTGTGTTGTATGTGGAGTACCCTTTTATTCGAAAACAATTTTTTAATGTAAAATGCGTTTCAGAAACCAGCAATATATCAATAGACTGAGACTTTAAAAAACTTTCTACTTCTACCTTGTGTTGGCTTAAGCCGTTTGCATTCCAGTAACATATTCTTATTTGGTTCATTGCTTGCAGGCAAATGTTTGAAGAAGCATACCCTGGTTTCTTAACAGTTCCTGCATCATGACGTGCATATTTGATATAAAGCTGTTCATGGTTTGTATTGAGTTTTCTAAGGGTGATTTCTGTAATGATTCTTTAGGTGTTCTAGATTCTGGGGTTTTCTGAGCGACTGGTTGTACCAAAGGAATACTACTGAATTTGGCAGCTTGAGCATACGATAATTTTTTAGTGGGGATAGGGAGTGGATTGGCAGAGTAATTGACAAAATTGTTATTGGTTTGATCAGAGGGCCTATGTTGAGTGGAGATATTATTATTGATGGATAAATATGGGAAGTCGTTTGACTGGAAACGGCGATAAGCAGGTTTATTTTTAGAGTTTTGCGTTATCTGTAGAAATACTGGACATTCCCTGTAGTTTGCAGTGTGGTTGCCACCACAGTTGCTGCATTTTTTGTTTCTGGGGTCGCTTTTAGTTTTTGTACATTCAGAAGTTTTATGAACAGCACCACAGATCACACATACTGCTGGAAGCTTGCAATAGCTTCTGGTATGCCCAAATTCCTGGCAGTTTACGCATTGTGGAGGTTCTTTTCTTTTACGTGGTTCTTCTACAGTAGTTCTTCGGTGAAGAAGGTATCGAAGGTTATAAATTGGGTGGGGCTCGTTTCCCTTTAATTTGCTAGATTCAAAGGCAATTTCGACTTTAAAAAGTGGTTGCGGTATTTTATCCTTATTATTTATATTGTGTACTGACTTTACCTTGTAGCCTTCATTTTCTATAGCATTTGCTATTTCGCTAGTTGGTACGTTGCTTTCAATGCCTTTTATGACGATTGATAAACCTTTTGCGCTTTTGAGCTGATGAGTGTAGTAATTTTTATTTTCCGAATCGAGATATGAAACAATTTTACGGAAATTTTTTTCTGTAAATGTTTGAATTTTCGTTTCAAGAACGTTTCCTCTACGCAGAAATTCTACAAAAAAGTTATCTTTTCCAACTGTTGTTTTTAAGGAATTCACCAGAATGTTGGAGTTTTTTTCACGTAAGAAAATTGCTGGGGGTTTGTGCTGTTTAGCAATTTCAACTGCATCTTCTTCGGAATCGTTAGTAGCTAACAAAGAAAAACGATTTTGGCTCATTGTTTGAGTAGTACCTGTTTTTTTGGTTTGCTTAGGAGTGGGGTTATTTTTGGAGGAATTTGGGCTACGCTTTCGCTTTAATATTGTAAAATATCGATTGATCCCTTTCAATGGTTTGTCGTTACCTTTTGCTGAATCTATTTTAGTTGTTTTAGGTATAGCACCCTTTGAGACGACCATTACCGACTCTGTTGAAGTAGCATCATTGGCTTGCGTGTTCGATGTAAGAGAATTTTTAAGAGCCTCACTTGTTTGCTCTTTATAATTATAAGTTTGTATAGTTGTATTTTGTGTAGTAGTGGGAGTATTAGTAAAAAGAGAATTACATACTGACATTTTTGAAGATGTTGAGATTGTAATTGTTGTAAATGCTTGTGATGTAAATGACGAACAAGTATTTGTACTTGTTGTTGTTGGTGTTTTACACTGAACAGCCCATGCTGCTTCGTTATATAGAGGGGAACTTGCAATTTGCGGAGGTGAACGCAGTATTTTTATTTTTTCACTGTATATTGGCGATAGGCATTGTTTTTGTTTATTGTTTCTGTTGTTTTTTGAGTTTCTTTTTCTTTGTCTTTTTTATAAAAAAAAAACTGAATATATGTATATATGTGTTAATAACACATTATTTTTATTTAACTCTTTTAATTATAAATTGGTTTTGTTTTAGTAAGTTCTTTTATTGTTTAGTTATTTTGTTGCGCATTTAAAATATACACGTCAGTAGATATAACAAAATGATACAGATAATGTTGCTCAAACCTATACATAGATACATAATTTATAAAAACAAAAACCCTACAAATTAAATTATTATTTTTCAATATTTTTTGTTTGTGTAATATTTAAAATTTTTTATTCTGACAACAATTATTGTTATTTTGAAAAATATTTTATTTATTAATAATTGTTGTAGCGAAATATTATAATTAATAAAAAAATACGAAATTTTGACCTTATTCTCAATTAAAATATATTAATAACTTATTTGTTTTAACTTTTGTTTTGCTTGCGATCTGTCTAACAGATCCCGTTATTTTATTAATGTTAAAAATTATTTTGCCACGTGTGCAAATGTCGTTTGACTTCTTAATGTCAATTTGTAACTAGAGATCGGTTGCATAGTGAAAATTCAATTAAGTTGTGATTCTATTGTGAAATATCAGAAAAATATTAAAGTGTTTCCGCAAAAGTGAATTTTTGCAACGGTGGTTACATAGTTACGACAAATCTGGTTAAATTGTGATTCTGTCGTAAAAAAACATCAGAAAAATATTAAAGTGCTCCCGAATAAGTGAATATTTGTAACAGTGGTTAGTTTTGCTGAATTTTCAACCCGTTGTAAGTTCATCGCAATCGCTTCAGGAAATTAAATAAATTTCATCGTTTCATCTCCAACAAATTTACAGGTTATACAGTAGGAACAAAGTGTATAGCAGCATTACAATGCCGCCAATAAGACGTTTCAATATAGGTCGCAGAACACGCAATGCTACAAACCAAATGAATTTTCAAAATAATAGAACTGCAGAACAGCGCGAAGAGCGAAATGAAACGGAAAGGAATCGGTTATCACAAGCACGTTCAGCACATACACAAGAAGAAAGAGAAAATGCAAATGAAGCTAATATGCATCGACAGATAAATCATCGTTCAATAGAAGTCAATCGCGTGGCAATAAATTTAAATGAACGTACAAGAAGACAAACAAATGTTGCGTTGAGTACTTATCGATGTGCATTCCGTTACGACATGATAATTGATTACAGTGCCGACCAAGCCGTTGCTATTGGATCGATGAGTGTTGTGTGCCCATATTGTAATGCACTGAAATACAAAAATGAAACTTGTGTTGCGCAAGTGGCAAGGTCAAACTGGCGCAATTGGTTCCGCCACCAGAGCCATTACGCTCATTGGTTTCTGGTATAGGAACAGATTCCAAACATTTCTTGACACAAATTCAGAAATACAACTGTTGCTTCCAAATGACTTCATTTAGTGCAACAAATGTAGTTCGGCACCAGTTTTTACCCACTTTCAAGGTAAATGATTGTGTTCATCTACAGTATTTGTTTATGCAGGAAACCCCTACATATAATAATAATAATTATCATGGCACGATAACCCTAATTACTCGTTGCATTGTTCTTTTTCTTATTCCCTTTGATCATTCTCTCATACCGACAGGCAATTGTGGTGGTTGTTTTTAACACATCATCAGTGTAAAGTGACAAACTTTGTTGTGCTTGTGTTATTTCTTTTAATTTATTATTTTTCTAATAAAAATAAAAAATATACATACATTTTTCTAATAAACAAAATAAAATAAAACTATAATTCAACTAAACAATTTGGTGTTTCGATTTTTATTTCACCTTAACTCGCCAACCTACCTACATACACATGTACACATGTATATAAATGTGGTTGTATAAAAATTGCAACACACCCCCTCTCCACCACCCTTTATACAGATAAAGAGCTGAAAATCATCAGAAGAAAAAGAAAAACCTAAAAACCTGACCAGAATCGTAGAATACATTCCAATGACAAAAACTTCAAGAAAATATTCAGCAATAAATTGTTATGCAGTATATTAAAACAATTTAACACAACAAATTACTGGCATGCAATTCAAGTCTCATACATATTGTTTGAACAACAAAAAGTAATTAGCTGGTTTAATATTAGCTAGACAAAAATAAATCAATCAAAATTGGATTACTAAATATTGGATTTGCAACAGCGTTTGCTTTGCCAACAGCAAAAGCAGCGTATAAATAATAATTATTACTGTGTTAAGGCTACCTACAACAGTAATTACTTTACCCAATAACTAGATCATCATCCTCCCGGGACCACAAGGGATCCATCCTCATCCCCTCATCCAGAAATCAGGTATCGCCCTCATCCACATCACCTTCATCCTACATACAACCCACAAACTGTAAGTTACCAACTTAATATTAATTATTTACCCCCATATTTTATATATATTGATTATATAAACCCGTGTATCCGTACATTTTGGTCCTTCGAGCCGGATCTGGGTCATCTATAACCCAGAGATTCCCCTCCCTCACCTCATTAGGTATTAATTCATTTCGGGCAATCCACAACCCGGTATACCCCCTATCACCAAAAAATACTCATAATATTTCATAAAATTATGACTACGTCGTTTTTTTCCCCGCGCAAAATTCACATGACTATAATATTCCCCCGCAAATTATAGCCATTTTAGTTTTTTTTCCCGCAAAAAAATTCACATGACTATAATATTACCCCGCAAATTATAGCCATTTTCCTTTTTTTCGCGCAAAAAATTCATGTGGTTATAATACAGGGAAAGGCAAAACATGGGCGCCGCGTTTTTCATTTACTCTTCTCTTACGTACGTGTGCACACGCATTGTAGAGAAATAAACAAAGTTTAATGAGTCTAGCTGTTGCCAGAAAAAGAAATGTTCCCAACTTTTTTAAAAATGTGTGATGAATATGAAATGAATTTTTTATTTTCGTTAAATTATTATGACAAACCAGAATGCTTGGTTTGCCAACGTGCGTTATCACGCACTAAAAAACATGACATGCAAAGGCATTTTCTTGCATATCACAAGGAATACAAAAGTATTACTAGTGATGCAAGAGAAGCCCTTATTATTAATCTTAAGAAAAATTTTTATGAAAAAATGATTGCTGATTCGAGTAAACCATACTCTGAACAAAACTGAAACTGAAAAGTTATTTTTTAAAAAGAAAGGCATCTTTTGTTGTTGCTACGTCTCTTGCTAAACGTTGCCGTCCTTTTGACGATGGAGTGTTTTTCAAAGAGCTTAGCAATGACGTTTTAAAATGGTTTGGTGAAAAGTCTGAAGAGATGCGGAAAATTATAAATGGCATTCCCCTCTCCGTTCGAACAATTATTCGACGGACTGAGCATATCAGTGCATTTATCTATTCAAACATTAAGAAACGAATGCTTAATTGCCAATTTTTTTTTCCATATGCCTAGATGAATGCACTGATCTGAACGATATATCTCAGCTAATTATTTGTGTTAGAACTGTTAATGAAAATTTTGACGTCCACGAAGAAATGTTTTCCCTATATGACTTACACAACAATTTAAAAGGAAAACTTATTTATGATATTGTAAATGAAAAAGTTCTTTCTTTTACTGATAAGAGTAAGCTTTTCTCTGTATGCACTGATGGTGCCAATGTAATGTTGGGTAAAAAAGAAGGTTTTGCTAGACATTTGAAAATTTAATACGCATAAAATGTTGCCCATATGAAATAAATGTTGAAGATGTAATGCAATTTCCTGACTGATTTTCTAATTTTTCGCAAATAATAAAATAGAGATTTTTGGAGATTTTAAATTTTTAATAGGGAATAAGTGACGAAAGTTTTCTGGCAACACCGATTTGTGTTGAGGGCGAAGAGAGTATATTACTAATGCAATTGCAAAATGTAATAGTATAGGTTGCCTTTCCCTGTTATAATATTACCCCGCAAAATTATAACCCAACTTATTCGCGAAAACATTGTACTTTTTTTACCCCCCTCAACATATTTAACATATTTTGTATAAAATATCCCGTTAGAAAATTCTCTATACCCATGTAAGTATGTATGTATGTATAAACAAAATTCTCAAAAATAAAATTGCCGTTTTTTAACAAAAACAACACAACGTTGGCATCTTCACATTCGGTTGTTTATTTTTTCTTTCTTTATTAAACAAGAGACCTAACGGTAGCATGAAATAAGTAAAAATACCAAACACAGCATTGTAACATAGTGCATACTTGTTGTTGTTGTATTTTTTAATATACAGGCATATGAAATAACTGTTGACATTTTTTGTAAGTTTCGCAACAAACAAACAAAAAGCAAATACCAAAAGTTATTTCATATCAAGGCAGACTTACATACATACATACACACATACAATACATGCAATTTACTGATTTTTGACTTTGAAGAGTCAAAGTCAATAATACACATACATATTGTTTGTGAACTTCACACTTGTCTTCATTTACTTAATTAACAACTCTACTTGTCTTTACATCAGAGGTGATCAAAATTTAAATGCTTATGTATTGGTGAGAAAATGAGACAAATTTAAAGGTACAATAAAACGAAAAAGTAAACGATCGATTTTTATAAAATAGTAAACCTAAAAAATTGTTTCGGTTTAAAAAATTATTTCGCTTCGCAAAATATTGAGTTTCGTTTGTATTTTTAACTCATATTTTGTAACTTCAACTTTAAAGGGGGCTTTAAAAAGATCAAGAAATGGTTCAAGGGCATCAAAATCTTTAAACCTATCTTGAAAATTAAAAAAGGGTTTCCCATTGACCTTTAAATGTTTTATAACACAAAAGGCATTGAGAATTACCCAATGCATTTTTGATTACAAAAAATTCTCGTAATGGTACCATAATTTTTTAACGTACTGTTTTAAAAAAACATTCAAAGCATCCGCTAAGCATGTGTACCATTTGCCTTGTGAAAGACAACTGAATTAAAAGAGCATAACAAAGTAGTGGGTTGCGCCAATAAGCAATTGTTCTATGAAATGATCACCTCTGCTTTACATCACGGACTTCTCAATTCTCTGCCGTTTTTGTTTTTTTGCGAATCTCTCTCTTTTTATTCTCTCATAAATTGTTCTCTACCTGATGAACTCGTTGGTTTTTTTTTTGGTACTCATTAAAAAAGACCAAAGGGAAAAAAGCATGTACCTACTGTTACGCACAGATTCTGAAAGATTCTTTTTGTAAATTAAAGTGTCGGCGGCATGCTGGTGGTTCATCGACTAGCTCTATCGGGTGTGGCGTGGTTCTTACACTTTATTTTACAAAGGTACGTAAACATAGCAAATAATATCATGTCATAAAATAAAAATACCACAATTAAGCAAACAAACTTTTACCAGGAATTAATTAAAATGCAAATGCAACTTATGCACGGTGCTAAGATGTTAAAGCACTGGAAGTACATTGTTCCCACCCAAACCTACCTAAGGTGCGCCTATGGTAATCTACGTACTTGGTAATTTATAAAGATTACCCCATTAAGTATAAGACTGGCTAAGTTATTTACCCCTGATGTAGAATAGTTTCATTCCTTAAAAAAAATGTTTAGCAATTCATGTTGATTCAAAATTTATTAATAATAGTATACATAAAAGAATTTTCTATAAATATAACCTATTTATGGAGTTTAATAATTCAAACATAACAAAATTTAGTGAATCCATTAATTTATAACTAGCATATCAATTTTTGCTTTAAAAAAAATCTAATATATATATTTGTAATTAAAAAAAAATTATCTTATTATTATGTATTTAGATAGAAGCAAAAACAAAATTATTACATGTATTCTTGCTTATACAAAAATTATGTATCACATTAGAAAATGCTCTTATTTTGAAATAAAAATTCAAGTGATTTTGTTGTTGCTCCTGCCTACTATCTGATATATGTATATAGATATTTAAAAAGAAATATGCAATAATTTTATATATATAGTTTGTTTGGCTCACTCACCCAAAATTAATTGTTGTTGTTGGTATTATGATGAAAGTATAGTAGATAAGCTTTAGCTGGTTTGATGACTTAAGGCCCAACTATAATATGCATAAGCAAGATTAAGCAAATTGCAAAAGTTAACGAAAAGGCTGTCAAATGCATAACCAGTTCAGAGTTAACTTTCAGGTGGCTACAATGACTTTGAAACTTTTTGTCCACAGTTGCTCATTTATGTTTAAAAAAATGTTTTTATTTTAACAAAAAGCCATTAAATGACTATATTTTATAAATATTATTATATTATTTTGTAATTAAAAGAAAACTTCGTACTCGAAACGCATAATTTTTCCTTTTTTTTAATTTATCGGCAAAAGTACTAAAATGTACAGCTGTGGCAGCACTAAATTGTAAATAATAATAAACGTTTACATATGTTTTGTTAATTTTCGTATTGTGTTTGCAAAAATGGAGAAAAAACTTAAAATTTTAAATAATATAAAAATATTAAAATTAGCGCTTGAAGGCCTGTGCACATTAAAATAAATAAGTGAACTACACTGTAAAAGAAGAAGACGCTCTTGTTCTGTCAGAGAAATAAACCGTGACAGGAGGACATTTTTGTTAAAATAAAAAGGGTCCCTTTTATTGTAAAGGCAGTTATTTTTTTCCGCATTTTCTATTAAATTTAAAAAAAAAAATATATTTTCTTATTTCTCCATTTTGTTCAAAACACAAACAAACAATAAACAGCTGATTCCGTACAGAATGTGCGATCAGTTTCGCTTTTTGCTTAAGCTAATGACAGTTGAAAAACTTAACGAAAAGTTTCGTTAAGTACATTATAGTTTGCCACATACAATTTATATGTGTTCGCACGTTTGCTTAAGCTAGCATATGCATATTATAGTTGGGCCTTTAGAGGCCTCTTCGAACATCGAACATTGCTTGCCGCAAAAATAAATAAATCTAGGAACAGGTAAATTGTTGCATATTTCTAACTAAATAAATCAAGAACAGTTGGTTTTGTTAATTTACATTTGCTTAAAATTATACATTAAATATACAGCTTTTTAAAAAGAAATGGAAATAGATTTTGAACAGTATTATTAAATATAAGAAATTGAAGGTAAACTATACGTATTCGTAGAATGTTTATCTAAATAATTGAATTTTCATTAATTTCATATGTTTCTTTTACCAATTTTCCTTTTTTTAAAAAAATTAATTTTCTTAATCAGTTGTTGCATGTACAAGTGGGTGTTCTGTCAGGTGGAAATCAATAATTTATGAGACTGCTCTAGATTTTTTTCTTGACCAAGTATAGATTTATATTTTCCAACCATTCAATACGATTTCTCCTCCTGTGCCTAGCACAGTGAGGGGTATAGAAAGTCCACTTCAATTTGTCTAGTGATTGCGTAAAAATAAAAATATATAAATATGAATTGGCTAACTACTGTTATTGGGAATCTATAAAATTTACCTCGGAATATACACTTTAAATGGGATTGAAGTAGCTAATGGTGAATCTGCTTTCTCACCCGAATCTATTATGGTGTACCGCACAAAACTATGAGTGCCACAATACGGTCTGGGAAAATTTTCTGGGCTAAATGTACACTTGACTGACCACTTCTAACATTTGACTTTGTTACTTGTCCACACTGTATTTTCTTCTCGGAACACTTTAGATTGCTGATTAATATAATGTGTACCGGTACACTGGTAGAAGGAATGTTCGAGAATAAACGGGTTCAAGTCATGCTTGGCGCCATTAAACCTTTTATTAGGAGGTATTTGTGGAGTGGGAATTTGTGTAATGTTATACAAAAGAAAAAAGCGGTATATTTCCATCATTCGCGAAGTTTCGTTTAATATTAGTACGATTTTATCAACTGTTCATTAACCCTCTGACTGTCATTAATTTAAGTTTATTACCAACTTAAATATACTTTGCACGTCAAGAATACAATATATATTTTTAAATGGTTAACAGCGCAACATTTATAATATAATTGCTTGCAAGTGCGTGTATTTAAGAAAAATTGAAATGAATGATAATATGAAAGCATCACCCATAGGGGGACGAAAAATCTGATTGGTTGCCTTTATCGACTTACATGTGTCACATTTCCCGATAAATATTTTTACGTCTCGAGCCATGGCAGGCCAAAAATATTTTTCTCGTAAACGAAAAAGAGTCTTAAAATATCCACCATGACAATTCGAATCGTGTGCTAGCTTAATAGCGGTTTCCGTCAATGATTGTGGCAACCATAACCTCCAGAGGCTTTCCTCCTCATTTGTCACACCTTCCCGAAATTTGACTCTCTTGTATACAACATTGTCAGATAAAAACAAATCAGGGAGGCTATTTTGATTCTCTGATACAGTTCTAACTAATTCCTTGTATTCGGCACTATTAAAACCATCTGAGGAAAGAGAAATTTCCCGAAAACTTGAATTAATCTTAAATTCATCAATATCGAATCGTGAGAGGGTATCCGGTACGATATTAAGTGAGCCCTTCCGATGCTCTTCCTTAAAATCAAACCCCTGAAGTTTCAAACTTCACCTTGCAAGCCTGCCGGTTAGGTCCTTTTGGGACATCAGCCACTTCAGACTTGCATGGTCTGTCACAATCTTGAAGGGTAGACCTTCAATATAGGGTCTAAATTTTATTACGCAAAAAACAGCGGCAAGGCATTCAAGCTCAGTTACTGTGTAATTGCGCTGTCCACGATTTAGTTTCTGAGATACGAGATACCCATCAATTTGGTACAGTACACCGCCGACACCGACTCTCGATGCGTCACATTGAACAACAAATTCTCTAGAGAAGTCAGGTTGTGCCAAAACAGGTTGCAGTGTATGTATAAACAAACTACACATAAATGTAGTGTATTGTGTAAGAAACACAAGATCAGAGCACTAAAAAGAAAAAAAAAGAATCCTGGAAGAAGTTCCTAATCAATGCCATGATTAGAAGGACTGTTCGGCCAATGAACAAGTCAACAGAAGGAAAATCAAGGACACAAAAATAAATATTTTTAATAGGGACAGAGTGCTTCTTATTTAGCACCTGCGGACCGGAGGCGACTTCGCCCATGATCCTAGAATAGGGATAAATAATTCGCCCAAAATTCCAAAAACTAGACCACCAAAGCGTCGAGGAGGATATTTAGCAGCCAAAAGAAGACAGTTGGCACAATTAAAAAGAATAATAAATTCATCCCCCCCACCTCCTTGGAATGTAGCAACGAAGTACTGGGAAAAAAATTATGTATTAGAAATGTGTATAAAAACACATATTGAAATGAAAAAACAATAAAAATATAAACAATATACACAATAAGAATATGAAACAAATCATTATTATATTTATATTCATATTCACCTTGATTTTTTTGTTTACATTCATTTTTGCGGCTTGGCTAAAAAACATATGTAACAAACACATTAATAGAAAGCTCTAAAGCGATTACAACAGAATATAAAAATAAAATATCAATTTTAGATATCATATCATTTATACTAGAATAAAAATAAGAATAAAAAAAATGATAAGAACAAAATTAACAAAATTATATGATAAATATATAGGATGGCTAATTATAGCAATAATATTAACACCACTAATTGTAATATTAGATATAAAAATCTTAAATTTTATTAAATTAATAATAAAAAAGGAAATATGTAACAAAATAAATAATAATAAATAAATGGAATTCATAGAAGCATTAAACCAGATTGTAATAAATGCAAAAAAATCACTAGGTAGACCATACACCATAGAAACAGTGAACGAAAAAAGGATAGAAATCCAAAATTTAGAAAAATATTTAAAAACTAAATTAGAAAACTCAACTCTTAAACTAGATGAAGAATCACAAATTTTGAATCAATTTAAAAACTTAAAGAAGAAAGTTTAAATTTATTAGAAAGACATATTGAAAACAAATCATCTACTGCAAAGAAAAGACAAGGAATAATCATGGCAAACCTTGATATAAATGAATTATCAATAATAACAAAACTAGTACCAAAATTTTCGGGTAAAACTAAGGAATTACATGAATTTTTATCAAACTTAGAAGTAGTCTCTACAACTATTTCAACGGAAAAACATATTTCATTCTTTAATTTCATTTTTAATTCACGACTCGATTTAAAAGTTCAAAACAGAATAAAACAAATTCAGATACCAACAACAATCAACGAATTAATATCCATCTTAAAAGCAACATACAAACCATTAAAAACTACCAATACCATATTAAATGAAATAACTAATTTGAAGCAGAGAGAAAACAATCTGATAGGTTTTGCAACAAAATTAGAAAACCTTATTACAGAATTAAACGAAGCTCAAATATTAGAAATAGGTGAATCCAGTAGAAATGCTATTATAAACACAAATAGCAAAATAGCTTTTAACGCTTTTATGAACGGTCTTACTGATCCGCAGATTATATCAATAATCTATGCAAGCCAAGTAACAACATTTACTGAAGCTTTGAAAATCGCAGAAAGAGTTTCATCGACAATAGAACAAAAACAAATATTTTACCAGCAAACTAATCAATATCAAAGTATCAATGGAAGAACTATCGCACCAACAAAATGCAAAAAGTGTGGTAGAAATCACAACAACAACCAATGTCCTGCTAACGGAAATAAATGCTATAATTGCGGAAAATTCAATCACTTTTCAAAAATGTGCAATAACAACAACCATAACCAACGTACCCAATATAACAACAATAATCAACGTAACCAACATTACAACAATAACCGAAGAATACAGAATAGCAATAGAAATAACAATATAAACTACATAGAGGAACAGGGAAACTCCCAAAGCCCGGAGACCGCACGAACGGAATCTCCAGTGGGAAACAACTAGAAACTAACAGAATATATACCATATCATCCACCGTAAGAAATTACATAAGACTAAACATTATAGATGTGAAAAATGATCTTACATTCTTAATTGACACAGGAGCAGATGTCTCACTGTGCAAAGAAAAATTTTTACAAAATCATGAGGAAAATCAGGATGATTATTGCAATTTAACAGGAATTTCAGAGAATGTTATTAAATCACTGGGATCTACAAATATAAAAATTAATATAAATAACAATATAATTAAACAAAAAATCCAGCTAGTAGAAAATAATTTTCCAATAAGCACAGATGGAATTCTTGGTAGAGATTTTCTATCAACATATAGATGCAATATTGATTATGATAAGTATATACTAACATTCAACATTAATGGCGAAACAATAATGATACCGATACATGACAACAGCTTTAAAATAAACAAAGTAAGAATACCGCAAAGAAGTGAAATAATTTTACCATTTACAATGAAACTGGATGAAGATTCCGTAATATTAAATAGAGAAATTATCGAAGGAGTATATTTAGCAAATGCAATAGTACCTAAAAACGGAAATCAACATATTAAACTATTGAACGTAACGGATAAAATAGTTACAATAGAAAATCTAAAAGTGGAAACTGAACCATTAAAGAAGTATGATATAAATACAATGAATGACAACAGAATTGAAAAATTTTATACGGACGAGCGATTTATTAAATTATTGAATAAATTTGATTTGGGTAATTTGGATGATAAAAATAAAAAAGAACTAATATCAATATTAAAAGAACACCAATCAATATTTCACATCGATGATGAAAAATTAACTACAAATAATTTTTACAAGCAAACAATAAACCTACATGACAATAGTCCTGTGTATATAAAAAATTACAGATTACCGCATGCACAGACAACAGAGATAAACTCACAAGTCCAAAAACTATTGCATAACAATATAATCGAACCATCAATAAGCCCTTACAATGCACCATTACTACTAGTTCCAAAGAAAGGACAAACAAATTTGAAGAAATGGAGATTAGTTGTCGATTTTAGAAAATTAAATGACAAAATTGTCAATGATAAGTTTCATTTAACTCGTTTGGATGACATTTTAGATAAATTAGGAAGAGCAAAATATTTTTCAACATTGGATTTGGCAAGTTCCTTCCATCAAATTGAACTTAATAAGCAATCACGTCCTTATACTGCATCATTTGCAAGTCGATCACTTAATAAATATGAGAGAAACAAACCAGTAATTGAAAAAGAATTACTTGGTATATATTGGGGCATACAATTTTTCCGACCTTATTTATATGGTAGAAAATTTATTGTTGTAACTGACCACTGATTGCATTATTTTCACATAAAAATCCTAGTTCAAAGCTAACCCGAATTCGCTTAGAATTATCCGATTATGATTTTCAAATAGTTTATAAAGAAGGAACAAACAATACCAACGCAGATGCACTCTCAAGAATACAAATAGACTCAGATACGTTAAAAACAATGATACCCCTGACAATCGATGAATCCACAAAAAAAAACGCTGGTGATAACAAGAAACATGAAGAAAAAGATACAAAATGAGGAAAAAGAACATAACGAAAAAGAAGAAAATGGTAAGACATATCCTAAAGAGACTGATCAACTCATAATATGGGAATGTACATCCATCAAAGAAATAAAACTTGCTAGAAAGCTAAAGTTTATATTAGAAAATTCGAATAAAGAATTCAAAATAGAAAACAATACTGCTCTAAATGAAACGCGCGTCAGATGTAGCGATAACCCCTATTATTTAGATAATATGTTGGAGAAACTACCTTCTGTTTTAAGCAGATTGAATTGTGAGAAATTCGCACTAAAGAAAAGTGACGAAATATTTAAGAAAATAAATATAGAAAAAATGAAAGAAAGAATAAATAAAAGTAAAGAAACAGACGTCAGAATTCTTATATACAGCAATCCTCAAAGAATAACGGATGAAAATAAAAAACATGAATTAATTGAATTGTATCACAACACACCATGCGGAGGACATTTCGGAGTCAGAAAAACATTGTTAAAATTAAAACAAAAATATATATGGAAGAACATGTTTAAAATGGTAAAAAGATATGTATCAACGTGTGATCTTTGTCAAAGAAACAAACAAATAAGACACACTAAAGAACCACTATGTATCACGGACACACCAGAAAATAGTTTCAGTACTATAGTTATCGATGCAGTCGGCCCTTTAAGACCCTCAGAAAATTATCGATACATACTAACAATGCAATGCGAGTTGACGAAGTATATAATAGCAGTCCCAATGGAGACAAAAGAAGCTAAATCAATTGCAAAGCTCTTAACAGAACATTTAATTTTGAAATATGGATTATTTAAAATTCTGAAATCTGATAGAGGCACAGAATTTGTAAATGAGTTAATGAGAGAAATATGCAATTTGTTGAAAATAGAACAGCGACTATCAACACCATACCATCATGAAACCCTAGGTACCGTAGAAAGAAATCACAGAGTTTTAAATGAATATTTCTTGTCATTTGTTAATGATGATAATTGGAGTGATTGGATACCTTATTATTCATTCGCTTATAATATCACACCTCATATAGACACAAATTATTCTCCATTTGAACTAATTTTTGGCAAATTACCTACAATACCGGGTGAAGAAATCATGAAACATGATAGAATATATGATTTAAATAATTACGCAAATGAACTAAAGATTAGATTAAAAACATCACTGAATAATGCTAAAAAACTTATTGAAATAACAAAACTAAATAGAAGTTTAAAATCGTATAATAAAACAAATAGCATCAAACTTAATATAGGTGATTTAGTTTTAGTAAGATCAGAAAATAGAAAGAAGAATGAACCACCATATCACGGTCCATATGAAATAACAAACATAGACAAATTAAATGTAACAATCAGAATTAAAAATAAACAAAAAACATTACATAAAAATATGTTAAAATATTATAATAAGACATAAAATAAATACATATATATATAGCTATAAGTACGTAATATAATATGTAATAATAAAAATAAGAAAAATTATTAAAAGTAATTAAAATCTTACCATTCTTGTAAACAATAAATAGTATGATTTTACTGAAAGATTGGGGGTGTAGTGTATGTATAACAGTGATGTTCAAAAATAAAATGTAGATGTATTTGTGAGAGATTTTGCACAGCAAACATATTGTCAAACGCTTAAAATCAGAAAAAAGTAAAAAATTTTTTCCAAATATAAACACCTTATGAAACAATATCAGGGACCGTAAATAACAATTATCAATATCGAAAACCAATTTTAGAACAGTTATTTAGATAAAAAACAAAAATAAGTCTATCTAAAACAGTTTTTTATTTTTCGTCTTCAATTGTAATTGAATCGCGTGTGTTTGCTATGCTTCGATCAACAAGAAGCAACAACAATGCTTAACAAATTTCTGAAAAAAATGACGATAATCCGTCGCATGTGTTCTCATCGCTTGCTGAACGACGACGGAATGAATGTTTTTAAAAGAGCATAACAAATGTGTGTAAATTTTTCAAACAATTGTTGTATGGGCTGAACATCACTGATGTATAAACAAACTACACATAAATGTAGTGTATTGTGTAAGAAACACAAGACCAAATGTATAATAGTGCTAGGTTAGTTATTAATTTCATGACGCTGCTTTCTTTTATTTTGGGTGAACGACTTAATGCTCATATTAAATTTCGACTTGGAGTTTGAACCAAGAAAATAGAACACTTGAAGTTAGAATAAACAATTAATGTTTGAGTCACATTTAATAATTGAAATGCACTCAATAATAATAATAATATGTACTCTAAAATTGATGAGCGCCTGGTACAATCATGCATAATGGCTTGTGTAGAATATAAGAAAAGTAACTGTAAGATTGTAAATGAATAAACTACTCAATATAAATTGTAACTTTAAACAATTGAGTAACATTGTAAAAATTACTCAATTTATTTAATTTAATTTTATTTCCATTTTACTACTGTTTTCATCTTTTTATTGATATTTTTTTTTTCTTCTTTCTTAATTTTTTTAACCTTTCACATTTTTTATTATGTTCTAATTGTTTCAATCGTAAATTATACTTATCGTACAATTATTTTTTACTTATTTTCGCACTTTGTCTTCTTTATTTGTATTCTAAACTTTAATTCAATTAACTTTAAATTTAACTTTAACTTTAAAATCTAAAATTCCTGTACTTTAATTATAAGATTTAATCTTGTTGTACAGGATAAACACATTAAATAAATAAAAAGCAAACAAATTAAATCAACAACATTAAAAATATAATACATTATTTAAAAACAAAACAACATGAAGAACAGTTAAGTAAAATTAAAACACGCAAGTATATAATTGAAAAATTAAAATTAAAACACAAGGGTAACACGCCGAGTTACCCGGAAGAAGATGATGGTGCGGCCAAAGCACCATCCACAATAACAACATAAACTTTAGCCTATCAAACACTATAAATGCCAATGGCATAGAGACAAAAAGCCGCAAAAGAATAATGCAACTAAACACAATGTGATCGAATGCCAAATGCATCAAGGTCGTTTGAATTGTACCAAGGTCAGAGAGAGCCTACAGCATGAAGCATGTATATTTGTGCCTTACGATCCCGACTTCAATCACTCACCTCACAATAATCATCAATATTTCTAATGGCCTACTGGACAGAGACATAAAAGATAAGTTAATAAAATTGTGTATATTTTTATTTTTAACATTTTGTTATGTTTAAGTTTTGATATCCTTTGTCCTTTGACAAATAGTTTTTTTTTTTAAATTTATAAAATTATAATCCTGAAGAAATATCGAAATAATGGAATATCGAAATATTATTAACAAAAAAAAAATGGACCTTATGTTTTAATAATCACCAAAATCTTAATTAATTAATTAATTAAAAAAAAGGTCAAATAAAAATAACAAGAAAATATTTTATTACTTAAATTATTAAAAATAACACACTCCTATATAGTGAATAAATAAAAATATTAAAATAACTTAAATATAATAATTATAATTTATATTTTATTTTATTTAAACCAATGATTTATTATATATAAATATTAATAACTAACACTAATAAATATGAAAAATTAATTAATAAACCACCATCAAGGAAAATGGTATAATCACATAAAAAATTCTATATAAATAAAAATGAAATCTTGTGTGTTGCTAAGCGCATAACTCGAGAACGGCTTGACTGATTTCGCTATTTTTTTTTTTTGAAATGTGTGTAATAGTATGAGAAAGGTTTGTATGGAAAGAAAAATTGGAAAAGTTGCTTGGAAAATTTAAAAATTCTGAAAAAACTAAAATTGTGTTTTCAATGTGATTTTACATTTTTTATGTTATTTTGTTATATATTCCGCTTACACTTAGTACGAATAACGATTAAGTTTGGAAAATATGCATGTTCAAGGTTAATGGACCACCCCCATTGTACGTCCACTTTATCGGTACACGTAATATACGTATTATTTGTTGGTCGTGAAGAAGTTTTGAATTAAAGAAATTTTTTAAAGCACTATTATAAACGTCGTTATATGTTAGAAATATTAGAAAGCTGACACAGATAATTTTTTTTTATTACTTTTAATTTAATTATTGGATCTTTCTTTACAAAAGAAATTTACAATAAGTATTAAAATCTCAAAATTAATTAATCATTTCTGGGTCTATTGCCATTGCAATAGAAACTCCATTTCTGGTTGCGGAAATTGTTCATCTATTTTGCAGTGCAGCTAGAGCCAATGTGTCTACCCTCTTTAGGCGAGTATGTCCATTATAATACAGTAGATCATGTGCAAGAGGATTTGGATGCGTTGCCAGTTTTCGTACATATTTGGAGCAGAAGGTTTTTATTTCGTCGCGAACAAATGGAATATTAAGGTCCTTATGAATATTCGCGTTACTAATATAATTACCACGGGTCACCGGTAATTTGTCGCAATATTTTATTTTGTCGTCTTTGTAATTTCTCTATATTAGAAGCAGAAGCTGTTCCCCATAATTGGATACCATAGGTCCATATTGGCTTAATAATAGATTTATAGAGTAGAACTTTGCAGTTTAGATTTAGAGCAGAATGGGAACAAAGGAGCCATTGCAGCTGTAGTGTTTTAATTTTGAGTTGCGTGGATTTGGAATCAATATGTTGAGACCAGGTAAGGCGGCGATCGAGGTGTATACCAAGATATTTTATGTGATTTTGCTCGGGGATATCGATGTTATTTATCTTCAGTTTGGGACAATTTCCCCTTCTCAAGGTGAAAGTAACATGTGCACTCTTTGCTCTATTTACTTTTATTTTCCATTTGTCAAGCCATTTTTCGAGTTCTTTGATATGAGCCTGTAGACAGCTAGAAGCAATAACTAGATTTTCATGTATGCTTATAAACGCTGTATCGTCGGCAAATGTTGACGTGTGTATTAGGTTATTTGTGGGCATATCTGAAGTATAAAGTATATACATTAGAGGACCAAGTATACTACCTTGTGGAACTCCTGCTGCGATTTTTCCTGAGTCTGAATTGTGGTCTTTATACTTTACTACAAACGAACGATCTAATATATAGTTTCGCATCAGCTTGTGGGTGTTTTGGGGTAACAAAGAGCATATTTTATATAAAAGCCCATCATGCCAGACTTTGTCAAAGGCTTGGGAAATTTCTATGAAGAGAGATGAGCAATAGTGTTTAACCTCAAAAGCCTTTCTAATAAGAGTTACTATGCGATGAACCTGTTCTATAGTGCCATGATTCTTTCGGAATCCAAACTGATGAACGGGAATGATATGGTGGTCGTTTAGATACGGAGTCAGCGCATTCAAAAATACTTTCTCGAAGAGCTTTGAAAATATTGAAAGTAAGCTTATCGGGCGATAAGATGACACTTGGGAAGCGTCCTTACCTGGCTTAGGTATCATAATTATTTCTGATATTTTCCATGATTTAGGAAAGAAACCAGTTCGCAGAATGGAATGGAAAATTAATAAAATTAGCTTAAGGGCCGCTGTTGGTAGTTCACGAATCATTTTTCCTGAAATTTTGTCCATACCAGGGGATTTATTTGTTTTAATTTTTTTGATTTCTGTGGTTTAGGAAGCGAAACGAATTTTCATTGGGAAAACAACACAGTCTTCAATAGCTGGTAGGGTTATGTCGGAGCTAGAATTAGTAGGCGTAAACACTTTTTCGAGGTACTCGGCAAAAACTTCAGCTTTGTCTTTGTGGGACCTAGCCCAATTACCATCGCTACAACGAATAGCAGACTCACATCTAATCGGGTTTTTAAGTTTTTTGGTGGCTTTCCAAAGACTGTAATCCGTGGTTTTTGTTGGGTCTAGACCTTATAAATATGCACTTAGAGCTGATCGTTTGTCCTCTAAGAGAGCGCTATGAAGGGCTCTTTGACATTGGTTTAGTTGACTTTTCAAGGTAGGTGAGCGATGTATTTGCCATTGTCTTCTAATGTTTCTCTTTTCCTTTATAAGGTTTAGAATAGTTGTTGAGCATTTATTTTTAGTGCTGTTGTAGCATTTATGAGGTGTAGCTACTTTTGCTGCGGTTGATAATATGTCAGTAAATACGTATATAGCATCTTGTATTTCATTATCGGATCTAAGTGAAGTATTTTGTGGTACGTGGGAGCTTACATACTTTCTATATTTGAGGCAGTTAGTATGTCTATTAGGGAAACAAAAAGGTGTTTCGATGTTTTGCCAATTTAACATTGATATAAGGCTGAATTTCAGTTTATGGGGGACACCCCTAGAGAAAAAATCTAAATATGCCATCCCCTTCAGAATGTTCCCAGGAGTACGAAAATCATAATGAAAAAGGAGGCTCACGCCCCCTATGGGCGTGGCAGTCGAAAAACGACCCGGCCCACCTACGTAGACAATATGGGTATCAAATGAAAGCTAATGTCTTCACGATTCCAAAAATACCCGTAGTTGCCAGATCGTCCAGAATTTGAGGAAGATATGTTAATTTTTATAAAATGGGGGAAGGACTTTTTTTGTTTATTTCTTTTTAGCTCGGCCAGAGGCCGAGCACTCGAGATCCCCGCCGTCTAGAATTAAGACATACTGGAGTTAAAAACCCCTAAGCCCGGCCATAGGCCGGTCACGCAAAAAAAAAAAAAAATTTCCCCCACCCCAAATTTTGCCAAAATGGCCATATCGGCTACAAAAATCGCCCGATCTGGCAACTACGGCTATTTTTGGAATCGTGAAGACATTAGCTTTCATTTGATACCCATATTGTCTACGTAGGTGCGCCGGGTCGTTTTTCGACTGCCACGCCCATAGGGGGCGTGAGCCCCCTTATTCATTATGATTTTCGCACTCCTGGGGTCATTTAAGGGGGCGTGGCATTTTTTTTTTCCCCCAGGGGTGTCCCCCATAAACTGAAATTTTGCCTGATATAATAGTGGGGGAGTGGTCTGAGGACAGGTCGTACAAAGAGACTGTAGAAAGCTGATCACGTTTGATGTTCTTAATGACTGCAAAATCTATTAAATCAGGAGCTTTATGCAGATCTGTGGGCCAATAAGTGGGTTGTCCATCAGATATAACATCAAGTTTAAGAGATGAAATAGCTTTTAACAGCTGTCTGCCCTTCGGAGTAATGAGCCGTGAGCCCCAGAACGTGTGCTTTGCATTGTAATCACCTGCCGCTATAAATTTATTGCCTAGCGTTTTGTAAAAAGTAATGAATTGTTCTTCAGTTATTTTGTGTCTTGGGGGACAATATATAGAAGATATGGTGATGTTTGTGGCTGAGAGGCATATTGATGAGGCTTGAATGTGATCAGTTTTATATTCCGGCATTGGAAAGTGACTAATTTGATTCCTAATTATTAAAGCTGCACCACCACATGCTTTGCCATTGGGATGTTTTGTGTTGTATGTGGAGTACCCTTTTATTCGAAAACAATTTTTTAATGTAAAATGCGTTTCAGAAACCAGCAATATATCAATAGACTGAGACTTTAAAAAACTTTCTACTTCTACCTTGTGTTGGCTTAAGCCGTTTGCATTCCAGTAACATATTCTTATCTGGTTCATTGCTTACAGGCAAATGTTTGAAGAAGCATACCCTGGTTTCTTAACAGTTCCTGCATCATGACGTGCATATTTGATATAAAGCTGTTCATGGTTTGTATTGAGTTTTCTAAGGGTGATTTCTGTAATGATTCTTTAGGTGTTCTAGATTCTGGGGTTTTCTGAGCGACTGGTTGTACCAAAGGAATACTACTGAATTTGGCAGCTTGAGCATACGATAATTTTTTAGTGGGGATAGGGAGTGGATTGGCAGAGTAATTGACAAAATTGTTATTGGTTTGATCAGAGGGCCTATGTTGAGTGGAGATATTATTATTGATGGATAAATATGGGAAGTCATTTGACTGGAAACGGCAATAAGCAGGTTTATTTTTAGAGTTGTGCGTTATCTGTAGAAATACTGGACATTCCCTGTAGTTTGCAGTGTGGTTGCCACCACAGTTGCTGCATTTTTTGTTTCTGGGGTCGCTTTTAGTTTTTGTACATTCAGAAGTTTTATGAACATCACCACAGATCACACATACTGCTGGAAGCTTGCAATAGCTTCTGGTATGCCCAAATTCCTGGCAGTTTACGCATTGTGGAGGTTCTTTTCTTTTACGTGGTTCTTCTACAGTAGTTCTTCGGTGAAGAAGGTATCGAAGGTTATAAATTGGGTGGGGCTCGTTTCCCTTTAATTTGCTAGATTCAAAGGCAATTTCGACTTTAAAAAGTGGTTGCGGTATTTTATCCTTATTATTTATATTGTGTACTGACTTTACCTTGTAGCCTTCATTTTCTATAGCATTTGCTATTTCGCTAGTTGGTACGTTGCTTTCAATGCCTTTTATGACGATTGATAAACCTTTTGCGCTTTTGAGCTGATGAGTGTAGTAATTTTTATTTTCCGAATCGAGATATGAAACAATTTTACGGAAATTTTTTTCTGTAAATGTTTGAATTTTCGTTTCAAGAACGTTTCCTCTACGCAGAAATTCTACAAAAAAGTTATCTTTTCCAACTGTTGTTTTTAAGGAATTCACCAGAATGTTGGAGTTTTTTTCACGTAAGAAAATTGCTGGGGGTTTGTGCTGTTTAGCAATTTCAACTGCATCTTCTTCGGAATCGTTAGTAGCTAACAAAGAAAAACGATTTTGGCTCATTGTTTGAGTAGTACCTGTTTTTTTGGTTTGCTTAGGAGTGGGGTTATTTTTGGAGGAATTTGGGCTACGCTTTCGCTTTAATATTGTAAAATATCGATTGATCCCTTTCAATGGTTTGTCGTTACCTTTTGCTGAATCTATTTTAGTTGTTTTAGGTATAGCACCCTTTGAGACGACCATTACCGACTCTGTTGAAGTAGCATCATTGGCTTGCGTGTTCGATGTAAGAGAATTTTTAAGAGCCTCACTTGTTTGCTCTTTATAATTATAAGTTTGTATAGTTGTATTTTGTGTAGTAGTGGGAGTATTAGTAAAAAGAGAATTACATACTGACATTTTTGAAGATGTTGAGATTGTAATTGTTGTAAATGCTTGTGATGTAAATGACGAACAAGTATTTGTACTTGTTGTTGTTGGTGTTTTACACTGAACAGCCCATGCTGCTTCGTTATATAGAGGGGAACTTGCAATTTGCGGAGGTGAACGCAGTATTTTTATTTTTTCACTGTATATTGGCGATAGGCATTGTTTTTGTTTATTGTTTCTGTTGTTTTTTGAGTTTCTTTTTCTTTGTCTTTTTTATAAAAAAAAAACTGAATATATGTATATATGTGTTAATAACACATTATTTTTATTTAACTCTTTTAATTATAAATTGGTTTTGTTTTAGTAAGTTCTTTTATTGTTTAGTTATTTTGTTGCGCATTTAAAATATACACGTCAGTAGATATAACAAAATGATACAGATAATGTTGCTCAAACCTATACATAGATACATAATTTATAAAAACAAAAACCCTACAAATTAAATTATTATTTTTCAATATTTTTTGTTTGTGTAATATTTAAAATTTTTTATTCTGACAACAATTATTGTTATTTTGAAAAATATTTTATTTATTAATAATTGTTGTAGCGAAATATTATAATTAATAAAAAAATACGAAATTTTGACCTTATTCTCAATTAAAATATATTAATAACTTATTTGTTTTAACTTTTGTTTTGCTTGCGATCTGTCTAACAGATCCCGTTATTTTATTAATGTTAAAAATTATTTTGCCACGTGTGCAAATGTCGTTTGACTTCTTAATGTCAATTTGTAACTAGAGATCGGTTGCATAGTGAAAATTCAATTAAGTTGTGATTCTATTGTGAAATATCAGAAAAATATTAAAGTGTTTCCGCAAAAGTGAATTTTTGCAACGGTGGTTACATAGTTACGACAAATCTGGTTAAATTGTGATTCTGTCGTAAAAAAACATCAGAAAAATATTAAAGTGCTCCCGAATAAGTGAATATTTGTAACAGTGGTTAGTTTTGCTGAATTTTCAACCCGTTGTAAGTTCATCGCAATCGCTTCAGGAAATTAAATAAATTTCATCGTTTCATCTCCAACAAATTTACAGGTTATACAGTAGGAACAAAGTGTATAGCAGCATTACAATGCCGCCAATAAGACGTTTCAATATAGGTCGCAGAACACGCAATGCTACAAACCAAATGAATTTTCAAAATAATAGAACTGCAGAACAGCGCGAAGAGCGAAATGAAACGGAAAGGAATCGGTTATCACAAGCACGTTCAGCACATACACAAGAAGAAAGAGAAAATGCAAATGAAGCTAATATGCATCGACAGATAAATCATCGTTCAATAGAAGTCAATCGCGTGGCAATAAATTTAAATGAACGTACAAGAAGACAAACAAATGTTGCGTTGAGTACTTATCGATGTGCATTCCGTTACGACATGATAATTGATTACAGTGCCGACCAAGCCGTTGCTATTGGATCGATGAGTGTTGTGTGCCCATATTGTAATGCACTGAAATACAAAAATGAAACTCCTGGATTGTGTTGTGCAAGTGGCAAGGCCAAACTGACGCAATTGGTTCCGCCACCAGAGCCATTACGCTCATTGGTTTCTGGTATAGGAACAGATTCCAAACATTTCTTGACACAAATTCAGAAATACAACAGTTGCTTCCAAATGACTTCATTTGGTGCAACAAATGTAGTTCGGCACCAGTTTTTACCCACTTTCAAGGTAAATGATTGTGTTCATCTACAGTATTTGCTTATGCACGAAACCCCTACATATAATAAAAATAATTATCATGGCACGGTAACCCTAATTACTCGTTGCATTGTTCTTTTTCTTATTCCCTTTGATCATTCTCTCATACCGACAGGCAATTGTGGTGGTTGTTTTTAACACATCATCAGTGTAAAGTGACAAACTGTGTTGTGCTTGTGTTATTTCTTTTAATTTATTATTTTGCTAATAAAAATAAAAAATATACATACATTTTTCTAATAAACAAAATAAAAGAAAACTATAATTTAACTAAACAATTTGGTGTTTCGATTTTTATTTCACCTTAACTCGCCAACCTACCTACATACACATGTACACATGTATATAAATGTGGTTGTATAAAAATTGCAACACACCCCCTCTCCACCACCCTTTATACAGATAAAGAGCTGAAAATCATCAGAAGAAAAAGAAAAACCTAAAAACCTGAACAGAATCGTAGAATACATTCCAATGACAAAAACTTCAAGAAAATATTCAGCAATAAATTGTTATGCAGTATATTAAAACAATTTAACACAACAAATTACTGGCATGCAATTCAAGTCTCATACATATTGTTTGAACAACAAAAAGTAATTAGCTGGTTTAATATTAGCTAGACAAAAATAAATCAATCAAAATTGGATTACTAAATATTGGATTTGCAACAGCGTTTGCTTTGCCAACAGCAAAAGCAGCGTATAAATAATAATTATTACTGTGTTAAGGCTACCTACAACAGTAATTACTTTACCCAATAACTAGATCATCATCCTCCCGGGACCACAAGGGATCCATCCTCATCCCCTCATCCAGAAATCAGGTATCGCCCTCATCCACATCACCTTCATCCTACATACAACCCACAAACTGTAAGTTACCAACTTAATATTAATTATTTACCCCCATATTTTATATATATTGATTATATAAACCCGTGTATCCGTACATTTTGGTCCTTCGAGCCGGATCTGGGTCATCTATAACCCAGAGATTCCCCTCCCTCACCTCATTAGGTATTAATTCATTTCGGGCAATCCACAACCCGGTATACCCCCTATCACCAAAAAATACTCATAATATTTCATAAAATTATGACTACGTCGTTTTTTTCCCCGCGCAAAATTCACATGACTATAATATTCCCCCGCAAATTATAGCCATTTTAGTTTTTTTTCCCGCAAAAAAATTCACATGACTATAATATTACCCCGCAAATTATAGCCATTTTCCTTTTTTTCGCGCAAAAAATTCATGTGGTTATAATACAGGGAAAGGCAAAACATGGGCGCCGCGTTTTTCATTTACTCTTCTCTTACGTACGTGTGCACACGCATTGTAGAGAAATAAACAAAGTTTAATGAGTCTAGCTGTTGCCAGAAAAAGAAATGTTCCCAACTTTTTTAAAAATGTGTGATGAATATGAAATGAATTTTTTATTTTCGTTAAATTATTATGACAAACCAGAATGCTTGGTTTGCCAACGTGCGTTATCACGCACTAAAAAACATGACAAAGGCATTTTCTTGCATATCACAAGGAATACAAAAGTATTACTAGTGATGCAAGAGAAGCCCTTATTATTAATCTTAAGAAAAATTTTTATGAAAAAATGATTGCTGATTCGAGTAAACCATACTCTGAACAAAACTGAAACTGAAAAGTTATTTTTTAAAAAGAAAGGCATCTTTTGTTGTTGCTACGTCTCTTGCTAAACGTTGCCGTCCTTTTGACGATGGAGTGTTTTTCAAAGAGCTTAGCAATGACGTTTTAAAATGCTTTGGTGAAAAGTCTGAAGAGATGCGAAAAATTATAAATGGCATTCCCCTGTCCGTTCGAACAATTATTCGACGGACTGAGCATATCAGTGCATTTATCTATTCAAACATTAAGAAACGAATGCTTAATTGCCAATTTTTTTTCCATATGCCTAGATGAATGCACTGATCTGAACGATATATCTCAGCTAATTATTTGTGTTAGAACTGTTAATGAAAATTTTGACGTCCACGAAGAAATGTTTTCCCTATATGGCTTACACAACAATTTAAAAGGAAAACTTATTTATGATATTGTAAATGAAAAAGTTCTTTCTTTTACTGATAAGAGTAAGCTTTTCTCTGTATGCACTGATGGTGCCAATGTAATGTTGGGTAAAAAAGAAGGTTTTGCTAGACATTTGAAAATTTAATACGCATAAAATGTTGCCCATATGAAATAAATGTTGAAGATGTAATGCAATTTCCTGACTGATTTTCTAATTTTTCGCAAATAATAAAATAGAGATTTTTGGAGATTTTAAATTTTTAATAGGGAATAAGTGACGAAAGTTTTCTGGCAACACCGATTTGTGTTGAGGGCGAAGAGAGTATATTACTAATGCAATTGCAAAATGTAATAGTATAGGTTGCCTTTCCCTGTTATAATATTACCCCGCAAAATTATAACCCAACTTATTCGCGAAAACATTGTACTTTTTTTACCCCCCTCAACATATTTAACATATTTTGTATAAAATATCCCGTTAGAAAATTCTCTATACCCATGTAAGTATGTATGTATGTATAAACAAAATTCTCAAAAATAAAATCTTAAGAAAAATTTTTATGAAAAAATGATTGCTGATTCGAGTAAACCATACTCTGAACAAAACTGAAACTGAAAAGTTATTTTTTAAAAAGAAAGGCATCTTTTGTTGTTGCTACGTCTCTTGCTAAACGTTGCCGTCCTTTTGACGATGGAGTGTTTTTCAAAGAGCTTAGCAATGACGTTTTAAAATGCTTTGGTGAAAAGTCTGAAGAGATGCGAAAAATTATAAATGGCATTCCCCTGTCCGTTCGAACAATTATTCGACGGACTGAGCATATCAGTGCATTTATCTATTCAAACATTAAGAAACGAATGCTTAATTGCCAATTTTTTTTCCATATGCCTAGATGAATGCACTGATCTGAACGATATATCTCAGCTAATTATTTGTGTTAGAACTGTTAATGAAAATTTTGACGTCCACGAAGAAATGTTTTCCCTATATGGCTTACACAACAATTTAAAAGGAAAACTTATTTATGATATTGTAAATGAAAAAGTTCTTTCTTTTACTGATAAGAGTAAGCTTTTCTCTGTATGCACTGATGGTGCCAATGTAATGTTGGGTAAAAAAGAAGGTTTTGCTAGACATTTGAAAATTTAATACGCATAAAATGTTGCCCATATGAAATAAATGTTGAAGATGTAATGCAATTTCCTGACTGATTTTCTAATTTTTCGCAAATAATAAAATAGAGATTTTTGGAGATTTTAAATTTTTAATAGGGAATAAGTGACGAAAGTTTTCTGGCAACACCGATTTGTGTTGAGGGCGAAGAGAGTATATTACTAATGCAATTGCAAAATGTAATAGTATAGGTTGCCTTTCCCTGTTATAATATTACCCCGCAAAATTATAACCCAACTTATTCGCGAAAACATTGTACTTTTTTTACCCCCCTCAACATATTTAACATATTTTGTATAAAATATCCCGTTAGAAAATTCTCTATACCCATGTAAGTATGTATGTATGTATAAACAAAATTCTCAAAAATAAAATTGCCGTTTTTTAACAAAAACAACACAACGTTGGCATCTTCACATTCGGTTGTTTATTTTTTCTTTCTTTATTAAACAAGAGACCTAACGGTAGCATGAAATAAGTAAAAATACCAAACACAGCATTGTAACATAGTGCATACTTGTTGTTGTTGTATTTTTTAATATACAGGCATATGAAATAACTGTTGACATTTTTTGTAAGTTTCGCAACAAACAAACAAAAAGCAAATACCAAAAGTTATTTCATATCAAGGCAGACTTACATACATACATACACACATACAATACATGCAATTTACTGATTTTTGACTTTGAAGAGTCAAAGTCAATAATACACATACATATTGTTTGTGAACTTCACACTTGTCTTCATTTACTTAATTAACAACTCTACTTGTCTTTACATCAGAGGTGATCAAAATTTAAATGCTTATGTATTGGTGAGAAAATGAGACAAATTTAAAGGTACAATAAAACGAAAAAGTAAACGATCGATTTTTATAAAATAGTAAACCTAAAAAATTGTTTCGGTTTAAAAAATTATTTCGCTTCGCAAAATATTGAGTTTCGTTTGTATTTTTAACTCATATTTTGTAACTTCAACTTTAAAGGGGGCTTTAAAAAGATCAAGAAATGGTTCAAGGGCATCAAAATCTTTAAACCTATCTTGAAAATTAAAAAAGGGTTTCACATTGACCTTTAAATGTTTTATAACACAAAAGGCATTGAGAATTACCCAATGCATTTTTGATTACAAAAAATTCTCGTAATGGTACCATAATTTTTTAACGTGCTGTTTTAAAAAAACATTCAAAGCATCCGCTAAGCATGTGTACCATTTGCCTTGTGAAAGACAACTGAATTAAAAGAGCATAACAAAGTAGTGGGTTGCGCCAATAAGCAATTGTTCTATGAAATGATCACCTCTGCTTTACATCACGGACTTCTCAATTCTCTGCCGTTTTTGTTTTTTTGCGAATCTCTCTCTTTTTATTCTCTCATAAATTGTTCTCTACCTGATGAACTCGTTGGTTTTTTTTTTGGTACTCATTAAAAAAGACCAAAGGGAAAAAAGCATGTACCTACTGTTACGCACAGATTCTGAAAGATTCTTTTTGTAAATTAAAGTGTCGGCGGCATGCTGGTGGTTCATCGACTAGCTCTATCGGGTGTGGCGTGGTTCTTACACTTTATTTTACAAAGGTACGTAAACATAGCAAATAATATCATGTCATAAAATAAAAATACCACAATTAAGCAAACAAACTTTTACCAGGAATTAATTAAAATGCAAATGCAACTTATGCACGGTGCTAAGATGTTAAAGCACTGGAAGTACATTGTTCCCACCCAAACCTACCTAAGGTGCGCCTATGGTAATCTACGTACTTGGTAATTTATAAAGATTACCCCATTAAGTATAAGACTGGCTAAGTTATTTACCCCTGATGTAGAATAGTTTCATTCCTTAAAAAAAATGTTTAGCAATTCATGTTGATTCAAAATTTATTAATAATAGTATACATAAAAGAATTTTCTATAAATATAACCTATTTATGGAGTTTAATAATTCAAACATAACAAAATTTAGTGAATCCATTAATTTATAACTAGCATATCAATTTTTGCTTTAAAAAAAATCTAATATATATATTTGTAATTAAAAAAAAATTATCTTATTATTATGTATTTAGATAGAAGCAAAAACAAAATTATTACATGTATTCTTGCTTATACAAAAATTATGTATCACATTAGAAAATGCTCTTATTTTGAAATAAAAATTCAAGTGATTTTGTTGTTGCTCCTGCCTACTATCTGATATATGTATATAGATATTTAAAAAGAAATATGCAATAATTTTATATATATAGTTTGTTTGGCTCACTCACCCAAAATTAATTGTTGTTGTTGGTATTATGATGAAAGTATAGTAGATAAGCTTTAGCTGGTTTGATGACTTAGAGGCCTCTTCGAACATCGAACATTGCTTGCCGCAAAAATAAATAAATCTAGGAACAGGTAAATTGTTGCATATTTCTAACTAAATAAATCAAGAACAGTTGGTTTTGTTAATTTACATTTGCTTAAAATTATACATTAAATATACAGCTTTTTAAAAAGAAATGGAAATAGATTTTGAACAGTATTATTAAATATAAGAAATTGAAGGTAAACTATACGTATTCGTAGAATGTTTATCTAAATAATTGAATTTTCATTAATTTCATATGTTTCTTTTACCAATTTTCCTTTTTTTAAAAAAATTAATTTTCTTAATCAGTTGTTGCATGTACAAGTGGGTGTTCTGTCAGGTGGAAATCAATAATTTATGAGACTGCTCTAGATTTTTTTCTTGACCAAGTATAGATTTATATTTTCCAAGCATTCAATACGATTTCTCCTCCTGTGCCTAGCACAGTGAGGGGTATAGAAAGTCCACTTCAATTTGTCTAGTGATTGCGTAAAAATAAAAATATATAAATATGAATTGGCTAACTACTGTTATTGGGAATCTATAAAATTTACCTCGGAATATACACTTTAAATGGGATTGAAGTAGCTAATGGTGAATCTGCTTTCTCACCCGAATCTATTATGGTGTACCGCACAAAACTATGAGTGCCACAATACGGTCTGGGAAGATTTTCTGGGCTAAATGTACACTTGACTGACCACTTCTAACATTTGACTTTGTTACTTGTCCACACTGTATTTTCTTCTCGGAACACTTTAGATTGCTGATTAATATAATGCGTACCGGTACACTGGTAGAAGGAATGTTCGAGAATAAACGGGTTCAAGTCATGCTTGGCGCCATTAAACCTTTTATTAGGAGGTATTTGTGGAGTGGGAATTTGTGTAATGTTATACAAAAGAAACAAGTAAGAGTGCTATATTCGGCTGTGCCGAATCTTAAATACCCTTCACCTAAGCGTAATAAGAAATACAGAAACTACACTAGACTAGAATATCCTAATTCTGTGTTTTCTATTCAGTCTTAGTGCAAATTTTATTAGTATTTGATATATTGTTTGAAAGACAATTTTACGACCAACATAATTTATGTTAAATATTTGGAAATTTTAACTAATTTCGACCATTTATAATTGATTTAATTACCAATTCTTACCATAATTTACAGAGTTCGTCTGATGTTCATAATAATCTTGAGTGTAATTTAACAAACAGAGTATAAAAAAAGGGGTACAATTCGGTTTTAGTAATTTTGCTCAAAAAAAACAAAATCAAATAGGGCTTTTAGAGGAGATACCAGCAAAAAAAATTAGTTGGCGGTCACACCTATTTTCGAGGGGGCGGGCCCTTAAAGTTGAAAATATATAGGCCTATATCTCGGGAACTACTGGGTGTCTGATAATTTGTAATACATTAAATAAAAGGTATTAAAAATACCTTTCCAACGATATATATCATGATTATAAAATATGGACCGAATATGGGTTAAATCCGAAAAGAATATTTTTTGACCCGAATTTATTTGTTTTTTGGAAATGGTTCTATATGGCAGGTATGACAAATTATGGACCGATCTTCTTAAACTTTGGAACAGTTATTTTCATGCATATGAGGATATTTCACGTAGAATTTCAACATAATAACGGTATATTTAAGATATATATTAGTATTAACGTGGATTTCGGTAGTGGACCTTATGTGGGGGATATAGTCATATATGGACCGATATTCTCAAAATCCAGCAGTTTGATTTAGGCATGTATGTAAATGATCCGTGTAAAATTTTGGATTGGTACCCTTATTTATAAGAGATTTATGAGTGTTAAAGTGATTTTCGGAAGAGGGCTTTATATGGGGCATACGGTTAAAAATAGACCGAAATTAACAAAATTGTGTGGAATGTTTTTTGTATATATGTAAATGATCTGTACAAAGTTTTGAGTCGGTAACGATATTTATACAATATATATAGGGAAAAATGTCTTTTTCAGATGTGGTCCTTGTATGGGAGCTATGGCCAGTTGTGGGCCGACCACCATAAAATTCAGAACAACAATTTATTTTCCTATAAAGAGAATTTATGTCAAATTTTAGCCGTTTAACATTATTTATATCTGTTTTATGCGTATTTAATTGAATTTTGGAAGTGGACTTTATATGGGGTCTATAGTCAAATATGGACCGAACTAAAAAAAATTTCGTTTTGCGATTTATTTTAGCACAGAAGTTAGTTTTGCTGAATTTTGTCTTGATATTCCAATTTTATAGGCATTTATGTATAATTGAGCAATATTTCGGGAAGATTTTTGTATGGGGGCTATGACCATTTCTAGGCCGACCACCATAAAATTTGGTACAATAATTTATTTGCCTATAGAGAGTATTTATGTTTCAAAATATTGCAATAAAATGGACGAAAAATATCAAATTTTTATAGAGGTGGTCTCACATATTGGTTCATAACTCTGGTTGACCTAAACCGATTTTGCTGATTTTAAATAGCAAACTTCTCGAAAGCACTTCTGACAGAATTATTGAAGGTTTGGATCCCGAACATATCTTGGGACTTCAAAAAACTGATTTCAACATCCAGACAGACAGACAGACAGACAGACGGACATGGCTTAATCGACTTCGCTATCTATAAGGATCCAGAATATATATACTTTATAGGGTCGGAAAATTATATTGTGGAAATTTCACACGGAATGACAAACTTATATATACCCTTCTCACGATGGTGAAGGGTATAAAAAGCGGTATATTTCCATCATTCGCGAAGTTTCGTTTAATATTAGTACGATTTTATCAACTGTTCATTAACCCTCTGACTGTCATTAATTTAAGTTTATTACCAACTTAAATATACTTTGCATGTCAAGAATACAATATATATTTTTAAATGGTTAACAGCGCAACATTTATAATATAATTGCTTGCAAGTGCGTGTATTTAAGAAAAATTGAAATGAGCATAATTTTAAATTGCTGCAAAATGATTTTCAAGTATGTATTGAAGACTTTAAAAATGCTCAATATAAAAACTTCAAAGAATCCCTAACATACCTGCTTCGCCAAGAAATCTTTGATTGCGTGGAGAACAGGAAAAAGGATTCAAACGCAGATCCCTTCAAAAAAAATAATATTGTTCGTGTAACTCGACCCACGTTAAGCCGGGCAATATAAACTTCTATAGAATTCATGGCCGTAGATCTGAAGCGTGAAAGCGTCCTACGAAATTACCTTGTTGGTCTTCAACCTCATATAAAGAATTCCCAATTTTTTTACGAATTCTACATTTTAAGTACTTAGGGCAGAACTTAGAATTAATACCCTTCTTGAAGTTGCTTTGAACATGGTTCTTCCTAAAAACTTCCTGACCTATCCGATATGATATTGGTCTCGATCGTGTGTTGTATGTCTTTGTAGACTTTTGATGTGCCATTTCTAAGTTGTGAGAAATTTTTTCTCGAAGGCAGTTAATTCTGTCAACACGATTAATCATAATATCATCTCGAAGCATATTTAGTTTGTCTAGGAGTGGGTAAGTAGATCCGTGTAAACACATATTCTGACCAAATAAGGCGTAGTACGGTGAGCATTGAATGGATGTTTGAAAGTCACTTCGTAAAACACTCAAAATTTTCGGAATACATTGATCCCAATTTAGATGATTGGATTCAGTCATTAGATAAGATCTTATTTTGCAAATTACTTCACGATTATAGCGCTCAGAGGCGTTAGCCTGGGGCGAATAAAATCCTGTTCTAATATGGTTGATACCATAAAGACTAAGGAAGTCCTGCATTTCCTTTGAAATAAACTGTTTTCCATTGTCACTATGTATGTGTTGGGGAACACCAAATGTATTAAAAAGTTTATTTTGAAAAAAATCAATGACGTTAAGTGAAGTAGCAGATTTTAATGGTTCCAGGAAAATAAATTTAGTAAAATGATCTATAGCTATAAATATGCAGGTGTTTCTCGATTTTGACAATGGATACGGACCTAGGAAGTCACAATAAATGCGTTGGAACGGACGGACGGTTATGAAAGCATCACCCATAGGGGGACGGAAAATCTGATTGGTTGCCTTTATAGACTTACATGTGTCACATTTCCCGATAAATATTTTTACGTCTCGAGCCATGGCAGGCCAAAAATATTTTTCTCGTAAACGAAAAAGAGTCTTAAAATATCCACCATGACAATTCGAATCGTGTGCTAGCTTAATAGCGGTTTCCGTCAATGATTGTGGCAACCATAACCTCCAGAGGCTTTCCTCCTCATCTGTCACACCTTCCCGAAATTTGACTCTCTTGTATACAACATTGTCAGATAAAAACAAATCAGGGAGGCTATTTTGATTCTCTGATACAGTTCTAACTAATTCCTTGTATTCGGCACTATTAAAACCATCTGAGGAAAGAGAAATTTCCGGAAAACTTGAATTAATCTTAAATTCATCAATATCGAATCGTGAGAGGGTATCCGGTACGATATTAAGTGAGCCCTTCCGATGCTCTTCCTTAAAATCAAACCCCTGAAGTTTCAAACTTCACCTTGCAAGCCTGCCGGTTAGGTCCTTTTGGGACATCAGCCACTTCAGACTTGCATGGTCTGTCACAATCTTGAAGGGTAGACCTTCAATATAGGGTCTAAATTTTTTTACGCAAAAAACAGCGGCAAGGCATTCAAGCTCAGTTACTGTGTAATTGCGCTGTCCACGATTTAGTTTCTGAGATACGAATGAGATTGGGCGTTCGAAGCCTTCCCCATCAATTTGGTACAGTACACCGCCGACACCGACTCTCGATGCGTCACATTGAACAACAAATTCTCTAGAGACAGAGTGCTTCTTATTTAGCACCTGCGGACCGGAGGCGACTTCGCCCATGATCCTAGAATAGGGATAAATAATTCGCCCAAAATTCCAAAAACTAGACCACCAAAGCGTCGAGGAGGATATTTAGCAGCCAAAAGAAGAGAGTTGGCACAATTAAAAAGAATAATAAATTCATCCCCCCCCCACCAGTCAGTCTCGTCTCATCGAACTGTTCGGACGTGTTTTTTTAGTGCGGCTGAATTTTCGGTGAAAAAATCGTAATAGGTGAAAAAGTGTAAAAAGTTGAAATTAAACAAAAAAGTGAAAAAATCGTAATAGGTAAAAATATAAAAAAAAAAAAAAAAAAACATTAAACATCACATAAAAACTGTATGAGTGTTCCTCTCAGATGTAATTCTGAGAAAGAGCTTAGCTCAACTAGAAAAACTAAATGGGTCTCTGAGGAAGAATCCATAAAAAAATCTGTGGAGAATCTTCTCACTGCAAGAGCCGTGGAACGGCGTCGTTCCTGTTCGCCCAATATAGTAATTTCAATAGATGAAGGAGCATCAACACCTTCTACATCAAATAGTGCAATCAAACCTAGAAAACAAGTAGGTATGGATAAATACGTCACAGTTCTTAAGCGACAGAGGAGCCCAACATCTGCTCAAGTATCATCAAATTCAAAAGCTCCTAAGACCGTGAGTAATGATCAAAATAGGTTTGCTCTCCTCCAGACGGGTGAGCCAGAACTTCCTAAGAAGACATTTAAGCCCCCACCAATTTATCTGAGAGAGCCCACTTCCAGTAAATTAGTACAAAGAATTGTTTCGGTAATAGGTGAAAATATGTTTAGCGTAACATCAATTAAACATGGAAATATCAGCGAAACCAAAATTCAAGTGAAAAAGGAAGATGATTTTCGAAAATTGTCCAACCAGTTGGAGAGGGAGGCTAGGGATTTCTACACCTATCAGCTCAAAAGCGCAAAAGGTCTCCAAGTCGTTCTAAAGGGTATAGACCCATGTGTTGACCCTGCGGAGATAAAGACCGGCTTAATGGACAAAATTAAGAGTGTTGTGAATATTAGAAACCGTGAAAAGATTCCACAGCCTATGTTTAGGGTGGAATTGGAACCTGGAGATGTCGTATTAAAGAAAAACGAGTCCCATCCCATCTACAATCTGATTTACCTTCTGCATCGTAGAATCACCGTGGAAGAACCGCATAAGCGTCAGGGACCCGTCCAGTGTGTTAACTGTCAAGAATTTGGTCACACCAAGGCGTATTGTAAATTGCCGTCAGTTTGTGTTGCGTGTGGGGAGCTACATGCAACTGCTCAATGCGATAAGTCGAAAACTGACTCAAAAATCAAAAAATGCAGTAACTGCGGAGGTAATCATACCGCAAATTATAGAGGTTGTCCAATTTACACTCATTTGAAAGGCATAAGAACCAACAAGACGTCAGTATTACCTGATCGTCCTCAACAGCCTAATTTTGCTTCGAGTAACAATTTCCCTCAATTGTTACGGTCCACTAGTCATGTAAACGTGCCTAGTTCTAGACAAGTTTCCTACGCTAACGTGGTTAAATCTAATATGCCAGGTTTGGAGCAGGAACCTAAATCACAATATTTCGAGCCAAATATTAACTCTCTAGAGACTACATTGCAGACTCTTGTCCAAACTATGAACACTTTTACGACCACTATGACATCCATGATGCAGGAAATGCTGAAAATGCAATCCACTATCTTACAAGCCATTTTAAAGAAATGATTTGTTTAAAAATTTGTTTTTGGAACGCGAACGGCCTCCGCCAACATAAAAACGAACTGGAACACTTCCTGATGGATAAGCAGATTGATGTCATGATGATTTCTGAAACTCACTTGACGGCGACAGCGTACTTCAAAATTAATGGCTACGTGTTATATGATACTAAAGATCCACGCGGAAGAGCATGTGGAGGTTCGGCAATTCTTATAAAGAACAGAATAAAACATTATTTAATGAACAACATATGTGAGGATTACCTACAAGCAACAAACATTTGTATTGAATTCTGTCAATACAATTTTGTTTTATCATCAATTTATTCGCCACCTCGATTTTCAATAAAAGAACACCAATACTACAGCTTCTTCAATTCCCTTGGAGCTAGATTTTTAGTTCCTGGTGACTTTAACGCCAAACACACTTTTTGGGGTTCACGTCTGGTGACCCCGAAGGGTCGTGAACTCTTCAACACCATTGCAAAAATGGGATTAGATGTACTCTCAAGCGGTCATCCCACCTACTGGCCGACGGACCGACGGAAGATTCCCGATGTTATTGACTTAGGAGTAGTGAAAAATATCGCTGTAGAATCGATACAAGTGGAGCCTTCATTAGACTTGTCTTCAGATCACTCTCCTTCTATTATTTCAATGCGTTTCCTTCAAGGGAATGGCTCTCCATTTCGGGACATATCTAAAACCAGAGTAAGTTGGATAAAGTATAAAAAGTATTTAAGTTCCCACTGCACGGAAAATGTAGTGTTGAGTACTACCGAGGATATTGATGGGTCGATTGGCAAGTTTACTGAGGACATACGAAGAGCTGTACATCACGCCTCCACATACGACGTTGAGTGCAGAAGTGGGAAAAATAGAACTTATTTCGCTGAACTCGATCATCTCCTGTCAGAAAAAAGAAGAGTTAGAAGAGAGTGGCAAATTCACAGGTCTCCTGAACTGAAAGCTAGGCTACGGGTATGCAGAGATATACTAAGAAATTTCTTAGAAACCCAAAGAATGGCTTCACTTAAATCTTACTTGGAGGGTCTTGATAGTACCCCACAATCTGACTATTCGTTATGGAAGGCGGCACGAGGTTTAAAAAGACCTGTTAGAGGAAAGCCTCCTCTGCGAAATCCGACTGGTGACTGGGCTAGAAATGATTCCGAGAAGGGTATTTTATTTGTTAACCATTTGAGAAATGTGTTTACTATAAACAACTCAAATAATGCATCTGATTTGCCTCCACTCGTTATTAGACCTCCTGTACCTCTAAGACTTAGCTTTAATGATGTTCAAAGCGCTATTGGTACTCTGAATCTTAAAAAAGCTCCAGGTGTGGATAAAATCAGCAACAAAATGCTTGTGGAGTTACCTCGTGTAGCTAAAAGAATTATCCTATTTATTTTCAATGCTATTTTACGCCTAGAATACTATCCTGCAGATTGGAAGGTATCTATGATTACCATGATTCCTAAGCCAGGGAAGGACCCCACTAAAGTAGAGTCATATAGGCCAATTAGTCCACTGCCGACAATTTCAAAACTGTTTGAAAAATTGTTATTGGCTAAGTTGATTCCAATTCTGAACGACACTCAATGTATCCCAAATCACCAATTCGGGTTCAGAGCTAAACACAGTACCATCGAACAAACCCACAGATTGGTAAATGTGATAAGACAGTCGTTTGAAGAGAAAAAATACTGCTCCGCCCTTTTCATTGATGTGTCGCAAGCGTTCGACAAAGTCTGGCATGAAGGTTTAATGCATAAAATTAAATTAACTCTGCCTGCTAACACCCACAAACTTATGAAAAGTTATTTATATGGTCGCAAATTTACAATCAAAGAAGGCGATTTTTTAAGCCCCGCTCAGCCAATTGAAGCAGGAGTACCCCAGGGTAGCATACTGGGTCCAACTTTATATTTGATTTATGCATCCGATATGCCGTTAGACCCCATAATACATACTTCAACTTTTGCAGACGATACAGCCTTTATTAGCGTTCATAAGGACCATCAAATAGCATCACAGAACTTGCAGAAATATGTTTATAAACTAGAGAATTGGCTTGAGCTTTGGAAAATCAGGGTTAACGAACAGAAATGTATTCATATAACTTTCACATTGCGAAAAGATACATGCTCGTTCATCAGAATAAATAATCAAACTATCCCGCAACACAATGAAGTCAAATACCTCGGAATCCACCTCGATCGTCGTTTAACTTGGAAGTCTCATATCGACGCAAAACTTACCCAGATGAGATTAAAAGCAGTGCAAATTAATTGGCTAATCGGCAGAAATTCTACATTAAAGTTGGATTGCAAACTTTTGTTGTACAATGCAATTCTAAAGCCAATCTGGTGTTATGGAATTCAATTATGGGGTACTGCCTCAGCATCCAACATTGAAAAAATTCAAAGGGGTCAAAATAAGATTCTACGTACAATTACTGCAGCTCCATGGTATGTTAAAAATTCTCGAATCCACAAAGATCTAGGCATTCCTTTGGTGAAAGTCGAATTTACAAAACACGCTTTAAAATATGTCAGCAAACTTGAACACCATCCAACCCCACTTGCACGAGACATCCTTAACTTTACTGGCCATGTTCGGTTGAGAAGGAGGGATACCCTTGCTTTAACTCAAGCGCAAAACAGATGACTGGATCAGTGGATATAAATTTTTTGTAGTATCATAATATTTTGTCTAGCACTGGCTGGACTTATTATTTTCTTTTAGTATTAAGATTCGAAAACTTATTGTCATTTCATTTCTGAAGATCCAATAAATAAATTAAATGTATAAAAAAAAAAAAAAAAATCCCCCCCACCTCCTTGGAATGTAGCAACGAAGTACTGGGAAAGAATTTATGTATTAGAAATGTGTATAAAAACACATATTGAAATGAAAAAACAATAAAAATATAAACAATATACACAATAAGAATATGAAACGAATCATTATTATATTTATATTCATATTCACCTTGATTTTTTTGTTTACATGCATTTTTGCGGCTTGGCTAAAAAACATATGTAACAAACACATTAATAGAAAGCTCTAAAGCGATTACAACAGAATATAAAAAGAAAATATAAATTTTAGATATCATATCATTTATACTAGAATAAAAATAAGAATAAAAAAAATGATAAGAACAAAATTAACAAAATTATATGATAAATATATAGGATGGCTAATTATAGCAATAATATTAACACCACTAATTGTAATATTAGATATAAAAATCTTAAATTTTATTAAATTAATAATAAAAAAGGAAATATGTAACAAAATAAATAATAATAAATAAATGGAATTCATAGAAGCATTAAACCAGATTGTAATAAATGCAAAAAAATCACTAGGTAGACCATACACCATAGAAACAGTGAACGAAAAAAGGATAGAAATCCAAAATTTAGAAAAATATTTAAAAACTAAATTAGAAAACTCAACTCTTAAACTAGATGAAGAATCACAAATTTTAAATCAATTTAAAAAACTTAAAGAAGAAAGTTTAAATTTATTAGAAAGACATATTGAAAACAAATCATCTACTGCAAAGAAAAGACAAGGAATAATCATGGCAAACCTTGATATAAATGAATTATCAATAATAACAAAACTAGTACCAAAATTTTCGGGTAAAACTAAGGAATTACATGAATTTTTATCAAACTTAGAAGTAGTCTCTACAACTATTTCAACGGAAAAACATATTTCATTCTTTAATTTCATTTTTAATTCACGACTCGATTTAAAAGTTCAAAACAGAATAAAACAAATTCAGATACCAACAACAATCAACGAATTAATATCCATCTTAAAAGCAACATACAAACCATTAAAAACTACCAATACCATATTAAATGAAATAACTAATTTGAAGCAGAGAGAAAACAATCTGATAGGTTTTGCAACAAAATTAGAAAACCTTATTACAGAATTAAACGAAGCTCAAATATTAGAAATAGGTGAATCCAGTAGAAATTGTGACGATGGAAGTCGGGAACCCTCGTTTCCACCAGTACACCAACATATGATAATTATCAAAGATTTATTTTATGAATTAACGGTAAAATTTGCATTTGTTTTATACCAATATGGTAATTTTATTTCATTTATTTTCATGAATTGTAGATTATAGTTTATTAGTAATAAGAATATTTTTATTGAATTTTTCCATTAATTGTAGTTGCAATTGAATTATACCTTTATATTGCAATATTACATATTGCTTTAGTATTATTAGTATTTCAGGGTTGTGTTCTATCACTATAAATTATTTATGGTGCCATCTAGTGGCAGCAAGAACAACAGCCCATACACACTAGCGCCCCTTGCGGCGGGTAGGAATGACGACGTTTAGTGCAGTTGTCATAATCAGCTGTGTTGTTGGTAACCTGTTACCATCTAATAGAAATGCATACGACTAGAAAAGTATAAAAGCAGAACAAAAATCTGTAAGAAGGACAGTTGGTTTTCATCAGTTGTGGTGTGCGCTTCGTAATAGGTAAGTGGTAGTAAATTGGTAGTTAGTGGTATTGTAGGTAAATTGTGGTTGCATTGTAGGTTCTACACTGCCAACAGCGCTAGAGAAGTGTTTCCGGAGTTTTACTACAGATTCACCCTCAAGAGCTGGTAGTCACTGGAACTTATTTGCGACCGCATTGGTGAACAGATCAAAGCCGAGCGTAGTGGTGTTCACGGAGTTTTACTACGGTTCCACCACTGCGGGCTACACTAGGGGAGTGTTTCCGGAGTTTTACTACAGATTCACCCTCAAGTGCTAGTTTACTGGGCATGATTTGAGCATAGTGGTGTCCTCGGAGTTTTACTACGGTTCACCGCTGTGCGCTACACTGGAGTAGTGTTTCCGGAGTTTTACTACAGATTCACTCTCCAGTACTAGCTTCACTGGGCCTTATCTACGACCACATTTGTGAACAAATCCAAGCCGAGCGTAGTGGTGTTCACGGAGTTTTACTACGGTTCCACCACTGCGGGCTACACTAGGGGAGTGTTTCCGGAGTTTTACTACAGATTCACCCCCAAGTGCTAGTTTTACTGGGCATGATTTGAGCATAGTGGTGTTCTCGGAGTTTTACTACGGTTCACCGCTGTGCGCTACACTGGAGTAGTGTTTCCGGAGTTTTACTACAGATTCACCCTCCAGTATTAGCTTCACTGGGCCGTATTTACGACTGCACTGGTGACCAACTCGGTGGCCGAGCGTGGTGGTGTTCCCGGAGTTTTACTACGGGTTCACTATTTTTCACGTGGCATTATTTGAGGTTATGTTACTACCAACTACCACTACGTTCGTAACATTACACGACGGTTGGGACAGATCACTGCGTCTACCATAGGGATATTTTTGTATATTTTTTTATAAGAGAGTGGTCAAAGATAGAAATTCCTGTAAATAAAATATAATTGTAAAAAGTGAAGAATAAACCGTGTTTCACTTTAAGAGGTCACTAATAAATAAAAAAATTTATTGTGACAGAACGTTGGACAACCGCGAGTTATACCCCAGCAAGAAAGGATCGTTACAAAATGCTATTATAAACACAAATAGCAAAATAGCTTTTAACGCTTTTATGAACGGTCTTACTGATCCGCAGATTATATCAACAATCTATGCAAGCCAAGTAACAACATTTACTGAAGCTTTGAAAATCGCAGAAAGAGTTTCATCGCCAATAGAACAAAAACAAATATTTTACCAGCAAACTAATCAATATCAAAGTATCAATGGAAGAACTATCGCACCAACAAAATGCAAAAAGTGTGTTAGAAATCACAACAACAACCAATGTCCTGCTAACGGAAATAAATGCTATAATTGCGGAAAATTCAATCACTTTGCAAAAATGTGCAATAACAACAACCATAACCAACGTACCCAATATAACAACAATAATCAACGTAACCAACATTACAACAATAACCGAAGAATACAGAATAGCAATAGAAATAACAATATAAACTACATAGAGGAACAGGGAAACTCCCAAAGCCCGGAGACCGCACGAACGGAATCTCCAGTGGGAAACAACTAGAAACTAACAGAATATATACCATATCATCCACCGTAAGAAATTACATAAGACTAAACATTATAGATGTGAAAAATGATCTTACATTCTTAATTGACACAGGAGCAGATGTCTCACTGTGCAAAGAAAAATTTTTACAAAATCATGAGGAAAATCAGGATGATTATTGCAATTTAACAGGAATTTCAGAGAATGTTATTAAATCACTGGGATCTACAAATATAAAAATTAATATAAATAACAATATAATTAAACAAAAAATCCAGCTAGTAGAAAATAATTTTCCAATAAGCACAGATGGAATTCTTGGTAGAGATTTTCTATCTACATATAGATGCAATATTGATTATGATAAGTATATACTAACATTCAACATTAATGGCGAAACAATAATGATACCGATACATGACAACAGCTTTAAAATAAACAAAGTAAGAATACCGCAAAGAAGTGAAATAATTTTACCATTTACAATGAAACTGGATGAAGATTCCGTAATATTAAATAGAGAAATTATCGAAGGAGTATATTTAGCAAATGCAATAGTACCTAAAAACGGAAATCAACATATTAAACTATTGAACGTAACGGATAAAATAGTTACAATAGAAAATCTAAAAGTGGAAACTGAACCATTAAAGAAGTATGATATAAATACAATGAATGACAACAGAATTGAAAAATTTTATACGGACGAGCGATTTATTAAATTATTGAATAAATTTGATTTGGGTAATTTGGATGATAAAAATAAAAAAGAACTAATATCAATATTAAAAGAACACCAATCAATATTTCACATCGATGATGAAAAATTAACTACAAATAATTTTTACAAGCAAACAATAAACCTACATGACAATAGTCCTGTGTATATAAAAAATTACAGATTACCGCATGCACAGACAACAGAGATAAACTCACAAGTCCAAAAACTCTTGCATAACAATATAATCGAACCATCAATAAGCCCTTACAATGCACCATTACTACTAGTTCCAAAGAAAGGACAAACAAATTTGAAGAAATGGAGATTAGTTGTCGATTTTAGAAAATTAAATGACAAAATTGTCAATGATAAGTTTCATTTAACTCGTTTGGATGACATTTTAGATAAATTAGGAAGAGCAAAATATTTTTCAACATTGGATTTGGCAAGTTCCTTCCATCAAATTGAACTTAATAAGCAATCACGTCCTTATACTGCATCATTTGCAAGTCGATCACTTAATAAATATGAGAGAAACAAACCAGTAATTGAAAAAGAATTACTTGGTATATATTGGGGCATACAATTTTTCCGACCTTATTTATATGGTAGAAAATTTATTGTTGTAACTGACCATCGACCACTGATTGCATTATTTTCACAAGCTAACCCGAATTCGCTTAGAATTATCCGATTATGATTTTCAAATAGTTTATAAAAAAGGAACAAACAATACCAACGCAGATGCACTCTCAAGAATACAAATAGACTCAGATATGTTAAAAACAATGATACCCCTGACAATCGATGAATCCACAAAAAAAAAACGCTGGTGATAACAAGAAACATGAAGAAAAAGATACAAAATGAGGAAAAAGAACATAACGAAAAAGAAGAAAATGGTAAGACATATCCTAAAGAGACTGATCAACTCATAATATGGGAATGTACATCCATCAAAGAAATAAAACTTGCTAGAAAGCTAAAGTTTATATTAGAAAATTCGAATAAAGAATTCAAAATAGAAAACAATACTGCTCTAAATGAAACGCGCGTCAGATGTAGCGATAACCCCTATTATTTAGATAATATGTTGGAGAAACTACCTTCTGTTTTAAGCAGATTGAATTGTGAGAAATTCGCACTAAAGAAAAGTGACGAAATATTTAAGAAAATAAATATAGAAAAAATGAAAGAAAGAATAAATAAAAGTAAAGAAACAGACGTCAGAATTCTTATATACAGCAATCCTCAAAGAATAACGGATGACAATAAAAAACATGAATTAATTGAATTGTATCACAACACACCATGCGGAGGACATTTCGGAGTCAGAAAAACATTGTTAAAATTAAAACAAAAATATATATGGAAGAACATGTTTAAAATGGTAAAAAGATATGTATCAACGTGTGATCTTTGTCAAAGAAACAAACAAATAAGACACACTAAAGAACCACTATGTATCACGGACACACCAGAAAATAGTTTCAGTACTATAGTTATCGATGCAGTCGGCCCTTTAAGACCCTCAGAAAATTATCGATACATACTAACAATGCAATGCGAGTTGACGAAGTATATAATAGCAGTCCCAATGGAGACAAAAGAAGCTAAATCAATTGCAAAGCTCTTAACAGAACCTTTAATTTTGAAATATGGATTATTTAAAATTCTGAAATCTGATAGAGGCACAGAATTTGTAAATGAGTTAATGAGAGAAATATGCAATTTGTTGAAAATAGAACAGCGACTATCAACACCATACCATCATGAAACCCTAGGTACCGTAGAAAGAAATCACAGAGTTTTAAATGAATATTTCTTGTCATTTGTTAATGATGATAATTGGAGTGATTGGATACCTTATTATTCATTCGCTTATAATATCACACCTCATATAGACACAAATTATTCTCCATTTGAACTAATTTTTGGCAAATTACCTACAATACCGGGTGAAGAAATCATGAAACATGATAGAATATATGATTTAAATAATTACGCAAATAAACTAAAGATTAGATTAAAAACATCACTGAATAATGCTAAAAAACTTATTGAAATAACAAAACTAAATAGAAGTTTAAAATCGTATAATAAAACAAATAGCATCAAACTTAATGTAGGTGATTTAGTTTTAGTAAGATCAGAAAATAGAAAGAAGAATGAACCACCATATCACGGTCCATATGAAATAACAAACATAGACAAATTAAATGTAACAATCAGAATTAAAAATAAACAAAAAACATTACATAAAAATATGTTAAAATATTATAATAAGACATAAAATAAATACATATATATATAGCTATAAGTACGTAATATAATATGTAATAATAAAAATAAGAAAAATTATTAAAAGTAATTAAAATCTTACCATTCTTGTAAACAATAAATAGTATGATTTTACTGAAAGATTGGGGGTGTAGTGTATGTATAAACAAACTACACATAAATGTAGTGTATTGTGTAAGAAACACAAGACCAAATGTATAATAGTGCTAGGTTAGTTATTAATTTCATGACGCTGTGTTTTTCTTGAAATATTTCCTCGAAAATAAAAAGACGGGGTTAATTAAATTTAAATATAATTCATGGGTTTATTTTCAGATTTTCTTTTCTTCGTACACGTACCGTACTTGTTGGGGGTTTTACAAACAATAACAAATAATATCAGTATACATACAGCATCAACACAAAATAACAACAATTTAACTTAACGAAACAATTAGCAATCCTATGAACAATGATTGGGGGACATTTACACTATGCGCGTAAACATCCCGCCCCCCTTGCTATACTGCAACAAAGAGGGTTAAGGATCACGCGGGTCGAGCTGCATGCAAAAAACACTTTATATAAATTGGAACTGAAGATTCAGGCAACACGACCGTTCATAACGTTTATGACAATGGTCGCCGGAATTTGCGTCGTATCCGGGAACGTTGATGGCCTGGGTTGAACGGCGTGCTGTGGTTGTTGTGTATGTTGTTGTAGTTGTTGTGTATGTTGTGGTACATGTTGCTGGCAGCAGTGTTGGCATGTGTTGGTTGATTTGTTTAAGCTGCGATTTCTGCTCTTCTTCTTGTGTTTCTTCTCCGATTTTGGTAGAGCCTTAGGGTTGGCATTGTTGACTCCTGTCGAACGCACGCTCTTATGCCGATGAAGTAAGGTATGGTGTTCAGCCAAACATTCAAGACAGCGCTCACGGCTCGTGCACTTGTCGCGCATATGGGAGTGGGCGAGACAGTTGAAGCAGTACTTAAATTTCTTCACTGTTTCCCAACGTTCTTTAACCGACATTTTTCGGAACTTGATACATTTCCGCAGGGCGTGTTCACTCTTGCACAAGCGGCAATCTCGTAGAGTTTCCGAGCGTAGGGGTTTGGTCTCGGAAGCAGAGGGACCTTCAATGGGTTTACGATGGACCTCAAGGCGGCGTGATACACTCGACATATTCTCTATAGGGTAAATACAAAATAAAGGAGAGAAAAAAAAAGAAAGAATTAGTGGGTTTCTGAACTGGGTAAGAGAACAAGCTTCACGATGGGTCGAGTAAAAATTCCTGAAGCTGTTCTCATGTCCGCTGTGCGGACCTTAAAATCATGTCCAACATGAATCCTCTCTATTCGTCCTAGTCGCCATTCACTAGGGGGTAAATTATCTTGACGAATAATCAGTAAATCACCTACTTCAAAATCTTTCTGGGGGTATTTCCATTTTACATGACGATGATCTATAAAAGGGTTCAAAGTGAGCAGGCTGCTCTTTGAAGGCACGGGCATACCTTTTGAAAGCTGAGTGTATCCCGGTATAAAGTTCCGCTGACACATAAGAACCAAGCGATCTCGGGTGAATTTCATTTCTGACTGGGTTAAAATCAAGGTATCATACGAGCATTTTTGGGTTCTCAAATACTGTAAACACCTGAATAAATACGAAGTAATTCGCATTGCACGCGATAAATCTGAAAATCGCTCTAATATGTCATACGGGCGTTCGAGCTGAACTGAAAATGACTGAACTTCAAGGTGTTGGTGGTCGATAGGGGGGTGACGCGGCCAGTACTCACGAGGTTGTCTTAACCATACAGGGCCATGCCACCAAAGAGAATTATTTATTAAATCTCTAGCAAGAATTCCACGACTTGCCAAATCGGCGGGGTTGTCCTTGGAATCCACATGTGACCAATTTTCATTACCAACTTTATTCACAATCAACGCTACTCTGTTTTTAACAAAGGTTGGCCAATGGCACAGGGGTTTTTTAAGCCAGGATAACACTATAGTAGAATCAGTCCATAGATAAACCTTTCTCCTGTCTAGATTTAATTCGGAACATAATGATTCTACCATTTTTGCCATCAAAGCCGCTCCACACAATTCTAATCGGGGTAATGTTTCAGTTTTCACGGGAGCTACCTTTGTTTTTGACGCTAGCAAATGCGTCGTGAACGATGAGGACGATACATTTCGAATGTATAGAGCAGCGCCGTACGCCTTTTCAGAGGCATCGCAAAACGCATGAAGTTCCATTTCATTTTCGGGGAGAAAATCAACCCATCTTGGAATGTTAATTTTCTCGACATTAGGGTAGTCGTTTAAAAATGCGCTCCATTGAGATAGGGTTAGGGGGTTCAAAACTTCATCCCATTCTGTCTTGTCTTTCCAAATTTGTTGCATTATGATCTTAGCCACAATGATTTTCGGTGAAAACCACCCGGCTGGATCAAACAACTTCGCTATTTCTGACAGGACATCACGTTTCGTGACAATATCCTGGCGTGGCTGCGATGCAATTTTGAAAAAGAAGCAATCTTTAGTCGCATCCCATCGCAAGCCTAGGGGTTTAGTAGTACTGGCATCCGAAAATTTTAAGAAGTCTGCATCAAGCAGATTCTCACGGGGTAAATCTTCCAAGAGTCGTAAATGATTGGCCGTCCATTTTCGCAAAACGAAACCAGCTGAGCCAAGAACATGGGTTAGTTCATTACGCCTCTTGAAAGCGTCTTCTAGCTCATGAGAGCCAGCAAGCACGTCATCAACGTACATTTGGGTTTTCAAAATTTCGGATGCCGCAGGACTCCGGGGTTTACAATCGTCAGCCAATTGTAATAGAGTACGAAACGCTAAATACGGTGCACAGTTTACTCCAAACGTGACCGTACTAAGCTCATAGTCCTTAACTTCAGCTACAGGATCATCACGAAACAATATTTTTTGATATTGGGTTTGATTGGGATGAACAAGTATCTGGCGATACATTTTCTCAATGTCTGCATTAAAAACGTAACGGAAAAATCGCCAACGCAGCAATAAAATAGTAAGATCCGTCTGTAAAACAGGACCAGGGTATAGAGCATTATTAAGGCTCACGCCATTGGAGGAAGGGTTTGAAGCATTAAATACGACTCTGAGTTTCGTGGTAATGCTATCGGGTTTAAACACTGCGTGATGGGGTAAATAATAATTATTCGCAGTGGAAACTGGGGTTTTGACGGCTTTTGCATGTCCCATTTCAATATATTCACGAACTACATTGTCGTATTGGGATTTCAATGCGGGGTTTTTCAATAAACGCGTTTCATTTCGCACAAACTGGGAAAAGGCATTTTTACGAGAATCTCCTAATACCAATTCATTTGAAAATTCTCGGCGAAATGGGAGAGAGACAACGTAACGGCCATCGGGGTTTCTAAAAGTGGTGGTACGGTAAAGTTCCTCACAATATTTATCGTCTTCAGATAACTGGGTCGCTTGTGGAACTTCTTCAAGTTCCCAAAAACGCGAAAGTTGAGTGTTCAACTCGAGATGGGTACAAAACGATGATATAGAGTGTAAGGGTCGGGGCTGAATAACTTCACCAGTAACTATCCACCCGAACACGGTTTTCTGGGCGATCAGGTTGCCATTTGGATGTATTCTGACATCCGTAGTTAAAATTTTAGGATAAACATTTCCTCCAAAAAGTATATCCATACGGGTACACATGACGTCGGTCAGGGTAATGTCGGGGAAAGTAGAGGTTACAATATCAGAGATATTAGACGAGGGCAACCGACCGGTAATTTTCTCAACAACGTATGCACTAATTTTAATTTTGAAACCGGGGTCGATCGGCGAACCAACCGTGATAGTGCACATTGTAGAGGTTTTGCCAGCTAAGCAATCCATCATTCCAGTGACACTTGTCGAAGGCACGGAAAATGTGGGAATAGCAAGCTTCCTTTGTAACCTCCTTGAAATAAAGGTACCTTGCGAACCAGGGTCAACTAAGGCTCGAGCGGCACATCTAATGTCGTTTATGTGCACTATACACACTGCTGAGCCCAAAAGGACTGCTGTATTGGGGTTCGACTTGAGCTGTGCGGAATAAGTTTGCAGATTATGAGCCGCGGTAGAAGTTGATGGGGCAAAATTAATCGGGGGTTGAGAAGGGCTGCTAGCTGGATTGGGGTTCAAATGAACGGGGGGTTGAGATGAAGACATAGTCGTACCATTGGCTATAGGGAGCTGGGGTGAATTACTGGCAGACATATGTGACTTTACATCTCTATGAAGCAGGGAGTGGTGCTTTTGTTTACAAAGTGAACACACATGAATACTTTTACAATTCTTGTACTCGTGGGAGGTTGCCAAACAGTTCGAACAACACTTTAGTCGTTTCACTGTTGACATTCTTTCATCAACATTTTTACTCAAAAAACTGGGGCATAGTCTAATAGGGTGAGAACCTTGACAAAGGAAACAACGACAAACATTTGGTGTTTGCCCAGTTTGGGTCGCAAAACTTTGAATCTGTCTATTTTCATGTGACGATTTTTTAGCAGCATTAAAATTAGGGGTATTTCGGGAACTAGCAGTTGTGGAGTTTTTGTTCGAGTTTTGAACGGGGTTTGAATGGGACTGCCTTATGTCAGAAATTGACTCGAGAGTTTTAAAATGCGCTGTTAGAAAAGCGTCCATATCATCCCATTTAGGGGAATTTTTAGAAAGTCTTTTGGACTGTTCCCAGAGACTCAGTGTGTTTTCAGGTAACTTTGTAGCACAAATATACACCAGCACTACGTGGTAAAATATTTCAGGGGTTACTTCAAGTAATGACAAATTTGTAATGCAATCGTTTATCGTTCTTTGCAAATTTTTAATATTCGATCCTGATTCTTGTGAAAGCGGTTTAATATTTAGTAGGGCTCGAAGCTGTTCGTTTATGAGGGCATCTTTGTTCTCATATATGTCAACCAACCTTTTCCATGCGATTTCATAGCCATCGTTGGTAAGTGGCACAGTTTGTATGGTATCATGTGCATCCTTTGCAGTTTTCTGCAACAGGTAGTACAATTTTTGTACTGGGGTTAAACGGGGGTTATTACCATACAAAGCTGAGAACATATCTCGAAATGAGGGCCAACTCTTATAGTCACCATAGAATATTGGGGTGTCGCACGGAGGTAAATTAATCATTGGCGCAGACTGCGCAATAGACCTTTCGCCCTGTGTCGATAATCTAAGTCGTTCTAGGTGACCTGTTATAAGAGATATCCCCCGGGTGTATGTGCCGTAAGACTGAAAGTACTTGGCTTTCAGTTCGATAATCTGGGGATCTTTCAACTTTTCGGCCTCAATTAACAAGGAGTCATAAGATAACCGAACAGCTTCCCATAACCGTTTGAGCTCTTCCTCATGACTACTTAAAGCACCGAGTTGGTGTTCCACCACGGGTATACTGGCAATATATGCCTCAAAGTCTGCCATACGGTCGGCATTGCGGATTAAAGTAGTCACATCCATTCTTGATCTCAATCGATATGGAGAAATTTTCATAAAAATTATTTACAAAACACGAGTAAAAATTAAAGTCCAACGTGAGGAAAAAATCAGATAAAAAATTTGCTTTTTCTAATAGAGAAGAAACGATAACGAAACTGCGGGTAAAAATAGATAAATCTATCCAATTTAAAAAAAAGAGTAACAAATTCTTTCAGGCGAAATAAAATGTATAAAATAAATTTATAGAATAAAATTATATATATATTGGGTATAATAAATATATATTCAACAAAGTAAATTTTTGTCACTCGGATTCCTTGTTCAATACAATGGGTAAATATCACGTACAATATATATGTGTATATATATATATAAAATCGGGTTAAATTTGTGATATTAGGAAATAAAATCGGGTTAAGTTTCACTTAATAAGGAATTCCGTAAGTGTAAAAAGAACTTCGTTAAATTAAAAAACAGAAAAAATCTTTTAAAAACACTTGTGCTGCTGCAAAATATTAACGGGCACCCACTATGGGTAAATCGAATATTATATATTCACTAATAAATTATTCGATTATAGCGATTAAAAAATTTATTTAATTAATTGCTTAAATTTTTAGGGCAAAAAAATTAATAAAAAAGTAAAAAAATTCACTTTTCACAATTAATTAAATAGTAACCGGGTTTTCGCACGAATAAAAATGTGCAGCATTAGTGTACGTTGTGTGTGTGTGACCATATAATGAAAAACAAAAGAAAACCAACAAAGACACAGTAAATATTCACGGTTGTGCTTTTAATAAAAAGTACAATAGATTGCACTTACTTATTTGAAGGGTTATTTTATTTATTATCAATAGATCAGCGATTAAGTGTCAATACTTATAAACGGGGGTTCTGTGGTTCAACACTCACTTTTAAAAAAAATCAATTATTTATTTTTTATTTAAAAAATTAATTTTTTATTATTTAAACAATTAATTATTTATTATTTAACAAATTAATAATTAATTATAAGTAAAAACACACGCGAATGAAGGGGTAAAAAATTTGTGGAGCAAAAATTTAAACACAAACACAAATTCACAGGGGTGTTTTGCCGACGGCAAATTGATTCGCGCACTTGTTGGTACTCTTGTTTTTTATATTATCACTTTTAACTTTTTCACTTTTAACAAAATTAAAAAAAACACACAACTTACCTTCTGATTAAAGTGTTAATGGAAAATGGGGGTTGTTATTAAAATGATGAGGATGTTCGCAAAACGATGTTTGGGGATTGATGAAAAAAATGAAAACACTGGGGATTCTGAAAATAAAAAATATTTTCTTGAAAATATTTCAAGGGGACTCGGGGGTTTAAATCCGGTTCGAAGGACCAAAATGTTTTTCTTGAAATATTTCCTCGAAAATAAAAAGACGGGGTTAATTAAATTTAAATATAATTCATGGGTTTATTTTCAGATTTTCTTTTCTTCGTACACGTACCGTACTTGTTGGGGGTTTTACAAACAATAACAAATAATATCAGTATACATACAGCATCAACACAAAATAACAACAATTTAACTTAACGAAACAATTAGCAATCCTATGAACAATGATTGGGGGACATTTACACTATGCGCGTAAACACGCTGCTTTCTTTTATTTTGGGTGAACGACTTAATGCTCATATTAAATTTCGACTTGGAGTTTGAACCAAGAAAATAGAACACTTGAAGTTAGAATAAACAATTAATGTTTGAGTCACATTTAATAATTGAAATGCACTCAATAATAATAATAATATGTACTCTAAAATTGATGAGCGCCTGGTACAATCATGCATAATGGCTTGTGTAGAATATAAGAAAAGTAGCTGTAAGATTGTAAATGAATAAACTACTCAATATAAATTGTAACTTTAAACAATTGAGTAACATTGTAAAAATTACTCAATTTTAGGCTAATCTTTCTTCTCCTAAGTAGTATATAAGAAACAATATTTTTTTTTTTTTTTTTTATTTTTTTAGCTTTTAGTTATTTATTGAATCTTCATATTTTGAACTAACAATAAGTTTTCAAATCTTAATACTAAAAAGAAAATAATAAGCCCAGCCAGTGCTAGACAAAAAATTTTTATGATACTACAAAAATTTCATATCAACTGATCAAGTCATCTGTTTTGCGCTTGAGTTAAAGCAAGGGTATCCCTCCTTCTCAACCGACTGTGGCCACTAAAGTTAAGGATGTCTCGTGCAAGTGGGTTTGGATGGTGTTCAAGTTTGCTGACGTACTTTGACGCATATTTTGTAAATTCGACGTTTACTAATGGCACGCCTAGATCTTTGTGGATTCGAGAATTTTTAACATACCATGGAGCTGCAGTAATAATACGTAGAATTTTATTTTGACCCCTTTGAATTTTTTCAATGTTTGATGCTGAGGCAGTACCCCATAATTGAATTCCATAGCACCAGATTGGCTTTAGTATTGCATTGTACAACAAAAGTTTGCAATCCAATTTCAATGTAGAGTTTCTGCCGATTAGCCAATTAAGTTGCACTGCTTTTAATCTCATCTGAGTAAGTTTTGCGTCGATATGAGACTTCCAAGTTAAACGGCGGTCGAGGTGAATGCCGAGGTATTTGACTTCATTGTGTTGCGGGATAATTTGATTATTTATTCTGATGAACGAGCAGGTATCTTTTCGCAAAGTGAAAGTTATATGAATACATTTTTGTTCGTTAACCCTGATTTTCCAAAGCTCTAGCCAATTCTCTAGCTTATAAACATAATTCTGCAAATTCTGTGATGCAACTTGGTGGTCCTTATGGACGCTGATAAAGGCTGTATCGTCTGCAAAAGTTGACGTATGGATTTTGGGGTCTGACGGCATGTCGGAGGCATATATCAAATATAAAGTAGGACCCAGTATGCTACCCTGTGGCACACCTGATTCAATTGGCTGAGCGGTACTTAAAAAATCACCTTCTTTGATTTTAAATTTGCGGCCGTATAAATAACTTTCCATGAGTTTATGGGTGTTAGCAGGTAGAGTTAATTTTATTTTGTGCATTAAACCGTCATGCCAAACTTTGTCGAACGCTTGCGACACATCAATGAAAAGGGCGGAGCAGTATTTTTTTTCTTCAAACGACCCTCTTATCACATTTACCAATCTGTGTGTTTGTTCGATGGTGCTGTGTTTAGCTCTGAAGCCGAATTGATGATTAGGAATACATTCAGTGTCATTCAGAATTGGAGTCAACTTAGTCATTAATAATTTTTCAAACAGTTTTGAAATTGTCGGCAGTAGACTAATTGGCCTATATGACTCTACTTTAGTGGGGTCCTTCCCTGGCTTAGGAATCATGGTAATCATAGATACCTTCCAATCTGCAGGATAGTATTCTAGGCGTAAAATAGCATTGAAAATAAAGAGGATAATTCTTCTTGCTACACGAGGTAACTCCACAAGCATTTTGTTGCTGATTTTATCCATACCTGGAGCTTTTTTAAGATTCAGAGTACCAATAGCGCTTTGAACATCATTAAAGCTAAGTCTTAGAGGTACAGGAGGTCTAATAACGAGTGGAGGCAAATCAGGTGCATTAATTGAGTTGTTTATAGTAAACACATTTCTCAAATGGTTAACAAATAAAGTCCCTTTCTCGGAATCATTTCTAGCCCAGTCTCCAGTCGGATTTCGCAGAGGAGGCTTTCCTCTAACTGGTCTTTTTAAACCTCGTGCCGCCTTCCATAGCGAATAGTCAGATTGTGGGGTACTATCAAGACCCTCCAAGTAAGATCTAAATGAGGCCGTTCTTTGGATTTCTAAGAAATTTCTTAGTATATCTCTGCATTCTCGTAGCCTAGCTTTCAGTTGAGGAGACCTATGAATTTGCCACTCTCTTCTAACTCTTCTTTTTTCTGTCAGGAGATGATCGAGTTCAGCGAAATAAGTTCTGTTTGTCCTACGTCTGCATTCAACGTCATATGTGGAGGCGTGATGTACAGCTCTTCGTATGTCCTCAGTAAACTTGCCAATCGACCCATCAATATCCGCGGTAGTTCTCAACACAACATTTTCCGTGCAGTGGGAACTTAAATACTTTTTATACTTTATCCAACTTACTCTGGTTTTAGATATGTCCCGAAATGGAGAGCCATTCCCTTGAAGGAAACGCATTGAAATAATAGAAGGAGAGTGATCTGAAGACAAGTCTAATGAAGGCTCCACTTGTATCGATTCTACAGGGATATTTTTCACTACTCCGAAGTCAATAACATCGGGAATCTTCCGTCGGTCCTTCGGCCAGTAGGTGGGATGCCCGATTGAGAGTACATCTAATCCCATTTTGGCAATGGTGTTGAAGAGTTAACGACCCTTCGGGGTCACCAGACGTGAACCCCAAAAAGTGTGTTTGGCGTTAAAGTCACCAGCAACTAAAAATCTAGCTCCAAGGGAATTGAAGAAGCTGTAGTATTGGTGTTCTTGAAAATCGAGGTGGCGAATAAATTGATGATAAAACAAAATTGTATTGACAGAATTCAATGCAAATGTTTGTTGCTTGTAGGTAATCCTCACATATGTTGTTCATTAAATAATGTTTTATTCTGTTCTTTATAAGAATTGCCGAACCTCCACATGCTCTTCCGCGGGGATCTTTAGTATCATATAACACGTAGCCATTAATTTTGAAGTACGCTGTCGCCGTCAAGTGAGTTTCAGCAATCATCATGACATCAATCTGCTTATCCATCAGGAAGTGTTCCAGTTCGTTTTTATGTTGGCGGAGGCCGTTCGCATTCCAAAAACAAATTTTTAAACAAATCATTTCTTTAAAATGGCTTGTAAGATAGTGGATTGCATTTTCAGCATTTCCTGCATCATGGATGTCATAGTGGTCGTAAAAGTGTTCATGGTTTGGACAAGTGTCTGCAATGTAGTCTCTAGAGTGTTAATATTAGGCTCGTAATATTGTGATTTAGGTGCCTGCTCCAAACCTGGCATATTAGATTTAACCACGTTAGCGTAAGAAACTTGTCTAGAACTAGGCGCGTTTACATGACTAGTGGACCGTAACAATTGCGGGAAATTGTCACTCGATGCCAAAATAGGCTGTTGACGATGATCAGGTAATACTGACGTCTTGTTGGTGCTTATGCCTTTCAAATGAGTGTAAATTGGACAACCTCTATAATTTGCGGTATGATTACCTCCGCAGTTACTGCATTTTTTGATTTTTGAATCAGTTTTCGACTTATCACATTGAGCAGTTGCATGTAGCTCCCCACACGCAACACAAACTGTCGGCAATTTACAATACGCCTTGGTGTGACCAAATTCTTGACAGTTGAGACACTGGACGGGTCCCTGACGCTTATGTGGTTCTTCCACGGTGATTCTACGATGCAGAAGGTACATCAGATTGTAGATGGGATGGGACTCGTTTTTCTTTAATACGACATCTCCAGGTTCCAATTCCACCCTGAACATAGGCTGTGGAGTCTTTTCACGGTTTCTAATATTCGTTATGCTCTTAATTTTGAAGCCTTTTTCCATTAAGCTAGTCTTTATCTCGGCAGGATCAACATCTGGGTCTATACCCTTTAGAACGACTTGGAGTCCTATTGCGCTTTTCAGCTGGTAGGTATAGAAATCCCTACTTTCCCTCTCCAACTGGTTGGACAATTTACGAAAATCATCCTCCTTTTTCACTTGTATTTTGGTTTCGCTGATATTTCCATGTTTAATTGATGTTACGCTAAACATATTTGCACCTATTACAGCAACAATTCCTTGTACCAATTTACTGGAAGTCGGCTCTCTCAGATAAATTGGTGGGGGCTTAAACGTCTTCTTCGGAAGTTCTGGCTCATCCGTCTGGAGGAGAGCAAACCTATTTTGATCATTACTCACAGTCTTAGAAGCTTTTGCATTTGATGACACTTGAGCAGCCTTCGGGCTCCTCTGTCGCTTGAGAACGGTGATGTACTTATCCATACCTACTTGTTTTTTGGGTTTCACTGCACTATTTGATGAAGATGATGTTTTCTCATCTGTTGAAATCACTATATTGGGAGAACAGGAACGACGCCGTTCTACGGCTCTTGTAGTGAGAAAATTCTCCAGAGATTTTTTTATGGATTCTTCCTCAGAGAGCCATTTAGTTTTTCTCGACGAGCTAAGCTCTTGCTCAGAATTACATCTGAGAGGAACACTCATACAGTTTTTATACGATTTTTAATGTTTTTTTTTTTATATATTTTAACCTATTACGATTTTTTTTTTCACTTTTTTGTTTAATTTCAACCTATTACAATTTTTCACCTATTACGATTTTTTCACCGAAAATTCAGCCGCACTAAAATTAACACGTCCGAACAGTTCGATGAGACGAGACTGAATTTTGAGAAACAATATTTGAAAATAAAAAGTACAGTTCATGATTGGACTCATAATTGAAACGTCTTTTTTTATACCATCATCACAAGGTGCACTAGAAAGAGCCTTCTTAATTTCTTCAAAAGATATCAGGGCTTGTGGAGATATTTGAAAATGGGCATTGCTTTTGCGAAGACAATCTGTAAGAGGTCCAGCTAAGTTAGCAAAATTGCTCACGAATGAACGATACCAATTGGCCATTCCTATAAATCTGCGCAATTGACGTGGTGTTTTTAGCAAGGGAAAGTCTTTTATAGCGGCGCACAGTGGCTGAAAATCGTTTTTCGTTGGCCAAAATTCTGTAACTTTTGAACCGATCAAAATATTGAAGTAATTTTTTTTTTAATGGATAGATATTTAGTTCAGCTTGGCTCAGTTTTAATTACATTAAAATTGATTGATGACTTTTTAAGGGCTTCTAGGTCAAAGTTGAACTTTTGATTTTTTTAACTTTTGGAGTGAAATATGGGTTTATTTTTTTTATTTACATATTAAAAAATTTAATATTTGGAACTTAATAATAATTATAATTATTTTTTGTGATAATGGAATTTTTTTAATGTTATACTCAAAAAAATTTTTACACTCAAAAAAATGTTTACACTAAAAAAAATAGTAAAATTCACTGGAGATTTTGCTGTTACTACAGAAAAATTTATTCTTTTTTGCTGTCAGATTTGATAATTTTAAAAAACATTTTAAAAATAAAAACTGCAATAGATTTTATTAGCATTTGTAACAATAGTAGGTTCTATTTATTATTATTTTTAACCGACTTCAAAAAGGAGGAGGTCATCAATTCGAATGGTATGTTGCTTTTTTTATGTTTGTTCCACGATAACCATTTCTGTACCAATTTTAAAAATTCTTTTTTTGTTTGAAAGGGTTTGCTTGCAGGTGGGTCCCATTTAATTTTTATGAAGATCGGACGGACATACGGTTTTTTATTTACTGTTATTTATATTTTTTCTGTGCTTCTCTTATAAATTATTGAATAACTTCGTGATTTATGAATCAATTTTAAAAATAATTTTTTTATTTGGAAGATATGGCTTGCAGAAAAATATATTTAAGGTAAAAAAAAATGAAAATTTCAGAAATTGATTAAGATATATCGGGGATATATAGCATAAACCGATTTTTAAGAATATATCGAATATGGGTGTCAAAATTTAGCTCTGTTAATGGGAAAACATAAACCGATTTTTTAGAATATTAACAAGATTTTCACAATTCTTTCTTTCAATCAAAATAGTGCAACAACATTAGTTATATTAAACATTTTTGAAAGTTAATCCAACATTTTATTTGGCCGAAATTTTGAAGTCGGTTTTTTTTAAAGAATTATTTACTAATACTATGTTTTTCGTACTTAATAACAATGAAGGCAATTATAATTATTATTCATTTGAAACAAATATTGATTGCAAATATTCTATATTTTGTTCTGCGCTATTTCTGTTCTTTAGTAGTTTTTTGGCTTCTTCATCTAAATCCCGATGTTCCACTTTCCATTGATTTCGAATATTGGATATGAACGGATCTGATGTTGGTAATAATAAATTAAATAGATCTTCATTTGTGGAATTTCGTGAAATTTTTCTAGTAAAATGATATTTAATGATATCTTCTCCATGATAAAGGATTTTGTGAACTGTTGCAGACATATTTCTCTATGGGTAGTTGGTTGTATATATTTTTGCAGTTTCCTTAGCATAATCTCCAAATTGTCTAGCGTCAATTTCTTCATTGCACGCAAGTACTTCTAGGATTATTTTAAATCTGAAAATAAGGTTTAAATCCACTCCTGTTATTTCGGATGCTGTTTCTGGATCTAAAAAGAATCTTCGTGCGGTATTGTCATCATTTGTAGTGCCTGACCCTTGTTTTGGCTGATCTATAATTAATCCAAATTTGCGATATTCATCTTGAACATGTTTCTTTTTTGAACTTCTTAACTGTTTGTTCCATTGTTTCTTATGGATCCTGAAGACCCGAAATCCAAATCACAACTGATTTTTAGTATATGTTCCATAAGTCGTCATTTGATCCACAGTAAAAAGTCATGAAAAAATATGTGATGCTCTTGGTAGTCACAGCTAAATTCAAGTGCGGCCGAAAGGGTTAATATCAGGTAAAACTAATTAGTATCTGGCCAATATTGGGTTTTTTTTTCTTTAGTGGTTTAATGTCGCGATTATTATTATAAAATTGTTTATGACTTTGGTTGACCCTAACAGTTGATAACAGGTATATTAGAAAGAGATCATATGTTTACTGTAGAACCTATTGTGATATTTTTATGACTTATTTTTTTTTTGCTAATCAAAACAAAGCCATAAAACCCTTTCCCAGGTATTATATTTAATTATTTTAGTTTTACGTAGTCTAAAGTAAAGAAACATAAACCTTTAGGCGAAAGAGTGAAATTTAATACACCATTGTATACGAGTAATTATAGGGCTGTTTAAATTATCGTAATTTGAATTTTTTTAGAGTAATTTCATTAAAATTAAAAAAGTGTTCTACCGGCGGGTCGTGGCGGTTGCAAAAGTATATATAGGATTAAAGAAGACACTTTCACCTTTCTTCGGGTGGTATACGTTTCTTGTTCCCTAGAAGTTCTATTCCACTAAAGTTTAAATTTCAGAAAAATATAGTAGTTTCATAAATAATTCAGAACGCCCCTAATATTAAACGCTAGAGCGGTAACCACTTACAACAACTAAAGACTATAATCCTACCAACATTATAAAAAAGACCGCAGGCCATTATCGATGATAGCTTGCGAGTAGTAACCATTTATTTTTGACAAAAAACAAATAAAAAACACCTTTTTCTGAAATTAAAAAAACAGTTGAGTTTGACAGCATGCCACGCCCACAATTATTAATAGTTTAACCTAATTTTTTGGCTACCTTAATACGGATATATTAGCTTCAAAAAGGTGTAAAAATTTTAAATATCAGTGACAAAAAAAAATTCGACTTTTGGCCAATGAAAAACGATTTTCAGCCACTGTGCGGCGACTTTATCAGGGTCAACCTTAAGGCAACCATTACCTATTCGGTATCCTAAATACTTAATTTCGACCTGACAAAATTTGCTTTTGTTGACATTTATCGTTAAACGCGCTGACCTTAAACATTTCGCCACCTGACTAAGTAATTCCATATGATTTTCAAATGTGGAGCTGCACACAAGGAGGTCATCCAAATATACGAAAACATTCTCTCTAAGCCTAGAGGGAATGACTTTATCCATGAGTCTACTCATTGCTTGCGGTCCATTACAAAGCCCAAAAGGCATAACTTTAAAATGGTAGAGTGGCCTACCTGGTACCGCGAAAGCAGTCTTTTCCTTAGAGGACTCAGTAAGAGGAATTTGGAAGAAAGCGTCCTTTAGGTCTATGCCACTTATAAAATGTGTGTCCTTCAATCGACTCAACAATCCATTGATATAAGGAAGTGGATAGGAATCCTTCTTCGTAACTTCATTTAACTTCCTAGAATCCAAGCAGAGTCGAACTTTTCCAGGTTTTCTTACATTTACAATTGGAGAACACCAGGGAGAATTGGACTCTTCAATAACTCCCATTTCTAGAAGTCTATCCAACTCTTTAAATACCTCAGCTTGACGTGGAGGTGAAAGAGGATAATGACGACATTTTATAGGAACGGCTGCCCCCGTATCAATATGGTGTTCAATCAAGTTAGTGCAACCGAGACCTTGTCTCTCATATGAGGGAAATTCTTGGATCACTCTGTCCAGTCTTAATTTATGTTCGGGTGACAATTTATGGAAATGCAAATCTGAAGCTGCATCATCGAAATCTAATGTCTCAATAATAGGAATTATTTGGGGGGCTATCGCAAAGATTCTCCAAAAATCAAGTCCTAGGTATACATTTTGTGCAAGTGTAGGAACGACATAAAAAGTAATGGGTTTGTTAACATTTTTGTAAGTAACTAGAAGTTCACAATATCCGTAAACTTTTTGTTTAGAGCCATTTGCAGTGGTTACAGAGGACCGAAAAGGCTTTAAAACAATTGAATGCCGTTCAATAAATTCCATACTATGCTTTCCTAACACTGATACGCTTGCCCCTGAATCGAGCAGACCATAAAGATTCTCTCCTAAAATTGTAATACTGGCAAACGGTCGTTCATCAGAATTGTTACAAAAAGTAGATGATTCTATTAAGTTCCTGTAAAATTTTCGTTTTTTGTAGCGGTTTCTGCAATTTTCCAAAGACTTATTTAAATGTGTTTGATATGAAAGTTTTAAATTATTAAAATTATAGCTGCTATGAAAATTTAACTTATCAGAATCTTCATGCTGTGGATGTTTCATCTGTTGAGTTATTGTGGATTTGGGGAATTGAGATTTGAACGAGAGTCCCCGTTTACCAACTCGCTCTGCTTCCGGTTTCCCAGATGAGAATTGGGACACTTAACGGTATTTACACCTCTTTGGCCACATTTAAAACAGAAAAGGTTAATAATGTTCTCTGGGCAATATATATATGAATGCCCAAAATTTAAACAATTCCAACACTTTATCTTAGAGTAATCTGGTTTAATTATGCGACGAGGTCCCTGTAACGCTTCAATTTGAGGATCAATATTTAAATCACTACCAATATCACCATCGTTATCAGTCATATCTATTTCATTTACCTGGCGAGCGTTGCTTACATTAGGAAAAGGCACTTTCGTTTCCTTCAACACTTTCTCGGCATTTCTGGCTAAATCCCTTAGTTCGTGCAAAGTTCTAGGTACGGTGTTAAAAAGCATCAATTTCAAATTTGTATTAACGTTTCGTTTGATAATGTCTACTAGAGTATTCTCTGCAATTGGTTCACGCATACGTGAATTCATGGAGACCATATTTGCGTGGAAATCATCGTAAGACTCTTTATGTTGCTGTTTACGGGTGGAAATTCGTAGTAAAACATCATGATCTGTTTCCAGGTAACCAAATTCCTTCGTAATTGAAGTTTTAAGAAAAGAATACTGTGCATTACGATTTTGCTTAATAAAGTGCCAAAACCAAGATTCCGCTTTTGCGCTTAGGAAAATGTGAAAGTTGGCCATTAGATGTTCATTACTACATTGTGTTCTTTCACACAAAGTATCTATCTTAAAAAGAAAATCTGAAACGCTTCCAGAGCCGTCAAAATTAACTTTCCATTTTTCTAGTTTAGTACTCACAACTGGAAGTGGGACAATATTAAGACTTTGCGAAGAACTTTGTGCTGAGGATATTGTCGATTCATTAGAAGTAATATTAGAAATTGAATGTCTAACAGCAGCAAGCTCTTTTCTCATTTCCTCTTGAGAAGATCTAATTGTCTGCTGTAGCATAGCAACGAGATCTTCTATTGATTTAGCCGTAGAATTTCCTACATTTGGAATACTATTTGCAGTAGGGTCTGTATTTGCCTCCATATTAACACCTGACAAAATTCGGTCTTGATTATCAATGAAACCTGGTGGAACTAAATAATCTTCTAGAGTAGATTGATTTAAATTTTGGAACGATTTTCCAGGTAACTGTAAGGAGCTAGTAGATGACTGTGTAACTATATTAGTTGGCTGTGGTGATGTATGAACTATAAGGCCAGTCTGTCCACTAACACTTACACTAGGACTAAGTTGCTCAAACGGACTAATTAAATTTACAGCTGTATTATCTCTAACAATAGGAAGTGGGGGTGTACGTGAGACCTTTGGTCTAGAAGTTAATGGGTCTTGATCGTCTATCGGATTATTTGGTGTCTTAATAACCTTACGTCTACCTCCAGATGAATTGGGACTACTACTTGAATCTCTAGCAGAGCTCCGAGTATTATAACTCATATTATACTTAAGCAATTTTGGAAAAATTTATATGCTATATCTAATTTAAAAAAATTTTATAGTTGCAAAATAGAAAAAAAAATTATAATGTTTTCAAGACAAGTAGAAAGTTTTTAAGCAAAAGATATATGGATATTAAAATTTTTTTAGGAATTCCACTACAATACATTATAGGGGTATAACTATGTCACTCTTAGAATCATCAAACAGGCGATTAAAGTTTAATCGTTTAATTTATATAGACTCTGTTCGATGTACACAAGGTCCATTTAATCACTTCTATTATGTGTAATATAAAGTCTCTTGTGATAAACATACGACGTTGAGTGCAGAAGTGGGACAATTAGAACTTATTTCGCTGAACTCGATCATCTCCTGTCAGAAAAAAGAAGAGTTAGAAGAGAGTGGCAAATTCACAGGTCTCCTGAACTGAAAGCTAGGCTACGGGTATGCAGAGATATACTAAGAAATTTCTTAGAAACCCAAAGAATGGCTTCACTTAAATCTTACTTGGAGGGTCTTGATAGTACCCCACAATCTGACTATTCGTTATGGAAAGGTTTAAAAAGACCAGTTAGAGGAAAACCTCCTCTGCGAAATCCGACTGGTGACTGGGCTAGAAATGATTCCGAGAAGGGGACTTTATTTGTTAATCATTTGAGAAAAGTGTTTACTATAAACAACTCAAATAATGCACCTGATTTGCCTCCACTCGTTATTAGACCTCCTAAACGCTATTGGTACTCTGAACCTTAGAAAGGCTCCAGGTATGGATAAAATCAGCAATAAAATGCTTGTGGAGTTACCTCGTGTAGCAAGAAAGATTATCCTCTTTATATTCAACGCTATTTTACGCCTAGAATACTATCCTGCAGATTGGAAGGTGTCTATGATCACTATGATTCCTAAGTCAGGGAAGGACCACACCAAAGTGGAGTCATATAGGCCAATTAGCCTACTGCCGACAATTTCTAAACTGTTCGAAAAATTGTTAATGACTAAGTTGACTCCAATTCTGAATGACACTGAATGTATTCCAAATCATCAATTCGGATTCAGAGCTAAACAGAGTACCATCGAACAAACTCACAGATTGGTAAATGTGATAAGAGGGTCGTTTGAAGATAAAAAATACTGCTCCGCCCTTTTCATTGATGTGTCCCAAGCGTTCGACAAAGTTTGGCATGACGGTTTAATGCACAAAATTAAATTAACTCTGCCTGCTAACACCCATAAACTCATGGAAAGTTATTTATACGGTCGCAAATTTAAAATCAAAGAAGGCAATTTTTTAAGTACCGCTCAGCCAATTGAATCAGGTGTGCCACAGGGTAGCATACTGGGCCCTACTTTATATTTGATTTATGCCTCCGACATGCCGTGAGACCCCAAAATCCACACGTCAACTTTTGCAGACGATACAGCCTTTGTCAGCGTCCATAAGGACCACCAAGTTGCATCACAGAATTTGCAGAATTATGTTTATAAACTAGAGAATTGGCTAGAGCTTTGGAAAATCAGGGTAAATGAACAAAAATGTATTCATATCACTTTCACATTGCGAAAAGATACCTGCTCATCCATCAGAATAAATAATCAAATTATTCCTCAACATAATGAAGTCAAATACCTCGGCATTCACTTCGACCGCCGTTTAACTTGGAAGTCTCATATTGAAGCGAATCTTACACAAATGAGATTAAAAGCAGTGCAACTTAATTGGTTAATCGGCAGAAACTCTACATTGAAATTGGATTGCAAACTTTTGTTGTACAATGCAATTCTAAAGCCAATCTGGTGTTATGGAATTCAATTATGGGGTACTGCCTTAGCATCAAACATTGAAAAAATTCAAAGGGGTCAAAATAAAATTCTACGTATAATTACTGCAGCTCCACGGTATGTTAAAAATTCTCGAATCCACAAAGATCTAGGCGTGCCATTAGTAAAAGTCGAATTTACAAAATATGCGTCAAAGTATGTCAGCAAACTTGAACACCATCCAAACCCACTTGCACGAGACATCCTTAACTTTAGTGGCCACAATCGGTTGAGAAGGAGGGATACCCTTGCTTTAACTCAAGCGCAAAATAGATGACTGTATCAGTTGATGTGAAATTTTTTTAGTATCATAAAAACTTTTGTCTAGCACTGGCTGGGCTTATTATTTTCTTTTTAGTATTAAGATTTGAATACTTATTGTCATTTCAAATATGAAGATTCAATAAATAATTAAATGAAAAAAAAAAAAAAAAAATAAGGCATCTGAAAAAGTTTCGAATGACTTATCAACTGGGGATCCAATTTTTATATGACAGCTTTGGGTTGAGGTGGCGGTTATGGTGTCACTTAAACCGTGGGCTTGGGCGGTAGATCGTCGAGTAGGGAGGCCGAGGTGCCTTTGTAATTTATTTGAAATAAATGATGACTCCGAGGCGGAGTCGATTAGTGCGCGAACAGGGCACTTGAGGTCATTATTGTAAATATCGACTAAAGCTGTACCGAGAATAACCGATTGTGTAGTGGGTTCGAGTTGAGTGGAAAAAGATTGCAGCGTTCTACTGGCTGCTTGTGCCGATGTAGAGGGGGAGGAATCTAGATCACGAGGGGGGTTATTAGTGCTATAGACTGGGGTTTTTGCCACCGGAGTACTGGCTTGCCTTTGTTCAGCGCGATGAAGCAACGTGTGATGTTTCCCTTTACATACCTTGCAAACAAATTTGCTTGGGCATGTTTTGGGTCCATGAGTTCCCAGGCAGTTAGTGCACTTATTGTGTTTCTTCACTGTGGTATAGCGTTCTTCAGCTGACATGTTTAGAAAAATGGAGCAAAATCTAAGCGGATGAAGCTTAGTACACAGTCCGCATTGGCCCAGCTTGTCATTTGAATTACGAGTTTGGTAGCTTTTTATATGTGTTCCCTGCGATGAATTAGATTTATTAGATCGAATCGGCTCCGAAGTTTCTGGAGCATGCGAGCTTAAAAATGTTGACCTAATATCCGCGACCGACTCTAAAGTTTGGAATCTCGATGACAGGAATTCATCCACAGCTTTCCACTTTGGCAGGTCAGTAGTGCGCGGTAAAGATTGTTCCCACAAGGTTAGTGTGGTTTCCGGCAGACATGTTGAGCAAATATATACGAAGATGACATCCCAATTGTCGGCGTCAATATGTAGCAAACGCAGATTGGTGATACAGTCGTTTGTGGTACGCTGCAGATGCCTCAGATCAGTACTAGTCTCATTTGCTATTGGTTTCAGATTGAAAAGCAACTTCAGTTGGGCGTTCACTAATATGCGCTTATTTTCAAAGCGATTGACTAGATTCTGCCAAGCCATGTTGAAACCATCATTAGTCATAGGGCACGTCTTCAAAAGTTCGCGAGCTTCACCCTGCGTTTTCTTTACCAGATGACACATTTTCTCTACAGGTGATAGGCGTTTGTTGTTGTGGTAAAGGGCGGTGAACATATCTCTGAAAGTTGGCCAGGATTGGTAGTCACCATGAAAGATTTCGGTATCGCATGGTGGCAATGAAATATGATGGGTTAGATCGATTGGGGTATCAGTTGAGGGGGAAGCCAGTTTAGCTTTGGCTTTAATATCTGCGCTGAGCTCATGAATTTTTGCGACCACCGTTTTGTAAGCGTCAAAGGTGAAGAAAAAGCGTTTCTTTAGGGTGTCATAATCTATGTCCTCTTGGATAGAGTTATATTCATCTAAGGCGTTGTCATAATATGATTCGAATTTTACCCAATGATGCTGGAGTTGTTTTTCCTCAACCTCCAAAGTGTGTTGCGTATGCGAATCTATCGCTCGCCCATCAAAATAACTTTGGAATTCGACCACACGATCAGAAGATCGAATTAAATTCTTTATGACAGACATTATTGAGTTGTCTTTTTGTATAGAATTGGAAAAAGATTTTATTTGATAACAAATTTGTTAACAAAATTTTCAAAGGTGCTTCTTAAAACCGACCAATATTATTGAGAAAAATTTTAAGAAAATTTTCAATGGTGATTCTTATAGCGACCGATGTATGATTTGGGAAAATTTGAAGAAAATTTGCAATGATGCTTCGTAAAACCGACCAATATTATGTAGAAGAAAATATAAAAAATTTCAAAAAAGAAAAGCAAAAACAAATTTGTAATAATACAAATTTCATAAACAATAATAAAGAATACACACACATTGTAAATGTACGTAAATTTCGTTCTAACTCAGAACACGTTAAAAAGAAATATCCATAATTCGTGAACTCTATTTCTCAAAAAACGGTGAGTTAAATAGATGATATTTACAGAGTGATAGTGGACAATGAAGATTGCTGAAGACGCCCTTGGCCGGGTAGAAAATGCATTCCAATTTGCCGATTGTTCCAGTACTTTACAATAGTATTCTTAATTATTAGAACTAGTAGCCTGAATAAAAACTTTTCTCTTAAAAATTAAGAAATATTAGTTCAATTTCCATCTCTAATTATTAACATAATAAACACCATGGCGCGGTGTATCAAAGTATGTAGTCATCATCCCATCTCCGGTTTTCGTAGTTACAAAAAATAACTCAATCAACCAAAAAAGGAGGAGAAATGACAACAAAAACATACATACAATTGCTGTTATTGATCTACAAAAAAGGTAGACGCAGCAAGAAAAGCAAAAACAAATTTGTAATAATACAAATTTCATAAACAATAATAAAGAATACACACACATTGTAAATGTACGTAAATTTCGTTCTAACTCAGAACACGTTAAAAAGAAATATCCATAATTCGTGAACTCTATTTCTCAAAAAACGGTGAGTTAAATAGATGATATTTACAGAGTGATAGTGGACAATGAAGATTGCTGAAGACGCCCTTGGCCGGGTAGAAAATGCATTCCAATTTGCCGATTGTTCCAGTACTTTACAATAGTATTCTTAATTATTAGAACTAGTAGCCTGAATAAAAACTTTTCTCTTAAAAATTAAGAAATATTAGTTCAATTTCCATCTCTAATTATTAACATAATAAACACCATGGCGCGGTGTATCAAAGTATGTAGTCATCATCCCATCTCCGGTTTTCGTAGTTACAAAAAATAACTCAATCAACCAAAAAAGGAGGAGAAATGACAACAAAAACATACATACAATTGCTGTTATTGATCTACAAAAAAGGTAGACGCAGCAAGAAAAGCAAAAACAAATTTGTAATAATACAAATTTCATAAACAATAATAAAGAATACACACACATTGTAAATGTACGTAAATTTCGTTCTAACTCAGAACACGTTAAAAAGAAATATCCATAATTCGTGAACTCTATTTCTCAAAAAACGGTGAGTTAAATAGATGATATTTACAGAGTGATAGTGGACAATGAAGATTGCTGAAGACGCCCTTGGCCGGGTAGAAAATGCATTCCAATTTGCCGATTGTTCCAGTACTTTACAATAGTATTCTTAATTATTAGAACTAGTAGCCTGAATAAAAACTTTTCTCTTAAAAAATTTCAGTTGTGATTCGTAAGAGCATCCAGTGTATTATATAGTAGAAAATTTAAAGAAATTTTCAATTGTGCTTCGTAAGAGCATCCAGTGTATTATATAGAAGAAAATTTAAAGAAATTTTCAATTGTGCTTCGTAAGAGCATCCAGTGTATTATATAGAAGAAAATTTAAAGAAATTTTCAATTGTGCTTCGTATAAGCGACCATGTTGTATTTTAAGAAAATTTAAAGAAATTTTCAATTGTGCTTTGTAAAAGCGACTCTGTTATATTTTAGGAAAATTTAAAGAAATTTTCATTTGTGCTTTGTAAAAGCGACTCTGTTATATTTTAGGATAATTTAAAGAAATTTGCATTTGTGCTTTGTAAAAGCGAGCATGTTATTATATAGAAGAAAATTTAAAGAAATTTTCAATTGTGCCTCGTAAAGGCAACCGAGATTATTATTTAGAAAATTTTCATTGGCGCTTCGTAAAAGCAACCGAGAGATTATTTTGAAAAATTGGGAGAAAATTTTTCAATGGTGCCTCGTAAAGGCAACCGAGATTATTATTTGGAAAATTTTAAGAAAATTTTCATTGGCACTTTGTAAAAGTAACCAAGAGATTATTTTGAAAAATTTAAGAAATTTTTCATTGGTGCCTCGTAACTGGCAACCGATGTATTATTTTAACCCTTAAATGCCCACAGTATCTTTAAAGATACAACCAAAGAAAAAATTCCCAGGGATATATTTTAGAAGTAAATAAAATAATATAAATCACAACTCATTTAGAAAATACCAACCTTTTATTATAAAATATTTCTAAGGAAAAATTATTGAATTCTTTATTTTATTGAACATCAACTTTGAAAAATGTATTTTTTCAAAATTCGATAAATTAGGTGCTTTGCAATATTAAAAAATCGGACCAGATTACTAATTGAAATACAAAAAAAAAATATGAGGTTGTTTCAAAATATGTCTATAACCGATATGAAATAATTAGAAAAAAATATATTTCGATTTCTTGCCACAAATGTTCATTTAATGGTTGTATCTTCTCCTCTAAACTTGAAATTCGTTTTTATTTGAATTTTCTACTGATTCATTGCTAATTCTCATTCCTAGTTTGTGCTTTGAAGAAACAGGTTGACTGTTTTTAAGCATATATTGTGTATTGTGTAATCGATATTTGATTTTTTTATTTATTTTGATTGATTTTGAGTTATTCCAAGAATATTTTCATAAGTATGTCAGGGTTTAGAAGATCTAGCAAAAGAGTAAAGTTGACGGATAAAGAAGTGTAGGAATTGTTATGCAATAGCGAAGATTTTTTTACAATAGCACAGACGAAAGTGATACTGACACTGATGATTTACTCGAAAATGAAAAAAAGGAGAGCAAGGACATACAGAGAACAGCTAAAATGCAACTAATTGAGGAAAAAAGTCTCGACTCTGAAACTGAGGAAGAAATTGATCTTGAAGGATCCATACATGACTCTTTTGTCAAAATGATAAATGATGATAATGATATAGATGCAAATTATATAGTACTATATAGTTTTCTTTGACAATTTTTATACAACAATACCGTTGTTGGTATATTTGCGTTCACAGGGTATACTTTCAGTAGGTACCATTCGGCGAAACCGGATCAAAAATTGCAAGCTACCTGATGAGAAAGTCATGATGAAATATGAACGAGGAACGAGTCAGGAATTTATTTGTAATATTTATGGTATGGACCTGACATCATTGTCATGGAAAGACAACAAAATTGTTAACCTGGTTTCGACTTACGTTGGGGTTAAAACTATATTGGATAGTACAAATGTAGAAGAGGAACCTGTAACAATAAAAAGATTTGACAAAAAAGAAAAAAACAATAAAAAATATTCCGTGTCCTCAAATTATAAAGGAGTACAATTGTCATATGGGAGGAGTTGATTTAATGGACAGCTCAATGAGCCGCCACAAAATCTTGATGAAAAGCAGAAAGTGGACCAATCGACTATTTTATCATCTCCTTGATATGACTTGTGTAAATGCTTGGATACTACACAGGCGAATAAATAAAGATAAAAAAGTACCGGAAATGAGACTTATTGATTTTAAATTGGAAGTAGCTGACGCTTTGTTTTCTTGCAAACAAGAGCTCCTTCCCAGCGTGGACGACCTACTCTTGAAAGACAAATTGATGAAAAACGTCGAAAACCAAATGCTCAAAAAGGACCTCCCAAGGACACAAGACTAGATATGGTGGACCACTGGACTACAATGGACAATAAAGGGAGATGCAAACTACCAAATTGCACAGGACAAACAAGAATGTTCTGCACTAAATGTAAGGTAAATTTATGTTTAACTTCAGAAAAAATTTGTTTTTATCGTTACCATCACTTTGAGATAATTTTATGTATTATTTTATTTTTTTTTATTTACTGAATTGTATGATTTTTTATTATTTTTATTTTTTCTTAATGTATGTATGAATTATTAAAATGTTAAATTGTTTTCTTTTACTTTTACTCAATAAAAATATTATAAAAACTAAAATTTGTTTCATTTATCTATTTTTTTAATATGTATTTTCCTTTGAAATTTATAATAGGGGGAGTGCCCAGTGTATCTTGTAAGATACAACCACTTTTTTTCAAAATACCGTTTTAAAAAATTTTTATTGCAAAATTTAAGTACACAGTAATGTTTTAATCATAATATTACATATCATATATTTTTTTAAACAAAATCCGCGTCCATGGGTTTTTAAGGGTTAAGAAAGAAAATTTTTATTTAATATTGAAAGACGCACACAAAAAAAACGCATAATATTTTATTACCCAAGTATTTTAATTGTTTTGTAATTCTATAGCGACCCTCGTATTGGTTAGTATATAAATTCTTATATATCAACTTTGTCCCAGTGGCCTAGTTATTTTTCTTTCATGTACATATGATATAAATATGTATATATATATGTAGTGTTAGGGATTCTTTGAAGTTTTTATATTGAGCATTTTTAAAGTCTTCAATACATACTTGAAAATCATTTTGCAGCAATTTAAAATTATGCTCATTTCAATTTTTCTTAAATACACGCACTTGCAAGCAATTATATTATAAATGTTGCGCTGTTAACCATTTAAAAATATATATTGTATTCTTGACGTGCAAAGTATATTTAAGTTGGTAATAAACTTAAATTAATGACAGTCAGAGGGTTAATGAACAGTTGATAAAATCGTACTAATATTAAACGAAACTTCGCGAATGATGGAAATATACCGCTTTTTTCTTTTGTATAACATTACACAAATTCCCACTCCACAAATACCTCCTAATAAAAGGTTTAATGGCGCCAAGCATGACTTGAACCCGTTTATTCTCGAACATTCCTTCTACCAGTGTACCGGTACGCATTATATTAATCAGCAATCTAAAGTGTTCCGAGAAGAAAATACAGTGTGGACAAGTAACAAAGTCAAATGTTAGAAGTGGTCAGTCAAGTGTACATTTAGCCCAGAAAATCTTCCCAGACCGTATTGTGGCACTCATAGTTTTGTGCGGTACACCATAATAGATTCGGGTGAGAAAGCAGATTCACCATTAGTTACTTCAATCCCATTTAAAGTGTATATTCCGAGGTAAATTTTATAGATTCCCAATAACAGTAGTTAGCCAATTCATATTTATATATTTTTATTTTTACGCAATCACTAGACAAATTGAAGTGGACTTTCTATACCCCTCACTGTGCTAGGCACAGGAGGAGAAATCGTATTGAATGCTTGGAAAATATAAATCTATACTTGGTCAAGAAAAAAATCTAGAGCAGTCTCATAAATTATTGATTTCCACCTGACAGAACACCCACTTGTACATGCAACAACTGATTAAGAAAATTAATTTTTTTAAAAAAAGGAAAATTGGTAAAAGAAACATATGAAATTAATGAAAATTCAATTGTTTAGATAAACATTCTACGAATACGTATAGTTTACCTTCAATTTCTTATATTTAATAATACTGTTCAAAATCTATTTCCATTTCTTTTTAAAAAGCTGTATATTTAATGTATAATTTTAAGCAAATGTAAATTAACAAAACCAACTGTTCTTAATTTATTTAGTTAGAAATATGCAACAATTTACCTGTTCCTAGATTTATTTATTTTTGCGGCAAGCAATGTTCGATGTTCGAAGAGGCCTCTAAGTCATCAAACCAGCTAAAGCTTATCTACTATACTTTCATCATAATACCAACAACAACAATTAATTTTGGGTGAGTGAGCCAAACAAACTATATATATAAAATTATTGCATATTTCTTTTTAAATATCTATATACATATATCAGATAGTAGGCAGGAGCAACAACAAAATCTCTTGAATTTTTATTTCAAAATAAGAGCATTTTATAATGTGATACATAATTTTTGTATAAGCAAGAATACATGTAATAATTTTGTTTTTGCTTCTATCTAAATACATAATAATAAGATACTTTTTTTTTAATTACAAATATATATATTAGATTTTTTTTAAAGCAAAAATTGATATGCTAGTTATAAATTAATGGATTCACTAAATTTTGTTATGTTTGAATTATTAAACTCCATAAATAGGTTATATTTATAGAAAATTCTTTTATGTATACTATTATTAATAAATTTTGAATCAACATGAATTGCTAAACATTTTTTTTTAAGGAATGAAACTATTCTACATCAGGGGTAAATAACTTAGCCAGTCTTATACTTAATGGGGTAATCTTTATAAATTACCAAGTACGTAGATTACCATAGGCGTACCTTAGGTAGGTTTGGGTGGGAACAATGTACTTCCAGTGCTTTAACATCTTAGCACCGTGCATAAGTTGCATTTGCATTTTAAGTAATTCCTGGTAAAAGTTTGTTTGCTTAATTGTGGTATTTTTATTTTATGGCATGATATTATTTGCTATGTTTACGTACCTTTGTAAAATAAAGTGTAAGAACCACGCCACACCCGATAGAGCTAGTCGATGAACCACCAGCATGCCGCCGACACTTTAATTTACAAAAAGAATCTTTCAGAATCTGTGCGTAACATAGATGGCGCCCAATGTAGCGTTATTAATATGTTTTTATATTAAAACGTTCATTCCCGAAAAGTTTTACTGAGTATAATTATATTTGTTAATGCAACTTTAGAAAATAGTGAGTCTAAATAGTAAAATCTTTCTGTTTTTTTCATATTTTCTAATCTCTCCATTTAATCTGAATTCCTTTATTTGAAGCTAAAGTTTTGTAAGTCCAAAATCTTTTATTTAATTAGCAGAGGTTTTTGTTGCAACAAAACTTTTGTTTTAACTATTGGAATTTTATAATAATTTAGTTATAAAGACCAGAAATTTTGTTTTCTTTTATTATTGAAATTTATGATGCATATAACTAAATTAAAATGTACTTTTACATTCTAAACTGTATGTTTAATACACAAAAAAAAAATGTTTTGAGAGATTTAATTAAAATGCAAATGCAACTTATGCACGGTGCTAAGATGTTAAAGCACTGGAAGTACATTGTTCCCACCCAAACCTACCTAAGGTACGCCTATGGTAATCTACGTACTTGGTAATTTATAAAGATTACCCCATTAAGTATAAGACTGGCTAAGTTATTTACCCCTGATGTAGAATAGTTTCATTCCTTAAAAAAAATGTTTAGCAATTCATGTTGATTCAAAATTTATTAATAATAGTATACATAAAAGAATTTTCTATAAATATAACCTATTTATGGAGTTTAATAATTCAAACATAACAAAATTTAGTGAATCCATTAATTTATAACTAGCATATCAATTTTTGCTTTAAAAAAAATCTAATATATATATTTGTAATTAAAAAAAAAATATCTTATTATTATGTATTTAGATAGAAGCAAAAACAAAATTATTACATGTATTCTTGCTTATACAAAAATTATGTATCACATTATAAAATGCTCTTATTTTGAAATAAAAATTCAAGAGATTTTGTTGTTGCTCCTGCCTACTATCTGATATATGTATATAGATATTTAAAAAGAAATATGCAATAATTTTATATATATAGTTTGTTTGGCTCACTCACCCAAAATTAATTGTTGTTGTTGGTATTATGATGAAAGTATAGTAGATAAGCTTTAGCTGGTTTGATGACTTAGAGGCCTCTTCGAACATCGAACATTGCTTGCCGCAAAAATAAATAAATCTAGGAACAGGTAAATTGTTGCATATTTCTAACTAAATAAATTAAGAACAGTTGGTTTTGTTAATTTACATTTGCTTAAAATTATACACTAAATATACAGCTTTTTAAAAAGAAATGGAAATAGATTTTGAACAGTATTATTAAATATAAGAAATTGAAAGTAAACTATACGTATTCGTAGAATGTTTATCTAAACAATTGAATTTTCATTAATTTCATATGTTTCTTTTACCAATTTTCCTTTTTTTAAAAAAAATAATTTTCTTAATCAGTTGTTGCATGTACAAGTGGGTGTTCTGTCAGGTGGAAATCAATAATTTATGAGACTGCTCTAGATTTTTTTCTTGACCAAGTATAGATTTATATTTTCCAAGCATTCAATACGATTTCTCCTCCTGTGCCTAGCACAGTGAGGGGTATAGAAAGTCCACTTCAATTTGTCTAGTGATTGCGTAAAAATAAAAATATATAAATATGAATTGGCTAACTACTGTTATTGGGAATCTATAAAATTTACCTCGGAATATACACTTTAAATGGGATTGAAGTAACTAATGGTGAATCTGCTTTCTCACCCGAATCTATTATGGTGTACCGCACAAAACTATGAGTGCCACAATACGGTCTGGGAAGATTTTCTGGGCTAAATGTACACTTGACTGACCACTTCTAACATTTGACTTTGTTACTTGTCCACACTGTATTTTCTTCTCGGAACACTTTAGATTGCTGATTAATATAATGCGTACCGGTACACTGGTAGAAGGAATGTTCGAGAATAAACGGGTTCAAGTCATGCTTGGCGCCATTAAACCTTTTATTAGGAGGTATTTGTGGAGTGGGAATTTGTGTAATGTTATACAAAAGAAAAAAGCGGTATATTTCCATCATTCGCGAAGTTTCGTTTAATATTAGTACGATTTTATCAACTGTTCATTAACCCTCTGACTGTCATTAATTTAAGTTTATTACCAACTTAAATATACTTTGCACGTCAAGAATACAATATATATTTTTAAATGGTTAACAGCGCAACATTTATAATATAATTGCTTGCAAGTGCGTGTATTTAAGAAAAATTGAAATGAGCATAATTTTAAATTGCTGCAAAATGATTTTCAAGTATGTATTGAAGACTTTAAAAATGCTCAATATAAAAACTTCAAAGAATCCCTAACACTACATACATATATACATATTTATATCATATGTACATGAAAGAAAAATAACTAGGCCACTGGGACAAAGTTGATATATAAGAATTTATATACTAACCAATACGAGGGTCGCTATAGAATTACAAAACAATTAAAATACTTGGGTAATAAAATATGCGTTTTTTTTTGTGTGCGTCTTTCAATATTAAATAAAAATTTTCTTTCTTAACCCTTAAAAACCCATGGACGCGGATTTTGTTTAAAAAAATATATGATATGTAATATTATGATTAAAACATTACTGTGTACTTAAATTTTCCAATAAAAATTTTTTAAAACGGTATTTTGAAAAAAAGTGGTTGTATCTTACAAGATACACTGGGCACTCCCCCTATTATAAATTTCAAAGGAAAATACATATTAAAAAAATAGATAAATGAAACAAATTTTAGTTTTTATAATATTTTTATTGAGTAAAAGTAAAAGAAAACAATTTAATATTTTAATAATTCATACATACATTAAGAAAAAATAAAAATAATAAAAAATCATACAATTCAGTAAATAAAAAAAATAAAATAATACATAAAATTATCTCAAAGTGATGGTAACGATAAAAACAAATTTTTTCTGAAGTTAAACATAAATTTACCTTACATTTAGTGCAGAACATTCTTGTTTGTCCTGTGCAATTTGGTAGTTTGCATCTCCCTTTATTGTCCATTGTAGTCCAGTGGTCCACCATATCTAGTCTTGTGTCCTTGGGAGGTCCTTTTTGAGCATTTGGTTTTCGACGTTTTTCATCAATTTGTCTTTCAAGAGTAGGTCGTCCACGCTGGGAAGGAGCTCTTGTTTGCAAGAAAACAAAGCGTCAGCTACTTCCAATTTAAAATCAATAAGTCTCATTTCCGGTACTTTTTTATCTTTATTTATTCGCCTGTGTAGTATCCAAGCATTTACACAAGTCATATCAAGGAGATGATAAAATAGTCGATTGGTCCACTTTCTGCTTTTCATCAAGATTTTGTGGCGGCTCATTGAGCTGTCCATTAAATCAACTCCTCCCATATGACAATTGTACTCCTTTATAATTTGAGGACACGGAATATTTTTTATTGTTTTTTTCTTTTTTGTCAAATCTTTTTATTGTTACAGGTTCCTCTTCTACATTTGTACTATCCAATATAGTTTTAACCCCAACGTAAGTCGAAACCAGGTTAACAATTTTGTTGTCTTTCCATGACAATGATGTCAGGTCCATACCATAAATATTACAAATAAATTCCTGACTCGTTCCTCGTTCATATTTCATCATGACTTTCTCATCAGGTAGCTTGCAATTTTTGATCCGGTTTCGCCGAATGGTACCTACTGAAAGTATACCCTGTGAACGCAAATATACCAACAACGGTATTGTTGTATAAAAATTGTCAAAGAAAACTATATAGTACTATATAATTTGCATCTATATCATTATCATCATTTATCATTTTGACAAAAGAGTCATGTATGGATCCTTCAAGATCAATTTCTTCCTCAGTTTCAGAGTCGAGACTTTTTTCCTCAATTAGTTGCATTTTAGCTGTTCTCTGTATGTCCTTGCTCTCCTTTTTTTCATTTTCGAGTAAATCATCAGTGTCAGTATCACTTTCGTCTGTGCTATTGTAAAAAAATCTTCGCTATTGCATAACAATTCCTACACTTCTTTATCCGTCAACTTTACTCTTTTGCTAGATCTTCTAAACCCTGACATACTTATGAAAATATTCTTGGAATAACTCAAAATCAATCAAAATAAATAAAAAAATCAAATATCGATTACACAATACACAATATATGCTTAAAAACAGTCAACCTGTTTCTTCAAAGCACAAACTAGGAATGAGAATTAGCAATGAATCAGTAGAAAATTCAAATAAAAACGAATTTCAAGTTTAGAGGAGAAGATACAACCATTAAATGAACATTTGTGGCAAGAAATCGAAATATATTTTTTTCTAATTATTTCATATCGGTTATAGACATATTTTGAAACAACCTCATATTTTTTTTTGTATTTCAATTAGTAATCTGGTCCGATTTTTTAATATTGCAAAGCACCTAATTTATCGAATTTTGAAAAAATACATTTTTCAAAGTTGATGTTCAATAAAATAAAGAATTCAATAATTTTTCCTTAGAAATATTTTTTAAATAAAAGGTTGGTATTTTCTAAATGAGTTCTGATTTATATTATTTTATTTACTTCTAAAATATATCCCTGGGAATTTTTTCTTTGGTTGTATCTTTAAAGATACTGTGGGCATTTAAGGGTTAAAATAATACATCGGTTGCCAGTTACGAGGCACCAATGAAAAATTTCTTAAATTTTTCAAAATAATCTCTTGGTTACTTTTACAAAGTGCCAATGAAAATTTTCTTAAAATTTTCCAAATAATAATCTCGGTTGCCTTTACGAGGCACCATTGAAAAATTTTCTCCCAATTTTTCAAAATAATCTCTCGGTTGCTTTTACGAAGCGCCAATGAAAATTTTCTAAATAATAATCTCGGTTGCCTTTACGAGGCACAATTGAAAATTTCTTTAAATTTTCTTCTATATAATAACATGCTCGCTTTTACAAAGCACAAATGCAAATTTCTTTAAATTATCCTAAAATATAACAGAGTCGCTTTTACAAAGCACAATTGAAAATTTCGTTAAATTTTCTTAAAATATAACATGGTCGCTTATACAAAGCACAAATGCAAATTTCTTTAAATTATCCTAAAATATAACAGAGTCGCTTTTACAAAGCACAATTGAAAATTTCGTTAAATTTTCTTAAAATATAACATGGTCGCTTCTACGAAGCACAATTGAAAATCTCTTTAAATTTTCTTCTATATAATACACTGGATGCTCCTACGAAGCACAATTGAAAATTTCTTTAAATTTTCTTCTATATAATACACTGGATGCTCCTACAATGCACAATTGAAAATTTCTTTAAATTTTCTTAAAATACAACATGGTCGCTTATACGAAGCACAATTGAAAATTTCTTTAAATTTTCTTCTATATAATACACTGGATGCTCTTACGAAGCACAATTGAAAATTTCTTTAAATTTTCTTCTATATAATACACTGGATGCTCTTACGAAACACAATTGAAAATTTCTTTAAATTTTCTACTATATAATACACTGGATGCTCTTACGAATCACAACTGAAATTTTTTATATTTTCTTCTATATAATATTGGTCGGTTTTACGAAGCATCATTGCAAATTTTCTTCAAATTTTCCCAAATCATACATCGGTCGCTATAAGAATCACCATTGAAAATTTTCTTAAAATTTTTCTCAATAATATTGGTCGGTTTTAAGAAGCACCTTTGAAAATTTTGTTAACAAATTTGTTATCAAATAAAATCTTTTTCCAATTCTATACAAAAAGACAACTCAATAATGTCTGTCATAAAGAATTTAATTCGATCTTCTGATCGTGTGGTCGAATTCCAAAGTTATTTTGATGGGCGAGCGATAGATTCGCATACGCAACACACTTTGGAGGTTGAGGAAAAACAACTCCAGCATCATTGGGTAAAATTCGAATCATATTATGACAACGCCTTAGATGAATATAACTCTATCCAAGAGGACATAGATTATGACACCCTAAAGAAACGCTTTTTCTTCACCTTTGACGCTTACAAAACGGTGGTCGCAAAAATTCATGAGCTCAGCGCAGATATTAAAGCCAAAGCTAAACTGGCTTCCCCCTCAACTGATACCCCAATCGATCTAACCCATCATATTTCATTGCCACCATGCGATACCGAAATCTTTCATGGTGACTACCAATCCTGGCCAACTTTCAGAGATATGTTCACCGCCCTTTACCACAACAACAAACGCCTATCACCTGTAGAGAAAATGTGTCATCTGGTAAAGAAAACGCAGGGTGAAGCTCGCGAACTTTTGAAGACGTGCCCTATGACTAATGATGGTTTCAACATGGCTTGGCAGAATCTAGTCAATCGCTTTGAAAATAAGCGCATATTAGTGAACGCCCAACTGAAGTTGCTTTTCAATCTGAAACCAATAGCAAATGAGACTAGTACTGATCTGAGGCATCTGCAGCGTACCACAAACGACTGTATCACCAATCTGCGTTTGCTACATATTGACGCCGACAATTGGGATGTCATCTTCGTATATATTTGCTCAACATGTCTGCCGGAAACCACACTAACCTTGTGGGAACAATCTTTACCGCGCACTACTGACCTGCCAAAGTGGAAAGCTGTGGATGAATTCCTGTCATCGAGATTCCAAACTTTAGAGTCGGTCGCGGATATTAGGTCAACATTTTTAAGCTCGCATGCTCCAGAAACTTCGGAGCCGATTCGATCTAATAAATCTAATTCATCGCAGGGAACACATATAAAAAGCTACCAAACTCGTAATTCAAATGACAAGCTGGGCCAATGCGGACTGTGTACTAAGCTTCATCCGCTTAGATTTTGCTCCATTTTTCTAAACATGTCAGCTGAAGAACGCTATACCACAGTGAAGAAACACAATAAGTGCACTAACTGCCTGGGAACTCATGGACCCAAAACATGCCCAAGCAAATTTGTTTGCAAGGTATGTAAAGGGAAACATCACACGTTGCTTCATCGGGCTGAACAAAGGCAAGCCAGTACTCCGGTGGCAAAAACCCCAGTCTATAGCACTAATAACCCCCCTCGTGATCTAGATTCCTCCCCCTCTACATCGGCACAAGCAGCCAGTAGAACGCTGCAATCTTTTTCCACTCAACTCGAACCCACTACACAATCGGTTATTCTCGGTACAGCTTTAGTCGATATTTACAATAATGACCTCAAGTGCCCTGTTCGCGCACTAATCGACTCCGCCTCGGAGTCATCATTTATTTCAAATAAATTACAAAGGCACCTCGGCCTCCCTACTCGACGATCTACCGCCCAAGCCCACGGTTTAAGTGACACCATAACCGCCACCTCAACCCAAAGCTGTCATATAAAAATTGGATCCCCAGTTGATAAGTCATTCGAAACTTTTTCAGATGCCTTATTTTTTTTTTTTTTTTTTCATTTAATTATTTATTGAATCTTCATATTTGAAATGACAATAAGTATTCAAATCTTAATACTAAAAAGAAAATAATAAGCCCAGCCAGTGCTAGACAAAAGTTTTTATGATACTAAAAAAATTTCACATCAACTGATACAGTCATCTATTTTGCGCTTGAGTTAAAGCAAGGGTATCCCTCCTTCTCAACCGATTGTGGCCACTAAAGTTAAGGATGTCTCGTGCAAGTGGGTTTGGATGGTGTTCAAGTTTGCTGACATACTTTGACGCATATTTTGTAAATTCGACTTTTACTAATGGCACGCCTAGATCTTTGTGGATTCGAGAATTTTTAACATACCGTGGAGCTGCAGTAATTATACGTAGAATTTTATTTTGACCCCTTTGAATTTTTTCAATGTTTGATGCTAAGGCAGTACCCCATAATTGAATTCCATAACACCAGATTGGCTTTAGAATTGCATTGTACAACAAAAGTTTGCAATCCAATTTCAATGTAGAGTTTCTGCCGATTAACCAATTAAGTTGCACTGCTTTTAATCTCATTTGTGTAAGATTCGCTTCAATATGAGACTTCCAAGTTAAACGGCGGTCGAAGTGAATGCCGAGGTATTTGACTTCATTATGTTGAGGAATAATTTGATTATTTATTCTGATGGATGAGCAGGTATCTTTTCGCAATGTGAAAGTGATATGAATACATTTTTGTTCATTTACCCTGATTTTCCAAAGCTCTAGCCAATTCTCTAGTTTATAAACATAATTCTGCAAATTCTGTGATGCAACTTGGTGGTCCTTATGGACGCTGACAAAGGCTGTATCGTCTGCAAAAGTTGACGTGTGGATTTTGGGGTCTCACGGCATGTCGGAGGCATATATCAAATATAAAGTAGGGCCCAGTATGCTACCCTGTGGCACACCTGATTCAATTGGCTGAGCGGTACTTAAAAAATTGCCTTCTTTGATTTTAAATTTGCGACCGTATAAATAACTTTCCATGAGTTTATGGGTGTTAGCAGGCAGAGTTAATTTAATTTTGTGCATTAAACCGTCATGCCAAACTTTGTCGAACGCTTGGGACACATCAATGAAAAGGGCGGAGCAGTATTTTTTATCTTCAAACGACCCTCTTATCACATTTACCAATCTGTGAGTTTGTTCGATGGTACTCTGTTTAGCTCTGAATCCTTAGTCATTAACAATTTTTCGAACAGTTTAGAAATTGTCGGCAGTAGGCTAATTGGCCTATATGACTCCACTTTGGTGTGGTCCTTCCCTGACTTAGGAATCATAGTGATCATAGACACCTTCCAATCTGCAGGATAGTATTCTAGGCGTAAAATAGCGTTGAATATAAAGAGGATAATCTTTCTTGCTACACGAGGTAACTCCACAAGCATTTTATTGCTGATTTTATCCATACCTGGAGCCTTTCTAAGGTTCAGAGTACCAATAGCGTTTTGGACATCACGAAAGTTTAGTCTTAGAGGTACAGGAGGCCTAATAACGAGTGGAGGCAAATCAGATGCATTATTTGAGTTGTTTATAGTAAACACTTTTCTCAAATGATTAACAAATAAAGTCCCCTTCTCGGAATCATTTCTAGCCCAGTCACCAGTCGGATTTCGCAGAGGAGGTTTTCCTCTAACTGGTCTTTTTAAACCTCGTGCCGCCTTCCATAACGAATAGTCAGATTGTGGGGTACTATCAAGACCCTCCAAGTAAGATTTAAGTGAAGCCATTCTTTGGGTTTCTAAGAAATTTCTTAGTATATCTCTGCATACCCGTAGCCTAGCTTTCAGTTCAGGAGACCTGTGAATTTGCCACTCTCTTCTAACTCTTCTTTTTTCTGACAGGAGGTGATCGAGTTCAGCGAAATAAGTTCTAATTGTCCCACTTCTGCACTCAACGTCGTATGTGGAGGCGTGATGTACAGCTCTTCGTATGTCCTCAGTAAACTTACCAATCGACCCATCAATATCCTCGGTAGTTCTCAACACTACATTTTCCGTGCAGTGGGAACTTAAATACTTTTTATACTTTATCCAACTTACTCTGGTTTTAGATATGTCCCGAAATGGAGAGCCACTCCCTTGAAGGAAACGCATTGAAATAATAGAAGGAGAGTGATCTGAAGACAAGTCTAATGAAGGCTCCACTTGTATCGATTCTACAGGGATATTTTTCTCTACTCCGAAGTCAATAACATCGGGAATCTTCCGTCGGTCCTTCGGCCAGTAGGTGGGATGCCCGCTTGAGATTACATCTAATCCCATTTTGGCAATGGTGTTGAAGAGTTCACGACCCTTCGGGGTCACCAGACGTGAATCCCAAAAAGTGTGTTTGGCGTTAAAGTCACCAGCAACTAAAAATCTAGCTCCAAGGGAATTGAAGAAGCTGTAGTATTGGTGTTCTTGAAAATCGAGGCGGCGAATAAATTGATGATAAAACAAAATTGTATTGACAGAATTCAATACAAATGTTTGTTGCTTGTAGGTAATCCTCACATATGTTGTTCATTAAATAATGTTTTATTCTGTTCTTTATAAGAATTGCCGATCCTCCACATGCTCTTCCGCGGGGATCTTTAGTATCATACAACACGTAGCCATTAATTTTGAAGTACGCTGTCGCCGTCAAGTGAGTTTCAGCAATCATCATGACATCAATCTGCTTATCCATCAGGAAGTGTTCCAGTTCGTTTTTATGTTGGCGGAGGCCGTTCGCATTCCAAAAACAAATTTTTAATCAAATCATTTCTTTAAAATGGCTTGTAAGATAGTGGATTGCATTTTCAGCATTTCCTGCATCATGGATGTCATAGTGGTCGTAAAAGTGTTCATGGTTTGGACAAGTGTCTGCAATGTAGTCTCTAGAGTGTTAATATTAGGCTCGTAATATTGTGATTTAGGTGCCTGCTCCAAACCTGGCATATTAGATTTAACCACGTTAGCGTAAGAAACTTGTCTAGAACTAGGCGCGTTTACATGACTAGTGGACCGTAACAATTGCGGGAAATTGTCACTCGATGCCAAAATAGGCTGTTGACGATGATCAGGTAATACTGACGTCTTGTTGGTACTTATGGCTTTCAAATGAGTGTAAATTGGACAACCTCTATAATTTGCGGCATGATTACCTCCGCAGTTACTGCATTTTTTTATTTTTACGTCAGTTTTGGACTTATTACATTGAGCAGTTGGATGTAGTTCCCCACACGCAACACAAACAGACGGCAATTTACAGTACGCTTTGGTGTGGCCAAATTCTTGACAATTAACACACTGGACGGCTCCAATGCGCTTATGCGGTTCCTCCACGGTAATTCTGCGATGCAGAAGATAAATGAGATTGTAGATTGGATGGGACTCGTTTTTCGTTAAGACAACATCTCCAGGTTCCAATTCTACCCTGAACATGGGCTGAGGGATCTTTTCACGGTTTCTGATATTCACTACGCTCTTGATTTTGAACCCTTTGTCCATTAAACCGGTCTTTATCTCCGCAGGATCAACACATGGGTCTATACCCTTTAGAACGACTTGGAGTCCTTTTGCGCTTTTGAGCTGGTAGGTATAGAAGTCCCTAGTCTCCCTCTCCAACTGGTTGGACAATTTTCGAAAATCATCTTCCCTATTCACTTGGATCTTTGTCTCGCAGATATTTCCATGTTTAATTGAGGTTACGCTAAACATGTTTTCACCTATTACCGAAACAATTCCTTGTACCAATTTACTGGAAGTCGGCTCTCTCAGATAAATTGGTGGGGGCTTAAACGTCTTCTTAGGAGGTTCTGGCTCATCCGTCTGGAGGAGAGCAAACCTATTTTGATTATTACTCACGGTCTTAGGAGCTTTTGAATTTGATGACACTTGAACAGACGTCGGGCTCCTCTGTCGCTTGAGAACGGTGATGTACTTATCCATACCTACTTGTTTTTTTGGTTTGGCTGCACTATTTGATGAAGATGATGTTTTTTCATCTCTTGAAATCACAATATTGGGCGAACAGGAATGACGCCGTTCTACGGCTCTTGTAGTGAGAAAATTCTCCAGAGATTTTTTTAAGGATTCTTCCTCAGAGACCCTTTGTTATTATTATACAGAGACTGATTTTTAAGCCATTCCATCAGTTATGTCAACCGTTGGAAAAAGCTCAAATAGATGGAAGGAAGAATACGCATCCGAAGCGGCATCCATGTGGCAACCAATGGAACACCCTTAGCACAGGATACGGCCCTAGGTTGGGTCATAATCGGCAAATTATATCTATCATACTTTTATTGTTATAATACATACTACACTTTGTTATTATTATACATAATTATATTTTACATTTTCATTCCTGAATTAATACATACTTACTCTACTTTACATTGTTAATTTTTGCATTTATTATTATACTTACCTCCTTTTTTACATTGTTAATCTTTAAATTTATATTACTATACTTATCTCCTTTTTTACATTGTTCATTATACAATTCATTATATTTACCTCTTTTGCACTGTCCATTATTGAATTTATCATTATAATTACCTCTAACTTTTGCATTGTTCATATATTGAATTTTTATAAATTGAATATTTTATTGTTAATACATACTAAAGGGTTGCAAATGTTGTCTTGAATGCCACTTAAGACATTTTATTTTTTAGCAAATACTTCAATGCACTTATTTCTTGTTTTGCATGACACACACAATGTGTGCCAACAACAGTAATAAACAACGAGAGAACATAGCTGCTGAGTAACAAGTTGAACACAGTTATGACATGTATACCAGAGACCTGCAACAAGTATGAACGAGCCGACTTATTCACTAACGTTGAATTTTAAGAACAATACAAAAAAGTATGATTCAATTTTATGCTTATTCACTTTTTATGCACACACAGAAAATTCAGCAACGAGTATAAATCATTTCCAACACTTGGTTCGAACTGCAATGTTTGAAAACAAAAATTCTTGTTTATACACAGTTTGTTTTTTGCATGTCGGCTTTGTTGTGCATGATCTGATTGGAATTGAACTAAAAACACACGAGCCACTTATAAGTAAAAAGCGGCTGGCAGAAAAATATGAAAACATAAAAAATGTGCATTTACTACCTATTTAACATTATTTCGTCGAAAAGAAAACTTATTTGACAAAGCAATGATAAAATTTGTAATATGTACAGTTTGTCAAATATATCTTTGCACAGCAAAAAAAATTAAAGAAAAAATGTAAAATGAGCTGCTTCATACATTTAACGACACAGTCGAACATTCATGTTCGCACAAAACAACAAATGAATAAAACACATGTTCGGCTAACAACACGTTGGCTTTGATGTAAAACGAGCTTCATACATTTAACGACACTGTCAGAATATTCATGCTCGCAAAAAACAACCAGTGAATAAAACTGAATGTTTGAAACGAACGGTTGCGTAAACGAGCGTTTTGTGCATTTGAACAAAAACGATTAAATCATAAAAATCAATGTGCATGATTAAGTATACCCGAAAATTTAGTACTCGTTGCAGGTCTCTGATGTATACAAAAAAATTTTTGTTGTATTGTTATTGTGTGCGCTCGCTTAGATTTTTTATATGGTGCAGTGTACAATAATCAGATTTTTACATTACTATCATATACACTACAGCATTGGTGGCCAAAAAGAGAAATGAGAATGTTTAGTTGAGTTTAACAAAAGTGAGAGTGTATTGGTAAAAATACACATGGAGAAATGCATTTGTTTTCTTTTGTTTGCGTTGTTGGATTGTTTTACTATTTTTGCTTATATATGTTAAATGTTAACTTATTATGTTTTTTTTTCTTTAAGAAAACAGGTACGTAAGTTCTTTTCACATAGTATGTTATCTTAAAAATAAGTTTAAAAATATTATAATTCATTGGTTTTCAGAGGTTTTTTGTGTTAAAATTAAGTAATGAATGATTAAAAAATTAATATTTATGAACGTAAATTTAATTCAAATGGTTTTTAAGTGTTTAAATTATGAAACTCAATTAATTTATCAATGTCAATTTCTTTGTTGTAACATTTAATTTTGAGCAAAGTTTCTACATGGTTGTCAGACAATTTATTTCGATATTTGCTTTTAATTTGAGACAACGACGAAAATGTTGCCTCGCATATATATGTTGTCGAAAACATTGAAATAAGATTCAATATAAGATCCCTACTGGCACCATATTTTTTGGGACAAATATTTTTCCAAAATGGAATACCAGTTTCCAATGGTAACGATAAATCGTTTCTCATATTGACCAGTTTTTGTTGAATATTTAATGGTACATTTTCCATTGAACATGTCAGTGGGTTGTTATAAATATTAACAACCCATTGCATGCCAAAAATATCTTTAAATCTTAGTTTAAAAGTTTCTATAAGTTTTTTAAGTTCTTCTGAAAAGAGGTTTAATTTATTAAAATTTGGAAATTTGGAATGTATTTCCGAAACTTTTTCAAAATTTAACAAATTTTGGGAAGCCATTTGATTTTGCAAAATCACTAATTTTCTGCTAAATTCAGTGATTGCATATAATGTTTCGCAAATGTTTTTATCTTTTCCCTGTAAAACTAAATTTAAATTATTCATGTGCCGGGTTATGTCAGTAAGGAATGCTAATTCCAATAAGAAGTCGGGACATTTAATGGCAGTAAGCAAGTCTGTGTCCTTTGGGGAAGCCTCAGATTGCAAGAAAGCATCAATTTCCACTCTTAGGCTAAAGAGTCGATCTAAGCTTTTCCCTCGACTTAGCCATCTCACTTCCGTGAACAAAAGGACGTCTGCATACTCCGCATTTACTTCCTCCAAAAATGCCACCAACTTCCTATGCATAACAGCATTATGACCACCTCTTAAACGATTTATTATTTCATTGTATCAGCAAAGCCAAGAGATTTAGCGAATAGGGCTTGTTGATGTATGATGCAGTGAAATGTTGGAATATTTATTCCTGCTTTTAATAAGCGCCCTACAAAGCCCTGCTTTCGCCCAACTAAAACGGCTGCACCGTCCGTACAGACAGCAGACAACTTATTTCTGTTTATTAAGGACAAAACATTCCGCTCAAAAGATGAATAAATCGTCTCACCATTAACGTTTCCATAGAAGGATTCAAGTTTTAATATTTCTTCAAAAGAATTAAAATTATCGTCTATTGTGCGAATACAAATGATCATTTGGCTGGTGTCATTATTGTCAAGACTTTCGTCGAAACAAACCGAAACGTATTTAGCATTTGTAATCCGCTCATTTGTTTCGGATTGTATAAATAACCCTATAATTAGTGTTGCGGGACAAAGCCATTTCATTCACAATATTTTCCATTTTTTTCCCAACATCCCCAAAAAATGGAAAAACTGAAATACAAATTTCTTTCCATAATTCCCCATCCTCAAAAGGTCGACCTTTTTTAGCTAAGGCTAATGAAATTGTATAGGTCGCCTTGAGTGGACCACTTGTTGAGGAAATGATTTGGTCATGATTGGTATTCATGAACTGATTATATTTAATTCTTAAATCTTCTTTTAACTTGATAATTAAATTAGACCTAGCAATTCCAATAAGAGAATGCATATCTGAGTGGCGGTTATAGTGCCGCTTTAAATTGCATGCAAATTTCTCTTTAATTTTTTGGTTGCAAACAAGGCATTCTGCTTCATTAAAAATATTTAATGAAAATAAAAATGAATTTTCCCAACCAATATCCCACATACTGAATGAAAATCAAAAAATGTATTTATTAAAAATCAAAAATTTAATATATTAAATTTATATAATTTTTATTTAATTACAAATTTTAAATTAATAAAATAAATATTATTAAATAAAATCTATTTAATTTTAAATCAATTATTTAAAATTGAAATATAATATATATATAAGTTGTATTTTAATGTGCTGTTTGAATATTTTACCAGTGTACCTATTTCATAAAATTTAATCACAATTTATCAAAGAAAGCGACAACAACCTGCCTTTGTTGATGCTGGTATGCAACTGAGTGAATTTTGTTTGTTTTTTCCTCTCTATTTTTTTTGTTTCGTAAACGTTCGTGCTGTGTGTGTGTGAAACCCGACCAAACTTCGTCGTTTCAACAAGAGTTGGCCGACACTGCACTACAGCATAGTCTTTAGTGTAGACAGAAAACCAAATGTTTAAAAATCAAAGGCGTAATACAATTTTTAAATAAAAATTTTATTAAGAAACAATTCAATAACTTAAACTAAAAAACAAAACAAAAAATTAAACATTAAAACTAAAATTATAATTCAGTCTTTTTGTTACACATTGATCGGCCAAACACAAAACAAACACACTTTATTTTTTGTTGTTGTATTGTTATTGTGTGCTCTCGCTTAGATTTCATTGCTTGACGCATAAACACATACACGAATAAATGGCAGGTCGTGCTATTGATCGGCCAAACACAAAACAAACACACTTTATTTTTATACCCTTCACCATCGTGAGAAGGGTATATATAAGTTTGTCATTCCGTTATACCCTTCACCATCGTGAGAAGGGTATATATAAGTTTGTCATTCCGTGTGAAATTTCCACAATATAATTTTCCGACCCTATAAAGTATATATATTCTGGATCCTTATAGATAGCGAAGTCGATTAAGCCATGTCCGTCTGTCTGTCTGTCTGTCTGTCTGGATGTTGAAATCAGTTTTTTGAAGTCCCAAGATATGTTCGGGATCCAAACCTTCAATAATTCTGTCAGAAGTGCTTTCGAGAAGTTTGCTATTTAAAATCAGCAAAATCGGTTTAGGTCAACCAGAGTTATGAACCAATACTTGAGACCACCTCTATAAAAATTTGATATTTTTCGTCCATTTTATTGCAATATTTTGAAATATATTGCAGATAATACCATGAAATTTTGTATACGTTGTTTGTACTATAAAAGAAGAAAGTGTGCGGAAAATAGTAAGAATCGGTCCATGATTTCTCATAGCCCCCATACAAATATATATATTCCCGAAATATGGCTTAATGATAAATAAATGCCTATAAAATTGGAATATCAAGACAAAATTCAGCAAAAATAAGTTTTATACAAAAAGAAATCACAAACCGAAATTTTTTTTAATTCGGTCCATATTTGACCATAGACCCCATATAAAGTCCATGTATATGTACACGGGTTTATATATTTTAATATATAAAAATAATATGGGGTATAAATTAAAGTATGGTGACTTACGGTTTTGATTCTGCCGTATATGCAGACTGTAGGGCTGATGTCAATGATATTGGGGGTGATACCTGTATGAGGGGATGAGTTCCTTGGAGGATGATGATGAGGTGTCTTGCGGACAACCTGTTGTTGTTGCTATCTGTTGGCCTGGAGGCTGGTGTCTATCAGACAACCTGTTGCTGTTGCTGTGGACCTGTCTTCCGGTCAACCTGTTGTTGTTGTTGCGTCTTCAATAATAGATGTTGGGCCAAAATTTAGGCAGTATTTATCGTGCACCAATAGCCGAGGCGGTAATGGCGAAAGCAATCCAGCAGAGTAATACGGCTACAGAAGATTGGTTGGTTGATAGTGTGGAGTTGGTGGACTATCGCTCTGGCTCATTGCCCAACGAAGAGCAGTGAGTGTTCTGTAATGTGGCCGAATTAAAGCAAATGGCTCCGTTGAAAGCAAAAGGAAATTTCGTTATTTTCTTTAAAGATTACGTCTTGCTACACAGGTTTCTTAATTGAATTTGTTGAAGAATGTTTATACAGTTATTAATTTTCTGCCACAAATTGGTTTTATTTTAGTAAAATATGTAATTAAATATTTAGGTAAATTTGCTTCAATATGTCTTTTAACTAGTGTTTAAATTCACTGCTAAAGAAATAAACATGCACTATTTTTTATAACTTAACTTCACTTGCAGACTGTTGTTGTTGTTTTTTTTTTATAACTACAAAAAATGTGCAGTTGTTTGAAACAGACTGATCAAGAACAACAATAAAAACACTTGGCTTTTTCTTTTGGTTATTATAATTTGTTTTAATTTATTTTATTCCCTTTTTTTTTCACTGATGGAGCGCTTGCTTGTGTGGTTTACAACAGAGTGATTTTGTTGTGTTAAAAATCAATCACCACAACTGCCTGTTGGTAGACGTGGAGAATGAGGAAAAAGAAGATTAGTAACGAGTAACGCTGCAGTTGCAGGGTTACCGTACCACAAAATTTGATTTAAATTATTTTAGGGGTTTCGTGCCTAAACATCCCGCCCCCCTTGTTATAGTCAAGATAACAAAATTGGTGGATGCTCAGGGCCCCATATCTCCATACCAGACAGGCAATTGGGTTTACATTATAGGGTACATATTGTTATAATTTTAAAATATTATAATTGGATAAAATTCAAGAAAAAGGGGCTTAATATATCACTATAGTATGAATGCAAATAATAATAAATATGCAATATATAATTTCAATATGAATAAACAATGTAAATTTAACAAGAGGAAAGTATGAATATAATTAGAAGTCAGTTTTGGGGTAAATAGGGTAAATATATGTATAATTCAAGTTGTTTAGATAATTGAGGTAAGTATAAAACAATTCAGGATAATTCAATACGGGATAAATGTAATGGCAATTATATGCAATTAGAATTCAATTTTGGGTAAATATGTAGGTGTACGAATGAATTTATAATTAAGTTTGTAGAATAATTCAAAGAGTAAATAAGGGTAAGGATATGGATATGTATAATTCAGGTATAATTTAAATGCAAAGAATGTAAGTATGTATAATAACAATTAATTTTAATGCAAAACAATTTAAGTATGTATAATTCAGATATAATTTAAATGCAAAAGATATAAGTATTTATGTAAATAACAATTAAGTTAAAATGAAAAGAGGTAAGTATGTACATGTGATTCAAATACAATTTAAAAAAGGGGTAAGAATCAAATATTATATATAATTCGAATATAATGCAAAAAAGGGGTAGAAATATAAGTATATGTACAATTCGATATAATTCAACAGATAAATATAAGAAATTCAATATTAAATATAATCTAAGTATAATACAGTAAGAGGGATAAATATAATTCACAGTTTTATATAATAATAATTCACAGTTTTATAATAAAGAATAGATATCAGGATAATGTTGACGTTGTTAAACACCGAATTTTCCAATCAGGACCCATCCTAAGACCGTGTCCTGAGCTAGTGGACCAATATTTGCCACCTGAATGCCGCTTCGTATCATGCGAGGGTAGATATCCGCTCCCAGGATGACATTGATTGAGTGGCTTTCAAAAAAATCAGGATCAGCCAGCTTTAAATTTCGGTATGTGTCACTCACGCTGGGGTCCAACGTCTTTTTTGATGTTTCAACAGGCAGGTCGGTATTAATTAGTGCACGTACCGTAAAGTTCGCCTTTTCTTCCTCAAACCTGTTCCGAAAAGTGAATTGACACCACTTATCGGCATCAAATCGCTCAAACGGTAGATGATACCGTTCCACAATAAATTCTGCTATGGAGCTCGTGGGGGTGCAGGGGTCTAATAGGCCTCGTACTTGGTGCCAATCATTTTTGATCTTTATCCGGATAATAACAGTGGGGGTGATAGTGGTATCGGCTGCTCGGCTGAGGTAAGAGTTGGCTCTGATTAGATCGGCCTGATGAAGCAGGGTGTGGTGAGGGCCGTTGCAGTCATGACATCGCTCTTTGCTGCGACAGTCAGCAAATCTGTGGGAGTGGGCGAGGCAATTGCGACAATATCGATGATGGTCCACTGCATCTTTCCGGGCGAAGACCGCCATTTGCAGGAATTTACGGCATTTACGCAGCGGGTGACCTTTTTGACATAGGCGACAATCTGGGCTTTTGGGTTGCGATTTCTCCGCCTGGTTTCTCTCCTCAATGGTGGAAGTTTGAGTACGGGAGGGCATTTTGCTGTAATGAGGAAAAAAGGGGAGAGTTAATTGTTACGACGTCAGGGGGAGGGGGAGTAAAACGAGTTTGACAATGGGTCGCGTGACGACGCCATTAGCCGTGCGGATTTCGGCCACTCTGACTCGATTATCGGGACCTGTGAATATTTTCTCAATACGTCCGAGACGCCATTGATTTGGGGGTAAGTTATCTTGCCTGACGACAACAAAATCGTCGATTTCGAAGTCTCGATGGGGGTATTTCCACTTATTCCTCTTATGGAGCTCAGTTAAGTACTCCTCCTTCCATCTGCGGGCTAACTGTTGATGAAGGACTCTGAGCTTTTGCCAACGATTGATATAGCCGATGGAATGGCTGGAGACGTCGGGTTCAGGGGGAGATAATAGTGGGGTCCCAATGCGAAAATGACCGGGCGTTAGAGCGCATAGATCATTTGGGTTATCGCTCATGGGACTTATGGGTCTAGAGTTTAGGCACGCCTCAATTCGTGCCAACATGGTGCTGAATTCTTCATAAGTGAAGTTTTGGCTATGGCAAAGCTTTTTGAAGTGGTTTTTGAAGCTTTTAACGCCGGCCTCCCAGAGGCCACCCATATGAGGGGCGCCAGGGGGGATGAAATGCCATTCAACGGGGTTAAAAGTGTCTTGAGAGAGAAGTCCCTTATGTATCATTGAAAGAAAGTGCTTTTTATCGCTTTTTAGGATGTTAGCTGCACCAACAAAGGCAGTGCCGTTATCCGAATACATAGCGTGAGGTGTTCCTCGTCGCGAAAAGAAGCGAGCAAAGGCGGCTAGAAAGGCTTGAGTGGATATATCTCCAGTAGCCTCGAGATGGATTGCCTTTGTGGAAAAACATACGAATACTAGCACATATCCTTTGGTTACTCTGCAGCCACGACCGGCATAGGATTTGATGTCAAACGGGCCAGCATAATCAACACCAGTGGAGAAAAAGGCGCGTGTTAAAGTCGAACGCTCGGGGGGTAATGCAGCCATTATTTGTTGACTGATTTGACGCTTGTGTTTTACGCATGTTACGCATTGGGACAGGGTTGTTTTTATGAGTGTCTTGAGTTTGGGGACATAATAACGCAATCTGGTCAAGCGACATAGGAGCGCATTTTGACCATGTAGGGAATATTGGTGGAGATATTTGAGAAACAATCTCGTGAAACGTGCATGGTAAGGCAATAAAATGGGGTATCGTTCATCATAACTTAAAGTAGGGGAGTTTGCTAGACGACCATTTATTCTCATGATTCCGTTGGAATCTAGAGAGGGATTAAGATTTAAGAGGGAGCTTTTTCGGGGCAATTGTTGATTATTAGATAATTGTACGTATTCCTCGTAAAAATGATATTTCTGACAAGCTATGATTAACCGGTTTTTGGCAAAGACTATTTCCTTGGGCGATAGTTCTTTTCCATTGATCTTTTCTACAGTCATATTGGCTTTTATTCGGGTATAAAAACGGAAAATGTACGCGGTGACTCTTAATGCACGAGGTAGGTTTGAAAAGTTTTCCAGAATGTCATTTTGTTCTATGGAGGTCGTGAGCACGCGGATAGGTTTGGCTTCTTCTTCTGTATCAAACTCTTGTTTGCTTGAGGGCCAGTTTGAATGAGGACGCCTCAGCCACTCGGGTCCATACCACCATAAATCACTAGATGCCAACTCATGTATAGTAGTACCACGAGACGCCAGATCGGCGGGGTTACTTTTTGATTCGACGTGAGACCACGATTCTTTTCCTACCTTTTCGATTATAGATGAAATTCTATTTTCGACGAAAGTTTTCCATTTGTGAGCAGGTTTTCTCAGCCAAGCCAATACGATGGTGGAATCTGTCCACAGGTAGAGTTTATAGTCCTTGAGAGTTATTTGTGCTAGAATAGAATCTACGATATTAGCAAGCAATTCTGCTCCGCAAAGTTCTTTACGAGGTAGAGAGATAAATTTGACGGGAGCAACTTTCGATTTTGCTGCTAACAGATGACTACTGACAAGTCCTTGGTTTTCGGAGCGCAGATAAATGGCGGCTGCATACGCTTTTTCCGAGGCATCACAGAAACCGTGTAATTCAATTTTGTAAGATGGGTCGAAATCAATGAACCGGGGAATTCTAATTTCCTCAATTCTGACGTAATCATCGAGGAATTCGCGCCATTTGTTCATTGTAAGGGGGTTCAAATCTTCATCCCAGTCAGTGCCGTCTTTCCATATTTGTTGCATTATTATTTTTGCAACGATAACTTTCGGGGCGAGCCATCCTGCGGGGTCGAATAGTTTTGCAATTTCGGAGAGTACGCATCTCTTGGTGGTTAATTCACGGTTCGGGTTAACCTTGAGTTGAAAGTAGAAGTGGTCATTTCCCGCATTCCACCTGAGTCCTAAAGTCTTTGTGACACTGGATTCCGACAGTTGTAGGAATTCTTCACCCAGCACGTGTGTTGGCGGCAGACCTTGTAATAGCTTTTCGTGATTGGAAGTCCATTTCCGTAGGGAAAAACCCGCTGTGTTCATAACTTTTATGAGTTCATCACGAGATTTTATGGCCGACGATATTGTATGGGCTCCCGAAAGGACATCGTCAACATACATATACTCCCGTAAAATCTCGGCAACTTTAGGATAGGCGGTTTCGTTCTCTTTGGCAAGTTCCAACAAGGTCCGAATTGCTAGATAGGGGACACAATTAACACCGAAGGTGACTGTGTTTAACTCAAAGTCCTGGAGTAATTCATTTGGAGAGTTTCGATGCAAGATTCGTTGAAAAGGGGTTTGTGTGGGGTGCACCAAGATTTGGCGATACATTTTCTCTATGTCCGCATTGAAGACATAGCGGAAAAATCTCCATCTCAAAATTAAAATCATTAAATCTGCCTGCAGGATTGGACCGGGGTGAAGCAGATCATTAAGGCTTATGCCGTTGGATGAGGGGCTCGAGGCATTAAATACCACGCGCAATTTTGTGGTGGTGCTGTCGGGTTTTAAGACAGCGTGGTGGGGCAAATAGTAGTTGCCGCTCTCACCATTTATGGGGGTTACTTTGGTCATTTGACCTAGAGTGGAATACTCCGTGATTACCTTATCGTAATCAATTTTCATCTGGGGATTTTTTATTAATCTCGCCTCGTTTCGTAGAAACTGGGAGAAAGCAATTTTTCGAGAGGGGCCAATATTTATATTTTCGGGATATTCTGATCTAAAGGGGAGTGAAACTACATAACGACCTTCTTTATTACGAAACGTAGTGGATGTGTACAAATTTTCGCAGTATGTGTCCTCCGGGGAGGGCGTTTTTCTCCTCGGGATGTCCTCTAATTCCCAAAACCGCTGAAGCTGATTATTTAGTTCTATCGTGTTAAAAAATGATAATACTGCCTTCTTGCACGGACTTACAGGTACCTTTCCCGTGATAATCCAGCCGAAAACTGTCTGTTGTGCTAGTAGAGATTGCTGTGTGTCTCTTTGTAGACCGTCTTGGAGTATTTTCGGATAAACATCCGCACCGAGAAGTAATTCCACTTCAGAGCAGTTAGGGCGATACGGATCAGCCAATTGTAATTGGGAAAAACGGTCATTTTGTAATGCGGATGACGGGAAATAAGGGAGCTGTCCAGTAAGCCTATTGATGACTAAGGCATCTGAATAAGTTTCGAATGACTTATCAATTGGAGATCCAATTCTGATATGACAGCTTTGGGTTGAGGTGGCGGTCACGGTGTCGCTTAAACCGTGGACCTGAACTGTTGATGGTCGAGTACGGAGGCCGAGATGTCTTTGTAATTTTTTGGAAATAAATGAGGTCTCTGAGGCGGAGTCAATTAGTGCGCGGACAGTGCACTTGAGATCACTATTGAAAACGTCAACTAACGCTGTACCGAGAATAACCGATTGTGGGTGTTCGAGTTGCGTGGAAAAAGATTGCAGCGTTCTACTTGCTGCTTGTGCCGATGTAGAGGGGGAGAAATCTAGATCACGAGGGGGGGTATTATCGCTACTGACTGGTGTATTTACCGCCGGAGTACTACTGATTTTCTTTTGTTCAACGCGATGAAGCAGCGTGTGATGTTTCCCTTTACATATTCTGCAAACAAATTTGCTTGGGCATGTATTCGCTCCGTGAGTTCCCAAGCAGTTGGTGCACCTATTTTGTTTCTTCACCTCGGTATAGCGTTCTTCAACTGACATTTGTAGAAAGACTGCGCAAAATCTGAGGGGGTGATATTGGGTACACAAATCGCACTTGCCAAGCTTGTCATTGGAGACATTAGTCTGGTAGCTGTTAATCTTGGATCCTACTGAGTGGTTTGATTTATTAGATTTTGCCGATTGAGAAGGTTTCGGGGAATGTGAACTTATGAATGTCGATCTAATATCTGCGACAGAATCTAAAGTTTGGAATCTCGAGGACAAGAATTCATCCAAAGCTTTCCACGTTGGCAGGTCAGTGGAGCGCGGTAAAGATTGCTCCCATAAGCTTAATGTGGTTTCGGGCAGACAGGTGGAGCAAATGTACACGAAGATGACGTCCCAATTGTCGGCTTCTATTTGTAACAAACGCAGATTGGTGATGCAGTCGTTGATGGCACGCTGCAATTGTCGCAGATCAGCACTAGTCTCTTTCGCTATTGGTTGTAGATTAAACAGCAACTTTAATTGTGCGTTTACTAAAATGCGCTTATTTTCGTAGCGATTTACCAAATTTTGCCAGGCCATATTAAAACCATCGTTTGTCATAGGGCAAGTCTTCAGAAGTTCGCGAGCTTCACCCTGCGTCTTTTTTACTAGATGGCACATTTTTTCCACAGGTGATAAACGTTTATTATTGCGGTAAAGCGCTGTGAACATATCACGGAAGGTAGGCCAAGATTGATAGTCACCATAAAAGACCTCGGTATCGCATGGGGGTAAGGAGATATGAGGGGTTAGATCGCCAGTGAAATCATTTGAAGGGGAGGTTAATTTTGCTTTGGCTTTAATATTTGCGCTGAGCTCATGAATTCTTGCGACTACCGTTTTATAAGCCCCAAAAGTGGAAAAAAAGCGTTGCTTTAAGGTGTCATATTCTATGTCATCTTTAATGGAGTCATATTTATCCAAGGCGAGGTCATAGTATGACTCGAATTTTGACCAATGATGTTGGAGTTGTTTTTCCTCAGCCTCCAAAGTGTATTGCGTATGCGATTCTACTGCTAGCCTATCAAAATAGCTTTGGAATTCGACCACACGATCTGAAGCTTGAATTAAATTCTTTATGACCGACATGGTTACGATAGGTTTAGAATAACGGGGACAATATGTCTAGAGTTGTGCTTCGTAAAAGCGAGTGCGATAAAATTTAAAGAAAATTTAAAGAAATTTTCAGTTGTGCTTCGTAAAAGCGACTTCGGAAAAATTTAAAGAAAATTTAAAGAAATTTTCAGTTGCGCTTCGTAAAAGCGGCTTGGGAAAAATTTAAAAGAAAATTTAAAGAAATTTTCAGTTGTGCTTCGTAAAAGCGACTTCGGTAAAATTTAAAAGAAAATTTAAAGAAATTTTCAGTTGCGCTTCGTGAAAGCGACTTGGGTAAAATTTAAAGAAAATTTAAAGAAATTTTCAGTTGTGCTTCGTAAAAGCGACTTCGGTAAAATTTAAAGAAAATTTAAAGAAATTTTCAGTTGTGCTTCGAAAAAGCGACTTTGGAAAAATTTAAAGAAAATTTAAAGAAATTTTCAGGTGTGCTTCGTAAAAGCGACTTCGGTAAAAATTAAAGAAAATTTAAAGAAATTTTCAGTTGTGCTTCGTAAAAGCGACTTCGGAAAAATTTAAAGAAAATTTAAAGAAATTTTCAGGTGTGCTTCGTAAAAGCGACTTGGGTAAAATTTAAAGAAAATTTAAAGAAATTTTCAGTTGTGCTTCGTAAAAGCGACTTCGGTAAAATTTAAAGAAAATTTAAAGAAATTTTCAGTTGTGCTTCGAAAAAGCGACTTTGGAAAAATTTAAAGAAAATTTAAAGAAATTTTCAGGTGTGCTTCGTAAAAGCGACTTCGGTAAAATTTAAAGAAAATTTAAAGAAATTTTCAGTTGTGCTTCGAAAAAGCGACTTTGGAAAAAATTTAAAGAAAATTTAAAGAAATTTTCAGGTGTGCTTCGTAAAAGCGACTGTTATAATATTTATAGAAAATTCACAGAAATTTTTCATTTGCGTAATATAAAAAATTTTCAGTTGTGTAGTATTAAAGTTTAAAGAAATTTTCAATTTGTTAAAAAAAAAAATTTAATTTTCAGTTGGGTAATATTAAAATTAAACAAATTTTCAATTGTGTATGGGGTTAGCAATATTATTGTTATTGATTGTCGTATTTAATAATAAAATTGAGCACATTACAAAATTACATAATTTTCGGTGACTGATCGATCTCTCCTCGTATACACTGGTTAGTACATAATTTCTCATATGATCACTATTGTTCCAGTGACCTACTTAATTTTATGTACATATGTAAATATAGAATCAGTAGTACATAAATGCATTTATTCGTTTGTTTGGTACAAAACAACGAGTTAATCGAGAGAGAGAGAGAATAATTTGAGAGAGAACAAACGGGATAGAATTTTTGATATATGAGATGAAAAGAAAAAGCAGAATCAAAGCACCCACAAAATTACCATCAAAGTACAAAAAAACAAGAAACAACAGTTGTGTGTATGTATGTGAATTTGCTTTATATGAAATGACTTTGGCATGTGCTTTTTGTTTGTTTGCTATGAAACTTACAAAAAATGCCAATAGGAATTTCATATGCCTGTATAAGAAAAATACAACAACAACATTAACAAGTATGCACTATGTTTAGATGCGGTATTTTGTATTTTTCTTTTGTTAGGCTACCGTTAGGTCTCTCATTTAAATAAGAACTGTAGGAACTCTTTCGTACATGGGATGAGTAAACGAAAAAACAGAAAACCGGTTTATACAAAAAACCATAAATATACAGAAACAGTAGAATGCAGGGTTTGTATGTATGTATGTAAATTTGCCTTTATATGAAATGACTTTGGCATGTGCTTTTTGTTTGTTTGCTATGAAACTTACAAAAATGCCAATAGGAATTTCATATGCCTGTATAAGAAAAATACAACAACAACATTAACAAGTATGCACTATGTTTTGATGCGGTATTTTGTATTCTTCTTTAGTCAGGCTACCGTTAGATCTTTCGTCTAAGAAAAATGCACAACAAATAAACAACAAAATGTAAAAATGCCAGCGTTTTGTTGTTCCCTTTTGTTAGAAGCGATATTTTACCGTATGATATAATAAGCGCATATAAGGGACAACAAAATGCGCAAATGACAACGCGTTGTTGTTTTTGTTAAGCGGCAATTTTACTTTTGGAAAGATTGGGTATACATACATACATCCATAGGGACAAAAATTTGTAACGGGATAATAAAATTACGTGTGCACAAAATATGTTAAACGTGTTGAGGGGGAAAAGGTACAGTTTTTTCGCGAAAAGTTGGGTTATAATTTTGCGGGGTAAATATTATAACCACTTAAAATTTTTCGCGGAAAAAAGGGAAAATGGCTATAATTTGCGGGGGAATATTATAGCCATATAAATTGCGCGGGAAACGAAATGGGTATAATCTCAAACATTAAGATGTTTAAAAATTTGCGGGAAAATATGTTTATTAGGGGGGTGTACCGGGTTATGGATGACCCGGAATGAGATGATTAGGGAGAGATATCTCTGGGTTTTGGATGACCCAGATATCCGGTTCGAAGGACCAAAATGTATATGTACACGGGTTTATATATTTTAATATATAAAAATAATATGGGGTATAAATTAAAGTATGGTGACTTACGGTTTTGATTCTGCCGTATATGCAGACTGTAGGGCTGATGTCAATGATATTGGGGGTGATACCTGTATGAGGGGATGAGTTCCTTGGAGGATGATGATGAGGTGTCTTGCGGACAACCTGTTGTTGTTGCTATCTGTTGGCCTGGAGGCTGGTGTCTATCAGACAACCTGTTGCTGTTGCTGTGGACCTGTCTTCCGGTCAACCTGTTGTTGTTGTTGCGTCTTCAATAATAGATGTTGGGCCAAAATTTAGGCAGTATTTATCGTGCACCAATAGCCGAGGCGGTAATGGCGAAAGCAATCCAGCAGAGTAATACGGCTACAGAAGATTGGTTGGTTGATAGTGTGGAGTTGGTGGACTATCGCTCTGGCTCATTGCCCAACGAAGAGCAGTGAGTGTTCTGTAATGTGGCCGAATTAAAGCAAATGGCTCCGTTGAAAGCAAAAGGAAATTTCGTTATTTTCTTTAAAGATTACGTCTTGCTACACAGGTTTCTTAATTGAATTTGTTGAAGAATGTTTATACAGTTATTAATTTTCTGCCACAAATTGGTTTTATTTTAGTAAAATATGTAATTAAATATTTAGGTAAATTTGCTTCAATATGTCTTTTAACTAGTGTTTAAATTCACTGCTAAAGAAATAAACATGCACTATTTTTTATAACTTAACTTCACTTGCAGACTGTTGTTGTTGTTTTTTTTTTATAACTACAAAAAATGTGCAGTTGTTTGAAACAGACTGATCAAGAACAACAATAAAAACACTTGGCTTTTTCTTTTGGTTATTATAATTTGTTTTAATTTATTTTATTCCCTTTTTTTTTCACTGATGGAGCGCTTGCTTGTGTGGTTTACAACAGAGTGATTTTGTTGTGTTAAAAATCAATCACCACAACTGCCTGTTGGTAGACGTGGAGAATGAGGAAAAAGAAGATTAGTAACGAGTAACGCTGCAGTTGCAGGGTTACCGTACCACAAAATTTGATTTAAATTATTTTAGGGGTTTCGTGCCTAAACAGTCCACTTACAAAATTCACTTAAATACATATAAAACAGATATAAATAATGTTAAACGGCTAAAATTTGACATAAGTACTCTTTATAGGCAAATAAATTGCTGTACTAAATTTTATGGTGGTCGGCCCAGAACTGGTCATAGGTCCCATACAAGGACCACATCTGAAAAAGAGATTTTTCCCTATATATATTGTATAAATATCGGTACCGACTCAAAACTTTGCACAGATAATTTTAATATATACAAAAATCATCCCACAAAATTTTGTGAATTTCGGTCTATTTTTAACCGTATGCCCCATATAAAGCCCTCTTCCGAAAATCACTTTAATACTCATAAATCGCTTATAAATAAGGGTACCAATCCAAAATATTACACGGATCATTTACATACATGCCTAAATCAAACTGCTAGATTTTGAGAATATCGGTCCATATTTGACTATATCCCCCACATAAGACCCACTACCGAAATCCACGTTAATACTAATATATATCTTAAATATACCGTTATTATGATGAAATTCGACGTGAAATATCCTCATATGCATGAAAATAACTGTTCCAAAATATAAGAAGATCGGCCCATAATTTGTCATACCTGCCATATAGAACCATTTCCAAAAAACAAATAAATTCGGGTCAAAAAATATTCTTTTCGGATTTAACCCATATTCGGTCCATATTTTATAATCATGATATATATCGTTGGAAAGGTATTTTTAATACCTTTTATTTAATGTATTACAAATTATCAGACACCCAGTAGTTCCCGAGATATAGGCCTATATATTTTCAACTTTAAGGGCCCGCCCCCTCGAAAATAGGCGTGACCGGCAACAAATTTTTTTTTTGCTGGTATCTCCTCTAAAAGCCCTATTTGATTTTGTTTTTTTTTTTTTTTTTTTAAGTAAAATCACTAAAACCGAATTGTACCCCTTTTTATACCCTTCACCTTCGTGAGAAGGGTATATATAAGTTTGTCATTCCGTGTGAAATTTCCACAATATAATTTTCCGACCCTATAAAGTATATATATTCTGGATCCTTATAGATAGCGAAGTCGATTAAGCCATGTCCGTCTGTCTGTCTGTCTGGATGTTGAAATCAGTTTTTTGAAGTCCCAAGATATGTTCGGGATCCAAACCTTCAATAATTCTGTCAGAAGTGCTTTCGAGAAGTTTGCTATTTAAAATCAGCAAAATCGGTTTAGGTCAACCAGAGTTATGAACCAATATTTGAGACCACCTCTATAAAAATTTGATATTTTTCGTCCATTTTATTGCAATATTTTGAACTATATTGCAGATAATACCATGAAATTTTGTATACGTTGTTTGTACTATAAAAGAAGAAAGTGTGCGGAAAATAGTAAGAATCGGTCTATGATTTCTCATAGCCCCCATACAAATATATATATTCCCGAAATATGGCTTAATGATAAATAAATGCCTATAAAATTGGAATATCAAGACAAAATTCAGCAAAAATAAGTTTTATACAAAAATAAATCACAAACCGAAATTTTTTTTAATTCGGTCCATATTTGACCATAGACCCCATATAAAGTCCACTTACAAAATTCACTTAAATACATATAAAACAGATATAAATAATGTTAAACGGCTAAAATTTGACATAAACACTCTTTATAGGCAAATAAATTATTGTACCAAATTTTATGGTGGTCAGCCCAGAAATGGTCATAGCCCCCATACAAAAATCTTCCCGAAATATTGCTCAATTATACATAAATGCCTATAAAATTGGAATATCAAGACAAAATTCAGCAAAACTAAGTTCTGTGCAAAAAGAAATCACAAACCGAAATTTTTTTTAGTTCGGTCCATATTTGACCATAGACCCAATATAAAGTCCACTTACAAAATTCACTTAAATACATATAAAACAGATATAAATACTGTTAAACGGCTAAAATTTGACATAAACACTCTTTATAGGCAAATAAATTATTGTACCAAATTTTATGGTGGTCGGCCCAGAAATGGTCATAGCCCCCATACAAAAATCTTCCCGAAATATTGCTCAATTATACATAAATGGCTATAAAATTGGAATATCAAGACAAAATTCAGCAAAACTAAGTTTTGTGCAAAAAGAAATCGCAAAACGAAATTTTTTTTAGTTCGGTCCATATTTGACCATAGACCCCATATATAGTCCACTTCCGAAATTCACTTAAATACGCATAAAACAGATATAAATAATGTTAAACGGCTAAAATTTGACATAAATACTCTTTATAGGCAAATAAATTGTTGTACTAAATTTTATGGTGGTCGGCCCACAACTGGTCATAGCTCCCATACAAGGACCACATCTGAAAAAGACATTTTTCCCTATATATATTGTATAAATATCGTTACCAACTCAAAACTTTGTACAGATCATGTACATATATACAAAAATCATTCCACACAATTTTGTTAATTTCGGTCTATTTTTAACCGTATGCCTCATATAAAGCCCTCTTCGGAAAATCCCTTTAATACTCATAAATCGCTTATAAATAAGGGTACCAATCCAAAATTTTACACGGATCATTTACATACATGCCTAAATCTAACTGCTGGATTTTGAGAATATCGGTCCATATTTGACTACATCCCCCACATAAGGTCCACTCTCGAAATCCACGTTAATACTAATATATATCTTAAATATACCGTTATTACATTGAAATTCTTCGTGAAATATCCCCATATGCATGAAAATAACTGTTCCAAAATTTAAGAAGATCGGCCCATAATTTGTCATACCTGCCATATAGAAGCATTTCCAAAAACAAATAAATTCGGATCAAAAAATATTCTTTTCGGATTTAGCCCATATTCGGTCCATATTTTATAATCATGATATATATCGTTGGAAAGCTATTTTTAATACCTTTTATTTAATGTATTACAAATTATCAGACACCCAGTAGTTCACGAGATATAGGCCTATATATTTTCAACTTTAAGGGCCCGCCCCCTCGAAAATAGGCGTGGCCGCCAAAAAATTTTTTTTTGCTGGTATCTCTTCTAAAATCCCTATTTGTTTTTTTTTTTTTAACAAAATCACTAAAACCGAATTGTACCCCTTTTTTATACTCTGTTAAATTACACTGAAGATTATTATGAACATCAGACAGACTCTGTAAATTATGGTAAGAATTGGTAATTAAATCAATTAAAAATGGTAAAAATTAGACAACATTTGAAAATATTTTACATAAATTATGTTGGTCGTAAAATTGGCTTTTAAACAATATATCAAATACTAATAAAATTTGCACTAAGACTGCATAGAAAACACAGAATTAGGATATTCTAGTCTAGTGTAGTTTCTGTATTTCTTATTACGCTTAGGTGAAGGGTATTTAAGATTCGGCAAAGCCGAATATACCACTCTTACTTGTTTTTTGTTGTATTGTTATTGTGTGCTCTCGCTTAGATTTTTTATATGGTGCAGTGTACAATAATCAGATTTTTACATTACTATCATATACACTGAAGCATAGTCTTCACTGTTGACAAACAACCAAGTGGTTTTGCGCAAACCTTTAATACATACTCACCTTTTTTTGCATCCACATTACATTGTATTATAATATTAACCACCCAATTGCCTGTTAGGATTTTTAAAATCAGATATTAACAACATATTTGTTATCTCGGGATATAACAAGTGGGGCGGGATGTTTATGCACGAAACCCCTACATATAATAATTATCATGGCACGGTAACCCTAATTACTCGTTGCATTGTTCTTTTTATACCCTTCACCATCGTGAGAAGGGTATATATAAGTTTGTCATTCCGTGTGTAATTTCCACAAAAAAATTTTCCGACCCTATAAAGTATATATATTCTGGATCCTTATAGATAGCGAAGTCGATTAAGCCATGTCCGTCTGTCTGTCTGTCTGTCTGTCTGTCTGTCTGTCTGTCTGTTGAAATCAGTTTTTTGAAGTCCCCAGATATACTCGGGATCCAAACCTTCAATAATTCTGTCAGAAGTGCTTTCGAGAAGTTTGCTATTTAAAATCAGCAAAATCGGTTTAGTTCAACCAGAGTTATGAACCAATATGTGAGACCACCTCTATAAAAATTTGATATTTTTCGTCCATTTTATTGCAATATTTTGAAATATATTGGAGATAATACTATGAAATTTTGTATACGTTGTTTGTATGACAAAAGAAGAAAGTGTGCGGAAAATAGTAAGAATCGGTCCATGATTTCTCATAGCCCCCATACAAATATATATATTCCCGAAATATGGCTTAATGTTAAATAAATGCCTATAAAATTGGGATATCAAGACAAAATTCAGCAAAAATAAGTTTTACACAAAAAGAAATTGCAAAACGAAATTTTTTTTAGTTCGGTCCATGTTTGACCATAGACCCCATATAAAGTCCACTTCCAAAATTCATTTAAATACGTATAAAACAGATATGAATAATGCTAAACGGCTTAAATTTGGCATAAAGACTCTTTATAGACAAATAAATTGTTGTGCTAAATTTCATGGTGGTCGGCCCAAAATTGGTCATAGCCCCCATACAAAAATCTTCCCGAAATATTGCTCAATTATACATAAATGCCTATAAAATTGGAATATCAAGACAAAATTCAGCAAAACTAAGTTCTGTGCAAAAAGAAATCGCAAAACGAATTTTTTTTTAGTTCGGTCCATGTTTGACCATAGACCCCATATAAAGTACACTTCCAAAATTCACTTAAATACGCATAAAACAGATATAAATAATGTTAAACGGCTAAAATTTGACATAAATACTCTTTATAGGCAAATAAATTATTGTACTAAATTTTATGGTAGTGGGCCCAGAACTGGTCATACCTCCCATACAAGGACCACATCTGAAAAAGACATTTTTCCCTATATATATTGTATAAATATCGGTACCAACTCAAAACTTTGCACAGATCATTTTAATATATACAAAAATCATTTCAAAAAATTTTGTTAATTTCGGTCTATTTTTAACTGTATGCCCCATATAAAGCCCTCTTCGGAAAATCACTTTAATACTCATAAATCGCTTATAAATAAGGGTACCAATCCAAAATTTTACACGGATCATTTACATACATGCCTAAATCTAACTGCTGGATTTTGAGAATATCGGTCCATATTTGACTATATCCCCCACATAAGACCCACTACCGAAATCCACGTTAATACTAATATATATCTTAAATATACCGTTATTATGATGAAATTCGACGTGAAATATCCTCATATGCATGAAAATAACTGTTCCAAAATTTAAGAAGATCGGCCCATAATTTGTCATAGCTGCCATATAAGAACCATTTCCAAAAAACAAATAAATTCGGGTCAAAAAATATTTTTTTTTGGATTTAACCCATATTCGGTCTATATTTTATAATCATGATATATATCGTTGGAAAGGCACCCAGTAGTTCCCGAGATATAGGCCTATATATTTTCAACTTTACGGGCCCGCCCCTTCGAAAATAGGCGTGACCGCCAATAAATTTTTGTTGCTGGTATCTCCTCTAAAAGCCCTATTTCATTTCATTTTGTTTTTTTTTTTTTTTTTTTGAGCAAAATCACTAAAACCGAATTGTACCCCTTTTTATACCCTTCACCATCGTGAGAAGGGTATATATAAGTTTGTCATTCCGTGTGAAATTTCCACAATATAATTTTCCGACCCTATAAAGTATATATATTCTGGATCCTTATAGATAGCGAAGTCGATTAAGCCATGTCCGTCTGTCTGTCTGGATGTTGAAATCAGTTTTTTGAAGTCCCAAGATATGTTCGGGATCCAAACCTTCAATAATTCTGTCAGAAGTGCTTTCGAGAAGTTTGCTATTTAAAATCAGCAAAATCGGTGTAGGTCAACCAGAGTTATGAACCAATATGTGAGACCACCTCTATAAAAATTTGATATTTTTCGTCCATTTTATTGCAATATTTTGAAATATATTGCAGATAATACCATGAAATTTTGTATACGTTGTTTGTACTATAAAAGAAGAAAGTGTGCGGAAAATAGTAAAAATCGGTCCATGAATTCTCATAGCCCCCATACAAATATATATATTCCCGAAATATGGCTTAATGATAAATAAATGCCTATAAAATTGGAATATCAAGACAAAATTCAGCAAAAATAAGTTTTATACAAAAAGAAATCACAAACCGAAATTTTTTTTTAGTTCGGTCCATATTTGACCATAGACCCCATATAAAGTCCACTTCCAAAATTCACTTAAATACATATAAAACAGATATAAATAATGTTAAACGGGTCAAATTTTACATAAATACTCTTTATAGGCAAATAAATTATTGTACTAAATTTTATGGTGATCGGCCCACAACTGGTCATAGCTCCCATACAAGGACCACATCTGAAAAAGACATTTTTCCCTATATATATTGTATAAATATCGTTACCGACTCAAAACTTTGTACAGATCATTTACATATATGCAAACATCATTCCACACAATTTTGTTAATTTCGGTCTATTTTTAACCGTATGCCCCATATAAAGCCCTCTTCGGAAAATCACTTTAACACTCATAAATCGATTATAAATAAGGGTACCAATCCAAAATTTTACACGGATCATTTACATACATGCCTAAATCTAACTGCTGGATTTTGAGAATATCGGTCCATATTTGACTATATCCCCCACATAAGGTCCACTACCGAAATCCACGTTAATACTAATATATATCTTAAATATACCGTTATTATGATGAAATTCGACGTGAAATATCCTCATATGCATGAAAATAACTGTTCCAAAATATAAGAAGATCGGCCCATAATTTGTCATACCTGCCATATAGAACCATTTCCAAAAAACAAATAAATTCGGGTCAAAAAATATTCTTTTCGGACTTAACCCATATTCGGTCCACATTTTATAATCATGATATATATCGTTGGAAAGGTATTTTTAATACCTTTTATTTAATGTATTACAAATTATCAGACACCCAGTAGTTCCCGAGATATAGGCCTATATATTTTCAACTTTAAGGGCCCGCCCCCTCGAAAATAGGCGTGGCCGCCAAAATTTTTTTTTGCTGGTATCTCTTCTAAAATCCCTATTTGTTTTTTTTTTTTAACAAAATCACTAAAACCGAATTGTACCCCTTTTTTATACTCTGTTTGTTAAGTTACACTCAAGATTATTATGAACATCAGACAGACTCTGTAAGTTATGGTAAGAATTGGTAATTAAATCAATTAAAAATAGTAAAAATTAGACAACATTTGAAAATATTTAACATAAATTATGTTGGTCGTAAAATTGTCTTTCAAACAATATATCAAATACTAATAAAATTTGCACTAAGACTGAATAGAAAACACAGAATTAGGATATTCTAGTCTAGTGTAGTTTCTGTATTTCTTACTACGTTTAGGTGAAGGGTATTTAAGATTCGGCACAGCCGAATATAGCACTCTTACTTGTTTTATACTCTGTTTGTTAATTTTATACTCTGTTTGTTAAGTTACACTCAAGATTATTATGAACATCAGACAGACTCTGTAAATTATGGTAAGAATTGGTAATTAAATCAATTAAAAATGGTAAAAATTAGACAACATTTCAAAATATTTAACATAAATTATGTTGGTCGTAAAATTGTCTTTCAAACAATATATCAAATACTAATAAAATTTGCACTAAGACTGAATAGAAAACACAGAATTAGGATATTCTAGTCTAGTGTAGTTTCTGTATTTCTTATTACGCTTAGGTGAAGGGTATTTAAGATTCGGCACAGCCGAATATAGCACTCTTACTTGTTCTTATTCCCTTTGATCATTCTCTCATACCGACAGGCAGTTGTGGTGGTTGTTTTTAACACATCACACTCTTGTTACGACAGTTGAAGCGACAACATCTCAAAACAAAAATCCAAATAGTGTAAAGTGACAAACTGTGTTGTGCTTGTGTTATTTCTTTTAATTTATTATTTTTCTAATAAAAATAAAAAATATACATACATTTTTCTAATAAACAAAATAAAAGAAAACTATAATTTAACTAAACAATTTGGTGTTTCGATTTTTATTTCACCTTAACTCGCCAACCTACCTACATACACATGTACACATGTATATAAATGTGGTTGTATAAAAATTGCAACACACACCCTCTCCACCACCCTTTATACAGATAAAGAGCTGAAAATCATCAGAAGAAAAAGAAAAACCTAAAAACCTGAACAGAATCGTAGAATACATTCCAATGACAAAAACTTCAAGAAAATATTCAGCAATAAATTGTTATGCACTATATTAAAAGAATTTAACACAACAAATTACTGGCATGCAATTCAAGTCTCATACATATTGTTTGAACAACAAAAAGTAATTAGCTTGTTTAATATTAGCTAGACAAAAATAAATCAATCAAAATTGGATTACTAAATATTGGATTTGCAACAGCGTTTGCTTTGCCAACAGCAAAAGCAGCGTATAAATAATAACACTGTGCTAGTTGAAAAATGTGACAAACGGGGCACCTGGCGGGTTAACCTAATTCGGGTACGCTGAATCCAGTGGTGCTAACCGTTTTTTAGGTTAGCTCGTTTTTTCGAAATATACCGTTATTTCGAAAATGGAGGAGGTTGCACAACATATATTCGCGTAACTCAAAAACGGTTTCGTTTATTGAATAAACTAAAAAAACCGAAATTCCGCAATGAAATTTTCTTTAAGTAAGGTTAAACTTTTTTCCAATATACGCAGTTGTTGTAGAAACATAATTTTTTTTACCAAAAAAATAGTTTTTTTTTTAGCAAAATTTCAAAAATTTTGTTTTTTAAAACGGCATAAAAAATTGGAAAACAACAATTTGAACTTGCATTGCATGATATGGAGCTATTGGGCTGGAATTCTGTGAAATCAGTAGTAGAAAATGTATTAGGAAATCATCGGTCTGAAAATTGGCGTATTTTAATTGGAGATATGCTAACCGCATTTAAAAACTTAAACGTCAAAATGTCATTGAAAATACATTTTTTGCATTGGCATGCAGAAAAATTTAATGAACAATCACCAGCCGAGTCTGATGAACATGGCGAGAGATTTAACCAAGTAACAGCCAGACTCGAACACTGGTATAGTGGCAAACAACTTGATTCGCTATTAGGGGATATTTGTTGGAATCTGCAGGAGGAAGAAGAATAAATTTGTAAATAAAAACTTAAACTTTAATTAACAACAAAAATAAATGTTTTAATTTTTGAAGTTTCATCTGGTTATTATATATTTCATCTTTTGTGAATAAAATCAAAAGTTGTAGTCAGATTTTAATTATTTATGTCTTGTTTTGTTTGGAACTTTGTTTGCTATGCCAGCAGAAAAAATTAGGAGCACAGCTGCGTTTTCCAATTTTTTATGCCGTTATAAAAAACAAAATTTTCGAAATTTTGCTAAAAAAAACTATTTTTTTTGGTAAAAAAAAAAAAATTATGTTTCTACAACGACTGCGCATATTGGAAAAAATTTTAACCTTACTTAAAGAAAATTTCATTGCGGAATTTCGGTTTTTTTAGTTTATTCAATAAACTAAACCGTTTTGGAGTTACGCAAATATATGTTGTGCAACCTCCTCTATTTTCGAAATAACGGTATATTTCGAAAAAACGAGCTAACCTAAAAAAACGGTTAGCACCACTGGATTCAGCGTACCCGAATTAGGTTAACCCGCCAGGTGCCCCGTTTGTCACAAAAAAAAGTGTCAAATTCTAGCACAGTGTTATTTACCCCCATATTATTTTATATATATTGATTATATAAACCCGTGTATCCGTACAGTATTTATTTTTTTACATAGATAAAGTATTACAGATTCAAGGTCAAATATATCATCGAGCTGGCTCGCTATTACCACACCTAAATGCAGACTATAAATTTCTGCAGATTTATTTCATGGGAAATACAACAGAAGAAATAGATCACCGCTGCGCACACAACAGTTCGCTTAAAAGACAAATTGTAGAACAACTTCAAACTTTTTTTCATCAACGCAATGAATTGGTTACATTGTTCAAAACCGCGCTGGACCGAATGTCATCTGATAACCATAAAATTGTTATCAGAGCTGATAAGCAGCGTTGTCAGTTTAGGGGATTTATCCCCAAATTGAGGATTTTTTTCGTGATTTGGGATAAAAATTTCATCTTGGGGATCCGGGGATTTGTTGGGAATGACAACACAATTTTACGGGATTTTTTGGGGATTTTTTTTATAACTGATGGTAACAAGAAAGATTTTTGAGCTAAAACAGACGCACAAGTCTAAAAATGTGTGTTATTATTTATAGTGGATGGTTTCTATTAAAGAAGTATGTAAATATTTAAAAAAAAATATATATATATTTTTTACCGTTTAAAATGGCTGCAAATTCTAATTTTATTAAAAAACATAATGCTTCTTGGGAACGCGAAGATTGGTCAAAAGGTTTGAAATATACATACATATACAAATATATTTTTAAATGGTAATGCTTGCGTTGAACACGTTTTTTCAATAATGAATACTACCAAAACAAAAATACGTAACAAAAAGAAATATGAATTCGAAGCACTTCTCAAAATAAACACATACTTTAATAATAATTCAATTTGTTGTGAGAAATTTAATTCATCTGCTGAAATGCTAAAGCTTTTTAATACAAGCAATATTTCTGAGGCTGATGTATCAGAAGATTTTGATTCTGAAGTTCTTGAAATGCTAAACTCTGGTAAATAATTTTTTATTCTTCTATATATTAAATTATGTGCAATTTTTTCTTTACAAGATTTATAATTACAAATCGAATTAATTTGAATATTAATATATCGATGGTCTCATGTAGAAAGGCTTCGCATATTTGAAACTTTACAGGAGAAGGTAAAAACATAATAGAAACTGTAATATTCAACATGTAACTTTTTTGTACAACTGCTTATAAAAGCGTTGTATTGCAATAAATTTTTGTGAGGAGGTGCATTTGCGTTAAATGCATTGGAATCGCAAAAAAAAAAACAAATTTCGAAAAAATAGCGAGTTAGGGCCTTTCTACATGAGACCAACGATATGTATCTATCGATAAAAATTAATTTTATTAAATAAATATGTAATTTTTTAAATAAAATAAAAATTTTACAAAAAAAATTTCAATCAAAAAAATCAGTTTGCGGATTTTTGGGGATGACAAATCAAAAATTGGGGATACGCTCTAGAAAAATACTGGCAGCACTGGTCATTTTTTAAATAAAATAAAAATTTTACAAAAAAAAATCAGTTTGGGGATTTTTAGGGATGACAAATCAAAAATTGGGGATAAGCTCTAGAAAAATACTGGCAGCACAGCTGATAAGACGCCTGCAGGAGAACACGCAAGACGTTTTAATGCGCCAACAATTGATGATGTCGCCATTGTCGTCGTTGGTGAAAATTTTGAATCGCGTGATATCGTTCTACATCGGGGGAACAATCAGCTGCAACGCGTTTACGAAACGCACCGGTCGTATGATGCATTGCAATATCCCATTATATTTTGGCAAGGTGAAGACGGCTATGATTTCTCGATCAAGATGATAAATCCGCTTACAGGTGAATATAAAATCTTTCTCTCTTGAATAGGACTTATTCATTTCATTGACACAAAAATTAATTTACAGGCGCTGAAACGAACAAAAAAGTTAGTTCAATGAATTATTATTCATATCGACTGATGGTTCGTGAAAATGGGGACAATCACATCTTGAAATGTCGCCGTCTATTTCACCAATATGCTGTGGATATGTACGTAAAAGTTGAAACAGAACGATTGACATTCATCAGATTGAACCACAAAAAACTCCGTTCCGAAGAGTATATTCACCTTCGAGATGCTATAAATGCTGACGGAAACGCACAAAATGTAGGTCGAATGACGATCCTCCCAGCAACGTACGTCGGAAGTCCGCGACATATGCAGGAATATGCTCAAGATGCCATGTCGTACGTTCGCCATTACGGCACACCAGATTTGTTCATTACTTTTACGTGCAATCCGCAGTGGATAGAAGTACGACAAGAGTTATTCCCTGGTCAATCACCCATCGATCGCCATGACATCACCGCAAGAGTCTTCAAACAAAAACTGAAATCACTGATGGATTTCATCGTGAACAGTGTTGCCACGAAAAAAAATTTTTTGTAACCAACATTTATGAAAAAAATAACCAAATTAAAAAAAAATAACCAAATTTAAATGCATGTACTATTTATTTATTTTTTGTAATTTTAACTATAATTTGTACTTTAAGGTAACAAAAAAAAAAAACATAAAACAACGTATTTTACAACACAACTCCTAATACTAAAAAATAATTTTTTTAAAAAACTAAGCGTCATATTTTGCAAAAAGTAATGCAAAGAAACATAGCTAATGCTTATGATTATGTTATATTAAAGTAATTTAATGGGTGTTGCCAATGCAACAATTTTGCTGATTGGACTTTTTACTTTTTTAATTAGAAAAAATAAAAATGTTTGTAAATTCACATAGTAAATATTTTCAGTAAAAAAAAAATAACCAAAACAGAAAAAATCTACACATGTACACATTGAGAAAAAAAATAACCAATTTTGGTTAGAAATAACCAAAAACGGCAACGCTGATCGTGAAGCATCACGTTTTCGGCGAGACGCGTTGTTGGATGTATTCTGTGGAGTGGCAAAAACGCGGATTGCCACACGCACATATTCTCATTTGGTTGATTGAGAAGATAAGACCCAATGAAATCAATGATGTTATATCGGCGGAAATTCCTAATGAAGAAGAATATCCAGGCTTGCATAAGGTGGTTACTACTAACATGATTCATGGCCCCTGTGGATCATTAAATAGCAATTCTCCGTGCATGGTCGACGGCAAATGTTCGAAGCGTTATCCAAGGGAATTAGTTGCAGAAACAATTACCGGAAATGATGGTTATCCACTGTATCGTCGCCGATCTACTGCCGATAACGGAAGATCAACAATTGTGAATATATAAATACGTTTTATTTCTTTATAACGAGGGGGTAGCGAAGCACACCGGGTTTAGCTAGTTTATAATAAAATGATGTTATTCCTGTGAAACTACTTGATTATTCCCTATCTATGTTTATTGAATCTTCATTTAATTTGTTTAATTTGCACAAAGAGATGTCTGCTCCCGTGTCTATTAAGAATGTAAGTGTTACATCTTTGCCTAAGTTTAAGTTTATGAAATTGGTTAAATTATTTGATATTTGGAAAACATTATTTAATCTTCGTGTTGTTCCTCCGGATGGTAAGTTTGTGCAGTTCCTTGACTCACATCCGGGACCTGGTAGTTTTCCTGTACAATATGTATGTACATTTCTTCGATTATTTCGACCGTTGTCTCTATTATAATTATTGGTTCTATTACTACCATTAGTATTTCTCTGATTTGTTCCGTTTTTGTAATTATTATAATTGTTTCTTTCATTATTCCTGTTTGTATTGTTATTGTGACTGTAGTTATTCGTTTGTCCGTTGTTGTTAGCTGGTCTATTATTATTATTATTGTTGTTTGTTCTGTTGTTATTATTATAGCGTCTATTGTTGTTTCCTCTGTAATTATTATCCCTATTAGTATTTCTTCTGATATCCTTTCTATAATTTGAAAAATATTAAACATGCTCATTGTTGCCCGAAAATTATTTTTCTAATTCTAAGGCTAGTTCTAGTGCTTCATTAAGACTCTTTGGTCTAGATGCAAAAACTGTCGGTTTAAGTTCTCCATTCAAACCGTTTTTAAATAATTTAAAGCATAAGTTTCGTTTATTTGTTTGATTGTATCAGACTGTATTGTATTGCAATTTTGTATTTCTTTAATTTGTAGTTCATTTAGCTCCGCTATCAAATTTAAAAGTTTTTCGTGATAAGTATGTATGTACATACCTTTTTGAGAAAAATTGCTTAGTGAAGCTTGTATCTGAGATATTGTTTTTGTATTTTTGTATCTGTTTGTAAGTATGGTTTTTAAATTATCGAATGTTGTTGGTGCGGATCTCCCTAATGATGTTCTTACTAAGCTGGTCAACTTTACGTTGTATACGAATTTTAAAAAAATAGGTTTCTGTTCTATTGCCAAACCATCGTTGATAAGCTCTACTATCGTAAGAAATGAATGAAGTTCTTTATAATTCCCTGAGAATTCAGGAATTACCTTTAAAGCAATTTCCAGATTAAAATTTGACATTTTCAAAATTTGTTGTTGATTAATCGTGCTTTGTTGTGTACTTAGTGATTTTTCTAGAAAGAATTTTGCCTTATTATAATATTTTTCGAATTTTTCTGTATCTTTCTCTATCTCCTCTGTTTTAACAAGTTTGTTTTCAATCAAGTCTAAAAATTCTCTTCCTAATAATTCTATTTCTTCTAACTTAATTAGTATTGTTGAAGCTTTGTAGCCTTTAGAACCTGATTTTTTTAAATTTATTAGAATTCTTTCTATCCTACTTAGAACAGATTCCATAAAATTATGTTTGGTTTTTGTTCTATTTTATTTCTTACTTTTGTTTTAAAATATTTTATTCTTACTTTAAACTTGTATCACGGCTTTCTTGTTTACGTAGTCCTTAAAATATTTATTAATTCTATATATAAAGTAAACAATTATAATTATAACTAATATTACTGTTGTATCTAATTTGAAGCCGGTCATATTCATCCCTTGTTGGTTGCTATTACTTCCTATATTTATGTTTTCATTTCAGGTTGTCGACTTCTGTTCTTTGGACTCTTGTCCTCCCATTGTTGTCTCTCTAGTTGTTTCAACTGGATATAAAATTTCCTGTTTTGTTCTCCACAGATTAGTCCCATCAACCGTATTAGTTCTCCTTTTTTCTTCTTTAAGTTCCTCTTAGTGCCACCTCTTTTGGGTTTGTGTTTCTTTTGGCTTGTTTCTTCTAGTCGATTTTGGTTTGTTTTCTTTCTTTTATATTCATCAATGGTAATTGGTTTTGGTCCACAATTTTTTATGGTTGGTTCGTAAGTTGGACAGGATTCACAGCTTTGACCCTCAGGCTTGTATTCTTCAGTGGTGTACTTAGCGAAGATTGCCTCAATTTCCATTTCTGAAGGAGTTGGATCAGTTAAGTCAATCGGAAAAAATGGCATTTAAGATTATGATTTTGACAGTAAAAAGTTTTTGAATTTCCAAAGGCTTCGAAATTGGCAGGATCGCCATATAATGTATAAAGTAAGTTTGTTCAAAAATAAGTATCTTTGCTAAGTTGTTTATAATGCTATGCTTAGCCACAGCACGTTTTACTTCTTCTAAGCACTGTTGAAGGTGCTCGGCTAGAAGGCTGAGAAAAACAAGTTAATGTGTTACGATTAAAAAGTATTCCGATTCTTTATTGAAATATTTCTCTTCTTTATACTAAATTAGATAATTTACAATTCTTAGTTTTACATTATATTTTACTCTTTCTAACTTATGCATAGGTTTATTGAGTCAAAACACTTGATGTTGATTGGTCAGTGTTTAACCCAATTTTCACTCAATTCATTCTCATTCAATACATTAAATATTACTCAATGCACTAGTTCAAGTGCATCGCCCTTTTTCCTAAATGTTTGCATATGTGTTTTATGAAATATTATCCATCGCAATATTTCGTATTCAATGCATTCAATTAATTTGTTGTATTTACTGGTGTTTATCTATTTGGGTATTTGAGGTGTGGTGTCTTTTACTACAATTTTATTTATTATTATTTTTGTGTGGTCTCATTGAAGTGTGTCAGTGGTGTCATAATATAATGTATATAAACAAATAACTTTATGTTATTGTTGTTGGGTAGTTCTTATGTGTATACACTACAACAGTAACAGAACTGTTAAAAAATCATTGCTTGACGTAATGCTTCGGATCGTTATCTTGTTGAGATATCACTGTTACTGGCATCTCATTAGCATTAGTGCTGGCAAAGTATTGAGTAGTGGGTACCGAGTATTTGCCCTTTTTTTGGATACTCAATACTCAAATGTAGTTACTCGATACTTTCTGAGTTGTATTTTTAATCAAGTTGAGTGGGTAAAATAGTGCATAAAAATACATCACTGTATAAAAAGACAACAATCTGTAAGCTACAACATTAAACTAACCGCCGAAATAAAGCTGTCTATTATTTCTTAAGTTGTTAACATTGAATTAAAAGTTAGCTTTACATTTATTTTTGATTTAATAATAAAAGACATTGTTATGTAGTAAATGTTTTAAAATTTTAGGTTTTAAAAATAATTAAAATTTTTAATTCCCTTTATGTGGGCCAGTATGTTCGGTGCTTGGAAGCTTGAATGGGCTTAGCTCGCCGGATTGGGGAGGGTTCTTGACCATACGTGACCTTAAAATCCTACATAAACAAAAAAAGAAAACAGATACTTCCAAGGCTGAAAATCTATTGAAATCTAAAAGAAAACTCACTAACTGGGCTATTGCTATTAATAAATTGGGATATGTTTAAAAAAATTACAAAAGAGTGACAGATGATGTTGTCACTTGGAACACTTGCACAGAAAAACCCACCCTCGTTTACCTTAGATACATTCGTGTTCATATTTTCTTAGTATCTTCCCTAACAATTAGTTAAATATCTAAAACATCTTACGTAAAATCGGTCTCATTATCAGCATTCCCCAAAATGATATCTTCTACTCAAAATTACTCATTATGACAATTCAAATTTATTTATTGTTTATAATATAATTAGCAAAATTTACGAGCTTAACCATAAGTTTAATAATATAATTTAAAATTAACTTTTCATTTGTTTTTTCTTTTTTTTTTTTGTTTTTTTTTTTAAATAAAAAAATTAAATTAAACTCATAAATATATAGTCTTAGATATGAATTGAACGCATGTTAAATAATGAAATGTATATTATAACTTCAATTCAGTCTCGTCTCATCGAACTGTTCGGACGTGTTACTTTTAGTGCGGCTGAATTTTCGGTGAAAAAATCGTAATAGGTGAAAAAGTGTAAAAAGTTGAAATTAAACAAAAAAGTGAAAAAAAATCGTAATAGGTTAAAATATATAAAAAAAAAAAATAAACATTAAACATCACATAAAAACTGTATGAGTGTTCCTCTCAGATGTAATTCTGAGAAAGAGCTTAGCTCGACTAGAAAAACTAGATGCATCTCTGAGGAAGAATCCATAAAAAAATCTTTGGAGAATTTTCTCACTGCAAGAGCCGTGGAACGGCGTCGTTCCTGTTCGCCCAATATTGTGATTTCAACAGATGTAAAAACATCATCTTCATCAAATAGTGCAGTCAAACCCAAAAAACAAGTAGGTATGGATAAGTACATAACCGTTCTCAAGCGACAGAGGAGCCCGAAGTCTGCTCAAGTGTCATCAACTGCAAAAGCTCCTAAGACCGTGAGTAATGATCAAAATAGGTTTGCTCTCCTCCAGACGGATGAGCCAGAACTTCCGAAGAAGACGTTTAAGCCCCCACCAATTTATCTGAGAGAGCCGACTTCCAGTAAATTGGTACAAGGAATTGTTGCTGTAATAGGTGAAAACATGTTTAGCGTAACCTCAATGAAGCATGGAAATATCTGCGAGACAAAGATTCAAGTGAATAGGGAAGATGATTTTCGAAAATTGTCCAACCAGCTGGAAAGGGAGACTAGGGATTTCTATACCTACCAGCTCAAAAGCGCAAAAGGACTCCAAGTCGTTCTAAAGGGTATAGACCCATGTGTTGATCCCGCGGAGATAAAAACCGGTTTAATGGACAAAGGGTTCAAAATCAAGAGCGTAGTGAATATTAGAAACCGTGAAAAGATCCCTCAGCCCATGTTCAGGGTAGAATTGGAACCTGGAGATGTTGTCTTAAAGAAAAATGAGTCCCATCCCATCTACAATCTGATGTACCTTCTGCATCGTAGAATCACCGTGGAAGAACCACATAAGCGTCAGGGACCCGTCCAGTGTCTCAACTGTCAAGAATTTGGTCACACGAAGGCGTATTGTAAATTGCCGACAGTTTGTGTTGCGTGTGGGGAGCTACATGCAACTGCTCAATGCGATAAGTCGAGAACTGACTCAAAAATCAAAAAATGCAGTAACTGCGGAGGTAATCATACCGCAAATTATAGAGGTTGTCCAATTTACACTCATTTGAAAGGCATAAGAACCAACAAGACGTCAGTATTGCCTAATCGCCCTCAACAGCCAAATTTAGCATCGAGTGACAATTTCCCTCAAGTATTACGGTCCACTAGTCATGTAAACGCGCCAAGTTCTAGACAAGTTTCTTACGCAAACGTCGTTAAATGTAATATGCCAGGTCTGGAGCAGGAACCTAAACCCCAATATTCTGAGCCGCATATCAACAATCTAGAGACAACATTGCAGACACTTATTATATTAAACTCATAAATATATAGTCTTAGATATGAATTGAACGCATGTTAAATAATGAAATGTATATTATAACTTCAATTCAGTCTCGTCTCATCGAACTGTTCGGACGTGTTACTTTTAGTGCGGCTGAATTTTCGGTGAAAAAATCGTAATAGGTGAAAAAGTGTAAAAAGTTGAAATTAAACAAAAAAGTGAAAAAAAATCGTAATAGGTTAAAATATATAAAAAAAAAAAAATAAACATTAAACATCACATAAAAACTGTATGAGTGTTCCTCTCAGATGTAATTCTGAGAAAGAGCTTAGCTCGACTAGAAAAACTAGATGCATCTCTGAGGAAGAATCCATAAAAAAATCTTTGGAGAATTTTCTCACTGCAAGAGCCGTGGAACGGCGTCGTTCCTGTTCGCCCAATATTGTGATTTCAACAGATGTAAAAACATCATCTTCATCAAATAGTGCAGTCAAACCCAAAAAACAAGTAGGTATGGATAAGTACATAACCGTTCTCAAGCGACAGAGGAGCCCGAAGTCTGCTCAAGTGTCATCAAATGCAAAAGCTCCTAAGACCGTGAGTAATGATCAAAATAGGTTTGCTCTCCTCCAGACGGATGAGCCAGAACTTCCGAAGAAGACGTTTAAGCCCCCACCAATTTATCTGAGAGAGCCGACTTCCAGTAAATTGGTACAAGGAATTGTTGCTGTAATAGGTGAAAACATGTTTAGCGTAACCTCAATGAAACATGGAAATATCTGCGAGACAAAGATTCAAGTGAATAGGGAAGATGATTTTCGAAAATTGTCCAACCAGCTGGAAAGGGAGACTAGGGATTTCTATACCTACCAGCTCAAAAGCGCAAAAGGACTCCAAGTCGTTCTAAAGGGTATAGACCCATGTGTTGATCCCGCGGAGATAAAAACCGGTTTAATGGACAAAGGGTTCAAAATCAAGAGCGTAGTGAATATTAGAAACCGTGAAAAGATCCCTCAGCCCATGTTCAGGGTAGAATTGGAACCTGGAGATGTTGTCTTAAAGAAAAATGAGTCCCATCCCATCTACAATCTGATGTACCTTCTGCATCGTAGAATCACCGTGGAAGAACCACATAAGCGTCAGGGACCCGTCCAGTGTCTCAACTGTCAAGAATTTGGTCACACGAAGGCGTATTGTAAATTGCCGACAGTTTGTGTTGCGTGTGGGGAGCTACATGCAACTGCTCAATGCGATAAGTCGAGAACTGACTCAAAAATCAAAAAATGCAGTAACTGCGGAGGTAATCATACCGCAAATTATAGAGGTTGTCCAATTTACACTCATTTGAAAGGCATAAGAACCAACAAGACGTCAGTATTGCCTAATCGCCCTCAACAGCCAAATTTAGCATCGAGTGACAATTTCCCTCAAGTATTACGGTCCACTAGTCATGTAAACGCGCCAAGTTCTAGACAAGTTTCTTACGCAAACGTCGTTAAATGTAATATGCCAGGTCTGGAGCAGGAACCTAAACCCCAATATTCTGAGCCGCATATCAACAATCTAGAGACAACATTGCAGACACTTGTCCAAACTATGAACACTTTCACGACCACCATGACATCCATGATGCAGGAAATGCTGAAAATGCAATCCACTATCTTGCAAGCCATTTTAAAGAAATGATTTATTTAAAAATTTGTTTCTGGAACGCGAACGGCCTCCGCCAACATAAAAATGAACTGGAATACTTCCTGATGGATAAGCAGATTGATGTTATGATGATTGCTGAAACTCACTTGACGTCGACAGGGTACTTCAAAATTAATGGCTACGAGTTCTACGATACTAAAGACCCCCGCGGTAGAGCTTGTGGAGGTTCGGCAATTCTTATAAAGAACAGAATAAAGCATTATCTAATGAATAACATAAGTGAGGATTACCTCCAAGCAACAAACATTTGCATTGAATTCTGTCAATACAAATTTGTTTTATCATCGATTTATTCTCCGCCTCGATTTTCAATAAAAGAACACCAATACCATAACTTCTTTAAATCCCTTGGAGCTAGATTTTTAGTTGCTGGTGACTTTAACGCCAAACACACATTTTGGGGTTCACGTCTGGTAACCCCAAAGGGTCGCGTACTCTTCAACACCATTGCTAAAATGGGCTTAGATGTACTCTCAAGTGGACATCCCACCTATTGGCCGACGGACCGACGGAAGATTCCCGATGTTATTGACTTTGGGGTAATGAAAAATATCCCTGTAGAATGGATGCAAGTGGATCCTTCACTGGACTTGTCCTCAGATCACTCTCCTACTATCATTTCAATGCATTTCCCTCAAGTGTGTGGTTCTCCATTTATGAACATGACTAAGACCCGAGTAAGTTGGATAAAATACAAAAAGTATTTAAGTTCTCATTGCACGGAAAATGTTGTGTTGAGAACTACCGACGATATTGATGAGTCGATTGGCAACTTTACCGAGGACCTTCGACGAGCTGTGCATCACGCTTCCACTTATCACGTTGAATGTAGAAATAGGACAAACAGAACTTATTTCTCTGAACTCGAACATCTCCTATCAGAAAAAAGAAGAATGAGAAGAGAGTGGCAAATTCACAGGTCTCCTGAACTGAAAGCTAGGCTACGGGAATGCAGAGATATACTAAGACATTTCTTAGAAACCCAAAGAACGGCCTCACTTAGATCTTACTTGGAAGGTCTTGATAGTACCCCACAATCTGACTACTCGTTATGGAGGGCGGCAAGAGGTTTAAAAAGACCAGTAAGAGGAAAACCTCCTTTGCGAAATCCGACTGGTGACTGGGCTAGAAATGATTCCGAGAAGGGGACTTTATTTGTTAACCATTTGAGAAATGTGTTTACTATAAACAACTCAAATAATAACGAATCTGATTTGCCACCACTTGTTATAAGGCCTCCTGTACCTCTAAGACTAAACTTTCGTGATGTCCAAAACGCTATTGGTACTCTGAACCTTAGAAAGGCTCCAGGTATGGATAAAATCAGCAATAAAATGCTTGTGGAGTTACCTCGTGTAGCAGGAAGAATTATCCTCTTTATCTTCAACGCTATTTTACGCCTAGAATACTATCCTGCAGATTGGAAGGTGTCTATGATCACTATGATTCCTAAGCCAGGGAAGGACCATACCAAAGTGGAGTCATATAGGCCAATTAGTCTACTGCCGACAATTTCAAAACTGTTTGAAAAATTGTTAATGACTAAATTGACTCCAATTCTGAATGACACTGAATGTATTCCTAATCATCAATTCGGCTTCAGAGCTAAACACAGCACCATCGAGCAAACACACAGATTGGTAAATGTGATAAGAGGGTCGTTTGAAGACAAAAAATACTGCTCCGCCCTTTTCATTGATGTGTCGCAAGCGTTCGACAAAGTTTGGCATGACGGTTTAATGCACAAAATAAAATTAACTCTGCCTGCTAACACCCATAAACTCATGGAAAGTTATTTATACGGTCGCAAATTTAAAATCAAAGAAGGTGATTTTTTAAGTACCGCTCAGCCAATTGAATCAGGTGTGCCACAGGGTAGCATACTGGGTCCTACTTTATATTTGATATATGCCTCCGACATGCCGTCAGACCCTAAAATCCATACGTCAACTTTTGCAGACGATACAGCCTTTATCAGCGTCCATCAGGACCACCAAGTTGCATCACAGAATTTGCAGAATTATGTTTATAAACTAGAGAATTGACTAGAGCTTTGGAAAATCAGGGTTAACGAACAGAAATGTATTCATATAACTTTCACATTGCGAAAAGATACCTGCTCGTTCATCAGAATAAATAATCAAATTATCCCGCAACACAATGAAGTCAAATACCTCGGCATTCACCTCGACCGCCGTTTAACTTGGAAGTCTCATATTGAAGCGAAACTTACACAAATGAGATTAAAAGCAGTGCAACTTAATTGGCTAATCGGCAGAAACTCTACATTGAAATTGGATTGCAAACTTTTGTTGTACAATGCAATACTAAAGCCAATCTGGTGCTATGGAATTCAATTATGGGGTACTGCCTCAGCATCCAACATTGAAAAAATTCAAAGGGGTCAAAATAAAATTCTACGTATAATTACTGCAGCACCATGGTATGTTAAAAATTCTCGAATCCACAAAGATCTAGGCGTGCCATTAGTAAAAGTCGAATTTACAAAATATGCGTCAAAGTATGTCAGCAAACTTGAACACCATCCAAACCCCCTTGCACGAGACATCCTTAACTTTAGTGGCCACAATCGGTTGAGAAGGAGGGATACCCTTGCTTTAACTCAAGCGCAAAATAGATGACTGGATCAGTTGATGTGAAATTTTTTTAGTATCATAAATATTATAACTTACTGTTTGGTGTATCTTCAGGTTGCAAATTTCTTACTCGATTTTACCCTTACTTGTTACTCTTCCAACATTGTTGCAGTAGGTGATGGTTTGAGCTCAAAACATCCTGGGAACTGTAACTTTTAAAAATGTACATGAGTAAAATTATAAATAACTTTAGATAAGAAATAATATACATACTTTGTCTAACATGCTATGTTAATTTTGATATTAAGATATAGTTATTTTATTTTAGATTACAACAAAAAATCAAAATCGCAAAAATAAAGTTCAATTTATATGCTTAACATTAGTCTGTTACATACATTCTAAGCTTTACAATAAAAATTACTTCTCCGATATTCAATCGAATGTTAAGAGTATAGCTTGAACTTTATTCTTTACAGTTGTAAACGCACTGATACAATTAAGAGAAACTTAACTCAATAATTAATCTTTTAAAATTAAAGTCTACATACATATACTTAAATCTTACTCTTAATACTTTACTTCTTCTTCTTTGTTTTATATATTCTTATTAAACCTTGATTATTGGAGACATCATTCTATTGCTGTTCTTGCATAAAAAATTTACTGCTGTTGTTTCTTCTTTTTTTTTATGAGTGGTATTACATCTTGGTTTGCAGCAATGGGCAACTATTCAGCAAATAATCGGAATATGTTTGAAAGTAACTCGATTTTACTCCAATTACTTCTTCCAGCTTTTGATAACTTTCTATATGTCAGGGTTTAATTGCTCCAGTATATAAAGACTGTACTGGCTTAATATTTAAGCATTACGATTTGACAATTGACATAAACGAAATAATGGACTTTGGACTTGGACATGTGGCGTGTGTCTTGTCAATTAGTTAAAGTCATAATTATTCAATTAGCGCCGTCGAATCACGTGGAATTCACAATTCATGATTTAAAACTATTTAATCGACATCCAAGTAGCTAATGTTCAGACATCAAAATGGTATATTCCATACACCAAAAATTATGTATTTCGTACAATATATTTCATATACCAAAATTACATATATTTTATACGCCAAATATGAAAATTATTTCACACACCAAAACCCTGAAGAATAATTATTATTTTAATGAAATAATTATTTCAATAAATCATAATAACCTACCAATTAAAATTGGGCTTTATAATTATAAAATTTTTTTTTATTAAATCACGATGTTTATCGATTAATTGATTTCACCCTTCTATTTTTATAATTCGCAAAATAAACTTTGTGCTTACAAAATTATATAAAAAAGGTTTTTAGCGGAAGACGAAGTTCAGCTCAACAACTCGGTCTAATTAGATATCTAGTTTTGGTAATTACTTGATAATCAGGTCAGTTATCTTTATTTACCAATGTTGTCAACTCCACTTAATGATGTGATGAATTTATGTCATAACATAACATGATGGTGTGAAACATTTATATTTATGTAAAACTTAGGGTAAATTATAATTTAAGAGTATAGACTAAATTTATGTTGTTACTCTCTTACAAAATAATTATATTATACAACTAAACTATAACATTAACTAACATAATGTTAGTATAAATAACTTTGTTCAGAAGATTTCTTTTTTCATGTTGTAAATTAAAGTGTTGCCATTTTAGATAATTTATAAAGTTAAATTTTTATTTATCTATTAAGTTAGTATAATTCATACGTTTATATTAAATTTTTATATGTTTTATCTTTAAAGGTCAAATTATTCTGTACAGTTATTAATTAAAGTATCCCTCTAAAATATAATAATTACATCAAAATTTAATAATTTTAATTAGTTTTAATTAATAAATTCATATTATTTATAACTAAAGTAATTAACGAAACTAATGTTGATGTGTATTATTATATATAAAAAGGGAACCCATAGATAAATATAAAAATAATTATAAAATGTATACAAAATCTATCATAGTAGATATCAATCAAAAAAAAATTGACAATAGCAAATATAACAGTATTCAATTATTTTGCTAAAACTTTTGGTTTATTAAATTTCACCAATTCTTCTTTCAAGACTAGCATTTTTTTTTTTTTTTAACAAAATCTGTTACAACATACAAAACCAATAATAGTTGAAGATCTATTTTTATTTTTTGAAGAAACTACTTCAATTTGCAGATAAAAACTATGCGTTACAATTTCAAAAAATCCGTTAAAAGTATCGAGTAGTATTGAGTACCCAAATGAAAAGTATTGAATATTATTGAGTAATAGCCTTTTCACACTTGTCAACATATCATATCTACTATCAATTTGCGAAGATGTTGAAATTTTCCCATAAGAAATGTACAGAGCTGAAAATCAACATCTTTCAACATCTTCGCAAGATGTTCCTAAATCATTTTGTTCCCATTTACATCTTCCGATATTTTTAGTGTCATCACTAGCAATACTGATATTGAAAATGAAATTTAAGTTACATCACTAACAAAAGTAACTTTTATAGTTAACAAAAAAAATTAACAAACAAAATGAAATTTGAATTTTACAAAATTATCATCATCTTCCTCCAGAATACATTCTATTAATAACCCTATACAATGTCATAATATCTGGGTTTGCTCTTTCAAACGAATAATCAATCCTATTATTAAAGCCTTTTCAAAATACATTTTACTTTTTAAAAGCGGCGTGGTTTTTGGTTATTTTGTGTACTTAACGATGGTAGATGTTAAATGTTGCAAGTGTGAATGCATTTTTCACATTTTCAACATCTTCCATGCGTTCCTCCTAAATGTACGCAAGTGTGAAAAGGCTATAATGGAAAGTAGTAGAATTTGCCAGCACTAATTGGCATCATTGTATCGCTTATACTATGTTTCCACGACGACTTGAATCACCTGCTTCGCTTTCTGAATCATGTGTATGAATCTTGCTGTTTACATGACTAATAAACTTGATTCGATTTGACAAACAAAATAAAAAAACAGAATTTACAATTTGTGGAAAATAATTTTTTTAATGGACAAAAAAAGTGAGTGGAAATTAGTAGTTAGCTTATTTGAAAAAAAAACATACAATTAAGATTGTAATTATTGTTATTATTGACTAAATGTTTCTTTTGTATTTTTACAATGTTACCAGATTTTAATAAAAACTCAAATCCCTGAAGAAGTTGGAAAGAATACCAACGAAACGTCGGATTTAATTGAAAATGAAATAAATAATCTTTTATTTACATTAAATTAATGACCTTGAAAGCCTGCATATAGGAAACTATATAAACTATTAATAGTAAGCAAAAAAGGTCGATCAACACTTATAAGTACGTATTTACTTTCTTTACTTCCAGCAACAAGAAAATAATTTTTACAACTAGTTCAGATAAACTTGCGATAAAAATTAGAGAAGAATCTATTTGATTTGCTCTTAAAATGTTGTATGGTGAAGCAAGTTGTTTCGCTCATGATTGGTGTGTGAAGCATGAATAGAGAGCGAAGCATGTACCGTGGAAATATAGTATTAGAATTCTTGGATACTGAAACTTTTCATATTTCCATCACGTGGCGACATATCACCCCAAATAGTGATCCCGCAGTTTTTAACAATCCCAAAATCCCGCGATTGAGCACTTAATCCCAAGATTTTACTTTTTGAGCTACAATAAAAAAAATCGTACATTAGAACTCTTAGAAATTTGAATTTCCAGAACTAAAATAAGAAGTCGTTTGGGCGATGAAGCTTTGGATATGCTTTGCTTCCTCAAATCGTGTTTTAAAAATAATAACGTATGACAATATCTATAAAAACAAGTAAGAGTGCTATATTCTGCTGTGGCGAATCTTAAATACCCTCCACCTAAACGTAATAAGAAATACAAAAACTACACTGGTTCTAGGACTAATACATATATCCTAATTCTGTGTTTTCTATTCAGTCTTAGTGCAAATTTTATTAGTATTTGATATATTGTTTGAAAGACAACTTTACGACCAACATAATTTATGTTAAATATTTTGAAATTTTGTCTAATTTTCACTATTTTTAATTGATTTAATTACCAATTCTTACCATAATTTACAGTGTTTGTCTGATGCCCATAATAATCTTCAGTGTAATTTAACAAACAGAGTATAAACAAGTAAAAGTGCTCTATTCGGCTGTGCCGAATCTTAAATACCCTCCACCTAAACGTAATAAGAAATACAGAAACTACACTAGACTAAAATATCCTAATTCTGTGTTTTCTATTCAGTCTTAGTGCAAATTTTATTAGTATTTGATATATTGTTTGAAAGACAATTTTACGACCAACATAATTTATGTTAAAGATTTTGAAATTTTGTCTAATTTTCGCCATTTTTAATTGATTTAATTACCAATTCTTACCATAATTTACAGAGTCTGTCTGATGTTCATAATAATCTTGAGTGTAATTTAACAAACAGAGTGTAAAAAAGAGTTTTAGTGACTTTGCGAAAAAAAAATTTCATCAAATAGGGCTTTTAGAGGAGATTCCAGCAAACAAAATTATTGGCGGTCACGCCTATTTTCGAGGGGGCGGGCCCGTAAAGTTGAAAATATATAGGCCTATATCTCTGGGGAACTACTGGGTGCTTGATAATTTGTAATACATTAAATAAAAGGTATTAAAAATACCTTTCCAACGATATAAATGATTATAAAAAATGGACCGAATATGGGTTAAATCCGAAAAGAATATTTTTTGACCCGAATTTTTGTTTTTTGGAAATGGTCCTTATATGGCAGCTATGACAAATTATGGGCCGATCTTCTTAAATTTTGGAACAGTTAATTTCGTGCATATGAGGATATTTCACGTCGAATGATTAGTATTAACGTGGATTTCGGTAGTGAACCTTACGTGGTTCACTACCACGTACCTGGTAATTTAAAAAATTTACAAAACATTTTATGACCTGTGGTCGGCTTATTGGCAGTAACCAATTAAGTCCCTCTTTAAAAAACATTTTATGACCAGTAGTTCACGCAAATTTTCCTATTAAAGAAAAGCAAATATCGCTTATTTTTTTACCTATTTTTTAACAAAAAATAAATATAAATACTTCACACACTCTGAGTCAAATTTCAGTTGAATACTAAACGTGAAAGTGTTAAAGTGTTTATTTGTAAAGTAAAGAGTGAAGCTGTAAAGACAATTTAAAGTAAAATGAATAAATTTTGCTGCAATCCGTTTAACAAGAGTGGACATCGTTCGAAAAAGATAAAAGTATTAAAATTAACTGGTGTTTCGAAGCGGTACATGAATAAATTAAATATACAATGCGGTTAAGAAGCAGAATTCATTTGCCCCAAGTGTAAAATCGATTTGTCTCAACAAGCAAATGCATTGAAACAAATGCAGCCACAATCCGAGAGTGAAATGACAAGTGAACAAAATGTTTCATCTGATAGTGAGGCAGACATTCCGATGGTCAATATGTCTTTGAGTCCTTTGAATGAGGCTATTACCACTTTAGGTGAAACGCCTATTAGAAAAAGAAAGTTGCGAAGTGAAACATACAGGAAAGAGAAAAAAGGCAAGGTTATGAGTGCAATCGCGACAATATTTGATGAAGGCTCTGATAACGAATGCAGTCAAGCAGATGACGTTGATGACGGCAAACAAATGATTGAGCAGTTGAAAAGAAAATTCAATTTAGCGACCACTTTTCCGGAGAAATATCTCATTTTATCTGTGCTGCCTCAATCATGGTCTATACACAAGATTTCTGAACAGTTTCAAACATCTTTTTACATCGCGAGAAGAAGCAAAGAATTAGTTCGACAGAAGGGCATATTGGCGATTCCCACCAAGAAATTTGGCTCAAGGACCCTCAGCGAAGCAACGGTGAAATTGATTCAAGATTTTTACTGCAATGATGACAACAGCCGCGCCTGCCCAGGTACACGTGACTATGTTATCACACGTGAAGATGGAGAAAAAGTGCACAAGCAGCGCAGATTATTATTATGTAATCTATCCGAAGCATACCATCAGTTCAATGAGAAATACCCAGCAGAAAAAGTGGGATTTTCTAAGTTTGCCATCCTACGACCAAAAGAATGCGTGCTGGCATTAGACAGGCACGGAACGCATTCAGTCTGCGTTTGCATGTTTCATCAAAACATCAAATTAATTTTCTTTCCATGCAAGAAATTGAAAGTATTTCACGGTGAAATTGAAACATATAGGGACCTCCTGTCGAAGTCGTTGTGCGCATACCCCACGGAAAATTGTCATCTGTCCAAATGCGACAATTGTCCGAAGATTGACGAGCTAGAGCAATATTTGGCGGAAAAGTTTGAACAGCTGTTAATTCAGGAGGTGCATTTCAAACAGTGGATAATTAGCAGCGGCAGATGCTCCCTTGAGACCGTGGTAAAGCAGATTCCGGAATTCATCGAGGAATTCGGATTCAAGTTGAATGAACTGAAGGCGCACCATTTCATATCCAAGATGCAATCGAAATTTCTAAAGGAAAGTAAGGAGAAATTAGCCCAAAATGAATTCATTGTGATAAGCGACTTTGCCGAGAATTACACTTTTCTCGTTCAGGATGAAATTCAGGCGTATCACTGGGCAAACGACCAGTGCACGGTGCATCCTTTTTGCATTTATTTCAAAAACGAACATAACGAACTACAGACCGTAAGCCTTGTTGTTGTCGCGGAGAGTTTAGCTCATAATTATTTATTTATTTATTTATTTTATTTTAGGTCTACGGAATAAATCCTTACAGACCAATTATAAAAAATTTATATACTATACAAAATAAAAAAAAAAATTAGACAACCATTTAATTACACTGATTAAGGTACAAAGTGATATTACGTTTAATTACATTAACATTAACAGAAAAATCAATTAGAAAATAAAAATAATTATAATGTTTACACAATTTTCTAAGAGAATCAGAATTAGCATAATTTGTTTGATTAATTTGAATATAAATTGGAATGTAGAAACGAGTTAATCGATGAGGAACATTAAAGTTTATGTTGCTGAGTAGGAAGTCAGAACAGACTGCACCATTTATTAGGTTAAATAAAAATGAAACGCTAAGCATAGTTCTTCTGCTCTCCAACGTTGGTAATTTTATTAATGCAAGCCTTCTAGTATAAGGAGGAATAATGACATTAGGATTCCATGTTGAATTACCCAAACAAAAAAGAAGAAACTGTTTTTGCACTGATTCTATTATGTTTTTAAGATAATCCGCATCCGGATCCCAAATAACAGATCCATATTCCAAGATTGGTCTGACTAAAGATGTGTATAACCGTTTAGTAATGATTGGTTCAGTAAACTCCTTAGCCCAACGTTTTATAAAAGCCAACACACCACGAGCTTTGTTTACCATCATATATATGTGTTTTTTGAAATTTAATTTAGGATCCAAAAGTACTCCAAGATCTGAAAATTCCGTAACCAAATCAAGTTGATGTCCGCCCAATGTAAAGTTAAATAAAGCGTTATCATTTCTTGAAAAACGCATATGTTTGCAAGATTTCTGAACAGTTTCAAACATCTTTTTACATCGCGAGAAGAAGCAAAGAATTAGTTCGACAGAAGGGCATATTTGAACAGCTGTTAATTCAGGAGGTGCATTTCAAACAGTGGATAATTAGCAGCGGCAGATGTTCCCTTGAGACCGTGGTAAAGCAGATTCCTGAATTCATCGAGGAATTCGGATTCAAGTTGAATGAACTGAAGGCGCACCATTTCATATCCGAGATGCAATCGAAATTTCTAAAGGAAAGTAAGGAGAAATTAGCCCAAAATGAATTCATTGTGATAAGCGACTTTGCCGAGAATTACACTTTTCTCGTTCAGGATGAAATTCAGGCTTATCACTGGGCAAACGACCAGTGCACGGTGCATCCTTTTTGCATTTATTTCAAAAACGAACATAACGAACTACAGACCGTAAGCCTTGTTGTTGTAGCGGACAGTTTAGCTCATAATTATGTGTCCGTTTATTTATTTCAAATGAAACTGTTTGAATTCTTAAGATCAAAATTCGATGCAATCGACAAAGTAACGTTTTTCTCAGACGGCGCGGCTTCTCAGTACAAGAATAAAAAAAAATTTTACAATCTTCGCATAATTGAAGAAGAACAAAACTGCAAGGTCGAGTGGCACTTTTTCGCGACGTCCCACGGAAAGGGCCCATGCGATGCGTTAGGGAGAACCCTAAAACGCATGGCGACTAAGGCAAGTTTGCAAAGGCCATATACTGACCAGATCTTAAATGTACAACATTTGTTTTCGTGGATTCAAAGCAAGGAAATTGTCATTAACACAGTTTTATGCACTCAAAAAGAACACGATGCCATGGAGCGACGAATTCAAAACAGATATAATAATGTCAAAACTATAACTGGAACGCAAAAGTTTCATTGCTTCATACCAAATATTTCTGATATGCCAATTAATGTAAAGCGGTACTCTTCGTCTGCCGACGTGCTAAATTTAAAGTTACTTTAATTTTATAATGATGCCAAGACAATTGAAATTTTTAATAAATATTGTAATTAAGTATAAGCAGCAAAATAAGAAAGATTTTTTCTTCATAAATGTATTTTTAACTGTAAAATAATTTTTATAATGTATTTTTAGCAAGGTGGTCTCTTAAATGCTCTTAAATTTAAATTTAGGAGCTTCTGTGGAAAATCGGAAAATTTAATTTTCATGGAAAAATTTAAAGGTAAATTTCTAAGAAAAATTAGGAAAATTTTATTTTTCAATTAAAGCCTGATTCAATCTTTCCAACGAGCTATCACTCGTTGCGATCGCTTTAGTAGTTTTTTTATAAAACAACTTTCAATGAGGTCCCTTATGAAGAATTCTTCAATTTTGTCACATGACAGTGGTGTACACCACCACTAAACCAGTCACTATAAAAAAAAAAAAAATATGTAGGTACATTATTTTTTGCTGGGCAATCGATTGAGACTATTTATTTTAAAATCGGAGAGGGGTCGTCCAAAAATTTGCCAATTTTGATCGTTTTCATATGGAATTGCTCTATATGGATTATTTATGTCAAATTTTAGCCGTTTAACATTATTTATATCTGTTTTATACGTATTTAAATGAATTTTGGAAGTGGACTTTATATGGGGTCTATGGTCAAACATGGACCGAACTAAAAAAAATTTCGTTTTGCGATTTCTTTTTGTATAAAATTTATTTTTGCTGAATTTTGTCTTGATATTCAAATTTTATAGGCATTTCTTTATCATTAAGCCATTTTTCGGGAATATATATTGTATGGGGGCTATGAGAAATCATGGACCGATTCTTACTATTTTCTGCACACTTTCTTCTTTTATCATAAAAACAACGTATACAAAATTTCATGGTATTGTATGCAATATATTTCAAAAAATTGCAATAAAATGGACAAAAAATATCTAATTTTTATGGAGGTTGTCTCACATATTGGTCTATAACTCTGGTTGACCTAAACCGATTTTGCTGATTTTAAATAGCAAACTTCTCGAAAGCACTTCTGACAGAATTATTGAAGATTTGGATCCCGAATATATCTCGGGACTTCAAAAAACTGATTTCAACACTCAGACACACAGACTGACGGACATGGCTTAATCGACTCCGCTATCTATAAGGATCCAGAATATATTTATAGGGTCGGAAAATTATATTGTGGAAATTTCACACGGAATGACAAACTTATATATACTCTTCTCATGAAGGTGAAGGGTATAATAATAAACAAATTTTATTTCTGTTTTTATTAAAAATTATATTTTTATCAAGCTTAAGGTAAATTTTTTTTATATATTTATTTATTATTTACAAGAATATAAAAAATACTAATTTAATTTCTTTTTCCTTTTCTTTTTTATAAATTAAGTGTCTATAGGTTTTAGCATTATAAAGAGCTTTAAATTTAATTCTAAGCTTTGTAATTTCTAAAATTTCTAACATATAACGTATTTTACAATTATTTTCTGTTTTCAAAATATATTCTGATATATTCTCAAAGTCGGGATAGTGATTAAAATTTGCACATTGTGATGATAATGCTGTTTTTTATGAAGAACTATTTCTATATTTATACCCTACACCAACATAGAGGGTAAGGTGTATTGGATTTGTGCTGATGTTTGTAACGCCCATAAATATTAGTCCAACACCCACCTTAAAGTATACCGATCGACTCAGAATCACATCCTGATTCGATTTAACGATGTCCGTCCGTCTGGCTGGCTGTCCATGTAAAGCTTGTGCGCAAAGTACATATCGCAATTTTGAAGATATTTCGATAAAATTTGCTACATGCTATTTTTTCGGCCCAAAAATGGATTGGATTGAAACTGGTGGAAATTGGTTCATTATTTCATCTGCCCCATCATTAATGTTTGAATTTTGTAACTATCCAAACAAATTTCACCACAAATGAGTGATAAATGAAGCCAAATCACATCTACAAATTTTGTGCAGATTGGGCCATAATTGATCATATTTTCCATATAAGGCTGCCGAAAATCACTTTAAAAATCTTAACTGTCTTAAAAATGTCGGTATCGAAATAATATTGAACACAAATAGGTTTTATATATATACAAATCATTTGGTACAATTTTATTATGATCGGTGGAGAATTAGTCGTAGCTCCCATATGAGCCCAATTCTGAAAATCACTTTAACGACCATAAATCTCTTAATTTTAGTATCCAAATAAAATTCAATACAAAAAAGTTTCATATATACAGAAATGATGACACCAAATTTTATAATGATCGGTCTATAATAAGTCAAAACTCACATATAAGGTCCTCTCCGTAATACACTTTAACTCCATAAATCTTTTAAAAGTATTTATATCGGGATAAAGTTGAACATACATAATATTTATATTCACAGAAGTCATGTCACTAAATTTTTCCATGATCGGTCCATAATAGTTAATATCTCCCATATAGCGCCCAGTTCTGAAAAACTGTTTTATACAAGGTGGCGCAAAAGTAATCCTCCTATCAGAAAATGCTTTAAATTTTGCGGTTGGCTCTTAATGGCAGTTCTGTTTTGACATTTGTGTAGTAAACACATGCGAAATACACGTTAATAAACAATGTTACGCTACACTGCTCCAGAACGCGGAATATTGCTGACTATTTATTTGACCAATAATCGATCGGTGACTTTGGCACAACGTGAATTTCGTCGCAGATTTCCTGGCCGTCCAACGCCTACTGGTGAAACACTGCGACGTTTAGCCAGACTCGAAGAGACTGGCACAACACGAAGTAGTCGTTCTGCAGAGAATATTGCTGCTGTAGCCGAGAATGTCATGGAAGCGCCGTCGACATCGACTAGACGACGTGCCACGCAAATGGGTATCAGTCGACGGTCTTTACAGCGAATTTTGCTACAAGATTTGAAGATGTTTCCGTACAAAGTCCAGACGGTGCATCAGCTGTTAGCTGCTGACCGCCAATCGCGTCTAACATACGCTCAATCCATCCTTAATCACCACCAAGAGGAAGATGATTTTTCATCAAAAATAATCCTGAGTAATGAGGCCCATTTCCATCATAGCCGGTACGTAAATAAGCAAAATTTACGCTACTGGGGCACTGAAAATCCGCGTGTAACCCACGAAGAGCCATTACACCCGCTCAAAGTCACTATATGGTGTGCTGTTTTCGCTGGAGTAGTCATCGGACCTTTTTTCTTCGAAGACGTCGCGGGTCAAACGGTTACTGTGAATGGTGAGCGCTACAGAGCAATGATCAACGAGTTCTTTTTGCCGCAACTTGATGAATTGGGATTGGAAAACATGTGGTTCCAACAGGACGGTGCAACGGCACACACTGCACGTGCCACAACCGATATGCTGAAGGATGCATTTCCCGGGCGCCTAATCTCCCGTTTTTGGCGATTTTCACTGGCCAGCAAGATCGCCTGATTTGACCGCTCCAGACATCTTTTTGTGGGGTTTTTTGAAGTCGCGGGTTTATGTCAACAAGCATCAGACTTTTGCAGCTCTTAAAGACAATATCCGTCAAGAATGTGAGGACCTATCGCCGGAAGTTTTGGCCAAAGTGATGGAAAATGCCAAAAAAAGGGCTCAAATGACAATCAACTGTGGCGGCGGCCATTTACATGATATCATATTCTCGACTTGATGTAAAAAAAAAATTAAAAGACCAAATAAAAATAATCCACAAGAAGAATCAAAGTTTTTCATTTTTTTTTTTTTAATTACAGCCAAAAAACATCGGAAGTTTACTTTTGCGCCACCTTGTACATATGCTGGGTGTAGGGTATTATATGGTCGGTCTTAACCGACTATACTTTCTCCTTTGGAAAAAGTATCATGTACCAAATTTTCTTGAAATATCTTCAAAATTGCGACCTGTACTCTGCGCACAAGCTTTACATGGACAGCCAGACGAACGGACGGGCATCGTTAAATTGACTCAGGAAGTGATTCTGAGTCGATCGGTATACTTTAAGGTGGGTGTTGGACCATGGGCGTTACAAATATCAGCACCAATCCAATATACCCTCCCCAATAAGGTGGTATAGGGTATAAAAAGCCCTAGAAAACTTATTTTGCCATTTTGAAACGTCTGTGATTATTCTCGGGAGTGGTGCCTTTGACCAATTATGGACCAACTTTTACAAAACGTTTACATACTTATAACTGATCTGTGTAAAATTTCGGTTCGATATGGATGTTTATGTAGGTTAATGAGTTTTCGGGAGTAGTCATCATAAGGGAAGTAGGACCTCTTTTATATAAAAAAACATTTTTTTTTAGAAATTATGTAATTTAAAAGTTCTTAGGTGCAGCTGACTTTATAATATTTCAATATTATTTTTAACATTATTCATTAACATTATACGTATTTGCTCTCATTTCAGCTGTCCACCTTTTATCATTTGGGAGTGCTCGTGATTTCAACAAATGGAACTGGGTTGAACAACTTAGAATATTTAAATTAAATATATACTCCCAGATGAGTATTTGTATTTTCGAATCTTCATTGTGATATTTTTTATTTCTTATATTTACTTATAAATAATTTTCTCGAATTCACGATATATAAATTAATGTATATAAGACATTTAATTTTATGAAATCGATTATATGGAATTAACTCTAAAAAAAATTAAACAAAACCAACAAACAATTGGACTGTTTTCTTACAGTATTTCATCACATTTAAGAAAAATATACCAGTACAAGGAACTTATGTAATTTTAATTATGATGTGGTAGCAATTACATTACGATATCATTCCTTGAACAATAAACAATTTTATACAATAAAGTATTTTTAAAGTATTTTAATTAAATAAACTATAGTGTTGCAATTTTAAATTAATCGGTTGCACTATGGGCTGAATAAAATGTCTGTCTCAATGATGCAACTATACAAGGTGAGTGCAAATCGACAACAAATACAACATAAAACAGAAACAACAGGCATTTTGTTTGAGGCCTTTTAGATGATGCAATTAATTGCATGCAATTTTTTCCATTCTCTTTTAAAATTGCTACGTAAAATGTTGTGCATTTATACGATGCAATTTTACGTGCAACAAATCATGCAACTTTTTGACGTTTAATTACACATTCCTTTTTAGTTTTTCATTCGCAACAAAGAAAACAAATTTTTAAAATATATGTAAATATAATATACAAAAAATATATGTACATATGTATGTATGTATATAAAATAATATACATACATTTACATAAATACAATATACAAAAATTTTAAAAAATATAAAAAATGGAAGATTTTAATACAGAAGAAGTAATTGAAAATGTTCTTGCGCATTAATTTTTATAACGCACAGTTCAAAGTCAGAATAAGAATAAAACAAAATAAGTAAAATACAAACGATGGTAAAAGGAAATGTCAAAAAATTGCATGACAAACGAAGTCGTGCAACTTTTTCTACCCCTCTTGCTTCTTTCACCCGTTCGCCAACAAACATCAGTTGCATGCAATTAATTGCATGCAAAATTGCATCGTCTAAATGGCCTCTTTGTGTAAAATAATGTACTACTGTCAAAAATACTTGAAAAAGTATTACTTTTGACATAAGTAAATTGTAAACAAAGTCGGTCAGCTGGGCTACTGCACTCACCTTGTATAGTTGCACCATGGTGTGACCACAATAATATTTTACATTTTAATTAGACTTTTGCTTTTTCTATTTTAGTTTTAGGAACGACATTTATTATAATGCGCGAATTTTTAGCAATTTTTTTTAGCAAGACTGTTTTGCTGCTCAGCTGTTTTCGTGTAACTTGTTACTGTTAAACATGTTTGGTCTATAATTTAGCAATGAATCGACATACAAACGAACAACGCTTACAGATTTTTTAGTTTTATTTTCAAAATTCATGCTTGGTTAGGAAAGTGTATTGTTCACTTTTTATCAGAAAATTGTGGTCAGTTACGTTGTGGTTGTCGTATTTGGTGTGAATAGCAGAAAGAAGCATTTTAAGAAGTGCAAATGCAATGTTTGGTGTGGATTATGGGCCAGTAACATCATTGGACCGTACTTTTTCAAAGACGACTGTGGCTGATATGTGGTTTCATTAAGACGGTATCACATGCCACATAGCACTCGAAACAATGGCCAAATTGTGAGGAGAGATCGGTGAACAGTTTATTTCATGTTTGGGGCCGGTCAAGCTCCCTAGATTGTGGGATTTAACGCCTTTAGACTATTATTTGAGTGGCTGTGTTAAGGCTCATTTATAGGAACAAGCCCGCAACGGTTGACGCACTGGAAGCTAATATTGAATTATTTATTCGTGAGATACCGGCCAATATGTTGGATAAAGTATGCCAAAATTGGACTCAGCGTCTGAACCATTTGAGGCGTAGCCGCGGTCAACATATACTATACATGAAATCATCTTTAAACATTGAATTATATATATCGTTCTATCGACTCAAATAAACATTTCATACATTTCTCTTAATTTTACGTGTTTTTTTTAATCAAATCCGAAAGTTTTTAAAAAATCATTCTTATTTTATTATTTTCATACATTGACAGTTTACATAATAAATAAAACAAAAATTCAAATAACATCAATAACATAATTTGTAATGATCACATTTTAATTAACAACGTATTTTACAGTGTTTTAATATAAAATTAGGTTATTAAGGAAGTTAATTGGTTCCACAGATTATTGCCTTTGTTATACTCAAAAAGAATCATGTCCAGGTGACTGCCTAGTGTCACAGCCTTAGTCCTCGATTGAGCAGGTCTAAGGCAGTGGTGTTCAAAAATAAAATGTAGATGTATTTGTGAGAGATTTTGCACAGCAAACATATTTTCAAACGCTTAAAATCAGAAAAAAGTAAAGAATTTTTTCCAAATATAAATACAATATCAAGGACCGTAAATAACAATTATCAATATCGAAAACCAAATTTAGAACAGTTATTTTGATAAAAAACAAAAATAAGTCTATCTAAAACAGTTTTTTATTTTTCGTCTGCAATTGTAATTGAATCGCGTGTGTTTGCTGTGCTTCGATCAACAAGAAGCAACAACAATGCTTAACAGATTTCTGAAAAAAATTACGATAGTCCGTCGCATGTGTTCTCATCGCTTGCTCAACGACAACTGAATGAATGTTTTTAAAAGAGCATAACAAATGTGTGTAAATTTTTTAAACAATTGTTGTATGGGCTGAACATCACTGGTCTAAGGCATAGCCACCATGACAGATTATGTAGAAGTCATTAGAAAGATGACTGAATTTCGTAACGTGTGCACCTATAAAACAGTGTCATGTCAGAAAACCAAAGTTATAAGATGATGTGTGTGCAAAATCATAAAATTTTAAGAAAAAATCCATGGATATAAATAGCAAGTAAGAGTGCTATATTCGGCTATACCGAATCTTATATACCCTTCACCTTTGTTGTGGATGCATAATTATATTATGCATAATTATGTCGATAAACTCGCCATCTGTTGATGAATTTGTTCGTAACAATATTAATACACTTGGTTTTTTGATGAAATTTTCAGAGGTTCTCTCGGATTTTTACTCATATCTCCGTTATTTATGGACGGATTTTGCTGATTTTAAATGGCAAACTTCTCGAAAGCATGTCTGAAAGAATTATTGAAGATTTGGATCCCGAAGATATCTGGGGACTTCAGAAAATTGATTTCAGCAGTTAGACAGACAGTTGGGCATGGCTTAATAGACTCCGCTATCTATAAGGATCCAGAATATATATACATTATAGGGTCGAAAAATTATATTGTGGAAATTACAAACGGAATGACAAACTTTTATATGTATACCCTTCTCATGATGGTGAAGGGTATAAAAAGATTATATTTTCAATAAATAACATACATTTAATTACCATCGAAATTATAAAGTAGACGAAAATTGCATCAACATTGAATGAAACTTCTCGATATGTAGGATTTCAATTTTCATCGTTTTCGACTGTGCTTTTCTTTCGTGACATTATCATTCAAACAGCGCATGATGTTATCAGTTTAATTTCTACAAATTACTGCTAGATAAATGATATTGAATTATTTTTTTAAGCATTTTGGTTAAGTTCTTGTAAGGGAAGGAATTTCCACTAAACTTTTATCTATTTTCCAAAATTTTTAAAATAGTATTTTTGAGATACTAACTTTCTTTAGTTGTAGAATTCTAATGCATATATACAGTGGCGTGCAGAAATGAGTACATAATTAATTTCTTTACTTTTCTGAACGATAAAATGAACAATAACAAAGAAAATATCAACAATTTTTTTTTATTTATTCTGCGTTCCATACTAAATAAAACAACAAAAAATTCAAAACAAAAAGCAAAAAATTCATAGAAATAAATAACCATAACTAATATAACTCGCATGTACTCAATTTTGAACTTTTCAACGACGTCTGCTCAAATGTCATCAAATTCAAAAGCTCCTAAGACCGTGAGTAATAATCAAAATAGGTTTGCTCTCCTCCAGACGGATGAGCCAGAACTTCCTAAGAAGACGTTTAAGCCCCCACCAATTTATCTGAGAGAGCCGACTTCCAGTAAATTGGTACAAGGAATTGTTTCGGTAATAGGTGAAAACATGTTTAGCGTAACCTCAATTAAACATGAAAATATCTGCGAGACAAAGATCCAAGTGAATAGGGAAGATGATTTTCGAAAATTGTCCAACCAGTTGGAGAGGGAGACTAGGGACTTCTATACCTACCAGCTCAAAAGCGCAAAAGGACTCCAAGTCGTTCTAAAGGGTATATACCCATGTGTTGATCCTGCGGAGATAAAGACCGGTTTAATGGACAAAGGGTTCAAAATCAAGAGCGTAGTGAATATCAGAAACCGTGAAAAGATCCCTCAGCCCATGTTCAGGGTAGAAATGGAACCTGGAGATGTTGTCTTAACGAAAAACGAGTCCCATCCAATCTACAATCTCAATTATCTTCTGCATCGTAGAATTACCGTGGAGGAACCGCATAAGCGCATTGGACCCGTCCAGTGTGTTAATTGTCAAGAATTTGGCCACACCAAAGCGTACTGTAAATTGCCGTCTGTTTGTGTTGCGTGTGGGGAACTACATCCAACTGCTCAATGTAATAAGTCCAAAACTGACGTAAAAATAAAAATATGCAGTAACTGCGGAGGTAATCATACCGCAAATTATAGAGGTTGTCCAATTTACACTCATTTGAAAGCCATAAGTACCAACAAGACGTCAGTATTACCTGATCATCGTCAACAGCCTATTTTGGCATCGAGTGACAATTTCCCGCAATTGTTACGGTCCACTAGTCATGTAAACGCGCCTAGTTCTAGACAAGTTTCTTACGCAAACGTGGTTAAATCTAATATACCAGGTTTGGAGCAGGCACCTAAATCACAATATTACGAGCCTAATATTAACACTCTAGAGACTACATTGCAGACACTTGTCCAAACCATGAACACTTTTACGACCACTATGACATCCATGATGCAGGAAATGCTGAAAATGCAATCCACTATCTTACAAGCCATTTTAAAGAAATGATTTGTTTAAAAATTTGTTTTTGGAATGCGAACGGCCTCCGCCAACATAAAAACGAACTGGAGCACTTCCTGATGGATAAGCAGATTGATGTCATGATGATTGCTGAAACTCACTTGACGGCGACAGCGTCCTTCCAAATTAATGGCTACGTGTTGTATGATACTAAAGATCCCCGCGGAAGAGCATGTGGAGGATCGGCAATTCTTATAAAGAACAGAATAAAACATTATTTAATGAACAACATATGTGAGGATTACCTACAAGCAACAAACATTTGTATTGAATTCTGTCAATACAATTTTGTTTTATCATCAATTTATTCGCCGCCTCGATTTTCAATAAAAGAACACCAATACTACAGCTTCTTCAATTCCCTTGGAGCTAGAGTTTTAGTTGCTGGTGACTTTAACGCCAAACACACTTTTTGGGGTTCACGTCTGGTGACCCCGAAGGGTCGTGAACTCTTCAACACCATTGCCAAAATGGGATTAGATGTACTCTCAAGCGGGCATCCCACCTACTGGCCGACGGACCGACGGAAGATTCCCGATGTTATTGACTTCGGAGTAGTGAAAAATATCCCTGTAGAATCGATACAAGTGGAGCCTTCATTGACTTGTCTTCAGATCACTCTCCTTCTATTATTTCAATGCGTTTCCTTCAAGGGAATGGCTCTCCATTTCGGGACATATCTAAAACCAGAGTAAGTTGGATAAAGTATAAAAAGTATTTAAGTTCCCACTGCTTGGAAAATGTAGTGTTGAGAACTACCGAGGATATTGATGGGTCGATTGGCAAGTTTACTGAGGACATACGAAGAGCTGTACATCACGCCTCCACATGCGACGTTGAGTGCAGAAGTGGGACAAATAGAACTTATGTCGCTGAACTCGATCATCTCCTGTCCGAAAAAAGAAGAGATAGAAGAGAGTGGCAAATTCACAGGTCTCCTGAACTGAAAGTTAGGCTACGGGTATGCAGAGATATACTAAGACAATTCTTAGAAACCCAAAGAACGGCCTCACTTAGATCTTACTTGGAAGGTCTTGATAGTACCCCACAATCTGACTACTCGTTATGGAGGGCGGCAAGAGGTTTAAAAAGACCAGTGAGAGGAAAACCTCCTTTGCGAAATCCGACTGGTGACTGGGCTAGAAATGATTCCGAGAAAGGGACATTATTTGTTAACCATTTGAGAAATGTGTTTACTATAAACAACTTAAATAATAACGAATCTGATTTGCCACCACTTGTTATAAGGCCTCCTGTACCCCTAAGACTAAACTTTCGTGATGTCCAAAACGCTATTGGTACTCTGAACCTTAGAAAGGCTCCAGGTATGGATAAAATCAGCAATAAAATGCTTGTGGAGTTACCTCGTGTAGCAAGAGGAATTATTCTTTTTATCTTCAACGCTATTTTACGCGTAGAATACTATCCTGCAGATTGGAAGGTGTCTATGATCACTATGATTCCTAAGTCAGGGAAGGACCACACCAAAGTGGAGTCATATAGGCCAATTAGCCTACTGCCGACAATTTCTAAACTGTTCGAAAAATTGTTAATGACTAAGTTGACTCCAATTCTGAATGACACTGAATGTATTCCAAATCATCAATTCGGATTCAGAGCTAAACAGAGTACCATCGAACAAACTCACAGATTGGTAAATGTGATAAGAGGGTCGTTTGAAGATAAAAAATACTGCTCCGCCCGTTTCATTGATGTGTCCCAAGCGTTCGACAAAGTTTGGCATGACGGTTTAATGCACAAAATTAAATTAACTCTGCCTGCTAACACCCATAAACTCATGGAAAGTTATTTATACGGTCGCAAATTTAAAATCAAAGAAGGCAATTTTTTAAGTACCGCTCAGCCAATTGAATCAGGTGTGCCACAGGGTAGCATACAGGGCCCTACTTTATATTTGATTTATGCCTCCAACATGCCGTCAGACCCCAAAATCCACACGTCAACTTTTGCAGACGATACAGCCTTTGTCAGCGTCCATAAGGACCACCAAGTTGCATCACAGAATTTGCAGAATTATGTTTATAAACTAGAGAATTGGCTAGAGCTTTGGAAAATCAGGGTAAATGAACAAAAATGTATTCATATCACTTTCACATTGCGAAAAGATACCTGCTCGTCCATCAGAATAAATAATCAAATTATTCCTCAACATAATGAAGTCAAATACCTCGGCATTCACCTCGACCGCCGTTTAACTTGGAAGTCTCATATTGAAGCGAAACTTACACAAATGAGATTAAAAGCAGTGCAACTTAATTGGTTAATCGGCAGAAACTCTACATTGAAATTGGATTGCAAACTTTTGTTGTACAATGCAATTCTAAAGCCAATCTGGTGTTATGGAATTCAATTATGGGGTACTGCCTCAGCATCAAACATTGAAAAAATTCAAAGGGGTCAAAATAAAATTCTACGTATAATTACTGCAGCTCCATGGTATGTTAAAAATTCTCGAATCCACAAAGATCTAGGCGTGCCATTAGTAAAAGTCGAATTTACAAAATATGCGTCAAAGTATGTCAGCAAACTTGAACACCATCCAAACCCACTTGCACGAGACATCCTTAACTTTAGTGGCCACAATCGGTTGAGAAGGAGGGATACCCTTGCTTTAACTCAAGCGCAAAATAGATGACTGGATCAGTTGATGTGAAATTTTTTTAGTATCATAAAAATTTTTGTCTAGCACTGGCTGGGCTATTTATTTTCTTTTTAGTATTGAGATTTGAATACTTATTGTCATTTCAAATATGAAGATTCAATAAATAATTAAATGCAAAAAAAAAAAAAAAAAAAAAAATCTACATCATCGTCAAATAGAGACAACATACATACTTCATTCGGCAAGTACCATAAATGCTGGCAAAACTTCTACAAAGTTGCTTTTGATAGGCATTTGTCCATTTTTTCATAATCTTTCAATGTCTTCAAAAAACACATATCTTGGTAGGGTGCTTTTACAGCTATAATACATTGTAGCCAAGATGTTGCAATGAAAAGGCAGACATCTAACAAAGTCTCCTTTTCTCGCTTTGATATTTTAAACTGAGAGCTAAGTAAGACTATTTTCAATGAATAATTTGCCCTTACCATCCACCAAGAAATATTATTGATAGCTCTATCAGTTCTCGATAATCACCTCTAACGATATCTTTAGTCAATTCAGATTGGTAATATTGTACCAGTTTATCAATTTCTGAAACATTTAGACATGATAACTTTTTTGTGTACCTTTGAATTTTCCTGTGATCGACACTTTTCCAATTTTAAAGCTTTTAAACAGTGGAATATCAAGACTGGTAGTCATTAGGCTAATTTTTGTTTCAAATGCACATTTTAATACCAATTCGTAGACATGATGGCGACAAGCAAAAATATTTATATCCATATTTAATTTTTGCTGCAGAAGTACACAAGTACCATTAATGCGACCTGTATTTGAAGCTGTTGTATCACAAAAAAAATCTGCACTTTTTCTTCAAGATCCCAGTCTATTATAGCGTTCCCGGCTGCATCTGATTGTTCCATTCCTGATGAGTTTTCCAATTTTGGCACAGCGATCAGTTGTTCTTTGTCATAGTAAGAAATAACTATTGGCAGACGTTCTTCTATTGATTTGCGTGTATCTAGGGCTGGTAACAGTGGACTGTTACAATTTCTGGTAGTTTGTTCTGAAAATTAACCTTTATATATTCTGCACGTTTTTTCGCTGTTCCGTTCGAATTCTTTGAATTGTTGACTTACTTATAGCGAACTCATCAGTATTATATCCTAAAGCCTCAATGGTTGCTTCAATTACAAATACAGCATTTCTAATACTTAAACGGCATCTATCTAATGTTGCACCAAGTTTTGGAGAAATAAAATCTTGCCTGAAAGGTTTACTAACACTGGGCAGTGTGCTCTCCCTTACCATAGGCATACATTCTAATGAATCTGATATTTCTGACTCAGAAAACGAAATTTCTTCAAATTCTTTTTGAGAGGATGTTGAGGGAGCTAAAGACGAAAGATATTTATTACGTCGCTTTTCCTCTTCAATGGTTCTAAGGCGTGAATTTTCTTCTTTCTGGGTCAGTTTTTTATCCACTCCTCCTAAATGGCCAGGTCGACTTGGCTCTCTCTGCCGTTGCAAGAACAATTTATCTTCATCTAAAGTGGTATCGAATATGAAAATTATGACTTTGTACCTAAACATTGCCGGCCGCCTTGCAACACAAAGGGGTGTTGCAACAAAAATTAAATCCAAGGTTTAAATAAGTTTAAAATAAATCTATATATATACATTTTTTTTTAAAAACACTTATAACTAATTGGGCCAAAAAAGGGACCCCGTCGATACGCAATTCAAATGGATGTTATAAATGTTTTTGATGTGGGCAAAAAAAATGGACCCCGTAGACATGCAAAATAGTTTTAATTGGGTCAGAATAAGGACCCCGTAGATATGCAGGGGTCAAGTACCTTAACATGGAGATATTGTAGTGTAATATAATTAGCGTAATTATTATTTTACTTATTTCTATTTTTAATTTTTATTTTTACTCATACAAATCTACACTACCCTATTGTATTGGAAATATTGATTTGATTTTATTATTATTGATTTAATGGAAGTGTAGATTTGTATACAACAACTATTATGTACTATGTAACTTTTAAGACACCGTTATCCTAGTATAAAAGGATCACTAAAATCAATAAAGAAATCATTAACGATCTGTCTATTAATCTGACTATTTCATTTGTGGCTTATTAACCTGCCAGTACTTAGGAAATAGAACTGGGCATATAAAACTGCCTTTATCTATCCATACCAGTGGCGTTAGTTAGCGCCGGTATTTAGTATAAACACTCCTACACACATACACTCACTCGTAACTCATTACATGGCGATCCTGCCAAACACTAGTACAATAGAAATAAACAAAGAGGTAGCTGAGAAGACTAGCACACCAGCCACAAAACAGGGACCGCAACCCATAACAATAAAAGAGTATTTTGAACGAGTAGCGAAGGGAAAAGAGGAGAAACTTACCCAAGTTCCAAAAATCCATCTGCCACGACATAGAAGGGGCGGAAAGCTGGTGAAACTGCGTCGCAAATTGGCAGCGCTGAGAACTGTGATAAATGCTGATCCACCACCATCCTGGCAGACAGCATCTGAGATTTGGCGACAAATTGGAGCTCTTGAAGCCCAAATGGAGCAATTTAAAAAAAACAAAAAAACAATGAACTGAATCTATAATTACATTTTTATGAATAAAAAAAAAAATAACAAAACAATTTAAATTTTATATTTTTTAAAGAAACAAAATGCTTCATTTGAACTGTATTCACAATTGCATGTTTATTAAACAAAAATATTAAAACAATTTTAAATTTTACTTTTTAAAAGAAACAAAATGCTTTATTTATAACAAAAAAATATTTTTTCATTGGAAATGTCAAAAATCAAATAAGTGCTGTCAAATCTACATTTAAATTAGTGTTGCAAAACACAGCTGTTAAATAATAACAATTAGTAGTTGCCAGATCTAAATATCTTATCATATTAAACATTTCATTTTTTTAAGAATTGCCAAATTAAAATCGCATATTAAATTTTATTATACATATTAAATTTTTAAGAATTTTTATTAAGTGAATTAATTGTAATATTTTTGTATTTAAAATTTAATGGAAAGAATTGAAGAATTTATTGAGGAATTACGCAAATTTGATATAAATGTAAAGAAACAAAAAAACAGAGTTTACACTTTACAATATAAAACAGAGAAACTAATTAGATTTGAACAAATAAAGAAAGAATTAGATATTCTGAAGCTTTAAAAAAGGACGAATGCAAATCGTTAATATTTGAACTACAAAAATTATATAATAACGTCATTATATTGGTGCATAATTTAAACATAAAAGACAGTAAGGAACAAGTCAGAGATACAGGAACTAGTCTAGTGGAAAACAATATGGCACAATTCGACATAACGGTAGTAGGCAAGAATCTGCAGATTTTTAAGGGATCGTATGAAGCATTAGAAGACTTTTTGGTCCAAACATAACTTTTACACGATCTTTTAAGAACCGAGGATAGGGAGATATATATTAAATATGTGTTTAATTTCAAGTTGACGGCACAGGTTAGAAGCGTAATAGGACGTGCTAACAGACCCGTAACTTTTCCTGATTTGAAAAATGCATTGACTACAGCGTATCCAAATCCCAATTCTTTGCAACAAGTTCTGTCAGAATTTGGTACTCTAAGACAAGGCAACGATGATATATCTACATTTAGGGAGAAAATATCTCTTTTATCAGACCAATTGAATAAATTTGAAATACATGCAATGGAAAACCCTACACAGAGAGAAAAAGATGTAATATATAAAATTAGTGAGAGCATGGCTCTTAATGTTTTCATGAAGGGAGTGAATCAAGAGTTTCAAGACCTCTTAATAGCAAGCAGTCCAAAAACATTAAATGAAGCAGTGGTAAAATGCATAACCTCGGAAAGGAATAAAACTACAAATAATATTTTTAGAATTGATAGGAACAATAGCCATGACAACAACCCAAATAATTACCCAAATTATCGAGGGTATAATTATGATAGCAGAGACTACAGCCCACGCAACAATCGCAGTTATCGAAATAACACTTATGAAGACCGAGAACATAATCAACGCTATTATAACCAGAACAATAATAGATTCCACAATAACAATAATAACAATTACCGAAATAGAGAAGATAGAGATAATTCCAATCGAAACAGAAACAATAACAATAACAATTACCGAAATAACAGATATAGAGAAGATAGGAATAATTTCAATCAAAACATAAATAATGACACTAATAACACGGATACAGATGCTAGTAGAGAGAGACAGGGAAACTAATAGGGCTGGATAACAAAAACTGTTATCCAAAGCCTAATCTGTACACTTTTTGCACTAACAATAATAACCCACTTACCATAAATTGTAAAAGTATAAAAGGAAGCCTAAGATTTTTAATAGATACAGGGGCAGATATATCCATTTGTAAAAAAGGGGAAATTAATATAACGGACAAAACCAACACTTCAACGTTGAGTGGTATAACTTTAGATACGACCGAAAGCATCGGCACTACAGAATTAGATTTACACTTTGAGAATCAACATATAAAACATAGATTTCATATAGTCCCTAATGACTTACCAATACCAACTGATGGAATTATTGGTAGAGATATTCTAGAAAAATTCAAGTGCAAAATAGACTTTGAAACTTATACTACTACTTTTAATATATCAAATGAGGAATTAGTAATACCAATTACCCCTAAATGCGTTTATCATGCTAACATTTGTATACCAGCACGATCAGAATCAATTATACCCATAAATATACGTACTAACAAAGAGAGCATTATTATGAATAAGGAAATAACTCCAGGAGTATTTGTGGCAAGTTGCATTATACCAGCAGTAGGGACGCAGCACATAAAAGTTCTAAACACAACTGATAACGATGTCCACGTAAACAACATAGAATTCGATAGGAGCGATTTGGATGATTATCACATATATAGTTATAGAGAGCATGATACCACTAACAATATAAATAGAATAAAAAAGATTTCAGAAGAGCTAAACATTGAATCAATAGAACCTGTGGCATAACAATCATTACTAAATATAATCGCTGAATATAATGAAATTTTTCATATTGAGGGTGAGAAACTCACTGTCAATAACTTTTACACACAACATATACAAACAACTGATAACACGCCAGTTTATATTAAACCATACAGATTACCTGAATCGCAGATGAATGAAATAAATGATCAAGTGAACAAAATGTTGAAAGATGGAATTGTTGAACAATCTGTAAGCCCGCATAATTCACCACTATTAGTAGTGCCTAAGAAATCAAAGGATGGCAAGCGCAAATGGCGTCTAGTTATAGATTTTCGTAAATTAAACGAAAAAATAGTAAACGATAAGTTCCTTTTAACCAGAATAGAAGATGTACTCGATAAATTAGGAAAAGCAAAATATTTTTCTACACTAGATATGAGCAGTTCGTTCCACCAGATCAATCTAGACGAAGATTCCAGACCTTTAACGTCCTTTTCTACAAGAAATGGTCACTTTCAGTTTACACGATTACCTTTTGGCCTTAAAATATCATCCAACAGTTTCCAGCGCATGCTAACAATAGCATTGAGCGGTTTGAGCGCAGAAGCGTTTATATATGTCGATGACATAATCGTGTTCAGGTGTAGTATGCAACATCACCATGATAACTTAATAAAGGTATTTGAGCGTTTAAGGCAATATAACTTGAAACTAAACACTAGCAAATGCTGTTTTTTAAAAACTGATGTAGTTTATTTAGGACACTTGATAACTGATAAAGGATTATGTACAGATCCAAACAAGGACAGTGTGATAAGAAATTATCCAACACCAAATAATGCGGATGAGGTCAGGCGATTTATTGCGTTCTGTAATTAGTACAGACGATTTGTTAAAGACTTTGCGCAGATAGCGAGAAATTTAAATCAATTATTAAAAAAGGATAAACCTTTTGGATGGGATGAAGATTGCCATAGATCATTTGAAACATTAAAATCAAAACTACTAAACCCCCCTATCCTACAATACCCAGATTTTGAAAGACCCTTTATTTTAACAACAGACGCATCTAATTTTGCACTTGGGGCAGTCCTCTCACAGGGAGAGATTGGCTCTGATTTACCCATATCATATGCAAGCAAATCATTGTCGAAACATGATTTGAATAAATCCGTCATTGAGAAAGAACTTCTGGCCATACATTGGTCGATTAACTTCTTTCGTCCATATCTTTACGGTAGAAAATTTTATGTAGTCACAGACCACAGACCGTTAGTATCATTATTTACACATAAGAATCCATCATCCAAGATGACTAATATTAGACTTGATCTATGCGATTATGATTTCGAAATGTCGCACAAAAAGGGCAAGATGAACACTAATGCTGATGCATTATCAAGAATTACTATAGATACCAACACATTAAAGGCTATGATCCCCACTGAAACAGAACCCGACAAACAAAATATATTGGCTATAACCCGTAGTATGAAGAACAGATTAAATCAACAAGTTAATAAAGATAACGAATGTATTTCTAATAAAAATCTACGTGAACTTTTCGCATGGGAATGCACGTCAATTTCAGATACAAAAAAAATGATGAAACTAAGATTTGAAATAGATAATGAATTAAAAGAACCTCATATAATAGTTACTGACATGGAGGTAGTAATAAGGTATTGCGATAATCCGGTGAACACTCAGCTGTCTCTGGAGAAACTCCTACCGATAACACTATCACAAAATATACAGGAACTTGCTTTGTGTACGACTGATGTTATTTTTAAAACAATAAATATTGAAGAATTTAAGAATATTTTGAATAAATTACGTAGAAAAGAAAATGAGAATTTGAAAATCTTGATATATAAAATGCCACTACGCATAACTGACAAGAATTTGCAGAACGAACTAATAACTGAGTATCATGATTCAACTATAGGCGGTCACTTAGGTATAAGAAAAACCACTCTGAAACTGAAACAGAGATATATATGGAAAAACATGGGTAAAATGATTAAAGCACACATATCAAAATGCGAAGAATGCAAAATCAACAAACAAACCAAACACACGAAAGAAAAATTAATTATTACTGATACTCCAGGAAATAGTTTTGAAGTAATTTCGATAGACACGGTAGGCCCACTTAGATATTCTAATCAATTCAGATATATCCTTACTATGCAGGATGACCTTTGTGGCATGTCCCCTTGAGTCCAAAGATGCCAAAACAATTGCAAAGGCTATAGTTAATAATTTCATTTTAAAATACTCAAATCAGATAAAGGTACAGAGTTTTTAAATGCATTAATGTCTGAAATATGCATTTTACTAAAAATTAACCAGGTTTTTAGCACGCCCTATCACCACGAAACACTTGGCTCAATAGAAAGAAATCACAGGGTGTTAAACGAATTCATGTTAAATTTTTGCAAGAACGATGAATGGGATCAATGGATACCATACTTCTGTTTTGCTTATAATACAACACCGCACATAGATACAACCTACACGCCATACGAGCTGTTATTTGGAAGATTGCCAAGCTTTCCCAATTACAATGTTCTTGATTCAAGACCTGTTTACAATACTGAAAATTATGCTCAAGAACTAAAGGCGCGATTGCGATTCTCCTTAGATAAAGCAAAAGAATATTTAGAAAATTCAAAAAAGAGAAGAGTTGATCAATGCACAGATATTAACCCTCTAAAGTTAAAAAAGGGTGATATGGTTCTTGTCCGAAATTTTAATCGAAAGAAAAACCAACCACCATATCATGGTCCATATAGAGTAATTGAAACAAAAGAAGTAAACTCTGTTCTAGAATTAGTAAATACAATTAAGGAATTTCATAATAATAATTTGAAAAAATATTAAACAAAAAAAAAAAAAAAAAAAAAAAAACAAACTATATATGTATATAAAAATTTTTTAATTTAATAAAATATTTTCTAAAATGTAAAATTTTTCTTAAGGGTTAGAGTGTGGTGTAATATAATTAGCGTAATTATTATTTTACTTATTTTTATTTTTACTCATACAAATCTACACTACCCTATTGTATTGGAAATATTGATTTGATTTTATTATTATTGATTTAATGGAAGTGTAGATTTGTATACAACAACTATTATGTACTATGTAACTTTTAAGACACCATTATCCTGGTATAAAAGGATCACTAAAATCAATAAAGAAATCATTAACGATCTGTCTATTAATCTGACTATTTCATTTGTGGCTTATTAACCTACCATTACTTAGGAAATAGAACTGGGCATATAAAACTGCCTTTATCTATCCATACCAGTGGCGTTAGTTAGCGCCGGTATTTAGTATAAACACTCCTACACACATACACTCACTCGTAACTCATTACATATACCCGAAATGACCAATTTGGATCGTATATTGCGCCATCGGAAGACCCGGGCTCGAATATATACGACCCTTGATAACCCGCGGAATAACTTCGGGTCCTAAGACCAACGCTACCCTACCAGAGTGGTCAAAGGTTGGATCCGCAAGTTGTAATCCCTCAAAATTTTACTAACGGAATCTGGGACTGACTCCGATGGAGTCTTTATCCCCCTTTTTCTTTAGAACCCTTTTTAGTCAATCTTCGAAACGGACAATCGTAAAATTCGCACTAATGACTCACACATATAGGTGCCGTTGCAGCAGGAGTCCAAAACCGCGCGAACGGAAATGGTTTTTCCCGGAACCATCAGTTTTACCTGTAGAGTCGGAGAGAAGTTTACGAAATGCCGTATAGGCAGGGACATTTCTGTAGAGGCGGACGGTTGAGGACGATGGTCAGACCTTTCAGCAATCTTTTTACTATTGGAAGACGGGCGAGAATGAGATGAATGTAGCAGGGAGTTATGATCCCCCTGACAAAAGCGGCACTTAGACGTGCTCTTACAAAATTTAGCCATATGGTTATGAGCTAAACATCTGAAGCAGTAGTGATGTAAAATCACCATGCGGAGTCGTCTGTCAGAGCTCATCTTCCAAAAAATGTAACAAGACGGAGTGGGTGATGACGGTGACAGATGCGACATTTCTCAGCCGACGTGGTCTGTGACGACGAATTCGAGCCCGAGACCTCCACACGACCCGAATTAGATTCGGACGTGGGCGGCAGCGACGATACGATGTTCGATGAATTTTGAGCTGGTAAAAGTACAGCTAGTATGGGTGCACCTGGTACAACAGGTGTTATCTCACTGGCAGGTGGAGCAACCGAAGCTAATATTGGAGCTGGCACAGAAGAAGTGGCCGGAAGAAGGGATGTAGCAGCGTCAACGGTAGATGCTGAGACAGACTCCTGTTCTGCAACATCCATTTCCTCCTCATAATCAAGGAACTCATCTTCAAATAGATTGCATCCGGCGTCCATATTGCTAGGAAATAACAAATGTCAAAGGAAGTGCGAAAATTAAATTAAATATTTAATTGGTCAGAATGACCAGTTTGGTAATAGGTCGTTTTACAACCCCGTTAGCCGTGCGCACCTCCGCGACCCTAACATGTCCATCACCGCCAACATAAACTTTAACAACTATGCCCAACCGCCATGCAGTCGGTGGTAGTTGTTCATGCCTAACCACGACTAAATCATCTACCTGTATATCGCGTTCCGGAAACTTCCACTTGTACCGTTTATGCAAACTACCCAAATACTCTTCTTTCCACCGGCGGCAAAAATGCCGAGTTAGGGCTTTCATCTTCCGAAACCGATTTATTATACTGATTGGTGAATCAGTAATCGCGGGCTCCGAAGGAGCAAGTATTGGCGAACCTATCAAAAAATTACCAGGTGTCAGCGCTACAGGTTCCGTGGGATTTTCCGCCATCGGACAAAGAGGACGCGAATTCAAACAAGCCTCTATTCTGGTGAGAACTGTAGAAAATTCTTCAAACGTAAATTTCAAACCCTGGGCCTCCTTCCGAAAATTAAGCTTGAAACTCTTCACCCCGGCTTCCCACAGACCACCCATGTGAGGGCATAATTTGAAATAATCGTTGACTGACATTCCAACAGAAAACTCTTAAAATCTCGTTCCAATTCACGAGACGCGCCTATGAAGTTTGTGCCGTTATCAGAGAATATTGTGCTAGGGCAACCACGTCGTGAAACAAATCGTTGAAAAGCGGCTAAAAAGGTAGCCGTGGACAAATCCGAAGTTGCCTCTAAATGAACTGCTTTGGTAGCAAAGCATACAAACACACAAACATATCCTTTAGTTATTCGACACGCCCTGCCAGTAAAACTTTTAACATCAAATGGACCCGTAAAATCCACGCCAGTAGTTGTAAAAGGCCTATCAAGAGTTGTTCTTGTAACGGCCATGTAAGACGAAAAAATTTTTTGAATTTTCCTTGTCCAATCAACAACAATCTTCGCATTACTTTTGACGTTCTTTGCACGTAATAAGTTTGTATTTACCATATGAAATAATATATAATACACCATTTAAACATTTTCCCAATTTACAAAATTTTAATAATGTTGCATGGAAAAAATCTTCATTTATTTTGTTCTTGAAATGAGACTTCCAAACTTTGGTTCCACAAAAAAAAAAAAAAAAAAACATTCAGGATTTTAAATATTAAAGAAATTCCTCTCTGCTCGTATTTTATTTAGTATTTTTTTTTAGTAATTGTACATCGCATAATGTTGAGTGCTAATAAATTGGCTAACTCCCGGCAAGATCAGCAAAGATAGGCTCCGTGTGGGTACAACTTCAGGAGGAAATTAACAACTTTGGGGATGTAAGACCAAATAGTTATCTTTGCTCGATTTGTTATTGAATTTTTATTTAGCATTAAATCTATAACAACCTTCTTAAATTAAAATTTTGCAAATAAAAGCAACAGCTGTTTTTTGTTTTTTTTATCATTCTCTTTTAACGCGTATGTACTTGGAATGGTACATAGTTGTATAGATAGTACTTTTTAATTAGTATCGGAGGGTTTATGTCCATGATCAGTCATCTTTTTTTCTGGTCATTAAATTAATAATCTAAATTTCTCGTTTTTCTTTTGTTCTTGCATTTAACACTAATGATTTAGTAAAATTTAAATAACTAGCATTCGCTAAATATAATTGTCCTGGTATTAACAGGCAGTCGTTTTTTTTTTGTCGTTTACCTTAAAACCAAAACATTAATTTTCAAACACTGACAATATCTATAAAATATGTAAAAGTAAATCAGTTTCTTCATCAAAAGAGATAATTATCGAAATAAAAATCATGATCATTAGTGTATAAACACTAATTTAAAGAAATTTCTAATACAATCTAATTTTAATTGGAATTGAATGAACTTGTGAACAAATAAAAGAAAACCCTTCGTAATAAAAATTTATAACGAGTTTTAAATAACCAATAACCATTGGTTACAACTAACTACAAAGTTTAGTACTTTTTAGTTACAACCGTAAAAATAGTACAACTCTAAAAATTGCAAAATTGCTAAAACACGAGGTTTGATGGCTAAAATACTATCGCCATAAATTCTTTTCTACTTGACATCGGAACCAATCACATTTAATATTAATATTAAAATAAATTTTACAATTAATAAATTTGGAAGTGTTTACTGAATGAGATTAAGAAAGTATATGCCGTCATTATCAAATAATTATACTTTTATGGAAATCTCAGTCGCAGGTATTTACGAAACAAAATTCATAAAAATTCATTCTTAAAACTAGAATTCATTTTCTATCTAGGGAGGCGAATAATTATATACTCCCTGCTGGTATAAGATCAAGCATCGATTGATCAAATTTGTTTAGTATTAGGGGTAAATGTCCCAACCCGATATCGCTCAAACATAACCTCAACAAATTCAACATCACCTTGTGAAGGGGCTCATATTCAACAACTTGCTTAAATGTATCTCAACGCAATGATCACAAAACTTTAAAAAAAATAAACTCTCCAAATCTGCATAAACATTAAATTGTCAGTATAACTTTTAAATACCTAATAAGAATTTAATTCAAATGTCAATTTTTACTTCACTTATATCCCTAACCAAAAATCATCTAACCAGGTCTCAGATTAACTACTAGTTACCTATTCAAAATTATCCATGATCTAATCTAAACTTAACTAATTGTTTTACCTAATATAAACACACTTGTTTTTCTAGTTAAAACCCAATTTTCTACCTAACTAAAATTATATAAGAGCAATAAGATCATCTAATTAACAAATGACATAACAACCAAGAAATTAAAATCATTAAAACCATATTCTAAACTATCTTAAGTCTATAAGGAATGTACAAATAAATACAAATGTAGGTGAAATTTGAATAATTAATTTTTATACAATTGCTTTATGTGAATTAAACTACATAACCACTTCAATTTACCTACATCTGTATTAATTTGTACGATCATGTAAACCTAATATTAAATTATAATACTAATATCACAGAATTGTACACTTCACCCTAAAATCGTAACTTAACATTCAAGTAAATAATAGGTATTAAAATTATACATGAAAACTTAACATAGAAAACTAAAACGTATTAACTAATCTGGCAAAGTTAGGTATAATAAAATATAAAATTAACTAGTCTCAACCACCATCCCCACATCATACTGTTCCTGTTGGAGGCCTTCACCAGTTCTGCATGATGCGGTAAGTTCTACAAACCATTTTTATTTTCACTAAATCTTGCATTTATTATTAAACATAAATAAAAGCAATAACGTTTATGTAGTTACGTTGACACAATTCATTCAAACCTGTTAATTAACATATCTGTTAAAAGTGATTGATCTCTTATGATGGTTATTGCTTATATTTATGTTTCTCTTTTTTTTCTTTCTTCTTTTGCAAAATATAATGTTAAATACCCGTGAAAGCTGATGTTAGAATTTTTTTCATATATAATAGAAAAAAAATATACGTATTAAAATTTTTGTTAAAATTTTTTTTTTGAATGAGTATTTATCATGTTTATAATCTAGTATTAGAATTGAATTAAATAAAAATAAGGTTAAACACTATGAATTCCTAAAGTAAACTATCAGGGTGTTTTCTTACGGTAAACATGAGGAAATAGGGTAAAACAAAAGTTAAAGTGTAATTGGGGTTTCAATCAATAATTTTAAGCCTTTGAAACAATGGTAGGCGCGGGTTTTGAGGCTATTCCTCTCTGCACCATCTGAGAGAAATGTAAAATAGGATTTTAATACTGACACCTTCATAATTATTAATTAATTTTTGTATAATGACTAGAGAGGGGCAAAAATTATGAATATTCTAGTCATTCTGGCCTTGACACCAAAACCTCAAAAAATAGGGAGTCTAAAATAAAAGTTGTGTAATGAATTTGATGATGTATAGGTAAGGACCGAACCCCCCCACACCGCTGAAAGCTAGCATCTAAAGGCTCCCGTAGTCCCATCCCTATTCATTCATACTTCCAGATACTTGATAGTTTCGGTTGTAGTTTAAAAACTAATTGCAGTGTTAGTTCACTTTAACACTTTCACGTGAATATTTTACTCGTGCACATTACATTCTCTCAGAAGGAAGAGCTGCCATAATTTGTTTACAAGATCGCTTTCGATCCAGAATACAACGCTTGCATCGGCTAATAACACCTAGAATTTTAGATTTTAAACGAGGGACCCAATATTCTATGCGAATTATCCATGTAGTGTGTTTGACTAGTTGAAGTTACCATACCTTCTGTATGTAACTTAATATCAACACTTTGTTGATATTATTGCCCACACTGCATAAATGCGGGACAGCGTGTGTTATGCTGTCTCAGCATATTCCCACGTTGTGTATTAAGTATGTATAAGTGTATATTGTATAGTTTGTAAGTTCGTTTTAAGTAGCTTACTAAGAATAAAATCAATCAGAAATAAAACGTACAAATGAACAGTCGCACAAGCGGCTGTTCAGTCAAAAACAATTAAAAAGTCATTTTATTTAAAAATATTACATGGCGATCCTGCCAATGCAAAAAAAAAAAAAGAGTTAATTTATTTAAGCAAAAATGTGGAAATTAACTATTTAAAGTTTAATGATATTAAGTGACATGAACAAAAAAGAAAAAAAAACAACAAAACCACACTAGCAAAAGCAACAAACGTAAACTCAACACACTTTACAAATAATTGACAGACAACAAGAGTTTTAAACTATCGGATTTTTTGTTTGTTACAAAGAAAAAAAAAAAAAAAAAAAAAAAACAAATTAAATCAACAACATTAAAAATATAATACATTATTTAAAAACAAAACAACATGAAGAACAGTTAAGTAAAATTAAAACACGCAAGTATATAATTGAAAAATTAAATTAAAATTAAAACACAAGGGTAACACGCCGAGTTACCTGGAAGAAGATGATGGTGCGGCCAAAGCACCATCCACAATAACAACATAAACTTTAGCCTATCAAACACTATAAATGCCAATGGCATAGAGACAAAAAGCCGCAAAAGAATAATGCAACTAAACACAATGTGATCGAATGCCAAATGCATCAAGGTCGTTTGAATTGTACCAAGGTCAGAGAGAGCCTACAGCATGAAGCATGTATATTTGTGCCTTACGATCCCGACTTCAATCACTCACCTCACAATAATCATCAATATTTCTAATGGCCTACTGGACAGCGACATAAAAGATAAGTTAATAAAATTGTGTATATTTTTATTTTTAACATTTTGTTATGTTTATGTTCAGAAGTCAATAGAAAATAATAAAACTGAGGGATATTCAATTCCGTTTTGAATTGAATTGTGTTGTTGTTGTTGTTGGTGTTGTTGGTGTTTTATTATCTATCGAAAATAGAATAAATTAAATTAAATTATATTAATTCTCATAATATAAAATTAAATGATATTAACTTACTTAATTCTATCCCTCTAACACTTTATCTAAATTAACAATATGGCTGACTTTTAGCAAATATGGACGTCTTTTAAAACTTATTGTTAAATTGCACGAAACTTAAAACGAACTCAACTCGAAGTTGAAATTGACATGGTTGTAAAATATAAGTAATTTAAATGAGCTCAACACAGAGTTGACATAAATTAAATTTAAAAGTAGTTGGCAATTTATATTACATAATACACAAAGAACATATAAAACATAAAATAACACTTGTTCAAAATTCAAATTTGCGAAACGTTATTAAATTTAATAAAATATAAAATTTAAATCTACAACATCCCGCCGCCCGTGAGTTGATCCGGGAAACTCACTTAACATCTAGGACTGCTAACTTTGATGCCGGTCTCTTTAGTTTGCCCGTTAATGTTCTAACTACTGCCGAACGTACTTGACCATCCGTTGCCATAAATACCTCTTCAACTACACCACGTTTCCAAAGACCCCTTGCCTCATTATCGTCACATATTATAACAACATCACCCACTTTTATTGGCCTCACTGGTTGATACCATTTTGTTCGCCGCGTTAATTCTGTCAATTTTGGCCAATGTTCTTTCTCCTGTTTTAAAAACTCGGGCCCTTTAAGCCAGTTTGATGTTGCTGGACCTTTCAGCCTTGTAGCTTCGTCTGCGGGATTCTGTGAACCTGGGACCCAATGCCATTGATCCACGTTAGAGTATTCCAAGATCTCTGAAATGCGATGACCAACAAATTGTTTGTAGATCCTGCTATCCGATTGTATCCACTTGATTACGGTTTTTGAGTCTGACCAAAAAGTTACATTTTTGGGGGTTATATCATGATTTGACGTTATCATTCTGCTAAGCCTCACACCAAGTACCGCAGCTTGCAGTTCAAGGCGCGGAATTGATAGCGGCTTCATTGGAGCGCATCTCGATTTTCCAGCAACAAAGACTATTTCTACACTGCTCGTACCACTTATTCGCCAATAAGCCACTGCAGCAAAAGCCAATTCGCTTGCGTCCACGAATACATGCAAGTCTACAACACAAGAGGAATCACTAAAGGATAGGCCATAACACCTCGGAATTTTAATGAGCTCAACCTTATTGAGTCCTTTGTACCAATTGAACCATTTCTTGTAAATTTCATCAGGGATGGGCGAACCCCAGTCAATTTTATATCTCCACAACTCTTGTAGTAACACCTTGCACACTATTACAATGTTGGCCAAAAACCCAAACGGATCAAATATAGACATCGTAAGACTCAAAATTTCACGCTTAGTAGGTTTTCTGCTCCCATTTAAAACTGTTTCTGGCACCTTATTAAATTTCAACACGAAACAAAATTTGTCCTCTTTCGGCAACCAAAACATACCTAATATCTTTTCAGATGATATAAGACCGCTACCAAAGTTTGTTGAATATAAATTATTTTCTTCGCCAGCACGACTGTTCATCTCTTCGCAAAATTCATTCGAATTTGAAACAAATCCCCTTAACTCAAAATTCGCCTGCTGATGAATAGCCACTATGTCCTTACTTATGGAAATTGCTTCTTCAATACTATCAAACGAATCGACATAATCATCCACATAATGATTCTCAATAATGGCCCTAGCTGCGTTAGGAAATGTAGTGTCATACTGACTGGCGTTGGAGTTTTTAACGTATTGGGCTGAGCAAGGGGAACTGGCAGAACCAAATATCATCACTTGCATAACGTACACGTCCGGGGGCCTCGTTGAGTCACCATCCCGCCAAAGGATTTGTTGGGCTACTTGATCTTGCTTCCGTATTTTCACACGATGGAACATTTCCTTTATATCTCCACACACTCCAATTGGTCGCTGGCGAAATTTAAACAGTATAGATATTAATGGCTTGGGCTGATATTTACTGGGACCCTTTAACAATCTTGTATTAAAAGATTCACCATTTACTTTTGCAGCTGCATCGAATACTAGGCGACGTTTATTTCCTTTGTTTACGTTAGTTATGGCGAAATGAGGCAAATACCACCTAAGGCTATCATCACCACAAACTTCATCTGGTAATAATTTTCGAGCGTACGATTTGGAAACATATTCTTCTATTTTAGCCTTATACCAATTGGCTAAATCTTCATCTTTACACATTTTTTCTTCCAAAGCTTGAAGACGTTTCATAGCGGCAGGGTAGCTATCAACAAAATCAAAATTATTTTCTTTCCACAATAAGCCCGTCTCGTACTTCATACCAATTTTCTTTGTAGTACTCTGTAGTATTTCCTCTGCCCTTTCATCATCACGCGATATTAAAACTTTCGTACTTTGTACATCAAGATTTTCCAATGCAAAATAATCTTCTATTTGCTGATTAATATTTTCTAAATCGTCAACATCAATTTTACACACAACTGCTTCTGTTGCATCTTCGTTTGAGCCAAATAAAATGTTACCCAAATTCGTTTGGTGTACTGCAAAATTCTCATCCAAATTAATTATACCAATTGGTCGAACAAGTCTTACGTGTGGCAACCCAATAAGTAACCTTGGTCTTACATTAGAATAGTCATTAATTCTTATTTCGTTTAAAATTGGAAATTTATTCTTAAAGTTATCAATATGCAAACTCTGAGATGGTAATTGTAAATTGGCAGTAGTCCATATATTTTTCATATTAAAACTCGAACTGTCATTATCGAAACCGCTTATTTCTAAATTCACCTTTTTCGATACCTCGTTTGTTGTTTGACCTCCAATCCATCTCAAGCATAGATTGCTTGATGAACCTTTCAAGCCAATTTGGTTTGCTACCTCATTTTCCAATAGTGAAATCTTTGAACCCTCGTCAACAAATGCTACAACCTCAACAAAACCTTTTGGTCCAATTAATTTAACTAGCAAAAATTTAAATAGTGTTTTCTTGTTGTGGCTTTTATTAACAATCGCATTGACAACACTGTTTGCATCTCCAACCTTTATCGATCTAGTCCCATCACTAGCTGATTGACTACTGCTATCACTAATTTTTGTTTTGTTTACATTTTGTGAATTTTCTTGTATATTTTCGTGTAGAAGTCTATTGTGATTTTTTGTACATTTTGCCAGACCACATTGTCGTTTTGTCTGACATTTATTGGAACTGTGACCGGGTCGTAAGCAGCAGAAACAAAGATTATTATCTTTAACAATTTTCCATCTATCTTTGGTTGTCAATTCTCTAAAATTGTTGCACTGGTACAATCTGTGATTTTGCTGACAAAAATGACATGGTATGAAGCGACTTTCTGTTGTTATAGTGAACGCTGGATTAATTTTGTCTTTTTTAGGTACATCAACTTTATCTGACTCGGTGGTAAGAGCGACATAAGTAGCCACATCGCGCAGCCATGAACTGAATTGACCGACGGTGGGAAATTGTCCAAGATTTTGGACGGAATATTTGGTCCATTCCTCTTTTTTGTATGGAGGCAGCTTGTTCACCAACTCATCAATCAGAGTCGGGTTTGAAAGGTGAGGAATCGCACCTGCGTGTTCTAAGAACACGTTGAGATTAGAAACCATCGTACTGAAATTGACAATTTCATACAATTTTTTTGCAGTTATCTGTGGAAATGCACGTACTTTAGCAATTTGGCTTCGAATAAGGATTTGAGGTCGTCCATAATGAAACTCCAAAGTACTCATTACCTGACTAACATTATTTGGATGAATCAAAAAAGTTTCGACTTTTGATTTGGCTTCACCTTTAAGGGCTTTTTGTAGTCTTAATAAATTTTCCAAATTTGTGTAATTATAAATGTTTGTCGTTTCATTAAAAGCAATACTAAACATAGGCCATTGTTCTGGCTGACCAGAAAATTCAGGTAAGTCGTGAAGCTTACGGAGTTCATGGTATACCTGGCTGCGTTGAGCCTGAGGCACAGGCATTGCAGTATTTTGAAAATATGACGGCACGTAGCCGGATGAAAAAACTGAAGTCATTTGAGGAGTCGCGTTTGTATATGTTTGAGTATTTGGGGTTTGAATAAAAGTGGTTTGTTGTGACGATACTGTGTTTAGAGGCGGGGTATTTTGCACAAACCGTTGTGCTATATTTGGAAAGCAATAAGAGTATGGCATTTTGTACTCACATGAATTTACTTGTTGTTGTGTCCATGGGCTTGGGACTGGCATTGTTGGCTGGCAGCCTGCTACGGCATACGGTGTAGCTATCTTTGGAAAAATAGACGGCACTGTTGTCTGTTGCATTCCAGTAGGCAGTGTTGGTGGGGTCGGCGTTGGCATGGTTTGTTGGCAGTTTGCTACGGCATACGGTGTAGCTGTCGTTATATTAGGTAGAGTAGACGGCATTGTTGTCTGTTGTACCTGTGTCGGCAATGATGAACATTTTTCCATGATGACCCTCAAAGATTCTTTCAGTTGGCGGATTTCCTCTTTCAGATCCGCGGTAGTTGGCTGTTCTACCATAGTGACCTCATCTTCATTTTCCAACGAATCGGTGCTGTTTCTTTTTTCAGCATTGTCGTCATTCATTTTCTTCTCCCACAATCGCTCACTTCTTTTGGGCATCAATATTAATTTTCAATTCGGCGGAATTGAATTAAATAATAAAAAAGTTTGTTCAGAAGTCAATAGAAAATAATAAAACTGAGGGATATTCAATTCCGTTTTGAATTGAATTGTGTTGTTGTTGGTGTTGTTGGTGTTTTATTATCTATCGAAAATAGAATAAATTAAATTAAATTATATTAATTCTCATAATATAAAATTAAATGATATTAACTTACTTAATTCTATCCCTCTAACACTTTATCTAAATTAAAAATATGGCTGACTTTTAGCAAATATGGACGTCTTTTAAAACTTATTGTTAAATTGCACGAAACTTAAAACGAACTCAACTCGAAGTTGAAATTGACATGGTTGTAAAATATAAGTAATTTAAATGAGCTCAACACAGAGTTGACATAAATTAAATTTAAAAGTAGTTGGCAATTTATATTACATAATACACAAAGAACATATAAAACATAAAATAACACTTGTTCAAAATTCAAATTTGCGAAACGTTATTAAATTTAATAAAATATAAAATTTAAATCTACAACAGTTTAAGTTTTGATATCCTTTGTCCTTTGACAAATAGTTTTTTTTTTAAATTTATAAAATTATAATCCTGAAGAAATATCGAAATAATGGAATATCGAAATATTATTAACAAAAAAAAAATGGACCTTATGTTTTAATAATTACCAAAATCTTAATTAATTAATTAATTAAAAAAAAAGGTCAAATAAAAATAACAAGAAAATATTTTATTACTTACATTATTAAAAATAACACACTCCTATATAGTGAATAAATAAAAATATTAAAAAAACTTAAATATAATAATTATAATTTATATTTTATTTTATTTAAACCAATGATTTATTATATATAAATATTAATAACTAACACTAATAAATATGAAAAATTAATTAATAAACCACCATCAAGGAAAATGGTATAATCACATAAAAAATTCTATATAAATAAAAATGAAATCTTGTGTGTTGCTAAGCGCATAACTCGAGAACGGCTTGACTGATTTCGCTATTTTTTTTTTTGAAATGTGTGTAATAGTATGAGAAAGGTTTGTATGGAAAGAAAAATTGGAAAAGTTGCTTGGAAAATTTAAAAATTCTGAAAAAACTAAAATTGTGTTTTCAATGTGATTTTACATTTTTTATGTTATTTTTTTATATATTCCGCTTACACTTAGTACGAATAAAGATTAAGTTTGGAAAATATGCATGTTCAAGGTTAATGGACCACCCCCATTGTACGTCCACTTTATCGGTATACGTAATATACGTATTATTTGTTGTTTGTTGGTCGTGAAGAAGTTTTGAATTAAGGAAATTTACAATTTTTATAAATAAACGTCGTTATATGTTAGAAATATCGACGTTTATTTATAAAAATTGTAAATTTCCTTAATTCAAAACTTCTTCACGACCAACAAACAACAAATAATACGTATATTACGTATACCGATAAAGTGGACGTACAATGGGGGTGGTCCATTAACCTTGAACATGCATATTTTCCAAACTTAATCTTTATTATATGTTAGAAATATCATTCAGTCTCGTCTCATCGAACTGTTCGGACGTGTTACTTTTAGTGCGGCTGAATTTTCGGTGAAAAAATCGTAATAGGTGAAAAAGTGTAAAAAGTTGAAATTAAACAAAAAAGCGAAAAAAAATCGTAATAGGTTAAAATATATAAAAAAAAAAAAAAAACATTAAAAATCGTATAAAAACTGTATGAGTGTTCCTCTCAGATGTAATTCTGAGAAAGAGCTTAGCTCGACTAGAAAAACTAGATGCATCTCTGAGGAAGAATCCATAAAAAAATCTTTGGAGAATTTTCTCACTACAAGAGCCGTGGAACGGCGTCGTTCCTGTTCGCCCAATATTGTGATTTCAACAGATGAAAAAACATCATCTTCATCAAATAGTGCAGTCAAACCCAAAAAACAAGTAGGTATGGATAAGTACATAACCGTTCTCAAGCGACAGAGGAGCCCGAAGTCTGCTCAAGTGTCATCAAATGCAAAAGCTCCTAAGACCGTGAGTAATGATCAAAATAGGTTTGCTCTCCTCCAGACGGATGAGCCAGAACTTCCGAAGAAGACGTTTAAGCCCCCACCAATTTATCTGAGAGAGCCGACTTCCAGTAAATTGGTACAAGGAATTGTTGCTGTAGTAGGTGAAAACATGTTTAGCGTAACCTCAATGAAACATGGAAATATCTGCGAGACAAAGATACAAGTGAATAGGGAAGATGATTTTCGAAAATTGTCCAACCAGCTGGAAAGGGAGACTAGGGATTTCTATACCTACCAGCTCAAAAGCGCAAAAGGACTCCAAGTCGTTCTAAAGGGTATAGACCCATGTGTTGATCCCGCGGAGATAAAAACCGGTTTAATGGACAAAGGGTTCAAAATCAAGAGCGTAGTGAATATTAGAAACCGTGAAAAGATCCCTCAGCCCATGTTCAGGGTAGAATTGGAACCTGGAGATGTTGTCTTAAAGAAAAATGAGTCCCATCCCATCTACAATCTGATGTACCTTCTGCATCGTAGAATCACCGTGGAAGAACCACATAAGCGTCAGGGACCCGTACAGTGTCTCAACTGTCAAGAATTTGGTCACACCAAGGCGTATTGTAAATTGCCGACAGTTTGTGTTGCGTGTGGGGAGCTACATGCAACTGCTCAATGCGATAAGTCGAGAACTGACTCAAAAATCAAAAAATGCAGTAACTGTGGAGGTAATCATACCGCAAATTATACAGGTTGTCCAATTTACACTCATTTAAAAGGCATAAGAACCAACAAGACGTCAGTATTGCCTAATCACCCTCAACAGCCAAATTTAGCATCGAGTGACAATTTCCCTCAATTATTACGGTCCACTAGTCATGTAAACGCGCCTAGTTCTAGACAAGTTTCTTACGCAAACGTCGTTAAATCTAATATGCCAGGTCTGGAGCAGGAACCTAAACCCCAATATTCTGAGCCGCATATCAACAATCTAGAGGCAACATTGCAGACACTTGTCCAAACTATGAACACTTTCACGACCTCCATGACATCCATGATGCAGGAAATGCTGAAAATGCAATCCACTATCTTGCAAGCCATTTTAAAGAAATGATTTATTTAAAAATTTGTTTCTGGAACGCGAACGGCCTCCGCCAACATAAAAATGAACTGGAATACTTCCTGATGGATAAGAAGATTGATGTTATGATGATTGCTGAAACTCACTTGACGTCGACAGGGTACTTCAAAATTAATGGCTACGAGTTCTACGATACTAAAGACCCCCGCGGAAGAGCTTGTGGAGGTTCGGCAATTCTTATAAAGAACAGAATAAAGCATTATCTAATGAATAACATAAGTGAGGATTACCTCCAAGCAACAAACATTTGCATTGAATTCTGTCAATACAAATTTGTTTTATCATCGATTTATTCTCCGCCTCGATTTTCAATAAAAGAACACCAATACCATAACTTCTTTAAATCCCTTGGAGCTAGATTTTTAGTTGCTGGTGACTTTAACGCCAAACACACATTTTGGGGTTCACGTCTGGTAACCCCAAAGGGTCGCGTACTCTTCAACACCATTGCTAAAATGGGCTTAGATGTACTCTCAAGTGGACATCCCACCTATTGGCCGACGGACCGACGGAAGATTCCTGATGTTATTGACTTTGGGGTAATGAAAAATATCCCTGTAGAATGGATGCAAGTGGATCCTTCACTGGACTTGTCCTCAGATCACTCTCCTACTATCATTTCAATGCATTTCCCTCAAGTGTGTGGTTCTCCATTTATGAATATGACTAAGACCCGAGTAAGTTGGATAAAATACAAAAAGTATTTAAGTTCTCATTGCACGGAAAATGTTGTGTTGAGAACTACCGACGATATTGATGAGTCGATTGGCAACTTTACCGAGGACCTTCGACGAGCTGTGCATCACGCTTCCACTTATCACGTTGAATGTAGAAATAGGACAAACAGAACTTATATCTTTGAACTCGAACATCTCCTATCAGAAAAAAGAAGAATGAGAAGAGAGTGGCAAATTCACAGGTCTCCTGAACTGAAAGCTAGGCTACGGGAATGCAGAGATATACTAAGACATTTCTTAGAAACCCAAAGAACGGCCTCACTTAGATCTTACTTGGAAGGTCTTGATAGTACCCCACAATCTGACTACTCGTTATGGAGGGCGGCAAGAGGTTTAAAAAGACCAGTAAGAGGAAAACCTCCTTTGCGAAATCCGACTGGTGACTGGGCTAGAAATGATTCCGAGAAAGGGACATTATTTGTTAACCATTTGAGAAATGTGTTTACTATAAACAACTCAAATAATAACGAATCTGATTTGCCACCACTTGTTATAAGGCCTCCTGTACCTCTAAGACTAAACTTTCGTGATGTCCAAAACGCTATTGGTACTCTAAACCTTAGAAAGGCTCCAGGTATGGATAAAATCAACAATAAAATGCTTGTGGAGTTACCTCGTGTAGCAAGAAGAATTATCCTCTTTATCTTCAACGCTATTTTACGCCTAGAATACTATCCTGCAGATTGGAAGGTGTCTATGACCACTATGATTCCTAAGCCAGGGAAGGACCATACCAAAGTGGAGTCATATAGGCCAATTAGTCTACTGCCGACAATTTCAAAACTGTTTGAAAAATTGTTAATGACTAAATTGACTCCAATTCTGAATGACACTGAATGTATTCCTAATCATCAATTCGGCTTCAGGGCTACACACAGCACCATCGAGCAAACACACAGATTGGTAAATGTGATAAGAGGGTCGTTTGAAGACAATAAATACTGCTCCGCCCTTTTCATTGATGTGTCGCAAGCGTTCGACAAAGTTTGGCATGACGGTTTAATGCACAAAATAAAATTAACTCTGCCTGCTAACACCCATAAACTCATGGAAAGTTATTTATACGGTCGCAAATTTAAAATCAAAGAAGGTGATTTTTTAAGTACCGCTCAGCCAATTGAATCAGGTGTGCCACAGGGTAGCATACTGGGTCCTACTTTATATTTGATATATGCCTCCGACATGCCGTCAGACCCTAAAATCCATACGTCAACTTTTGCAGACGATACAGCCTTTATCAGCGTCCATAAGGACCACCAAGTTGCATCACAGAATTTGCAGAATTATGTTTATAAACTAGAGAATTGGCTAGAGCTTTGGAAAATCAGGGTTAACGAACAGAAATATATTCATATAACTTTCACATTGCGAAAAGATACCTGCTCGTTCATCAGAATAAATAATCAAATTATCCCGCAACACAATGAAGTCAAATACCTCGGCATTCACCTCGACCGCCGTTTAACTTGGAAGTCTCATATTGAAGCGAAACTTACTCAAATGAGATTTAAAGCAGTGCAACTTAATTGGCTAATCGGCAGAAACTCTACATTGAAATTGGATTGCAAACTTTTGTTGTACAATGCAATACTAAAGCCAATCTGGTGCTATGGAATTCAATTATGGGGTACTGCCTCAGCATCCAACATTGAAAAAATTCAAAGGGGTCAAAATAAAATTCTACGTATAATTACTGCAGCACCATGGTATGTTAAAAATTCTCGAATCCACAAAGATCTAGGCGTGCCATTAGTAAAAGTCGAATTTACAAAATATGCGTCAAAGTATGTCAGCAAACTTGAACACCATCCAAACCCCCTTGCACGAGACATCCTTAACTTTAGTGGCCACAATCGGTTGAGAAGGAGGGATACCCTTGCTTTAACTCAAGCGCAAAATAGATGACTGGATCAGTTGATGTGAATTTTTTTTTAAAAAATTTTTGTCTAGCACTGGCTGGGCTTATTATTTTCTTTTTAGTATTAAGATTTGAATACTTATTGTCATTTCAAATATGAAGATTCAATAAATAATTAAATGCAAAAAAAAAAAAAAAAAAAAAAATATGTTAGAAATATTAGAAAGCTGATACAGATAATGTTGCTCAAACCTATACATAGATACATAATTTATAAAAACAAAAACCCTAAAAATTAAATTATTATTTTTCAATATTTTTTGTTTGTGTAATATTTAAAATTTTTTATTCTGACAACAATTATTGTTATTTTGGAAAATATTTTATTTATTAATAATTGTTGTAGCGAAATATTATAATTATGGCCTATTTCACGATGTCGAATAGATAAGACTTAAGACACAAACTTTTTATCGTATCTATTTTTTACTCAATCAAGTTTGTTTATTAAACAATCAAGTTTGTGTCTTAAGTCTTATCTAAGCGAACGTTATCTTTCGACATCGTGAAACAGGGGGTTAACTCTTTGAGCCACAGTATTACATATATAACTTTATTAACAAAACAACTTAATTTTTAGTTTGATTAAGGTTTATTTATTATATAAAAAGAGAAAAAAATAAATTTGCGCTGCCGGATTTTGTGGAACAGGGTGGTTAGTTAAGTTGGTTGGCATAAAAAGTATTCAAGTAAAGTGCAGTATCTGCAGCCAAATTTTATAACAAAAAATTAATTCTGATGAAAATCGGAGAAACATGTCTTATTTGTACGTATCCAAAGAGGAACTTTGCAGGTTCTGCATTGCCATATAGTACGCACCGGATTCTTTTTCGTGCTGCATTTTGCACATCTTCGTGATGTCGATCGCTCTGGTTGATGCATACTGTTTTCCAAACGCAATTCTCTTGCTACTGATAGTTTGTGTTTTTTTGTTTGTACCGGTAGTGGAGAAGAGGGTTCAGAAATTGGGCGCCTGAACTTGTGCTAGTATCCCGAAGTAAACACTTCTTTGAAACTCTTTGGAACTGAGCTGATCAAGTTCTGGGTGGTGTGTTTTCTGGAGCTCTTTATATATAATATAAGATACGGCACAGTCCATAAAATAAAAAAATATTCGATGCCACCATTTCCGTGATTTCCGGCATAATGGCATAAGTGCTTTTCAGCTGATCAAATTTATCAACATAGTTCATACATCTGTTATATTTTATGACAGCTTCAGGACAATTTATTTCATTTAGCTCTCCATTGCGTTCTATGCGAGTAACAACACCTACCTTAGTTGGATCTATGTTGTTGGTGAGAATAAAAACTGATCTTTTATCCTTCCATTTTAGAAAAGCCACATTCTCATCATTGACCCTGGAATCATGTTCTCCTCGTTTTTGATGTTTATCCTCTTTCAGCTGTCGTAGAAATTTGCGATTTGAGTTGACAGTGCCACAGTCCAATATATTGTCGTTAAACAAGTCTACTTGCAAGGAATAGCTATTGAAATAGCTATCAAAAAATACTTTATGATTTTTTTTTCAAACAACTTTTCCTCCTAGATCAGTTTGTATCTTCCCACCATCCTTTCCAGTATATATTTCGAAATCTAAACAATATCCAGACTCAGCACACATCATTCAATCTTTATATCCTCGTTTTTTTTTTCACCATCAGAAGGTATATCTTCAAACAAAATATCTGCGATGTCTTGTTCATTGAGTATGCGCGGCATTCTAGTTATATACATAACACAAAATTATGTGGGAAAACAGATTATTTAGAACGTACTATAGTCACAGTGGTTAGTAATCTAACCACCATATTATATTCGTTATTTTTTGTATATTATGCTCTTGTTACATATATATGTTATCACAAAACAATAAAAAAATACTAAATAACTAAATACCACTGCTTTCGTTTAATAATAAACACGCTATGCTTCTTTATTTCAATCACAACCGACCTGTTAAAAAAACAAGGGGATGACCCGAGTTCAAATAAGGATATAAATATAACCGGTGCATCCTAGCGCCAAAGTCTCGCAACAAAAGAACAACGATGTCTTTAAAAATGTAATTATTTAATAATTTGTCAAGAGGTGTTACTAAAACAAGTTTTAAACAAGCAACAATAAGTGGTTAGATAACTAACCACCAAACCTGAAAGAGTTAATAAAAAAATACGAAATTTTGACCTTATTCTCAATTAAAATATAATAATAACTTATTTGTTTTTACTTTTGTTTTGCTTGCGATCTGTCTAACAGATCCCGTTATTTTATTAATGTTAAAAATTATTTTGCCACGTGTGCAAATGTCGTTTGACTTCTTAATGTCAATTTGTAACTAGAGATCGGTTGCATAGTGAAAATTCAATTAAGTTGTGATTCTATTGTGAAATATCAGAAAAATATTAAAGTGTTTCCGCAAAAGTGAATTTTTGCAACGGTGGTTACATAGTTACGACAAATCTGGTTAAATTGTGATTCTGTCGTAAAAAAACATCAGAAAAATATTAAAGTGCTCCCGAATAAGTGAATATTTGTAACAGTGGTTAGTTTTGCTGAATTTTCAACCCGTTGTAAGTTCATCGCAATCGCTTCAGGAAATTAAATAAATTTCATCGTTTCATCTCCAACAAATTTACAGGTTATACAGTAGGAACAAAGTGTATAGCAGCATTACAATGCCGCCAATAAGACGTTTCAATATAGGTCGCAGAACACGCAATGCTACAAACCAAATGAATTTTCAAAATAATAGAACTGCAGAACAGCGCGAAGAGCGAAATGAAACGGAAAGGAATCGGTTATCACAAGCACGTTCAGCACATACACAAGAAGAAAGAGAAAATGCAAATGAAGCTAATATGCATCGACAGATAAATCATCGTTCAATAGAAGTCAATCGCGTGGCAATAAATTTAAATGAACGTACAAGAAGACAAACAAATGTTGCGTTGAGTACTTATCGATGTGCATTCCGTTACGACATGACAATTGATTACAGTGCCGACCAAGCCGTTGCTATTGGATCGATGAGTGTTGTGTGCCCATATTGTAATGCACTGAAATACAAAAATGAAACTTGTGTTGCGCAAGTGGCAAGGTCAAACTGGCGCAATTGGTTCCGCCACCAGAGCCATTACGCTCATTGGTTTCTGGTATAGGAACAGATTCCAAACATTTCTTGACACAAATTCAGAAATACAACAGTTGCTTCCAAATGACTTCATTTGGTGCAACAAATGTAGTTCGGCACCAGTTTTTACCCACTTTCAAGGTAAATGATTGTGTTCATCTACAGTATTTATTTTTTTACATAGATAAAGTATTACAGATTCAAGGTCAAATATATCATCGAGCTGGCTCGCTATTACCACACCTAAATGCAGACTATAAATTTCTGCAGATTTATTTCATGGGAAATACAACAGAAGAAATAGATCACCGCTGCGCACACAACAGTTCGCTTAAAAGACAAATTGTAGAACAACTGCAAACTTTTTTTCATCAACGCAATGAATTGGTTACATTGTTCAAAACCGCACTGGACCGAATGCCATCTGATAACCATAAAATTGTTATCAGAGCAGATAAGACGCCTGCAGGAGAACACGCAAGACGTTTTAATGCGCGAACCATTGATGATGTCGCCATTGTCGTCGTTGGTGAAAATTTTGAATCGCGTGATATCGTTCTACATCGGGGGAACAATCAGCTGCAACGCGTTTACGAAACGCACCGGTCGTATGATGCATTGCAATATCCCATTATATTTTGGCAAGGTGAAGACGGCTATGATTTCTCGATCAAGATGATAAATCCGCTTACAGGTGAATATAAAATCCTTCTCTCTTGAATAGGACTTATTCATATAATTGACACAAAAATTTATTTATAGGCGCTGAAACGAACAAAAAAGTTAGTTCAATGAATTATTATTCATATCGACTGATGGTTCGTGAAAATGGGGACAATCACATCTTGAAATGTCGCCGTCTATTTCACCAATATGCTGTGGATATGTACGTAAAAGTTGAAACAGAACGATTGACATTCATCAGATTGAACCAAAAAAAACTCCGTTCCGAAGAGTATATTCACCTTCGAGATGCTATAAATGCTGACGGAAACGCACAAAATGTAGGTCGAATGACGATCCTCCCAGCAACGTACGTCGGAAGTTCGCGACATATGCAGGAATATGCTCAAGATGCCATGTCGTACGTTCGCCATTACGGCACACCAGATTTGTTCATTACTTTTACGTGCAATCCGCAGTGGATAGAAGTACGACAAGAGTTATTCCCTGGTCAATCACCCATCGATCGCCATGACATCACCGCAAGAGTCTTCAAACAAAAACTGAAATCACTGATGGATTTCATCGTGAAGCATCGCGTTTTCGGTGAGACGCGTTGTTGGATGTATTCTGTGGAGTGGCAAAAACGCGGATTGCCACACGCACATATTCTCATTTGGTTGATTGAGAAGATAAGACCCAATGAAATCGATGATGTTATATCGGCGGAAATTCCTAATGAAGAAGAAGATCCAGGCTTGCATAAGGTGGTTACTACTAACATGATTCATGGCCCCTGTGGATCATTAAATAGCAATTCTCCGTGCATGGTCGACGGCAAATGTTCGAAGCGTTATCCAAGGGCATTAGTTGCAGAAACAATTACCGGAAATGATGGTTATCCACTGTATCGTCGCTGATCTACTGCCGATAACGGAAGATCAACAATTGTGAAAGTGCATCAGCAGGATATTGAAGTTGATAATCGTTGGATTGTTCAGTATTCGCCATTACTCTCAAAGACTTTCAAAGCGCATATCAACGTCGAATCTTGCCATTCCGTGAAATCCATCAAATACATCTGCAAGTATGTGACCAAAGGAAGTGACATGGCTGTGATTGGAGTTGGTGCGGAAAATTCTAATGATGAGGTCACTCAATATCAAATGGGACGCTATGTTAGCAGTAACGAAGCAATTTTGCGCTTTTTTTCATTCGCCATTCATGAAAGATATCCCACTGTTGTTCATTTGGCCGTACATCTGGAAAATGGTCAAAGGGTATATTTCACTGCGGACAACGCATTACAACGAGCCGACCGGTCACCATCTACAACATTGACGAGTTTTTTTCAAATGTGCCAGTATGATGACTTCGCCCGAACGCTACTATACTCTGAAATACCGAGTTATTATACTTGGAATCAATCGTCAAAGAATTATCAACGCCGTAAACAAGGAAATCCGAATCCAGGTATTTTCCACCAGCGCGTTAGGTCGAATTTACACAGTCCATCCAAGCAACGATGAGTGCTTTTATTTGCGTTTGCTGTTAGTCAACGTTCGTGGTCCAACATCATTCCAACATCTGCGAACTGTTAATGGTGAATTATGTGGCACATACAGAGAAGCCTGTCAACGTTTGCGATTGTTAGAAAATGACACTCATTGGGATTACACCCTTGGAGATGCTGCAATTTCGTCAAATGCTCATCAAATACGAACATTATTTTCGATAATTATCTCAACATGCTTTCCATCCAAACGCGAAAAACAATATGATTGTGATGCACTGAGAGAATCTGTTCAAACGAATATTTCACTGTTGAATCGACAACAAAAATATGCGTACGACACCCTCATGGAAGTTGTGAACAATGGAACTGGAGGCATCTTCTTCTTGGACGCTCCCGGTGGAACTGGAAAAACATTTTTGATCGCATTGATTTTGGCAATTCGCTCTCAGAATGGAATTGCACTTGCAATTGCTTCATCGGGAATTGCAGCTACGTTGTTGGAAGGCGGTCGAACTGCACATTCACCACTCAAGTTGCCGTTAAATATGCAACTAAATGAAACTCCAACGTGCAACATTTCCAAGAACTCTGCAATGAGCAAAGTTTTGCAGCAGAGCAAATTGGTCGTTTGGGATGAATGTACGATGGCGCATAAGAAGTCTTTGGAGCCATTACACCGAACGATGCAAGATCTGCGAAACAATCAAACCCGTTTTGGTGGCGCGATGATTTTGTTGGCAGGTGATTTTCGCCAAACGTTGCCAGTGATTCCGCGGTCAACGCCAGCCGATGAATTGAATGCATGCTTGAAGTCGAGGTTTTTATGGAAACACGTCAAAAAACTCAAATTAAGTACCAACATGCGTGTCGAGTTGCAGAACGACCAATCTGGAGATATATTTTCAAAACAATTACTAGACATTGGTAATTGCAAAATCCCCGTTGATATTGCGACTGGCTACATTAAATTCCCTGTTAACTTTTGCCAGTTCACTGAATCGAAGAGCGAACTCATCCTAAAGGTGTTCCCAAACATTGTACAAAATTACACAAACCATGTTTGGTTGACCGAACGTGCTATATTGGCGGCAAAAAACATTGATGTAGACGAATTGAATTTCAAGATTCAAAGTGAAATTGCTAGCGAATTGATGACGTACAAATCGGTGGATTCCATTATTAATCAAAATTTTTTTTTTTTTTTTAATACATTTAATTTATTTATTGGATCTTCAGAAATGAAATGACAATAAGTTTTCGAATCTTAATACTAAAAGAAAATAATAAGTCCAGCCAGTGCTAGACAAAATATTATGATACTACAAAAAATTTATATCCACTGATCCAGTCATCTGTTTTGCGCTTGAGTTAAAGCAAGGGTATCCCTCCTTCTCAACCGAACATGGCCAGTAAAGTTAAGGATGTCTCGTGCAAGTGGGTTTGGATGGTGTTCAAGTTTGCTGACATATTTTGAGGCGTGTTTTGTAAATTCGAGTTTCACCAAAGGAATGCCTAGATCTTTGTGGATTCGAGAATTTTTAACATACCATGGAGCTGCAGTAATTGTACGTAGAATCTTAGTTTGACCCCTTTGAATTTTTTCAATGTTGGATGCTGAGGCAGTACCCCATAATTGAATTCCATAACACCAGATTGGCTTTAGAATTGCATTGTACAACAAAAGTTTGCAATCCAACTTTAATGTAGAATTTCTGCCGATTAGCCAATTAATTTGCACTGCTTTTAATCTCATCTGGGTAAGTTTTGCGTCGATATGAGACTTCCAAGTTAAACGACGATCGAGGTGGATTCCGAGGTATTTGACTTCATTGTGTTGCGGGATAATTTGATTATTTATTCTGATGAACGAGCATGTTTTTTTTCGCAATGTGAAAGTTATATGTATACATTTCTGTTCGTTAACCCTGATTTTCCAAAGCTCAAGCCAATTCTCTAGTTTATAAACATATTTCTGCAAGTTCTGTGATGCTATTTGATGGTCCTTATGAACGCTAATAAAGGCTGTATCGCCTGCAAAAGTTGAAGTATGTACTATGGGGTCTAACGGCATATAGGATGCATAAATCAAATATAAAGTTGGACCCAGTATGCTACCCTGGGGTACTCCTGCTTCAATTGGCTGAGCGGGGCTTAAAAAATCGCCTTCTTTGATTGTAAATTTGCGACCATATAAATAACTTTTCATAAGTTTGTGGGTGTTAGCAGGCAGAGTTAATTTAATTTTTTGCATTAAACCTTCATGCCAGACTTTGTCGAACGCTTGCGACACATCAATGAAAAGGGCGGAGCAGTATTTTTTCTCTTCAAACGACTGTCTTATCACATTTACCAATCTGTGTGTTTGTTCGATGGTACTGTGTTTAGCTCTGAACCCGAATTGGTGATTTGGGATACATTGAGTGTCGTTCAGAATTGGAATCAACTTAGCCAATAACAATTTTTCAAACAGTTTTGAAATTGTCGGCAGTAGACTAATTGGCCTATATGACTCTACTTTAGTGGGGTCCTTCCCTGGCTTAGGAATCATGGTAATCATAGATACCTTCCAATCTGCAGGATAGTATTCTAGGCGTAAAATAGCATTGAAAATAAATAGGATAATTCTTTTAGCTACACGAGGTAACTCCACAAGCATTTTGTTGCTGATTTTATCCATACCTGGAGCTTTTTTAAGATTCAGAGTACCAATAGCGTTTTGGACATCACGAAAGTTTAGTCTTAGAGGTACAGGAGGCGTTATAACAAGTGGTGGCAAATCAGATTCGTTATTATTTGAGTTGTTTATAGTAAACACATTTCTCAAATGGTTAACAAATAATGTCCCTTTCTCGGAATCATTTCTAGCCCAGTCACCAGTCGGATTTCGCAGAGGAGGCTTTCCTCTAACTGGTATTTTTAAACCTCGTGCCGCTTTCCATAACGAATAGTCAGATTGTGGGGTACTATCAAGACCCTCCAAGTAAGATTTAAGTGAAGCCATTCTTTGGGTTTCTAAGAAATTTCTTAGTATATCTCTGCATACCCGTAGCCTAGCTTTCAGTTCAGGAGACCTGTGAATTTGCCACTCTCTTCTAACTCTTCTTTTTTCTGACAGGAGATGATCGAGTTCAGCGAAATAAGTTCTATTTGTCCCACTTCTGCACTCAACGTCGTATGTGGAGGCGTGATGTACAGCTCTTCGCATGTCCTCAGTAAACTTGCCAATCGACCCATCAATATCCTCGGTAGTTCTCAACACTACATTTTCCGTGCAGTGGGAACTTAAATACTTTTTATACTTTATACAACTTACTTTGGTTTTAGATATGTCCCGAAATGGAGAGCCATTCCCTTGAAGGAAACGCATTGAAATAATAGAAGGAGAGTGATCTGAAGACAAGTCTAATGAAGGCTCCACTTGTATCGATTCTACAGGGATATTTTTCACTACTCCGAAGTCAATAACATCGGGAATCTTCCGTCGGTCCGTCGGCCAGTAGGTGGGATGACCGCTTGAGAGTACATCTAATCCCATTTTTGCAATGGTGTTGAAGAGTTCACGACCCTTCGGGGTCATCAGACGTGAACCCCAAAAATTGTGTTTGGCGTTAAAGTCACCAGCAACTAAAAATCTAGCTCCAAGGGAATTGAAGAAGCTGTAGTATTGGTGTTCTTTTATTGAAAATCGAGGTGGCGAATAAATTGATGATAAAACAAAATTGTATTGACTGAATTCAATGCAAATGTTTGTTGCTTGTAGGTAATCCTCACATATGTTGTTCATTAAATAATGTTTTATTCTGTTCTTTATAAGAATTGCCGAACCTCCACATGCTCTTCCGCGTGGATCTTTAGTATCATATAACACGTAGCCATTAATTTTGAAGTACGCTGTCGCCGTCAAGTGAGTTTCAGAAATCATCATGACATCAATCTGCTTATCCATCAGGAAGTGTTCCAGTTCGTTTTTATGTTGGCGGAGGCCGTTCGCGTTCCAAAAACAAATTTTTAAACAAATCATTTCTTTAAAATGGCTTGTAAGATAGTGGATTGCATTTTCAGCATTTCCTGCATCATGGATGTCATAGTGGTCGTAAAAGTGTTCATAGTTTGGACAAGAGTCTGCAATGTAGTCTCTAGAGAGTTAATATTAGGCTCGAAATATTGTGATTTAGGTTCCTGCTCCAAACCTGGCATATTAGATTTAACCACGTTTGCGTAAGAAACTTGTCTAGAACTAGGCACGTTTACATGACTAGTGGACCGTAACAATTTAGGGAAATTGTTACTCGAAGCAAAATTAGGCTGTTGAGGACGATCAGGTAATACTGACGTCTTGTTGGTTCTTATGCCTTTCAAATGAGTGTAAATTGGACAACCTCTATAATTTGCGGTATGATTACCTCCGCAGTTAATGCATTTTTTGATTTTTGAGTCAGTTTTCGACTTATCGCATTGAGCAGTTGCATGTAGCTCCCCACACGCAACACAAACTGACGGCAATTTACAATACGCCTTGGTGTGACCAAATTCTTGACAGTTAACACACTGGACGGGTCCCTGACGCTTATGCGGTTCTTCCACGGTGATTCTACGATGCAGAAGGTAAATCAGATTGTAGATGGGATGGGACTCGTTTTTCTTTAATACGACATCTCCAGGTTCCAATTCCACCCTAAACATAGGCTGTGGAATCTTTTCACGGTTTCTAATATTCACAACACTCTTAATTTTGAACCCTTTGTCCATTAAGCCGGTCTTTATCTCCGCAGGGTCAACACATGGGTCTATACCCATTAGAACGACTTGGAGACCTTTTGCGCTTTTGAGCTGATAGGTGTAGAAATCCCTAGCCTCCCTCTCCAACTGGTTGGACAATTTTCGAAAATCATCTTCCTTTTTCACTTGAATTTTGGTTTCGCTGATATTTCCATGTTTAATTGATGTTACGCTAAACATATTTTCACCTATTACCGAAACAATTCCTTGTACCAATTTACTGGAAGTGGGCTCTATCAGATAAATTGGTGGGGGCTTAAACGTCTTCTTAGGAAGTTCTGGCTCATCCGTCTGGAGGAGAGCAAACCTATTTTGATCATTACTCACGGTCTTAGGAGCTTTTGAATTTGATGATACTTGAGCAGATGTTGGGCTCCTCTGTCGCTTAAGAACTGTGACGTATTTATCCATACCTACTTGTTTTCTAGGTTTGATTGCACTATTTGATGTAGAAGGTGTTGATGTTCCTTCATCTATTGAAATTACTATATTGGGCGAACAGGAACGACGCCGTTCCACGGCTCTTGCAGTGAGAAGATTCTCCACAGATTTTTTTTATGGATTCTTCCTCAGAGACCCATTTAGTTTTTCTAGTTGAGCTAAGCTCTTTCTCAGAATTACATCTGAGAGGAACACTCATACAGTTTTTATGTGATGTTTAATGGTTTTTTTTTTTTTTTTTTTTTTTTATATTTTTACCTATTACGATCTTTTCACTTTTTTGTTTAATTTCAACTTTTTACACTTTTTCACCTATTACGATTTTTTCACCGAAAATTCAGCCGCACTAAAAAAAACACGTCCGAACAGTTCGATGAGACGAGACTGTTAATCAAAATGATGTCATCAACTATCCAACCGACAATTCTAAAGGGAAAGTATAGAGGAGAAAACGTTTTAATACCACGCATTCCAATGATTCCGACCGACATTCCGTTTGAATTTAAACGCATGCAGTTTCCGGTGAGGCTTGCATTCGCAATGACAATAAACAAATCACAAGGACAGTCATTAAGTGTTAGCGGCATTAACTTGGAAAATCCATGCTTTTCGCATGGTCAATTGTATGTCGCCTGTTCCCGTGTTGGAAAACCATCAGCATTGTTTGTTTACGCGCCAGACAACAAAACAAAAAATGTCGTGTATCATAAAGCATTGAAATGAACGAAATGGTGAAAGTGAACCAACCGAAACAAAACATTTTTTTGTTTTGGTACTCGAACGTCGTTATTGCAGTCGAAGTGTAAATAAAACACCTTTCGAGTCTATGTGATCTCAGTTTAAAATAAAACATGTTCAAAATCTTATAAACATTTTTAAAACAATCCTCAATCAGAAATGTCTTTTTTTTTCTTAATTTTTACTATGTTTACACATTTCCAATAGCTTTTTACAAATTTATAAAATTTTCACAAAAAAATTTATTTAAATTTAGACAGGACAACGTCTGTCGGGTCAGCTAGAAGGCCTCGCTTTCGAAAGAATTTAATCCACTAAACCTGAGCTAAATTCCTCTTCGGTGGTTCTCTGACATTATGGGGAATGGCCTCGCCCACTGAAATGCATTGCTCATATGACGCGCTTCAGTATCCTATTATTTTTCCATATGGAGAAGATGGATATCACTTTGAAATGCGTCAAATCAATCAAGCAACCCATAAGGCCGTTAATTATCCTGTTGAGTTCTTAAATTCACTCGATGTGCCAGGCTTTCCACCACATATAAATTGCTAAATTATTGCAGTTTCCTGTTCGGTTAGCGTTTGCGATGACTGTTAACATCCCGTGTAGGAAAACCCACCGATTTATATGTGTATGCTCCTGATAGGCAAACTAAAAATATTGTATATCCTAAGCATTGCAATAAACAAATTAAAATCAAATAAATAACTTTTTGTAAATATATAAATACGTTTTATTTCTTTATAACGAGGGGGGTAGCGAAGCACACCGGGTTTAGCTAGTTATAAGTAAATAAATATTTACTAAAAACTAAATAACCGGTGCATACATACGTGTCCCTGCATTTGGTATAAAACGAAAGTATACAACCGTTTCGTTCATCAATTGGTGATGACCGGGGCATGCCATTGCCATTATCCACCCTGCAAAAACATGGTGGCGATTGCAATGACATGAGCTCCATTGAATAACTAATACGTCCTAATACAATAAGACCATTACTAACAAGTGGCTTACCGTCTTAAACTTAGTCTAAGTAATACGTTGTAAACTTGCCATTTGTTAATGTAAACGGTTAAGCCACTGACGGACAAAAGACAGTTCTAAAAAGCTTAGCTTCTTATAACACTTTTTAATAAAATTATTAGTTATTCCCTATAAAAGATTATGAATTTCATATTTTTGATCGGTGTAAGATTTAACTTCACCATAATTTAATTGATGTATTAATCATCTATCTTATTGCTCGTTTAATATATTTTTCCCACCATGGGCGGAAAGGAATCAAAAATAGAGAATCCTAACGCTAACGTGGTTAATGACATTATAGTAAAGGTAGAAAGCCCTAACAACTACTTGATTATCCTTATTGCTTTAATGGCACTGCAGATACTAATCAGTCTATATCAATTGCATAAACGCTCAATAAAGAAGAGCTATGCCAGAAGGTTAGCATCTGTAGACAATATAGATAAGGTATAACTTTCAAAAATATTCATTTTAAAGCCCCAGACATCCTACAAATTTCTTCATGGAATGGGAGTATATTTTGCAAAAGGCCCGAAACCATAAGGAATCATTTTTGAAAATCCATAAATGTTTAAATATCGATCGGGACACGAAGCCCGAGACGATCAGGAAACATAAATCTAACTTACTAAAAACACTCGAAGGTGTAAGAGTTCTCTTTAATGCGAACTATTCTAGACTATTAAAGACACACCAGGTGGCTGCGGACGCTTTTTTCTCGGATTTAAGAGAAAAAGCTATTCTGGTTTGTAGTAAAAAGGGAATCGACGTTTCAATTCCGATTTCAATACATGAACAAATAACTTTTGAATACAAACCTAGTACCGAGATCGATATTTCAGTACCTCAAGCTTCCACAAGTTATTCTCAAACAATATCCACAATCATGCCGCAAACACTTGTTGAGTTTTTAAATACTGCCTCCAGGCTACTCCCAGAATTTGATGGAACCTCTGAGAATTTACAAAGCTTTATTGACGCTATAAACCTAGTTGATTCAATAAAAGAAAATCATGAATCTGTAGCGGTAAACCTAATAAAAACAAAATTAAAAGGTACCGCTAGGAATTTAATTTCCTCAGAATCAAGCTTGGAAAAAATAGCATCAAAACTAAAAAGCTCAGTAAAAGGAGAGTCCGTAGATGTTCTGACTGCCAAATTAATGAGCGTCAGGCAAAGTGGCAAAAATGTTAATTCTTATGCCAAGGAAATGGAGGAGTTAACTAAAAAACTCGAGACTGCCTACATCAGAGGTGGATTACCGCATGAGGTAGCCAACAAGTATGTGACACGTTCGGCTGTTACAGCCATTACCAAAAATAGTTCAAACGAAAGAGTCAAACTGATCATGGAATCAGCGACCTTTACAAATATGAATGAAGTTTTGACTAAATTCATAACTAGTTGTACCGAAACATATGGTCAAGCAAATTCAATTCTTACCTATGGTAACAGAAGCCAAGGTTACAACAGTAGCAACCAGAATAGAAACCAAAAAACTAGAAACTGTAATCAAAATAGAAACTTTAACCAAAATTCAAACCAAAACAGAAATTTAAATCAAAATAGGAACCAAAATAGGAATAATAATCATAACAATAACTACAACAACAACAGTAACAATAATAATGGTTCATACCGAAATAATAACGGTAACAGAAACCGCAATAATTACCAAAATAGAAACGTTAATAGCATTACAGAAAATGACTCGGGAAACGGGCAAGGACCCCTAAGTACTCAATAAAAACCCTCAATGACACGACTTAAGCCTTCTTAATAGACACTGGCGCTGATATTTCAATTATCAAGCACAATCAAGTTTTAAATCAGTCCATAAATGTATATAACAGAAAAAATCTTAATGGAATAGGCCATGGTATAATTTCAACACTAGGTAGTGTTCAATGTGAATTAAAAATAGATAGATACCTTATAAAACATACATTTCATGTAGTTAAGGATGATTTTAAAATTCAACCAGATGGAATTATTGGAATGGATTTCATACGAAAGTATAATTGTATACTAAAATATTCTAACAAGAGAGACCAAATAATTATTCGATCAAATGAAATTGATCATGACATTGGAATACCAATTAGAAATGGTCCCACTATAAATTCTATAGCAATACCTGCAAGATCTGAAGTAATAAGATCAGTACCAATAAATTCATCCGAACAAAATGTTTTGGTACCATATCAAACAATCCAAAACGGCGTTTACGTCGCCAACACCATAACTTCCACATCAAACCCTTTAGTGAATATAGTCAATACCACTGAAAATGATTTGATAATTCACGATGTCCAACTCGTTACAGAAACACTAGCAAACTACAAAATAGTAACTGAGAAATTTATACCGACCAAATCCAAAGAGAAATTGGAAAGGCTTTCAAAAAACTTTCCATCATTTGTAGAAAAAGATCTGAAACTGTTATGTAAGGAATTTATAGATATCTTTGCGTTAGAATCTGAACACATATCGGTCAACAATTTTTATAAACAAAAGCTTAGAATCAATAACACTCAACCAGTTTACATAAAAAACTATAGAATTCCTCATTCTCAAAAGGAAGAAGTAAACAAACAGGTTGATAAGCTAAATAAAGACGATATTGTTGAACCATCTATTTCAGATCACAATAGCCCAATTCTCTTAGTACCAAAGAAACCGCTACCCGGTACCACTCGGAAGAGATGGAGATTAGTAGTAGACTACAGAGCGGTTAACAAAAATTTAGTGGCTGATAAATTCCCATTACCTCGTATAGACGATATTCTTGATCAATTAGGTAGAGCTAAATTCTTCTCTTGTCTTGACCTGATGTCAGGCTTTCACCAAATATAACTTGAAGAAGAATCTAGAAATATAACATCCTTTTCAACGGATAAAGGATCTTTCAGATTCAAAAGATTGCCGTATGGTATTCAAATAGCCCCTAACTCTTTCCAACGTATGATGTCATTAGCATTTTCGGGTCTGTCTCCAGCACAAGCATTCGTGTATATGGACGACCTAGTAGTGATTGGTTGTTCTAAGGAACATATGTTACGTAATTTAAAAAACGTATTTGAATTATGCAGAAAATATAATCTGAAATTACACCCAGATAAATGTTCATTCTTCTGCACTCAAGTTACATTTTTAGGCTACAAATGTACCGATCAAGGTATATTGCCTGATGATAGCAAATTTTCTATAGTACAAAACTATCCAACGCCAAAGAATGGTGATGAAGCTAAACGCTTTGTAGCCTTTTGTAATTATTACCGAAGATTCATACCAAATTTTGCTGAATCATCAAGACACATAACAAGATTGTCTAGAAAAAATGTACCTTTTGAATGGAACCAGGATTGTGAAAATTCTTTCCAGTATTTAAAAACCCAATTACTAAGCCCTAAAATTCTACAATACCCTGATTTTTCTAAAATTTTTTATATAACAACAGACGCAAGCAAACACGCTTGTGGAGCTGTGCTTAGCCAAGAAAAACAAGGTATACTAATGCCAATTTCATACGCCTCTAGATCTTTCACTAAAGGTTGTGACGTTGGAAGTCGGGAACCCTCGTTTCCACCAGTACACCAATATTAATAATTATCAAAGATTTGTTTTATGAATTAATTGCATTATTTGCATTTGTTTTATACCAATATGGTAATTGTATTTCATCTATTTTCATGAATTGTAGATTTTAGTTTATTAGTAATAAGAATATTTATATTGAATTTCCCATTAATTGCAGTTGCAATTGAATTATACATTAATATTGCAATATTACATATTGCTTTAGTATTATTAGTATTTCAGGGTTGTGTTCTATCACTATAAATTATTTATGGTGCCATCTAGTGTCAGCAAGAACAACAGCCCATACACACTAGCGCCCCTTGCGGCGGGTAGGAATGACGACGTTTAGTGCAGTTGTCATAATCAGCTGTGTGATTGGTAACTTGTTACCATCTAGTAGAAATGCATACGACTAGAAAAGTATAAAATCAGAACAAAAATCTGTAAGAGGGACAGTCTGTTTTCATCAGTTGTGGTGTGCGGTTCATAATAGGTAAGTGGTAGTAAATTGGTAGTTAGTGGTACTGTAGGCAAATTGTGGTTGCATTGTAGGTTCTATACTGCAAACTGCGCTAGAGAAATGTTTCCGGGGTTTTACTACGGCTTCACTCTCAAGTGCTAGCTTCACTGGGCGTGATTTCAGCGGAGTAGTGTTTCCGGGGTTTTACTACGGTTTCACTGCTGCTGTGAGGGTTAAATTTACTACTTCAATATTTTATTGTTAACTTTACTTAGATTTTTTTTATTTGAACAAATAATTTTGGTGTTTTGAATTTATTGTCAAAGGTAGAACATTTTTAATTAGAATAAAAATTTTATTTGAAAAGATAGATAGTGCGGAAAATTTTGAAAATAATATAAATTTAAATTAATTTTGTTTATAAATGAAATATTGCGTTTTGAAGATTTAGTGGTCAATTTTCCATATCAAGAAACAAAAGGAAAAATTTTTGAAATCATCCCTCATCTTGCATTTAATATATTGATTACCTTGTTGGATATTGAATTGATTGATTTGGAAAATAATAATAACTCGTTGTTTCAAATTTAAAACCTTTACTGGACTAATAACTATTAGATTATTTTGTTGACAAACCTTTATTCGTTGGTTTTATTTCCAATATATTCTTAACGATATATAGAAAGGGGTTTGAAGGAAACATAATCTATATACCTACAAATATATAACTAACAATTGAAATCACATACACTTTTAGCTAATTTAATTATATAGTAACTTAACGTTAATTTCGAGTCATTTTTTTTTACCTTTCTTTGAGATTTGGTTTTTTTAATGTAACTAACTGAATTAACTTACCGTATTTTTTTTAATTTTAACATTACATTACTTTTAATACTTTACAATACATACATTAAATTTTATCAAAATAACGAGATAAGAAAATTTGTTAACATAAAGAATTCAATTCCATGGACATCAGGCCTGCTGTATCATTGGACAACAAATTGGTGAGTTTTTATACCCTTCACCATCGTGAGAAGGGTATATATAAGTTTGTCATTCCGTGTGAAATTTCCACAATATAATTTTCCGACCCTATAAAGTATATATATTCTGGATCCTTATAGATAGCGAAGTCGATTAAGCCATGTCCGTCTGTCTGTCTGTCTGTCTGTCTGTCTGTCTGTCTGGATGTTGAAATCAGTTTTTGAAGTCCCAAGATATGTTCGGGATCCAAACCTTCAATAATTCTGTCAGAAGTGCTTTCGAGAAGTTTGCTATTTAAAATCAGCAAAATCGGTTTAGGTTAACCAGAGTTATGAACCAATATGTGAGACCACCTCCATAAAAATTTGATATTTTTCGTCCATTTTATTGCAATATTTTGAAATATATTGCAGATAATACCATGAAATTTTGTATACGTTGTTTGTACTATAAAAGAAGAAAGTGTGCGGAAAATAGTAACAATCGGTCCATGATTTCTCATAGCCCCCATACAAATATATATATTCCCGAAATATGGCTTAATGATAAATAAATGCCTATAAAATTGGAATATCAAGACAAAATTCAGCAAAAATAAGTTTTATACAAAAAGAAATCACAAACCGAAATTTTTTTTAGTTCGGTCCATATTTGACCATAGACCCCATATAAAGTCCACTTACAAAATTCACTTAAATACATATAAAACAGATATAAATAATGTTAAACGCCTAAAATTTGACATAAATACTCTTTATAGGCAAATAAATTATTGTACCAAATTTTATGGTGGTCGGCCCAGAAAGGGTCATAGCCCCCATACAAAAATCTTCCCGAAATATTGCTCAATTATACATAAATGCCTATAAAATTGGAATATCAAGACAAAATTCAGCAAAACTAAGTTTTGTGCAAAAAGAAATCGCAAAACGAAATTTTTTTTTAGTTCGGTCCATGTTTGACGATAGACCCCATATAAAGTCCACTTCCGAAATTCACTTAAATACGCATAAAACAGATATAAATAATGTTAAACGGCTAAAATTTGACATAAATACTCTTTATAGGCAAATAAATTGTTGTACTAAATTTTATGGTGGTCGGCCCACAACTGGTCATAGCTCCCATACAAGGACCACATCTGAAAAAGACATTTTTTCCTATATATATTGTATAAATATCGCTACCGACTCAAAACTTTGTACAGATCATGTACATATATACAAAAATCATTCCACACAATTTTATTAATTTCGGTCTATTTTTAACCGTACGCCCCATATAAAGCCCTCTTCGGAAAATCCCTTTAATACTCATAAATCGCTTATAAATAAGGGTACCAATCCAAAATTTTACACGGATCATTTACATACATGCCTAAATCTAACTGCTGGATTTTGAGAACATCAGTCCATATTTGACTATATCCCCCACATAAGGTCCACTACCGAAATCTACGTTAATACTAATATATATCTTAAATATACCGTTATTACGTTGAAATTCTACGTGAAATATCCCCACATGCATGAAAATAACTGTTCCAAAATTTAAGAAGATCGGCCCATAATTTGTCATACCTGCCATATAGAAGCATTTCCAAAAAACAAATAAATTCGGGTCAAAAAATATTCTTTTCGGATTTAACCCATATTCGGTCCATATTTTATAATCATGATATATATCGTTGGAAAGGTATTTTTAATACCTTTTATTTAATGTATTACAAAATATCAGACACCCAGTAGTTCCCGAGATATAGGCCTATATATTTTCAACTTTAAGGGCCCGCCCCCTCGAAAATAGGCGTGGCCGCCAAAAAAAATTTTTTTTGCTGGTATCTCTTCTAAAATCCCTATTTGTTTTTTTTTTTTTTTTTAACAAAATCACTAAAACCGAAGTACCCCTTTTTTATACTCTGTTTGTTAAATTACACTGAAGATTATTATGAACATCAGACAGACTCTGTAAATTATGGTAAGAATTGGTAATTAAATCAATTAAAAATGGTAAAAATTAGACATTTGAAAATATTTAACATAAATTATGTTGGTCGTAAAATTGTCTTTCAAACAATATATCGAATACTAATAAAATTTGCACTGAGACTGAATAGAAAACACAGAATTAGGATATTCTAGTCTAGTGTAGTTTCTGTATTTCTTATTACGCTTAGGTGAAGGGTATTTAAGATTCGGCACAGCCGAATATAGCACTCTTACTTGTTTTTTATTATTATTGTTGTTTTCTAATTCTCATTATTAACATAAAATACAATCCTTCATTTTCATACTATAACACATCCACGTTTTTATTACAAATATAATTTACAATGTTATTAATTAAAATAATTTTTTTTTTGATTTGAATTTAAAGATATTTACATATAAATGTTAAATTTTTTTTTATCTTTCATTTGGTGTAAATTACCTAACAATCATTTTCAAGTTAGTTTAATTTAAATATTATAATGCATATTTGTGTTTGTAAATTTAATTTAAATATAGAATAATTTATGTTATATATTATAATGATTAATTAAACTTCTCTATTTAATTCCACGAAAGATTTAAAGGGCAACTAAAAATTAAATTGGGCTATCTTGAATGTGAGTGCATGAAGATAGCAATGGTTGGGAGGGTTTCGAGCACAAAAGGGGTAATGTCATCTATCTCCCTTTATTTACTTCACAAAGTTAATTTTTTTGTTTTGTGTTTTGTTTTACTTTAGTTTTCTCTTTATATTATTTTGTTGTTCAAGTTATCAATATTGGAGTTATTTAAGCTACCTATATCTTTTAAATTTTGTAACGTGCATCCTATTTCATTTGAAAACAAGTACACCACCCCATTCTCCCTGAGCACAGCCGGTTATAAAGGTAGCTAAAAGTTTTCTGGAAGTAGGATTATGAATCGTCCGTTACATAATAATTAAAATGGCGCCCAACGTGGGGCCTCAGCGTTTTGTTTCAATATACTTATAAAATTAGAAACGTTATCGATATCTAGCTGAAGTCTCACATTTTGTTTACTGTGATATTGATATTTTTTTTTGTTTTCTTCGTGAGATTTCTGATATTTTTGGATTTTTAAAATATAATGCATACATCAAATGCGATTTTAAACCTTAATAGAGGGACTTTCATTTATTTAATGTTAGCAATTTTGTTTGAGATTTCTGTTATTGGTTTATATATATTCGATAACTTATTCACAAATTCTAATATATTTTTATACCCTTCACCATCGTGAGAAGGGTATATATAAGTTTGTCATTCCGTGTGAAATTTCCACAATATAATTTTCCGACCCTATAAAGTATATATATTCTGGATCCTTATAGATAGCGAAGTCGATTAAGCCATGTCCGTCTGTCTGTCTGTCTGTCTGTCTGTCTGTCTGTCTGGATGTTGAAATCAGTTTTGTGAAGTCCCAAGATATGTTCGGGATCCAAACCTTCAATAATTCTGTCAGAAGTGCTTTCGAGAAGTTTGCTATTTAAAATCAGCAAAATCGGTTTAGGTTAACCAGAGTTATGAACCAATATGTGAGACCACCTCCATAAAAATTTGATATTTTTCGTCCATTTTACTGCAATATTTTGAAATATATTGCAGATAATACCATGAAATTTTGTATACGTTGTTTGTACTATAAAAGAAGAAAGTGTGCGGAAAATAGTAAAAATCGGTCCATGATTTCTCATAGCCCCCATACAAATATATATATTCCCGAAATATGGCTTAATGATAAATAAATGACTATAAAATTGGAATATCAAGACAAAATTCAGCAAAAATAAGTTTTATACAAAAAGAAATCACAAACCGAAATTTTTTTTTAGTTCGGTCCATATTTGACCATAGACCCCATATAAAGTCCACTTACAAAATGCACTTAAATACGCATAAAACAGATATAAATAATGTTAAACGGCTAAAATTGGACATAAATACTCTTTATAGACAAATAAATTATTGTACCAAATTTTATGGTGATCGGCCCAGAAATGGTCATAGCCCCCATACAAAAATCTTCCCGAAATATTGCTCAATTATACATAAATGCCTATAAAATTGGAATATCAAGACAAAATTCAGCAAAACTAAGTTTTGTGCAAAAAGAAATCGCAAAACGAAATTTTTTTTAGTTCGGTCCATATTTGACCATAGACCCCATATAAAGTCCACTTCCGAAATTCACTTAAATACGCATAAAACAGATATAGATAATGTTAAACGGCTAAAATTTGACATAAATACTCTTTATAGGCAAATAAATTGTTGTACTAAATTTTATGGTGGTCGGCCCACAACTGGTCATAGCTCCCATACAAGGACCACATCTGAAAAAGACATTTTTCCCTATATATATTGTATAAATATCGTTACCGACTCAAAACTTTGTACAGATCATGTACATATATACAAAAATCATTCCACACAATTTTGTTAATTTCGGTCTATTTTTAACCGTATGCCTCATATAAAGCCCTCTTCGGAAAATCCCTTTAATACTCATAAATCGCTTATAAATAAGGGTACCAATCCAAAATTTTACACGGATCATTTACATACATGCCTAAATCTAACTGCTGGATTTTGAGAATATCGGTCCATATTTGACTATATCCCCCACATAAGGTCCACTCTCGAAATGCACGTTAATACTAATATATATCTTAAATATACCGTTATTACATTGAAATTCTACGTGAAATATCCCCATATGCATGAAAATAACTGTTCCAAAATTTAAGAAGATCGGCCCATAATTTGTCATACCTGCCATATAGAAGCATTTCCAAAAACAAATAAATTCGGATCAAAAAATATTCTTTTCGGATTTAGCCCATATTCGGTCCATATTTTATAATCATGATATATATCGTTGGAAAGCTATTTTTAATACCTTTTATTTAATGTATTACAAATTATCAGACACCCAGTAGTTCCCGAGATATAGGCCTATATATTTTCAACTTTAAGGGCCCGCCCCCTCGAAAATAGGCGTGGCCGCCAAAAAAATTTTTTTTTTGCTGGTATCTCTTCTAAAATCCCTATTTGTTTTTTTTTTTTTTTAACAAAATCACTAAAACCGAATTGTACCCCTTTTTATACCCTTCACCATCGTGAGAAGGGTATATATAAGTTTGTCATTCCGTGTGAAATTTCCACAATATAATTTTCCGACCCTATAAAGTATATATATTCTGGATCCTTATAGATAGCGAAGTCGATTAAGCCATGTCCGTCTGTCTGTCTGTCTGTCTGTCTGGATGTTGAAATCAGTTTTGTGAAGTCCCAAGATATGTTCGGGATCCAAACCTTCAATAATTCTGTCAGAAGTGCTTTCGAGAAGTTTGCTATTTAAAATCGGTTTAGGTTAACCAGAGTTATGAACCAATATGTGAGACCACCTCCATAAAAATTTGATATTTTTCGTCCATTTTACTGCAATATTTTGAAATATATTGCAGATAATACCATGAAATTTTGTATACGTTGTTTGTACTATAAAAGAAGAAAGTGTGCGGAAAATAGTAAAAATCGGTCCATGATTTCTCATAGCCCCCATACAAATATATATATTCCCGAAATATGGCTTAATGATAAATAAATGCCTATAAAATTGGAATATCAAGACAAAATTCAGCAAAAATAAGTTTTATACAAAAAGAAATCACAAACCGAAATTTTTTTTTAGTTCGGTCCATATTTGACCATAGACCCCATATAAAGTCCACTTGCAAAATTCACTTAAATACGCATAAAACAGATATAAATAATGTTAAACGGCTAAAATTGGACATAAATACTCCTTATAGACAAATAAATTATTGTACCAAATTTTATGGTGATCGGCCCAGAAATGGTCATAGCCCCCATACAAAAATCTTCCCGAAATATTGCTCAATTATACATAAATGGCTATAAAATTGGAATATCAAGACAAAATTCAGCAAAACTAAGTTTTGTGCAAAAAGAAATCGCAAAACGAAATTTTTTTTAGTTCGGTCCATATTTGACCATAGACCCCATATATAGTCCACTTCCGAAATTCACTTAAATACGCATAAAACAGATATAAATAATGTTAAACGGCTAAAATTTGACATAAATACTCTTTATAGGCAAATAAATTGTTGTACTAAATTTTATGGTGGTCGGCCCACAACTGGTCATAGCTCCCATACAAGGACCACATCTGAAAAAGACATTTTTCCCTATATATATTGTATAAATATCGTTACCAACTCAAAACTTTGTACAGATCATGTACATATATACAAAAATCATTCCACACAATTTTGTTAATTTCGGTCTATTTTTAACCGTATGCCTCATATAAAGCCCTCTTCGGAAAATCCCTTTAATACTCATAAATCGCTTATAAATAAGGGTACCAATCCAAAATTTTACACGGATCATTTACATACATGCCTAAATCTAACTGCTGGATTTTGAGAATATCGGTCCATATTTGACTACATCCCCCACATAAGGTCCACTCTCGAAATCCACGTTAATACTAATATATATCTTAAATATACCGTTATTACATTGAAATTCTTCGTGAAATATCCCCATATGCATGAAAATAACTGTTCCAAAATTTAAGAAGATCGGCCCATAATTTGTCATACCTGCCATATAGAAGCATTTCCAAAAACAAATAAATTCGGATCAAAAAATATTCTTTTCGGATTTAGCCCATATTCGGTCCATATTTTATAATCATGATATATATCGTTGGAAAGCTATTTTTAATACCTTTTATTTAATGTATTACAAATTATCAGACACCCAGTAGTTCACGAGATATAGGCCTATATATTTTCAACTTTAAGGGCCCGCCCCCTCGAAAATAGGCGTGGCCGCCAAAAAATTTTTTTTTTGCTGGTATCTCTTCTAAAATCCCTATTTGTTTTTTTTTTTTTAACAAAATCACTAAAACCGAATTGTACCCCTTTTTTATACTCTGTTAAATTACACTGAAGATTATTATGAACATCAGACAGACTCTGTAAATTATGGTAAGAATTGGTAATTAAATCAATTAAAAATGGTAAAAATTAGACAACATTTGAAAATATTTTACATAAATTATGTTGGTCGTAAAATTGGCTTTTAAACAATATATCAAATACTAATAAAATTTGCACTAAGACTGCATAGAAAACACAGAATTAGGATATTCTAGTCTAGTGTAGTTTCTGTATTTCTTATTACGCTTAGGTGAAGGGTATTTAAGATTCGGCACAGCCGAATATAGCACTCTTACTTGTTATACCCTTCACCATCGTGAGAAGGGTATATATAAGTTTGTCATTCCGTGTGTAATTTCCACAAAAAAATTTTCCGACCCTATAAAGTATATATATTCTGGATCCTTATAGATAGCGAAGTCGATTAAGCCATGTCCGTCTGTCTGTCTGTCTGTCTGTCTGTCTGTCTGTCTGTCTGTCTGTCTGTCTGTCTGTCTGTCTGTTGAAATCAGTTTTTTGAAGTCCCCAGATATACTGGGGATCCAAACCTTCAATAATTCTGTCAGAAGTGCTTTCGAGAAGTTTGCTATTTAAAATCAGCAAAATCGGTTTAGGTTAACCAGAGTTATGAACCTATATGTGAGACCACCTCCATAAAAATTTGATATTTTTCATCCATTTTATTGCAATATTTTGAAAACTATTGCAGATAATACCATGAAATTTTGTATACGTTGTTTGTACTATAAAAGAAGAAAGTGTGCGGAAAATAGTAAGAATCGGTTCATGATTTCTTATAGCCCCCATACAAATATATATATTCCCGAAATATGGCTTAATGATAAATAAATGCCTATAAAATTGGAATATCAAGACAAAATTCAGCAAAAATAAGTTTTATACAAAAAGAAATCGCAAAACGAAATTTTTTTTAATTCGGTCCATGTTTGACCATAGACCCCATATAAAGTCCACTTCCAAAATTCACTTAAATACGTATAAAAGAGATATAAATAATGTTAAACGGCTAAAATTTGACATAAATACTCTTTATAGGCAAATAAATTGCTGTACTAAATTTTATGGTGGTCGGCCCAGAATTGGTCATAGCCCCCATACAAAAATCTTCCCGAAATATGGCTTAATGATAAATAAATGCCTATAAAATTGGAATATCAAGACAAAATTCAGCAAAAATAAGTTTTATACAAAAAGAAATCGCAAAACGAAATTTTTTTTAATTCGGTCCATGTTTGACCATAGACCCCATATAAAGTCCACTTACAAAATTCACTTAAATACGTATAAAAGAGATATAAATAATGTTAAACGGCTAAAATTTGACAGAAATACTCTTTATAGGCAAATAAATTGTTGTACTAAATTTTATGGTGGTCGGCCCAGAACTGGTCATAGCTCCCATACAAGGACCACATCTGAAAAAGACATTTTTCCGTATATATATTGTATAAATATCGGTACCGACTCAAAACTTTGCACAGATCATTTTAATATATACAAAAATCATCCCACAAAATTTTGTGAATTTCGGTTTATTTTTAACCGTATGCCCCATATAAAGCCCTCTTCCGAAAATCACTTTAATACTCATAAATCGCTTATAAATAAGGGTACCAATCCAAAATTTTACACGGATCATTTACATACATGCCTAAATCTAACTGCTGGATTTTGAGAATATCGGTCCATATTTGACTATATCCCCCCCATAAGGTCCACTCTCGAAATCCACGTTAATACTAATATATATCTTAAATATACCGTTATTATGTTGAAATTCGACGTGAAATATCCTCATATGCATGAAAATAACTGTTCCAAAATTTAAGAAGATCGGCCCATAATTTGTCATATCTGCCATATAGAATCATTTCCAAAAAACAAATAAATTCGGGTCAAAAAATATTCTTTTCGGATTTAACCCATATTCGGTCCATATTTTATAATCATGATATATATCGTTGGAAAGGTATTTTTAATACCTTTTATTTAATGCATTACAAATTATCAGACACCCAGTAGTTCCCGAGATATAGGCCTATGTATTTTCAACTTTAAGGGCCCGCCCCCTCGAAAATAGGCGTGACCGGCAACAAATTTTTCTTTTGCTGGTATCTCCTCTAAAAGCCCTATTTAATTTTGTTTTTGTTTTTTTTTTGAGCAAAATCACTAAAATCGAATTGTACCCCTTTTTTATACTCTGTTTGTTTTTTTTTATACTCTGTTTGTTAAATTACACTGAAGATTATTATGAACATCAGACAGACTCTGTAAATTATGGTAAGAATTGGTAATTAAATCAATTAAAAATGGTAAAAATTAGACAACATTTCAAAATATTTAACATAAATTATGTTGGTCGTAAAATTGTGTTTCAAACAATATATCAAATACTAATAAAATTTGCACTAACACTGAATAGAAAACACAGAATTAGGATATTCTAGTCTAGTGTAGTTTCTGTATTTCTTATTACGCTTAGGTGAAGGGTATTTAAGATTCGGCACAGCCGAATATAGCACTCTTACTTGTTTTTTTTTAATTTGGGGTATTATGTGGTTGAGATTTACAATTGGTAATTATTGATTAGTTACTCATACATATATCTTAGATGTTTTTGTTTAAATATCAATATTGGACCTTATTTATACATTTGCATATAATTTGTATAATATACCAGATTAATATTTGAACACATTTACATTTTTTTTTGTTTTGGTTTAGTGTTATTATTTGTTTTATTTTGTGAAGTATATTTATATTTTTTTTTGAATCAAATTCAAATTGAGTAGTGGAATTATAAAAATACTTATACATTTCGAATATTACTATATTATTCAATTATGCCATTAACACGTAGTAGAGAGAATTTATTAAATATTGAAGAACCAACTAATGTTAGCTTTACTGTTGATTTAGGGACAGAAAATACAGTTCAAACAAGATCTCAGACAGGTGCTCGTTCTAAAAATAGACCTCAAACTGACATTCCACGAAATAATAATAACAACAATGATATAAGGATTCAGCAATTAATTAGTAACTCCTTAGATAGTTTTCGTGAGGAAATGACTAGTGTGATTTCTGATCAATTAAGTACAGTGTTGCGAAACATTCATCTCACGAATAATTCTAACTCAAATCAATCCAATAATCGTTCAAATACTCCAAATTCGAATTGTGAAAACTCAGTGGACCCGTTTTATGCAGAAAAAGTTCTAAATATCATTCGAAATTGGAAGATCAAATTTACAGGACATAATGATACGATATCGGTTGATGAATTTGTGTATCGTATTAATGTTTTAACATCAAATACCTTGAGAGGCGATTTTAGCCTTTTGTCTAAACATGCCCACATTTTATTCGATGGGAAAGCATTAGAATGGTATTGGAGGTACCATAGGCAAAACAATGACCTTGATTGGGTGTCATTAACACAGGCTTTGCGGATACAATACAAGATAGAGTATAGTGACTATGATATTTTAGATGACATTCGTAAGCGTAGACAAAAATCCAGTGAAAGTTTTGATGAATATTTAGAAGTTATTTCTGCAATGTTTGATAAATTGAAAAAGCCAATATCGGACATTGATTTAGTTGAAACTATTTTACGAAACTTAAAATTTGAAATTAGACATGAGTTATTACATTTAAATATTTCTAGTGTTTCTGAGCTTCGCCGTGAAGTTCGTAAACATGAAAAATTTATGAAGGATTTACATAGCTTAGATCAGCGAAAGCCTGCGAAAGGTAAGATAACGGAACTTTTAGTTGAGGAAAATTTTAATAATTCGAATGATAATTTGGAAAATGACATTTGTGGAATTCAGAATATTCCTAATTGTTGGAATTGTGACAAATCTGGACATACTTACACTGAATGTATGGATGTTAGACGTGTGTTTTGTTACGGTTGTGGCCTTAAAGATACTTATAAACCTACATGTCCTAAATGCAGGGTTAAATCTCAGGGAAACGGACTTCAGGATGTCCGTCGGAAATAGAGCGGGCATCCGGTGATTGTAAAAATAAAAATGATATTGAGAAGGATAAATCCCGAATACATCCTTTGCAACGTCCATTTCATATTCGATTAGCAAATTATGAAAAGGTTAGGGCCAGAATATTTAACGAAAATAAGAAAATTAGTAGATCGTCTATGAGAATTCGTGATTTTTATAACAAATTTAGAGCATTCAGAAAGTTTTTAGTTTCTTCAATTGTTTCAAGAGAATCTGACAGTAGACCCTATATAAATTTAGAAGTAAACGGTACGAATTATTTCGCTTTACTGGATAGTGGTGCAAATAAGAGTGTTATAGGAGGAAAACTAGCAACAGATGTACAGAATTGGACTGATTTTAGGAAGATTGTAAGGAATGTACGAACAGCGGATGGGAACAGACAGAAGGTACTAGGTACAGTGACATTGAAAGTAACGTATCAAGGTCAATTGAAACATTTTGAATTTTTGGTTGTACCCAGCATCCAGCAGAATTTGATTTGTGGTTATGATTTTTGGATTGCCTTTGGTCTTAAAATTTCCTGTCCAGAGATTGGTGCAGTTGACTGTGACGAAACAGTTACTGATAAGATAGTACTTTCTTGTGAACAGGGTAAAAAACTTAAAAGAATAGTATCAATGTTCCCGGACTCAGAAACGGAGGGTTTAGGATGTACAACATTGTTAGAACATTATATTGACACAGGTGACGCAAAACCTATTAAACAGCGTTATTACCCTATTTCTCCAGCAGTTGAGAAATTATTATGTCAGGAGTTAGATCGAATGTTATCTTTGGGTGTAATAGAAGATGCTCCAAACTCTTCATGGTCCTCACCAGCTGTCATAGTAGTAAAACCAGGTAAGATTAGAATGTGTGTGGACAGCCGTAAATTAAACTCCTTGACCATAAAAGACGCATACCCGATACCGAACATCGACGGAATTATTTCGAGACTTCCACCAGTATACTTTATTTCAAAAATAGATTTGAAGGATGCTTTTTGGCAAATAAAGTTGGAGGAATCCTCGAAACCTAAGACAGCATTTACAGTCTCTAATCGGCCTTTGTATCAATTTACAAGAATGCCGTTTGGGCTATGTAACGCACCGCAAACGTTGTGCCGACTGATGGACAAGGTTTTCCGTTTGAATTGAAAACTAATGTTTTTGTATATTTGGATGACTTGTTGATTTTATCTAAGGATTTTGACGAACATTTGCGACATCTTGCTGAGGTTGTTAGTAGATTGAGAATGGCTGGATTGACCATTAATATAAAAAAAAGTAGTTTTGCGTTAAATAAAGTTAAATACCTGGGATATGTTGTTGGTAATGGTACGTTACAGGTAGATGAAGATAAGATAAGTGCAATCAGAGATTTCCCACAACCTAAAAGTGTCAAACATTTGAGACGTTTCCTAGGAATGACTGGCTGGTACAGACGATTCATTAAGGATTATTCGACATTGACATTTCCACTGACTGAATTGTTGACTAAAAAGAAAACATTTTTTTTTAATGATATGGCACAGATAGCATTTGATGTCTTAAAGACTAAATTAACTACAGCTCCTTTACTTATTCACCCAGACTATTCTAAAACTTTTATTTTACAATGCGATGCTAGCACTTGTGGCATTGGTGCTGTTTTAGCACAAGAAGATGAAACCGGTGAAGAAAAGCCAATAGCGTATATGTCACACAAACTAAACAGAGCTCAACGCAATTATTCCATTTCTGAACTTGAGTGCTTAGCTGTAGTTATGGCTATAAAAAAATTTCGATCGTACATTGAAGGACAGGATTTTAAGGTAGTCACAGACCACGCAAGCCTAAAATGGCTTATGAGCCAAAGAGATTTGACTGGTAGGTTAGCCAGATGGTCTCTCAAATTACAGGGTTTCAATTTCAAAATTGAACATCGCAAAGGAGTGGACAATATTGTTCCCGACGTTTTATCACGGGCTCATGAAGGTGAATCTTGCGTGGATTTTATAGAAATTGAATGTTTACCTTCTATTGACTTGAATTCTACTGCATTTAATAGTTCTGAATATTCAAAATTAAGAGATGCTATAACAGAAGATGAACCAGATTTTAAAATCGTCGATGGCTACATATATAAGCGGACGAATTTTTCTAAAGGACAGTCAGATGAATCGGACTCTTGGAAATTGTTAGTACCTTCAGAACTTAGGCGAGATGTTATGTATGCTGCGCATGACATTCCGAACTCATCTCATGGTGGAATTGCAAAGACTTTGGAACGGATTAGACGTTATTTTTATTGGCCTAGACTGGTGACTGACGTTCGTGATTATATTCAAAATTGCGAATTGTGTAAAACTTCAAAGACTCCAACAACTTGTTTGCGACCACCAATGGGTCAGATTGTTAATTCAGAAAGACCTTTCCAGCGACTTTATATCGATCTTATTGGACCTTTTCCGAGGACAAAGGATGGTAATATTGGTATCTTGATAGTTCTAGATCATTTTTCTAAATTTGTATTTTTGAAAGTTTTAAAGAAATTTACGTCGAAATTAATTATACAGTACTTAGAAACCGAAATATTTAATTGCTTTGGAGTTCCTCAAATGATTGTATCTGATAATGGAACGCAATTCAAATGCAAAGAATTTGAAAATTTTTTAAGAAAATTTGGGACTCAACATATCTTAACAGCTGTGTACAGTCCTCAAGCTAATGCAAGTGAGCGAGTAAATCGTTCAATAAATGAAGCATTGCGGTCCTATATCCGAAGGGATCAGAGGGAATGGGATAGATATATACCTAGTATTAACTGTTTTTTAAGGAATAGTATACACCAAACTATTGGGAAAACTCCATACCAAATTGTATTCGGACAGACTATGTTGACGCACGGTCAAGACTACAAACTTTTAGAAAGACTGAATATTTTGGCAGATTCGGATATTCACATTGAAAGACAAGACGGATTTTCACTTTTGCGGGATGATATTCGGAATTTGATACAACAAGCGTACCACAGGAACCAAAAGATTTATAATTTGAGATCAAGAACTAAAAGTCATTAGACGAAACTTTACTCAAAGTTCAAAGGCTGATAATTTCAATTCGAAATTGGCACCTATCGGAATTAAGGCTGAAGTTTTGCGGAAAATTGGTAACGTTAACTACGAATTAAAAGATTTGGTAAGTGGTAAAGTTGGAGTTTATCATTCCAAGGATATTTGGACATGAAGGAAATTATATAAATTATTTATAATTTAGCCTTTTCTGATCCTGTTCATCTGTATGGATACATTGAAGCAGTACCAGTTTTGTGAGGGTTAAATTTACTACTTCAATATTTTATTGTTAACTTTACTTAGATTTTTTTTATTTGAACAAATAATTTTGGTGTTTTGAATTTATTGTCAAAGGTAGAAAATTTTTAATTAGAATAAAAATTTTATTTGAAAAGATAGATAGTGCGGAAAATTTTGAAAATAATATAAATTTAAATTAATTTTGTTTATAAATGAAATATTGCGTTTTGAAGATTTAGTGGTCAATTTTCCATATCAAGAAACAAAAGGAAAAATTTTTGAAATCATCCCTCATCTTGCATTTAATATATTGATTACCTTGTTGGATGGAACAAAGACAATCTAATAGATCTTTATTATCCGAAAAACTATTAATTTGGAATATATAATCCAATATTCAAAAACTAGTCAAATATTGTTTCGTATCATCGGATATTGAATTGATTGATTTGGAAAATAATAATAACTCGTTGTTTCAAATTTAAAACCTTTACTGGACTAATAACTATTAGATTATTTTGTCGACAAACCCTTATTCGTTGGTTTTATTTCCAATATATTCTTAACGATATATAGAAAGGGGTTTGAAGGAAACATAATCTATATACCTACAAATATATAACTAACAATTGAAATCACATACACTTTTAGCTAATTTAATTATATAGTAACTTAACGTTAATTTCGAGTCATTTTTTTTACCTTTCTTTCAGATTTGGTTTTTTTAATGTAACTAACTGAATTATCTTACCGTATTTTTTTTAATTTTAACATTACATTACTTTTAATACTTTACAATACATACATTAAATTTTATCAAAATAATGAGATAAGAAAATTTGTTAACATAAAGAATTCAATTCCATGGACATCAGGCCTGCTGTATCATTGGACAACAAATTGGTGAGTTTTTTTTTATTATTATTGTTGTTTTCTAATTCTCATTATTAACATAAAATACAATCCTTCATTTTCATACTATAACACATCCACGTTTTTATTACAAATATAATTTACAATGTTATTAATTAAAATAATTTTTTTTTTTTGATTTGAATTTAAAGATATTTACATATAAATGTTAAATTTTTTTTTATCTTTCATTTGGTGTAAATTACCTAACAATCATTTTCAAGTTAGTTTAATTTAAATATTATAATGCATATTTGTGTTTGTAAATTTAATTTAAATATAGAATAATTTATGTTATATATTATAATGATTAATTAAACTTCTCTATTTAATTCCACGAAAGATTTAAAGGGCAACTAAAAATTAAATTGGGCTATCTTGAATGTGAGTGCATGAAGATAGCAATGGTTGGGAGGGTTTCGAGCACAAAAGGGGTAATGTCATCTATCTCCCTTTATTTACTTCACAAAGTTAATTTTTTTGTTTTGTGTTTTGTTTTACTTTAGTTTTCTCTTTATATTATTTTGTTGTTCAAGTTATCAATATTGGAGTTATTTAAGCTACCTATATCTTTTAAATTTTGTAACGTGCATCCTATTTCATTTGAAAACAAGTACACCACCCCATTCTCCCTGAGCACAGCCGGTTATAAAGGTAGCTAAAAGTTTTCTGGAAGTAGGATTATGAATCGTCCGTTACACTGCGCGTTACGCTGGAGTCCGGGGTTTTACTACGGATTCATCCTCCAGTGTTAGTTCCCTGTGGCACTATTTGAGGCCATAATTACTACCAACTACCCCTACTTTCACAACAAGACTCGACCTTTATAGTCGATAGGGTGCGAGCGAGATATTGTATTATATTCTAGTTAGTGGCATAAGCGAGTGAGCAAAAATTATAAATCCGTGTAAATAAAGAGAGTTACAAATTCCAAAAAGTTAGCCGTGTTTCATTTTAAGAGGTCACTAATAAATAAAGAATTTATTGTGACAGAACGCTGGACAACCGCGAGTTATACCCCAGCGCCCGAGCAGGGACCTCTTAAATTAAACCGGTTCAGTAAAAAGCTACTGTCGAAAATCGCGTACGTCGCGAGTAAATAAAATTATAATTTAAAAAAATTAAATAAAACAATAAAAAGAAATTCATAAAAAAAAGAAAACTGATAATAATAAATGGAAAAATGGTGCATAAATGAAATAGTGAATAAATGAGTGGTTCAAAATGTAATAAAAGTTAAAAATTAATTAAAAGAGACAGAATAATAATTCAACAATTAACAATTGAATAAACGTAAAGGTGTGAAAATACAAATAGAACAATAAAGAAAGAAAAAGAACTAATAAGAATAAATAGAGTTGGTTGTGTAAGTTGCGAAATAATAAGTGACAATAAAAGTCAATGTGAAAGAAACACTAGCAAGAAAGACATAAAACAATAAATAAAAATTAATAGAATGAGAAATAATTGAAATAGACAATAAATTAATCTAATAATAATAAAACAAACGAAGAGTAATAAATTCAAAATAAAGAACACTTAATAAAAATTCTTTTAGTGAATAAATGCTGATAGAAATTTTAAAATAAAAAGAAAAAAAAAATTTTAAATTTGAAGAAGAAGAATTAATAAAATTAAAATTGAGTGATTAAATAGTAAAGAAAATATTTATAACCAAAAAAAAATATTTATAAATTTTGAATTAATTAATTAAAAGAAAGAAAGATGTTGAAGACTGGGTGGATATACCTACTGAAGCGAGAAGAGCTGTTACCTTGTCTCCAAGAGTTTGGTTTGTGAAGTTTATTGGTGGGGAACACAACACGGAGGCCATCAACCGGTTACAGGCGTTGCAGGAACAATTTGATGTTAGAGATACGTTGGTGGTGCCGGGAACTAGTACCTCGAACACCCCAGGGTCCAAACATAGAAGCGAGGAAAACCAGCCAAAACCCCGACGATCAGCTGGCAATATGACCACCCCAAGCAGTATGGTAACAGATAGCCGAAGTAACCTTATGGACCAGGTCCGAAAGTGGGGCCTATCCTATAACGGTAATAGCGAGCCTTTGGGGTTCATTGAACGGGTGGAAGAGCTGGCAGATATCTATGACGTCACCTTGGACCACCTCCCACGATTTATGCCAGAATTCCTGTGTGAACGCGCGTTGGTGTGGTATCGTAACAATAACGCTCACTGGGAGGCATGAGCCGCCTTTAAGGCAGATTTCTTGGCCTTCTTTCTTCCTACTAGGTACTTCGAGCTGTTGGAAGATAAGATCCGAGCCCGATTGCAACGACCAGAGGAACGATTCAAAGACTACGTCCTAGAAATTCAGGGCCTGATGCGGCACCGGCGCCAGCCGAAATTTCATACACCATTCAGTCATACCCAGACTAACCACCACCCCAGAGTACCTCCAAGAAGAGATCGACATTATGCTAGCCGACGGGTCTGTGTGCCGGGTTTCCAAGGCCATCGAATTCCAAACGAGACTGGGTAATCTGACTAGAAAATGTAGATTTTTAGTGATGCCCAGCGCGAGTGAGAATGTCATCTTGGGACTGGAGTTCCTACAACGTTTCAATACAAGCATCCACATTGCAGGCCTGACCTTGGATTGCTCCCATCCAACCGAAGGGACACCATCACACGGCCCGCCGGCTGCCTCATACTCCGCTAGTGTTAGAGAAACCATAACGGGTCCGGAACATCAGACGAGAACAGAAACCAACGATCAGGCCCTCATCACCGCTTTTCTAGAGGAGGAACTCCCAAAACTCGAAGAAGCGCATGGGGTCTCCCCTATTGCCAGTCACCAAATCATGGCCGATGCGTTGTCACGGCGCCAACATCGCCATGTGTGACGCCGCAGTAGTGGACAATTGCAAGTGGCTCGACAAGCTTACTCGTAAGGTACACGAAAACCCCGACAAATATGCAGATTATACGCCAATGGACAACCAGCTATATCGAAATTTTCCAAGGAAATTGAACGACGAGGACAGCACCCCATGGAAGCTATGTGTGGCCACCCCAGATAGGACTCGCGTCCTAGAGGAAAACCACAACAGCCCAACAGCAGGACATCTGGGGGTTCGGAAGACGATCCTCCGCGTTGCGAGTCGTTATTACTGGCCAGGTATGTTCCGTGATGTAAGACAACACGTGAGACGTTGCCAGCCATGCCAACAATTTAAAGTAAGTCAACAAAGGCCTACAGGTGAAATGCTGGCCAAAATCCCAGAAGAACCGTGGGCCGTCCTATGTGCTGACTTCATGGGACCATTGACCCAGTCACCATCACCCATGCTGGAGAACAGCAACACAAGCCCACCGGAGGTCTCAAGGGCACAACGTACACCAACAGCAAGAGCGCAAGAAGCATGTATAGCGGTTAGCACCACCCCGGAGCACCCCATTGTGGTTGAAGACGGCCAAACCATCGCCGACGCAGCACGGCCGGAAGACTTACAGCGAATCATTGAGACGTCCTTACAGTCGCGCAAGCCGACTGAAATTTATACACCATAGTGGCCCCGTCGTTGACCAGGTTATGATCAGCAAAGGTGGGAGAATCAACAACATCGCCATGTGTGAGGCCGCAATAATCACCAAATCATGGCCGATGCGTTGTCACGTCAACCGTGTGAAAACGCCAACATCGCCATGTGTGAGGCAGCAGTGTCACCAAATCATGGCCGATGCGTTGTCACGCCGACCGTGTGAAAACGCCAACATCGCCATATGTGAGGCCGCACAGTGGCTGAAAATCGTTTTTCGTTGGCCAAAATTCTGTAACTTTTGAACCGATCAAAATATTGAAGTAATTTTTTTTTAATGGATAGATATTTAGTTCAGCTTGGCTCAGTTTTAATTACATTAAAATTGATTGATGACTTTTTAAGGACTTCTAGGTCAAAGTTGAACTTTTGATTTTTTTTAACTTTTGGAGTGAAATTTGGGTTTATTTTTTTTATTTACATATTAAAAAATTTAATATTTGGAACTTAATAATAATTATAATTATATTTTGTGATAATGGAATTTTTTTAATGTTACACTCAAAAAAATTTTTACACTCAAAAAAATGTTTACACTAAAAAAAAATAGTAAAATTCACTGGAGATTTTGATGTTACTACAGAAAAATTTATTCTTTTTTGCTGTCAGATTTGATAATTTTAAAAAACATTTTAAAAATAAAAACTGCAATAGATTTTATTAGCATTTGTAACAATAGTAGGTTCTATTTATTATTATTTTTAACCGACTTCAAAAAGGAGGAGGTCATCAATTCGAATGGTATGTTGCTTTTTTTATGTTTGTTCCACGATAACCATTTCTGTACCAATTTTAAAAATTCTTTTTTTGTTTGAAAGGGTTTGCTTGCAGGTGGGTCCCATTTAATTTTTATGAAGATCGGACGGACATACGGTTTTTTATTTACTGTTATTTATATTTTTTCTGTGCTTCTCTTATAAATTATTGAATAACTTCGTGATTTATGAATCAATTTTAAAAATAATTTTTTTATTTGGAAGATATGGCTTGCAGAAAAATATATTTAAGGTAAAAAAAAAATGAAAATTTCAGAAATTGATTAAGATATATCGGGGATATATAGCATAAACCGATTTTTAAGAATATATCGAATATGGGTGTCAAAATTTAGCTCTGTTAATGGGAAAACATAAACCGATTTTTTAGAATATTAACAAGATTTTCACAATTCTTTCTTTCAATCAAAATAGTGCAACAACATTAGTTATATTAAACATTTTTGAAAGTTAATCCAACATTTTATTTGGCCGAAATTTTGAAGTCGGTTTTTTTTAAAGAATTATTTACTAATACTATGTTTTTCGTACTTAATAACAATGAAGGCAATTATAATTATTATTCATTTGAAACAAATATTGATTGCAAATATTCTATATTTTGTTCTGCGCTATTTCTGTTCTTTAGTAGTTTTTTGGCTTCTTCATCTAAATCCCGATGTTCCACTTTCCATTGATTTCGAATATTGGATATGAACGGATCTGATGTTGGTAATAATAAATTAAATAGATCTTCATTTGTGGAATTTCGTGAAATTTTTCTAGTAAAATGATATTTAATGATATCTTCTCCATGATAAAGGATTTTGTGAACTGTTGCAGACATATTTCTCTATGGGTAGTTGGTTGTATATATTTTTGCAGTTTCCTTAGCATAATCTCCAAATTGTCTAGCGTCAATTTCTTCATTGCACGCAAGTACTTCTAGGATTATTTTAAATCTGAAAATAAGGTTTAAATCCACTCCTGTTATTTCAGATGCTGTTTCTGGATCTAAAAAGAATCTTCGTGCGGTATTGTCATCATTTGTATTGCCTGACCCTTGTTTTGGCTGATCTATAATTAATCCAAATTTGCGATATTCATCTTGAACATGTTTCTTTTTTGAACTTCTTAACTCTTTGTTGGTTCCATTGTTTCTTATGGATCCTGAAGACCCGAAATCCAAATCATAACTGATTTTTAGTATATGTTCCATAAGTCGTCATTTGATCCACAGTAAAAAGTCATGAAAAAATATGTGATGCTCTTGGTAGTCACAGCTAAATTCAAGTGCGGCCGAAAGGGTTAATATCAGGTAAAACTAATTAGTATCTGGCCAATATTGGGTTTTTTTTTCTTTAGTGGTTTAATGTCGCGATTATTATTATAAAATTGTTTATGACTTTGGTTGACCCTAACAGTTGATAACAGGTATATTAGAAAGAGATCATATGTTTACTGTAGAACCTATTGAGATATTTTTATGATTTATTTTTTTTGCTAATCAAAACAAAGCCATAAAACCCTTTCCCAGGTATTATATTTAATTATTTTAGTTTTACGTAGTCTAAAGTAAAGAAACATAAACCTTTAGGCGAAAAACTGAAAATTTAATACACCATTGTATACGAGTAATTATAGGGCTGTTTAAATTATCGTAATTTGAATTTTTTTAGAGCAATTTCATTAAAATTAAAAAAGTGTTCTACCGGCGGGTCGTGGCGGGTGCAAAAGTATATATAGGATTAAAGAAGACACTTTCACCTTTCTTCGGGTGGTACACGTTTCTTGTTCCCTTTTGTTCCCTAGAAGTTCTATTCCACTAAAGTTTAAATTTCAGAAAAATATAGTAGTTTCATAAATATTTCAGAACTCCCCTAATATTAAACGCTAGAGCGGTAACCACTTACAACAACTAAAGACTATAATCCTACCAACATTATCAAAAAGACCGCAGGCCATTATCGATGATAGCTTGCGAGTAGTAACCATTTATTTTTGACAAAAAACAAATAAAAAACACCTTTTTCTGAAATTAAAAAAACAGTTGAGTTTGACAGCATGCCACGCCCACAATTATGAATAGTTTAACCTAATTTTTTGGCTAGCTTAATATGGATATATTAGCTCCAAAAAGGTGTAAAAATTTTAAAAATCGGTGACAAAAAAAATTCGACTTTTGGCCAATGAAAAACGATTTTCAGCCACTGTGGGCCGCAGTAATCACCAAATCATGGCCGATGCGTTGTCACGTCAACCGTGTGAAAACGCCAACATCGCCATGTGTGAGGCCGCAGTGTCACCAAATCATGGCCGATGCGTTGTCACGTCAACCGTGTGAAAACGCCAACATCGCCATGTGTGAGACCGCAGTAGTGGGCAAGTGGCTCGACAAGCTTACGCGTGAGGTATACCAAAACTCCGACGATCTGCTGGCAAGGTTTCAGAAGCATCGTCCAGACGTCCTTACGGGTACACAAGCCAGGTCAGCGACGAAAATTTAAACACCATAGCGGTACCGTAACCTACCAGGTACTAATCAGCAGAGGAGGAAGAGTCGACATCAGGGCCCTGAACCCAGGGGAAGAGAGTCGTCCGTAAAGAAGGGGGGATGTGTGACGATGGAAGTCGGGAACCCTCGTTTCCACCAGTACACCAATATTAATAATTATCAAAGATTTGTTTTATGAATTAATTGTATTATTTGCATTTGTTTTATACCAATATGGTAATTGTATTTCATCTATTTTCATGAATTGTAGATTTTAGTTTATTAGTAATAAGAATATTTATATTGAATTTCCCATTAATTGCAGTTGCAATTGAATTATACATTAATATTGCAATATTACATATTGCTTTAGTATTATTAGTATTTCAGGGTTGTGTTCTATCACTATAAATTATTTATGGTGCCATCTAGTGTCAGCAAGAACAACAGCCCATACACACTAGCGCCCCTTGCGGCGGGTAGGAATGACGACGTTTAGTGCAGTTGTCATAATCAGCTGTGTGATTGGTAACTTGTTACCATCTAGTAGAAATGCATACGACTAGAAAAGTATAAAATCAGAACAAAAATCTGTAAGAGGGACAGTCTGTTTTCATCAGTTGTGGTGTGCGGTTCATAATAGGTAAGTGGTAGTAAATTGGTAGTTAGTGGTACTGTAGGCAAATTGTGGTTGCATTGTAGGTTCTATACTGCAAACTGCGCTAGAGAAATGTTTCCGGGGTTTTACTACGGCTTCACTCTCAAGGGCTAGTAGTCACTGGTGTAATAAGTTTGTAACTTCTGATTATTAAATTAAACCTTCTTCACTTCAGTTCTGATTATTAATTAATTCTTTATTATAAAATTTCTTTCTTATATCTAAAACTTACAAACTAAAGATTGAGTGGTTTTTATAATCCACTCAATAACTTATTCTATAACTTACAATATCTACTTCATGTTTATTTACATGTTGTTTTGTGCAGTAAACCAAAAGAGAAGAGCATAATTACAAGTATGCTCTTTTACTCACTTAATGCAAACACAACACAATTGGTTGACCCAATTAATCGATTGCTTTGTATTAAGTTGCTGTATTTTGAGTCAGCAAAATTTGTAAGGCAATGACTTTAAAATTATCATTTACTGTTGGTCACTTGTACAAAATAACATGTATGGGTGGCATTTGTAATTAAGTTATTGTTATACAATTTTAAGTGTACACTACACCCTCACCCTTTAGAAAAAAATTATGGAATCTTTTGTTTATGCAAAGATTGCAGAATTTTTAAAATAATAAAGCATGTAGTAGTTCTAAATTTACAATTTGTTTTGTTGATTTGTTTATATTATTTTGTTCTTACGTATTCATTGGTTTCATTTTACATTTTTAATTTTTTTTTTGTGTTTCTTTACTTATTATTTAAAATTAACAAAAGTATGTTTATATATATGTATGTATGTATATATTTTTATTTTATAAAAAGTTATCAATAAGCTTACTTTTAATTTTGTTTAATTCTTATATTTCTTTAGTAGATTCTTATGAAAAGTTTTGTTTTTATTATTTATATTTACAGTTATATTCATGTCATCTATTGATATAATTTTATATGGTCCACTATAAGGTGGTTCATTCTTTTTTCTATTTTCTACTTTAACTAAAACTAAGTCTCCTATTGTTAAATCTATTCTATTTATATTCTTGTATGAATCTAATTGTCTTTTAGATTTTATCTTATCTATCATAATCTTAGCATTTTCTAAAGAATATTTTAGTCTAGTTTTTAGTTCATTGGCATAACTTTCTAAATTGTAGACCTTTGGATGATTCATGACTTCATCCCCAGGTAAGTTTGGTAACTTGCCAAAAACTAGTTCAAAAGGTGAGTACTCGGTATCCACGTGAGAAGTTGTATTGTATGCAAATGTATAATAAGGAATCCATTGTTCCCAATGTTCGTCTTCTACGAACGATAAGAAATATTCGTTCAATATCCTGTGATTTCTCTCAACAGTTCCCAGTGTCTCATGGTGGTATGGTGTCGAAAATCTTTGTTCTATCTTTAACAGTTTGCATATCTCTCTCATTAGTTCGTTTGTGAATTCTGTTCCTCTGTCCGATTTGAGTATTCCAAATAGTCCGTAAATCAGTATAACATTTTCCACAAGTGCTTTTGCTATTGACTTAGCCTCTTTTGTCTCCATAGGACAGGCTATGACATATTTTGTCAATTCGCATTGCATTGTTAGTATATATCTTTGGTTATTTGTTGGACGTAATGGACCAACTGTGTCTATCACTATTGTGTTAAAGCTATTTGAAGGTGTTTCTGTAATTTTTAGTGGTTCTTTCGTGTGTTTGGTTTGTTTATTCTTTTGACATAAGTTGCATTTAGATACGTATTCTTTAAAAGTTTTTTTCATTCCCTTCCATCAGGGCTGCCAGATGAATTTTGAAAAAAATCGGCAAAATCCCGATAAAAAAGAAAAAAATCGTCATTTCGAGTTTTAAAAATCGTCAAAAAAATCGGGAAAATAAAAAGTCAGTATTTCTAGTATCATTTTGAAATTTTTATTTAAACGAAAACATAAAAATTCAAGTTTATATAGTCTCTTGTACAATACATATCAAAGTACATGAATTTTAAATAAGAAATCTCAAAAAATATAATGTTAAACACAACTTGTATAATATTTTTATATTATCTTAGACCACTTTCACACTCTATATATATTTACATACAATTCTGAATCGTCAAGGCAAGTATTTTTGGATGAGAAGGGAATAGAGAACAAAAGGAGCACAAATTTGACGGTACTAGTCAATTTTCTTTTTTCTTTTGTTTTTTTTTTCATTCATGTTGATTTGCAACAAAACGTACGAAAATTGAAGTGACGTGTGTGAATTAAATGGCAAGTTCGAAAGAGGATTGAACAAAAACTGGTTAGCTAAAACTGAGGAGTGTGAACAACATATTTTATAAATAAATATCTGAATTTAGCATATTTTATTAATTCAGAGTAAATTACAAATATACCATCCAATTCATCCATCATATACAGGTACTTATTTTCAAAGAATTCCGTATTTTTGTTATTTAAATTTATTTGACTGAATATTCTTTCATCGCGACGTTTTGTTGAAATAAGAGAAGTTTTTGTAGAATTTCCCTGTTGAAATTCAGAAATTGTTTCCTCTAAAAAATTTAGTTGATCAGCATTTAAAATTGCTTTTTGTGTTTACAGATAAATAAATAATTTCTGCTATCCTAACTCAATATTATTTGGAATTATTATACTTAAACTTAATAATTGTTCATAATTAAGAAATCATTACTTTCATTAGTTTTGTTTTTGAAATACTCGTATGTCATGTTCTTCTTAATATTTATGATATTAATTGAGAAAAATAGTTGTTGTCTCCAAAAAAGAGAGAATTTGGTAACAAAAACATTAATAAAACAAAGAAATGATAGACAATTTTAATAATTCAGAAAATCGTCATTTTCAATGAAAAAATCGTCAAATCGTCACTTTGCTATTTTTGTAACAAAAAATCGTCAAAATGACGATAAATCGTCAAATCTGGCAGCTATGCCTTCCATATGTATTTTTGTTTTAATTTTAATAGGGTCTTTCTTATACCAAAGTGACCTCCTTGGGGTGTATCATGATATAACTTTATCAATTCTAGTTTTTTGTGTTCGTCTAGTATCTTTTGAGGTTTTGTATATAATAATATTACTATGTCATCTTTATTCTTTTTACAATTTTTATTGTATTTGGCCTTAAAATCATCCGCGGGAATTATATTAAATATTGCATCATTACTTTCGATTGCAAATTTCTTATTTTTCATGTTTCTTACTCTCTTTAAATATGATGATAGCTTCTCCATAAGAGTATCTAAATACAATGGATTATCGCTACATCTAACACGTGTTTCATTATTTTCAATATCACACTCTATTGTGTGTTCATATAATTTTTTAATATTGTTTATTGGCCTCTTTTCTAATATAAATTTTAATTTGTTTGCGCGCTTTATATCATTGATGGACGTGCAGTCCCACATATAGAGTTGATCAGACTCGTTATGAGATCCGCTTATGATATTATTATTTTCTGATGACTTTTTGCTCATACCTCTTGTTACTACTAGTGTTTTTTTTATTTTCTCATTATTTTCTGATGGTATCATGCTTTTCAATATGTCAGAATTAATTTCTTTTCTTGATAATGCGTCTGCATTTGTGTTATGTTCCCCTTTTTTGTATATAATCTCAAAGTCATATTCTGAAAGCTCCAATCTAATTCTTGTTAACTTTGAACTAGGATTTTTGTGTGAGAACAGTGACACTAATGGCCTATGGTCAGTGACAACTTTAAATTTTCTTCCATATAGATATGGTCTGAAAAACTGTATTCCCCAATAAATACTTAGTAGTTCTTTTTCTATTATTGGTTTATTTCTCTCATGTTTATTGAGGGATCTACTAGCATAGGATATAGGTAGATCTTCACCTATTTCACCCTGGGATAAAACTGCTCCTAGTGCAAAATCTGATGCGTCAGTAGTCAGGACGAATGTTTCGTCAAAATTTGGATATTGTAAGATTGGTGGACTTATTAGTTTGTATTTAGTTTCAGATTATATCTAGATAATCTGTCTAATACATTAATAAAATGGCTGTATATTCCTCAATGTCCATATCAATTTATAGTCTCACTTCTTGGTGGAATTTTCTCAAATTTTATATCAAATCTTTTGTTATATATTAGTAGTTTAAAAGTTTCTTCTCCTACTTTAACCGTTAATATAAATGTTTCATAATCCATGTTGCAATTGCAATTTAGCAGAAATTACGTCCTATTATGCCATCAGTACCACATGTATTCCATTTTTAAAAACTGTTTCATTAATTTTTATTGCTATTTCTGTGTATCCTAATGGTCTTATTTCTATGTCTACAGATATCTATATACATATATCTAATTTCATAGTTATTTCATATTTGCTATTATTTTTTTTTTGTTTTCTTTTTATAATTATAAAGTACTTAAAACTAACAAAAGTGTAATATGTTTGTCTATATGTAGTGTAAGTTAAACGGTCTATTCTATTATTGCGCTTGTATTTTAGTCTGCATTTGGGCCAGCATTTCTTGCATGAGCCTAAGTTCGGCTTCTTTCTCCTGTAATATCCGGTCTTTCTCAGTCAATACGCTGTTCACCACAATTTTGATGGGTACCAAAGAGTCACGTTCTGGTTTAATGCAATTCTCCTTGTTTTTAATGCCTTTGACCAAACGATCGGCAGGATAATTTTCATAGTGCATTTCTTGGGTGACTACCTTATTACTCTTAACTTTTAGCAAAGTATTGGCATCACACACGGCAAAGGACAAAGCTGCTTTTTGTTGTTTCACAGACATTTTGTAAAGTGTTGTTTACTTATTTGTTATTTTGTTATTTTGATTTGCTAGGTGTGCCAATGCATTTCCTAGACAAATATTTTTGTTATATATTTTCATTATTTTTTTTTTTTTATTATCTTATTAATTGCTAGATGTGCCTATGCACTTTCTAGACAATTTTTATTTATAAATGTTATATCTTAGTTCTGTTGATGAGGTGATAAGGACGTCAGTATAATTGGTGTCTTCATTATTATGGTTTTTACAGGATCGATGTTTTTGACAGGATCAATGTTGTTTGCAGGATCTATGTCCGCAGGATCAGTGCAGTTCGCAGGATCTATGTTGTCCGCAGGATCGGTGTAGTTCGCAGGATCGCCATGTAATAAGTTTGTAACTTCTGATTATTAAATTAAACCTTCTTCACTTCAGTTCTGATTATTAATTAATTCTTTATTATAAAATTTCTTTCTTATATCTAAAACTTACAAACTAAAGATTGAGTGGTTTTTATAATCCACTCAATAACTTATTCTATAACTTACAATATCTACTTCATGTTTATTTACATGTTGTTTTGTGCAGTAAACTAAAAGAGAAGAGCATAATTACAAGTATGCTCTTTTACTCACTTAATGCAAACACAACACAATTGGTTGACCCAATTAATCGATTGCTTTGTATTAAGTTGCTGTATTTTAAGTCAGCAAAATTTGTAAGGCAATGACTTTAAAATTATCGTTTACTGTTGGTCACTTGTACAAAATAACATGTATGGGTGGCATTTGTAATTAAGTTATTGTTATACAATTTTAAGTGTACACTACACCCTCACCCTTTAGAAAAAAATTATGGAATCTTTTGTTTATGCAAAGATTGCAGAATTTTTAAAATAATAAAGCATGTAGTAGTTCTAAATTTACAATTTGTTTTGTTGATTTGTTTATATTATTTTGTTCTTACGTATTCATTGGTTTCATTTTACATTTTTAATTTTTTTTTTGTGTTTCTTTACTTATTATTTAAAATTAACAAAAGTATGTTTATATATATGTATGTATGTATATATTTTTATTTTATAAAAAGTTATCAATAAGCTTACTTTTAATTTTGTTTAATTCTTATATTTCTTTAGTAGATTCTTATGAAAAGTTTTGTTTTTATTATTTATATTTACAGTTATATTCATGTCATCTATTGATATAATTTTATATGGTCCACTATAAGGTGGTTCATTCTTTTTTCTATTTTCTACTTTAACTAAAACTAAGTCTCCTATTGTTAAATCTATTCTATTTATATTCTTGTATGAATCTAATTGTCTTTTAGATTTTATCTTATCTATCATAATCTTAGCATTTTCTAAAGAATATTTTAGTCTAGTTTTTAGTTCATTGGCATAACTTTCTAAATTGTAGACCTTTGGATGATTCATGACTTCATCCCCAGGTAAGTTTGGTAACTTGCCAAAAACTAGTTCAAAAGGTGAGTACTCGGTATCCACGTGAGAAGTTGTATTGTATGCAAATGTATAATAAGGAATCCATTGTTCCCAATGTTCGTCTTCTACGAACGATAAGAAATATTCGTTCAATATCCTGTGATTTCTCTCAACAGTTCCCAGTGTCTCATGGTGGTATGGTGTCGAAAATCTTTGTTCTATCTTTAACAGTTTGCATATCTCTCTCATTAGTTCGTTTGTGAATTCTGTTCCTCTGTCCGATTTGAGTATTCCAAATAGTCCGTAAATCAGTATAACATTTTCCACAAGTGCTTTTGCTATTGACTTAGCCTCTTTTGTCTCCATAGGACAGGCTATGACATATTTTGTCAATTCGCATTGCATTGTTAGTATATATCTTTGGTTATTTGTTGGACGTAATGGACCAACTGTGTCTATCACTATTGTGTTAAAGCTATTTGAAGGTGTTTCTGTAATTTTTAGTGGTTCTTTCGTGTGTTTGGTTTGTTTATTCTTTTGACATAAGTTGCATTTAGATACGTATTCTTTAAAAGTTTTTTTCATTCCCTTCCATCAGGGCTGCCAGATGAATTTTGAAAAAAATCGGCAAAATCCCGATAAAAAAGAAAAAAATCGTCATTTCGAGTTTTAAAAATCGTCAAAAAAATCGGGAAAATAAAAAGTCAGTATTTCTAGTATCATTTTGAAATTTTTATTTAAACGAAAACATAAAAATTCAAGTTTATATAGTCTCTTGTACAATACATATCAAAGTACATGAATTTTAAATAAGAAATCTCAAAAAATATAATGTTAAACACAACTTGTATAATATTTTTATATTATCTTAGACCACTTTCACACTCTATATATATTTACATACAATTCTGAATCGTCAAGGCAAGTATTTTTGGATGAGAAGGGAATAGAGAACAAAAGGAGCACAAATTTGACGGTACTAGTCAATTTTCTTTTTTCTTTTGTTTTTTTTTTCATTCATGTTGATTTGCAACAAAACGTACGAAAATTGAAGTGACGTGTGTGAATTAAATGGCAAGTTCGAAAGAGGATTGAACAAAAACTGGTTAGCTAAAACTGAGGAGTGTGAACAACATATTTTATAAATAAATATCTGAATTTAGCATATTTTATTAATTCAGAGTAAATTACAAATATACCATCCAATTCATCCATCATATACAGGTACTTATTTTCAAAGAATTCCGTATTTTTGTTATTTAAATTTATTTGACTGAATATTCTTTCATCGCGACGTTTTGTTGAAATAAGAGAAGTTTTTGTAGAATTTCCCTGTTGAAATTCAGAAATTGTTTCCTCTAAAAAATTTAGTTGATCAGCATTTAAAATTGCTTTTTGTGTTTACAGATAAATAAATAATTTCTGCTATCCTAACTCAATATTATTTGGAATTATTATACTTAAACTTAATAATTGTTCATAATTAAGAAATCATTACTTTCATTAGTTTTGTTTTTGAAATACTCGTATGTCATGTTCTTCTTAATATTTATGATATTAATTGAGAAAAATAGTTGTTGTCTCCAAAAAAGAGAGAATTTGGTAACAAAAACATTAATAAAACAAAGAAATGATAGACAATTTTAATAATTCAGAAAATCGTCATTTTCAATGAAAAAATCGTCAAATCGTCACTTTGCTATTTTTGTAACAAAAAATCGTCAAAATGACGATAAATCGTCAAATCTGGCAGCTATGCCTTCCATATGTATTTTTGTTTTAATTTTAATAGGGTCTTTCTTATACCAAAGTGACCTCCTTGGGGTGTATCATGATATAACTTTATCAATTCTAGTTTTTTGTGTTCGTCTAGTATCTTTTGAGGTTTTGTATATAATAATATTACTATGTCATCTTTATTCTTTTTACAATTTTTATTGTATTTGGCCTTAAAATCATCCGCGGGAATTATATTAAATATTGCATCATTACTTTCGATTGCAAATTTCTTATTTTTCATGTTTCTTACTCTCTTTAAATATGATGATAGCTTCTCCATAAGAGTATCTAAATACAATGGATTATCGCTACATCTAACACGTGTTTCATTATTTTCAATATCACACTCTATTGTGTGTTCATATAATTTTTTAATATTGTTTATTGGCCTCTTTTCTAATATAAATTTTAATTTGTTTGCGCGCTTTATATCATTGATGGACGTGCAGTCCCACATATAGAGTTGATCAGACTCGTTATGAGATCCGCTTATGATATTATTATTTTCTGATGACTTTTTGCTCATACCTCTTGTTACTACTAGTGTTTTTTTTATTTTCTCATTATTTTCTGATGGTATCATGCTTTTCAATATGTCAGAATTAATTTCTTTTCTTGATAATGCGTCTGCATTTGTGTTATGTTCCCCTTTTTTGTATATAATCTCAAAGTCATATTCTGAAAGCTCCAATCTAATTCTTGTTAACTTTGAACTAGGATTTTTGTGTGAGAACAGTGACACTAATGGCCTATGGTCAGTGACAACTTTAAATTTTCTTCCATATAGATATGGTCTGAAAAACTGTATTCCCCAATAAATACTTAGTAGTTCTTTTTCTATTATTGGTTTATTTCTCTCATGTTTATTGAGGGATCTACTAGCATAGGATATAGGTAGATCTTCACCTATTTCACCCTGGGATAAAACTGCTCCTAGTGCAAAATCTGATGCGTCAGTAGTCAGGACGAATGTTTCGTCAAAATTTGGATATTGTAAGATTGGTGGACTTATTAGTTTGTATTTAGTTTCAGATTATATCTAGATAATCTGTCTAATACATTAATAAAATGGCTGTATATTCCTCAATGTCCATATCAATTTATAGTCTCACTTCTTGGTGGAATTTTCTCAAATTTTATATCAAATCTTTTGTCATATATTAGTAGTTTAAAAGTTTCTTCTCCTACTTTAACCGTTAATATAAATGTTTCATAATCCATGTTGCAATTGCAATTTAGCAGAAATTACGTCCTATTATGCCATCAGTACCACATGTATTCCATTTTTAAAAACTGTTTCATTAATTTTTATTGCTATTTCTGTGTATCCTAATGGTCTTATTTCTATGTCTACAGATATCTATATACATATATCTAATTTCATAGTTATTTCATATTTGCTATTATTTTTTTTTTGTTTTCTTTTTATAATTATAAAGTACTTAAAACTAACAAAAGTGTAATATGTTTGTCTATATGTAGTGTAAGTTAAACGGTCTATTCTATTATTGCGCTTGTATTTTAGTCTGCATTTGGGCCAGCATTTCTTGCATGAGCCTAAGTTCGGCTTCTTTCTCCTGTAATATCCGGTCTTTCTCAGTCAATACGCTGTTCACCACAATTTTGATGGGTACCAAAGAGTCACGTTCTGGTTTAATGCAATTCTCCTTGTTTTTAATGCCTTTGACCAAACGATCGGCAGGATAATTTTCATAGTGCATTTCTTGGGTGACTACCTTATTACTCTTAACTTTTAGCAAAGTATTGGCATCACACACGGCAAAGGACAAAGCTGCTTTTTGTTGTTTCACAGACATTTTGTAAAGTGTTGTTTACTTATTTGTTATTTTGTTATTTTGATTTGCTAGGTGTGCCAATGCATTTCCTAGACAAATATTTTTGTTATATATTTTCATTATTTTTTTTTTTTTATTATCTTATTAATTGCTAGATGTGCCTATGCACTTTCTAGACAATTTTTATTTATAAATGTTATATCTTAGTTCTGTTGATGAGGTGATAAGGACGTCAGTATAATTGGTGTCTTCATTATTATGGTTTTTACAGGATCGATGTTTTTGACAGGATCAATGTTGTTTGCAGGATCTATGTCCGCAGGATCAGTGCAGTTCGCAGGATCTATGTTGTCCGCAGGATCGGTGTAGTTCGCAGGATCGCCATGTAATAAGTTTGTAACTTCTGATTATTAAATTAAACCTTCTTCACTTCAGTTCTGATTATTAATTAATTCTTTATTATAAAATTTCTTTCTTATATCTAAAACTTACAAACTAAAGATTGAGTGGTTTTTATAATCCACTCAATAACTTATTCTATAACTTACAATATCTACTTCATGTTTATTTACATGTTGTTTTGTGCAGTAAACTAAAAGAGAAGAGCATAATTACAAGTATGCTCTTTTACTCACTTAATGCAAACACAACACAATTGGTTGACCCAATTAATCGATTGCTTTGTATTAAGTTGCTGTATTTTAAGTCAGCAAAATTTGTAAGGCAATGACTTTAAAATTATCGTTTACTGTTGGTCACTTATACAAAATAACATGTATGGGTGGCATTTGTAATTAAGTTATTGTTATACAATTTTAAGTGCACACTACACTGGAATTTATTTACGATCGCATTTGTGAACAGATCAGCGCCGAGCGTAGTGGTGTTCCCGGGGTTTTACTACGGTTTCACCATTGCGAGCTGCAGGAGAGAAGTGTTTCCGGGGTTTTACTACGGCTTCACTCTCAAGTGCTAGTTTCACTGGGCCTGATTTGAGCGAGGTAGTGTTTCCGGGGTTTTACTACGGTTTCACTGCTGCGCACTACACTGGAGTCGTGTTTCCGGGGTTTTACTACGGATTCACCCTCAAGTGCTAGTTTCACTGGGCCTTAGGTACGACCACATTGTGAACCAGTCACAAGCCGAGCGTAGTGGTGTCCCCGGGGTTTTACTACGGTTTCACCACTGCGAGCTGCATGAGAGAAGTGTTTCCGGGGTTTTACTACGGCTTCACTCTCAAGTGCTAGCTTCACTGGGCGTGATTTCAGCGGAGTAGTGTTTCCGGGGTTTTACTACGGTTTCACTGCTGCGCGTTACGCTGGAGTCGTGTTTCCGGGGTTTTACTACGGATTCATCCTCCAGTGTTAGTTCCCTGTGGCACTATTTGAGGCCATAATTACTACCAACTACCCCTACTTTCACAACAAGACTCGACCTTTATAGTCGATAGGGTGCGAGCGAGATATTGTATTATATTCTAGTTAGTGGCATAAGCGAGTGAGCAAAAATTATAAATCCGTGTAAATAAAGAGAGTTACAAATTCCAAAAAGTTAGCCGTGTTTCATTTTAAGAGGTCACTAATAAATAAAGAATTTATTGTGACAGAACGCTGGACAACCGCGAGTTATACCCCAGCGCCCGAGCAGGGACCTCTTAAATTAAACCGGTTCAGTAAAAAGCTACTGTCGAAAATCGCGTACGTCGCGAGTAAATAAAATTATAATTTAAAAAAATTAAATAAAACAATAAAAAGAAATTCATAAAAAAAAGAAAACTGATAATAATAAATGGAAAAATGGTGCATAAATGAAATAGTGAATAAATGAGTGGTTCAAAATGTAATAAAAGTTAAAAATTAATTAAAAGAGACAGAATAATAATTCAACAATTAACAATTGAATAAACGTAAAAGTGTGAAAATACAAATAGAACAATAAAGAAAGAAAAAGAACTAATAAGAATAAATAGAGTTGGTTGTGTAAGTTGCGAAACAATAAGTGACAATAAAAGTCAATGTGAAAGAAACACTAGCAAGAAAGACATAAAACAATAAATAAAAATTAATAGAATGAGAAATAATTGAAATAGACAATAAATTAATCTAATAATAATAAAACAAACGAAGAGTAATAAATTCAAAATAAAGAACACTTAATAAAAATTCTTTTAGTGAATAAATACTGATAGAAATTTTAAAATAAAAAGAAAAAAAAAATTTTAAATTTGAAGAAGAATTAATAAAATTAAAATTGAGTGATTAAATAGTAAAGAAAATATTTATAACCAAAAAAAAATATTTATAAATTTTGAATTAATTAATTAAAAGAAAGAAAGATGTTGAAGACTGGGTGGATATACCTACTGAAGCGAGAAGAGCTGTTACCTTGTCTCCAAGAGTTTGGTTTGGACGCTACCGGTACGGTAGAGGAGTTAAGAAAACGCCTGGTGAAGTTTATTGGTGGGGAACACAACACGGAGGTCATCAACCGGTTACAGGCGTTGCAGGAACAATTTGAGGTTAGAGATACGTTGGTGGTGCCGGGAACTAGTACCTCGAACACCCCAGGGTCCAAACATAGAAGCGAGGAAAACCAGCCAAAACCCCGACGATCAGCTGGCAATATGACCACCCCAAGCAGTATGGTAACAGATAGCCGAAGTAACCTTATGGACCAGGTCCGAAAGTGGGGCCTATCCTATAACGGTAATAGCGAGCCTTTGGGGTTCATCGAACGGGTGGAAGAGCTGGCAGATATCTATGAGGTCACCTTGGACCACCTCCCACGATTTATGCCAGAATTCCTGTGTGAACGCGCGTTGGTGTGGTATCGTAACAATAACGCGCACTGGGAGGCATGGGCCGCCTTTAAGGCAGATTTCCTGGCCTTCTTTCTTCCTACTAGGTACTTCGAGCTGTTGGAAGATAAGATCCGAGCCCGATTGCAACGACCAGAGGAACGATTCAAAGACTACGTCCTAGAAATTCAGGGCCTGATGCGGCACTCGGGACTGACGGCCGAACAAAAACTCCAACGCATTTTTCAAAATGCCCAAGCCAAATATAAATGGTATATCCGGCGAAAAGATTTTGTGTCACTCGCCGAACTAATCAGCATGGCAGAGGATATGGAGGGCATATCAAACGGGACCACGCCAGATCGAGAGACGGTGACCCCCCCTACAAACATATCCGGAAACGGTCCAATGCATCGGTGTCACCGCTGTGGTGAAAGTGGACACTACGCTAATCGATGCCCACGAGACGACGACCAACCACCGGGAAATGCCAACGGGAGCCGACGAAATTGAGGATGGTCGGGCTCCCCGAGAATAATATCACATCCTCCCCCCTCAACACAGGCTTACAACAAGAGGGGTCACGACTAATGGCCTGTATCCAAATCAACCACAGCGCGATTAAAGCGGTGATAGACACCGGCGCCAGCCGAAATTTCATACACCATTCAGTCATACCCAGACTAACCACCACCCCAGAGTACCTCCAAGAAGAGATCGACATTATGCTAGCCGACGGGTCTGTGTGCCGGGTTTCCAAGGCCATCGAATTCCAAACGACACTGGGTAATCTGACTAGAAAATGTAGATTTTTAGTGATGCCCAGCGCGAGTGAGAATGTCATCTTGGGACTGGAGTTCCTACAACGTTTCAATACAAGCATCCTCATTGCAGGCCTGACCTTGGATTGCTCCCATCCAACCGAAGGCACACCATCACACGGCCCGCCGGCTGCCTCATACTCCGCTAGTGTTAGAGAAACCATAACGGGTCCGGAACATCAGACGAGAACAGAAACCAACGATCATCATCATCACCGCTTTTCTGGAGGAGGAACTCCCAAAACTCGAAGAAGCGCATGGGGTCTCCCCTATTGCCAGTCACCAAATCATGGCCGATGCGTTGTCACGGCGCCAACATCGCCATGTGTGACGCCGCAGTAGTGGACAATTGCAAGTGGCTCGACAAGCTTACTCGTAAGGTACACGAAAACCCCGACAAATATGCAGATTATACGCCAATGGACAACCAGCTATATCGAAATTTTCCAAGGAAATTGAACGACGAGGACAGCACCCCATGGAAGCTATGTGTGGCCACCCCAGATAGGACTCGCGTCCTAGAGGAAAACCACAACAGCCCAACAGCAGGACATCTGGGGGTTCGGAAGACGATCCTCCGCGTTGCGAGTCGTTATTACTGGCCAGGTATGTTCCGTGATGTAAGACAACACGTGAGACGTTGCCAGCCATGCCAACAATTTAAAGTAAGTCAACAAAGGCCTACAGGTGAAATGCTGGCCAAAATCCCAGAAGAACCGTGGGCCGTCCTATGTGCTGACTTCATGGGACCATTGACCCAGTCACCATCACCCATGCTGGAGAACAGCAACACAAGCCCACCGGAGGTCTCAAGGGCACAACGTACACCAACAGCAAGAGCGCAAGAAGCATGTATAGCGGTTAGCACCACCCCGGAGCACCCCATTGTGGTTGAAGACGGCCAAACCATCGCCGACGCAGCACGGCCGGAAGACTTACAGCGAATCATTGAGACGTCCTTACAGTCGCGCAAGCCAGGTGTATTAAAAACACATTTATATTATTTAGGGACAGCCGCTTGTGCGACTGTCCCGTTGTATTATTCTTTATTGATTAAATGTTTATTGTTAAGTCTATATTAATGCTAGTACAAAACAATGTTCTTACTCACTATGGGAGTATGCTGAGCAAGCATAATACATGCTTGTCAGCTATGTGCAGCGTGGACAGAAATACACACAACAAAGAGTGAGTGTTTAGTTACATACAAAAGGTATGTAACTAGTATGCGACTCGTCAAACACACTACACCTCCCTTTTTTTTAGAAAGAATGATCACTACGCAAAGGTTGATCATTCTTACAATAATAAAAATGGAAATTTAATTAAATTAGTTTTTATTATAATATTTATTTAGAGCTTATGTACCTATATATCTATAATGAAGTCTGAAAATATTACATTATTAATTTTATTATTATTTTATTATATCAAATAATAAAAATTTAAAATTTTCTGCGAAATCAAATCAGTTGATCAGGCTGTTTGATTTCTTTTGATTTTTTTTTTTTTTTTTAAAAATTAAAATTATTGTGAATAAATATTTTTCTTTAGTCTGGCTTATTGATTTGGTATTTTTATATTTTTTTTTTTTTTTTCAACACTTGAAATAATAAATTCAAAATTTAAAATAAAACAAAAAATGTTAGGAGCACTAAGGTCAATCTTTTTAAGAGACCATTACCTTTATTTTTAAAGGTTTTCAAATTAATTCCTAGGTAAATAAGCATACTGTCATCTAGTGAGAGTAGCAATGTATCGAGACCAATATTATTAGCTATTTTTTCAAGCTTTAGAAAGAGGTGACCTAGGTCGACATTTCTATTAATAACAAAGTCCTTCAACTTAAAGTCGGAAAGTACTTGCTTTCCTTTATGGATAATTACCTTATCCTTAGTAAAATACTATCGAGGTATTTTACGGTGCTCATATATCAAGTTTTGGAAAGAGGTGACCTAAGTCTACATTTCCATTAACAACTTGACCGTAAATTTTGAGTGTTAGAATCAAGCCGACTACATTTGGATCGCAGATATAACATTTGAATAAATGAAATTAAGGAATGTTTTGGTATTTATATATACATAAAATTTTAAAGACAATGCTCCAAAAATCATTGAAATATTTATAATAATTAGTTTGTAACCAATGGAGAGACTCGTAAGTATCGCATTGATTTTATAATATATTTATGCTACTGGAGGGACTCCTAAGTTTCGCAGTAATTTATTTAGTTAATAAGTATTAATTACAAAATTACAATTACAAAAATTCTTGTTTTTAAATCAATAAAAAATTCTTATTTTTAAATTAGTAAAAAAAGTCTTTCTTTCCTTTCTTATTTGAAAAATTCTTGTTTTCACATAAATTACGTTCTTATAATCATGTAAAGAAAACACTTTTTTTACTTTTGTTTTATACCAAATGCAGGGACACGTATGTATGCACCGGTTATTTAATTTTTAGTAAATATTTATTTATTTATAATTTTTAATTTGATTATACCATTTTCCTTGATGGTGGTTTATTAATTAATTTTTCATAGTTATTAGTGTTAGTTATTAATATTTATATATAATAAATCATTAGTTTAAATAAAATAAAATATAAATTATAATTATGATATTTAAGTTATTTTAATATTTTTATTTATTCACTATTTCGATAATTTTTTTTTTTTTTCAGGGTTAAAATTTTATAAATTTCATATTTTGTAGTATTAAAAATTTTTAGTATTTTAAATATTAAAACAGAAAAAAATTATTTTAAGAGTTACAAATCTCTATAAAAAAACATTAACGTTTGACTTACTAAAACGTTTTCGGTTTATCAATTTGATGTTGTTGCTGGTGTTGATTTTGTTGGAGTTGTTGTCGTCATTGTTGTTTCTGTTGCTTTTGTTACTTTTGTGGATCATTTTCTTGAACACGTTCTATCAATGTTGTAAAACTTCATGTTTGTTGATTTGTTTGTTGTAGTATCGGGCCTTGGCCGCCTCGATATCTTCCTCCAGGTAACTCGGCGTGTTACCTAACTTTTTATAAGTTTATTTTTGTTCGTATTGTCTGTTATTTATTGCTTTTTATTTTTTATTCTAGATTTCAAGTCTTTTTAATATATACATTTTTTTTTTTATAATTCACAACTAAATGCACTTTATATTATTCATTTACTATATTATAGTATATATTTTTTATATTATAGTTTTATTAAACTTATTTGAATTTCATAACATATTATAAATTTTATCTTATTTGCTTTTTCTCTTTCAAATACGATTTCATTTTGTTAAAAAATTTTTCAATATCTCCCTTTTCACTTTTTAAAACATTTTAATTGCCAGTTTGCGTGAGGCTGGCAGGATCGCCATGTATTAATAACACATTTATATTATTTGGGGACAGCCGCTTGTGCGACTGTCCCGTTGTATTATTCTTTATTGATTAAATGTTTATTGTTAAGTCTATCTTAATGCTAGTATAAAACAATGTTCTTACTCACTATGGGAGTATGCTGAGCAAGCATAATACATGCTTGTCAGCTATGTGCAGCGTGGACAGAAATACACACAACAAAGAGTGAGTGTTTAGTTACATACAAAAGGTATGTAACTAGTATGCGACTCGTCAAACACACTACACAGGTCACCGACTGAAATTTATACACCATAGTGGCAGGTTATGATCAGCAAAGGTGGGAGAATCAACAACATCGCCATGTGTGAGGCCGCAATAATCACCAAATCATGGCCGATGCGTTGTCACGTCAACCGTGTGAAAACGCCAACATCGCCATGTGTGAGGCAGCAGTGTCACCAAATCATGGCCGATGCGTTGTCACGCCGACCGTGTGAAAACGCCAACATCGCCATATGTGAGGCCGCAGTAATCACCAAATCATGGCCGATGCGTTGTCACGTCAACCGTGTGAAAACGCCAACATCGCCATGTGTGAGGCCGCAGTAATCACCAAATCATGGCCGATGCGTTGTCACGTCAACCGTGTGAAAACGCCAACATCGCCATGTGTGAGGCCGCAGTGTCACCAAATCATGGCCGATGCGTTGTCACGTCAACCGTGTGAAAACGCCAACATCGCCATGTGTGAGGCCGCAGTAATCACCAAATCATGGCCGATGCGTTGTCACGTCAACCGTGTGAAAACGCCAACATCGCCATGTGTGAGGCCGCAGTGTCACCAAATCATGGCCGATGCGTTGTCACGTCAACCGTGTGAAGACGCCAACATCGCCATGTGTGAGGCCGCAGTAGTGGGCAAGTGGCTCGGCAAGCTTACGCGTGAGGTATACCAAAACTCCGACGATCTGCTGGCAAGGTTTCAGAAGCATCGTCCAGACGTCCTTACGGGTACACAAGCCAGGTCAGCGACGAAAATTTAAACACCATAGCGGTACCGTAACCTACCAGGTACTAATCAGCAGAGGAGGAAGAGTCGACATCAGGGCCCTGAACCCAGGGGAAGAGAGTCGTCCGTAAAGAAGGAGGGATGTGTGACGATGGAAGTCGGGAACCCTCGTTTCCACCAGTACACCAATATTAATAATTATCAAAGATTTGTTTTATGAATTAATTGTATTATTTGCATTTGTTTTATACCAATATGGTAATTGTATTTCATCTATTTTCATGAATTGCAGATTTTAGTTTATTAGTAATAAGAATATTTATATTGAATTTCCCATTAATTGCAGTTGCAATTGAATTATACATTAATATTGCAATATTACATATTGCTTTAGTATTATTAGTATTTCAGGGTTGTGTTCTATCACTATAAATTATTTATGGTGCCATCTAGTGTCAGCAAGAACAACAGCCCATACACACTATCGCCCCTTGCGGCGGGTAGGAATGACGACGTTTAGTGCAGTTGTCATAATCAGCTGTGTGGTTGGTAACTTGTTACCATCTAGTAGAAATGCATACGACTAGAAAAGTAAAAAATCAGAACAAAAATCTGTAAGAGGGACAGTCTGTTTTCATCAGTTGTGGTGTGCGGTTCATAATAGGTAAGTGGTAGTAAATTGGTAGTTAGTGGTACTGTAGGCAAATTGTGGTTGCATTGTAGGTTCTATACTGCAAACTGCGCTAGAGAAATGTTTCCGGGGTTTTACTACGGCTTCACCCTCAAGGGCTAGTAGTCACTGGAATTTATTTACGATAGCATTTGTGAACAGATCAGCGCCGAGCGTAGTGGTGTTCCCGGGGTTTTACTACGGTTTCACCATTGCGAGCTGCAGGAGAGAAGTGTTTCCGGGGTTTTACTACGGCTTCACTCTCAAGTGCTAGTTTCACTGGGCCTGATTTGAGCGAGGTAGTGTTCCCGGGGTTTTACTACGGTTTCACTGCTGCGCACCACACTGGAGTCGTGTTTCCGGGGTTTTACTACGGATTCACCCTCAAGTGCTAGTTTCACTGGGCCTTAGGTACGACCACATTGTGAACCAGTCACAAGCCGAGCGTAGTGGTGTCCCCGGGGTTTTACTACGGTTTCACCACTGCGAGCTGCATGAGAGAAGTGTTTCCGGGGTTTTACTACGGCTTCACTCTCAAGTGCTAGCTTCACTGGGCGTGATTTCAGCGGAGTAGTGTTTCCGGGGTTTTACTACGGTTTCACTGCTGCGCGTTACGCTGGAGTCGTGTTTCCGGGGTTTTACTACGGATTCATCCTCCAGGTTTAGTTCCCTGTGGCACTATTTGAGGCCATAATTACTACCAACTACCCCTACTTTCACAACAAGACTCGACCTTTATAGTCGATAGGGTGCGAGCGAGATATTGTATTATATTCTAGTTAGTGGCATAAGCGAGTGAGCAAAAATTATAAATCCGTGTAAATAAAGAGAGTTACAAATTCCAAAAAGTTAGCCGTGTTTCATTTTAAGAGGTCACTAATAAATAAAGAATTTATTGTGACAGAACGCTGGACAACCGCGAGTTATACCCCAGCAAGAAAGGTTCGTTACAGTTGGCGCCCGAGCAGGGACCTCTTAAATTAAACCGGTTCAGTAAAAAGCTACTGTCGAAAATCGCGTACGTCGCGAGTAAATAAAATTATAATTTAAAAAAATTAAATAAAACAATAAAAAGAAATTCATAAAACAAAGAAAACTGATAATAATAAATGGAAAAATGGTGCATAAATGAAATAGTGAATAAATGAGTGGTTCAAAATGTAATAAAAGTTAAAAATTAATTAAAAGAGACAGAATAATAATTCAACAATTAACAATTGATAAAACGTAAAAGTGTGAAAATACAAATAGAACAATAAAGAAAGAAAAAGAACTAATAAGAATAAATAGAGTTGGTTGTGTAAGTTGCGAAACAATAAGTGACAATAAAAGTCAATGTGAAAGAAACACTAGCAAGAAAGACATAAAACAATAAATAAAAATTAATAGAATGAGAAATAATTGAAATAGACAATAAATTAATCTAATAATAATAAAACAAACGAAGAGTAATAAATTCAAAATAAAGAACACTTAATAAAAATTCTTTTAGTGAATAAATACTGATAGAAATTTTAAAATAAAAAGAAAAAAAAAATTTTAAATTTGAAAAAGAATTAATAAAATTAAAATTGAGTGATTAAATAGTAAAGAAAATATTTATAACCAAAAAAAAAAATATTTATAAATTTTGAATTAATTAATTAAAAGAAAGAAAGATGTTGAAGACTGGGTGGATATACCTACTGAAGCGAGAAGAGCTGTGACCTTGTCTCCAAGAGTTTGGTTTGGACGCTACCGGTACGGTAGAGGAGTTAAGAAAACGCCTGGTGAAGTTTATTGGTGGGGAACACAACAGGGAGGTCATCAACCGGTTACAGGCGTTGCAGGAACAATTTGAGGTTAGAGATACGTTGGTGGTGCCGGGAACTAGTACCTCGAACACCCCAGGGTCCAAACATAGAAGCGAGGAAAACCAGCCAAAACCCCGACGATCAGCTGGCAATATGACCACCCCAAGCAGTATGGTAACAGATAGCCGAAGTAACCTTATGAACCAGGTCCGAAAGTGGGGCCTATCCTATAACGGTAATAGCGAGCCTTTGGGGTTCATCGAACGGGTGGAAGAGCTGGCAGATATCTATGAGGTCACCTTGGACCACCTCCCACGATTTATGCCAGAATTCCTGTGTGAACGCGCGTTGGTGTGGTATCGTAACAATAACGCTCACTGGGAGGCATGGGCCGCCTTTAAGGCAGATTTCCTGGCCTTCTTTCTTCCCACTAGGTACTTCGAGCTGTTGGAAGATAAGATCCGAGCCCGATTGCAACGACCAGAGGAACGATTCAAAGACTACGTCCTAGAAATTCAGGGCCTGATGCGGCACTCGGGACTGACGGCCGAACAAAAACTCCAACGCATTTTTCAAAATGCCCAAGCCAAATATAAATGGTATATCCGGCGAAAAGATTTTGTGTCACTCGCCGAACTAATCAGCATGGCAGAGGATATAGAGGGCATATCAAACGGGACCACGCCAGATCGAGAGACGGTGACCCCCCCTACAAACAGATCCGGAAACGGTCCAATGCATCGGTGTCACCGCTGTGGTGAAAGTGCACACTACGCTAATCGATGCCCACGAGGCGACGACCAACCACCGGAAAATGCCAACGGGAGCCGACGAAATTGAGGATGGTCGAGCTCCCCGAGAATAATATCACATCCTCCCCCCTCAACACAGGCTTACAACAAGAGGGGTCACGACTAATGGCCTGTATCCAAATCAACCACAGCGCGATTAAAGCGGTGATAGACACCGGCGCCAGCCGAAATTTCATACACCATTCAGTCATACCAAGACTAACCACCACCCCAGAGTACCTCCAAGAAGAGATCGACATTATGCTAGCCGACGGGTCTGTGTGCCGGGTTTCCAAGGCCATCGAATTCCAAACGACACTGGGTAATCTGACTAGAAAATGTAGATTTTTAGTGATGCCCAGCGCGAGTGAGAATGTCATCTTGGGATTGGAGTTCCTACAACGTTTCAATACAAGCATCCACATTGCAGGCCTGACCTTGGATTGCTCCCATCCAACCGAAGGCACACCATCACACGGCCCGCCGGCTGCCTCATACTCCGCTAGTGTTAGAGAAACCATAACGGGTCCGGAACATCAGACGAGAACAGAAACCAACGATCAGGCCCTCATCACCGCTTTTCTGGAGGAGGAACTCCCAAAACTCGAAGAAGCGCATGGGGTCTCCCCTATTGCCAGTCACCAAATCATGGCCGATGCGTTGTCACGTCAACCGTGTGAAAACGCCAACATCGCCATGTGTGACGCCGCAGTAGTGGACAATTGCAAGTGGCTCGACAAGCTTACTCGTAAGGTACACGAAAACCCCGACAAATATGCAGATTATACGCCAATGGACAACCAGCTATATCGAAATTTTCCAAGGAAATTGAACGACGAGGACAGCACCCCATGGAAGCTATGTGTGGCCACCCCAGATAGGACTCGCGTTCTAGAGGAAAACCACAACAGCCCAACAGCAGGACATCCGGGGGTTCGGAAGACGATCCTCCGCGTTGCGAGTCGTTATTACTGGCCAGGTATGTTCCGTGATGTAAGACAACACGTGAGACGTTGCCAGCCATACCAACAATTTAAAGTAAGTCAACAAAGGCCTACAGGTGAAATGCTGGCCAAAATCCCAGAAGAACCGTGGGCCGTCCTACGTGCTGACTTCATGGGACCATTGACCCAGTCACCATCACCCATACTGGAGAACAGCAACACAAGCCCACCGGAGGTCTCAAGGGCACAACGTACACCAACAGCAAGAGCGCAAGAAGCATGTATAGCGGTTAGCACCACCCCGGAGCACCCCATTGTGGTTGAAGACGGCCAAACCATCGCCGACGCAGCACGGCCGGAAGACTTACAGCGAATCATTGAGACGTCCTTACAGTCGCGCAAGCCAGGTCACCGACTGAAATTTATACACCATAGTGGCCCCGTCGTTGACCAGGTTATGATCAGCAAAGGTGGGAGAATCAACAACATCGCCATGTGTGAGGCCGCAATAATCACCAAATCATGGCCGATGCGTTGTCACGTCAACCGTGTGAAAACGCCAACATCGCCATGTGTGAGGCAGCAGTGTCACCAAATCATGGCCGATGCGTTGTCACGCCGACCGTGTGAAAACGCCAACATCGCCATATGTGAGGCCGCAGTAATCACCAAATCATGGCCGATGCGTTGTCACGTCAACCGTGTGAAAACGCCAACATCGCCATGTGTGAGGCCGCAGTGTCACCAAATCATGGCCGATGCGTTGTCACGTCAACCGTGTGAAAACGCCAACATCGCCATGTGTGAGGCCGCAGTAATCACCAAATCATGGCCGATGCGTTGTCACGTCAACCGTGTGAAAACGCCAACATCGCCATGTGTGAGGCCGCAGTGTCACCAAATCATGGCCGATGCGTTGTCACGTCAACCGTGTGAAGACGCCAACATCGCCATGTGTGAGGCCGCAGTAATCACCAAATCATGGCCGACGCGTTGTCACGTCAACCGTGTGAAAACGCCAACATCGCCATGTGTGAGGCCGCAGTGTCACCAAATCATGGCCGATGCGTTGTCACGTCAACCGTGTGAAAACGCCAACATCGCCATGTGTGAGACCGCAGTAGTGGGCAAGTGGCTCGACAAGCTTACGCGTGAGGTATACCAAAACTCCGACGATCTGCTGGCAAGGTTTCAGAAGCATCGTCCAGACGTCCTTACGGGTACACAAGCCAGGTCAGCGACGAAAATTTAAACACCATAGCGGTACCGTAACCTACCAGGTACTAATCAGCAGAGGAGGAAGAGTCGACATCAGGGCCCTGAACCCAGGGGAAGAGAGTCGTCCGTAAAGAAGGAGGGATGTGTGACGATGGAAGTCGGGAACCCTCGTTTCCACCAGTACACCAATATTAATAATTATCAAAGATTTGTTTTATGAATTAATTGTATTATTTGCATTTGTTTTATACCAATATGGTAATTGTATTTCATCTATTTTCATGAATTGCAGATTTTAGTTTATTAGTAATAAGAATATTTATATTGAATTTCCCATTAATTGCAGTTGCAATTGAATTATACATTAATATTGCAATATTACATATTGCTTTAGTATTATTAGTATTTCAGGGTTGTGTTCTATCACTATAAATTATTTATGGTGCCATCTAGTGTCAGCAAGAACAACAGCCCATACACACTATCGCCCCTTGCGGCGGGTAGGAATGACGACGTTTAGTGCAGTTGTCATAATCAGCTGTGTGGTTGGTAACTTGTTACCATCTAGTAGAAATGCATACGACTAGAAAAGTATAAAATCAGAACAAAAATCTGTAAGAGGGACAGTCTGTTTTCATCAGTTGTGGTGTGCGGTTCATAATAGGTAAGTGGTAGTAAATTGGTAGTTAGTGGTACTGTAGGCAAATTGTGGTTGCATTGTAGGTTCTATACTGCAAACTGCGCTAGAGAAATGTTTCCGGGGTTTTACTACGGCTTCACCCTCAAGGGCTAGTAGTCACTGGAATTTATTTACGATAGCATTTGTGAACAGATCAGCGCCGAGCGTAGTGGTGTTCCCGGGGTTTTACTACGGTTTCACCATTGCGAGCTGCAGGAGAGAAGTGTTTCCGGGGTTTTACTACGGCTTCACTCTCAAGTGCTAGTTTCACTGGGCCTGATTTGAGCGAGGTAGTGTTTCCGGGGTTTTACTACGGTTTCACTGCTGCGCACTACACTGGAGTCGTGTTTCCGGGGTTTTACTACGGATTCACCCTCAAGTGCTAGTTTCACTGGGCCTTAGGTACGACCACATTGCGAACCAGTCACAAGCCGAGCGTAGTGGCGTCCCCGGGGTTTTACTACGGTTTCACCACTGCGAGCTGCATGAGAGAAGTTTTTCCGGGGTTTTACTACGGCTTCACTCTCAAGTGCTAGCTTCACTGGGCGTGATTTCAGCGGAGTAGTGTTTCCGGGGTTTTACTACGGTTTCACTGCTGCGCGTTACGCTGGAGTCGTGTTTCCGGGGTTTTACTACGGATTCATCCTCCAGTGTTAGTTCCCTGTGGCACTATTTGAGGCCATAATTACTACCAACTACCCCTACTTTCACAACAAGACTCGACCTTTATAGTCGATAGGGTGCGAGCGAGATATTGTATTATATTCTAGTTAGTGGCATAAGCGAGTGAGCAAAAATTATAAATCCGTGTAAATAAAGAGAGTTACAAATTCCAAAAAGTTAGCCGTGTTTCATTTTAAGAGGTCACTAATAAATAAAGAATTTATTGTGACAGAACGCTGGACAACCGCGAGTTATACCCCAGCAAGAAAGGTTCGTTACAAGGTGAAAGTAATAAATCTACTATAGAGCAGGAATTAACTGCAATTCACTGGGCAATAAAACATTTTAGACCACACAAAGTTTATAATTCAAAGTGATCACAGACCACTTACCTACCTATTTTCTTTAAAGAATCCGTCCTCAAAGCTCATGCGTATGAGACTTGACCTCGAGGAATACGACTTTGTAGTCGAATACATTAGGGGTCAGGAAAATACAGTGGCAGACGCGCTGTCACGAATAGAGTTTCAGGATATAAAAAATATTGAAGTCAATGTATGTAACTTAATATCAACACTTTGTTGATATTATTGTCCACACTGCATAAATGTGGGACAGCGTGTGTTATGCTGTCTCAGCATATTCCCACGTTGTGTATTAAGTATGTATAAGTGTATATTGTATAGCTTGTAAGTTCGTTTTAAGTAGCTTACTAAGAATAAAATCAATCAGAAATAAAACGTACAAATGAACAGTCGCACAAGCGGCTGTTCAGTCAAAAACAATTAAAAAGTTATTTTATTTAAAAATATTACATCCGCAGCATCAATTGATTTCCACCATGAATAGAAATCAAATGTACAAACCCGGTCAAAAGTTAAGCAAATCGACTTGAGTATGGCAGAATAATGGGATGGATTTCCGAGTAAGTCAGAGAAGGTGACTTGACCAAACGACCATTGAGTCTCATAACACCACCTTTATCAAGGAATGGGTTCAAAGGTACAAGAAAACTCTTTGAACTTAAAGGTTTTATTTCCGAAAGACACTTATATTCATCATAAAATTGGTATTTCTGAGCCACAATTATCAAATGAGTTTTCGCCCTGCTGATCTCCCAATTAGAGAGAGTCTTAGTACGACACAATTGTCTACCCGACCTATGAGTCCTATGAGAATTATAAAAAAATTTAAAAATATACGAAACGACACGAAGTGCCCTATCAAAACGCGAAAATCTGTCAAGAATATCAAAATATGTATCTTTCCCTTTATTGTCCGTAAAGAACGAAGCATGAGTCTTAACGGCACGAACTTGAAAATCGGTTTCCAGATTAGAAAGATCAGTAATATTCCAGTGCGTTTTGTCCTGAAGCAGCCAGTGTGAGCCATGCCACCAAATTGGATGATTGTCCAACTCTGAAGGTGACATACCGCGACTACCCAAATCGACTGGATTATCTCCAGACCGAACGTGGTACCAATTATGGTTGCCAACATTTTGTTGAACTTGACATACCCTATTACTAACAAACGTGGTCCATGTGCAAGGGTCCTTTTTTAACCAGGACAGGACGATTGTGGAATCAGTCCGACAATAAACTCGTTCGAGCTTAATATCAATTTCACTCAAAACCGTCTGTAAAAGTTCAGAGGCCAATACCGCACCACAAAGTTCAAGACGCGGTAGTGAAATTGACTTAATAGGAGCCACTTTCGTTTTTGACGAAAGTAAATGGGTTCGAATATCCCCGCATGGAGTAACTATACGAATATAAATCACCCCCGCGTATGCCTTTTCCGAGGCATTAGAAAAAACGTGTAACTCCACCGAGCAATCAGGTGTATAGTTCACCCATCTAGGGATCTGGATGGAATTAACTTCATGATATGAAGCTACAAATTTATTCCACTCATTTTCCGTAGAAATTGGAAGCAAATCGTCCCAATCGATATGATCTAGCCAAATCCTCTGCATGATCATTTTAACGACAATAATTACAGGACCCAGCCAACCAACAGGGTCAAATAGTCTAGCGATAGTAGACAGAACTTCCCTCTTTGTATACCCGATTTTATGTGGAATGGGATTCACTTTAAAATAAAATGAGTCCAATTGAGCATACCCAACATCTTCGAACTACTTGACTCTACAAAAGTAAGTAGCTTAGCGTGTATTAAATGTTCCGGGGGAATTCCGTTCAAAATTTCCCGTTCGTTTGATGTCCATTTTCTAAGTTCAAATCCAGCTGAAGATAATGCAGCTGTTAGTTGATCACGAGCGATCAAAGCAGAAAACACATAGTGAGTTCCCGTTAAAACGTCGTCAACGTACATACACTTCCTAAGAATGTGTGATGCTAACGGGTACTCAGCTTCGCAGTCTTCTGCCAATTGCAACAATGTCCGAATTGCAAGATATGGGGCACAATTAACGCCAAAAGTCACTGTCAGTAACTCAAAGTCCGTTACGTTCTCCGTTGGAGAGTTCCTAAACAAAATTCGCTGATATGGAGTATGAGCAGGATCGACCCGTATTTGCCTGTACATCTGAGTAATGTCACAATTGAAAACGAACCTAAAAAGACGCCATCGAAGAATTAACAAAATCAAATCCGCTTGTAAAGTCGGACCAATATAAAGGCAGTCATTTAAACTGTTTCCGTTAGAAGTTTTGTCAGACGCGTTGAAAACCACACGCAATTTGGTAGTTTTCATTTCCGGTTTAATAACTGGATGATGTGGAAAGTAACAAGAAGAGGAAGACAAAACATTTTCTGAAACTAATTTCATATGACCTAAGTCTAAATACTCCCTAACGACGTCGTCGTACAATTCCTTATGTTCAAGTTTGCGCCGAAGAGATGATTCATTCCTAAGATATTGTCCCATAACACTCGATCTAGAAGTTCCCAAAGATAATATCTTCGGAAATTTCGGTTTAAAAGGAAGAGTAACGACATAGCGACCATCAGGGCCGCGACGTGTAGTCGATTTATAATTATCCTCACAGAATTTGTCATAGGGAGACAAAATGTTTTTCCGATGAGGTTCCTCGATTTCCCAAAATCTAAGAAGATTTTTGTTAAGACTATCGTCTTCAGAAAAGTCTACCTTAGTCGAATAGACTTAAATTTGTGGTTGAACAACTGGACCAGTAATTATCCATCCGAAAATAGTATTTTGAGCCACTAATGAGCCCAAAATATTTTGGCGGATTCCACCCAGAAGTATTCTGGGATATAAGTCCGCGCCAATCAAAAGATCCACAGGACCACTATCATAAAAGTTGATATCTGCCAAACGTACCGTGAACGATGGCAAGTTACCCGAGATATTTTGTAACACCAAAGCCATAGTTTCCAAAACAATTGATGGATATAACGACGAACCAATTGTCAGATAACAAAGTTTTCTCGTTGTAGCTTAGACCGTCTGATTTACTCCTGATATCTGTGCACTCGTCGAATGCGTCGGAAGATCTAAACGATTCCGCAAACGCTCAGAAATAAATGATGCCTCAGAAGCCGGATCAATAAGTGCCCGGGCAGGGTATGTAGTACCCAGGTGAGAAATACTCACCATGGCCGTTCCCAAGAGCGCAGTCCAATTCGCTGACGGTTAGAAGGGGCTATAGGATTCAATCGGTCCTTCGAACCGGATCAAGACGAGACATTGGAAAATCTAGAAGTAGATTGAACGTTAGGATTGGATACTAAAGTAGAAACTTGCGGGGTCGGAACCGAGATTGCCGCTGAACTCGCATTATTATCCCCAACCGAAGCTGATGATTCTCGGTGAAGCAATGAATGGTGGCGTGGTTTACACTTGGAACAAGTATAAGTACTAGAACAATTTCTAGCTTCATGTGCCTTTGACAGACAATTCACACACAATTTAAATTTTTTTCACCGTTGCAAATCGCTCTGCAACGGATAATCTTTTAAAACGCGGACAAGAGCGCAAAAAATGAATTTGTTTCTTACACAGAACACAAGCAGGCTCTTTTGACGATGACGTTTTAGTCGCGTGAGATTTCACTTTCACTTCAAGGGATGATTTCTTCGAAAGGTGAGAACCTTTCAAATCACGCGCACACTCTAAAGTGTCAATTTTCTCCGTCAGAAAGTTATCCAAATCACTCCATTTCGACATTATCTTTTTTTCTTTCACCGTCGATTCCCACTTATCAATGGTAATACAGTAAAGTACGGATAAATGCACATCGGTTTTCGCCCGACTTTTTGTGCGCTTATCCATTCTTTGCATTTATCCTAACCTCGGATAAGTGCACAAATATTGCAATTATGCAAATATTACATAAGTGCACAAATATTGCAATTATACAATTATTGGGTAAATGAAAATTTTTTGCATTTACATATAGTTACAGAAAAATAAATCAGACTATGCACATACATATGTTTCTTAAAATATAAGATAAAATAGACTGTTGATGATTTGTATAAACAAAGTTTAATTTTATTTGTAATTCATGTATATTTTTGTTTGTCTTATAGGGTTCAACAAAAAACTTAAAAAATCAGTTCTATTTTAGTTGTGCTTTTATGCATACAAATTTGTACTAAAAATGTCTCTTGAGGCTTAAAATTATTATGCACTTATGCATTTTTTGCATTAATCCGTGTTGTACTTGTCCGTGTATTTTTACATGATAAAGTATAAAAGAGGCGAATGGCTTCGAAACACGTTGCACTTAAGAGTTTTTTGCATTTATGCGTGTTGCACTTATCCGGTTTTTACTGTAGAAGGTAAACGTTGCAGACAAATATAAACGATAATGTGAGATACAAGAGGATCAGTCGTAGCAATATCCAAAACAGACAAACCCGAAAAGAAAGCATTAATACCGCGTTGTAAAGATTTCAGGCCATCGATAGTCTCTTTATCATGGACCGAAAGGTTAAAAAGTGCATTTAAGTGATGATTCACCGTCAAACGAAGATTCTCATATTTGTCGTTCAGACTTTTCCAAGCGATGTCAAACCTATTATTGGTAAGAGGAGCTTTTGAAACAATCTCCTTTGCCTCTCCACTTGTCTTCTCGATCAAATGGCATAACCGTTCAATTTGACTAAGACGCGAATTTTTTATAACCACAGCTGTGAATAGATCCCTAAAGCTAGGCCATGAGAGAACACTACTATCAAAGACTGGGATATTACACGGTGGAAGAGCTAATCGGTGAAAATCCGGATCAGCGTTATCAGAAACTGAGGGAGATTTTTCAATCCCCTTAGAGCTTGCCTTCTCCAAATTGCGCACCTTCTCATTAATTATCGCCAAACAGTTTACATAAATGTTGAAAGTGGACTCGTATTTGCAATCCACTGATACGTATTCAGTATCACCTGTTTTCACGTTGATACGAGATTTATAAGTTTTCGGCGCTTCCGCAGTAGCCAAAGAATCTAAGACATCCCGGAAGGAAGACTTAACTTGATCCCACATTGAACTTAGTTCCTTTCCTCGAATTTCGAGACTAAAAACCGAGTGACCGTCTTCGCTGATTCTTTTAAACCTTTCATCGAATCTAACAAGTGCATCCGATTCTCTAATAAAAATATCTAGAGCTGACATGTTGTTAGTATTGAGTTCCAAAATAACGGATTACCAAGACTCAAACAAATATATCAAAATCGCAAAAATTCTGATAAGTATTGAAATTTAAAAAAAAAATCAAGAATATATCGATATACGACAAGATTTTTTCGAATAAAAACGAAGTTTACCGAAGAGAACCGAACAAGTATCAAGATAGTTCGTAGATAGGTCCAAAGTTTCAAAAAAATAAAAAATTTTAACTTCCAATAACAAAAATTTGAAATTTTATGCAAAAAAACACGAAATTACACGAAGTTTTACAAAGAAATCCGAAGATACTTCGTGTCCAAGTATGAAAAGAAATAAAAAAAGTTCCATTCATATTCTTTCTTTTCATTTACTACTAGAGTAAATCTTCTTGTTTTTTAGTTCAGTTGGTTTTTGATCTCAGAAGAGTTCGGTTGTTCGAAAGTTTAAAATAAAATTATAACTTATATGAGAATTATTCCTCTTGCGAGTATTAATAAACAAAATTTAAAAAAATTTAATCGAAGTTGCCTTCAAGATAAATATACAATTTATTTGAAAATAAATTGTATACACTACATTTATTTTTGAATATTTCTGTTATATGTTTCACATAGCCTTCCGTTGGAAAGCATAAATGTAAAATCATACAAAAATATTCAAAGAGACACGAGCAAAATGTAATGCATTTTCTGGCCTGCTAAAGCCGTCATCAGCATTCTTTGTGTCTAATAGTGTTTTATTTTCAAACTCTGTATATTCAACTTTTTTTATAAATTATATGAGAATTATTCCTCTTGCAAGTATTAATAAACAAAATTTAAAAAAATGTAATCGAAGTTTCCTTCAAGATAAATATACAATTTATTTGAAAATAAATTGTATACACTACATTTATTTTTGAATATTTCTGTTATATGTTTCACATAGCCTTCCGTTGGAAAGCATAAAAGTAAAATCATACAAAAATATTCAAAGAGACACGAGCAAAATGTAATGCATTTTCTGGCCTGCTAAAGCCGTCATCAGCATTCTTTGTGTCTAATAGTGTTTTATTTTCAAACTCTGTATATTCAACTTTTTTTATAAATTATATGAGAATTATTCCTCTTGCGAGTATTAATAAACAAAATTTAAAAAAATTTAATCGAAGTTGCCTTCAAGATAAATATACAATTTATTTGAAAATAAATTGTATACACTACATTTATTTTTGAATATTTCTGTTATATGTTTCACATAGCCTTCCGTTGGAAAGCATTAATGTAAAATTATACAAAAATATTCAAAGCGACACGAGCAAAATGTAATGCATTTTCTGGCCTGCTAAAGCCGTCATCAGCATTCTTTGTGTCTAATAGTGTTTTATTTTCAAACTCTGTATATTCAACTTTTTTTATAAATTATATGAGAATTATTCCTCTTGCAAGTATTAATAAACAAAATTTAAAAAAATGTAATCGAAGTTTCCTTCAAGATAAATATACAATTTATTTGAAAATAAATTGTATACACTACATTTATTTTTGAATATTTCTGTTATATGTTTCACATAGCCTTCCGTTGGAAAGCATAAATGTAAAATCATACAAAAATATTCAAAGAGACACGAGCAAAATGTAATGCATTTTCTGGCCTGCTAAAGCCGTCATCAGCATTCTTTGTGTCTAATAGTGTTTTATTTTCAAACTCTGTATATTCAACTTTTTTTATAAATTATATGAGAATTATTCCTCTTGCGAGTATTAATAAACAAAATTTAAAAAAATGTAATCGAAGTTTCCTTTAAGTTAAATATACAATTTATTTGAAAATAAATTGTATACACTACATTTATTTTTGAATATTTCTGTTATATGTTTCACATAGCCTTCCGTTGGAAAGCATTAATGTAAAATTATACAAAAATATTCAAAGCGACACGAGCAAAATGTAATGCATTTTCTGGCCTGCTAAAGCCGTCATCAGCATTCTTTGTGTCTAATAGTGTTTTATTTTCAAACTCTGTATATTCAACTTTTTTTATAAATTATATGAGAATTATTCCTCTTGCGAGTATTAATAAACAAAATTTAAAAAAATTTAATCGAAGTTGCCTTCAAGATAAATATACAATTTATTTGAAAATAAATTGTATACACTACATTTATTTTTGAATATTTCTGTTATATGTTTCACATAGCCTTCCGTTGGAAAGCATAAATGTAAAATCATACAAAAATATTCAAAGAGACACGAGCAAAATGTAATGCATTTTCTGGCCTGCTAAAGCCGTCATCAGCATTCTTTGTGTCTAATAGTGTTTTATTTTCAAACTCTGTATATTCAACTTTTTTTATAAATTATATGAGAATTATTCCTCTTGCGAGTATTAATAAACAAAATTTAAAAAAATTTAATCGAAGTTGCCTTCAAGATAAATATACAATTTATTTGAAAATAAATTGTATACACTACATTTATTTTTGAATATTTCTGTTATATGCTTCACATAGCCTTCCGTTGGAAAGCATAAATGTAAAATCATACAAAAATATTCAAAGAGACACGAGCAAAATGTAATGCATTTTCTGGCCTGCTAAAGCCGTCATCAGCATTCTTTGTGTCTAATAGTGTTTTATTTTCAAACTCTGTATATTCAACTTTTTTTATAAATTATATGAGAATTATTCCTCTTGCGAGTATTAATAAACAAAATTTAAAAAAATTTAATCGAAGTTGCCTTCAAGATAAATATACAATTTATTTGAAAATAAATATACACTACATTTATTTTTGAATATTTCTGTTATATGTTTCACATAGCCTTCCGTTGGAAAGCATAAATGTAAAATCATACAAAAATATTCAAAGAGACACGAGCAAAATATAATGCATTTTCTGGCCTGCTAAAGCCGTCATCAGCATTCTTTGTGTCTAATAGTGTTTTACTTTCAAACTCTGTATATTCAACTTTTTTTATAAATTATATGAGAATTATTCCTCTTGCGAGTATTAATAAACAAAATTTAAAAAAATTTAATCGAAGTTGCCTTCAAGATAAATATACAATTTATTTGAAAATAAATATACACTACATTTATTTTTGAATATTTCTGTTATATGTTTCACATAGCCTTCCGTTGGAAAGCATTAATGTAAAATTATACAAAAAAATTCAAAGCGACACGAGCAAAATGTAATGCATTTTCTGGCCTGCTAAAGCCGTTGTAAGGGTTTGTTTTATCGTTTTCTAATTTAAGACCCTATAGTACTCTTATTTATTTAAAAGAGCCTTAGAGTAGTAGGCGGCTCTATAAGATGGCAACGTTAATTGCCGAAGTTTGTTTGTGAGGAATAAAACAACTCTCTCGTTTAAAGTCAGAATTATTTCTAATTTTATTTACAATTTACCCTAGCTTATATGCTATTTCTTATTCTATGTTTTTCTTAAAGAATAGTCTTTTCTCCTACTTATAATCAATAAATTCTATGTTTATTATATACTTATTTATTTCTCCTACTTATTTGTTCATATTTATTTAAAACTCAAATTACCATATTAATGCACTCAAGTGACCCACTTCAGTTAACACTTGACTATGCAATTTTGTTTGGGTTCTATTAATTACTTTTCGTTTAATTTATTCTACGTACATATGTATATATATATTTTTGGGTGTGCATGTTTATAACACATGTTTGTTTGTTTGGGTATGCATGTTTACAACACATGCACTACACCCTTACCGTTTAAAAGAAAAAAAATTTTTTATGAAAAAAAAAAATTTTTTTTTTTTGTATTAAATTACAAGATAGTACTTAACATAATTTTATTCTATTCTTATGTATAGTCATAGGTTTATTATTTATTAAAATTGTGACATTTACGTCTTGGGTGTTTATCGGTATATTGGTTTTCATTTTTCTTTGCGGTTTCTTTTCTTAAAAATACTTTATCTCCTATTCTTAGGTTGATATCGTTAATATTCTTATCTTTAATATTTTTTTGTTTTATTTTATTTTCTAACAGTTTTTTATTTGCCATTTCATGTGCATGTTTTAATTTTATTTTTAATTCTGTAATATAATCTTCATAATTATAAAATTTATCGTTTGATATAGGTTCAATTGGCATTGATGCTAATTTTCCAAATACAAGTTCAAATGGCGTAAAACCTGTGGATGAGTGTGGGGTTGTATTATACGCGAATGTGTAATACGGAATCCATTCATCCCAATTGTACTGTTCTGTAAAAGAACGCATGTATTCGTTTAGAACTTTATGATTTCTTTCTATACTACCTAAGGTTTCATGATGGTATGCTGTTGAAGTTACATGCTTGATTTTCATGAGTGTACATATCCTATTGAATAATTCATTTACGAATTCAGTTCCTCTGTCCGTTTTTATTGTATCAAAACACCCATATTTTAGTATAAATTTTTCTACTAAAATTCTTGCTATCTCAGATGCTTCTTTAGTTTCAATTGGAAATGCGTCAACATATTTTGTTAGTTCGCATTGTGCTGTTAATATATATCTATACCCATTAGATATTCTTAATGGACCTACAGTATCCAATTGTAAAAATTGAAATGGTTTTGTTGGTGTATTAGTTATCTGGATTGGTGCCCTTGTATGCCTAATGACTTTGTTCCTTTTACAAGATTCGCAACGACTGATAAAATCTTTGATCATTCTGTACATATTCTTCCAAATGTATTTTTGTTTTAATCTACTGACTGTTCTACGCACTCCCGCATGACCTCCGTATGGAGTTTCATGATATTCTTTTATTATCTCCTTTTGTCTATCCTTTTCCAGTATTCTTTCTGGTTGTTTAAATAATATTACCTCTATAGATCTCTGTATATGTTTGTCTTTATTCTGCATGCTATTATATAATTTTCTCAATTTTTCCTCACTTATGAGTTTAAAAATCGTATCGTCCTTCGCTAGCGTTATTTTAAGAATTTGGTTATCCCGTAAGACCCTAGTTAACTTCTGCAAAACTGAATCTAGTTTCAAGTATGCATTTTCATTACAAGATACTGTTACGTGATTCCCAAAAATTTCAACTTTTGTTTTGTTTTTATTCATTTTGTCTATAACAAATTTTAATCGTGGATATCCTTTAATTTGTGAAAACGAAATGCTGTCCCACATATAGATGTGATCATTTTCTTCGTCACCTTTTCTTTCCTTATCATTTTCATCTTCTCTAATCAATGTATTTTCTTTGCTTCTTCTCAAGTCGTCAGTCATTTTTCTTGTCATTATGTTTATACTTTTTGGTATCATACCTTTCAAATCATCAGAATTTATTTTGATTCTTGATAATGCATCGGCATTAGTATTAATTTTCCCTTGTTTATATATAATTTCGAAATCGTAATCCATGAGATCTAACCTAATTCTGGTTAATCTTGATGAAGGATTTTTGTGGGTAAACAATGATATTAGTGGTCTGTGGTCAGTTATTACCTTGAATTTTTTACCGTATAAATATGGTCGAAAATAATTTATTCCCCAGTGTATAGCTAAGAGTTCTTTCTCTATCACGGGTTTGTTAATTTCATGTTTATTTAGAGATCGGCTTGCATATGAGATTGGTAAATCGCTATTTATTTCACCTTGTGAAAGTACTGCTCCTAACGCGTAATCAGATGCGTCAGTGGTAAGTATAAATTCTTTTTCAAAATCTGGGTATTGTAATATTGGTGGATTTGTAACTATAGATTTTAACATTTCAAAAGATTTTTGGCAGTTTTCTGACCAATGAAATTGTTGATTTTTCTTTAATAATTCATTTAGAGGTTTAGCTATCTGTGCAAAATTTTTAACAAAGCGTCTGTAATAGTTACAAAAAGCTACGAATCTTCTTGTATCATCTGCATTCTTGGGAACTGGATAAATCTCAAGTGCTTTACATTTACCTGGGTCAGTCATTATTCCTTTATCTGTAACAAGATGTCCCAAATAGACTACTTCTGGTTTCAAAAAATTACATTTATTTGGATTTAATTTAAGGTTGTGACTTTTTAATCTTTGAAAAATTTTTCTCAGATTATCATTATGATGGTTTAAAGAACATCCAAAAACAATTATGTCGTCTACATATATAAATGCATTGGAATCTAACCCTGTTAATGCTATTGTCAACATTCTTTGGAAACTATTCGATGATATCTTGAGACCGAAAGGTAACCTTTTGAATTGATAGTGCCCACTACGTGTAGAAAAAGCTGTAAGTGGTCTAGATGCTGGTTGTAATTCTATCTGGTGGAATGAGCTTGTCATGTCTAGCGTTGAAAAATATTTTGCTCTTCCTATTTTGTCTAATACATCATCTAGTTGGGGTAATGGGAATTTGTCGTTGACTAATTTTTTATTTAATTGACGATAATCGACCACTAGTCTCCATTTCTTTTCGTCGTTGTTACTCTTCTTAGGGACCAAAAGTAAAGCCGAATTGTAAGGACTGACAGACGGTTCAACTAAATCTTCCTCTATTAATTTGTTAACCTGAGTTTTAATTTCTTCCTGTTGTGAGTGTGGCAATCTATAATTTCGTGTGTAAACCGGTGTATCGTCTACAGTTTGTAATCTTTGTTTGTAGAAATTATTCGCTGTTAAATGGTCTCCTTCCAAAAAAAAAATATCTTGGAATTCTTTACATATTTCTTCTATGGTTTGTCTTGCGTTAATGTCGACCGTATCTATACTCAGTAATTTTCTTAATTTTTCCCATCTGTCTTTTTGTTTATTATTTGCACTTTCCTCTTTTGCATATAGGATGTTATAATCTGATAAGCGCTCAATTTGTAAATCAATTTGAGATATTGTAACTTCTTTGTCTGAAACATTTAAAATTCTAATGTGCTTTGTTCCATGTTTTGGGATTATTGTATTACCAACAAAAATATTGTTACTGATTTGCTTTGCACATACCACACTATCCTCTTCAATATATAATTTCACTGCTTGTATTATTTCAGTTCTTGGTGGTATAGTGATTTTATTGATATTCGTTGTCATTGTTAGAACATATTCAGTTTCATTTATTATAATAGCTAATATGTATGTCTCATAATCAATCTTTGCCAAATACTTAGTGAAAAAATCTCTTCCTAAAATACCATCTGTTGCTATTGGAAATTCCGTACTGACTATTTGATATTCATGGTTTACTATATCCTCTGGAAGTACTAATTTCAGTATTGAAGTACCCATTGTTTGAATTGAATTGTTTCCAATACCCGTAATCTTGCAAGCATTCTGTTCTTTTATTTCGTTGTTCCCTATAAAATTTTCTTTACATATTGAAATGTCTGCACCTGTATCTATCAAAAATCTCACAAAATTTCCTTCACATGTTTTAAATGTTACAAAATGAGGTGCGTCTGAGTGCGAATTGTAAGTTTTTAATGTATATTCTTTTAATTGTTTTAACCTCCCTACGTCTTCCGTTTCATTTACTCTTGAGGATCGCAGGGGTCTATCTCGTTTCCCTGTTCCTGGGCAAAATATATCCTTCTTCGGTTCCCATCTACAAAATCACCATTTCTGATATTGTTATTATTGCGATTATTACCATTTCTCTGGTTGTTATTTCTAAAATTACCATTTCTGTTATTATTATTGTAAATATTACTATTTCTCTGGTTATTCCAATTGTTGTTATCTCGTGGTAGGTTAGTACCACGGAAATTATTATTTCTAAAATGATTACCATGATTGTTTCTATTATTTACGTTATGATTATTTCGAAATCTCCTATTATAAGAAGAATTTGTGTTCCTATTAAAATGCATTACAGAATTCGTTTGTGAAATTACTTCTGAAGCTATATGGATTGCTTCATTTAGGCTTTTGGGTCTAGCAGCTAAAACTGTAGTTCTGTGTGGTTCATTTAAACCATTCTTGAAAATACTAAGCGCAACTTGATCATTCATTTTAATAATCGTTTCCCTGTTTTGTGATCCCAGTTCTGAGATCTGCAATTCATTAAGAGAAGCTACAAGTGATTCAACTTTGTTGGCGAATTGTGTTACTGAATTATTTCCTTGCATCTGTTTTGCTAATTCGGTATGTACTGAAGAGAGTGATTTCTTGGGGGAAAATACTTTCTTAAGTGTACGTTTGAAAGTTTCTAGCGAGTTCGGTGTTTCTTCTGCAATTAACTTATTCTTTACTTTGTCTGTTAATTTAGTGGCTAAAACGAATTTTATTAACCTAGCAACCTCTGTTTCATCTTTGAGTGTGTCAGAATAGAACTCTATTATACCTAAAAAATTACTAATTTGTCCGAAGTCACCATTGAACTCTGGTATTATTTTGGATGCATCTAGAATGCCAAATGATGCCATGGCTGTTATTTCTATTTTTTCTTTTAGTTTTAAATAATTTAAGATTTTTCCTTCAATTTCATTAATATTTTCTAAAGGATAGCCCTCATTTAATGCAATAAATTTCAACTCCTCAATTAATTTTAATGTTTTTATTACATAATCTTCTGTATATTTTCTGTTTGGACTTTTTTTTAAATTTTTATAAATACTTATTAGTCTATCCATTTACACATTTTCTATTTTATTTGCGAACTTGATTGCTTTTTTTTTCATATATTCTTTGTAATACTCATTTAACTTAATTATTGCTAATGCAACTAAAAGAATCAGGATTATCATCTGCATATGGTTTTGAGTCACCGTCATGACCTCTTTATTGTTTTCGTTCACAATAATGTCTTCTTTTGAAAACCAACCTCCCATTATTGCTGTTATTTATATATATTTTTTTTTATAATTTTCCTTTATAGACCGAATCTCCTTTAGCAATCTCGATTTCTCGGCCTTGTTGCCGGTAAGATGGAATTTCCGGTAGGTTTCTCCGATGAGCTTTCGCCTCTTTACTGCTCTACCGCCTCTCTTCTTTTTCTGTTCTTCCTTTGGTTTCTCTGGGATTGGTGAATGTACCTTTGATTTCTGTAGGCGTTTTAGATATTCTTTGATAGGTATCTTCTTTTTGCTGGCACTATATTTGGGGACTTCTGGGATAGGAACTATAGGTGTAGGTACATATTCTTTTTCTAATAGTTGTTCCCACTTCTTAAAAAGATTGTCTATTTCCAACCTGGTTATTTCTAACTCTTCTTCCACGCTCGTCTGGTTGCTACGCGTCAAGACTTGAAACAGATGCCAACCGTTCAAAAATTATCAACTTTTCAATTAATTTGGCAGGATCGCCATGTAAGGGTTTGTTTTATCGTTTTCTAATTTAAGACCCTATAGTACTCTTATTTATTTAAAAGAGCCTTAGAGTAGTAGGCGGCTCTATAAGATGGCAACGTTAATTGCCGAAGTTTGTTTGTGAGGAATAAAACAACTCTCTCGTTTAAAGTCAGAATTATTTCTAATTTTATTTACAATTTACCCTAGCTTATATGCTATTTCTTATTCTATGTTTTTCTTAAAGAATAGTCTTTTCTCCTACTTATAATCAATAAATTCTATGTTTATTATATACTTATTTATTTCTCCTACTTATTTGTTCATATTTATTTAAAACTCAAATTACCATATTAATGCACTCAAGTGACCCACTTCAGTTAACACTTGACTATGCAATTTTGTTTGGGTTCTATTAATTACTTTTCGTTTAATTTATTCTACGTACATATGTATATATATATTTTTGGGTGTGCATGTTTATAACACATGTTTGTTTGTTTGGGTATGCATGTTTACAACACATGCACTACACCGTCATCAGCATTCTTTGTGTCTAATAGTGTTTTATTTTCAAACTCTGTATATTCAACTTTTTTTTATAAATTATATGAGAATTATTCCTCTTGCGAGTATTAATAAACAAAATTTAAAAAAATTTAATCGAAGTTGCCTGCAAGTTAAATATACAATTTATTTGAAAATAAATGGTCTTCTATTAAATCAGTGTGAGCCGAATATTTAAGGAGAAAATTATTGAGGTATTATTTATATGAACGATTTTGTAGTATTATAAATAAGATTTAATATTATTTTGCGGTGAATTAGATCCTAAAAATTTTAATTTAATAAGAACACGAAAAATTGTAAACATTTGGGAAATTGTTATGAGTATTGAAAGTTTAATCGAAAGTTTAGACAGTTTGAAATTCGAACGGGTTGCATATGGAAATATGGATTCCCAGACTGTACAGGCATACTCGTCAGGAGTTTAAATCTACTGTTGTTATAAACCCCGTTAATTCTGGCAATGCTGTTGGTAACCATATGGATGTTACCCAGTCTACTTCCAAGACGATTGAAAACAAAACTGAAAACAAAACTTCTGAGAAACTATCATTTTCTGATGTAATGAAACTACACAATCCTACAACAATCAATACCGAAAACGCTCCCCGTGAACTTCGAATTATACCACCAAAAAAACATGTATTTGCATCCCGTTTTGCTGCTGAAACAACTGTTGATGATTTGAACTACTATATTAAAACCAAGCTGAAATCAAACGATGACATTTTAACTCATAAATTTTCCTATTCCCATCCAAGAAGCATCACATCTTTTAAGATTACAGTTTCATCAGATATATACAATAAAATAATTGATCCTCGTTTTTGGCCAGATAATACTTTGGTAAAGGAATATTTGCCAAAAGCACGCCAGAATATAAAAAATATTGCCCGGATTCCCTCAATTGTGTCATCTGATCAAAAAAACTAATTACTGAAAATGATAACCAACTATGTATTACCTATCAAAACGTTTTTGGGTTAAACACAAAATTGTCCAAAGTTTACATCGATAGTTTTGCATTTAACCACCACGTAATAATATTCACTGAAACTTGGTTAAATAAAAATATCCTGAACAACGAAATTCTTTGCAGTAATTTTAATATTTATAGACTTGATAGAGACACTACTACAATTGGAGGAGGTGTACTAATAGCTATTTCCAACAAGTTTTCATCTGAAGAAATAAATTGCAACATTCCTAAAGGCATCGAATTTATTGGCATCCGCATAAAACTCTACAACAGCAAAATATTTATGACCTGTTCCTACATCCCACCAAGCCAAAATAATAATCAACTTATTTACACAAAGCATGCTTCGTTAATTAAATCAGTAGTATCACTATCTGCACCAGGTGATTCTATTCTTGTTTTTGGTGATTTTAACTTACCAAATGTATCATGGAAATTTTTATCTGACTCATATATGTTTACTCTTATAAAAGCCGCTGACTGGGTGTTTGAATTTTTGAACAGCTTATACGATTTAGGTCTTTTTCAAATAAATGGAGTTTGCAATTCGTATGATAAATTATTAGATCTTGTTTTTGTAAATGAACCAGCTGATTGTTCCTTGCAGCGCGCAGATCCAATTACAACAACTGAGGATCGCTATCATCCTACGCTAGATATCAGCCTTAGTGTTCCTTTCAAAAGTAACTCTGACTCAACAAATCAACATGAAAAGGTTTTCTGTTTCAAAAAATGTAACTACGATGACTTAAATCATCTTTTATATAATACGAATTGGCATGATTTACTATCAATTCATTGTTATACTCCAGCAGCTCTTGATTCCATAATTGCAAAATTTTATGAAAAATTATCAAACTTTTTTAACGAATGTATTCCTAAATTAGCAATGCACAAAAAATCTGGTCCCCCGTGGTGCACAAAAGTAATTCTTTTAATGGTCTTAGCATTCTCTCGAGGCAGTGGTGTTAACGATCACTAATTGTGGTAGTATAAGCGTAATATATTCTAAAATAGTATGTCTGGTTATATATAAGTTTGATGTTAAATTTATATAATAAATTTAATGTCCAAAATTATCATAAGTGTATGAGTAAGTTTTGATATTAAATTAATATGTAGATAAAAATATAACACCAATTTTGTGTATAACACATGACAGCATGCACTACATATCACTAGCACGATATTGTAAATATAATAGAAATAAGTGAACTATGGACCCAATCTTGTGTATAATAACACAGGACATTTTGTAATACTCCCCCCAATTACATATCACCAGCACCCTCAAGCACGAATTTATACAATATAAGCACATCCTGAATTTGCACTCCTACACAGACTTAAAAACATAAAACATAAACGCTTTAAAAAATATAAAACAACTAGCTTGCTGTTTGATTATAGCAGCTTTGCGGTTTCACGTGCTGAATATAACTTATTAACAGGGCAAGTTTTTCAAGCATTTTGCTGGAAAAGCTTGATTTCGCTTATTTTATACCTTTTTTTTGCTAAATTGCTTTATTTGATACACTCTGCTTGAATTTGCTTATAATGCAATTTGGCAGCCCTTGAAAAAATGTTTGAGTCTTTCTGTTGCAAATAAAAAGCAAAATTATGTTTGTCCTTTTCTCACACATGCAATTTTCTATTCTTTAACTCTTGACATTGCTAGCATTTGTTAATGTGTAGTTGTGCTTCTGAAAAAAGCAGTTAGTTTCTGGTTAACTATTGTAATTTATTTAAACTGTGAACAATTTTCTGTGTAACCAAAAATGCCTAAGGAAACTAAAAAAGAATTTAATGCTCGTATTGTAAGAGAATATCCAGGAGTGTTTAAGGCTGATAGTTCAATTCTTTTTTGTGTGCTTTGCAATTGTACAATTTCTGGATGCAAAGTATATAACGTTCAACAGCATTTAGGAACGGCTAAACACAAAAAGTTCGATGAAAAAACTCAAACAACTCCTTCACAATCATTGTTGACAAGTTACTCAAGTGACCCGAGTATAAACCAATTTAGCATGGAATTATGCCAAACATTTTTGGCAGCAAATATTCCATTACATAAAATAAATAATTCAGACGTTAAATCTTTCTTGGAAAAGTATACAAAACATTCTGTACCATCTGAGACAGTTCTACGAAATAAATATGTACCCACACTTTATGAAAAGTATAATAAGAAACTGCAATCGAAAGCTTTTAATAAAAAAATCTGGGTTTCTTTAGATGAAACAACTGATAGTCAAAAACGCCTGGTTGCAAACTTTGTTTTTGGCATATTGGATGTGTCTGTAATTTTTCACTGGATATAATGGATCCACTTTTATTAAAAAAAGACGGTTTTTGTATAATTCAATTTATTAAAGAAATGATATGATTTACAAGAACTATCGGGTGACAAACTAATGAGGCGAATGCAAGAAAACGACTGACATTTAACTAGACGGGGGTAGAGGTATTTAAAAAAAAACAGAGTTAGCAAAGGAAGTTTGATGGAACATAGAATTTATATTTTACACTGTTCAACAGCAAAATTTTCTGAACATTCCGCCCGCCTCGTTACCACAGGGAACGAAATACTAAATATTTCATATATGATAGAATAATTCATTAACAGCTTAGAATTTAAAGTATACATATAATAAGTTCTAAATATGAAATTGCTTAGACTGAAGTTTTCTTGAGATCCTTTTTGCTTTCCACAGGAAGGGGGCAAAGTTTAACCAAAGGGCGTTTCAAAACTGATGATGTGGTCTTCACAGTTGCTACTCGTATGAGTCCATCAGGACCTGGATGTACTTCTATGATGCGACCTAAAGGCCATTTAGTTGGAGGATATCTTTCATCAGCAATGAGAACTAACGCCCCCTTTTGAATAGAGTCTTCTTGATGCTTCCATTTAAATATAGATTTAAATCGCTGCAAATACTCTTTTGACCAACGCTTCCAAAAACTTTGAGTCATTTGTTGAATGAGTTGAAGACGTGATAACCTTGAAACTGGCAAATCGAGTAGGGATGGTTCTGGTACAGCATTGAGTGTTGATCCAATTAAAAAATGAGCGGGTGTAATTGCACTGACATCAGTGGGGTCATCAGAAAGAGGGCACAAAGGTCTTGAATTAAGGACCGCTTCGATCTGGGCTAAAAGAGTAGATAGCTCTTCATACGTAAAGACAGTGTCACCAACAATTCTACGCAGATGAAATTTAACCGATTTAACACTGGCTTCCCACTTTCCTCCAAAGTGGGGGGCTGAAGGTGGGTTAAACTTCCATTGAGTGCCATCATTAGCCAAAATAGTAGATATTTCGAAAAACTCTTTAGACGATTGGTTAAAAAGACGTTTTAGTTCTGCATCAGCACCTATAAAATTAGTGCCACAATCACTGGTTAATGTGGAGCAAATACCGCGCCTCGACACGAACCTTTTAAAGGTCGCTAGAAACCCATCAACTGAATAATCTGAAGCTATTTCAAGATGGACTGCAGATGTTGAAAGGCATACAAAAAGGGCAATGTACCCTTTATATTGCTTTGCACCACGACCTCGCCATGTCTTAACAAACAACGGGCCTGCATAATCAACACCAGAGTGTAGGAATGGCCTTGAAGGAGTGATTCGATTTGTTGGAAGTTGACCCATTAGTTGTCGAGCCGTTGCTCCTCGGATTTTCGCACAACGAACACATCGACGATTAAAAGATTTGATAGCCGAACGACCACCTAGTATCCAATAAGATTGCCATAAATATACGCTCATGACTTGGGTACCACCATGGAGAGTCTTCTCATACGCTTCTGCTATCAATAAGTTTGTGATTGCTGACTTAGATGGCAACAGAATTGGATGCTTTGCATCTGGATCAATTAAAGCATTTCGTAACCGCCCGCCAACATGCAGTAACCCAAAGGCGTCAATAAATGGCATAAACTTGCTGAGAGGATGAGAACTTAACAATTGCTGGCAACCATTGAGAGCTTTAATTTCCGCATGAAAATATGAATCTTGAGTAAGCTTTATCCAAAATTTACGTTCACGATCTAGCTCTTCTGGACTCAAAGGATTTCTAACAATTGATTTGGAGCCTTTTCTTTGTAAAGATCTGCGACAAATGGCAGTTACCCTTAACAAAAGATTTAGTTTTGAATATTTGTTGACCAAGTTCCAGATTGGGCGTTCTTGTTCACGACGGACTATATTGATAACTCGATGTGATGTTCTCTCTTCCAGATTACTATTGCGTAACTTGATTTCTGAAGACGGCCATGATGATGAATGTTGCAACAGCCATTCTGTGCCGCGCCACCATAATGAATGATCAATAAGTTGCTGAACTGAGATACCCCTAGATGCACAATCTAAAGGATTAAATTTGCCTGAAATGTGATGCCAATTAGCCTGAGGTACATTTTCCTGAATCTTCTGAACTCGGTTGGAAACATAATCCTTCCAACGAGATGGATGTCCTTTAATCCATGTTAGGGCTACTGATGAATCAGTCCATAAATGAGTAGAAACATTTTGAAGATTTAAAATGGTTTTTAAATGAGCCACTCTTTTAGCAAGAATAACTGCTGCATTGAGCTCCAGACGTGGGATCGTCTGTCTCTTAGTTGGGACCACTTTTGTTTTTGCCTCTATGAGATGAACGGAAATGGCGTCAAACTCAGTGATGATAAGCAAGTAAACAACAGCTGCCATTGCATGCTCAGAGGCATCCGAGAAGCCATGGATTTCAATGCCCAGGATTGTTGATGACATGCCTACCCATCGAGGTATTGAAATATTACTGATGTTTTCTAAATCAGAGATGAATCTTGTCCACCTATTTGCCAAATCGTCGTTGAGAACTTCATCCCAATTCGCTTTGGAAAGCCAAATGTCCTGCATTAATATTTTGGCTTGAATGGTTATTGGAGAAATCCACCCCAGAGGGTCATATAGGCGAGCTATGTTGGATAAGATAGAGCGTTTTGTTGGTTTGCTTGTAGATGTTAATTCAAATGGTAATGTAAAATAGAAGGAGTCCTCTTCTGTTTTCCAAGAAACACCCAATGTAGATATTGATGGGTTTTCTTGTAAATGAATCATAGTTTTCACTGTACAACGATCTGATGAAATGCTGGAAAGAATAGACGAATTATTGGCAGTCCACTTATGTAAATGAAAACCGCCCGCCATGCAGAGACTGTCTAATTGATTTACAGCATTCTTAGCTTCCTCTAATGAATCTGCACCCCCAAATGTATCATCTACATACGTAGTATTTTGAAGAATTCCCACTGCCAAAGGATACCTAGAACCTTCATCAGATGCAAGCTGCTTTAAAACACGATTTGCTAAATATGGTGCAGGTCCAAGACCATAAGTGACTGTTGTGAGGTTATATGACACCAAGCTTGATGACGGAGATGATTTCCACAGAATTTGTTGATATGGCCAGTCACGTGAATCGATGTTCACCTGTCGAAACATTTTTTCAATATCGGCAGAAAAAACATACCGATATTGGCGCCATCTTGTTAAAACGTCGGATATTTCCAGCTGGAGCTTGGGCACGGTATGCAAGATGTCGTTCAGGGACAGTCCGCTGGTGGTCTTGCATGAACCATTAAAAACTACACGCAACTTGGTTGTGGTATTAGATGGTTTAAGAACGCCATGATGCGGAAGAAAATACCCTGTTAAATGATTATTAGAGTCAGATACTGGCACCATATGCCCCAATGATTCGTACTCTTTTAGGAAGTATAAATAAAGCTTGAAAAACTGAGGATTTTATTCGGACTTGTGAAGCATTTTTGATAACATTCGTTCTGCTGATTTACGGGAATCACCAAGTTCATTAGGTGACCTACTGAAAGGCAGTCTTACGATGTATCTGCCTGAGGTATCTCGTTGATGATTGGCTTCGAAATGTGCTTCACATTCCTGCTCTTCTGGGGTCAAAATCGATATCTGGTTTACCCCTTCTTCTTGCATCCAGAAACGTTGTAACAATTCGTCGAGGGCGTAGTCGATACGACACTGATATGTTTGAGCTGTGCAGATAGAAGTTGATTTGGGCTGTTCCTCAGGTACACTGCCGGATAATATCCACCCAATTGACGTAAGCTGAGCTACAGGTAAATTCAAACCACCTTGACGAATTTATCCTTCCAAAAGGTAACCATACAAATCAGCGCCTATTATTAAGTCAATTTTGCTTGTGGCCATATAGGTGGGGTCTGCCAGCTGAATGCCTTCAAGATATGCAGTATTATCAAGCTTAATTGTGCACGATGGCAACTGAGTAGTTGATTTTGGTAATACGTATGCAGATACTTCACATTGAAAACTGGATTCGAAATGTGGACAAAGTGTAAATTGTACCAAACCTCTCGTTGCGCCTGATTGTAGTGCACCAATGCCAATCAAGTTTAAGTTTCCCTTACGTTTTTTCAGATGGAGTCTCTGAACCAAATCTTCACTGATTATTGAAACTTCGGATCCTTGATCCAGTAAAGCACGAGCAGTAAAAGAAACACCAGGAGAAGATCTAATGCGCACTAGCGCTGTAGCTAACAAGATTTTCGAATGACAATTAATTTCTGTTAAAGCGGCGTGATTGCTGACAGCTGCTGCTTGCGAGTTAGTCGTATTCGATGTTTGATTTTCCATGTTAGAGTCATCAGTTTGATAACGATAACCGTGAATAGAGGAATGATGAAGACCATGACAATGTCTACAGCGTTTTGAGCTTTTACATTGCGCAACACGATGTGGACCAAGACAATTGTAGCAGAGATTCTTCGAGGTTAGCAAATCATGCTTCTGCTGGGGGGTTTTAGCGTTGTATGCATCACAGCTCGATATGTAATGATCTGAGCTACAAATATAACAAGAATTAGTTTTGGATTGAAAAGATAACTTATTTGAAACTTCAACAGGACGTTTTTGATTCGATGATGTAGCTACGTGAGCATTTGCTGATGTCTTCTTGGCAGACTTTGACGGACCTCCCCTGCCTTCTACGGTCTCCAGGGCTTGAATGCGCCCACTGAGAAAAGTCTCTAACTCAGAAAATGTAGCTGGCTTTTTAGATGAACTACGTCGTACTACCATATAAACGAAAATGTGGTCCTAATGTGAGACTGGAGAGCCTAAAACCTCTAAAGCACCAAGTGACTCCTTTACGGTTGATAAAAGGGTCTTTAGCTCCGTCGATGATTTTCTTTGAAGTCGTGGCAAATCAAATATGGCATCTAAATGAGAATTAATCAGCATACGTGTATTTTCATACTGCGCGCACAAAAGTTTCCAAGCTGGACTAAAATTCTCTGATGAAACAGCCATATTTGAAATACACTGCAATGCTTCGCCGTTGAGACTGCTTCTGAGATAATAAAATTTTTCGACGGCAGATAAGTCACAATTAGAATGGATCATGGATGTAAATAAGTCGTGAAAAGGTCTCCAATCATGATAATTCCCAGAAAACTTGGGAAGAGTGATCTTCGGGAAAGAACGCAGATGAGAGGAGCCGCTCATGGATTGGTTCACGGTGCTATTATCAAGTGACTGCTTACTACGAAATTCCTCTAATGTAGTGAGCATTAAAGCCTTAGCGTTGACGTACGTTTCTTCACATGCAGCATAAATATCCTCAGTAAAATATTTATGTTTCTTTGCCTCTTCTGATAGCCTGGTACGAGTTAGTTTGTCATGGCAGTTTTTAAACTTTTGCCAATTGGAGTCCAAAGTTGATAATCGAGTTTCCACTTGAGCCTGGTTACAATCTTCCTTTGAAAGTTTTTTTTTTTTTTGCATATTCTTTTTTATTGTATCTTCATTTTAAATGAACTAACAATAGGTATTCAAATCCTAAAACTAAAGTTAATTAAGATAAGTCCAGCCAATGCTAGACAAAATCTAGTTTTCAAATTCGATAGGATATAATGAGCAACTTGTATTTATTCATCTGAGAGCGGTGGTGTCCCTCCTTCTCAAACGGCTATGACCGGGATGTTGTAAGATGTCTCGAGCGAGGGGATTTGGATGAGTTTCCAGCTTACCCAAATAATGGGCCACGTGTTTAGTTATTTCCCATTTGACAAGTGGAACATCAAGATCGTTGTGTATGTTGTTGTTTTTAATATACCAAGGAGCGGTAGTTATCATTCGTAGAATTTTGTTTTGACGGCGTTGAATTTTCTCAATATTGGAGTTGGAGGCAGTGCCCCATAACTGGATACCATAGCACCAAATTGGCTTTAAGATTGAGTTGTAGAGTAGAAGCTTACAATCGAGCCGAAGGACGGAGTTTCTGCCGATGAGCCAATGAATTTGGGCTGCTTTCAGTTTCATTTGAGTCAGCTTAGCATCTATATGTGGTTTCCATGTGAGGCGACGGTCCAGATGAATACCAAGATATTTCACGTGTGAGTTTTGAGGCACTATATGGTCATTAATACGAATAGGGGGACATGATTCCCTACGTAGAGTAAATGTTACGTGGGTGCATTTCTGTTCATTTATTTTTATTCCCCATTGTCTTGCCCATTTCTCCACTTGCGTTACGTGGTGCTGTAATTGAATCGAGGCATCTTTTGGATCTTTGTGAGTACTGAAAAATGACGTATCATCAGCAAATGTTGACGTGTGAATTTCATTGTTTGTTGGCATGTCTGCTGTGTACAGCAAGTATTTTTTTTTTTTTTTTTTTTTTTTTTTTTTTTTTTTTTTTGCAGTTAATTATTTATTGAATCTTCATATTTGAAATGACAATAAGTATTCAAATCTTAATACTAAAAAGAAAATAATAAGCCCAGCCAGTGCTAGACAAAAATTTTTATGATACTAAAAAAATTTCACATCAGCTGATCCAGTCATCTATTTTGCGCTTGAGTTAAAGCAAGGGTATCCCTCCTTCTCAACCGATTGTGGCCACTAAAGTTAAGGATGTCTCGTGCAAGTGGGTTTGGATGGTGTTCGAGTTTGCTGACATACTTTGACGCATATTTTGTAAATTCGACTTTTACTAATGGCACGCCTAGCAGAGACCTGCAACGAGTACTAAATTTTCGAGTATACTTAATCATGCACATTGATTTTTATGATTTAATCGTTTTTGTTCAAATGCACAAAACGCTCGTTTACGCAACCGTTCGTTTCAATCATTTAGTTTTATTCACTTGTTGTTTTTTGCGAACATGAATATTCTGACTGTGTCGTTAAATGTATGAAGCTCATTTTACATCAAAGCCAACGTGTTGTTAGCCGAACAAGTGTTTTATTCATTTGTTGTTTTGTGCGAACATGAATGTTCGACTGTGTCGTTAAATGTATGAAGCAGCTCATTTTACATTTTTTCTTTAATTTTTTTGCTGTGCAAAGATATATTTGACAAACTGTACATATTACAAATTTTATCATTGCTTTGTCAAATAAGTTTTCTTTTCGACGAAATAATGTTAAATAGGTAGTAAATGCACATTTTTTATGTTTTCATATTTTTCTGCCAGCCGCTTTTTACTTATAAGTGGCTCGTGTGTTTTTAGTTCAATTCCAATCAGATCATGCACAACAAAGCCGACACGCAACAAACAAACTGTGTATAAACAAGAATTTTTGTTTTCAAACATTTCAGTTCGAACCAAGTGTTGGAAATGATTTATACTCGTTGCTGAATTTTCTGTGTGTGCATAAAAAGTGAATAAGCATAAAATTGAATCATACTTGTTTGTATTGTTCTTAAAATTCAACGTTAGTGAATAAGTCGGCTCGTTCATACTTGTTGCAGGTCTCTGACGCCTAGATCTTTGTGGATTCGAGAATTTTTAACATACCATGGTGCTGCAGTAATTATACGTAGAATTTTATTTTGACCCCTTTGAATTTTTTCAATGTTTGATGCTGAGGCAGTACCCCATAATTGAATTCCATAACACCAGATTGGCTTTAGAATTGCATTGTACAACAAAAGTTTGCAATCCAATTTCAATGTAGAGTTACTGCCGATTAACCAATTAAGTTGCACTGCTTTTAATCTCATTTGTGTAAGTTTCGCTTCAATATGAGACTTCCAAGTTAAACGGCGGTCGAGGTGAATGCCGAGGTATTTGACTTCATTATGTTGAGGAATAATTTGATTATTTATTCTGATGGACGAGCAGGTATCTTTTCGCAATGTGAAAGTGATATGAATACATTTTTGTTCATTTACCCTGATTTTCCAAAGCTCTAGCCAATTCTCTAGTTTATAAACATAATTCTGCAAATTCCGTGATGCAACTTGGTGGTCCTTATGGACGCTGACAAAGGCTGTATCGTCTGCAAAAGTTGACGTGTGGATTTTGGGGTCTGACGGCATGTCGGAGGCATAAATCAAATATAAAGTAGGGCCCAGTATGCTACCCTGTGGCACACCTGATTCAATTGGCTGAGCGGTACTTAAAAAATCACCTTCTTTGATTTTAAATTTGCGACCGTATAAATAACTTTCCATGAGTTTATGGGTGTTAGCAGGCAGAGTTGATTTTATTTTGTGCATTAAACCGTCATGCCAAACTTTGTCAAACGCTTGGGACACATCAATGAAAAGGGCGGAGCAGTATTTTTTATCTTCAAACGACCCTCTTATCACATTTACCAATCTGTGAGTTTGTTCGATGGTACTGTGTTTAGCTCTGAATCCGAATTGATGATTTGGAATACATTCAGTGTCATTCAGAATTGGAGTCAATTTAGTCATTAACAATTTTTCGAACAGTTTAGAAATTGTCGGCAGTAGGCGGCTGAATTTCAGTTTATGGGGGACACCCCTAGAGAAAAAATCTAAATATGCCATCCCCTTCAGAATGTTCCCAGGAGTACGAAAATCATAATGAAAAAGGGGGCTCGCGCCCCCTATGGGCGTGGCAGTCGAAAAACGACCCGGCCCACCTACGTAGACAATATGGGTATCAAATGAAAGCTAATGTCTTCACGATTCCAAAAATAGCCATAGTTGCTAGATCGGGCGGTTTTTGCAGCCGATACGGCCATTTTTGTTAAATAGGGGCGGGGGTGAAAAACGACCCATGCCACCTACTTAGGCAATATTGGTATCAAATGAAAGGAAATGTCTTCACGATTCCAAAAATACCCGTAGTTGCCAGATCGTCCAGAATTTGAGGAAGATATGTTAATTTTTATAAAATGGGGGAAGGACTTTTTTTGTTTATTTCTTTTTAGCTCGGCCAGAGGCCGAGCACTCGAGATCCCCGCCGTCTAGAATTAAGACATACTGGAGTTAAAAACCCCTTAAGCCCGGCCGTAGGCCGGTCACGCAGAAAAACTTTACTAAGCGAAGCCAGTATAACAAATTTTCATTAATCAATCAGAAGCTTTCAAGAGTTTTCCTCGTTTCTTAATTTTGTACTTATCCTCATTTATGATTTGACTCTTGACACGAGAACATCACTAAATATGGATTGCGTTACTGCCTTTGACATTCACGACTGGGGTCGTGAATTGGACGATACGGCTATTTTTGGAATCGTGAAGACATTAGCTTTCATTAGATACCCATATTGTCTACGTAGGTGCGCCGGGTCGTTTTTCGACTGCCACGCCCATAGGGGGCGTGAGCCCCCTGATTCATTATGATTTTCGCACTCCTGGGGTCATTTAAGGGGGCGTGGCATTTTTTTTTTCCCAGGGGTGTCCCCCATAAACTGAAATTTTGCCCAGTAGGCTAATTGGCCTATATGACTCCACTTTGGTGTGGTCCTTCCCTGACTTAGGAATCATAGTGATCATAGACACCTTCCAATCTGCAGGATAGTATTCTAGGCGTAAAATAGCGTTGAAGATAAAGAGGATAATCTTTCTTGCTACACGAGGTAACTCCACAAGCATTTTATTGCTGATTTCATCCATACCTGGAGCCTTTCTAAGGTTCAGAGTACCAATAGCGTTTTGGACATCACGAAAGTTTAGTCTTAGAGGTACAGGAGGTCTAATAACGAGTGGAGGCAAATCAGATGCATTATTTGAGTTGTTTATAGTAAACACTTTTCTCAAATGATTAACAAATAAAGTCCCCTTCTCGGAATCATTTCTAGCCCAGTCACCAGTCGGATTTCGCAGAGGAGGCTTTCCTCTAACTGGTCTTTTTAAACCTCGTGCCGCCTTCCATAACGAATAGTCAGATTGTGGGGTACTATCAAGACCCTCCAAGTAAGATTTAAGTGAAGCCATTCTTTGGGTTTCTAAGAAATTTCTTAGTATATCTCTGCATACCCGTAGCCTAGCTTTCAGTTCAGGAGACCTGTGGATTTGCCACTCTCTTCTAACTCTTCTTTTTTCTGACAGGAGATGATCGAGTTCAGCGAAATAAGTTCTATTTGTCCCACTTCTGCACTCAACGTCGTATGTGGAGGCGTGATGTACAGCTCTTCGTATGTCCTCAGTAAACTTGCCAATCGACCCATCAATATCCTCGGTAGTTCTCAATACTACATTTTCCGTGCAGTGGGAACTTAAATACTTTTTATACTTTATCCAACTTACTCTGGTTTTAGATATGTCCCGAAATGGAGAGCCATTCCCTTGAAGGAAACGCATTGAAATAATAGAAGGAGAGTGATCTGAAGACAAGTCTAATGAAGGCTCCACTTGTATCGATTCTACAGGGATATTTTTCACTACTCCGAAGTCAATAACATCGGGAATCTTCCGTCGGTCCGTCGGCCAGTAGGTGGGATGCCCGCTTGAGAGTACATCTAATCCCATTTTGGCAATGGTGTTGAAGAGTTCACGACCCTTCGGGGTCACCAGACGTGAACCCCAAAAAGTGTGTTTGGCGTTAAAGTCACCAGCAACTAAAAATCTAGCTCCAAGGGAATTGAAGAAGCTGTAGTATTGGTGTTCTTTTATTGAAAATCGAGGCGGCGAATAAATTGATGATAAAACAAAATTGTATTGACAGAATTCAATACAAATGTTTGTTGCTTGTAGGTAATCCTCACATATGTTGTTCATTAAATAATGTTTTATTCTGTTCTTTATAAGAATTGCCGATCCTCCACATGCTCTTCCGCGGGGATCTTTAGTATCATACAACACGTAGCCATTAATTTTGAAGTACGCTGTCGCCGTCAAGTGAGTTTCAGCAATCATCATGACATCAATCTGCTTATCCATCAGGAAGTGTTCCAGTTCGTTTTTATGTTGGCGGAGGCCGTTCGCATTCCAAAAACAAATTTTTAAACAAATCATTTTTTTAAAATGGCTTGTAAGATAGTGGATTGCATTTTCAGCATTTCCTGCATTATGGATGTCATAGTGGTCGTAAAAGTGTTCATGGTTTGGACAAGTGTCTGCAATGTAGTCTCTAGAGTGTTAATATTAGGCTCGTAATATTGTGATTTAGGTGCCTGCTCCAAACCTGGCATATTAGATTTAACCACGTTAGCGTAAGAAACTTGTCTAGAACTAGGCGCGTTTACATGACTAGTGGACCGTAACAATTGCGGGAAATTGTCACTCGATGCCAAAATAGGCTGTTGATGATGATCAGGTAATACTGACGTCTTGTTGGTACTTATGGCTTTCAAATGCGTGTAAATTGGACAACCTCTATAATTTGCGGTATGATTACCTCCGCAGTTACTGCATTTTTTGATTTTTGAATCAGTTTTCGACTTATCACATTGAGCAGTTGCATGTAGCTCCCCACACGCAACACAAACTGTCGGCAATTTACAATACGCCTTGGTGTGACCAAATTCTTGACAATTGAGACACTGGACGGGTCCAATGCGCTTATGCGGTTCCTCCACGGTAATTCTACGATGCAGAAGATAAATGAGATTGTAGATTGGATGGGACTCGTTTTTCTTTAAGACAACATCTCCAGGTTCCAATTCTACCCTGAACATGGGCTGAGGGATCTTTTCACGGTTTCTGATATTCACTACGCTCTTGATTTTGAACCCTTTGTCCATTAAACCGGTTTTTATCTCCGCGGGATCAACACATGGGTCTATACCCTTTAGAACGACTTGGAGTCCTTTTGCGCTTTTGAGCTGGTAGGTATAGAAGTCCCTAGTCTCCCTCTCCAACTGGTTGGACAATTTTCGAAAATCATCTTCCCTATTCACTTGGATCTTTGTCTCGCAGATATTTCCATGTTTAATTGAGGTTACGCTAAACATGTTTTCACCTATTACCGAAATAATTCCTTGTACCAATTTACTGGAAGTCGGCTCTCTCAGATAAATTGGTGGGGGCTTAAACGTCTTCTTAGTAAGTTCTGGCTCATCCGTCTGGAGGAGAGCAAACCTATTTTGATTATTACTCACGGTCTTAGGAGCTTTTGAATTTGATGACACTTGAGCAGACGTCGGGCTCCTCTGTCGCTTGAGAACGGTGATGTACTTATCCATACCTACTTGTTTTTTTGGTTTGACTGCACTATTTGTTGAAGATGATGTTTTTTCATCTGTTGAAATCACTATATTGGGCGAACAGGAACGACGCCGTTCTGCGGCTCTTGTAGTGAGAAAATTCTCCGTAGATTTTTTTATGGATTCTTCCTCAGATACCCATTTAGTTTTTCTAGACGAGCTAAGCTCTTTCTCAGAATTACATCTGAGAGGAACGCTCATACAATTTTTATGCGATTTTTAGTGTTTTTTTAATTACTGATATTACCGTAGATTTTTTTTAACCTATTACGAGTTATTTTTTCACTTTTTGTGTTATTTCAACCTATTACACTTTTTCACCTATTACGATTTTTTCACCGAAAATTCAGCCGCACTAAAAGTAACACGTCCGAACAGTTCGATGAGACGAGACTGAAGTATAGAATTGGTCCTAAGATACTACCTTGAGGGACGCCAGCATCTATAGGTTGAGGACGGCTTAAATAATCCCCTTCTTTAATCATAAACTGACGGTCGATTAAGTATTTCCATTTTTTTTTTTTTTTTTTTTTTTTTTTTTTTTTTTTTTTGAGCTTTTAGTTATTTATTGAATCTTCATATTTTGAACTAACAATAAGTTTTCAAATCTTAATACTAAAAATAAAATAATAAGCCCAGCCAGTGCTAGACAAAAAAATTTTTATGATACTACAAAAATTTCATATCAACTGATCAAGTCATCTGTTTTGCGCTTGAGTTAAAGCAAGGGTATCCCTCCTTCTCAACCGACTGTGGCCACTAAAGTTAAGGATGTCTCGTGCAAGTGGGTTTGGATGTTGTTCAAGTTTGCTGACGTACTTTGACGCATATTTTGTAAATTCGACGTTTACTAATGGCACGCCTAGATCTTTGTGGATTCGAGAATTTTTAACATACCATGGAGCTGCAGTAATAATTTTTTTTTTTTTTTTTTTTTTTTTTTAATACCATTTATTTATTTATTGAATCTTCAGAAATGAAATGACAATAAGTTTTCGAATCTTAATACTAAAAGAAAATAATAAGTCCAGCCAGTGCTAGACAAAATATTATGATACTACAAAAAAATTTACATCAACTGATCCAGTCATCTGTTTTGCGCTTGAGTTAAAGCAAGGGTATCCCTCCTTCTCAACCGATTGTGGCCACTAAAGTTAAGGATGTCTCGTGCAAGTGGGTTTGGATGGTGTTCAAGTTTGCTGACGTACTTTGACGCATATTTTGTAAATACGACTTTTACTAATGGCACGCCTAGATCTTTGTGGATTCGAGAATTTTTAACATACCATGGCGCTGCAGTAATTATACGTAGAATTTTATTTTGACCCCTTTGAATTTTTTCAATGTTGGATGCTGAGGCAGTACCCCATAATTGAATTCCATAACACCAGATTGGCTTTAGTATTGCATTGTACAACAATAGTTTGCAATCCAACTTTACTGAAGAATTTCTGGCAATTAGCCAATTAAGTTGCACTGCTTTTAATCTCATCTGAGTAAGTTTCGCTTCAATATGAGACTTCCAAGTTAAACGGCGGTCGAGGTGAATGCCGAGGTATTTGACTTCATTATGTTGAGGAATAATTTGATTATTTATTTTGATGAACGAGCAATTTTCTTTTCGCAATGTGAAAGTGATATGAATACATTTCTGTTCATTTACCCTGATTTTCCAAAGCTCTAGCCAATTCTCTAGTTTATAAACATAATTCTGCAAATTCTGTGATGCAACTTGGTGGTCCTTATGAACGCTGATAAAGGCTGTATCGTCTGCAAAAGTTGAAGTATGTATTATGGGGTCTAACGGCATATCGGATGCATAAATCAAATATAAAGTAGGACCCAGTATGCTACCCTGGGGTACTCCTGCTTCAATTGGCTGAGCGGGGCTTAAAAAATCGCCTTCTTTGATTGTAAATTTGCGATCATATAAATAACTTTTCATAAGTTTGTGGGTGTTAGCAGGCAGAGATAATTTTATTTTATGCATTAAACCTTCATGCCAGACTTTGTCGAACGCTTGGGAAACATCAATGAAAAGCGCGGAACAGTATTCTTTCTCTTCAAACGACCGTCTTATCACATTTACTAATCTGTGTGTTTGTTCGATGGTACTGTGTTTAGCTCTGAACCCGAATTGGTGATTTGGAATACATTGATTTTCGTTCAGAATTGGAATCAACTTAGCCATTAACAATTTTTCAAACAGTTTTGAAATTGTCGGCAGTAGACTAATTGGCCTATATGACTCTACTTTGGTAGGGTCCTTCCCTGGCTTAGGAATCATGGTAATCATAGATACCTTCCAATCTGCAGGATAGTATTCTAGGCGTAAAATAGCATTGAAGATAAAGAGAATAATTCTTCTAGCTACACGAGGTAACTCCACAAGCATTTTGTTGCTGATTTTATCCATACCTGGAGCCTTTCTAAGGTTCAGAGTACCAATAGCGCTGTCGACATCACGAAAGTTTAGTCTTAGAGGTACAGGAGGTCTTATAACAAGTGGTGGCAAATCAGATGCATTATTTGAGTTGTTTATAGTAAACACATTTCGCAAATGGTTAACAAATAATGTCCCTTTCTCGGAATCATTTCTAGCCCAGTCACCAGTCGGATTTCGCAAAGGAGGTTTTCCTCTCACTGGTCTTTTTAAACCTCTTGCCGCCCTCCATAACGAGTAGTCAGATTGTGGGGTACTATCAAGACCTTCCAAGTAAGATCTAAGTGAGGCCGTTCTTTGGGTTTCTAAGAAATGTCTTAGTATATCTCTGCATTCCCGTAGCCTAGCTTTCAGTTCAGGAGACCTGTGAATTTGCCACTCTCTTCTCATTCTTCTTTTTTCTGATAGGAGATGTTCGAGTTCAGAGAAATAAGTTCTGTTTGTCCTATTTATACATTCAACGTGATAAGTGGAAGCGTGATGCACAGCTCGTCGAAGGTCCTCGGTAAAGTTGCCAATCGACTCATCAATATCGTCGGTAGTTCTCAACACAACATTTTCCGTGCAATGAGAACTTAAATACTTTTTGTATTTTATCCAACTTACTCGGGTCTTAGTCATGTTCATAAATGGAGAACCACACACTTGAGGGAAATGCATTGAAATGATAGTAGGAGAGTGATCTGAGGACAAGTCCAGTGAAGGATCCACTTGCATCCATTCTACAGGGATATTTTTCACTACTCCAAAGTCAATAACATCGGGAATCTTCCGTCGGTCCGTCGGCCAATAGGTGGGATGTCCACTTGAGAGTACATCTAAGCCCATTTTAGCAATGGTGTTGAAGAGTACGCGACCCTTTGGGGTTACCAGACGTGAACCCCAAAATGTGTGTTTGGCGTTAAAGTCACCAGCAACTAAAAATCTAGCTCCAAGGGATTTAAAGAAGTTATGGTATTGGTGTTCTTTTATTGAAAATCGAGGCGGAGAATAAATCGATGATAAAACAAATTTGTATTGACAGAATTTAATGCAAATGTTTGTTGCTTGGAGGTAATCCTCACTTATGTTATTCATTAGATAATGCTTTATTCTGTTCTTTATAAGGATTGCCGATCCTCCACAAGCTCTTCCGCGGGGGTCTTTAGTATCGTAGAACTCGTAGCCATTAATTTTGAAGTACGCTGTCGCCGTCAAGTGAGTTTCAGCAATCATCATGACATCAATCTGCTTATCCATCAGGAAGTGTTCCAGTTCGTTTTTATGTTGGCGGAGGCCGTTCGCATTCCAAAAACAAATTTTTAAACAAATCATTTCTTTAAAATGGCTTGTAAGATTGTGGATTGCATTTTCAGCATTTCCTGCATCATGGATGTCATGGTGGTCGTAAAAGTGTTCATAGTTTGGACAAGTGTCTGCAATGTTGTCTCTAGATTGTTGATATGTGGCTCAGAATATTGGGGTTTAGGTTCCTGCTCCAGACCTGGCATATTAGATTTAACCACGTTTGCGTAAGAAACTTGTCTAGAATTAGGAGCGTTTTCGTGAGTAGTTGGTCCTACAATTTGAGGAAAATTCATACTCGACGTGAAATTAGGTAGTTGATGATGATCAGGTAATACTGCCGACTTATTGGTCCTTATGCCCTTCAAGTAAGTATAAACTGGACAACCTCTATAATTTGCGGTATGATTTCCTCCGCAGTTACTACATTTTTTTATTTTTACGTCAGTTTTGGACTTATTACATTGAGCAGTTGGATGTAGTTCCCCACACGCAACACAAACAGACGGCAATTTACAGTACGCTTTGGTGTGGCCAAATTCTTGACAATTAACACACTGGACGGGTCCAATACGCTTATGCGGTTCCTCCACGGTAATTCTACGATGCAGAAGATAAATGAGATTGTAGATTGGATGGGACTCGTTTTTCTTCAAGACAACATCTCCAGGTTCCAATTCTACCCTGAACATGGGCTGAGGGATCTTTTCACGGTTTCTGATATTCACTACGCTCCTGATTTTAAACCCTTTGTCCATTAAACCGCTCTTTATCTCTGCAGGATCAACACATGGGTCTATACCCTTTAGAACGACTTGGAGTCCTTTTGCGCTTTTGAGCTGGTAGGTATAGAAATCCCTAGCTTCCCTCTCCAACTGGTTGGACAATTTTCGAAAATCATCTTCCTTTTTCACTTGAATTTTAGTTTCACAGATATTTCCATGTTTAATTGAGGTTACGCTAAACATGTTTTCACCTATTACCGAAACAATTCCTTGTACCAATTTACTGGAAGTCGGCTCTCTCAGATAAATTGGTGGGGGCTTAAACGTCTTCTTCGGAAGTTCTGGCTCATCCGTCTGGAGGAGAGCAAACCGATTTTGATCATTACTCACAGTCTTAGAAGCTTTTGCATTTGATGACACTTGAGCAGACTTCGGGCTCCTCTGTCGCTTGAGAACGGTGATGTACTTATCCATACCTACTTGTTTTTTGGGTTTCACTGCACTATTTGATGAAGATGATGTTTTCTCATCTGTTGAAATCACTATATTGGGAGAACAGGAACGACGCCGTTCTACGGCTCTTGTAGTGAGAAAATTCTCCAGAGATTTTTTTATGGATTCTTCCTCAGAGAGCCATTTAGTTTTTCTCGACGAGCTAAGCTCTTTCTCAGAATTACATCTGAGAGGAACACTCATACAGTTTTTATACGATTTTTAATGTTTTTTTTTTTTTTTATATATTTTAACCTATTACGAGTTATTTTTTTCACTTTTTGTTTAATTTCAACCTATTACAATTTTTCACCTATTACGATTTTTTTCACCGAGAATTCAGCCGCACTAAAATTAACACGTCCGAACAGTTCGATGAGTCGAGACTGAATTTGCAGTAATAATACGTAGAATTTTATTTTGACCCCTTTGAATTTTTTCAATGTTTGATGCTGAGGCAGTACCCCATAATTGAATTCCATAACACCAGATTGGCTTTAGTATTGCATTGTACAACAATAGTTTGCAATCCAACTTTAGTGAAGAATTTCTGCCAATTAGCCAATTAAGTTGCACTGCTTTTAATCTCATCTGAGTAAGTTTCGCTTCAATATGAGACTTCCAAGTTAAACGGCGGTCGAGGTGAATGCCGAGGTATTTGACTTCATTATGTTGAGGAATAATTTGATTATTTATTCTGATGGACGAGCAGGTATCTTTTCGCAATGTGAAAGTGATATGAATACATTTTTGTTCATTTACCCTGATTTTCCAAAGCTCTAGCCAATTCTCTAGTTTATAAACATAATTCTGCAAATTCTGTGATGCAACTTGGTGGTCCTTATGGACGCTGACAAAGGCTGTATCGTCTGCAAAAGTTGACGTGTGGATTTTGGGGTCTGACGGCATGTCGGAGGCATAAATCAAATATAAAGTAGGGCCCAGTATGCTACCCTGTGGCACACCTGATTCAATTGGCTGAGCGGTACTTAAAAAATTGCCTTCTTTGATTTTAAATTTGCGACCGTATAAATAACTTTCCATGAGTTTATGGGTGTTAGCAGGCAGAGTTAATTTAATTTTGTGCATTAAACCGTCATGCCAAACTTTGTCGAACGCTTGGGACACATCAATAAAAAGGGCGGAGCAGTATTTTTTATCTTCAAACGACCCTCTTATCACATTTACCAATCTGTGAGTTTGTTCGATGGTACTGTGTTTAGCTCTGAATCCGAATTGATGATTTGGAATACATTCAGTGTCATTCAGAATTGGAGTCAACTTAGTCATTAACAATTTTTCGAACAGTTTAGAAATTGTCGGCAGTAGGCTAATTGGCCTATATGACTCTACTTTAGTGGGGTCCTTCCCTGGCTTAGGAATCATGGTAATCATAGATACCTTCCAATCTGCAGGATAGTATTCTAGGCGTAAAATAGCATTGAAAATAAAGAGGATGATTCTTCTAGCTACACGAGGTAACTCCACGAGCATTTTGTTGCTGATTTTATCCATACCTGGAGCTTTTTTAAGATTCAGAGTACCAATAGCGCTTTGAACATCATTAAAGCTAAGTCTTAGAGGTACAGGAGGTCTAATAACGAGTGGAGCCAAATCAAATGCATTAATTGAGTTGTTTATAGTAAACACATTTCTCAAATGGTTAATAAATAAAGTCCCTTTCTCGGAATCATTTCTAGCCCAGTCTCCAGTCGGATTTCGCAGAGGAGGCTTTCCTCTAACTGGTCTTTTTAAACCTCGTGCCGCCTTCCATAGCGAATAGTCAGATTGTGGGGTACTATCAAGACCCTCCAAGTAAGATCTAAATGAGGCCGTTCTTTGGATTTCTAAGAAATTTCTTAGTATATCTCTGCATTCTCGTAGCCTAGCTTTCAGTTGAGGAGACCTACGAATTTGCCACTCTCTTCTAACTCTTCTTTTTTCTGCCAGGAGATGATCGAGTTCAGCGAAATAAGTTCTGTTTGTCCCACGTCTGCATTCAACGTCATATGTGGAGGCGTGATGTACAGCTCTTCGTATGTCCTCAGTAAACTTGCCAATCGACCCATCAATATCCGCGGTAGTTCTCAACACAACATTTTCCGTGCAGTGGGAACTTAAATACTTTTTATACTGTATCCAACTTACTCTGGTTTTAGATATGTCACGAAATGGAGAGCCATTCCCTTGAAGGAAACGCATTGAAATAATAGTAGGAGAGTGATCTGAAGACAAGTCTAATGAAGGCTCCACTTGTATCGATTCTACAGGGATATTTTTCACTACTCCGAAATCAATAACATCGGGAATCTTCCGTCGGTCCGTCGGCCAGTAGGTGGGATGCCCGCTTGAGAGTACATCTAATCCCATTTGGGCAATGGTGTTGAAGAGTTCACGACCCTTCGGGGTCACCAGACGTGAACCCCAAAAAGTGTGTTTGGCGTTAAAGTCACCAGCAACTAAAAATCTAGCTCCAAGGGAATTGAAGAAGCTGTAGTATTGGTGTTCTTTTATTGAAAATCGAGGCGGCGAATAAATTGATGATAAAACAAAATTGTATTGACAGAATTCAATGCAAATGTTTGTTGCTTGTAGGTAATCCTCACATATGTTGTTCATTAAATAATGTTTTATTCTGTTCTTTATAAGAATTGCCGATCCTCCACATGCTCTTCCGCGGGGATCTTTAGTATCATACAACACGTAGCCATTAATTTTGAAGTACGCTATCGCCGTCAAGTGAGTTTCAGCAATCATCATGACATCAATCTGCTTATCCATCAGGAAGTGTTCCAGTTCGTTTTTATGTTGGCGGAGGCCGTTCGCATTCCAAAAACAAATTTTTAAACAAATCATTTCTTTAAAATGGCTTGTAAGATAGTGGATTGCATTTTCAGCATTTCCTGCATCATGGATGTCATAGTGGTCGTAAAAGTGTTCATGGTTTGGACAAGTGTCTGCAATGTAGTCTCTAGAGTGTTATTATTAGGCTCGTAATATTGTGATTTAGGTGCCTGCTCCAAACCTGGCATATTAGATTTAACCACGTTAGCGTAAGAGACTTGTCTAGAACTAGGCGCGTTTACATGACTAGTGGACCGTAACAATTGCGGGAAATTGTCACTCGATGCCAAAATAGGCTGTTGACGATGATCAGGTAATACTGACGTCTTGTTGGTACTTATGGCTTTCAAATGAGTGTAAATTGGACAACCTCTATAATTTGCGGTATGATTACCTCCGCAGTTACTGCATTTTTTGATTTTTGAATCAGTTTTCGACTTATCACATTGAGCAGTTGCATGTAGCTTCCCACACGCAACACAAACTGTCGGCAATTTACAATACGCCTTGGTGTGACCAAATTCTTGACAATTGAGACACTGAACGGGTCCCTGAAGCTTATGTGGTTCTTCCACGGTGATTCTACGATGCAGAAGGTACATCAGATTGTAGATGGGTTGGGACTCGTTTTTCTTTAAGACAACATCTCCAGGTTGCAATTCTATCCTGAACATGGGCTGAGGGATCTTTTCACGGTTTCTGATATTCACTACGCTCTTGATTTTGAACCCTTTGTCCATTAAACCGGTCTTTATCTCCGCAGGATCAACACATGGGTCTATACCCTTTAGAACGACTTGGAGTCCTTTTGCGCTTTTGAGCTGGTAGGTATAGAAATCCCTAGTCTCCCTCTCCAACTGGTTGGACAATTTTCGAAAATCATCTTCCCTATTCACTTGGATCTTTGTCTCGCGGATATTTCCATGTTTAATTGAGGTTACGTTAAACATGTTTTCACCTATTACAGCAACAATTCCTTGTATCAGTTTGTTGGAAGTGGGCTCTCTCAGGTAAATTGGTGGGGGCTTAAATGTCTTTTTTGGTATTTCTGGATCATCCGTCTGAAGTAGAGAAAATCTGTTTTGGTCATTTGGTTTACCACTATTGACGGTCTTAGGAACTTTTGAGTTGGAAGACATTTGAGCAGATGTCGGGCTTCTCTGTCGCTTGAGAACGGTTATGTACTTATCCATACCTACTTGTTTTTTTGGTTTGACTGCACTATTTGATGAAGATGATGTTTTTTCATCTGTTGAAATCACTATATTGGGCGAACAGGAACGACGCCGTTCTACGGCTCTTGTAGTGAGAAAATTCTCCAGAGATTTTTTTATGGATTCTTCCTCAGAGACCCATTTATTTTTTCTAGTCGAGCTAAGCTCTTTCTCAGAATTACATCTGAGAGGAACACTCATACAGTTTTTATACGATTTTTTTGATGTTTTTGATGTTTTTTTTTTTTTATATATTTTAACCTATTACGATTTTTTTTTCACTTTTTTGTTAAATTTCAACTTTTTACACTTTTTCACCTATTACGATTTTTTCACCGAAAATTCAGCCGCACTAAAAGTAACACGTCCGAACAGTTCGATGAGACGAGACTGAATGAAGTATTTCCATAGTAGGTGTTGAAGATTCGCCGGCAAGTTCTGCTTTAATTTAGATATCAGGTCTTCATGCCATACTTTGTCGAAAGCTTGAGAGACGTCAATAAAGAGTGCCGAACAGTATCTCTTTTCCTCAAAGGTTTTTCTTATGACTTGTACCAATCTATGTGTTTGTTCTATTGTACTGTGTTGACGTCTGAAGCCAAACTGGTGATTGGGAATGCAGTTGATTTCATTCAAAATCGGAGTCAGCTTGGTTATAAGCAATTTCTCGAATAATTTGGACATAGTTGGTAATAGACTTATTGGCCTATACGACTCAACTTTGCAAGGATCTTTTCCCGGCTTAGGAATCATCTTTACTAATGCAATTTTCCAAACCGGAGGGTAGTACTCAAGCCGTAAGATGGCATTACAAAGAAAGAGGATTAATCTTTTTGCAATGCGAGGCAGCTCAAAAATCATTTTATTGCTGATTTTATCAAACCCAGGTGCTTTTTTAACATTTAAATTATCAATAGCCTCAACAACCTCCAGATATTGAAATCTTATTTGTACAGGTGGTCTGGCAACAACAGGCGGTAGTTGGCTAATGTCAGTATCCATATTGGGAGTGAATACATTTTTTAAATGACTTACGAAAAGGTTGCCTTTCTCTTCGTTATTTCGTGCCCAAGATCCGTTCAAAGTACGCAGTGGAGGTTTTGCGATTACGGGTTTTCTTAGATTTCGGACTGCACGCCATAATGAATAATTTGACTGGGAAGTTGCGTCTAGACCTTCCAGATGTTGTTTGAGAGACTCTGCTTTTTGCGCTTCTAGCAAGATCCTAAGATTTTTGGTACATTCTCTCAACCTAGTTTTAAGTTGGGGCGATCTGTGTTGTTGCCACTCTCTTCGCACTCTCCTTTTTTCAGACAATAGTTGCTCAACATCTGCAGAAAAAACTCTGTTGTACCTATTCGGGCGGTAAGTGGAAGAAGCATGTTCTGCGGCTTTCTCGACATGTTCATTAAGACTTTTTATACAGGCATCGATGTCTTCAGCAGTTTTTAACGGGAGTTTCTCTGTGCAGTGAGTGCTGATGTATTTTTTTTTATTTTAACCAATTCAGACGTTTGACAAGAAGTAAGGCATCAGTTACGATTTGCTGAGGACTTCTGATGGTGATTACAGTGGGTGAGTGATCTGAAGAAAGATCCAGTGAAGCCTCGACTTCAATGAGTTCCGGGGATACCCCTTTCGCCACGCCGAAATCGATAACGTCAGGAATTTTTTGCTGGTCAGTTGGCCAATAAGTTGGTTGACCAGTTGAAATCACATTCAGTCCCATTTCAGACAGGGAGTCGTACAAGATACGACCTTTAGGGCTAACGAGTCGTGAGCCCCAGAATGTATGCTTAGCATTGTAGTCGCCAGCCGCTATGAAACGGCTACCTAGTGATTTGTAAAAATCTCTATACTGATCTTTTGTTATTGAAAATCTGGGCGGACAGTAAACTGACGAAATCACGAGGTTTTGACAAAAGTTCTCAATACAGATGTTTGTTGCTTGAAGATAACACTCTGAAAGACCACCCAATGAATGGTGTTTGATTCGCGATTTGACTAATATTGCCGAGCCACCACATGATCTATCTCTGGGGTCCTTGGTGTCGTAGAATGTATAACCACTTATTTTAAAAATGCTTCTCGACGTCATATGAGTCTCGGAAATCAGCATTACATCAATTTTCTTATTAAAAAGAAAATATTCAAGTTCATTTTTGTGTTGGCGTATGCCGTTTGCGTTCCAGAAACATATTTTGAGACAGTTCATGGTCTATTAAGTATGGCGTGCAGTAGCGTGGACTGCATTTTTTGCATCTCCTGCATCATACTTGTCATGCTTGTCATGAAATTTTTCATGGATTGCACAAGATTCTCCATTATACCTTCAAGACGGCTAAAATTGTGGCTGTTTGTATCATTTATTGGTGATTCATTTTGCAGTGTTGGTTGGTTAGATCTTAGCACGTTGGCATATGAAAATTGGCTAGTGGATGCTTGTGCTACGGGGGGAATAATTGTAATAGGTACTTTTGTCGTCTGAGTAGGGGTAGAAGAGGGTTTGTTGATCAAGGAGCGTTTAACGACCTCGAAAACAGGGCAACCCCTGTAGTTGGCAGTGTGGTTTCCACCGCAATTGCTGCATCTTTTTACCCTGGAATCATCCTTAGGTTTATCGCACTTTGAGGTGTCATGAAGATCCCCACAAACAACACAAACAGTAGGCAACTTACAATAAGATTTAGTGTGACTATATTCTTGGCAGTTCGAACACTGTACTGGGCCAGATCGCTTATGAGGTTCTTCCACTGTAACTCTTCGGTGCATTATGAATTTCAAGTCATATATAGGATGTGTTTCATTTTTCTTCAGCTTAACATCACCAGGTTCTAACTCCACTCTAAATAATGGTTGAGGGATCCTCTCTCTGTTTCTTATATTTGATACTGCCTTGATTTTAAAGCCTTTGTCGGCCAAACTGCTCTTGATCTCCTCAGGATCAACAAAAGAATCAATTCCCTTAATTACGACTTGTAGACCTTTTGCGCTTTTAAGTTGATACGTGTAAAAATTCTTTTTGCGTTTTTCAAATTCCGAAACTATTCTCCGATAGTCGTTTTCATTATTAACCTGAATCTTTGTTTCATTAATATTGCCACGCTTAATTGGAGTCACATAAAAAGAATTTTCACCAATTAATGAAACTAATATTTTTATAAGTTCGTTTGAGTTTTTTCTCTTAAATATATTGGAGGTGGTTTTACTGGCTTATTCACAGCGTTAGGGACATCATTTTTGTCTTGGAGGATGGCAAAACGATTTTGCGAGCGTGGCTTTTCAGCATTCTTTGATAATTTTGCGGCTGGTGTAATTTCGGCAGATTTTGGGCTTCTGCCTCTCTTCGATACCGTTATATAACGGTCCATTCCTACCTGTGTTTTTTGTTTTTCTTCAACAGCAACTATAGGAGCGGTCTTATTTGTAGGACTTAATGTGCCTCTTGCAGCTGTTGACGTCTCTCCAATATTTGATAACGAGGACCGTGAAGAAGACGGTCCTTCAGTGATTTTTCTATTTAAATTAAATATGCTTTGGGCTAAGTTTGTGCCCTGTTCAACACATTTATTCAAGTTTGGTGCACTTGCACTTAAATTCAGATTTGTGCTTATTTTTGGTTTCACAGTTAAGTAGTTTTTATTAAATTCGGGATTTTTAATGTTCTCATTACTAACACTTGCCGAGCTCAACACGAAATAAGCATTTCGGCTCTGAGGCCCACTCGCACTGTTAGAATTATTACTCATTCACTGTCTCACTGTATTTAATTTTCTAGTTTTCAAATAATTAAAAATAAATTATTACAATTTATTAATTTTTTATTGCACCTAGTGCAATTATTTGACTTTGTAAAGTTTTTCACCTATTACGAGTTTTTTCACTTTTTTATTTAATTTAACTTTTTATACTTTTTCACCTATTACGATTTTTTCACCGAAAATTCAGCCGCACTAAAAGTAACACGTCCGAACAGTTCGATGTATCAAGCACAATAAATGAAAGTGCTTTAAATTTTGTCATAGCAGATTCGATATGTGAAAAAGTCATCTACTGACATAGAAGAAGATATTCTTGACTTTCACTCATTTTAAAATAAATTAAATTAAAAATATTTTCAAGTATATTTATTTAACCACAATTTTACTTTGATTTGATGAGACAAAAAATACAAAATTGATTCTGCAGCCAAAAAGACACAATGCAAAAATGATTAGGTTTTAACAGCAAAACCAGTAGTAGGCAGGGTTGTCAGATTTTTTTAACTTCGTCGCCAAAACGGATGTAAAAAATCGCCAAAATTCGCCAAAATCCGATTTTGTTCAGTTTTTAATTTTTTTTATTATTTAAAAGATATAAATTTTGTTTACACAAAAAAACCTATTTCAATTTTTAAGTCAAAAATCGCCAAAAATTGAGAAAAAACCAAAAAAATCGCCAAAAATAATTTTTTTTTAGTTTTTGTTAAATTTTTTTTATTTAGTTCATTAATTGTTACTTTAAACAATATTTTTTTTATCATTTCATTAGTCGGTGTAAACGAATTGCAGCATAATTTGTTTACGTTCATATGATTAATTAATCTAAATAGAGCGTCTAAAAGCTCATATTGAATTTTATTACTTAGTCGAGTTTTTGTACAATTCATTATTGAAAAGACCCTTTCAACGAAAACATTACTAGTTGGAACTATCAATATAGTAAGAACGGCCAAAGATATTTCCTTAAAATGCTACGTACCTGCTGTATCGTGATAATCAAAAACTTTTGGCCAAAATTTGTTGGAATTTCGTTATTAAAATAATTATTCCAATTTATGAACGGAAGTTTTCCCCATTGAGTTTCATACACGCCTATTGCTACATTTGGATCCATAAATGGTCTTAATGTTTCTTGAACAACTCCAAATTTAGTTTGAGATAATGTATTCGCAATCTTTGAAATAGAAAATTGTCCAAAAGCTTTAAAAAAAGTTCATATTTTCTGGTAATCTGCTTATCATCTCCTTTAAAAGTTTTTTTAAATACACAAAACAGTTTTCTTTAAGTACGATTATTTCTACTTCGCTCAATTTCGCATTTCTTAATTTTGTTTCAAACTCTGCTCCAAAATCAATTGCATCTAGAGGCAAAAGTGAATTTGAAGAATCAATAGCTGCATGTAAATCATTGAACAATTTTTAATTGTTTTCAGTAATATATAAAACAGAAGGTTTGAAAACTTTTGTTGAAAACATAAGAAGTGTACAATACATTTTTTCATGCATGCTTCCTGCATCCATGCTGTCCGATTGAAATTCCAAATTCAGATGATGCATTTCGTTGACAATTGGATTTATAAAAACCACAAAAAGACGATTTTTTTCATCACATAATTTATTATAAATTTTTTGGTGAAAATCGCCAAGAAAATCGCCAGTGATATCAAAAATCGCCAAAAAATCGCCATGTCGCCAAACGGAAAATCTCGACGCCAAACACGTTTCAAAATCGCCACGTTTGGCGAGAAATCGCCATATCTGACAGCCCTGGTAGTAGGTAGAACTAAAGCGCAGCGTTGATGAGTTACAGTGATACAGAGTTACATGTACATATGTATATAACCACAATGAGAAATCTATAACAGCAGCAAACCAAAGAGCGCAGCCAACACTGATCGCAGCAAACGAAAGCAGCATGGAATTCAGCAATGATACGAGTAAGTGGAAACAACTGCAGTAACAGAAGTAACTCTCTATGAGTTATTATTGTTATTGTTTTAACTGTTGTTTTATATTTTCGATTGCTGAAGTTTAAAATTCAATTTTAAGGTACCCGACAGTTCAAGGGGTTTACTGTTTTATATTTAAAAAATAAAAATTAAGCTTTTTTAATAATTATATCAATTTGACCGTTCCGATTCTAGGACCCATCCGGTTCGAAGGACAAACAATGTCTGTAATTTTTCACTGGATATAATGGATCCACTATTATTAAAAAAAGACGGTTTTTGTATAATTCAATTTATTAAGGAAATGATATGATTTACAAGAACTATCGGGTGACAAACTAATGAGGCGAATGCAAGAAAACGACTGACATTTAACTAGACGGGGGTAGAGGTATTTAAAGAAAAACAGAAACAGAAAAAGAAAAGTCTTATCTGCTTAATTTGGCACACGTCGAAAGAGCTAACAATAGTTCTATGGCAGCTTTTTTTACAGATAGTTTGCAATTATTATGGCCCAATGGTATGTATTTATACAGTTCAAATTTCATGATCAGGTTCTAGTTTAAAAATATTTTTTATTTAAACAGGTATTGAATATAAAAACGTTATGTTGGTTGTTACTGACGCGGCACCGTATATGGTTTCTGCAATGAAATCATTAAAAATTTTATACCCGCAGATGCTTCACGTTACGTGCCTAACTCATGGACTGCATAGAGTTGCAGATTTCATACGCTTGCACTTCGTAGATGTAAACTCCCTTATTGCAAATTGCAAAGCTGTTTTTCTTAAGGTATGTAATACATACACACATACTATGTGTGGTATATATGTACATATGTATATATACTATACTTATATACATATGTATATTTTTAATATGTTTAAAACAATTTTAATTCAATCATGAATCTCTAGGCACCATCTCGGATTGGTTTATTGCACGATATGTATCCAAATATAACCGACCCCCCCCCCCCGCTCCTTGTATAACTAGATGGGGTACTTGGCTCAAAGCTGCTATTTATTATTGTGACAACTATACAGAAATTTACAATGTGTTAAATGCATTTTCCGATGATGATGCGGAATCAATATGTAAAGCAAAAACTCTATTTAAAAATGAATCTTTAAAATCTGATCTTGCGTACATAAAATGCAATTTCGAATGTATTTGCCGAAGTATAATCAAACTAGAAAGAAGAGGACTTTCTTTAAAAGAAAGCTTGTCCATCGTAGAAGTGGAAGAAAAGATGAAAAATCTTGAAAACAAAATATTTTTTGAAAAGTTCAATAAAGTTATGAATCGAAACGTTGGAATTCAAACATTAATTAAAATTAAAAATAATATTTTTCTAAACAAAAGCGAAGCTGATGAATACATTGATTCGCTATCTCCAAGCAAATTATTGTTGTTTAAGTTCGCTCCTACTACATCCAATGATGTAGAAAGAATTTTTTCAATATATTCTACAGTTTTATGCGATAATCGAAGATCTTTCCTTTTTGAAAATCTAAAAAAACATATGATTGTGCTTTGTAATAAAAAATTATTTCAGTAAAATAAATGAAAAGTGTTTGTTTAATTTTTGGAAGCTTATTTGAGCTTTTTGTTGCTTATTCTTGGGCTTATTTTGTGTTTATTTTGCGCTTTTTTGCTTGCTTTTTTTCTTTAATTTTGTGCATATTTAAACTTGCCCTGCTTATTAAACACAGAGCTGTATAAAAACTATATATCTAATATGAAATATAATTTTAACAGCGATCCGAAATCCTTTTATAAATTTGTTAATTCCAAAAAGAAATCTGGTGGCTTCCCAAAAACAATGAAGTACGGTGCTAACGAATCCAGTGACGATCATATAATAAACAACTTGTTTGCTGATTTTTTTTTCCTCCACTTACTCTGATTCCCAATATGATTTACATGAATACCCACATCCAATTGCGGCCCATCAAACGATACACTTTTCTCCAATCCACATAAATCAGATTTTAGACTCCTTAAAATCTGTTAAGTCTTCATACCATATGGGTCCTGATGGTGTTCCTAGTTGTGTTCTGAAGAATTGCGCACATACAATAGCTACTCCATTAAGCATAATATTTAATATAACCTTAAAATATGGTTATTTTCCTCAGTCGTGGAAAGATTCCTTTATTATTCCGCTATTTAAATCTGGCAGTAAGTCATGTGTCACAAACTATAGAGGCATAGCAAAGTTAAGTGCAATCCCTAAACTTTTTGAAAACTGTGTTACCGACAATCTCCTTTATCAAATTTCGTCCCTACTCTCTTCCTGTCAGCACGGTTTTAGTAAAGGTCGTTCAACAGTAACTAATCTCATGCAACTGACCACTATAGTAAATCGTGGATTTATTAAAAGGAAATTTACAGATTGTATTTACACGGATTTTAGTAAAGCTTTTGATAAAGTCAATCATAAATTACTTCTGATGAAGCTTCATGCTATGGGACTTACACACGGGAGCTTAAATTGGATTAAATCATATTTAACAAACCGAAAACAAAATGTTGTTTTCAATAATACTACATCAAAAAATATTATTGTAAGTTCTGGAGTGCCCCAAGGCAGTCACATTGGTCCAATTTTATTTTCTTTATTCATCAATGACTTGCCGTGCGTAATTAAATATTGTAACGTCTTAATGTATGCCGATGATGTGAAGATATTTCATACCTATAACAATAACATTGAAAAAAATTTGCTGCAACATGATTTAGATGAACTATTTCAATGGTGCGTGCTTAATTTAATGGAACTGAATCTGAAAAAATGCAAACATATGCGTTTTTCAAGAAATGATAACGCTTTATTTAACTTTACATTGGGCGGACATCAACTTGATTTGGTTACGGAATTTTCAGATCTTGGAGTACTTTTGGATCCTAAATTAAATTTCAAAAAACACATATATATGATGGTAAACAAAGCTCGTGGTGTGTTGGCTTTTATAAAACGTTGGGCTAAGGAGTTTACTGAACCAATCATTACTAAACGGTTATACACATCTTTAGTCAGACCAATCTTGGAATATGGATCTGTTATTTGGGATCCGGATGCGGATTATCTTAAAAACATAATAGAATCAGTGCAAAAACAGTTTCTTCTTTTTTGTTTGGGTAATTCAACATGGAATCCTAATGTCATTATTCCTCCTTATACTAGAAGGCTTGCATTAATAAAATTACCAACGTTGGAGAGCAGAAGAACTATGCTTAGCGTTTCATTTTTATTTAACCTAATAAATGGTGCAGTCTGTTCTGACTTCCTACTCAGCAACATAAACTTTAATGTTCCTCATCGATTAACTCGTTTCTACATTCCAATTTATATTCAAATTAATCAAACAAATTATGCTAATTCTGATTCTCTTAGAAAATTGTGTAAACATTATAATTATTTTTATTTTCTAATTGATTTTTCTGTTAATGTTAATGTAATTAAACGTAATATCACTTTGTACCTTAATCAGTGTAATTAAATGGTTGTCTAATTTTTTTTTTTATTTTGTATAGTATATAAATTTTTTATAATTGGTCTGTAAGGATTTATTCCGTAGACCTAAAATAAAATAAATAAATAAATAAATAATTATGAGCTAAACTCTCCGCGACAACAACAAGGCTTACGGTCTGTAGTTCGTTATGTTCGTTTTTGAAATAAATGCAAAAAGGATGCACCGTGCACTGGTCGTTTGCCCAGTGATACGCCTGAATTTCATCCTGAACGAGAAAAGTGTAATTCTCGGCAAAGTCGCTTATCACAATGAATTCATTTTGGGCTAATTTCTCCTTACTTTCCTTTAGAAATTTCGATTGCATCTTGGATATGAAATGGTGCGCCTTCAGTTCATTCAACTTGAATCCGAATTCCTCGATGAATTCCGGAATCTGCTTTACCACGGTCTCAAGGGAGCATCTGCCGCTGCTAATTATCCACTGTTTGAAATGCACCTCCTGAATTAACAGCTGTTCAAACTTTTCCGCCAAATATTGCTCTAGCTCGTCAATCTTCGGACAATTGTCGTATTTGGACAGATGACAATTTTCCGTGGGGTATGCGCACAACGACTTCGACAGGAGGTCCCTATATGTTTCAATTTCACCGTGAAATACTTTCAATTTCTTGCATGGAAAGAAAATTAATTTGATGTTTTGATGAAACATGCAAACGCAGACTGAATGCGTTCCGTGCCTGTCTAATGCCAGCACGCATTCTTTTGGTCGTAGGATGGCAAACTTAGAAAATCCCACTTTTTCTGCTGGGTATTTCTCATTGAACTGATGGTATGCTTCGGATAGATTACATAATAATAATCTGCGCTGCTTGTGCACTTTTTCTCCATCTTCACGTGTGATAACATAGTCACGTGTACCTGGGCAGGCGCGGCTGTTGTCATCATTGCAGTAAAAATCTTGAATCAATTTCACCGTTGCTTCGCTGAGGGTCCTTGAGCCAAATTTCTTGGTGGGAGTCGCCAATATGCCCTTCTGTCGAACTAATTCTTTGCTTCTTCTCGCGATGTAAAAAGATGTTTGAAACTGTTCAGAAATCTTGTGTATAGACCATGATTGAGGCAGCACAGATAAAATGAGATATTTCTCCGGAAAAGTGGTCGCTAAATTGAATTTTCTTTTCAACTGCTCAATCATTTGTTTGCCGTCATCAACGTCATCTGCTTGACTGCATTCGTTATCAGAGCCTTCATCAAATATTGTCGCGATTGCACTCATAACCTTGCCTTTTTTCTCTTTCCTGTATGTTTCACTTCGCAACTTTCTTTTTCTAATAGGCGTTTCACCTAAAGTGGTAATAGCCTCATTCAAAGGACTCAAAGACATATTGACCATCGGAATGTCTGCCTCACTATCAGATGAAACATTTTGTTCACTTGTCATTTCACTCTCGGATTGTGGCTGCATTTGTGTCAATGCATTTGCTTGTTGAGACAAATCGATTTTACACTTGGGGCAAATGAATTCTGCTTCTTAACCGCATTGTATATTTAATTTATTCATGTACCGCTTCGAAACACCAGTTAATTTTAATACTTTTATCTTTTTCGAACGATGTCCACTCTTGTTAAACGGATTGCAGCAAAATTTATTCATTTTACTTTAAATTGTCTTTACAGCTTCACTCTTTACTTTACAAATAAACACTTTAACACTTTCACGTTTAGTATTCAACTGAAATTTGACTCAGAGTGTGTGAAGTATTTATATTTATTTTTTGTTAAAAAATAGGTAAAAAAAAATAAGCGATATTTGCTTTTCTTTAATAGGAAAATTTGCGTGAACTACTGGTCATAAAATGTTTTTTAAAGAGGGACTTAATTGGTTACTGCCAATAAGCCGACCACAGGTCATAAAATGTTTTGTAAATTTTTTAAATTACCAGGTAATAAATATTTCCCCATATTTATGGAAAATCCGTGTTTTATGACTTGTTTCTGCACGTGTCATTTTAGGCGAAATATTTATTACATGGTAATTTAAAAAATTTACAAAACATTTTATGACCTGTAGCCTCAGTCGGGTTTGGTGTGCCATTACATGCCACTGCTGCTATTATCCATGGATTTATGGCCGATCTTGTGAAGGCAGGCAGACCATATTCACTACACACTCAACTTGGGGCTCTTAAAAAAAATTGATTTTTTCTTCATAAATGTATTTTTAACTGTAAAATAATTTTTAAAACGTATTTTTAACAAGGTGGTCTCTTAAATGCTCTTCTCCTGTCCAAACAAGGAGTCGGGGCCGATTTTTTTATTGCTGATTCTTAAAGCAAAAAGTATGAGGAATCCAAAAAAAAAATTAGCCGGAAAATTTAGGAGCTTCTGTGGAAAATCGGAAAATTTAATTTTCATGGGAAAATTTAAAGGTAAATTTCTAAGAAAAATTAGGAAAATTTTATTTTTCAATTAAAGCCTGATTCAATACCTTTCCAACGAGCTATCACTCGTTGCGATCGCTTTAGTAGTTTTTTTTTTAAACAACTTTCAATGAGGTCCCTTATGAAGAATTCTTCAATTTTGTCACAGACAGTGGTGTACACCACCACTAAACCAGTCACTATAAAAAAAAAAAAAATATGTAGGTACATTATTTTTTGCTGGGCAATCGATTGAGACTATTTATTTTAAAATCGGAGAGGGGTCGTCCAAAAGGTGATCGCTTTCATATGGAATTGCTCTATCATAAAAATTTTTGTCTAGCACTGGCTGGGCTTATTATTTTCTTTTTAGTATGTATTAAGATTTGAATACTTATTGTCATTTCAAATATGAAGATTCAATAAATAATTAAATGCAAAAAAAAAAAAAAAACAGTGTTCAAACTAAAGGTGTTTTAGAGCTGGTTCATACAGATTTATGCGGACCAATTGGTGTAAAATCTGTAGGTGGCGCATCGTATTTCATGACGTTTATAGATGACTATTCACGTTACATCTTTACTTATTTTTTAAAACAAAAAAGTGATGCTTTTGATGCATTCACGCATTTTGCTGGAATTGCAGAGACGCATACAGGCCGCCAAATCAAAATTGTACGCAGTGACAATGGCAAAGAGTTTGTGAATTCTAAGTTGAAACAATATTTTACAAACAAAGGTATAGTTCACCAAACAACGGTTGGGTATTCTCCTCAGCAAAACGGTATAGCTGAGCGTGCCAACAGAACGCTAGTCGAAATGGCAAGGTGATTAGTTAATTCATCTGGTTTACCACAAAGTTTATGGGGTGAGGCCATAAATACTGCTACGTATTTAAGAAATAGGACTCCAACAAAGGTGCTTGGCGATGTGACGCCTTATGAAAAATGGTGCGGCAAGAAGCCCAGTGTAGCTCATTTGAAAACGTTTGGCTGCGATGTAGTGGTGTTAAAAAAAGGTCCGAAGCCAAAAGGTGGAAAGTTTTTGCCCAAAGGTACTAAAATGAAGTTCGTCGGTTACCAATCGCACACAAAAGCATATCGCTTGTATAATAAAAGCACAAGACAAATTATAATTGCTCGTGATGTTATTTTCTTTGAAGAGTCGTTCGAAAATAAGTTGTTTATACACTCAAAAAAAGACATGTACTAAATTTTACGAAAAAATTCCTTAAAAATAGTTCAAAAATTTCCCTAAATTTGAGTAAAATTTAACTAAAATTAAGGAAATTTTATTAAAATGTAATAAAAATTACTTAATCTGAGTAAAAAAGCAAATAGTTCATAAACTTGAAATTAGTTTAATAATTTCTATAGATAAATTACTTGATTGTAGGAAAATATTATTAACCACAAAATAATATTTACTAGAAATTAATAAATTTTTCCTAGACTTAAGGGAATTACATAATAAAATTAAGTAATTTTGGTTTTAGTTCAAAAAACTGAGTTCAGTAAATGGTTTACTTCAAAATAGTTTATAATTTCTAATATACTTAAAACTTGTTAATGGTTTTCTTTGATATTAGTTCAAATTTTCCTAAATACTGACAAATTTATATTGCATTTTAATACATATTTATTAAACTGCTACTTCGAGTTTATTGCTTACTAACTATTAAGAAATGCTTTCAAGAATCTAGTTCAGATAAATTAAGAAGCAAAGCAATATATTATTTACTACCATTGAATAAAAGATGTCTTACTTCTTAAAAAGTAACAAACTGATATTTAGGAATATCTTCCTTAAAAAAAGTACAGATAAATTTTAAAAAATTGTATAATTGAAAATCGTAACTGGTACAATTGTACTTGATTTTAGGACATAATTAACTAAATATTACTTAAAATGTAAAAAAAATATAGTAAAAATTTACTTAAAACAGGTAATATAAATTCCTAAACAAATAATGTAGATAATTTAAAAAATAATGAAAAATTTTACTAATTTTAAGTAAAAATTTCTTACAAAAATATTGAACATAAAGTCGTTTTCTTGAAAAAAAAATAGTTTTTGAAAACTTTTTTATAAGTAAATATTTACTAAATTTTAGAAAATAATTTACTTAATTTTGATATATTTTGAACTTAAACGTAGAACCGAATACCTAAACTAAATACGATTAGGTAAACAGCACTGGCGTAACATTGGAATGTTGAAAGTAACTGTTTTAATTATACAAAAAAAAAAAACACACATAGGTACTTGTTTTCTTTTGATTTTAGTTTTATTCTGAACGAGTTGTAGTTGAAAACAGTCGATTAAAATATAAAAGTATAAACTGTGTATTAACGATTAAAATAAAATAAAAGTGCAAAATTAAAAATATAATACATACATAATTAAGTTTTAAATACAATTATTAACAAAAATATAAAAAGGAAAGTGAAAAGTTAATTACGTTAGTTTATGTACTATGTAAGTGCCTTGTTAAGAATTTTATTTTGACAAAAGTTTCGTCACATTGGTTTTGTATTTATAAGCATATTTGTGCATGCACATTGTTTTTGATTATTTGTTGTTGCTTCATTTGTTAGTGTTTAAATGTGCCAACGTCGTCTGATGAAAACTTTGAAAATATAGAACTGGAGTCTGCAGGTACATAAAGCATTACCTATACATATGTGTGTTAAAAATATGTATACTTAAACAATTTTCTCTAAAACAAGGTTTTCAATTTTTAAATTTGAGCTTTTACGTAATTATTGTTTGTTTCCTTAAATTCAAAACGTGCATCTGTATTGAAATTTCATATTTTCCAATGAATATTTAATTATTTGTAACTCCAAATATATGTTGCGCTATTTGTGTTTTTGTAATGATTGCCTTGGAATAGTATAATAAGGAAGACTAAGGACCTTCAGTGTTCCATAGCCAAAGATGCAGTGTGTCACAAAGAGTGTCCCTTCCACGTAGTTCTTCTGAAAAGAACCATAATTTAACTATGAAAAGGTTCTGAATTTTCTCACAATTTATCACGTAGCAGAAAATTCTGAAGTACATTTTTTTAAATTGTTTTCCTTGTTTGACAGAATCCATAAGTATACATACATATTTAACTCTTCTTATACATATTTTACAAAATATAAATAATTTAAATTTCAAACAAAGATGATATATTAAATGATAAACAATGGTTAATGAATAACATAGAGCCAATGTCAGATGTCCTTGAAAAGTGGGCCAACACTTTTCGCATTAGAAGAAATTTTATAAAAGCTTCTGAAAATGGTTTGGAACAAATTTTTAAAGAATTGCCTATATATAAACAATCTTTTGGAAACAATTTAGTTAGTTGTATAATTTTAGCATAATACATATAATAATAACATTTGTTGTATAAATATATAGATATTGGCGGATTTTTCAAAAATTTATACAGAAAAGGAACATTTACTTCAGATAAAATGGGAGACATTTTGTACGCTGCACAGTGGCTGAAAATCGTTTTTCATTGGCCAAAATTCTGTAACTTTTGAACCGATCAAAATATTGAAGTAATTTTTTTTTAATGGATAGATATTTAGTTCAGCTTGGCTCAGTTGTAATTACATTAAAATTGATTGATGACTTTTTAAGGACTTCTAGGTCAAAGTTGAACTTTTGATTTTTTTAAGTTTTGGAGTGAAATATGGGTTTATTTTTTTTATTTACATATTAAAAAATTTAATATTTGGAACTTAATAATAATTATAATTATATTTTGTGATAATGGAATTTTTTTAATGTTACACTCAAAAAAAATTTTACACTCAAAAAAATGTTTACACTAAAAAAAAATAGTAAAATTAACTGGAGATTTTGCTGTTACTACAGAAAAATTTATTCTTTTTTGCTGTCAGATTTGATAATTTTAAAAAACATTTTAAAAATAAAAACTGCAATAGATTTTATTAGCATTTGTAACAATAGTAGGTTCTATTTATTATTATTTTTAACCGACTTCAAAAAGGAGGAGGTTATCAATTGGAATGGTATGTTGCTTTTTTTATGTTTGTTCCACGATAACCATTTCTGAACCAATTTTAAAAATTCTTTTTTTGTTTGAAAGGGTTTGCTTGCAGGTGGGTCCCATTTAACTTTTATGAAGAACGGTCGTACATACGGTTTTTTATTTACCGTTATCTATATTTTTTCTGTGCTTCTCTTATAAATTGTTGACTAACTTTGTGGTTTATGAATCAATTTTAAAAATAATTTTTTTATTTGGAAGATATGGCTTGCAGAAAAATATATTTAAGGTAAAAAAAATGAAAATTTCAGAAATTGATTGAGATATATCGGGGATATATAGCATAAACCGATTTTTAAGAATATATCGAATATGGGTGTCAAAATTTAGCTCTGTTAATGGGAAAACTTTATAGATTTAGCATAAACCGATTTTTTAGAAGATTAGCAAGATTTTCAAAATTCTTTCTTTCAATCAAAAAAGTGCAACAACATTAGTTATATTAAACATTTTTGAAAATTAATCCAACATTTTATTTGGCCGAAATTTTGAAGTCGGTTTTTTTTAAAGAATTATTTACTAATACTATGTTTTTCGTACTTAAATAACAATGAAGGCAATTATAATTATTATTCATTTGAAACAAATATTGATTGCAAATATCCTATATTTTGTTCTGCGCTATTTCTGTTCTTTAGTAATTTTTTAGCTTCTTCATCTAAATCCCGATGTTCCACTTTCCATTGATTTCGAATATTGGATATAAACGGATCTGATGTTGCCAATAATATATTAAATAGATCTTCATTTGTGGAATTTCGTGAAATTTTTCTAGTATTGTGCTCTGTAATCCTTGTTCCTTTTTTCCTGAGCCTCCTCTGATAGATCACCAAGTGGCACCAAATGATATTTAATGATATCTTCTTTATGATAAAGGATTTTGTGGACTCTTGCAGACATATTTCTCCATGGGTAGTTGGTTGTATATATTTTTGCAGTTTCCTTAGCATAATCTCCAAATTGTCTAGCGTCAATTTCTTCATTGCACGCAAGTACTTCTAGGATTATTTTAAATCTGAAAATAAGGTTTAAATCCACTCCTATTATTTCAGATGCTGTTTCTGGATCTGAAAAGAATCTTCGTGCGGTAAAATTTGCGATATTCATCTTGAACATGTTTCTTTTTTGAACTTCTTAACTCTTTGTTGGTTCCATTGTTTCTTATGGATCCTGAAGACCCGAAATCCAAATCATAACTGATTTTTAGTATATGTTCCATAAGTCGTCATTTGATCCACAGTAAAAAGTCATGAACAAATATGTGATGCTCTTGGTAGTCACAGCTAAATTCAAGTGCGGCCGAAAGGGTTAATATCAGGTAAAACTAATTAGTATCTCGCCAATATTGGGCTTTTTTTTCTTTAGTGGTTTAATGTCGCGATTATTATTATAAAATTGTTTATGACTTTGGTTGACCCTAACAGTTGATAACAGGTATATTAGAAAGAGATCATATGTTTACTGTAGAACCTATTGTGATATTTGTATGACTTATCTTTTTGCTAATCAAAACAAAGCCATAAAACCCTTTCGCAGGTATTATATTTAATTATTTTAGTTTTACGTAGTCTAAAGTAAAAAAACATAAACCTTTAGGCGAAAAAGTGAAAATTTAATACACCATTGTATACGAGTAACTATAGGCACAGAGTATAACAGAGGGGACAACTTTGACAGTTCAAAATCGCTACAATCAGCTGACACAGTAGGTATATTAAAAAGAGAAAGAAAATATTTTCTGTTAGTAAATTTGTAATGTGAAAAAGCAAAGCACTATATAAAAGACGAAATTTGTGAACAAAGCAAAATAAACAAAACAATTTTGTGTCAAAGCAAAATCTGTGGCAAAATAAATCAAACAATTAATTTGTGTTGTGTTAAATTATTTAATTTTCAGTGATTCCTTTAAATATAATTAATTATAATCTGTGCTTTGTATATTTTACGGTTAAGTACGTTGTGTTTTGTATAATCTGCAAAAATAATAATAATAGAAATACATGCACTTACCTTTTCCACCAAAATTGAATTTTATTTGAGTCAGAAATAAAGAAAAATAGTAACATAAAGAAACCGACAAGGCAGTTCTCAAAGAAAGAGACAAGAAAAAACCTACACTATCTTTGCTCTTCTGTCACCTCTGTTATACTCTGTGCTATAGGACTGTTTAAATTATCGTAATTTGATTTTTTTTTAGAGTAATTTCATTAAAATTAAAAAAGTGTTCTACCGGCGGGTCGTGGCGGGTGCAAAAGTATATATAGGGTTAAAGAAGACACTTTCACCTTTCTTCGGGCGGTACACGTTTCTTGTTCCCTTTTGTTCCCTAGAAGTTCTATTCCACTAAAGTTTAAATTTCAGAAAAATATAGTAGTTTCATAAATATTTCAGAACGCCCCTAATATTAAACGCTAAAGCGGTAACCACTTAAAACAACTAAAGACTATAATCCTACCAACATTACAAAAAAGACCGCAGGCCATTATCGATGATAGCTTGCGAGTAGTAACCATTTATTTTTGGCAAAAAACAAATAAAAAACACCTTTTTCTGAAATTAAAAAAAACAGTTGAGTTTGACAGCATGCCACGCCCACAATTATTAATAGTTTAACCTAATTTTTTGGCTACCTTAATATGGATATATTAGCTCCAAAAAGGTGTTAAAATTTTAAAAATCGGTGACAAAAAAAAATCGACTTTTGGCCAATGAAAAACGATTTTCAGCCACTGTGCGCTGAAGTTAAAAATCATAGAACGCGATGCTAAAGATAAAGAAAACTTGGAACTATTATCAAAATTTAAAGAATCTGAGTGCAATTCTGGTAAATAAAAATGTTTATACAAACAAATTCAAAGTTCATTAAAAATATTTATCTAAATTTTAAATACTTTTTTTGTTATTCTTACATTGTAAAATATTTTAATAATAAATAAACCTTTTAAATAACCTATTCATATACGTTTATTTCTAGATAAAGCAATATTTAGTATCTAGGAAAATAATATTAAAATTAAGTAAATATATTACTCCTAAATTGGAAAAAATGTAATTGTATTTAAGTACTTTTATTCTAGTAAGCTAGAAAAAATAGGTTACTACTTGGTACATTTATTCCTTAAAATAAGGAATAAATATACTAGCTAGTAACATATTTTTTATTTTATTAGAGTAAATGTATTTAATAAGTTACAGTACATTTCTTCCTATTTTCTGGGAATAATTGACTCAGTTTTAGTATTTTTTTCCGTTAATTTTAGTAAATTTTTTTCTACTGGGGTGGATGCGCTTACTTAATTTCAGTTCTTATTTGCAGATTTTTTTCCTTGTTTTAAGGCTTAAATGTACTCTTTTTTACATATATTGTATCCAATTTTGGGAAAAAATTAACCTAAATTCATAACTTTTTTATTCGTTTTTAGTAACATATTTATTAAATCGAAATAAATTTTTACTCAGAACTGGTACGTGTTGTCATAATTTTAAGTAAAAAATATTTATCTTTTAACTAAAATAGACGAAAAATTTCCTAATTTTTATTGTTCTCTCAAATTTATCTGAACTATATTCTTGTAAATATTAACTAAAATGAAGGAATGTTTCAGATAATTTATGAACTAGTATAAAAATAATTGTTCCACTATTCTAGTTAAAATTTACTATAATTTAGGAAAATTTTGCATAAAAGTAGGAATTTCGGACTAATATTAAGTAAATTTTTTTCCCCAATATTAAGGAAATTTTTTACTGACTTGTAATAAAAAATGTCTTTGGCGCCATACGACAACCATTACGTCCTCAAAATAAGTAAAATTTCCTAACTTCTAGTTCATTATTTTTTTGAGTGTACAACAAAAGGCTGAAAATGAGTTCCATGAAAATATTCCACAGAAATATATAAAAACAAATGACGAAAGCGAGCAGGAAAGTGATGATGAAAATCAAAACATTGATATTAGTGAACAACAAAATGAAAACATGCAAGTAAATACTGTTGAAAATAGTGAACCAAAAGCAAATAAAGTTAAAATAGACGTACAAGATCAAATTAAAGATATCGAAGTAGAAAATGAGCAAGAGAGCGAATCTAGTGAATCAGATGAAGGTGAAATTGACAGAGTCACACATAAGAGAAAACAAAGCAGACCAAAATTAATAAAAGACGGTAATAAGGGTAGACCTCGAAAAATTTATTGTACGGAACCACAAATCTTAAATTCAATTATTGAAAACCCGAATACAGTGGCAGAAGCACTAAAAAGCAAAGATTCAAATAAGTGGCTGGAAGCTATGAAAGCTGAACATAAATCGTTAATTAAAAATTAAACATGGGAGCTAGTCGAAAAGCCGGTTGGGAAAAACATTATAGGCTGCAAGTGGTTGTTTGCAATTAAAAATAATCCAGATGGTACGGTTGAAAAATACAAAGCACGATTAGTGGCTTAAGTATGCTCGCAAAAATATAACGTTGATTTTCAAAATACGTTTGCGCCTGTGGTAAGGCATTCAACAATAAGATTATTGTTGGCATTAGAAGCAAAACATAAATTGTTGGTGAATCATGTCGATATAGTTGCAACATATTTAAATGGAAATTTAGAAGAGGAGGTGTATATGGTTCAACCGTCAATGTTTGAAAACAAAGAGTATCCCAACAAGGTTTGTAAATTAAAAAAGGCTCTATACGGATTGAAACAAGCGGGGCGTGAGTGGAACAAACGAATAAATGATATTCTAATAGAAATGATTTTTATGCGATGCAAATCTGACACTTGTGTGTATATAAAGAATAATGGAAACGAGATTTGTATAATTGCCCTATATGTTGACGACATGTTAATAGCTTGTTCAAATGAAAGTGAGATGACTCAAATTATTGAGAATTTGAATCGTTCTGTAGAAGCAATTGACCGTGGTCCAATATCATTTTATCTTGGCATAGAAATTGATCGTGATGGCTTAAGAGGTGATATAACGATTCATCAAAGCAAATACACTGAAGAAATATTAAAAAGGTGGGGTATGGCTGATTGTAAACCTGCAGCAACACCTTGGGCTAGTGGAAATATTTTAAATAAATGTGAAAATGACTGCCAAGATATTGATGCAAAAGACTACCAAAGTCTTATAGGGGCACTGATGTACTTGGCTGTGTTAACTAGACCAGACTTAACTCATGTTGTTTCTAAGTTGTCCCAGTTCAACTCTCATCCTCATAAAGCACATTTTCAAGCTTCAAAATATGTGCTGAGATACCTAAAAAAGAATCCAACAGGTAAAATAAAATTTTCTTCAAATGGCGAAAAATTTTTAGGTTTTACAGACTCTGACTGGGGGAGCGATTCACACGACAGAAAGTCATATTCTGGTTACGTTGTGTTTATGGCTGGTGGTCCTATTGCTTGGGAGTCGCGCAAACAACCTGTTGTGGCTCTTAGTACCATGGAGGCCGAATACATTGCTCTATGTCAGGGAACTAAAGAAGTCGTTTTCATTCGTTGTCTGATGAGTGAAATGGGGTTTAATCGATATGTTGAAAAGCCAACACCTATATTATGTGACAATCAAGCTGCAGCGTTTATGGTGAAAAATGCTATGGTCCAGAAGAAAAGTAAACATATTTATATTCGTTACCCCCACATCCGACAGCAGTATGAAGAGAAAGTTATTGACGTACAGTTTGTCACATCTGATGAAAATGCAACAGATATACTCACAAAGGTTCTGTCAAAGCAAAACCACAACAATGGCTGCATTATGTTAAAAATGATTTTGTAATTTTTTTTGGTTTGTGGGGGAGATTGTTGAATATTTCAGTACCCTGATTCAAACCAAAATATAATCAACCATGTACTATTAGTTTTCCAATTGTTTTTCCAATAGAAATTTCTGGCGCTTTAATAAAGATAGACTTTCACATAGTGAAAATTGTTAAATAAACTTTTAAGTTTTTTGAATAATAAATTAATTAAAATAATTTTCAAATTAAATAATCAAGAACTGAAAATTAAAATTTAAATTAATAAAATTTCACATAGTGAAAATTATTACCAAGAACGCTAAATAGAAAAAAATCTAAATAATAAAAAAATTAAAATTAAAATTTGAATTAATTACAACTTGAACAAGATAAACTTGCACATAGTGGAAAATTATTAAATAAATTGTTAAGCTCTTTGCATAATAAGGGCCGTTTTCTCATTAGGCGATTATCTTTTTTCCCAACGAAAAACTGCCGATTAAAGAAATTTTGTTTTCTCAATGTCTCATTTGCTTCTATTCTGTCGAAAAACTAACCAGCCCTCATCTGCCGATTATTTATTTATTGTACAGATAAATTCAATCAGCTGACTGCTGTTCATATTTTTTATGTGGCAATACCTTGAGTTTTTGTAAAAAAATTAAATATATTTTAGAAAAAATGTTTAATAGAGAAATAAACATTAAATTGATGGAAGATGAACTCGAAAAACATGAATTCCAGCTGAATGTTGAAAGAATTTATCATGCCAGACCTAACTACCTGGCAGACATGGATGATAATGAATTTTCCAAAAGATTCCGGCTGTCAAAGGCAACATTTAAAATCGTTCTTTATATGATCACCGACAAAATTTCCTCAATGATGGACAGAAATCATGCTCTTACACCCGAAATCAAAATATTGCTAACATTACGATATTATGCCACTGGCAATTTTCTTATAACGGCCGCAGATTTTAGTGGAGTAAGCGTATCTTCTGCTTGCCGTGCAGTAAGAGACGTTTCTCAGGCAATAGCAGCTCTCTTCGTCTTTTTATCGTTCATCGTTTAAGTTATAATTAATTTTTTTAAAATATTTGTTTTCTTGATTTTATTTTTTATTTTTTCACGTTTGGAAAACAGCTGATTTATGTCAACAACTTGTCACTTGAAGACAGAGTTCCCAATTTTCACATAAATTTTGAAAGGTATTGCCAAATGAAAATAATGTTTTTGTCGGTATATTGAGAAAACCAAAATTGTTAACGGACATATTATCAGTCCAATAAATTTATGTCGACATTTAGTAACAGGCAGTTTGTCGACACATTGAGAAAACGGGCCTAAATCAATTAAAATAATTTTCAAATCAAATGATCAAAAACTGAAAATTAAAATTTAAATTGGCAAAATTTCAGTTTATGGGGGACACCCCTGGGGAAAAAAAAAAAAATGCCACGCCCCCTTAAATGACCCCAGGAGTGCGAAAATCATAATGAATAAGGGGGCTCACGCCCCCTATGGGCGTGGCAGTCGAAAAACGACCCGGCGCACCTACGTAGACAATATGGGTATCAAATGAAAGCTAATGTCTTCACGATTCCAAAAATAGCCGTAGTTGCCAGATCGGGCGATTTTTGTAGCCGATATGGCCATTTTGGCAAAATTTGGGGTGGGGGAAATTTTTTTTTTTTTTTTTTTGCGTGACCGGCCTACGGCCGGGCTTAGGGGTTTTTAACTCCAGTATGTCTTAATTCTAGACGGCGGGGATCTCGAGTGCTCGGCCTCTGGCCGAGCTAAAAAGAAATAAACAAAAAAAGTCCTTCCCCCATTTTATAAAAATTAACATATCTTCCTCAAATTCTGGACGATCTGGCAACTACGGGTATTTTTGGAATCGTGAAGACATTTCCTTTCATTTGATACCAATATTGCCTAAGTAGGTGGCATGGGTCGTTTTTCACCCCCGCCCCTATTTAACAAAAATGGCCGTATCGGCTGCAAAAACCGCCCGATCTGGCAACTATGGCTATTTTTGGAATCGTGAAGACATTAGCTTTCATTTGATACCCATATTGTCTACGTAGGTGGGCCGGGTCGTTTTTCGACTGCCACGCCCATAGGGGGCGTGAGCCCCCTTTTTCATTATGATTTTCGTACTCCTGGGAACATTCTGAAGGGGATGGCATATTTAGATTTTTTCTCTAGGGGTGTCCCCCATAAACTGAAATTCAGCCTTTAAATTAATAAAATTTCACATAGTGAGAATAAGTACTAAAAACTCTGAGTAATAAATAGAAAAACTCTAATAAATAAATAAATTATATAAAATTCACCTTATTACCTTTCATTTTCTCTAATGGGAAATTAGACTAAATTAACTTACACGATGTGAGTAACTGATATGATGGACTGTATGGGTGTAGGGTGTCTTGCTGTAAATTATTATTATTATTATTTAATAGATATAAGTAAAAATTGTTATGTACGTTTACATAATTTACAATATTTCATTTAGATAAGTTACAATATTTACTATCTAAGTTTGGCTTAACATTAATGTTGTGAGCCAGATTGGCACTTTACTATTATTACCAATTCAATTAATTTTGTTTATTTTATTTACATATTTATACAAGTTTTTTAAAATCTGGTAACATTGTAAAAATACAAAAGAAACATTTAGTCAATAATAACAATAATTACAAGCTTTATTTTTGACAAATTAACTTACAATAATCTTTTTTGTCAGTCTTTACATCAATTTATGATTTATATCACAGTAGTTTTTTGTATATGTGGACAACACAACACAAAACTTAAAATATTTAAAAAAATTAATGTAAATTAAAATATAAATATATCACAGAAAATTTGTCGTTTTTTCTTGGTCACAGTTGATATTAGTACTAAAGTATTGCAATGGTGTAGTTTGCATTTGTATTGTCTTTGTCTTCTTTTGTGTTTATTGCAATTGTCGATTTTTGTTGTATTCTCAAGCTCTCCAACGTGTATCTATTATTTTCCCTTTTCTCTTTAACTAAAATTTTCACTTTTTCAAAGTTTGGTTTGTGTCCGTTTTCAATGCAGTGTTGTGCAAGTGCAGTTGATTGTTTTCCTCTTTTTATGTCAGCTTTATGTTCGTCTAATCTCACGCCTAAATTTCTCTTCGTTGTACCAATGTAGATTTTTCCACACTCCTCATTATCATCGCCTTCACATTCAATTTGGTAAACAACATCACTTTGATCCCTAGTAGGGCTGCCAGATGAATTTCGGAAAAAATCGTCAAAATCCCGATAAAAAAGAAAAAAATCGTCATTTCGAATTTTAAAAATCGTCAAAAAATCGGAAAAATAAAAAGTCACTATTTCTAATAGTATTTTGAAATTTTTATTTAAGCGCAAACATAAAAATTCAAGTTTATATAGTCTCCTGTACAATTAATATCAAAATACATACATTTTAACTTTTTAAATAAGAAATCACAAAAAATATAATGCCAAACAGAACTTGTCTAATATTTTTATAATATCTTAGTCCGTTTTCACTTCTATAGTTCTGACTCGTCAAAGCAAGTATTTTTGGATGAGAAGGGAAAAGAGAACAAAAGGGGTACAAGCTTGACGGTACTGTCAATTTTCTTATTTCCTTTTTTTCATGCATGTTGATTTACATTAAAAAGTACGAAAATTGATTTGACGTATGTAAATGAAATGGCAAGTTCAAAAGAGACTTAAACAAAAACTAGTGAGCTAAAACTGACGAGTGTGAAACAAGACTACAGTAATTTATAAATAAATATCCGAATTTAGCATATTTAATTAATTCAGGTTAAATTACAATGTCAAGACAATTTATTTTATTAAGTTTTAAATATCATTTTGAGTATAGAATTCAATTCATCCATCATATACGAGTGCAGGTACTTATTATTTTCAAAGAATTCCGTATTTTTGTTATTTCAATTTATTTGGCTAAATATGCTTTCGACGTTTTTTTAAAATAGGAGAAGTTTTTGTAGAAGAATTTCCCCGTGAAAATTCAGAAATTGTTTCCTCTTAAAACTTTAGTTCATGGAATTCAACATTTAATATTGCTTTCTATGTTTACAGATAAATAAGTTATTTCTACTATCCTGACTCAATATTCTTTGGAATTATTTTACTTGAACTAAACAACAATAATTAAGAAAACACTACTATAACTTAGTTGTGTTTTTGAAATATGTCATGTTCTTCTTAAAATTTATAATACTAAATGAGAAAAATCGTCGTTATCTCAAAAAAAGAGAGAATTTGGTAACAAAAACATTAATAAAACTAACAAATGATAGAAATTTTTAATAATTCAGAAAATCGTCACTTTCAATGAAAAAATCGTCAAATCGTCATTTTGCTATTTTTGAAACCAAAAATCGTCAAAATGACGATAAATCGTCAAATCTGGCAGCTATGATCCCTACACTCAATCTTTGTTTTTGTTTGTGTAAATAAATTATGTATTGTATTGTTTGATTTATGTGCGAATATTATTTGTTCGTCGTTTATTATCTCTCTTAGTTTTTTGTTCTCAGTTAGTCTTGGAATAAACGGCAGGCTATAGTATTTGGTGTTGCCAGATGTGTCTTTTTTGTTTCTTTCCCCTGAAGAAATATTATTTTTAACTTTGGTCATTAATGAATTAATCAACCCATTTGGAAAATTGTTCTTCATTAAGACATCTTTTATTCTTGTCATATTCTTATATTCAAATTTTACGTCGCTTATTTTCATAACTTTGTCAATTAGATTCATTGCCGTATTTATCTTCTGTTTCATGGGTTGTGTTGAGTGAAAATTCATCAAGCGTCCAGAAGCAATTAGTTTTATATACCAATCTGTTATTATTTTGTCGGAATATCTTCATATCTAGATATGGTTTAGCATTGTTCCTCTCCCTCTCTAGAGTAAATTTCAATTTGTTATGATATGCGTTAAATGTTTTCAATATTATGTCTTCGTCTTTAAATTTTATTATGGCAAACAAATCATCTACATATTTTGTGATCAGTCTTATTCGTATGTTGTTCATTTCCAGTTCCTCGATGCATTATTCCATTAGGTGGTCCAATATAATGTCGGCTACAGTCGGTGACAATGAGTTGCCCATTGGCATCCCGTATGTCTGTTGGTATAATTTTTGGTATAATTAATAGCAAACAAAAAAAGGTCGATCAACACTTATACATATTAAATTATTATTTTTCAATATTTTTTGTTTGTGTAATATTTAAAATTTTTTATTCTGACAACAATTATTGTTATTTTGAAAAATATTTTATTTATTTATAATACTAAATGAGAAAAATCGTTGTTATCTCAAAAAAAGAGAGAATTTGGTAACAAAAACATTAATAAAACTAACAAATGATAGAAATTTTTAATAATTCAGAAAATCGTCACTTTCAATGAAAAAATCGTCAAATCGTCATTTTGCTATTTTTGAAACCAAAAATCGTCAAAATGACGATAAATCGTCAAATCTGGCAGCTATGATCCCTACACTCAATCTTTGTTTTTGTTTGTGTAAATAAATTATGTATTGTATTGTTTGATTTATGTGCGAATATTATTTGTTCGTCGTTTATTATCTCTCTTAGTTTTTTGTTCTCAGTTAGTCTTGGAATAAACGGCAGGCTATAGTATTTGGTGTTGCCAGATGTGTCTTTTTTGTTTCTTTCCCCTGAAGAAATATTATTTTTAACTTTGGTCATTAATGAATTAATCAACCCATTTGGAAAATTGTTCTTCATTAAGACATCTTTTATTCTTGTCATATTCTTATATTCAAATTTTACGTCGCTTATTTTCATAACTTTGTCAATTAGATTCATTGCCGTATTTATCTTCTGTTTCATGGGTTGTGTTGAGTGAAAATTCATCAAGCGTCCAGAAGCAATTGGTTTTATATACCAATCTGTTATTATTTTGTCGGAATATCTTCATATCTAGATATGGTATAGCATTGTTCCTCTCCCTCTCTAGAGTAAATTTCAATTTGTTATGATATGCGTTAAATGTTTTCAATATTATGTCTTCGTCTTTAAATTTTATTATGGCAAACAAATCATCTACATATTTTGTGATCAGTCTTATTCGTATGTTGTTCATTTCCAGTTCCTCGATGCATTATTCCATTAGGTGGTCCAATATAATGTCGGCTACAGTCGGTGACAATGAGTTGCCCATTGGCATCCCGTATGTCTGTTGGTATAATTTTTGGTATAATTAATAGCAAACAAAAAAAGGTCGATCAACACTTATACATATAAAATTATTATTTTTCAATATTTTTTGTTTGTGTAATATTTAAAATTTTTTATTCTGACAACAATTATTGTTATTTTGAAAAATATTTTATTTATTAATAACTAGCTAAACCCGGTGTGCTTCGCTAGCCCCCTCGTTATAAAGAAATAAAACGTATTTATATATTCACAATTGTTGATCTTCCATTATCGACAGTAGATCGGCGACGATACAGTGAATAACCATCATTTCCGGTAATTGTTTCTGCAACTAATGCCCTTGGATAACGCTTCGAACATTTGCCGTCGACCATGCACGGAGAATTGCTATTTAATGATCCACAGTGGCCATGAATCATGTTAGTAGTAACCACCTTATGCAAGCCTGGATCTTCTTCTTCATTAGGAATTTCCGCCGATATAACATCATCGATTTCATTGGGTCTTATCTTCTCAATCAACCAAATGAGAATATGTGCGTGTGGCAATCCGCGTTTTTGCCACTCCACAGAATACATCCAACAACGCGTCTCGCCGAAAACGCGATTCTTCACGATGAAATCCATCAGTGATTTCAGTTTTTGTTTGAAGACTCTTGCGGTGATGTCAAGGCGATCGATGGGTGATTGACCAGGGAATAACTCTTGTCGTACTTCTATCCACTGCGGATTGCACGTAAAAGTAATGAACAAATCTGGTGTGCCGTAATGGCGAACGTACGACATGGCATCTGGAGCATATTCCTGCATATGTCGCGGACTTCCGACGTACGTTGCTGGGAGGATCGTCATTCGACCTACATTTTGTGCGTTTCCGTCAGCATTTATAGCATCTCGAAGGTGAATATACTCTTCGGAACGGAGTTTTTTTTGGTTCAATCTGATGAATGTCAATCGTTCTGTTTCAACTTTTACGTACATATCCACAGCATATTGGTGAAATAGACGGCGACATTTCAAGATGTGATTGTCCCCATTTTTACGAACCATCAGTCGATATGAATAATAATTCATTGAACTAACTTTTTTGTTCGTTTCAGCGCCTGTAAATTAATTTTTGTGTCAATGAAATGAATAAGTCCTATTCAAGAGAGAAAGATTTTATATTCACCTGTAAGCGGATTTATCATCTTGATCGAGAAATCACAGCCGTCTTCACCTTGCCAAAACATAATGGGATATTGCAATGCATCATACGACCGGTGCGTTTCGTAAACGCGTTGCAGCTGATTGTTCCGCCGATGTAGAACGATATCACGCGATTCAAATTTTTCACCAACGACGACAATGGCGACATCATCAATTGTTGGCGCATTAAAACGTCTTGCGTGTTCTCCTGCAGGCGTCTTATCAGCTCTGATAACAATTTTATGGTTATCAGATGGCATTCGGTCCAGCGCGGTTTTGAACAATGTAACCAATTCATTGCGTTGATGAAAAAAAGTTTGCAGTTGTTCTACAATTTGTCTTTTAAGCGAACTGTTGTGTGCGCAGCGGTGATCTATTTCTTCTGTTGTATTTCCCATGAAATAAATCTGCAGAAATTTATAGTCTGCATTTAGGTGTGGTAATAGCGAGCCAGCTCGATGATATATTTGACCTTGAATCTGTAATACTTTATCTATGTAAAAAAATAAATACTGTAGATGAACACAATCATTTACCTTGAAAGTGGGTAAAAACTGGTGCCAAACTACATTTGTTGCACCAAATGAAGTCATTTGGAAGCAACTGTTGTATTTCTGAATTTGTGTCAAGAAATGTTTGGAATCTGTTCCTATACCAGAAACCAATGAGCGTAATGGCTCTGGTGGCGGAACCAATTGCGCCAGTTTGACCTTGCCACTTGCGCAACACAAGTTTCATTTTTGTATTTCAGTGCATTACAATATGGGCACACAACACTCATCGATCCAATAGCAACGGCTTGGTCGGCTGCAAAAACCGCCCGATCTGGCAACTATGGCTATTTTTGGAATCGTGAAGACATTAGCTTTCATTTGATACCCATATTGTCTACGTAGGTGGGCCGGGTCGTTTTTCGACTGCCACGCCCATAGGGGGCGTGAGCCCCCTTTTTCATTATGATTTTCGTACTCCTGGGAACATTCTGAAGGGGATGGCATATTTAGATTTTTTCTCTAGGGGTGTCCCCCATAAACTGAAATTCAGCCTTTAAATTAATAAAATTTCACATAGTGAGAATAAGTACTAAAAACTCTGAGTAATAAATAGAAAAACTCTAATAAATTGTCGTGTGCACCCTGTGCAAAGATAATGCCATAGTACAGTTGGCAACGCCAATTACAAAAATGCAACTGAACAGAACCAAAGATACGGCAACGCCAAAGAGGAAAAATGCAACAGCGCCAAGCGTGTTTTTTAAAAAGTAAGATGGTGGGCAGATCATTCTAGAAAAAGCTTGAGAAGTGAACAGACGATAAGAATTTAATTTGTGCAGTAGTTTTGGTGTTGGATTTTAAAATAAAAGAAAAAGGTTAAGCGTTACAAAAAAAAAGATGAAATAAATTCAGTAATTATACGAAAAATCAGACTAACAGCAACAGCCCAGAAAAGTGAAATAAAAACATTTTAAAAAAAAATATTAAAAAACCAATTTTGGAGCACAAAATTCTTTAATCAAACGCTAAATCAAACTAACAACAACAGACAGCCCCAAGTTTTAATAAAAAAAAAACTGCGTTTATGTGATTGGTCCTAAAAAACAGCAACATCTGCACATAAATATTACATGCCACAACCGTTGTTGATGCCACACAACACAAATTAAAGAAAAGTGGGATAGCCAAAAACTAGAACAACAAAATCCACCGAGGCCCATCTACAACTGAAGCAACAACAAAATCCACCGAGGCCCATCTACAACTGAAGCAACAACACCGAGAAGCACCAACGGAAAAGACAAAAACGGTATCCACAGAGGCCCAGCTACAAAGAAAGCAACAACACCGAGAAGCACCAAGGGAAACGACAAAAACGGTATCCACAAGGCTACAACAACGAAAACAACCGTTACTTCCAACCACCGTACCAACAACAGTGGCAGATAAAACTAACGGCAAAACAGATAAGTAAAAAATTAGTAGTCACTTTGATACGTATTTAAAAAAAAAATAGGAAAGGTACTGTCACGCCTAACGGTACTAGATTAGCGCATTAGTAAACAACAAAATGGCGCCCAGTGTAGAAATCCAGCCAAATGGCCTTAATTGCTCTTAGTTCAAAACAAAAGAAAAGATTTTAAAATGAAATTTAAATAAGTATATAACTATATAAATTAGAATAAACCTTTAGATAAGTTAATATGTACATATAGATAGGAAATACTTAATTACATAAATATAAATATATATATAAATGTAGGAAATATTTATACATAGATATGTGTGTATATGTGGAAATATTTGTACATAAATATAGATATATATATGTATATAGAAATATTTATACATAAATATAAATGTATATGTGTATATAGAAGAAGTTATGTATATATATAGGAATATTTATACATATATGTCAATATGTGAATATTTATGTATATATATATATAAGCGTTCACATAAATATTTAAGTAAAATTAAATATATCTATGAATATTTATATGGTTATTTAAATAAATACCTGTATACATACATATATATAAATAGTGAAATAAGTAAAGTAATGAAAAAAAAAAAATATATATATATATGTATATGAGCATTTACATAAATATTTAAATGAATACATATATATATATATAGAAATAGGGATTTAAGTAAATAAAAAAGAAAATATATATATATATATATATATATGCATATAGGAGCATTTATATAAATATTTAAATAAATGCCTATATATATATAAAGAAATAGTGAACTAAGAAATAAATAAAATTAAATATATATATATATAGAGAAATATTGCACTAAGTAAATAAATAAGTAAAAACTATAGCTCATAATGAATAATTTAACGAATGAATTAAACAAAAATATATACATATAAATAAAAATAATACGGGGGGTGCTATAGCAAGAATATAAATCCCGGAATAATTAAATGAATCCTTAAACCAATGATCTCGCGATTTAATACACGGAAAATTAAATAATTTAATCACCGGTTATAAATATAATAAAATATATATATACGTGTCGTTATAACTGAAACTAATATTAATAGCTAAAATGATATGTAATCGGGTGCAAATAATCTATATGAAATAAATATTGATTAAATCAAAATAAATTTCCCTTAAGCGAACTATTAGGAATAAAAAAAAAAAAAAAAAAGGAAAAATTTTTTAAATAAAAGGAGGAAAATATTTAAAGAAAATTAGAACTTAAAATAAGTTAATCTAAGTAGGAGGGTAAGAGCTAGAGTACTTATATGTATATATATAGCTACAGTATATAAGAATAAATATATGTATATTTATATATATATATATAAAAATGTTTTGTACATCTAAATAATTAATTGTTTGTATATAAGTATATTAAAGAATAGGTACATAGGAGTATAAGTTAATTCATGTTAGAATAAGTTAATCAATAAAAATAAAATTTTGTGAATATGAATTTGAAAACTTAAGAGTTGTATTTATGGATTAACGATGAACAACTAACAAAAGCAAAACTAAAAACACTATAGGAGGTGGCTGATGTTGACATGTATGAAGGTTTAGGGAACGCTGTGAGAATATGGCGACAGTGTTCACGGGGGAAATCAAAAGTGATTCCAATAGGGTTGGTAGCCAGGGTTGGTAGTGACACCATCCAATCCCATGGTAGAGTCTGTAAGTGAGGAGAGATGACGGTGAGAATTTGGTTTGTTTTTTTGTATTTTACCGATAGGTGATTCACTAAGGGCCCCTGCAAAGTTTAGAATCTTTGAGTTTCCTTTTTTTTTCTTATTTATAGGCTGGCATGGATTTTTTTTTGTTTGTTGTTTACGCCCGAGGCAGATTGGTTGGCAAGGACACCACCCCCAAGACGGCGAGCCCAGCCGGGTTAGACGCCAGCATGCCAGCACCGCCAACAATCTGGCTACACCTCCTCGGCAAGACATCCATATAGGATAAATCAAAATGAACCATAAGTAAACACAACAAAAATGGCGCCCAACGTGGGGCCCGAAGTGAATCATATCAGTTAAAAAAATTCATTAGTTAGAAAATTTTTCGAACTGACTATTCCTTGGATGTATCTGGTGTAAGTCCCGTCGAGTTATCGAAGAGTCCTCGACGCGTTGCGACACTAGTTACCCCAATGAACGGCAGTTAGAACCCACAGTTTTTTTTTATTTCATTTGATAGTTTTGATCCTAAGCCATACCAGTACTGTAAGTCCCGGTAAGAAAGTATGTATTTCTACCGCGTTGCGACAGTATTGGACTGGATTATGATTTAAGAGAGTGGAATTCTTGGTGATTTTGGAGTCACACTGTAAGTGGTACAGTACCAATATAGTTGTTTTGCTCCCAGAATGATTAAGTATTCAACTCTCAATACATTTGCAGTTAGTTTCAATAGTAGTCCGGTCACAAGAATAAGACATCATTGAATGGGCATTAACTTATCTCAGGATGGGGGATTGTCTCGTTTTCTGATCGACGGGAGTGTCTTGGTTTGTCTGGGTTCGCCTGTTCATCTGGCCTTCGAACTTATTGCACCACGGACACGTTCTCAAAAGTTTTTCTCGTGTTAACCGGTACATGTCTCTCCATTTACACCAAACTCTCGCGAAACAATGTAAATTAGGAAAATATTTTTGTCTTTTTTTTTTTACTTACAGAGCTTTTAAAATTATTCCTTACTTGTCAATGTCGGTCACCTGAAAATCCTATGGACTTTAGTAATCATATTTTCATCTCTTACTTTTAATTTTTGTATATTTCGATTTTGTATTTTTAGTTTTTATTTTATTTTTTTAATTTTTTCCGTATTTTTAGTTTTTCATTTTATGTTTTAATTTTTCATTTTTTTAATTTATTTGATAATCGTAATTTTCATTTTATGTTTTTAGTTTACATTATTAATTTTTATTTTGTAGTTTACATTTTTTAAGTTTTTTTATATATTGGTTTTATATTTCATTTTTTTTTCATTTATTTAAAATTTTTATTTTGGTATTATTGTTTTTTTTTGCAATTCTCATTTTTTATTACATTTTTTTTTTGGTTTATTTTGAATTCCTCATTTTACTTTTCAATTTTTATATTTTGAATTTTTTATCTTGCTTTCCAATTTTCATAAATTTTTTTAAATTTTCAAAATTTGTAGTTTTAGTTTTCATTATTTACCTTTTTATATTTTTTTGAATTTATATTTTTGGTTTTAATTTTTTTTACTTTTTATTTTGCATTATCGTTTTCATTTCTTTTTGAATTTATATCCTTTTTGCTTTTTAATTTTTTATCTTGATTTTCGTAGTTAGTTTTGTTTTACTTTTTAGCTGTATTTTTTTTTTAAATTTTTTGATTTTGATTCGTTTTACGCTTTGCGCTACACCTATTTTTTGATTTTCGTTGATTTTTTTTTGGGGATCATCTACTTCAAATCTTTGTAGGCTTCTGAGAACTTAAACAAGATTTACGGTTACGCGGATAATCCTTGATTTTTTGATTTTTTGAATTTAACCAAACCATTTATCGACACTGTATAGTTGTTGTGGCCTGTCGAGAGACCAGTAGTTCGTCGAGTTGTTAGGGGGAATGGTTTTAACTAGGTCCGTACGAAATCAACTAATTTCCGAGGGCCGAGACATTAATACTATTTTCACCATGGAAGAGGCAACACGTACCTCAGTACCAACCTTATCGTCAACTTCTTTGCCCGTAAGAACTGTAGCGACAATTCCGACGACGACCACCACTACCATGTCGACAGTAACGCCGGCGGTGCAACAATTTATCAATTTGGCTCAGGACAATGCTTATTTATCCAATGAATCACGGATATCGGATAGTACTATAGTTTCTCCAGACTATAGCAGTATCACGGCTAGAAATGTTCAAAGGGAGTTCCGTGCCAATAGAGCCGCTGACAATCCGGTGTTGACAACAAATGACGTCGATAGGGGAACGGATCCTGTGGTTAGGTTATGCAGTGAATTGACACGTCAAGTGCAAGACTTGCAGCGAATGATGCAACAGGAAATCACGCGAGCTTTAAGTCAACAGGGAAGTTCCATAGCTCAGACTCCATACACTTCATCGATCCCACCACCAACAAATCGGAGCAACGCACAACCACAGATGAATCCGACAGCTCAGCTTCTGTACGTATCACCTGTTCCACCGCCAACACATCCAGTCAACGCTCAACATCTTCGATTTGTGGAACCGAACAACGTAGTCGGAGCACATCATCTTCCACATGCGTCACTGCACCTACCGACACAAAATCACATCCCAGCGCAATCTGCTCAGTCTGGTTATATATGGCAAGGAGTTCCACAGCAAGCAACAGGACAGCCATCAGGTTTGGACTTTTCTTCACCAGCGCCAACGCTTAATAATCATCCAACTGGTTCGCAGAACGGTTATGGTTATGGTGGCCATGCTAAAGTTGATTTGTCGAAGTGGGGAATCAAGTTCGACGGTACGATGAGGTCGATGAGTGCGGAGGATTTCATATTTAGAGTAGACGTACTGCGGCGTGACTACGGTTGTTCGTTCCATGAGCTGATACGGAGTTTCCATGTACTACTAGAAGGACAAGCTTTGGACTGGTATTGGAATGTCCGGAAATTAACACCGATGCTCACTTGGGAGGATTTGGAAGGGGCTTTTCTAAGGCAATACAGGCGCTATGAGAGCGAATTCCAACTCCAGAAGAAGATAATGGACCGTCGTCAGCAGCCACAGGAATCGTTCGAGGACTTCTACAACTCGGTGCTGAAATTGAGGAATCAGCAAAGGTCACCCTACTCCGAAAGGGATTTGATCGAGATTATGAAGGCCAACTTGAAACCATCTCTATCACATTTGCTTTTTGCCGTACCTATCAATTCCTTGAATGAGTTTTGCCAACAAGCCAAAAGGGCAGAAGGATTGCTGTTTAGCCAAAGGCAACAATATGGCCAACCTCAATTCCGGACACCGAGGGTGCATGAGATCGCTTATGAAGATGAGATGAGTCCTGATTTCGATCTGGAGGTAGATGCAATAACAAATAGCCGCCTGAATTGTTGGAACTGCCAAGAAAAAGGTCATAGTTTTATGAACTGTCCCTCGCCAAACCGCCGGATTTTCTGCTACAAGTGTGGGCGCGAAAATGTAGTTACGCCGAAGTGTCCGAAGTGTCGGGGAAACCTGCCACAGAACCCGTCTCAAACTGGGGAGGCGCGGTCGACCGAGGTCTAGACCCAGTTGTAGGCGAATCACCAGCGAAGTCTGAGAGGGGGCGTATTGAAGTTTTGAAAAGAAATAGTGTTGAGGTAAAATCAAGTCCTGAACCACGGCTCAGGGAACTTAAACCCTTGCACATGCGTATACAGGAGTACAATCAGGCGAAGTTGAAAATTTTTGGTCAGGTTAGCAGTAGGATTAGGAAGGCGCGTGAACGATACAAAATACGCAAGAGGCTTAGGTTAGAGATTTCGGCTGCGACATTATATGAGGGAGACGACTCACGTTTGTACACCAAGATAAATTTAAATGGCGTAGATATTGAAGGTTTACTAGACAGCGGGGCCACGGTCACGTGTTTAGGCCGAAATTGCATGGATCTGGTACAGAAGTCAGGTCTGGAAGTACACGATTTCCATACTGTTATTAAAACAGCGGACGGTACGGGTCATAAGATAGTCGGTCGAATACGGGCGCGAATACGTTTCAATAACAAAAGTGAGGACATTATATTTTATTTAGTGCCGACTCTAAATCGCGAACTTTTCTTGGGGGTCGATTTTATGAAGGCATTTAAATTGTTCGCCAACATTGATAGTCTTACGACTAACGATGTAAATCTCTGTGAAGAGACAGAGAGTACGCTAGACGTCGTAATTCACAAGTTGTCACCTGAACAACGACAAAAGTTGGATTTGATCATTGATAAGTTTCCTTGCTATAAAAAAGAAGGTCTAGGCAAAACACAGTTAGAAACGCACGGTATAGACACTGGAGATGCCATTCCAGTAAAAGATCGTCACTATCCTGTCTCTCCGGCGGTACAAAATTTGATGTACAAGGAGCTGGATAGGATGCTTGATCTTGGGGTCATTGAGATTAGTGAGAGTCCATGGAGTCATCCGGTTACTCTGGTCCGTAAGGGCGAGAAGAATCGGCTGTGTCTGGACGCTCGAAAGCTGAATGCACTGACTGTCAAGGATGCTTATCCATTGCCTCACATCGAAGGTTTGTTAAGTCGGTTGGGAGACACGATTTTTATATCTAGTGTCGATTTAAAGGACGCATTCTGGCAGATACCACTAGATCAGTCTAGTAGGGAGAAAACTGCATTTACGGTGCCAGGTAGACCACTCTATCATTTTACGGTCATGCCATTTGGGTTGTGCAATGCAGCTCAAAGGCTATGTCGTCTAATGGATAAAGTGATTCCTGGAGCACTTCGTGATAGAGTTTTCGTCTACTTGGATGATCTTTTGATTGTATCTGCAGAATTCGAGACACATCTGGAATTGTTATCTCAAGTAGCTATACGATTGCGAGAAGCAGGGCTTACTATTAATGTAGACAAATCCAAGTTCTGTTTTAAGGAATTACGATATCTAGGGTATATCGTAGGCGGTGGCAAAGTAAAGCCTGATCCGGCTAAGGTCGAAACGATTGCTCGTTTTGCCTACCCTAAAACGGCTAAGCAAGTGCGGAGTTTCATGGGAGCAACAGGCTGGTATAGGAAATTTATACCAGACTATGCAACCATTGCTGCTCCAATCTTTGACACGCTAAAGAAGGGGAAGCAATTCAGGTTTTCGCAGGAAGCCATGGTCGCGTTTGATCACCTCAAGAAGGCGTTGATGATGAGTCCACTTCTTATTCACCCGGACTTCTCTAGGCATTTCTACGTTCAGTGTGATGCGTCTGATGTGGGTATAGGGGCTGTTTTGTTCCAGAGGGACGATTCGGATGGAGAACATCCAATCGTCTATCTGTCACATAAACTCACCCCGGCACAGAAGAATTACTCAGTTACTGAACGAGAATGTCTGGCAGTTGTACTGGCGATTAAGAAGTTTAGGCCCTACATAGAATTAATGCCTTTCACAGTTATTACGGATCATAGCAGCCTCAAGTGGCTTATGTCACATAAAGACTTGTCTGGTCGTTTAGCGCGCTGGAGTTTGCTCTTGCAATCGTACAATTTCACTATCGAACATAGGCAGGGGAAGCAAAATGTAGTACCCGATACCCTATCTAGATACGAAATGTCGGAATTATGTACAGAAGTAGCGAAGCTAATAGATCTCAATTCTGATGCTTTTAAGTCAAGTAATTATTTAGAACTTGCGTCCGTTATAGAAACAAGTTCTGAACAATTACCTGACCTAAAAGTAGTTGATGGTTTTGTTTACAAGAGAGTCCGTCCATATGATGGAGAAATCCTAAATGAGGATTTCGCTTGGAAGTTATGGGTGCCTCTCGAACTAACCAAAGCTATCATAGGAAACGCGCACAATTTGCCGCAAGCCGCCCATGGTGGAATAGGCAAGACTCTTAGCAGAGTACGCGAATATTTCTATTGGCCTAACCAAACTGTACAGATACGAGATTTTGTACGAAATTGCGACGTTTGCAAGGAGACGAAACCGGCTAATGTGACATTAAGGCCACCCATGGGAGCTGAGGTGAGTAGTGAACGCCCGTTCCAAAGAATTTTCGTCGATTTCCTTGGTCCATACCCGCGCTCGAAAAACGGCAATTGTTATATCTTCATTGTGTTGGACCATCTTACAAAATTCGTGCTACTTAAGGCGATGCCCAAGGCTAGTACCAAAAATGTCGTACGCTTCCTAATATCTGAAGTCTTTTATAAATTTGGAACACCCGAGACAATTGTGTCCGATAACGGCAAGCAATTCGTGAGCAAGGAGTTTGCCACCCTGGTCCAAAATTTCGGCGTGAGACATGTACGAACAGCCATACACGCACCGCAGGCAAACGCCTCTGAGCGCGTCAATCAATCTATTTTGGCCGCGATTCGCTCGAATTTGGAAGATGATCAGGCACATTGGGATAGACACTTGCCCGAAGTAGAGTTTTCGTTGAGATCGTGTGTGCAAACTTCAACGGGTGTAACCCCGTACTTTGCGTTATTCGGCATGAACATGATCGGCCACGGAAGCGCGTATAAACTTGCTAGGAGGCTTAAAAGTCTGAACGAAGCCGAATTGAACATCGTACCGAAAGTCGCGAAAATGGAATTAGTGCGACAACAGATGCGAGACAGCCTACACCGAGCGTATTTAAGAGGCGAAAAATCGTACAATACGCGTTGTCGACAAGTCAAATTTATCCCGGGGCAGGAAGTGTATCGCAGAAACTTCCAGCAAAGCGATTTCAAACGCGGCTTCAACGCGAAATTGGCGAGAAAATTTCTTAAGTGTCGAATCGTAAAGCCGGTTGGAAATAGCCTGTACGAAATTGAGAATATGCAAGGGAAATCATTGGGGGTATTTCACGCCAAAGATTTGAAACAATAGTTTGAGAAATCTTTGGTGTACTTAGTCCCAAGGATTTCCAGAACAGTCTAAAGCCACTTGTTTTAAATAGTTGACATTGTTTTTTTGCGAGACAGTAAAGCTCAGGTTAAATGAATCTGCTTTAGGGGTTTTTCACGCCAAGGACTTAAAGCAGTAGCCTTAATATCCTTGGTGGTCTTAGTCCTGCAGTGTCCCTATACACCGGTACCGCTCCAAACTCTTTTTATGACTTACCTGCGTTTTGTTCCATTCATTTTACACATACCTACCTCAAATGTTTTTTTGTTTTGGGACAGCTGTTGATATCTTTTGTATGAAAGGGCTACCATACTTAGAATAGGGAAAAGACCCACTCTACACCCAGAGTTGTATTTAGGAATACTAGTGAGGCAAGAGTTACCACGTCAGTATCTTTCCCTTCGAAACTCACTACGGATACCCAAAATACCGCAAGTAGAAACAAACCTATAGTATGTTTTCTTCCCCCCCATCCTTGATCCATAGATGAATTCAAGGAGTGGTTGGGTTTGTCGTGTGCACCCTGTGCAAAGATAATGCCATAGTACAGTTGGCAACGCCAATTACAAAAATGCAACTGAACAGAACCAAAGATACGGCAACGCCAAAGAGGAAAAATGCAACAGCGCCAAGCGTGTTTTTTAAAAAGTAAGATGGTGGGCAGATCATTCTAGAAAAAGCTTGAGAAGTGAACAGACGATAAGAATTTAATTTGTGCAGTAGTTTTGGTGTTGGATTTTAAAATAAAAGAAAAAGGTTAAGCGTTACAAAAAAAAAGATGAAATAAATTCAGTAATTATACGAAAAATCAGACTAACAGCAACAGCCCAGAAAAGTGAAATAAAAACATTTTAAAAAAAAATATTAAAAAACCAATTTTGGAGCACAAAATTCTTTAATCAAACGCTAAATCAAACTAACAACAACAGACAGCCCCAAGTTTTAATAAAAAAAAAACTGCGTTTATGTGATTGGTCCTAAAAAACAGCAACATCTGCACATAAATATTACATGCCACAACCGTTGTTGATGCCACACAACACAAATTAAAGAAAAGTGGGATAGCCAAAAACTAGAACAACAAAATCCACCGAGGCCCATCTACAACTGAAGCAACAACAAAATCCACCGAGGCCCATCTACAACTGAAGCAACAACACCGAGAAGCACCAACGGAAAAGACAAAAACGGTATCCACAGAGGCCCAGCTACAAAGAAAGCAACAACACCGAGAAGCACCAAGGGAAACGACAAAAACGGTATCCACAAGGCTACAACAACGAAAACAACCGTTACTTCCAACCACCGTACCAACAACAGTGGCAGATAAAACTAACGGCAAAACAGATAAGTAAAAAATTAGTAGTCACTTTGATACGTATTTAAAAAAAAAAATAGGAAAGGTACTGTCACGCCTAACGGTACTAGATTAGCGCATTAGTAAACAACAAAATGGCGCCCAGTGTAGAAATCCAGCCAAATGGCCTTAATTGCTCTTAGTTCAAAACAAAAGAAAAGATTTTAAAATGAAATTTAAATAAGTATATAACTATATAAATTAGAATAAACCTTTAGATAAGTTAATATGTACATATAGATAGGAAATACTTAATTACATAAATATAAATATATATATAAATGTAGGAAATATTTATACATAGATATGTGTGTATATGTGGAAATATTTGTACATAAATATAGATATATATATGTATATAGAAATATTTATACATAAATATAAATGTATATGTGTATATAGAAGAAGTTATGTATATATATAGGAATATTTATACATATATGTCAATATGTGAATATTTATGTATATATATATATAAGCGTTCACATAAATATTTAAGTAAAATTAAATATATCTATGAATATTTATATGGTTATTTAAATAAATACCTGTATACATACATATATATAAATAGTGAAATAAGTAAAGTAATGAAAAAAAAAAAATATATATATATATATGTATATGAGCATTTACATAAATATTTAAATGAATACATATATATATATATAGAAATAGGGATTTAAGTAAATAAAAAAGAAAATATATATATATATATATATATATGCATATAGGAGCATTTATATAAATATTTAAATAAATGCCTATATATATATAAAGAAATAGTGAACTAAGAAATAAATAAAATTAAATATATATATATATAGAGAAATATTGCACTAAGTAAATAAATAAGTAAAAACTATAGCTCATAATGAATAATTTAACGAATGAATTAAACAAAAATATATACATATAAATAAAAATAATACGGGGGGTGCTATAGCAAGAATATAAATCCCGGAATAATTAAATGAATCCTTAAACCAATGATCTCGCGATTTAATACACGGAAAATTAAATAATTTAATCGCCGGTTATAAATATAATAAAATATATATATACGTGTCGTTATAACTGAAACTAATATTAATAGCTAAAATGATATGTAATCGGGTGCAAATAATCTATATGAAATAAATATTGATTAAATCAAAATAAATTTCCCTTAAGCGAACTATTAGGAATAAAAAAAAAAAAAAAAAAGGAAAAATTTTTTAAATAAAAGGAGGAAAATATTTAAAGAAAATTAGAACTTAAAATAAGTTAATCTAAGTAGGAGGGTAAGAGCTAGAGTACTTATATGTATATATATAGCTACAGTATATAAGAATAAATATATGTATATTTATATATATATATATAAAAATGTTTTGTACATCTAAATAATTAATTGTTTGTATATAAGTATATTAAAGAATAGGTACATAGGAGTATAAGTTAATTCATGTTAGAATAAGTTAATCAATAAAAATAAAATTTTGTGAATATGAATTTGAAAACTTAAGAGTTGTATTTATGGATTAACGATGAACAACTAACAAAAGCAAAACTAAAAACACTATAGGAGGTGGCTGATGTTGACATGTATGAAGGTTTAGGGAACGCTGTGAGAATATGGCGACAGTGTTCACGGGGGAAATCAAAAGTGATTCCAATAGGGTTGGTAGCCAGGGTTGGTAGTGACACCATCCAATCCCATGGTAGAGTCTGTAAGTGAGGAGAGATGACGGTGAGAATTTGGTTTGTTTTTTTGTATTTTACCGATAGGTGATTCACTAAGGGCCCCTGCAAAGTTTAGAATCTTTGAGTTTCCATTTTTTTCTTATTTATAGGCTGGCATGGATTTTTTTTTGTTTGTTGTTTACGCCCGAGGCAGATTGGTTGGCAAGGACACCACCCCCAAGACGGCGAGCCCAGCCGGGTTAGACGCCAGCATGCCAGCACCGCCAACAATCTGGCTACACCTCCTCGGCAAGACATCCATATAGGATAAATCAAAATGAACCATAAGTAAACACAACAAAATAAATAAATTATATAAAATTCACCTTATTACCTTTCATTTACTCTAATGGGAAATTAGACTAAATTAACTTACACGATGTGAGTAACTGATATGATGGACTGTATGGGTGTAGGGTGTCTTGCTGTAAATTATTATTATTATTATTTAATAGATATAAGTAAAAATTGTTATGTACGTTTACATAATTTACAATATTTCATTTAGATAAGTTACAATATTTACTATCTAAGTTTGGCTTAACATTAATGTTGTGAGCCAGATTGGCACTTTACTATTATTACCAATTCAATTAATTTTGTTTATTTTATTTACATATTTATACAAGTTTTTTAAAATCTGGTAACATTGTAAAAATACAAAAGAAACATTTAGTCAATAATAACAATAATTACAAGCTTTATTTTTGACAAATTAACTTACAATAATCTTTTTTGTCAGTCTTTACATCAATTTATGATTTATATCACAGTAGTTTTTTGTATATGTGGACAACACAACACAAAACTTAAAATATTTAAAAAAATTAATGTAAATTAAAATATAAATATATCACAGAAAATTTGTCGTTTTTTCTTGGTCACAGTTGTTATTAGTACTAAAGTATTGCAATGGTGTAGTTTGCATTTGTATTGTCTTTGTCTTCTTTTGTGTTTATTGCAATTGTCGATTTTTGTTGTATTCTCAAGCTCTCCAACGTGTATCTATTATTTTCCCTTTTCTCTTTAACTAAAATTTTCACTTTTTCAAAGCTTGGTTTGTGTCCGTTTTCAATGCAGTGTTGTGCAAGTGCAGTTGATTGTTTTCCTCTTTTTATGTCAGCTTTATGTTCGTCTAATCTCACGCCTAAATTTCTCTTCGTTGTACCAATGTAGATTTTTCCACACTCCTCATTATCATCGCCTTCACATTCAATTTGGTAAACAACATCACTTTGATCCCTAGTAGGGCTGCCAGATGAATTTCGGAAAAAATCGTCAAAATCCCGATAAAAAAGAAAAAAATCGTCATTTCGAATTTTAAAAATCGTCAAAAAATCGGAAAAATAAAAAGTCACTATTTCTAATAGTATTTTGAAATTTTTATTTAAGCGCAAACATAAAAATTCAAGTTTATATAGTCTCCTGTACAATTAATATCAAAATACATACATTTTAACTTTTTAAATAAGAAATCACAAAAAATATAATGCCAAACAGAACTTGTCTAATATTTTTATAATATCTTAGTCCGTTTTCACTTCTATAGTTCTGACTCGTCAAAGCAAGTATTTTTGGATGAGAAGGGAAAAGAGAACAAAAGGGGTACAAGCTTTTTTTCATGCATGTTGATTTACATTAAAAAGTACGAAAATTGATTTGACGTATGTAAATGAAATGGCAAGTTCAAAAGAGACTTAAACAAAAACTAGTGAGCTAAAACTGACGAGTGTGAAACAAGACTACAGTAATTTATAAATAAATATCCGAATTTAGCATATTTAATTAATTCAGGTTAAATTACAATGTCAAGACAATTTATTTTATTAAGTTTTAAATATCATTTTGAGTATAGAATTCAATTCATCCATCATATACGAGTGCAGGTACTTATTATTTTCAAAGAATTCCGTATTTTTGTTATTTCAATTTATTTGGCTAAATATGCTTTCGACGTTTTTTTAAAATAGGAGAAGTTTTTGTAGAAGAATTTCCCCGTGAAAATTCAGAAATTGTTTCCTCTTAAAACTTTAGTTCATGGAATTCAACATTTAATATTGCTTTCTATGTTTACAGATAAATAAGTTATTTCTACTATCCTGACTCAATATTCTTTGGAATTATTTTACTTGAACTAAACAACAATAATTAAGAAAACACTACTATAACTTAGTTGTGTTTTTGAAATATGTCATGTTCTTCTTAAAATTTATAATACTAAATGAGAAAAATCGTTGTTATCTCAAAAAAAGAGAGAATTTGGTAACAAAAACATTAATAAAACTAACAAATGATAGAAATTTTTAATAATTCAGAAAATCGTCACTTTCAATGAAAAAATCGTCAAATCGTCATTTTGCTATTTTTGAAACCAAAAATCGTCAAAATGACGATAAATCGTCAAATCTGGCAGCTATGATCCCTACACTCAATCTTTGTTTTTGTTTGTGTAAATAAATTATGTATTGTATTGTTTGATTTATGTGCGAATATTATTTGTTCGTCGTTTATTATCTCTCTTAGTTTTTTGTTCTCAGTTAGTCTTGGAATAAACGGCAGGCTATAGTATTTGGTGTTGCCAGATGTGTCTTTTTTGTTTCTTTCCCCTGAAGAAATATTATTTTTAACTTTGGTCATTAATGAATTAATCAACCCATTTGGAAAATTGTTCTTCATTAAGACATCTTTTATTCTTGTCATATTCTTATATTCAAATTTTACGTCGCTTATTTTCATAACTTTGTCAATTAGATTCATTGCCGTATTTATCTTCTGTTTCATGGGTTGTGTTGAGTGAAAATTCATCAAGCGTCCAGAAGCAATTGGTTTTATATACCAATCTGTTATTATTTTGTCGGAATATCTTCATATCTAGATATGGTATAGCATTGTTCCTCTCCCTCTCTAGAGTAAATTTCAATTTGTTATGATATGCGTTAAATGTTTTCAATATTATGTCTTCGTCTTTAAATTTTATTATGGCAAACAAATCATCTACATATTTTGTGATCAGTCTTATTCGTATGTTGTTCATTTCCAGTTCCTCGATGCATTATTCCATTAGGTGGTCCAATATAATGTCGGCTACAGTCGGTGACAATGAGTTGCCCATTGGCATCCCGTATGTCTGTTGGTATAATTTTTGGTATAATTAATAGCAAACAAAAAAAGGTCGATCAACACTTATACATATAAAATTATTATTTTTCAATATTTTTTGTTTGTGTAATATTTAAAATTTTTTATTCTGACAACAATTATTGTTATTTTGAAAAATATTTTATTTATTAATAACTAGCTAAACCCGGTGTGCTTCGCTAGCCCCCTCGTTATAAAGAAATAAAACGTATTTATATATTCACAATTGTTGATCTTCCATTATCGACAGTAGATCGGCGACGATACAGTGAATAACCATCATTTCCGGTAATTGTTTCTGCAACTAATGCCCTTGGATAACGCTTCGAACATTTGCCGTCGACCATGCACGGAGAATTGCTATTTAATGATCCACAGTGGCCATGAATCATGTTAGTAGTAACCACCTTATGCAAGCCTGGATCTTCTTCTTCATTAGGAATTTCCGCCGATATAACATCATCGATTTCATTGGGTCTTATCTTCTCAATCAACCAAATGAGAATATGTGCGTGTGGCAATCCGCGTTTTTGCCACTCCACAGAATACATCCAACAACGCGTCTCGCCGAAAACGCGATTCTTCACGATGAAATCCATCAGTGATTTCAGTTTTTGTTTGAAGACTCTTGCGGTGATGTCAAGGCGATCGATGGGTGATTGACCAGGGAATAACTCTTGTCGTACTTCTATCCACTGCGGAATGCACGTAAAAGTAATGAACAAATCTGGTGTGCCGTAATGGCGAACGTACGACATGGCATCTGGAGCATATTCCTGCATATGTCGCGGACTTCCGACGTACGTTGCTGGGAGGATCGTCATTCGACCTACATTTTGTGCGTTTCCGTCAGCATTTATAGCATCTCGAAGGTGAATATACTCTTCGGAACGGAGTTTTTTTTGGTTCAATCTGATGAATGTCAATCGTTCTGTTTCAACTTTTACGTACATATCCACAGCATATTGGTGAAATAGACGGCGACATTTCAAGATGTGATTGTCCCCATTTTTACGAACCATCAGTCGATATGAATAATAATTCATTGAACTAACTTTTTTGTTCGTTTCAGCGCCTGTAAATTAATTTTTGTGTCAATGAAATGAATAAGTCCTATTCAAGAGAGAAAGATTTTATATTCACCTGTAAGCGGATTTATCATCTTGATCGAGAAATCACAGCCGTCTTCACCTTGCCAAAACATAATGGGATATTGCAATGCATCATACGACCGGTGCGTTTCGTAAACGCGTTGCAGCTGATTGTTCCGCCGATGTAGAACGATATCACGCGATTCAAATTTTTCACCAACGACGACAATGGCGACATCATCAATTGTTGGCGCATTAAAACGTCTTGCGTGTTCTCCTGCAGGCGTCTTATCAGCTCTGATAACAATTTTATGGTTATCAGATGGCATTCGGTCCAGCGCGGTTTTGAACAATGTAACCAATTCATTGCGTTGATGAAAAAAAGTTTGCAGTTGTTCTACAATTTGTCTTTTAAGCGAACTGTTGTGTGCGCAGCGGTGATCTATTTCTTCTGTTGTATTTCCCATGAAATAAATCTGCAGAAATTTATAGTCTGCATTTAGGTGTGGTAATAGCGAGCCAGCTCGATGATATATTTGACCTTGAATCTGTAATACTTTATCTATGTAAAAAAATAAATACTGTAGATGAACCCACATGAAAGTGGGTAAAAACTGGTGCCAAACTACATTTGTTGCACCAAATGAAGTCATTTGGAAGCAACTGTTGTATTTCTGAATTTGTGTCAAGAAATGTTTGGAATCTGTTCCTATACCAGAAACCAATGAGCGTAATGGCTCTGGTGGCGGAACCAATTGCGCCAGTTTGACCTTGCCACTTGCGCAACACAAGTTTCATTTTTGTATTTCAGTGCATTACAATATGGGCACACAACACTCATCGATCCAATAGCAACGGCTTGGTCGGCACTGTAATCAATTGTCATGTCGTAACGGAATGCACATCGATAAGTACTCAACGCAACATTTGTTTGTCTTCTTGTACGTTCATTTAAATTTATTGACACGCGATTGGCTTCTATTGAACGAAGATTTATCTGTCGATGCATATTAGCTTCATTTGCATTTTCTCTTTCTTCTTGTGTATGTGCTGAACGTGCTTGCGATAACCGATTCCTTTCCGTTTCATTTCGCTCTTCGCGCTGTTCTGCAGTTCTATTATTTTGAAAATTCTTTTGGTTTGTAGCATTGCGTGTTCTGCGACCTATATTGAAACGTCTTATTGGCGGCATTGTAATGCTGCTATACACTTTGTTCTTACTGTATAACCTGTAAATTTGTTGGAGATGAAACGATGAAATTTATTTAATTTCCTGAAGCGATTGCGATGAACTTACAACGGGTTGCAAATTCAGCAAAACTAACCACCGTTGCAAAAATTCACTTTTGCGGAAACACTTTAATATTTTTCTGATATTTCACAATAGAATCACAACTTAATTGAATTTTCACTATGCAACCGATCTCTAGTTACAAATTGACATTAAGAAGTCAAACGACATTTGCACCCGTGGCAAAATAATTTTTAAGATTAATAAAATAACGGTATCTGTTAGACAGATCGCAAGCAAAACAAAAGTAAAAACAAATAAGTTATTAATATATTTTAATTGAGAATAAGGTCAAAATTTCGTATTTTTTTATTAACCCCCTGTTTCACGATGTCGAAAGATAACGTTCGCTTAGATAAGACTTAAGACACAAACTTGATTGTTTAATAAACAAACTTGATTGAGTAAAAAAATAGATACGATAAAAAGTTTGTGTCTTAAGTCTTATCTATTCGACATCGTGAAATAGGCCATAATTATAATATTTCGCTACAACAATTATTAATAAATAAAATATTTTTCAAAATAACAATAATTGTTGTCAGAATAAAAAATTTTAAATATTACACAAACAAAAAATATTGAAAAATAATAATTTAATTTTTAGGGTTTTTGTTTTTATAAATTATGTATCTATGTATAGGTTTGAGCAACATTATCTGTATCAGCTTTCTAATATTTCTAACATATAACGACGTTTATTTATAAAAATTGTAAATTTCCTTAATTCAAAACTTCTTCACGACCAACAAATAATACGTATATTACGTATACCGATAAAGTGGACGTACAATGGGGGTGGTCCATTAACCTTGAACATGCATATTTTCCAAACTTAATCTTTGTTCGTACTAAGTGTAAGCGGAATATATAAAAAAATAACATAAAAAATGTAAAATCACATTGAAAACACAATTTTAGTTTTTTCAGAATTTTTAAATTTTCCAAGCAACTTTTCCAATTTTTCTTTCCATACAAACCTTTCTCATACTATTACACACATTTCAAAAAAAAAAAAATAGCGAAATCAGTCAAGCCGTTCTCGAGTTATGCGCTTAGCAACACACAAGATTTCATTTTTATTTATATAGAATTTTTTATGTGATTATACCATTTTCCTTGATGGTGGTTTATTAATTAATTTTTCATATTTATTAGTGTTAGTTATTAATATTTATATATAATAAATCATTGGTTTAAATAAAATAAAATATAAATTATAATTATTATATTTAAGTTATTTTAATATTTTTATTTATTCACTATATAGGAGTTTGTTATTTTTAATAATTTAAGTAATAAAATATTTTCTTGTTATTTTTATTTGACCTTTTTTTTTAATTAATTAATTAATTAAGATTTTGGTGATTATTAAAACATAAGGTCCATTTTTTTTTGTTAATAATATTTCCATATTCCATTATTTCGATATTTCTTCAGGATTATAATTTTATAAATTTAAAAAAAAAACTATTTGTCAAAGGACAAAGGATATCAAAACTTAAACATAACAAAATGTTAAAAATAAAAATATACACAATTTTATTAACTTATCTTTTATGTCTCTGTCCAGTAAGCCATTAGAAATATTGATGATTATTGTGAGGTGAGTGATTGAAGTCGGGATCGTAAGGCACAAATATACATGCTTCATGCTGTAGGCTCTCTCTGACCTTGGTACAATTCAAACGACCTTGATGCATTTGGCATTCGATCACATTGTGTTTAGTTGCATTATTCTTTTGCGGCTTTTTGTCTCTATGCCATTGGCATTTATAGTGTTTGATAGGCTAAAGTTTATGTTGTTATTGTGGATGGTGCTTTGGCCGCACCATCATCTTCTTCCAGGTAACTCGGCGTGTTACCCTTGTGTTTTAATTTTAATTTAATTTTTCAATTATATACTTGCGTGTTTTAATTTTACTTAACTGTTCTTCATGTTGTTTTGTTTTTAAATAATGTATTATATTTTTAATGTTGTTGATTTAATTTGTTTGCTTTTTATTTATTTATTTATTTAATGTGTTTATCCTGTACAACAAGATTAAATCTTATAATTAAAGTACAGGAATTTTAGATTTTAAAGTTAAAGTTAAATTTAAAGTTAATTGAATTAAAGTTTAGAATACAAATAAAGAAGACAAAGTGCGAAAATAAGTAAAAAATAATTGTACGATAAGTATAATTTACGATTGAAACAATTAGAACATAATAAAAAATAAGAAAGGTTAAAAAAATTAAGAAAGAAGAAAAAAAAAATATCAATAAAAAGATGAAAACAGTAGTAAAATGGAAATAAAATTAAATTAAATTAAATAAAAATGTTATGAAGTTGTATGTACAAGTACCCATATAAAAATCAAAGTTAGGAAGTTTTTTAAACAAAATAATTTAAAAATCACTTAAAGTGTTCAAAAAGATTTTTCTTAAATGCGTTTGCATTACTAAGGAGCTGAATGTTATGAGGGAGCAAATTCCAAAGACGAACAGCATGTATAAAGAATTGCCACTCGGAAACAAGACTGCAGCGCCTTAATGGTACAATTTTCTTTCCCCTGTTGCTTCTATTAAAGTGAATTTTCTGATAAAGATAGAAAGGCTTACCAGTATAAATAATTTTATGAAGGAGCACAAGTGTTCTGACATTTATAAGGTTTTCGAATGAAACGCCATAAAGTGAGCGGGAAAAATTCGACACATGATCAAAACGTTTAATACTATACACGTATCGAACTACATTATTGAAAACTACATTTAACTTTTGCTTACTTACGGAATCACAGCTGGCGAAAAGCTCACAGCCATAAAGTTGTTGTGCTTGATACATCGAACTGTTCGGACGTGTTACTTTTAGTGCGGCTGAATTTTCGGTGAAAAAATCGTAATAGGTGAAAAAGTATAAAAAGTTAAATTAAATAAAAAAGTGAAAAAAACTCGTAATAGGTGAAAAACTTTACAAAGTCAAATAATTGCACTAGGTGCAATAAAAATTAATAAATTGTAATAATTTATTTTTAATTATTTGAAAACTAGAAAATTAAATACAGTGAGACAGTGAATGAGTAACAATTCTAACAGTGCGAGTGGGCCTCAGAGCCGAAATGCTTATTTCGTGTTGAGCTCGGCAAGTGTTAGTAATGAGAACATTAAAAATCCCGAATTTAATAAAAACTACTTAACTGTGAAACCAAAAATAAGCACAAATCTGAATTTAAGTGCAAGTGCACCAAACTTGAATAAATGTGTTGAACAAGGCACAAACTTAGCCCAAAACATATTTAATTTAAATAGAAAAATCACTGAAGGACCGTCTTCTTCACGGTCCTCGTTATCAAATATTGGAGAGACGTCAACAGCTGCAAAAGGCACATTAAGTCCTACAAATAAGACCGCTCCTATAGTTGCTGTTGAAGAAAAACAAAAAACACAGGTAGGAATGGACCGTTATATAACAGTATCGAAGAGAGGCAGAAGCCCAAAATCTGCCGAAATTACACCAGCCGCAAAATTATCAAAGAATGCTGAAGAGCCACGCTCGCAAAATCGTTTTGCCATCCTCCAAGAGAAAAATGATGTCCCTAACGCTGTGAATAAGCCAGTAAAACCACCTCCAATATATTTAAGAGAAAAAAATTCAAACGAACTTATAAAAATATTAGTTTCATTAATTGGTGAAAATTCTTTTTATGTGACTCCAATTAAGCGTGGCAATATAAATGAAACAAAGATTCAGGTTAATAATGAAAACGACTATCGAAGAATAGTTTCGGAATTTGAAAAACGCAAAAAGAATTTTTACACGTATCAACTTAAAAGCGCAAAAGGTCTACAAGTCGTAATTAAGGGAATTGATTCTTTTGTTGATCCTGAGGAGATTAAGAGCAGTTTGGCCGACAAAGGCTTTAAAATCAAGGCCGTATCAAATATAAGAAACAGAGATAGGATCCCTCAACCATTATTTAGAGTGGAGTTAGAACCTGGTGATGTTAAGCTGAGGAAAAATGAAACACATCCTATATATGACTTGAAATTCATAATGCACCGAAGAGTTACAGTGGAAGAACCTCATAAGCGATCTGGCCCAGTACAGTGTTCGAACTGCCAAGAATATAGTCACACTAAATCTTATTGTAAGTTGCCTACTGTTTGTGTTGTTTGTGGGGATCTTCATGACACCTCAAAGTGCGATAAACCTAAGGATGATTTTTTTTTTTTTTTTTTTTTTTTTTTTTTATTTTATATTGGAAGTAGGTGCCTCAGCGCCACTAGGACATTATAGAGGCAAGCTAGCAACTATTTTTACAAAATTTTTTACATATTCATTGATTTTTAATTAAATTATATAAAAAATGAGATCATTCTAACTTAATAGCATTTATAGCAGAAGCATTTCCAAGTTTTCATATAAATATTCTTTTAATCTCTTTTTGTAAATTGAGATTGTTTCAGCCTCTTTAACAAATTGTGGTAATTTGTTATATTCCACACTACCCAAGTATTGAATTCGCTGTTTTGTAGTTTCTAAGCGACATCTTACTACACTGAGATCAGTACGGTGTCTTGTATTCCAGGGTAAAAAGATGCAGCAATTGCGGTGGAAACCACACTGCCAACTACAGGGGTTGCCCTGTTTTCGGGGTCGTTAAACGCTCCTTGATCAACAAACCCGCTTCTGACCCTACTCAGACGACAAAAGTACCTATTACAATTATTCCCCCCGTAGCACAAGCATCCACTAGCCAATTTTCATATGCCAACGTGCTAAGATCTAACCAACCAACAGTGCAAAATGAATCACCAATAAATGATACAAACAGCCACAATTTTAGCCGTCTTGAAGGTATAATGGAGAATCTGGCGCAATCCATGAACCATTTCATGACAAGCATGACAAGTATGATGCAGGAGATGCAAAAAATGCAGTCCACGCTACTGCAGGCCATACTTAATAGACCATGAACTGTCTCAAAATATGTTTCTGGAACGCAAACGGCATACGCCAACACAAAAATGAACTTGAATATTTTCTTTTTAATAAGAAAATTGATGTAATGCTGATTTCCGAGACTCATATGACGTCGAGAAGCATTTTTAAAATAAGTGGTTATACATTCTACGACACCAAGGACCCCAGAGATAGTTCATGTGGTGGCTCGGCAATATTGGTCAAATCGCGAATCAAACACCATTCATTGGGTGGTCTTTCAGAGTGTTATCTTCAAGCAACAAACATCTGTATTGAGAACTTTTGTCAAAACCTCGTGATTTCGTCAGTTTACTGTCCGCCCAGATTTTCAATAACAAAAGATCAGTATAGAGATTTTTACAAATCACTAGGTAGCCGTTTCATAGCGGCTGGCGACTACAATGCCAAGCATACATTCTGGGGCTCACGACTCGTTAGCCCTAAAGGTCGTATCTTGTACGACTCCCTGTCTGAAATGGGACTGAATGTGATTTCAACTGGTCAACCAACTTATTGGCCAACTGACCAGCAAAAAATTCCTGACGTTATCGATTTCGGCGTGGCGAAAGGGGTATCCCCGGAACTCATTGAAGTCGAGGCTTCACTGGATCTTTCTTCAGATCACTCACCCACTGTAATCACCATCAGAAGTCCTCAGCAAAGCGTAACTGATGCCTTACTTCTTGTCAAACAAAAAATACATCAGCACTCACTGCACAGAGAAACTCCCGTTAAAAACTGCTGAAGACATCGATGCCTGTATAAAAAGTCTTAATGAACATGTCGAGAAAGCCGCAGAACATGCTTCTTCCACTTACCGCCCGAATAGGTACAACAGAGTTTTTTCTGCAGATGTTGAGCAACTATTGTCTGAAAAAAGGAGAGTCCGAAGAGAGTGGCAACAACACAGATCGCCCCAACTTAAAACTAGGTTGAGAGAATGTACCAAAAACCTTAGGATCTTGCTAGAAGCGCAAAAAGCAGTGTCTCTCAAACAACATCTGGAAGGTCTAGACGCAACTTCCCAGTCAAATTATTCATTATGGCGTGCAGTCCGAAATCTGAGAAAACCCGTAATCGCAAAACCTCCACTGCGTACTTTGAACGGATCTTGGGCACGAAATAACGAAGAAAAAGGCAACCTTTTCGTAAGTCATTTAAAAAATGTATTCACTCCCAATACGGATACTGACATTAGCGAACTACCGCCTGTTGTTGCCAGACCACCTGTACAAATAAGATTTCAATATCTGGAGGTTGTTGAGGCTATTGATAATTTAAATGTTAAAAAAGCACCTGGGTTTGATAAAATCAGCAATAAAATGATTTTTGAGCTGCCTCGCATTGCAAAAAGATTAATCCTCTTTCTTTTTAATGCCATCTTACGGCTTGAGTACTACCCTCCGGTTTGGAAAATTGCACTAGTAAAGATGATTCCTAAGCCGGGAAAAGATCCTTGCAAAGTTGAGTCGTATAGGCCAATAAGTCTATTACCAACTATGTCCAAATTATTCGAGAAATTGCTTATAACCAAGCTGACTCCGATTTTGAATGAAAACAACTGCATTCCCAATCACCAGTTTGGCTTCAGACGTCAACACAGTACAATAGAACAAACACATAGATTGGTACAAGTCATAAGAAAAACCTTTGAGGAAAAGAGATACTGTTCGGCACTCTTTATTGACGTCTCTCAAGCTTTCGACAAAGTATGGCATGAAGGCCTGATATCTAAATTAAAGCAGAACTTGCCGGTGAATCTTCAACACCTACTATGGAAATACTTAATCGACCGTCAGTTTATGATTAAAGAAGGTGATTATTTAAGCCGTCCTCAACCTATAGGTGCTGGCGTCCCTCAAGGTAGTATCTTAGGACCAATTCTATACTTGCTGTACACAGCAGACATGCCAACAAACAATGAAATTCACACGTCAACATTTGCTGATGATACGGCATTTCTCAGTACTCACAAAGATCCAAAAGATGCCTCGATTCAATTACAGCACCACGTAACGCAAGTGGAGAAATGGGCAAGACAATGGGGAATAAAAATAAATGAACAGAAATGCACCCACGTAACTTTTACTCTACGTAGGGAATCATGTCCCCCTATTCGTATTAATGACCATATAGTGCCTCAAAACTCACACGTGAAATATCTTGGTATTCATCTGGACCGTCGCCTCACATGGAAACCACATATAGATGCTAAGCTGACTCAAATGAAACTGAAAGCAGCCCAAATTCATTGGCTCATCGGCAGAAACTCCGTCCTTCGGCTCGATTGTAAGCTTCTACTCTACAACTCAATCTTAAAGCCAATTTGGTGCTATGGTATCCAGTTATGGGGCACTGCCTCCAACTCCAATATTGAGAAAATTCAACGCCGTCAAAACAAAATTCTACGAATGATAACTACCGCTCCTTGGTATATTAAAAACAACAACATACACAACGATCTTGATGTTCCACTTGTAAAATGGGAAATAACTAAACACGTGGCCCATTATTTGGGTAAGCTGGAAACTCATCCAAATCCCCTCGCTCGAGACATCTTACAACATCCCGGTCATAGCCGTTTGAGAAGGAGGGACACCACCGCTCTCAGATGAATAAATTCAAGTTGCTCATTATATCCTATCGAATTTGAAAACTAGATTTTGTCTAGCATTGGCTGGACTTATCTTAATTAACTTTAGTTTTAAGATTTGAATACCTATTGTTAGTTCATTTAAAATGAAGATACAATAAAAAAGAATATGCAAAAAAAAAAAAAAAAAAAAAATAAAGTAAACCGGGCATAATGTACGTTTTTGCTAATAGCATTCTAATATTTTGCTGGGTAAAATGTTGGGTTCGCCAGAGTGATCGTAGTTTAGCATACGTTTGACCTACAATAGCATTAACATGATTTGACCAAGTCAACCTATCATTGAAAACTATCCCAAGGTTTTTTGAGTGTGACACAATTTCTATAGGTACGTTATTCAGAAGTATGTTGAGTTCGCAAATCTGTGCAGAACGTCTCTTTTGTACTAGCAAACATTTAGATTTTTTTGGGTTGAGACAAAGCCCATTTGCCGTTGCCCAGCAATGTATTCTTGACAGATCGCTATTCAATTTGGCCACATATTCAGTTAAGTCATTAAGAGGAAATCCGAGTGTCAATTGCACGTCATCAGCATACATATGTATATTACAATGCGATAACTGCAAAGGGAGGTCATTAATATATAAAGAAAATAACAGAGGACCCAGGATAGAACCCTGTGGTACACCTCTTAATACTGGGAGAACCTCTGAAATGGAGTTGTTTGAGAAAACAGCCTGTGCACGCCCAATAAGATACGAGTTAAGCAACGAGATAGCGGAGGAGGAGAAATTAAATAGCTTTGTGAGTTTAGAGCATAGAATATTATATTCGACGGAGTCAAAAGCCTTAGAATGGTCCAGAAGAACAAGGAACGAGACATTACCATCATCTAAGTTTTGTCGAATATTATCTGATACTTCAGCCAACGCAGTAATGCAACTGTGATTAGGTCGGAAGCCCGATTGTTTTGCTGTCATTAGGGAACAAATTTGTACATTATCCGTAATTTGTCTGTGCAATAGCTTTTCCAAAACCTTAGATAAGAAGCAAAGTATTGCAATGGGGCGATATTCAGTTCTAGATTTGGGTATTGGTATTATTTTCGATTGCTTCCAGATCTGAGGAAAAACACTACGAGTTATTATTGAATTAAAAAGGTAAGTTAAATAAGGTAAAATGTAAGGTAAAAGTATTCTCACGAAGCGAGGGTCCATATTGTCAACTCCTACTGCATTGGACTTAACATGAGTAATAGCTGCTAAAACATCAGACTCAGTTACACAACAGAATTCAAAAGTACTGCGACCACTACAAAATGCTGAGATATTCTCGAAATCGTAGAAATCAGTGTCGATGTCAACTCTTGGCACATCTAAGAAATTTCTGTTAAGTTCGTTCACGTCAATCTCACAGTTAACAAGAACAGAGCCATTTCCCACCCCAATGTCACGGATCACTTTCCACTTTTGTTGTGACTGAAACGCCTCGTGAAATATTCTAATTTTGCAACTCTTATTTTCCTATTAACATCCCTTCGTGCTGAACGAAAAGTGTCATAAAGAGAAGGAGTTTTAAAGCGTTTCCATCTGTAGTATGCTAAATCTCGCTCTTTTATCGCCGATTTAATTACCTCCGTAAACCAAGGTCTGGATTGGGCAGAAATTGTTCTCGTCTTCAGAGGAACAGTTGCGCTATAAAGAGAGGCTATATTGTTTTGCAAAAACATTAACTGATCATCCACGGAAGTAAGATTAAATATTAAGTTCCAGTCCACTACGGGGAGACTGGACTCAAGAAGGTTGTAGTTTAAATTCTTAATATCTCTGTATGTTATTTTCTGATCAATATACGTCCCAAGATAGTCATACACCATGAAGATCAAATCATGTTTAGAGAAACAAGGAGCAGAAATTTGGTCATAAAGAAGTACTTTGGTAGCGTCATTAACGAAGAAGATGTCAAGTAATGAATTGGAATAATGGGTAAAATGTGTAGGTGTTGAGGTATTTGTGGGTGTTAGTCCTAACGATGACATAAAATCAGTTAACGATGATTCTGATAGGATGTCCGAATTAAAATCACCTGAAATTATGATGTCAGAGAATGAAACTGTTAAGGTTTCCAGCAAGATTTCATTTTTATTTATATAGAAGATAGATAGACGAGGGGGGTAGCGAAGCACACCGGGTTTAACTAGTTTTTTAAATAAATAAAAATGCTTTTATTTCAAGCTCGAGGCCAGTATTGAAAATAAATTTTATTTTATTTCATTTGCCGATATTTCGATGCTCTTTGAGTATCATCATCTGGGCTTGTCTATAAATATAAGTATAATTTAGAACTTATACAAAAATAATAACAATCATAATAAGCACATAGAAAAAACAACAATAAAAATACATGTAAACACTAATACGTAAACTTACAAATAAATAATAATTTATATGAACCACGGTTTATTTCTCTTCATCGTCTGTTGTTCAACTAAACTTAAAAACTAAATATTGCCTACACTCTTCCCCTTGTTGATTAAATGTTTGTAGCTTTGTGAACAGTTTTCCACATCGATCTTAAAATTCATTTTTGTTGTTGGTATATTAATGATATGTAGCATCTCTAGCATATATCGTCGTTTATACTTTTGTTCGCTCTCTAATCTCAAAGTCTGGAAAATGTTTATTCTCAACACAGTGGGTTGTTAATGCTGTTTTTTGCGTAAATTTTTTTAAACGTTGTTTTTGATCTGATTTGTGTCCTGCAATTCTAGTTTTTAATTTGTTTTTAGTTGTTCCAACATACACTTTCTTACATGTTTCAGTTTCGTTACCTATACAGGGGATCTGATACACACATTTGCTTTTTCCATATTTGGAATTTTGTCTTTGGTTTTACTGAACAATATTCCAAGATTTTGTTCAGTTTTATGCGCTATTTTAATGTTTTCTCCATTAAACAATTTAGATTTTTCAAATCTTTCGGACATTTCAGGAACATATGTTAATGATTTATATATTTATCTGGCAACAATTTTCCAAAAAAACTGACAAACAAACTGATTAAATACTATGATAAGGACAAAAAGGAGAGGACAAAATCAAGTGAAGAACCTAAAATATATAAATCATTAACATATGTTCCTGAAATGTCCGAAAGATTTGAAAAATCTAAATTGTTTAATGGAGAAAACAAACCAGAATAAAACATATAATTGGAGATATGATGACTTACCAACGAGTAAATAAAGATCCCACAAACGGACTTCAGAAGATAAATAATGAATTAGTAGAGGAAATGTTTAAAAATAACATTATTTCAGAAGACCAAAAAAAAAGACTAAAAACTGACACATCCAATGCGCCAAGAATTTATGGCCTCCCAAAAATTCATAAAGAGGGCTATCCATTAAGACCCATCTGCTCCAGTATTAATGCACCTTCAAGTAAATTGTGTAAGCATATTACTAGTGTTTTAAAAATGATTACTGAAGAATCGAAATATAATGTGAAGGACTCCGTACAATTTAAAAATAAGATAAAAGAACTGACTATTGAAGACGATAAAATATTGATTTCGTTCGATGTTGTAGCGTTGTTTCCGAGTGTGCCTGTTGATTTAGCGTTAGTAATAATTGAGGATAGATGAGAAGAAATTGTAAAATACACAAATATGTCAAAATCATAATTTTTAAGAATTATAAAATTTTGCATTAAGGAAAACCGGTACTTTAAATTTGATAACAAAATATACAACCAAAAAAAAGGACTACCTATGGGATCTCCAGCGTCTCCGATAATTGCAGACATAGTAATGGAAAACAGTTTTAGACTCAGTAATGGAAAATTTATCGCAGAAACCAAAAATATTGACAAAATATGTGGATGACATTTTTTGTATAGTCAAGGTGTTATCACACTTGCTATTTTTTGTATTGGATTTTTTTAGGATTGATTGAATGAAACAACAAATGCGAGAAAGAATAAGAAATACAATAAAATAAAATGTAAACAAAACAAACAATATTTCCCACGTTTTATTCCACAAAAACCCGTCAAAAAAAACAAAAAAAAAGCTAAAAATCGCAAAAAAAAATTAAAACCGCTACTTTCGATCAAAAACTAAAAAAATAAGCAACAGTGCTAACATTTAATCTCGAAATGTCAATTTTAAGTTAAACATTTTTGTATTTTTTTGACAGTCTTGGATTATTTATCGATAACACACGTATATTTGTTTACCATTTCAAGATTTTTTATGATATACTCATACTCTTTACACTTACTCAGTTTTCCTATGCAAATATATTTGTACTGTTCTCCAATATTGGAAAAATACAAAAAATAGCAAGTGTCATAACACCTTAAGGGAAAGTGCAATCGAGGAGATGTTGACCGAATTAAATAGTTTTAACAATGGAATTAAATTTACGAGCGAACTAGAGCGCGATTCAAAGTTACCAAATTTTCCAAAAAAAAACTGACAAACAAACTGATTAAAGACTATGAGAAGGACAAAAAGGAGAGTACAAAATCAAGTGAGGAACCTAAAATATATAAATCATTAACATATGTTCCTGAAATGTCCGAAAGATTTGAAAAATCTAAATTGTTTAATGGAGAAAACATTAAAATAGCGCACAAAACTCAAGAAGGTTGTAGTTTAAATTCTTAATATCTCTGTATGTTATTTTCTGATCAATATACGTCCCAAGATAGTCATACACCATGAAGATCAAATCATGTTTAGAGAAACAAGGAGCAGAAATTTGGTCATAAAGAAGTACTTTGGTAGCGTCATTAACGAAGAAGATGTCAAGTAATGAATTGGAAGAATGGGTAAAATGTGTAGGTGTTGAGGTATTTGTGGGTGTTAGTCCTAACGATGACATAAAATCAGTTAACGATGATTCTGATAGGATGTCCGAATTAAAATCACCTGAAATTATGATGTCAGAGAATGAAACTGTTAAGGTTTCCAGCAAGATTTCATTTTTATTTATATAGAAGATAGATAGACGAGGGGGTAGCGAAGCACACCGGGTTTAACTAGTTTTTTAAATAAATAAAAATGCTTTTATTTCAAGCTCGAGGCCAGTATTGAAAATAAATTTTATTTTATTTCATTTGCCGATATTTCGATGCTCTTTGAGTATCATCATCTGGGCTTGTCTATAAATATAAGTATAATTTAGAACTTATACAAAAATAATAACAATCATAATAAGCACATAGAAAAAACAACAATAAAAATACATGTAAACACTAATACGTAAACTTACAAATAAATAATAATTTATATGAACCACGGTTTATTTCTCTTCATCGTCTGTTGTTCAACTAAACTTAAAAACTAAATATTGCCTACACTCTTCCCCTTGTTGATTAAATGTTTGTAGCTTTGTGAACAGTTTTCCACATCGATCTTAAAATTCATTTTTGTTGTTGGTATATTAATGATATGTAGCATCTCTAGCATATATCGTCGTTTATACTTTTGTTCGCTCTCTAATCTCAAAGTCTGGAAAATGTTTATTCTCAACACAGTGGGTTGTTAATGCTGTTTTTTGCGTAAATTTTTTTAAACGTTGTTTTTGATCTGATTTGTGTCCTGCAATTCTAGTTTTTAATTTGTTTTTAGTTGTTCCAACATACACTTTCTTACATGTTTCAGTTTCGTTACCTATACAGGGGATCTGATACACACATTTGCTTTTTCCATATTTGGAATTTTGTCTTTGGTTTTACTGAACAATATTCCAAGATTTTGTTCAGTTTTATGCGCTATTTTAATGTTTTCTCCATTAAACAATTTAGATTTTTCAAATCTTTCGGACATTTCAGGAACATATGTTAATGATTTATATATTTATCTGGCAACAATTTTCCAAAAAAACTGACAAACAAACTGATTAAATACTATGATAAGGACAAAAAGGAGAGGACAAAATCAAGTGAAGAACCTAAAATATATAAATCATTAACATATGTTCCTGAAATGTCCGAAAGATTTGAAAAATCTAAATTGTTTAATGGAGAAAACAAACCAGAATAAAACATATAATTGGAGATATGATGACTTACCAACGAGTAAATAAAGATCCCACAAACGGACTTCAGAAGATAAATAATGAATTAGTAGAGGAAATGTTTAAAAATAACATTATTTCAGAAGACCAAAAGAAAAGACTAAAAACTGACACATCCAATGCGCCAAGAATTTATGGCCTCCCAAAAATTCATAAAGAGGGCTATCCATTAAGACCCATCTGCTCCAGTATTAATGCACCTTCAAGTAAATTGTGTAAGCATATTACTAGTGTTTTAAAAATGATTACTGAAGAATCGAAATATAATGTGAAGGACTCCGTACAATTTAAGAATAAGATAAAAGAACTGACTATTGAAGACGATAAAATATTGATTTCGTTCGATGTTGTAGCGTTGTTTCCGAGTGTGCCTGTTGATTTAGCGTTAGTAATAATTGAGGATAGATGAGAAGAAATTGTAAAATACACAAATATGTCAAAATCATAATTTTTAAGAATTATAAAATTTTGCATTAAGGAAAACCGGTACTTTAAATTTGATAACAAAATATACAACCAAAAAAAAGGACTACCTATGGGATCTCCAGCATCTCCGATAATTGCAGACATAGTAATGGAAAACAGTTTTAGACTCAGTAATGGAAAATTTATCGCAGAAACCAAAAATATTGACAAAATATGTGGATGACATTTTTTGTATAGTCAAGGTGTTATTACACTTGCTATTTTTTGTATTGGATTTTTTTAGGATTGATTGAATGAAACAACAAATGCGAGAAAGAATAAGAAATACAATAAAATAAAATGTAAACAAAACAAACAATATTTCCCACGTTTTATTCCACAAAAACCCGTCAAAAAAAACAAAAAAAAAGCTAAAAATCGCAAAAAAAAAATTAAAACCGCTACTTTCGATCAAAAACTAAAAAAATAAGCAACAGTGCTAACATTTAATCTCGAAATGTCAATTTTAAGTTAAACATTTTTGTATTTTTTTGACAGTCTTGGATTATTTATCGATAACACACGTATATTTGTTTACCATTTCAAGATTTTTTATGATATACTCATACTCTTTACACTTAGTCAGTTTTCCTATGCAAATATATTTGTACTGTTCTCCAATATTGGAAAAATACAAAAAATAGCACGTGTTATAACACATTAAGGGAAAGTGCAATCGAGGAGATGTTGACCAAATTAAATAGTTTTAACAATGGAATTAAATTTACGAGCGAACTAGAGCGCGATTCAAAGTTACCAAATTTTCCAAAAAAAAATGACAAACAAACTGATTAAAGACTATGAGAAGGACAAAAAGGAGAGTACAAAATCAAGTGAGGAACCTAAAATATATAAATCATTAACATATGTTCCTGAAATGTCCGAAAGATTTGAAAAATCTAAATTGTTTAATGGAGAAAACATTAAAATAGCGCACAAAACTGAACAAAATCTTGGAATATTGTTCAGTAAAACCAAAGACAAAATTCCAAATATGGAAAAAATGTGGTATATCAGATCCCCTGTATAGGTAACGAAACTGAAACATATAAGAAAGTGTATGTTGGAACAACTAAAAACAAATTAAAAACTAGAATTGCAGGACATAAATCAGATCAAAAACAACGTTTAAACAAATTTACGCAAAAAACAGCAATAACAACCCACTGTGTTAAGAATAAACATTTTCCAGACTTTGAGAAAGTACGATTAGTAGAGAGCGAACAAAATTATAAACGACGATATATGCTAGAGATGCTACATATCATTAATATACCAACAACAAAAATGAATTTTGAGATCGATGTGGAAAACTGTTCCCAAAGCTACAAACATTTAATCAACAAGGGGAAGAGTGTAGGCAATATTTAGTTTTTAAGTTTAGTTGAACAACAGACGATGAAGAGAAATAAACCGTGGTCCATATAAATTATTATTTATTTGTAAGTTTACGTATTATTGTTTACATGTATTTTTATTGTTGTTTTTTCTATGTGTTTATTATGATTGTTATTATTTTTGTATAAGTTCTAAATTATACTTATATTTATAGACAAGCCAAGATGATGATACTCAAAGAGCATCGAAATATCGGCAAATGAAATAAAATAAAATTTATTTTCAATACTGGCCTCGAGCTTGAAATAAAAGCATTTTTATTTATTACACATAAAAAGGTCAAATAAAAACTACTTGAATTAATATTTTTTAAAGCTTAAAATTATAAAAAAAGAAATTTTACTACATAACAACTATGAACCACGCCCACTTCACCGCCCCCTTTTTTAACTCAGATACTTACTGATACCACTAACAATGTTTGCTATACAAAATACTTTTTTTGTAATATGTATTTACCTAAAGTTTTATAAACTTTTTATCTACAGATAAGGTAGTCATACATTTTTTTATTACCAAATCCCCCTTTTTCGCCCCATTTTACCTTAAATTAAAATTAATCTGATTTTAATCTATATATATATAAATGAATGTGTGTGTATGTTTGTGCTTAATAGGAAGCCAAACCCTTGGACCGATCTGCCTGAAATTTTCACAGCATGTTTTTTTTTTTTGTTAAGAGAAGTAACACTCAGGCAATTAATATGACTATATATATTTGCGTTACTTTCTTTGGAAAGGGGATAGATGAAGAAGTAAAGGTGGTGAAAGAAGAAAGCTTTTTTTATATCACAACTCTGCAATTGTTTGTTTTTAGTGCAGAATTGCAGCGCCTCTGGTGGTGAGTAGGCGCTTTAATGTTAAAGCTTGATTTTATAACCTTTATTTAATTATTTCACTTCGGTGGCGATTTTAAATGCTATACCACCGAAGGAGGGCGCTGTGATAAATATTAGTTATGATGTATAAAAAGAAAACTAATAATTATCAGAAACTGATGTTGTTTGAGTGGCAGCGGCTGGGTATCGAACCCGGGCTACAAATACCAACTCATGCTTAATGGTCAAATACGCTGACCAATTAAGCTACAGTCACCCTCACTGTGACTCTGGAAGGAATAATAATAATTTTTTGACCTACGACAATGATATATGTTACATATGGTATTGGTATAATTAGGAATACGTACCAGGAGAAAAGTGGGTGGGACCACGCCCCTTCTTAGGGAAATTAAAAATCGTAATATAGTCTTAACTACTGGATCGATCGTCATTAAATTTTCACACTAGCATATTCTTGCGAAATAATAAATTCTTGACTATGTAAGTGGACAAAGGGACATGGCCTCGCCCACTGAAATGCATCGCTCATATGACGCGCTTCAGTATCCTATTATTTTTCCATATGGAGAAGATGGATATCACTTTGAAATGCGTCAAATCAATCAAGCAACCCGTTATCCTGTTGAGTTCTTAAATTCACTCGATGTGATGTGACGCTTTCCACCACATGTGCTACAACTTAAAATTGGAGTGCCAAATATTTTACTGCGTAATATCGATCACCACGGCTTTGCAATGGCACTCGACTTGCAATAAAAAAACTGAGAAATAATTTAGTATAAGCGACCTCTATAACAGGAAAATATAAAGGTACAGATGTACTTTTGCTACGCATTCCAATGCTACCAACAGATTTACCATTCTATTTTAAACAATTTTTTCCTGTTCGGTTAGCGTTTGTTATGACTGTTAACAAAGTTCTAGGATAATATCTCGTGTATGTATATGTGTATACTCCTGATGGGCAAACTAAAAATATTGTATATCCTAAAGCATTGCAATAAATACATTAAAATTAAATAAATAATTTTTTTTATTTAATATTTTATTTTATAACGTGGGAGGGGGGTAGCGAAGCACACCGGGTTTAGCTAGTATAAACATACAAACGTATTTACACTTAAAACTAATTACTTATTCATTTTTGCTTACAAATAAAAATATAAATAAACATTGTTAATAAAACCAAAACAAACACACACACACACGAATAAATCCACTTCAAATTAATTGTTCTTGCTCCCAATCAATGCAAATGCTTGTATGCAATATTGCATACAAACATTCATACATACATTTCGATACTTAAGTTTTTGACATAAAAGAAAATATAAAATTCTTTAGAATACAAACTATGCAAGATTTTGTACTTAATTATGACCAATGAATAAGGTTGCCATACGTCCTCTTTTTTAGGGCGTCCGGGGTACTTCTTTTTTTGAAAGTGTCCTGGGTTTGTCCTACTTTTAAAACTTTAATCTATAATTTCGTTTTATTACATCGAAAGTATTGTTGGCATTGATGTATACATTTTCTTAAATACACACGATGTCATGACATGCTTTTTTGTGTAAACAAATTGTGTTTGATGCTTTTTGGCCGCCATATGCGCCTTCACAATTTTAAACGGCTTTGGCCTTTGTCTACGTGTCTTATGCCCGTAATTTTAAGGTGTGTTCACATTATGTGTATTTGTCATGTGGACTGTCACTTTTTCGCATGTCATATTTGTACGTATAGTATGAACTAAACACGTGCACAGTTCTATCTGTTAGTACCAATTTCTCTTAGTTTGCTACTTCTGGTATGTATTGGTAAATATTTTCTTGTTTCTGGTATTGGGAAGTATTGTTATTGTACAAACTACTTACTGTGTGAGTAGATAAAGAGAGAATTTTTTTTTTTTTTTTGCATATTCTTTTTTATTGTATCTTCATTTTAAATGAACTAACAATAGGTATTCAAATCCTAATGCTTGGTTTTCACTATGTCAGTTTTGTTGTCAAATTGTCTAAATTGTTATGAAATTACCAACAATTTGGACAATTTGACAACAAAACTGACATAGTGAAAACCAAGCATAAAACTAAAGTTAATTAAGATAAGTCCAGCCAATGCTAGACAAAATCTAGTTTTCAAATTCGATAGGATATAATGAGCAACTTGAATTTATTCATCTGAGAGCGGTGGTGTCCCTCCTTCTCAAACGGCTATGACCGGGATGTTGTAAGATGTCTCGAGCGAGGGGATTTGGATGAGTTTCCAGCTTACACAAATAAAGGGCCACGTGTTTAGTTATTTCCCATTTGACAAGTGGAACATCAAGATCGTTGTGTATGTTGTTGTTTTTAATATACCAAGGAGCGGTAGTTATCATTCGTAGAATTTTGTTTTGACGGCGTTGAATTTTCTCAATATTGGAGTTGGAGGCAGTGCCCCATAACTGGATACCATAGCACCAAATTGGCTTTAAGATTGAGTTGTAGAGTAGAAGCTTACAATCGAGCCGAAGGACGGAGTTTCTGCCGATGAGCCAATGAATTTGGGCTGCTTTCAGTTTCATTTGAGTCAGCTTAGCATCTATATGTGGTTTCCATGTGAGGCGACGGTCCAGATGAATACCAAGATATTTCACGTGTGAGTTTTGAGGCACTATATGGTCATTAATACGAATAGGGGGACATGATTCCCTACGTAGAGTAAATGTTACGTGGGTGCATTTCTGTTCATTTATTTTTATTCCCCATTGTCTTGCCCATTTCTCCACTTGCGTTACGTGGTGCTGTAATTGAATCGAGGCATCTTTTGGATCTTTGTGAGTACTGAAAAATGCCGTATCATCAGCAAATGTTGACGTGTGAATATCATTGTTTGTTGGCATGTCTGCTGTGTACAGCAAGTATAGAATTGGTCCTAAGATACTACCTTGAGGGACGCCAGCATCTATAGGTTGAGGACGGCTTAAATAATCACCTTCTTTAATCATAAACTGACGGTCGATTAAGTATTTCCATAGTAGGTGTTGAAGATTCACCGGCAAGTTCTGCTTTAATTTAGATCAGGCCTTCATGCCATACTTTGTCGAAAGCTTGAGAGACGTCAATAAAGAGTGCCGAACAGTATCTCTTTTCCTCAAAGGTTTTTCTTATGACTTGTACCAATCTATGTGTTTGTTCTATTGTACTGTGTTGACGTCTGAAGCCAAACTGGTGATTGGGAATGCAGTTGTTTTCATTCAAAATCGGAGTCAGCTTGGTTATAAGCAATTGCTCGAATAATTTGGACATAGTTGGTAATAGACTTATTGGCCTATACGACTCAACTTTGCAAGGATCTTTTCCCGGCTTAGGAATCATCTTTACTAAAGCGATTTTCCAAACCGGAGGGTAGTACTCAAGCCGTAAGATGGCATTAAAAATAAAGAGGATTAATCTTTTTGCAATGCGAGGCAGCTCAAAAATCATTTTATTGCTGATTTTATCAAACCCAGGTGCTTTTTTAACATTTAAATTATCAATAGCCTCAACAACCTCCAGATATTGAAATCTTATTTGTACAGGTGGTCTGGCAACAACAGGCGGTAGTTGGCTAATGTCAGTATCCGTATTGGGAGTGAATACATTTTTTAAATGACTTACGAAAAGGTTGCCTTTTTCTTCGTTATTTCGTGCCCAAGATCCGTTCAAAGTACGCAGTGGAGGTTTTGCGATTACGGGTTTTCTCAGATTTCGGACTGCACGCCATAATGAATAATTTGACTGGGAAGTTGCGTCTAGACCTTCCAGATGTTGTTTGAGAGACGCTGCTTTTTGCGCTTCTAGCAAGATCCTAAGGTTTTTGGTACATTCTCTCAACCTAGTTTTAAGTTGGGGCGATCTGTGTTGTTGCCACTCTCTTCGGACTCTCCTTTTTTCAGACAATAGTTGCTCAACATCTGCAGAAAAAACTCTGTTGTACCTATTCGGGCGGTAAGTGGAAGAAGCATGTTCTGCGGCTTTCTCGACATGTTCATTAAGACTTTTTATACAGGCATCGATGTCTTCAGCAGTTTTTAACGGGAGTTTCTCTGTGCAGTGAGTGCTGATGTATTTTTTGTATTTTAGCCAATTCAGACGTTTGACAAGAAGTAAGGCATCAGTTACGATTTGCTGAGGACTTCTGATGGTGATTACAGTGGGTGAGTGATCTGAAGAAAGATCCAGTGAAGCCTCGACTTCAATGAGTTCCGGGGATACCCCTTTCGCCACGCCGAAATCGATAACGTCAGGAATTTTTTGCTGGTCAGTTGGCCAATAAGTTGGTTGACCAGTTGAAATCACATTCAGTCCCATTTCAGACAGGGAGTCGTACAAGATACGACCTTTAGGGCTAACGAGTCGTGAGCCCCAGAATGTATGCTTAGCATTGTAGTCGCCAGCCGCTATGAAACGGCTACCTAGTGATTTGTAAAAATCTCTATACTGATCTTTTGTTATTGAAAATCTGGGCGGACAGTAAACTGACGAAATCACGAGGTTTTGACAAAAGTTCTCAATACAGATGTTTGTTGCTTGAAGATAACACTCTGAAAGACCACCCAATGAATGGTGTTTGATTCGCGATTTGACCAATATTGTCGAGCCACCACATGATCTATCTCTGGGGTCCTTGGTGTCGTAGAATGTATAACCACTTATTTTAAAAATGCTTCTCGACGTCATATGAATCTGGAAATCAGCATTACATCAATTTTCTTATTAAAAAGAAAATATTCAAGTTCATTTTTGTGTTGGCGTATGCCGTTTGCGTTCCAGAAACATATTTTGAGACAGTTCATGAGAATGAGAATGAGAGTAACATATTTACTTTTATTTGTTTTCATAAAACAGATATGAACAAATACTGATGTTAATAACATGGTTATTTGTGATACTCGGGCAAATTGTTATAACATGATAAGCAAAAAAATAATTCTTTTTGTAAAATAAGTGTGCATTTTTATACCCTTCACCTTCATGAGAAGGATATATATAAGTTTGTCATTCCGTGTGAAATTTCCACAATATAATTTTCCGACCCTATAAAGTATATATATTCTGGATCCTTATAGATAGCGAAGTCGATTAAGCCATGTTCGTCTGTCTGTCTGTCTGGATGTTGAAATCAGTTTTGTGAAGTCCCAAGATATGTTCGGGATCCAAACCTTCAATAATTCTGTCAGAAGTGCTTTCGAGAAGTTTGCTATTTAAAATCAGCAAAATCGGTTTAGGTTAACCAGAGTTATGAACCAATATGTGAGACCACCTCCATAAAAATTTGATATTTTTCGTCCATTTTACTGCAATATTTTGAAATATATTGCAGATAATACCATGAAATTTTGTATACGTTGTTTGTACTATAAAAGAAGAAAGTGTGCGGAAAATAGTAAAAATCGGTTCATGATTTCTCATAGCCCCCATACAAATATATATATTCCCGAAATATGGCTTAATGATAAATAAATGCCTATAAAATTGGAATATCAAGACAAAATTCAGCAAAAATAAGTTTTATACAAAAAGAAATCACAAACCGAAATTTTTTTTTAGTTCGGTCCATATTTGACCATAGACCCCATATAAAGTCCACTTCCAAAATTTATTTAAATACGCATAAAACAGATATAAATAATGTTAAACGGCTAAAATTGGACATAAATACTCTTTATAGACAAATAAATTATTGTACCAAATTTTATGGTGGTCGGCCCAGAAATGATCATAGCCCCCATACAAAAATCTTCCCGAAATATTGCTCAATTATACATAAATGCCTATAAAATTGGAATATCAAGACAAAATTCAGCAAAACTAAGTTCTGTGCAAAAAGAAATCGCAAAACGAAATTTTTTTTAGTTCGGTCCATATTTGACCATAGACCCCATATAAAGTCCACTTCTAAAATTTATTTAAATACGCATAAAACAGATATAAATAATGTTAAACGGCTAAAATTTGACATAAACACTCTTTATAGGCAAATAAATTGTTTTTTTTTTTTTTTTTTTTTTTTTTTGCATATTCTTTTTATTGTATCTTCATTTTAAATGAACTAACAATAGGTATTCAAATCCTAAAACTAAAGTTAATTAAGATAAGTCCAGCCAATGCTAGACAAAATCTAGTTTTCAAATTCGATAAGATATAATGAGCAACTTGTATTTATTCATCTGAGAGCGGCGGTGTCCCTCCTTCTCAAACGGCTATGACCGAGATGTTGTAAGATGTCTCGAGCGAGGGGATTTGGATGAGTTTCCAGCTTACCCAAATAAAGGGCCACGTGTTTAGTTATTTCCCATTTGACAAGTGGAACATCAAGATCGTTGTGTATGTTGTTGTTTTTAATATACCAAGGAGCGGTAGTTATCATTCGTAGAATTTTGTTTTGACGGCGTTGAATTTTCTCAATATTGGAGTTGGAGGCAGTGCCCCATAACTGGATACCATAGCACCAAATTGGCTTTAAGATTGAGTTGTAGAGTAGAAGCTTACAATCGAGCCGAAGGACGGAGTTTCTGCCGATGAGCCAATGAATTTGGGCTGCTTTCAGTTTCATTTGAGTCAGCTTAGCATCTATATGTGGTTTCCATGTGAGGCGACGGTCCAGATGAATACCAAGATATTTCACGTGTGAGTTTTGAGGCACTATATGGTCATTAATACGAATAGGGGGACATGATTCCCTACGTAGAGTAAATGTTACGTGGGTGCATTTCTGTTCATTTATTTTTATTCCCCATTGTCTTGCCCATTTCTCCACTTGCGTTACGTGGTGCTGTAATTGAATCGAGGCATCTTTTGGATCTTTGTGAGTACTGAAAAATGCCGTATCATCAGCAAATGTTGACGTGTGAATATCATTGTTTGTTGGCATGTCTGCTGTGTACAGCAAGTATAGAATTGGTCCTAAGATACTACCTTGAGGGACGCCAGCATCTATAGGTTGAGGACGGCTTAAATAATCACCTTCTTTAATCATAAACTGACGGTCGATTAAGTATTTCCATAGTAGGTGTTGAAGATTCACCGGCAAGTTCTGCTTTAATTTAGATCAGGCCTTCATGCCATACTTTGTCGAAAGCTTGAGAGACGTCAATAAAGAGTGCCGAACAGTATCTCTTTTCCTCAAAGGTTTTTCTTATGACTTGTACCAATCTATGTGTTTGTTCTATTGTACTGTGTTGACGTCTGAAGCCAAACTGGTGATTGGGAATGCAGTTGTTTTCATTCAAAATCGGAGTCAGCTTGGTTATAAGCAATTGCTCGAATAATTTGGACATAGTTGGTAATAGACTTATTGGCCTATACGACTCAACTTTGCAAGGATCTTTTCCCGGCTTAGGAATCATCTTTACTAAAGCGATTTTCCAAACCGGAGGGTAGTACTCAAGCCGTAAGATGGCATTAAAAAGAAAAAGGATTAATCTTTTTGCAATGCGAGGCAGCTCAAAAATCATTTTATTGCTGATTTTATCAAACCCAGGTGCTTTTTTAACATTTAAATTATCAATAGCCTCGACAACCTCCAGATATTGAAATCTTATTTGTACAGGTGGTCTGGCAACAACAGGCGGTAGTTCGCTAATGTCAGTATCCGTATTGGGAGTGAATACATTTTTTAAATGACTTACGAAAAGGTTGCCTTTTTCTTCGTTATTTCGTGCCCAAGATCCGTTCAAAGTACGCAGTGGAGGTTTTGCGATTACGGGTTTTCTTAGATTTCGGACTGCACGCCATAATGAATAATTTGACTAGGAAGTTGCGTCTAGACCTTCCAGATGTTGTTTGAGAGACTCTGCTTTTTGCGCTTCTAGCAAGATCCTAAGATTTTTGGTACATTCTCTCAACCTAGTTTTAAGTTGGGGCGATCTGTGTTGTTGCCACTCTCTTCGGACTCTCCTTTTTTCAGACAATAGTTGCTCAACATCTGCAGAAAAAACTCTGTTGTACCTATTCGGGCGGTAAGTGGAAGAAGCATGTTCTGCGGCTTTCTCGACATGTTCATTAAGACTTTTTATACAGGCATCGATGTCTTCAGCAGTTTTTAACGGGAGTTTCTCTGTGCAGTGAGTGCTGATGTATTTTTTGTTTGACAAGAAGTAAGGCATCAGTTACGCTTTGCTGAGGACTTCTGATGGTGATTACAGTGGGTGAGTGATCTGAAGAAAGATCCAGTGAAGCCTCGACTTCAATGAGTTCCGGGGATACCCCTTTCGCCACGCCGAAATCGATAACGTCAGGAATTTTTTGCTGGTCAGTTGGCCAATAAGTTGGTTGACCAGTTGAAATCACATTCAGTCCCATTTCAGACAGGGAGTCGTACAAGATACGACCTTTAGGGCTAACGAGTCGTGAGCCCCAGAATGTATGCTTATCATTGTAGTCGCCAGCCGCTATGAAACGGCTACCTAGTGATTTGTAAAAATCTCTATACTGATCTTTTGTTATTGAAAATCTGGGCGGACAGTAAACTGACGAAATCACGAGGTTTTGACAAAAGTTCTCAATACAGATGTTTGTTGCTTGAAGATAACACTCTGAAAGACCACCCAATGAATGGTGTTTGATTCGCGATTTGACCAATATTGCCGAGCCACCACATGATCTATCTCTGGGGTCCTTGGTGTCGTAGAATGTATAACCACTTATTTTAAAAATGCTTCTCGACGTCATATGAGTCTCGGAAATCAGCATTACATCAATTTTCTTATTAAAAAGAAAATATTCAAGTTCATTTTTGTGTTGGCGTATGCCGTTTGCGTTCCAGAAACATATTTTTAGACAGTTCATGGTCTATTAAGTATGGCCTGCAGTAGCGTGGACTGCATTTTTTGCATCTCCTGCATCATACTTGTCATGAAATGGTTCATGGATTGCACCAGATTCTCCATTATACCTTCAAGACGGCTAAAATTGTGGCTGTTTGTATCATTTATTGGTGATTCATTTTGCACTGTTGGTTGGTTAGATCTTAGTACGGTGGCATATGAAAATTGGCTAGTGGATGCTTGTGCTACGGGGGGAATAATTGTAATAGGTACTTTTGTCGTCTGAGTAGGGGTAGTAGCGGGTTTGTTGATCAAGGAGCGTTTAACGACCTCGAAAACAGGCGAACCCCTGTAGTTGGCAGTGTGGTTTCCACCGCAATTGCTGCATCTTTTTACCCTGGAATCATCCTTAGGTTTATCGCACTTTGAGGTGTCATGAAGATCCCCACAAACTACACAAACAGTAGGCAACTTACAATAAGATTTCGTGTGACTATATTCTTGGCAGTTCGAACACTGTACTGGGCCAGATCGCTTATGAGGTTCTTCCACTGTAACTCTTCGGTGCATTATGAATTTCAAGTCATATATCGGATGTGTTTCATTTTTCTTCAGCTTAACATCACCAGGTTCTAACTCCACTCTAAATAATGGTTGAGGGATCCTATCTCTGTTTCTTATATTTGATACGGCCTTGATTTTAAAGCCTTTGTCGGCCAAACTGCTCTTGATCTCCTCAGGATCAACAAAAGAATCAATTCCCTTAATTACGACTTGTAGACCTTTTGCGCTTTTAAGTTGATACGTGTAAAAATTCTTTTTGCGTTTTTCAAATTCCGAAACTATTCTCCGATAGTCGTTTTCATTATTAACCTGAATCTTTGTTTCATTAATATTGCCACGCTTAATTGGAGTCACATAAAAAGAATTTTCACCAATTAATGAAACTAATATTTTTATAAGTTCGTTTGAGTTTTTTTCTCTTAAATATATTGGAGGTGGTTTTACTGGCTTATTCATAGCGCTAGGGACATCATTTTTCTCTTGGAGGATGGCAAAACGATTTTGCGAGCGTGGCTCTTCAGCATTCTTTGATAATTTTGCGGCTGGTGTAATTTCGGCAGATTTTGGGCTTCTGCCTCTCTTCGATACTGTTATATAACGGTCCATTCCTACCTGTGTTTTTTGTTTTTCTTCAACAGCAACAATAGGAGCGGCCTTATTTGTAGGAATTAATGTGCCTTTTGCAGCTGTTGACGTCTCTCCAATATTTGATAACGAGGACCGTGAAGAAGACGGTCCTTCAGTGATTTTTCTATTTAAATTAAATATGCTTTGGGCTAAGTTTGTGCCCTGTTCAACACATTTATTCAAGTTTGGTGCACTTGCACTTAAATTCAGATTTGTGCTTATTTTTGGTTTCACAGTTAAGTAGTTTTTATTAAATTCGGGATCTTTAATGTTCTCATTACTAACACTTGCCGAGCTCAACACGAAATAAGCATTTCGGCTCTGAGGCCCACTCGCACTGTTAGAATTGTTACTCATTCACTGTCTCACTGTATTTAATTTTCTAGTTTTCAATAATTAAAAATCAATTATTACAATTTATTAATTTTTATTGCACCTAGTGCAATTATTTGACTTTGTAAAGTTTTTCACCTATTACGAGTTTTTTTTTCACTTTTTTATTTAATTTAACTTTTTATACTTTTTCACCTATTACGATTTTTTCACCGAAAATTCAGCCGCACTAAAAGTAACACGTCCGAACAGTTCGATGTATCAAGCAAAAAAAAAAGAAAAAAAAAAAAATAAATTGTTGTACTAAATTTTATGGTGGTCGGCCCACAACTGGTCATAGCTCCCATACAAGGACCACATCTGAAAAAGACATTTTTCCCTATATATTTATTGTATAAATATCGGTACCGACTCAAAACTTTGCACATATCATTTTAATATATACAAAAATCATCGCACAAAATTTTGTGAATTTCGGTCTATTTTTAACCGTATGCCCCATATAAAGCCCTCTTCCGAAAATCACTTTAATACTCATAAATCTCTTATAAATAAGGGTACCAATCCAAAATTTTACATGGATCATTTACATGCATGCCTAAATCAAGCTGCTGGATTTTGAGAATATCGGTCTATATTTGACTATATCCCCACATAAGGTCCACTACCGAAATCCATGTTAATACTAATATATATCTTAAATATACCGTTATTATGTTGAAATTCGACGTGAAATATCCTCATATGCATGAAAATAACTGTTCCAAAATTTAAGACGATCGGCCCATAATTTGTCATAGCTGCCATATAAGAACCATTTCCAAAAAACAAATAAATTCGGGTCAAAAAATATTCTTTTCGGATTTAACCCTTATTCGGTCCATATTTTATAATCATGATATTAGTCTCATCTCATCGAACTGTTCGGACGTGTTTTTTTTAGTGCGGCTGAATTTTCGGTGAAAAAAATCGTAATAGGTGAAAAAGTGTAAAAAGTTGAAATTAAACAAAAAAGTGAAAAAAAATCGTAATAGGTTAAAATATATAAAAAAAAAAAAAAACATTAAAAATCGTATAAAAACTGTATGAGTGTTCCTCTCAGATGTAATTCTGAGAAAGAGATTCGCTCAACTAGAAAAACTAAATGGGTCTCTGAGGAAGAATCCATAAAAAAATCTGTGGAGAATCTTCTCACTGCAAGAGCCGTGGAACGGCGTCGTTCCTGTTCGCCCAATATGGTGATTTCAACAGATGAGAAAACATCATCTTCATCAAATAGTGCAGTGAAACCCAAAAAACAAGTAGGTATGGATAAGTACATAACCGTTCTCAAGCGACAGAGGAGCCCGAAGTCTGCTCAAGTGTCATCAAATGCAAAAGCTCCTAAGACCGTGAGTAATGATCAAAATAGGTTTGCTCTCCTCCAGACGGATGAGCCAGAACTTCCGAAGAAGACGTTTAAGCCCCCACCAATTTATCTGAGAGAGCCGACTTCCAGTAAATTGGTACAAGGAATTGTTGCTGTAATAGGTGAAAACATGTTTAGCGTAACCTCAATGAAACATGGAAATATATGCGAGACAAAGATACAAGTGAATAGGGAAGATGATTTTCGAAAATTGTCCGACCAGCTGGAAAGGGAGACTAGGGATTTCTATACCTACCAGCTCAAAAGCGCAAAAGGACTTCAAGTCGTTCTAAAGGGTATAGACCCATGTGTTGATCCCGCGGAGATAAAAACCGGTTTAATGGACAAAGGGTTCAAAATCAAGAGCGTAGTGAATATTAGAAACCGTGAAAAGATCCCTCAGCCCATGTTCAGGGTAGAATTGGAACCTGGAGATGTTGTCTTAAAGAAAAACGAGTCCCATCCCATCTACAATCTGATGTACCTTCTGCATCGTAGAATCACCGTGGAAGAACCACATAAGCGTCAGGGACCCGTCCAGTGTCTCAACTGTCAAGAATTTGGTCACACCAAGGCGTATTGTAAATTGCCGACAGTTTGTGTTGCGTGTGGGGAGCTACATGCAACTGCTCAATGCGATAAGTCGAAAACTGACTCAAAAATCAAAAAATGCAGTAACTGCGGAGGTAATCATACCGCAAATTATAGAGGTTGTCCAATTTACACTCATTTGAAAGCCATAAGTACCAACAAGACGTCAGTATTACCTGATCATCGTCAACAGCCTATTTTGGCATCGAGTGACAATTTCCCGCAATTGTTACGGTCCACTAGTCATGTAAACGCGCCTAGTTCTAGACAAGTTTCTTACGCTAACGTGGTTAAATCTAATATGCCAGGTTTGGAGCAGGCACCTAAATCACAATATTATGAGCCTAATATTAACACTCTAGAGACTACATTGCAGACACTTGTCCAAACCATGAACACTTTTACGACCACTATGACATCCATGATGCAGGAAATGCTGAAAATGCAATCTACTATCTTACAAGCCATTTTAAAGAAATGATTTGTTTAAAAATTTGTTTTTGGAATGCGAACGGCCTCCGCCAACATAAAAACGAACTAGAACACTTCCTGATGGATAAGCAGATTGATGTCATGATGATTGCTGAAACTCACTTGACGGCGACAGCGTCAAGTCAGCGTCAATACTACAGCTTCTTCAATTCCCTTGGAGCTAGATTTTTAGTTGCTGGTGACTTTAACGCCAAACACACTTTTTGGGGTTCACGTCTGGTGACCCCGAAGGGTCGTGAACTCTTCAACACCATTGCCAAAATGGGATTAGATGTACTCTCAAGCGGGCATCCCACCTACTGGCCGACGGACCGACGGAAGATTCCCGATGTTATTGACTTCGGAGTAGTGAAAAATATCCCTGTAGAATCGATACAAGTGGAGCCTTCATTAGACTTGTCTTCAGATCACTCTCCTTCTATTATTTCAATGCGTTTCCTTCAAGGGAATGGCTCTCCATTTCGGGACATATCTAAAACCAGAGTAAGTTGGATAAAGTATAAAAAGTATTTAAGTTCCCACTGCACGGAAAATGTAGTGTTGAGAACTACCGAGGATATTGATGGGTCGATTGGCAAGTTTACTGAGGACATACGAAGAGCTGTACATCACGCCTCCACATACGACGTTGAGTGCAGAAGTGGGACAAATAGAACTTATTTCGCTGAACTCGAGCATCTCCTGTCAGAAAAAAGAAGAGTTAGAAGAGAGTGGCAAATCCACAGGTCTCCTGAACTGAAAGCTAGGCTACGGGTATGCAGTGATATACTAAGAAATTTCTTAGAAACCCAAAGAATGGCTTCACTTAAATCTTACTTGGAGGGTCTTGATAGTACCCCACAGTCTGACTATTCGTTATGGAAGGCGGCACGAGGTTTAAAAAGACCGGTTAGAGGAAAGCCTCCTCTGCGAAATCCGACTGGTGACTGGGCTAGAAATGATTCTGAGAAGGGGACTTTATTTGTTAACCATTTGAGAAATGTGTTTACTATAAACAACTCAAATAATGCATCTGATTTGCCTCCACTCGTTATTAGACCTCCTGTGCCTCTAAGACTTAGCTTTAATGATGTTCAAAGCGCTATTGGTACTCTGAATCTTAAAAAAGCTCCAGGTATGGATAAAATCAGCAACAAAATGCTTGTGGAGTTACCTCGTGTAGCTAGAAAAATTATCCTATTTATTTTCAATGCTATTTTACGCCTAGAATACTATCCTGCAGATTGGAAGGTATCTATGATTACCATGATTCCTAAGCCAGGGAAGGATCCCACTAAAGTAGAGTCATATAGGCCAATTAGTCTACTGCCGACAATTTCAAAACTGTTTGAAAAATTGTATAAGTGTTGATCGACCTTTTTTTGTTTGCTATTAATAGTTTATATAGTTTCCTATATGCAGGCTTTCAAAAAAAAATTGTTATTGGCTAAGTTGATTCCAATTCTGAACGACACTCAATGTATCCCAAATCACCAATTCGGGTTCAGAGCTAAACATAGTACCATCGAACAAACACACAGATTGGTAAATGTGATAAGACGGTCGTTTGAAGAGAAAAAATACTGCTCCGCCCTTTTCATTGATGTGTCGCAAGCGTTCGACAAAGTTTGGCATGACGGTTTAATGCACAAAATAAAATTAACTCTGCCTGCTAACACCCATAAACTCATGGAAAGTTATTTATACGGTCGCAAATTTACAATCAAAGAAGGCGATTTTTTAAGTCCCGCTCAGCCAATTAAAGCAGGAGTACCCCAGGGTAGCATACTGGGTCCAACTTTATATTTGATTTATGCATCCGATATGCCGTTAGACCCCATAATACATACTTCAACTTTTGCAGACGATACAGCCTTTATTAGCGTTCATAAGGACCATCAAATAGCATCACAGAACTTGCAGAAATATGTTTATAAGCTAGAGAATTGGCTTGAGCTTTGGAAAATCAGGGTTAACGAACAGAAATGTATTCATATAACTTTCACATTGCGAAAAGATACCTGCTCGTTCATCAGAATAAATAATCAAATTATCCCGCAACACAATGAAGTCAAATACCTCGGAATCCACCTCGATCGTCGTTTAACTTGGAAGTCTCATATCGACGCAAAGCTTACCCAGATGAGATTAAAAGCAGTGCAAATTAATTGGCTAATCGGCAGAAATTCTACATTAAAGTTGGATTGCAAACTTTTGTTGTACAATGCAATTCTAAAGCCAATCTGGTGTTATGGAATTCAATTATGGGGTTCTGCCTCAACATCCAACATTGAAAAAATTCAAAGGGGTCAAAATAAGATTCTACGTACAATTACTGCAGCTCCATGGTACGTTAAAAATTCTAGAATTCACAAATATCTAGGCATTCCTTTGGTGAAAGTCGAACTTACCAAATACGCCTCAAAATATGTCAGCAAACTTGAACACCATCCAAACCCACTTGCAAGAGACATCCTTAACTTTAGTGGCCATGTTCGGTTGAGAAGGAGGGATACCCTTGCTTTAACTCAAGCGCAAAACAGATGATTGTATCAGTGGATGTAAATTTGTTGTAGTATCATAATATTTTGTCTAGCACTGGCTGGACTTATTATTTTCTTTTAGTATTAAGATTCGAAAACTTATTGTCATTTCATCTCTGAAGATTCAATAAATAAATAAAATGTATTAAAAAAAAAAAAAAAAAAAAAAAAAAAAAAAAAAAATGATATTACAAATTATCAGACACCCAGTAGTTCCCGAGATATAGGCCTATATATTTTAAACTTTACGGGCCCGCCCCCTCGAAAATAGACGTGACCGCCAACAAATTTTTTTGCTGGCATCTCTAAAAGCCTTATTTGATTTTTTTTGTAACAAAATCACTAAAACCGAATTGTACCCCTTTTTATACCCTTCACCATCGTGAGAAGGGTATATATAAGTTTGTCATGCCGTGTGAAATTTCCACAATATAATTTTCCGACCCTATAAAGTATATATATTCTGGATCCTTATAGATAGCGAAGTCGATTAAGCCATGTCCGTCTGTCTGTCTGTCTGTCTGTCTGGATGTTGAAATCAGTTTTTTGAAGTCCCAAGATATGTTCGGGATCCAAACCTTCAATAATTCTGTCAGAAGTGCTTTCGAGAAGTTTGCTATTTAAAATCAGCAAAATCGGTTTAGGTCAACCAGAGTTATGAACCAATATTTGAGACCACCTCTATAAAAATTTGATATTTTTCGTCCATTTTATTGCAATATTTTGAAATATATTGCAGATAATACCATGAAATTTTGTATACGTTGTTTGTACTATAAAAGAAGAAAGTGTGCGGAAAATAGTAAGAATCGGTCCATGATTTCTCATAGCCCCCATACAAATATATAAATTCCCGAAATATGGCTTAATGATAAATAAATGCCTATAAAATTGGAATATCAAGACAAAATTCAGCAAAAATAAGTTTTATACAAAAAGAAATCACAAACCGAAATTTTTTTTAATTCGGTCCATATTTGACCATAGACCCCATATAAAGTCCACTTACAAAATTCACTTAAATACATATAAAACAGATATAAATAATGTTAAACGGCTAAAATTTGACATAAACACTCTTTATAGGCAAATAAATTATTGTACCAAATTTTATGGTGGTCGGCCCAGAAATGGTCATAGGCCCCATACAAAAATCTTCCCGAAATATTGCTCAATTATACATAAATGCCTATAAAATTGGAATATCAAGACAAAATTCAGCAAAACTAAGTTCTGTGCAAAAAGAAATCACAAACCGAAATTTTTTTTAGTTCGGTCCATATTTGACCATATACCCAATATAAAGTCCACTTACAAAATTCACTTAAATACATATAAAACAGATATAAATAATGTTAAACGGCTAAAATTTGACATAAACACTCTTTATAGGCAAATAAATTATTGTACCAAATTTTATGGTGGTCGGCCCAGAAATGGTCATAGCCCCCATACAAAAATCTTCCCGAAATATTGCTCAATTATACATAAATGCCTATAAAATTGGAATATCAAGACAAAATTCAGCAAAACTAAGTTCTGTGCAAAAAGAAATCGCAAAACGAAATTTTTTTTAGTTCGGTCCATATTTGACCATAGACCCCATATAAAGTCCACTTACAAAATTCACTTAAATACATATAAAACAGATATAAATAATGTTAAACGGCTAAAATTTGACATAAACACTCTTTATAGGCAAATAAATTATTGTACCAAATTTTATGGTGGTCGGCCCAGAACTGGTCATAGCTCCCATACAAGGACCACATCTGAAAAAGAGATTTTTCCCTATATATATTGTATAAATATCGGTACCGACTCAAAACTTTGCACAGATCATTTTAATATATACAAAAATCATCCCACAAAATTTTGTGATTTTCGGTCTATTTTTAACCGTATGCCCCATATAAAGCCCTCTTCCGAAAATCACTTTAATACTCATAAATCGCTTATAAATAAGGGTACCAATCCAAAATTTTACACGGATCATTTACATACATGCCTAAATCAAACTGCTGGATTTTGAGAATATCGGTCCATATTTGACTATATCCCCCACATAAGACCCACTACCGAAATCCACGTTAATACTAATATATATCTTAAATATACCGTTATTATGATGAAATTCGACGTGAAATATCCTCATATGCATGAAAATAACTGTTCCAAAATATAAGAAGATCGGCCCATAATTTGTCATACCTGCCATATAGAACCATTTCCAAAAAACAAATAAATTCGGGTCAAAAAATATTCTTTTCGGATTTAACCCATATTCGGTCCACATTTTATAATCATGATATATATCGTTGGAAAGGTATTTTTAATACCTTTTATTTAATGTATTACAAATTATCAGACACCCAGTAGTTCCCGAGATATAGGCCTATATATTTTCAACTTTAAGGGCCCGCCCCCTCGAAAATAGGCGTGACCGCCAACAATTTTTTTTTTTGCTGGTATCTCCTCTAAAAGCCCTATTTGATTTTGTTTTTTTTTTTTTTTAAGCAAAATCACTAAAACCGAATTGTACCCCTTTTTTATTTATACTCTGTTTGTTAAGTTACACTCAAGATTATTATGAACATCAGACAGACTCTGCAAATTATGGTAAGAATTGGTAATTAAATCAATTAAAAATGGTGAAAATTAGACAAAATTTCAAAATATTTAACATAAATTATGTTGGTCGTAAAATTGTCTTTCAAACAATATATCAAATACTAATAAAATTTGCACTAAGACTGAATAGAAAACACAGAATTAGGATATTCTAGTCTAGTGTAGTTTCTGTATTTCTTATTACGCTTAGGTGAAGGGTATTTAAGATTCGGCAAAGCCGAATATAGCACTCTTACTTGTTTTTTTTTAAATTTGGGCCCTTTTTTCTATAAAAAATAATTTTATTGCCACACAAAATTTTATACGAGTATTTCGTGAATATACTTTGTTCTTACCCATTAACAAATCTTTTAATTTTTATTTTGTCGCTTAACAAAACATTCACCTTTAAAAAATAACAATATTTTTAATTGAGTTTTTACTTTTACTCCGTTTGCTTTAACGTTTTCACTTTGTATAGCATTCGTTTAATTTACCGTTTAAAAATATCAATGTTTTATATTCACTACCAAGTCGAATTCGTGTATATGGTGGCAATACAATTATAACAACACAACACTGTATTTTATTTGTTGCTTTCGTTGGTCGCTATGTCAAAAACACCAGCAACTTTTGACATTTCTCTGTCTAAGTAAGAAAAAAAGTAGAACAGCTGTGCTCTCAACGACACCTGAAAAGAGAATTCGCCTTAAAAAAAAATTGTACCGAAAAGGGATGAATTGTACCAGCGTACCAATAAAGTTTTGTTTGTACCAAATTTGGTACAATTGTACCACAAATCCCATCAGTGATACATATATAATATAATAGAAATGAAAAAAAAACGTATAAACATACACACATATTCCACTACTACTTCTACATCATGTACAATCAGTACACTGCAACAACGATTACATTAACATAAGAAATTAAAATGAAGATAGAAAACAGGCTCGATATCAACATAATATTCAAATATTTTCAACATAAGAGTACATGCTAGAAATGTTTTTTTTTTTTAATTTGTATGTGTAGTAATAAATTTTGTTTTCGTTCTTTGAATTTTATATATATGTACATAATCAGGGGTGTCATAGAAACCAATATTGCCAGAATTGATTTTAAAACCGACAGGAAAAAATGCTTTGGTTGACATTTGGTTTTGAGATTTCGTTTTGCATAAAACTTATTTTTGCTGAATTTTGTCTTGATATTCCAATTTTATAGGCATTTATTTATCATTAAGCCATATTTCGGGAATATATATATTTGTATGGAGGCTATGAGAAATCATGGACCGATTCTAACTATTTTCCGCACACTTTCTTCTTTTATAGTACAAACAACGTATACAAAATTTCATGGTATTATCTGCAATAGTTTTCAAAATATTGCAATAAAATGGATGAAAAATATCAAATTTTTATGGAGGTGGTCTCACATATTGGTTCATAACTCTAGTTAATCTAAACCGATTTTGCTGATTTTAAATAGCAAACTTCTCGAAAGCACTTCTGACAGAATTATTGAAGGCTTGGATCCCGAGAATATCTGGGGACTTCAAAAAACTGATTTCAACAGACAGACAGACAGACGGACATGGCTTAATCGACTTCGCTATCTATAAGGATCCAGAATATATATATACTTTATAGGGTCGGAAAATTTTTTTGTGGAAATTACACACGGAATGACAAACTTATATATACCCTCCTCACGATGGTGAAGGGTATAAAAAGGGGTACAATTCGATTTAAGTGATTTTGCTCAAAAAAAAAAAAAATGAAATAGGGCTTTTAGAGGAGATACCAGCAAAAAAAATTTATTGGCGGTCACGCCTATTTTCAAAGGGGCGGGCCCGTAAAGTTGAAAATATATAGGCCTATATCTCGGGAACTACTGGGTGCTTGATAATTTGTAATACACTAAATGAAAGGTATTAAAAATACCTTTCCAACGATATATATCATGATTATAAAATATAGACCGAATATGGGTTAAATCCGAAAAAAATATTTTTTGACCCGAATTTATTTGTTTTTTGGAAATGGTTCTATATGGCAGGTATGACAAATTATGGGCCGATCTTCTTATATTTTGGAACAGTTATTTTCATGCATATGAGGATATTTCACGTCGAATTTCATCATAATAACGGTATATTTAAGATATATATTAGTATTAACGTGGATTTCGGTAGTGGGTCTTATGTGGGGGATATAGTCAAATATGGACCGATATTCTCAAAATCCAGCAGTTTGATTTAGGCATGTATGTAAATGATCCGTGTAAAATTTTGGATTGGTACCCTTATTTATAAGCGATTTATGAGTATTAAAGTGATTTTCGGAAGAGGGCTTTATATGGGGCATACGGTTAAAAATAGACCGAAATTCACAAAATTTTGTGGGATAATTTTTGTATATATTAAAATGATCTGTGCAAAGTTTTGAGTCGGTACCGATATTTATACAATATATATAGGGAAAAATCTCTTTTTCAGATGTGGTCCTTGTATGGGAGCTATGACCAGTTCTGGGCCGACCACCATAAAATTTGGTACAATAATTTATTTGCCTATAAAGAGTGTTTATGTCAAATTTTAGCCGTTTAACATTATTTATATCTGTTTTATATGTATTTAAGTGAATTTTGTAAGTGGACTTTATATGGGGTCTATGGTCAAATATGGACCAAACTAAAAAAAATTTCGTTTTGCGATTTCTTTTTGCACAGAACTTAGTTTTGCTGAATTTTGTCTTGATATTCCAATTTTATAGGCATTTATGTATAATTGAGCAATATTTCGGGAAGATTTTTGTATGGGGGCTATGACCATTTCTGGGCCGACCACCATAAAATTTGGTACAATAATTTATTTGCCTATAAAGAGTGTTTATGTCAAATTTTAGCCGTTTAACATTATTTATATCTGTTTTATATGTATTTAAGTGAATTTTGTAAGTGGACTTTATATGGGGTCTATGGTCAAATATGGACCGAACTAAAAAAAATTTCGTTTTGCGATTTCTTTTTGCACAGAACTTAGTTTTGCTGAATTTTGTCTTGATTTTCCAATTTTATAGGCATTTATGTATAATTGAGCAATATTTCGGGAAGATTTTTGTATGGGAGCTATGACCAGTTCTGGGCCGACCACCATAAAATTTGGTACAATAATTTATTTGCCTATAAAGAGTGTTTATGTCAAATTTTAGCCGTTTAACATTATTTATATCTGTTTTATATGTATTTAAGTGAATTTTGTAAGTGGACTTTATATGGGGTCTATGGTCAAATATGGACCGAACTAAAAAAAATTTCGTTTTGCGATTTCTTTTTGCACAGAACTTAGTTTTGCTGAATTTTGTCTTGATATTCCAATTTTATAGGCATTTATGTATAATTGAGCAATATTTCGGGAAGATTTTTGTATGGGGGCTATGACCATTTCTGGGCCGACCACCATAAAATTTGGTACAATAATTTATTTGCCTATAAAGAGTGTTTATGTCAAATTTTAGCCGTTTAACATTATTTATATCTGTTTTATATGTATTTAAGTGAATTTTGTAAGTGGACTTTATATTGGGTCTATGGTCAAATATGGACCGAACTAAAAAAAATTTCGTTTTGCGATTTCTTTTTGCACAGAACTTAGTTTTGCTGAATTTTGTCTTGATATTCCAATTTTATAGGCATTTATGTATAATTGAGCAATATTTCGGGAAGATTTTTGTATGGGGGCTATGATCATTTCTGGGCCGACCACCATAAAATTTGGTACAATAATTTATTTGCCTATAAAGAGTGTTTATGTCAAATTTTAGCCGTTTAACATTATTTATATCTGTTTTATATGTATTTAAGTGAATTTTGTAAGTGGACTTTATATGGGGTCTATGGTCAAATATGGACCGAACTAAAAAAAATTTCGTTTTGCGATTTCTTTTTGCACAGAACTTAGTTTTGCTGAATTTTGTCTTGATATTCCAATTTTATAGGCATTTATGTATAATTGAGCAATATTTCGGGAAGATTTTTGTATGGGGGCTATGACCATTTCTGGGCCGACCACCATAAAATTTGGTACAATAATTTATTTGCCTATAAAGAGTGTTTATGTCAAATTTTAGCCGTTTAACATTATTTATATCTGTTTTATATGTATTTAAGTGAATTTTGTAAGTGGACTTTATATTGGGTCTATGGTCAAATATGGACCGAACTAAAAAAATTTCGGTTTGTGATTTCTTTTTGCACAGAACTTAGTTTTGCTGAATTTTGTCTTGATATTCCAATTTTATAGGCATTTATGTATAATTGAGCAATATTTCGGGAAGATTTTTGTATGGGGGCTATGACCATTTCTGGGCCGACCACCATAAAATTTGGTACAATAATTTATTTGCCTATAAAGAGTGTTTATGTCAAATTTTAGCCGTTTAACATTATTTATATCTGTTTTATATGTATTTAAGTGAATTTTGTAAGTGGACTTTATATGGGGTCTATGGTCAAATATGGACCGAATTAAAAAAATTTCGGTTTGTGATTTCTTTTTGTATAAAACTTATTTTTGCTGAATTTTGTCTTGATATTCCAATTTTATAGGCATTTATTTATCATTAAGCCATATTTCGGGAATTTATATATTTGTATGGGGGCTATGAGAAATCATGGACCGATTCTTACTATTTTCCGCACACTTTCTTCTTTTCTAGTACAAACAACGTATACAAAATTTCATGGTATTATCTGCAATATATTTCAAAATATTGCAATAAAATGGACGAAAAATATCAAATTTTTATAGAGGTGGTCTCAAATATTGGTTCATAACTCTGGTTGACCTAAACCGATTTTGCTGATTTTAAATAGCAAACTTCTCGAAAGCACTTCTGACAGAATTATTGAAGGTTTGGATCCCGAACATATCTTGGGACTTCAAAAAACTGATTTCAACATCCAGACAGACAGACAGACAGACGGACATGGCTTAATCGACTTCGCTATCTATAAGGATCCAGAATATATATACTTTATAGGGTCGGAAAATTATATTGTGGAAATTTCACACGTAATGACAAACTTATATATACCCTTCTCACGATGGTGAAGGGTATAAAAAGGGGTACAATTCGGTTTTAGTGATTTTGTTACAAAAAAAATCAAGTAAGGCTTTTAGAGATGCCAGCAAAAAAATTTGTTGGCGGTCACGTCTATTTTCGAGGGGGCGGGCCCGTAAAGTTTAAAATATATAGGCCTATATCTCGGGAACTACTGGGTGTCTGATAATTTGTAATATCATGATTATAAAATATGGACCGAATAAGGGTTAAATCCGAAAAGAATATTTTTTGACCCGAATTTATTTGTTTTTTGGAAATGGTTCTTATATGGCAGCTATGACAAATTATGGGCCGATCGTCTTAAATTTTGGAACAGTTATTTTCATGCATATGAGGATATTTCACGTCGAATTTCAACATAATAACGGTATATTTAAGATATATATTAGTATTAACATGGATTTCGGTAGTGGACCTTATGTGGGGATATAGTCAAATATAGACCGATATTCTCAAAATCCAGCAGTTTAATTTAGGCATGCATGTAAATGATCCATGTAAAATTTTGGATTGGTACCCTTATTTATAAGAGAATAGACCGAAATTCACAAAATTTTGTGCGATGATTTTTGTATATATTAAAATGATATGTGCAAAGTTTTGAGTCGGTACCGATATTTATACAATAAATATATAGGGAAAAATGTCTTTTTCAGATGTGGTCCTTGTATGGGAGCTATGACCAGTTGTGGGCCGACCACCATAAAATTTAGTACAACAATTTATTTGCCTATAAAAAGTATTTGTGTCAAATTTTAGCCGTTTGACATTATTTATATCTGTTTTATATGTATTTAAGTGAATTTTGTAAGTGGACTTTATATGGGGTCTATGGTCAAATGTGGACCGAACTAAAAAAAATTTCGGTTTGTGATTTCTTTTTGTATAAAACTTATTGTTGCTGAATTTTGTCTTGATATTCCAATTTTATAGGCATTTTTTTTATCATTAAGCCATATTTCGGGAATATATATATTTGTATGGGGGCTATGAGAAATCATGGACCGATTCTTACTATTTTCCGCGCACTTTCTTCTTTTATAGTACAAACAACGTATACAAAATTTCATGGTATTATCTGCAATATATTTCAAAATATTGCAATAAAATGGACGAAAAATATCAAATTTTTATGGAGGTGGTCTCACATATTGGTTCATAACTCTGGTTGACCTAAACCGATTTTGCTGATTTTAAATAGCAAACTTCTCGAAAGCACTTCTGACAGAATTATTGAAGGTTTGGATCCCGAATATATCTTGGGACTTCAAAAAACTGATTTCAACATCCAGACAGACAGACAGACGAACATGGCTTAATCGACTTCGCTATCTATAAGGATCCAGAATATATATACTTTATAGGGTCGGAAAATTATATTGTGGAAATTTCACACGGAATGACAAACTTATATATATCCTTCTCATGAAGGTGAAGGGTATAAAAATGCACACTTATTTTACAAAAAGAATTATTTTTTTGCTTATCATGTTATAACAATTTGCCCGAGTATCACAAATAACCATGTTATTAACATCAGTATTTGTTCATATCTGTTTTATGAAAACAAATAAAAGTAAATATGTTACTCTCATTCTCTCTTTATCTACTCACACAGTAAGTAGTTTGTACAATAACAATACTTCCCAATACCAGAAACAAGAAAATATTTACCAATACATACCAGAAGTAGCAAACTAAGAGAAATTGGTACTAACAGATAGAACTGTGCACGTGTTTAGTACATACTATAAATATGAAAAACAAACTCCGTTTTTTTACATTATTTCTTTTAAATATTTTCAACGATGCACAATTAATATTTCTTACATTATGTTATTTTTCCTCAAAAATATCTCTCGTACAACAAATATTTTGCAAATAATTGTGGTATAACAGTTATTTGAGAATAAAAAACAAATACAAATATATACTGGTACAAAATCAAAATTCAACTGTTATTGTTGGTATGAGTAATGTGTGTTACAAAAAAAAACCAAATACAATATTGTGTATTCTTTTTTGCTTTTTCATATCCATTTCAACAGATATGTATATGGCAAGAATGACAAAATAAAGATTACGCCATGCGCATGATTTCCCGTTATGTGACGTAGAAGGGCCATTCTAAGGGTTACCAATAATGTTTCATGTGTTAGAATTAAAATTTCTTGCGAAAAATTTATGTTTTATGTGATAGTTGGCAACCTTGCAATTGAAATCTCTGAGAGTTCTAAAATAAAATCTGTTTAAAAAAGAAAAACAAACAAAACAAAAAACAACAAAAATATAAACATGAAGAGTGCAGTGAGCAAATGCAAGCAAAAAATTAGTATAAAAAACAAGTGAGAAAAAATTAGCCAATAGAGACACAGAATGTGTGACGTCACATGGCCTAAATGCGCAGAACATTTTAAAATTTTACGCGCGTTGGCGTAATCTTTATTTTATCATTCTTGGTATATGGTATATTTGTTTTGCAAATACTTTTGGGTATACTGTTGCACGTCTTTAGTCTGAACACCTACAAACAATATCATGTGTTATTTCTCTGTGTGCAATACACATGACATTTTTTATATAGAACGAGTTCTATTTTCAAGTGACACACCATCTGACATCAGCTGTTTTTTATAACAAAAATTTTGTGGCGGCAAAAATTAATTGAAATTTTAATAAATATAATTTATAAATAGTAAAACAAAAATACAAAAAAAAAAACTATACAAATTTATTATTGAAAATGGAGGGAAAAAATTGAAAATTAGTTAACAAAAGTAAGTACATATGTATTTTTTTATTGATTTTTATAGTTATTTTTATGTTGTTAAAGTATGACTGGTGCAAAGAAGCGGTTCTACAGTTGATTGAAATGTGGCAAGAGAAGGAATACTTGTATAACCCGCGGAATAAGTTTTACTATATCAGCTGTTTTAAGATTTTTTTTTTGATAGGTTATGTCAAATGTAATTGACATACCAACATTTGAACATGTAAATTATAAACCGTATGTGAAACTCAATTTTTGACATACACATGAAAACACATGTGGATAGAAAAGTGACATTCCACATGACAAATACACACAATGTGAACATAGCTTAACAAAACAATGCGTTTCTACTATGCTGCACTGCGTTAGTAATTTAACGATATTATACCTTTTAAATCCATTTTTACTGCAACAATGCTTAATTTAGTATTACCCCGTCTTAAGTCAATAAATGTCATATAAATATTTCTAAAAGGTTAACAGTTTACAACACAAATAAACTCTTTATTTTGTACATACGAGTACAGATCGTCCCCTCAATATAACAATAGCGTATAATTTTTTTGGGGTTTTGAGAAAGGAGAGTTTAAAGTTTTTGTCAAATCGGATGTCTGAATATTGCGGTAAATAAATATTCTTCATATTGGATTTTTCGGCGAATACCTAATGCCGTTTCTTGTATATAAATTGGCCAATTTTTTTAATGCTACGCATCCTTTAAGACCACAATTCTCTCATTCAAAGCGCAAGTCCTCCATATGGGCTAGTTTATTTTTTAAGGAATTCGTATGATGTATCAGATACACTATTTTATTTTGTATGGTATACGCTGTTTTATTCAATAATGTTACGGTACTTTTACTAAAATATTTGATCTCAAAAATATCAATTTGTAACATTATAAAACAGTGATTAATTCATAGTTTTGTTAATAAAGTGGCACATATCCATTACTTTCCAATTTGTGTTATTTTTCCAAAAAAATATGACAAAAATAACTAGAAATTCATTCGTCTTCTTTCTCTTCCTCTTCTACATCTGGCTCATCTAAACAATTTCGCTTCTTTCCACCTTGTAAGTTAAAAGAATGACTGCGAGCCACGAGGAATTACATTCTTTTTGCACAAATTATGGAGATAGAAATGGTCGGAATGAAACTATTTCTCAAACAATAGTGTATATTATTATAAGCTATTTATGAGTTAAAGTTTTCATAAATTTTATTTTTTACTACAGGCTAAAATGGAGTATAATACGTATACACTATTATTCTTGTAACAACTTTGTAGTGACATTTCAAGTAAAATAGCGCATATGAGCTTACACACTTATTGAAGAAAAATTTTGAACAAGAAATTATACACTATTTTTTCCAACGATATTTTGACCCACTTTTTGGAAGTAGAATATAACGAAATAAAATAAAATGATGGAGATTTTAAATATGCAATAAAACAAGTAAGAGTGCTAAATTCCCACTTTTAAGGTCAAGGTGGATGATAGCAGTGCCGCAGACCTGAATGGCTAGTTAGTGGTTAAAGAAACTAGTCGCGAACAGCTTCCCTCCGACGCCAGGGCACAGGTCGGTTGTAATGAGTATTTTGCCTAGTCCATGTACGCCGGCACTGCATGGATGGTCCATCCCCTTACGTGAATAGAAACAATGAAAATATAAACAACAACAAAAACTCCCTGAAGAGCGCCGATGATCTCGGTTCCTCTTCAGAAGGCGACCTACTGGCTTCTAGCCAAGAGACCTTGGTTGCAATGGAGGACAGGGTGGGTGACCGATACAGCACTCTGCTGACCACAACAATAAACTTGACAAAAGCTCCTCTTCAAGTGGATGCCAAGGCTGGCGATCAATTGAAGAAGAAAAGAAAGAAGAAGAAGAGTCAGAAAGACATCCTCAAGTCTCGCTCAAGTCATTCAGTCTCGTCTCATCGAACTGTTCGGACGTGTTACTTTTAGTGCGGCTGAATTTTCGGTGAAAAAATCGTAATAGGTGAAAAAGTGTAAAAAGTTGAAATTAAACAAAAAAGTGAAAAAAAATAACTCGTAATAGGTTAAAATATATATATAAAAAAAAAACATTAAAGATCGTATAAAAACTGTATGAGTGTTCCTCTCAAATGTTATTCTGAGAAAGAGCTTAGCTCAACTAGAAAAACTAAATGGGTCTCTGAGGAAGAATCCATAAAAAAATCTCTGGAGAATTTTCTCACTACAAGAGCCGTAGAACGGCGTCGTTCCTGTCCGCCCTATATAGTGATTTCAACAGATGAAAAAACATCATCTTCATCAAATAGTGCAGTCAAACCCAAAAAACAAGTAGGTATGGATAAGTACATAACCGTTCTCAAGCGACAGAGGAGCCCGAAGTCTGCTCAAGTGTCATCAAATGCAAGAGCTCCTAAGACCGTGAGTAATGATTAAAATAGGTTTGCTCTCCTCCATACGGATGAGCCAGAACTTCCGAAGAAGACGTTTAAGCCCCCCCCAATTTATCTGAGAGAGCCGACTTCCAGTAAATTGGTACAAGGAATTGTTGCTGTAATAGGTGAAAACATGTTCAGCGTAACCTCAATGAAACATGGAAATATCTGCGAGACAAAGATGCAAATGAATAGGGAAGATGATTTTCGAAAATTGTCCAACCAGCTAGAAAGGGAGACTAGGGATTTCTATACCTACCAGCTCAGAAGCGCAAAAGGACTCCAAGTCGTTCTAAAGGGTATAGACGCATGTGTTGATCCTGCGGAGATAAAGACCGGTTTAATGGACAAAGGGTTCAAAATCAAGAGCGTAGTAAATATTAGAAACCGTGAAAAGATCCCTCAGCCCATGTTCAGGGTAGAATTGGAACCTGGAGATGTTGTCTTAAAGAAAAACGAGTCCCATCCCATCTACAATCTGATGTACCTTCTGCATCGTAGAATCACCGTGGAAGAATCACATAAGCGTCAGGGACCCGTCCAGTGTCTCAACTGTCAAGAATTTGGTCACACCAAGGCGTATTGTAAATTGCCGACAGTTTGTGTTGCGTGTGGGGATCTACATGCAACTGCTCAATGCGATTAGTCGAGAACTGACTCAAAAATCAAAAAATGCAGTAACTGCGGAGGTAATCATACCGCAAATTATAGAGGTTGTCCACTTTACACTCATTTGAAAGGCATAAGAACCAACAAGACGTCAGTATTGCCTAATCATCCTCAACAGCTAAATTTAGCATCGAGTGACAATTTCCCTCAAGTATTACGGTCCACTAGTCATGTAAACGCGTCTAGTTCTAGACAAGTTTCTTACGCAAACGTCGTTAAATCTAATATGCCAGGTCTGGAGCAGGAACCTAAACCCCAATATTCTGAGCCGCATATCAACAATCTAGAGACAACATTGCAGACAGTTGTTCAAACTATGAACACTTTTACGACCACCATGACATCCATGATGCAGGAAATGCTGAAAATGCAATCCACTATCTTGCAAGCCATTTTAAAGAAATGATTTATTTAAAAATTTGTTTCTGGAACGCGAACGGCCTCCGCCAACTTAAAAATGAACTGGAATACTTCCTGATGGATAAGCAGATTGATATTATGATGATTGCTGAAACTCACTTGACGTCGACAGGGTACTTCAAAATTAATGGCTACGAGTTCTACGATACTAAAGACCCCCGCGGAAGAGCTTGTGGAGGTTCGGCAATTCTTATAAAGAACAGAATAAAGCATTATCTAATGAATAACATAAGTGAGGATTACCTTCAAGCAACAAACATTTGCATTGAATTCTGTCAATACAAATTTGTTTTATAATCGATTTATTCTCCGCCTCGATTTTCAATAAAAGAACACCAATACCATAACTTCTTTAAATCCCTTGGAGCTAGATTTTTAGTTGCTGGTGACTTTAACGCCAAACACATGTTTTGGGGTTCACGTCTGGTAACCCCAAAGGGTCGCGTAGTCTTCAACACCAATGCTAAAATGGGCTTAGATGTACTCTCAAGTGGACATCCCACCTATTGGCCGACGGACCGACGGAAGATTCCCGATGTTATTGACTTTGGAGTAGTGAAAAATATCCCTGTAGAATGGATGCAAGTGGATCCTTCACTGGACTTGTCCTCAGATCACTCTCCTTCTATTATTTCAATGCGTTTCCTTCAAGGGAATGGCTCTCCATTTCGGGACATATCTAAAACCAGAGTAAGTTGGATGCCGTCACTGCATGGATGGTCCATCCCCTTACGTGAATAGAAACTCTGCAGTTCCCACTGCACGGAAAATGTTGTGTTGAGAACTACCGACGATATTGATGAGTCGATTGGCAACTTTACCGAGGACCTTCGACGAGCTGTGCATCACGCTTCCACTTATCACGTTGAATGTAGAAATAGGACAAACAGAACTTATTTCTCTGAACTCGAACATCTCCTATCAGAAAAAAGAAGAATGAGAAGCAGAAGAGAGTGGCAAATTCACAGGTCTACTGAACTGAAAGCTAGGCTACGGGAATGCAGAGATATACTAAGACATTTCTTAGAAACCCAAAGAACGGCCTCACTTAGATCTTACTTGGAAGGTCTTGATAGTACCCCACAATCTGATTACTCGTTATGGAGGGCGGCAAGAGGTTTAAAAAGACCATAAATAATAAAATAAATAATAAAACCTCCTTTGCGAAATCCGACTGGTGACTGGGCTAGAAATGATTCCGAGAAAGGGGCATTATTTGTTAACCATTTGAGAAATGTGTTTACTATAAACAACTCAAATAATAACGAATCTGATTTGCCACCACTTGTTATAAGGCCTCCTGTACCCCTAAGACTAAACTTTCGTGATGTCCAAAACGCTATTGGTACTCTGAACCTTAGAAAGGCTCCAGGTATGGATAAAATCAGCAATAAAATGCTTGTGGAGTTACCTCGTGTAGCAAGAAGAATTATCCTCTTTATCTTCAACGCTATTTTACGCCTAGAATACTATCCTGCAGATTGGAAGGTGTCTATGATCACTATGATTCCTAAGTCAGGGAAGGACCACACCAAAGTGGAGTCATATAGGCCAATTAGTCTACTGCCGACAATTTCAAAACTGTTTGAAAAATTGTTAATGACTAAGTTGACTCCAATTCTGAATGACACTGAATGTATTCCTAATCATCAATTCGGCTTCAGAGCTAAACACAGCACCATCGAACAAACACACAGATTGGTAAATGTGATAAGAGGGTCGTTTGAAGACAAAAAATACTGCTCCGCCCTTTTCATTGATGTGTCGCAAGCGTTCGACAAAGTTTGGTATGACGGTTTAATGCACAAAATAAAATTAACTCTGCCTGCTAATACCCATAAACTCATGGAAAGTTATTTATACGGTCGCAAATTTAAAATCAAAGAAGGTGATTTTTTAAGTACCGCTCAGCCAATTGAATCAGGTGTGCCACAGGGTAGCATACTGGGTCCTACTTTATATGCCTCCGACGTGCCGTCAGACCCCAAAATCCATACGTCAACTTTTGCAGACGATACAGCCTTTATCAGCGTCCATAAGGACCACCAAGTTGCATCACAGAATTTGCAGAATTATGTTTATAAGCTAGAGAATTGGCTAGAGCTTTGGAAAATCAGGGTTAACGAACAAAAATGTATTCATATAACTTTCACATTGCGAAAAGATACCTGCTCGTTCATCAGAATAAATAATCAAATTATCCCGCAACACAATGAAGTCAAATACCTCGGCATTCACCTCGACCGCCGTTTAACTTGGAAGTCTCATATTGAAGCGAAACTAACACAAATGAGATTATAAGCAGTGCAACTTAATTGGCTAATCGGCAGAAACTCTACATTGAAATTGGATTGCAAACTTTTGTTGTACAATGCAATACTAAAGCCAATCTGGTGCTATGGAATTCAATTATGGGGTACTGCCTCAGCATCCAACATTGAAAAAATTCAAAGGGGTCAAAATAAAATTCTACGTATAATTACTGCAGCACCCTGGTATGTTAAAAATTTTCGAATCCACAAAGATCTAGGCGTGCCATTAGTAAAAGTCGAATTTACAAAATATGCGTCAAAGTATGTCAGCAAACTTGAACACCATCCAAACCCACTTGCAAGAGACATCCTTAACTTTAGTGGCCACAATCGGTTGAGAAGGAGGGATACCCTTGCATTAACTCAAGCGCAAAACAGATAACTGGATCAGTTGATGTGAAATTTTTTAGTATCATAAAAATTTTTGTCTAGCACTGGCTGGGCTTATTATTTTCTTTTTAGTATTAAGATTTGAATACTTATTGTCATTTCATATATGAAAATTCAATAAATAATTAAAAGCAAAAAAAAAAAAAAAAGTCGTGCTACACCAAGGCGTTATTCATTCTTGATAAGATTGACAAGAATGCTGCCAGCGGTGCTCCACATGAGCGTGATGAAGCTGATCGCGCCAAATACCAGGCTGTGGTAGATGAATACCAAAAGTTTTTTAATTCAGTACCCAGCACATCAAAGGCAGCAGCCTTAGAAACAGTAAGGGTCAAGCGAAATCGCTCTCAAACAGAGGGTGAAAAATCGCCTAAACGGAGAAAGGTTGCCGATAAAAAAGCCGCTCCGGCTACCACGACTACATCCGCCAGACGACCCTTTAATGAGGTGGTTAAAGACCATCTCATAATGGCTCTGGCGACAGAGAAAGACGGTGCCATCAATCCTGTAGTAACAGAATGGGGTGCTATCGAGTCCAAATTAGCTGAGCTCGTTATGGAATACCTGATTGCTAATAGGACTGGTACGGCACCTCGATTTGACTCTGGTGAAATTAACCGGGGATACAGGGTGATCAAATGCATGGACGGGTTCTCAAAGGACTTTCTTAGCAAATGCATCGGTAATATTAGTGGCGCATGGGAGGGTTTAAGCCTTAAACTGATCCTTGCTCAGGATATTTCGATGAGACCGCGTGCACGTATTTGGTTACCAAAGATGGCAACCGATGCACACAAGATGTTGGACTGTCTGAAGCTGCAGAACCCTAACATCCACATGGATGACTGGTCCATCATCCGCATTGAGCAAGGCGAAGGCCACACATGCCTTATCCTCGCCATCACCGAATCTGGCTCAGTGGAGCTTGAGAAGGCGAATTTTAAGCTGTTCTTCGGAGTGAGGGACGCTAAGGTCAGGGTGTTAGGCTCAAAGGAACAGGTAGCGGTGAGGCGGATGAGGTTGAGGTTGCAAGCTCTCTACTCACAGATATGAAGCTATCGAAACCCCCCCCCCCAGATACTAACAATGGCGCTTAAGGTAGTGCACTCGAAATGTGCTACAGATAACCTTTGGGTACTCTTAGCTGAAGAGGACCTGGACATTGGGCTGGTGCAAGAACCCTGGGTTTCAAACCTGGACGTGAAGGGTCTCCCGGCCTCAGCATATAATATACTCTATGCAAGAAACAATGGTAGGCCAAGATAATGTATTATTGCCAAAATTATTAACATTTTTCTCTGTACGCAGCTTAGTTCAGAGGACCTTACAGCAGCAAGGGTCGAGCTACTGGGCAACAGTAGCCTCTTGATTGCCTCCAGCTACATGGCACACGACAAAACAGCTCCTCCAGTCGAGGTGAGTACTCTGATCTCATCTGTTGGAGCATCGGACATTATCCTGGGCTGCGATGCTAATGCAAGACATTCAATCTGGGGCAGCAAGGAAACAAATGAAAGGGGTGAGTCTTTACTTGATTTCATTAATTCCAGCAAACTAAGAATATGTAATTCTGGTAACACCCCTACATTCATTTTTCCGAGTTCGGACAACTATAATGGATGGGAGGAAGTAATAGATATTACACTCATTAATGATAGGTCTAAGGTATCAGTAGATAGGTGGAGAGTATATAGTGAAAGATCATTCTCTGATCATAACTGGATTCTTTTCGAAATTAGATTTGAGAACTTTTTTTTTTTTTTTTAATACATTTAGTTTATTTATTGAATCTTCAGAAATGAAATGACAATAAGTTTTCGAATCTTAATACTAAAAGAAAATAATAAGTCCAGCCAGTGCTAGACAAAATATTATGATACTACAACAAATTTACATCCACTGATCCACTCATCTGTTTTGCGCTTGAGTTAAAGCAAGGGTATCCCTCCCTCTCAACCGAACATGGCCACTAAAGTTAAGGATGTCTCGTGCAAGTTTGGATGGTGTTCAAGTTTGCTGACATATTTTGAGGCGTATTTTGTAAGTTCGACTTTCACCAAAGGAATGCCTAGATTTTTGTGAATTCTAGAATTTTTAACGTACCATGGAGCTGCAATAATTATAATAATAATAAAGAACAGAATAAAGCATTATCTAATGAATAACATACGTGAGGATTACCTTCAAGCAACAAACATTTGCATTGAATTCTGTCAATACAAATTTGTTTTATAATCGATTTATTCTCCGCCTCGATTTTCAATAAAAGAACACCAATACCATAACTTCTTTAAATCCCTTGGAGCTAGATTTTTAGTTGCTGGTGACTTAAACGCCAAACACATATTTTAGGGTTCACGTCTGGTAACCCCAAAGGGTCGCGTACTCTTCAACACCATTGCTAAAATGGGCTTAGATGTACTCTCAAGTGGACATCCCACCTATTGGCCGACGGACCGACGGAAGATTCCCGATGTTATTGACTTTGGAGTAGTGAAAAATATCCCTGTAGAATGGATGCAAGTGGATCCTTCACTGGACTTGTCCTCAGATCACTCTCCTTCTATTATTTCAATGCGTTTCCTTCAAGGGAATGGCTCTCCATTTCGGGACATATCTAAAACCAGAGTAAGTTGGATGCCGTCACTGCATGGATGGTCCATCCCCTTACGTGAATAGAAACTCTGCAGTTCCCACTGCACGGAAAATGTTGTGTTGAGAACTACCGACGATATTGATGAGTCGATTGGCAACTTTACCGAGGACCTTCGACGAGCTGTGCATCACGCTTCCACTTATCACGTTGAATGTAGAAATAGGACAAACAGAACTTATTTCTCTGAACTCGAACATCTCCTATCAGAAAAAAGAAGAATGAGAAGAGAGTGGCAAATTCACAGGTCTACTGAACTGAAAGCTAGGCTACGGGAATGCAGAGATATACTAAGACATTTCTTAGAAACCCAAAGAACGGCCTCACTTAGATCTTACTTGGAAGGTCTTGATAGTACCCCACAATCTGATTACTCGTTATGGAGGGCGGCAAGAGGTTTAAAAAGACCATAAATAATAAAATAAATAATAAAACCTCCTTTGCGAAATCCGACTGGTGACTGGGCTAGAAATGATTCCGAGAAAGGGACATTATTTGTTAACCATTTGAGAAATGTGTTTACTATAAACAACTCAAATAATAACGAATCTGATTTGCCACCACTTGTTATAAGGCCTCCTGTACCCCTAAGACTAAACTTTCGTGATGTCCAAAACGCTATTGGTACTCTGAACCTTAGAAAGGCTCCAGGTATGGATAAAATCAGCAATAAAATGCTTGTGGAGTTACCTCGTGTAGCAAGAAGAATTATCCTCTTTATCTTCAACGCTATTTTACGCCTAGAATACTATCCTGCAGATTGGAAGGTGTCTATGATCACTATGATTCCTAAGTCAGGGAAGGACCACACCAAAGTGGAGTCATATAGGCCAATTAGTCTACTGCCGACAATTTCAAAACTGTTTGAAAAATTGTTAATGACTAAGTTGACTCCAATTCTGAATGACACTGAATGTATTTCTAATCATCAATTCGGCTTCAGAGCTAAACACAGCACCATCGAACAAACACACAGATTGGTAAATGTGATAAGAGGGTCGTTTGAAGACAAAAAATACTGCTCCGCCCTTTTCATTGATGTGTCGCAAGCGTTCGACAAAGTTTGGTATGACGGTTTAATGCACAAAATAAAATTAACTCTGCCTGCTAATACCCATAAACTCATGGAAAGTTATTTATACGGTCGCAAATTTAAAATCAAAGAAGGTGATTTTTTAAGTACCGCTCAGCCAATTGAATCAGGTGTGCCACAGGGTAGCATACTGGGTCCTACTTTATATGCCTCCGACGTGCCGTCAGACCCCAAAATCCATACGTCAACTTTTGCAGACGATACAGCCTTTATCAGCGTCCATAAGGACCACCAAGTTGCATCACAGAATTTGCAGAATTATGTTTATAAGCTAGAGAATTGGCTAGAGCTTTGGAAAATCAGGGTTAACGAACAAAAATGTATTCATATAACTTTCACATTGCGAAAAGATACCTGCTCGTTCATCAGAATAAATAATCAAATTATCCCGCAACACAATGAAGTCAAATACCTCGGCATTCACCTCGACCGCCGTTTAACTTGGAAGTCTCATATTGAAGCGAAACTTACACAAATGAGATTAAAAGCAGTGCAACTTAATTGGCTAATCGGCAGAAACTCTACATTGAAATTGGATTGCAAACTTTTGTTGTACAATGCAATACTAAAGCCAATCTGGTGCTATGGAATTCAATTATGGGGTACTGCCTCAGCATCCAACATTGAAAAAATTCAAAGGGGTCAAAATAAAATTCTACGTATAATTACTGCAGCACCATGGTATGTTAAAAATTCTCGAATCCACAAAGATCTAGGCGTGCCATTAGTAAAAGTCGAATTTACAAAATATGCGTCAAAGTATGTCAGCAAACTTGAACACCATCCAAACCCACTTGCAAGAGACATCCTTAACTTTAGTGGCCACAATCGGTTGAGAAGGAGGGATACCCTTGCGTTAACTCAAGCGCAAAACAGATAACTGGATCAGTTGATGTGAAATTTTTTAGTATCATAAAAATTTTTGTCTAGCACTGGCTGGGCTTATTATTTTCTTTTTAGTATTAAGATTTGAATACTTATTGTCATTTCATATATGAAAATTCAATAAATAATTAAAAGCAAAAAAAAAAAAAAAAAGTCGCGCTACACCAAGGCGTTATTCATTCTTGATAAGATTGACAAGAATGCTGCCAGCGGTGCTCCACATGAGCGTGATGAAGCTGATCGCGCCAAATACCAGGCTGTGGTAGATGAATACCAAAAGTTTTTAAATTCAGTACCCAGCACATCAAAGGCAGCAGCCTTAGAAACAGTAAGGGTCAAGCGAAATCGCTCTCAAACAGAGGGTGAAAAATCGCCTAAACGGAGAAAGGTTGCCGATAAAAAAGCCTCTCCGGCTACCACGACTACATCCGCCAGACGACCCTTTAATGAGGTGGTTAAAGACCATCTCATAATGGCTCTGGCGACAGAGAAAGACGGTGCCATCAACCCTGTAGTAACAGAATGGGGTGCTATCGAGTCCAAATTAGCTGATCTCGTTATGGAATACCTGATCGCTAATAGGACTGGTACGGCACCTCGATTTGACTCTGGTGAAATTCACCGGGGATACAGGGTGATCAAATGCATGGACGGGTTCTCAAAGGACTTTCTTAGCAAATGCATCGGTAATATTAGTGGCGCATGGGAGGGTTTAAGCCTTAAACTGATCCCTGCTCAGGATATTCCGATGAGACCGCGTGCACGTATTTGGTTACCAAAGATGGCAACCGATGCACACAAGATGTTGGACTGTCTGAAGCTGCAGAACCCTAACATCCACATGGATGACTGGTCCATCATCCGCATTGAGCAAGGCGAAGGCCACACATGCCTTATCCTCGCCATCACCGAATCTGGCTCAGTGGAGCTTGAGAAGGCGAATTTTAAGCTGTTCTTCGGAGTGAGGGACGCTAAGGTCAGGGTGTTAGGCTCAAAGGAACAGGTAGCGGTGAGGCGGATGAGGTTGAGGTTGCAAGCTCTCTACTCACAGATATGAAGCTATCGAAACCCCCCCCCCCCCAGATACTAACAATGGCGCTTAAGGTAGTGCACTCGAAATGTGCTACAGATAACCTTTGGGTACTCTTAGCTGAAGAGGACCTGGACATTGGGCTGGTGCAAGAACCCTGGGTTTCAAACCTGGACGTGAAGGGTCTCCCGGCCTCAGCATATAATATACTCTATGCAAGAAACAATGGTAGGCCAAGATAATGTATTATTGCCAAAATTATTAACATTTTTCTCTGTACGCAGCTTAGTTCAGAGGACCTTACAGCAGCAAGGGTCGAGCTACTGGGCAACAGTAGCCTCTTGATTGCCTCCAGCTACATGGCACACGACAAAACAGCTCCTCCAGTCGAGGTGAGTACTCTGATGTCATCTGTTGGAGCATCGGACATTATCCTGGGCTGCGATGCTAATGCAAGACATTCAATCTGGGGCAGCAAGGAAACAAATGAAAGGGGTGAGTCTTTACTTGATTTCATTAATTCCAGCAAACTAAGAATATGTAATTCTGGTAACACCCCTACATTCATTTTTCCGAGTTCGGACAACTATAATGGATGGGAGGAAGTAATAGATATTACACTCATTAATGATAGGTCTAAGGTATCAGTAGATAGGTGGAGAGTATATAGTGAAAGATCGTTCTCTGATCATAACTGGATTCTTTTCGAAATTAGATTTGAGAACTTTTTTTTTTTTTTTTTTTTTTTTAATACATTTAATTTATTTATTGAATCTTCAGAAATGAAATGACAATAAGTTTTCGAATCTTAATACTAAAAGAAAATAATAAGTCCAGCCAGTGCTAGACAAAATATTATGATACTACAACAAATTTACATCCACTGATCCACTCATCTGTTTTGCGCTTGAGTTAAAGCAAGGGTATCCCTCCCTCTCAACCGAACATGGCCACTAAAGTTAAGGATGTCTCGTGCAAGTTTGGATGGTGTTCAAGTTTGCTGACATATTTTGAGGCGTATTTTGTAAGTTCGACTTTCACCAAAGGAATGCCTAGATTTTTGTGAATTCTAGAATTTTTAACGTACCATGGAGCTGCAATAATTGTACGTAAAATTTTATGTTGACCCCTTTGAATTTTTTCAATGTTGGATGCTGAGGCAGTACCCCATAATTAAATTCTATAACACCAGATTGGCTTTAGAATTGCATTGTACAACAAAAGTTCGCAATCCAACTTTAATGTAGAATTTCTGCCGATTCGCCAATTAATTTGCACTGCTTTTAATCTCATCTGAGTAAGTTTTGCGTCGATATGAGACTTCCAAGTTAAACGACGATCGAGGTGGATTCCGAGGTATTTGACTTCATTGTGTTGCAGGATAATTTGATTATTTATTCTGATGAACAAGCAGGTATCTTTTCGCAATGTAAAAGTTATATGAATACATTTCTGTTCGTTAACCCTGATTTTCCAAAGTTCAAGCCAATTCTCTAGTTTATAAACATATTTCTGCAAGTTCTGTGATGCTATTTGATGGTCCTTATGAACGCTAATAGAGGCTGTATCGTCTGCAAAAGTTGAAGTATGTATTATATGGTCTGACGGCATATCGGATGCATAAATCAAATATAAAGTTGGACCCAGTATGCTACCCTGGGGTACTCCTGCTACAATTGGCTGAGCGGGGCTTAAAAAATCGCCTTCTTTGATTGTAAATTTGCGACCATATAAATAACTTTTCATAAGTTTGTGGGTGTTAGCAGGCAGAATTAATTTAATTTTATGCATTAAACCTTTTTATTTATTTATTTTATTTTAGGTCTACGGAATAAATCCTTACAGACCAATTATAAAAAATTTATATACTATACAAAATAAAAAAAAAAATTAGACAACCATTTAATTACACTGATTAAGGTACAAAGTGATATTACGTTTAATTACATTAACATTAACAGAAAAATCAATTAGAAAATAAAAATAATTATAATGTTTACACAATTTTCTAAGAGAATCAGAATTAGCATAATTTGTTTGATTAATTTGAATATAAATTGGAATGTAGAAACGAGTTAGGATTCCATGTTGAATTAACCAAACAAAAAAGAAGAAACTGTTTTTGCACTGATTTTATTATGTTTTTAAGATAATCCGCATCCGGATCCCAAATAACAGATCCATATTCCAAGATTGGTCTGACTAAAGATGTGTATAACCGTTTAGTAATGATTGGTTCAGTAAACTCCTTAGCCCAACGTTTTATAAAAGCCAACACACCACGAGCTTTGTTTACCATCATATATATGTGTTTTTTGAAATTTAATTTAGGATCCAAAAGTACTCCAAGATCTGAAAATTCCGTAACCAAATCAAGTTGATGTCCGCCCAATGTAAAGTTAAATAAAGCGTTATCATTTCTTGAAAAACGCATATGTTTGCATTTTTTCAGATTCAGTTCCATTAAATTAAGCACGCACCATTGAAATAGTTCATCTAAATCATGTTGCAGCAAATTTTTTTCAATGTTATTGTTATAGGTATGAAATATCTTCACATCATCGGCATACATTAAGACGTTACAATATTTAATTACGCACGGCAAGTCATTGATGAATAAAGAAAACAAAATTGGACCAATGTGACTGCCGTGGGGCACTCCAGAACTTACAATAATATTTTTTGATGTAGTATTATTGAAAACAACATTTTGTTTTCGGTTTGTTAAATATGATTTAATCCAATTTAAGCTCCCGTGTGTAAGTCCCATAGCATGAAGCTTCATCAGAAGTAATTCATGATTGACTTTATCAAAAGCTTTACTAAAATCCGTGTAAATACAATCTGTAAATTTCCTTTTAATAAATCCACGATTTACTATAGTGGTCAGTTGCATGAGATTAGTTACTGTTGAACGACCTTTACTAAAACCGTGCTGTCAGGAAGAGAGTAGGGACGAAATTTGATGAAGGAGATTGTCGGTAACACACTTTTCAAAAAGTTTAGGGATTGCACTTAATTTTGCTATGCCTCTATAGTTTGTGACACATGACTTACTGCCAGATTTAAATAGTGGAATAATAAAGGAATCTTTCCACGACTGAGGAAAATAACCATATTTTAAGGATATATTAAATATTATGCTTAATGGAGTAGCTATTGCATGTGCGCAATTCTTCAGAACACAACTAGGAACACCATCAGGACCCATATGGTATGAAGACTTAACAGATTTTAAGGAGTCTAAAATCTGATTTGTGTGGATTGGAGAAAAGTGTATCGTTTGATGGGCCGCAATTGGATGTGGGTATTCATGTAAATCATATTGGGAATCGGAGTAAGTGGAGGAAAAAAAATCAGCAAACAAGTTGCTTATTATATGATCGTCACTGGATTCGTTAGCACCGTACTTCATTGTTCTTGGGAAGCCACCAGATTTCTTTTTGGAATTAACAAATTTATAAAAGGATTTCGGATCGCTGTTAAAATTATGTTTTATATTTGATATATAGTTTTTATACAGCTCTGTGTTTAAAAGGTTATATTCAGCACGTGAAACCGCAAATCTGCTATAATCAAACAGCAAGCTAGTTGTTTTATATTTTTTAAAACGTTTATTTTTTATGTTTTTAAGTCTGGATAATTCTTTTGTGCACCACGGGGGACCAGATTTTTTGTGCATTGCTAATTTAGGAAAACATTCGTTAAAAAAGTTTGATAATTTTTCATAAAATTTTGCAATTATAGAATCAATAGCTGCTGGAGTATAGCAATGAATTGATAGTAAATCATACCAATTCGTATTATATAAAAGATGATTTAAGTCATCGTAGTTACATTTTTTGAAACTGAAAACCTTTTCATGTTGATTTGTTGAGTCAGAGTTACTTTTGAAAGGAACACTAAGGCTGATATCTAGCGTAGGATGATAGCGATCCTCAGGTGTTGTAATTGGATCTGCGCGCTGCAAAGAACAATCAGCTGGTTCATTTACAAAAACAAGATCTAATAATTTATCATACGAATTGCAAACTCCATTTATTTGAAAAAGACATAAATCGTATAAGCTGTTCAAAAATTCAAACACCCAGTCAGCGGCTTTTATAGGAGTAAACATATATGAGTCAGATAAAAATTTCCATGATACATTTGGTAAGTTAAAATCACCAAAAACAAGAATAGAATCACCTGGTGCAGATAGTGATACTACTGATTTAATTAACGAAGCATGCTTTGTGTAAATAAGTTGATTATTATTTTGGCTTGGTGGGATGTAGGAACAGGTCATAAATATTTTGCTGTTGTAGAGTTTTATGCGGATGCCAATAAATTCGATGCCTTTAGGAATGTTGCAATTTATTTCTTCAGATGAAAACTTGTTGGAAATAGCTATTAGTACACCTCCTCCAATTGTAGTAGTGTCTCTATCAAGTCTATAAATATTAAAATTACTGCAAAGAATTTCGTTGTTCAGGATATTTTTATTTAACCAAGTTTCAGTGAATATTATTACGTGGTGGTTAAATGCAAAACTATCGATGTAAATTTGGACAATTTTGTGTTTAACCCAAAAACGTTTTGATAGGTAATACATAGTTGGTTATCATTTTCAGTAATTAGTTTTTTTGATCAGATGACACAATTGAGGGAATCCGGGCAATATTTTTTATACTCTGGCGTGCTTTTGGCAAATATTCCTTTACCAAAGTATTATCTGGCCAAAAACGAGGATCAATTATTTTATTGTATATATCTGATGAAACTGTAATCTTAAAAGATGTGATGCTTCTTGGATGGGAATAGGAAAATTTATGAGTTAAAATGTCATCGTTTGATTTCAGCTTGGTTTTAATATAGTAGTTCAAATCATCAACAGTTGTTTCAGCAGCAAAACGGGATGCAAATACACGTTTTTTTGGTGGTATAATTCGAAGTTCACGGGGAGCGTTTTCGGTATTGATTGTTGTAGGATTGTGTAGTTTCGTTACATCAGAAAATGATAGTTTCTCAGAAGTTTTGTTTTCAATCGTCTTGGAAGTAGACTGGGTAACATCCATATGGTTACCAACAGCATTGCCAGAATTAACAGTCTTGGAAGTGGACGGGGTAACATCCATATGGTTATCAACAGCATTGCCAGAATTAACAGGGTGTATATTAATCGTATTAGTCTTGTTTGCAATTCTAGCTGACTTACGTTTAGGAGACAATTGGGATGGAAAATGTTCGTATTGCTGCAAAGGTGTTTGTGGAGGAAATTCATAGGTTTCTAGAGATAAAAACCGATCAAACAAGATTCCGTAATCAGATATACGCTGCGAAAGATTGGATATTTCTTTTTGAATACCAAGAAAAATGGATTTTCTTTCTTGGAAGAATTTGTAAAAATCAACTCCAACTTTTTTACAATTGTTACAACGCCAGTGCAAACCATCGTGTTTTTGAGTAGCTTCAGCAGCAAGTGTTGGTATGCCGCTACACTTGAAATGAATTTGACCATGGCACAACCAGCATGAGAGCATCCTTTCATCAAGGTTAGTGATTGAGCATTTCTTATTTAAGCATTCCATTGTAGTTTGCGTAGTGAAGGTTGGTCAACCAGGAGAATACTTTTAAATTTAAAAATGGCAATATTGATTATATGTTTATTGTGGAACAAAAAAACAAATATCGATGACACGAACCAATGATGTAAGAGATTTGCCAATTGCCAATTATTAATTAAAATAATAATAAATAATACAACACTGACTATATAAAAATTTGGTAGCACTGATAAAATTGACAGATAAAGATCTCAGCTGACTAGAATGTTTATTTCCAAAATAAAATTCCAATTAAGTGAAATTAATGATAATTAATGAATGTTAATGATAATTAAGTTTTGTTTCTTTTTATATTGTTTTTCTATTTTTTTAGTTGATTTAATGCAGTTTTTTGGTGTTATTTTTGCACAAATATTTTATATGAACTTTTTGTTTTTATCGGAATATGTGATTTTTTATTTTTTGCAAGGTTTAAACAACTTTTTATTTAATTTCTTAAGAGCACAGTAAAAGATCGACCGTTCGCAATAAACTTTACAAAATAATACCAGACTTTGTCGAACGCTTGGGAAACATCAATGAAAAGCGCGGAACAGTATTTTTTCTCTTCAAACGACCGTCTTATCACATTTACCAATCTGTGTGTTTGTTCGATGGTACTGTGTTTAGCTCTGAACCCGAATTGGTGATTTGGGATACATTGAGTGTCGTTCAGAATTGGAATCAACTTAGCCAATAACAATTTTTCAAACAGTTTTGAAATTGTCGGCAGTAGACTAATTGGCCTATATAGCTCTACTTTAGTGGGGTCCTTCCCTGGCTTAGGAATCATGGTAATCATAGATACCTTCCAATCTGCAGGATAGTATTCTAGGCGTAAAATAGCATTGAAAATAAATAGGATAATTCTTCTATCTACACGAGGTAACTCCACAAGCATTTTGTTGCTGATTTTATCCATACCTGGAGCTTTTTTAAGATTCAGAGTACCAATAGCGCTTTGAACATCATTAAAGCTAAGTCTTAGAGGTACAGGAGGTCTAATAACGAGTGGAGGCAAATCAGATGCATTATTTGAGTTGTTTATAGTAAACACATTTCTCAAATGTTTAACAAATAAAGTCCCCTTCTCGGTATCATTTCTAGCCCAGTCACCAGTCGGATTTCGCAGAGGAGGCTTTCCTCTAACTGGTCTTTTTAAAGCTCGTGCCGCCTTTCATAACGAATAGTCAGATTGTGGGGTACTATCAAGACCCTCCAAGTAAGATTTAAGTGAAGCCATTCTTTGGGTTTCTAACCCACGACCGAAGGGTCGTGAACTCTTCAACACCATTGCCAAAATGGGATTAGATGTACTCTCAAGCGGGCATCCCACCTACTGGCCGACGGACCGACGGAAGGTTCCCGATGTTATTGACTTCGGAGTAGTGAAAAATATCCCTGTAGAATCGATACAAGTGGAGCCTTCATTAGACTTGTCTTCAGATCACTCTCCTTCTATTATTTCAATGCGTTTCCTTCAAGGGAATGGCTCTCCATTTCGGGGCATATCTAAAACCAGAGTAAGTTGGATAAAGTATAAAAAGTATTTAAGTTCGCACTGCACGGAAAATGTAGTGTTGAGAACTACCGAGGATATTGATGGGTCGATTGACAAGTTTACTGAGGACATACGAAGAGTTGTACATCACGCCTCCACATACGACGTTGAGTGCAGAAGTGGGACAAATAGAACTTATTTCGCTGAACTCGATCATCTCCTGTCAGAAAAAAGAAGAGTCAGAAGAGAGTGGCAAATTCACAGGTCTCCTGAACTGAAAGCTAGGCTACGGGTATGCAGAGATATACTAAGACAATTCTTAGAAACCCAAAGAACGGCCTCACTTAGATCTTACTTGGAAGGTCTTGATAGTACCCCACAATCTGACTACTCGTTATGGAGGGCGGCAAGAGGTTTAAAAAGACCAGTGAGAGGAAAACCTCCTTTGCGAAATCCGACTGGTAACTGGGCTAGAAATGATTCCGAGGAAGGGACATTATTTGTTAACCATTTGAGAAATGTGTTTACTATAAACAACTCAAATAATAACGAATCTGATTTGCCACCACTTGTTATAAGGCCTCCTGTACCCCTAGGACTAAACTTTCGTGATGTCCAAAACGAACCTTATAAAGGCTCCAGGTATGGATAAAATCAGCAATAAAATGCTTGTGGAGTTACCTCGTGTAGCAAGAAAAATTATCCTCTTTATCTTCAACGCTATTTTACGCCTAGAATACTATCCTGCAGATTGGAAGGTGTCTATGATCACTATGATTCCTAAGTCAGGGAAGGACCACACCAAAGTGGAGTCATATAGGCCAATTAGCCTACTGCCGACAATTTCTAAACTGTTCGAAAAATTGTTAATGACTAAGTTGACTCCAATTCTGAATGACACTGAATGTATTCCAAATCATCAATTCGGATTCAGAGCTAAACACAGTACCATCGAACAAACTCACAGATTGGTAAATGTGATAAGAGGGTCGTTTGAAGATAAAAAATACTGCTCCGCTCTTTTCATTGATGTGTCCCAAGCGTTCGACAAAGTTTGGCATGACGGTTTAATGCACAAAATTAAATTAACTCTGCCTGCTAACACCCATAAACTCATGGAAAGTTATTTATACGGTCGCAAATTTAAAATCAAAGAAGGCAATTTTTTAAGTACCGCTCAGCCAATTGAATCAGGTGTGCCACAGGGTAGCATACTGGGCCCTACTTTATATTTGATTTATGCCTCCGACATGCCGTCAGACCCCAAAATCCACACGTCAACTTTTGCAGACGATACAGCCTTTGTCAGCGCCCATAAGGACCACCAAGTTGCATCACAGAATTTGCAGAATTATGTTTATAAACTAGAGAATTGGCTAGAGCTTTGGAAAATCAGGGTAAATGAACAAAAATGTATTCATATCACTTTCACATTGCGAAAAGATACTATATTGTTTGAAAGACAATTTTACGACCAACATAATTTATGTTCTGACGTGTTATTTTTAGTGCGTCTGAATTTTCGGTGAAAAAATCGTAATAGGTGAAAAAGTGTAAAAAGTTGAAATTAAACAAAAAAGTGAAAAATAACTCGTAATAGGTAAAAATATAAAAAAAAACATTAAAAATCGCATAAAAACTATATGAGTGTTCCTCTCAGATGTAATTCTGAGAAAGAGCTTAGAGTCGACTAGAAAAACTATATGGGTCTCTTAGGAAGAATCCTTAAAAAAATCTGTGGAGAATCTTCTCACTGCAAGAGCCGTGGAACGGCGTCGTACCTGTTCGCCCAATATAGTGATTTCAACAGATGAAGGAACATCAACACCTTCTACATCAAATAGTGCAGTCAAATCTAGAAAACAAGTAGGTATGGATAAATACGTCACAGTTCTTAAGCGACAGAGGATCCCGACATCTGCTCCAGTGTCATCAAATTCAAAAGCTCCTAATACCGTGAGTAATGATCAAAATAGGTTTGCTCTCCTCCAGACTGATGAGCCAGAACTTTCTAAGAAGACATTTAAGCCCCCACCAATTTATCTGAGAGAGCCCACTTCCAGTAAATTGGTACAAGGAATTGTTTCGGTAATAGGTGAAAATAAGTTTAGCGTAACATCAATTAAACATGGAAATATCAGCGAAACCAAAATACAAGTGAAAAAGGAGGATTGTTTAAATTATAATTTTCTTATCATTTAAACTGAATTTCTTAACCATGTATAATATTGTAACTGATTTAATTTATTTATACTATTGTAATTGAATTTAAATTGTAATTGAATTCTAGTTTATTGTAATTGAATTTAACATTATTGTGACTGAATTTAGAATCCACAAATTGGAATTGTAGCTTAAGGAATAGTTGTAGCTTTAAATTAACGAGTGTTTGAGGTCCCGAGCAATTTTATATAAAAAAAAGGGAGTTTTATCAATAACCAGCAAACCATAAGGCCGGACCTCAACCACTCTAATCCCATCCCATATATATATATATATATATATAGTCATTTGGAAACTAAATAAATGTAAGTTACTTAAATTGAAATAAAATCTCTTTTATTGATTATTTTCAGATCCCTTTAATAATAACCTTCCAATATAACCAACCCGGTTAAAAAACCCTTATCCCCATTGGGTAACGAAAATTGTCCAACCAGTTGGAGAGGGAGAGTAGGGATTTCTATACATAGCAGCTGAAAAGCGCAAAAGGACTCCAAGTCGTTCTAAAGGGTATAGACCCAGATGTTGAACGAGATAAAAACTAGCTTAATGGAAAAAGGCTTCAAAATTAAGAGCATAACGAATATTAGTAACCGTGAAAAGACTCCACAGCCTATGTTCAGGGTGGAATTGGAACCTGGAGATGTCGTATTAAAGAAAAACGAGTCCCATCCCATCTATAGTATGATTTATCTTCTGCATCGTAGAATCACCGTGGAAGAACCGCATAAGCGTCAGGGACCCGTTCAGTGTCTTAACTGTCAAGAATTTGGTCATACCAAAGCGTAATGTAAATTGCCGACAGTTTGTGTTGCGTGTGGGGAGCTACATGCAACTGCTCAATGCGATAAGTCGAAAACTGACTCAAAAATCAAAAAATGCAGTAACTGCGGAGGTAATCATACCGCAAATTATAGAGGTTGTCCAATTTACACTCATTTGAAAGGCATAAGAACCAACAAGTCGTCAGTATTGCCAAATCATCCTCAACAGCCAAATTTTGCATCGAGTGACAATTTCCCTCAACTGTTACGGTCCACTAGTCATGTAAACGCGCCTACTTCTAACAAGTTTCTTACGCAAACGTGGTTAAATCTAATATGCCAGGTTTGGAGCAGGAACCTAAGTCTCAATATTACGAGCGTAATATTAACACTCTAGAGACTACATTGCAGACACTTGTCCAAACTATGAACACTTGTACGACCACTTTGACATCCATGATGCAGGAAATGCTGAAAATGCAATCCACTATCTTACAAGCCATTTTAAAGAAATGATTTGTTTAAAAATTTGTTTTTGGAACGCGAACGGCCTCTGCCAACATAAAAACGAACTGGAACACTTCCTGATGGATAAGCAGATTGATGTCATGATGATTGCTGAAACTCACTTGACGGCGACAGGGTACTTCAAAATTAATGGCTACGTGTTGTATGATACTAAAGATCCTCGCGGAAGAGCATGTGGAGGTTCGGCAATTCTTATAAAGAACAGAATAAAACATTATTTAATGCACAACATATGTGAGGATTACCTACAAGCAACAAACATTTGTATTGAATTCTGACAATACAATTTTGTTTTATCATCAATTTATTCGCCGCCCCGATTTTCAATAAAAGAACACCAATACTACAGCTTCTTCAATTCCCTTAGATGTACTCTCAAGCGGGCATCCCACTTACTGGCCGACGGACCGACGGAAGATTCCCGATGTTATTGACTTCGGAGTAGTGAAAAATATCCCTGTAGAATCGATACAAGTGGAGCCTTTATTAGACTTGTCTTCAGATCACTCTCCTTCTATTATTTCAATGCGTTTCCTTCAAGGGAATGGCTCTCCATTTCGGGACATATCTAAAACCAGAGTAAGTTGGATGAAGTATAAAAAGTATTTAAGTTCCCACTGCACGGAAAATGTAGTGTTGAGAACTACCGAGGATATTGATGGGTTGATTGGCAAGTTTACTGAGGACATACGAAGAGCTGTACATCACGCCTCCACATATGACGTTGAGTGCAGAAGTGGGACAAACAGAACTTATTTCGCTGAACTCGATCATCTCCTGTCAGAAAAAAGAAGAGTTAGAAGAGAGTGCCAAATTCACAGGTCTCCTCAACTGAAAGCTAGGTTACGAGAATGCAGAGATATACTAAGAAATTTCTTAGAAATCCAAAAAACGGCCTCACTTAGATCGTACTTGGAGGGTCTTGATAGTAACCCACAATCTGACTATTCCTTATGGAAGGCGGCACGAGGTTTAAAAAGACCAGTTAGAGGAAAGCCTCCTCTGCGAAATCCGACTGGAGACTGGGCTAGAAATGATTCCCAGAAGGGGACTTTATTTGTTAACCATTTGAGAAATGTGTTTACTATAAACAACTCAAATAATGCATCTGATTTGCCTCCACTCGTTATTAGACCTCCTGTACCTCTAAGACTTACCTTTAATGATTTTCACAGCGCTATTGCTACTCTGAATCTTAAAAAAGCTCCAGGTATGTATAAAATCAGCAACAAAATGCTTGTGGAGTTACCTCATGTAGCTAGAAGAATTATCCTCTTTATTTTCAATGCTATTTTACGCCTAAAATACTATCCTGCATATTGGAAGGTATCTATGAATACCATGATTCCTAAGCCAGGGAAGGACCCTACCAAAGTAGAGTCATATAGGCTAATTAGTCTACTGCCGACAATTTCCAAACTGTTTTAAAAATTGTTAATGGCTAAGTTGATTCCAATTCTGAACGACACTCAATGTATCCCAAATCACCAATTCGGGATAAGAGAGTCGTTTGAAGAGAAAAAATACTGTTCCGCGCTTTTCATTGATGTTTCCCAAGCGTTCGACAAAGTCTGGCATGAAGGTTTAATGCATACAATTAAATTAACTTTGCCTGCTAACACCCACAAACTTATGAAAAGTTATTTATATGGTTGGAAATTTACAATCAAAGAAGGCGATTTTTTAAGCCCCGCTCAGCCAATTGAAGCAGGAGTACCCCAGGGTAGCATACTGGGTCCAACTTTATATTTCATTTATGCATCCGATATGCCGTCAGACCCCATAATACATACTTCAACTTTTGCAGACGATACAGCCTTTATTAGCGTTCATAAGGACCATCAAATAGCATCACAGAACTTGCAGAAATATGTTTATAAACTAGAGAATTGGCTTGAGCTTTGGAAAATCAGGGTTAACGAACAGAAATGTATTCATATAACTTTCACATTGCGAAAAGATACCTGCTCGTTCATCAGAATAAACAACCAAATTATCCCGCAACACAATGAAGTCAAATACCTCGGAATCCACCTCGATCGTCGTTTAACTTGGAAGTCTCATATCGACGCAAAACTTACACAGATGAGTTTAAAAGCAGTGCAACTTAATTGGCTAATCGGCAGAAACTCTACATTAAAGTTGGATTGCAAACTTTTATTGTACAATGCAATTCTAAAGCCAATCTGGTATTATGGAATTCAATTATGGGGTACTGCCTCAGCATCCAACATTGAAAAAATTCAAAGGGGTCAAAATAAAATTCTACGTATAATTATTGCAGCTCCATGGTATGTTAAAAATTCTCGAATCCACAAAGATCTAGGCGTGCCATTAGTAAAAGTCGAATTTACAAAATATGCGTCAAAGTACGTTAGCAAACTTGAACGCCATCCAAACCCCCTTGCACGAGACATCCTTAACTTTAGTGGCCACAATCGGTTGAGAAGGAGGGATACCCTTGCTTTAACTCAAGCACAAAACAGATGACTGGATAAGTGAATGTAAATTTTTGTTTGTAGTATCATAATATTTTGTCTAGCACTGGCTGGACTTATTATTTTCTTTGAGTATTAAGATTCGAAAATTTATTGTCATTTCAGCATCTGAAGATTCAATAAATAATAAATGGTAAAAAAAAAAAAAAAGTATCTTTTCGGGAGAAAATGTATCTTTTTGGAAACTAAAATGTATCTTTCTCGAAATTTCACTGGCAACACTGTGCTACACATACTTGAATTAGAGACAAATGAGAGATTAAACTACAAAATTGATACGGAGAACATATCACACATACAAACACACGATACACAAAAACAGAAAGAGACCAAAACAAAACATTAAAATCACTAGTTGACAAAAGCTTACGACTGGACAACAAACTCAACGGAGTGGAATTTGTTTTTCATTTATTTATTTTAAATGTAATTATAAATTTTTTTTGTGTTTGAAATAATTTATAATAATTGTGCAATATATTTTTGTATTTTTATATAGAACCCCTGAAGATGGTCAACAAAGTTGAACAAAATATTGGGAATAAAATAAAATAGAATTTTTAAAACAAAATATGTTTATATTTATCAATTAAAAATTCATTTACCCTATGACCTTATGCCGAACAAAATCTACAAACAACAAAACTAAAGGTCAACAATTTACAACTTTATACAGTTTGTAATACATTAAATAAAAGGTATTAAAAATACCTTTCCAACGATATATATCATGATTATAAAATATGAACCGAATATGGGTTAAATCCGAAAAGAATATTTTTTGACCCGAATTTATTTGTTTTTTGGAAATGGTTCTATATGGCAGGTATGACAAATTATGGGCCGATCTTCTTAAAATTTGGAACAGTTATATTCATGCATATGAGGATATTTCACGTCGAATTTCAACATAATAACGGTATATTTAAGATATATATTAGTATTAACATGGATTTCAGTAGTGGACCTTATGTGGGGGATATAGTCAAATATGGACCGATATTCTCAAGCAGTTTGATTTAGGCATGTATGTAAATGATCCGTGTAAAATTTTGGATTGGTACCCTTATTGATAAGAGATTTATGAGTATTAAAGTGATTTTCGGAAGAGGGCTTTATATGGGGCATACGGTTAAAAATAGACCGAAATTAACAAAATTTTGTGGGATGATTTTTGTGTATATGTAAATGATCTGTTCAAAGTTTTGAGTCGGTACCGATATTTATACAATATATATAGGGAAAAATGTCTTTTTCATATGTGGTCCTTGTATGGGAGCTATGACCAGTTCTGGGCCGACCACCATAAAATTTGGTACAATAATTTATTTGCCTATAAAGAGTGTTTATGTCAAATTTTAGCCTTTTAACATTATTTATATCTGTTTTATACGTATTTAAGTGAATTTTGGAAGTGGACTTTATATGGGGTCTATGGTCAAACATGGACCGAACTAAAACAAATTTCGTTTTGCGATTTCTTTTTGTATAAAACTTATTTTTGCTGAATTTTGTCTTGATATTCCAATTTTATAGGCATTTATTTATCATTAAGCCATATTTCGGGAATATATATATTTGTATGGGGGCTATGAGAAATCATGGACCGATTCTTACTATTTTCCGCACACTTTCTTCTTTTATAGTACAAACAACGTATACAAAATTTCATGGTATTATCTGCAATATATTTCAAAATATTGCAATAAAATGGACAAAAAATATCAAATTTTTATGGAGGTGGTCTCACATATTGGTTCATAACTCTGGTTGACCTACACCGATTTTGCTGATTTTAAATAGCAAACTTCTCGAAAGCATTGCTGACAGAACTATTGAAGATTTGTATCCCGAATGTATCTGGGGACTTTAAAAAAACTGATTTTAACATCCAGACAGACAGACAGACGGACATGGCTTTGTAGTGTACCCTAATACACTTTACCAAATAAATATGGGCCACCCTAATAAATAACATGCATAATAACTTGACACCACAAATGCATTTAATAAAAACAAACCAATGAACATTGATTTGTAAAAAGTGCAACATATGCAGTTTGGAAAATTGAGTGACAAATTATTAACCACAATTTCCCAAACTAATTGTGATTGGTCAAGAAACAATTGCAGGGGAAATAGAATAAGAATTAAGCCTAAGATAATTTTGTATAAAAGGGGGCTGACTGCCCAAAATAAATCAGATACAATTTGGATTAACATATAACCACTTGTCTTCTCAATATTCTGACTGAGCACCTTAAACAGTGCTTAGGTGAATCAAAACTGCTGCGACCAGAGGCAGCATTCTAAACTAACTGGAAAAATACACTCTAAAGAAAAATAGGAAATTTTATTAAAAATCAAAGAACAAATAAGAAAACATAATATGGTGATCCTGCCAGTGACGTTGTAAAAACACTGACGTTGAAAAACATAATATTCATATTCTGCCACTGACGTTGTAAAACCTAATAAATTAATATAATTGGTATATGTCTGAATCAATGGAAAATAGTCCTTCAAAAGAGGATATCGACAAGCTATTCCAGAAGTACGAAGAATACGTGCCTGAGGGAGATACTACAAAGGGAGATACTGCAAACTACCCAACATACAAACCAACACCAACAACTTGTGGGCCAAAGGCAATATCGATTGAAGAATACAGAAGAAGAAACCGCAAACCGGAGCAAACCCAAGCAACAGTAAAAAAAAAAAGTAAAAAAAAAAAGAAAAGAGGCGGAAAGAAATTAAGGATAAGAAGAGAAAAAACTACACTTGTACGATTGATGGGAATTTCCACCGGAGAAGAAAAAAGAAAGCTTTACATGGAAATAAAAAATAAAAAATTATAAAAAAATAGAAATATTAATTAAAACTGCATTTAAATATAAAATAATGGGTAAACCACAGAGTAAGGTAGAAATACAAGAAAACATAGTAAATAATGGTGTTTAGTTCTAAAAGTGCCCTTATTTAAATTATATAGTCTGTAATATGAGAGAAGCAATAATACTGATAACTTCTCTCATTCACTTTTGCTTATTTGACTTTATTAAGTTATTTATTGTACACAAAAGAGCATAAGGTAAAAAAGAAGCAACCGATCAACATCAACAAAACCAACCCCGGTAATAAAACCAAAGGTGAACAACTTAAAATTCATTATTTGTTTTATTTGAAAACCCTCATTAATTCCCCCGTATAATTATCTGAACAAAATTTGTCTAATCACCCCCTTCATTTTCACCCCTCAACATTTTGGTCCTTCGAGCCGGATACAAAGGATCGGTGAATATTTAGACAAATTATATATATTTTCAGACAATTTACTCTAAAACCCCGTGGATACATCACACCCCTGAGAACCCGACATCCAAGGACTATATCGTCAATATCATCAGCTTTATCAGCATTGCCTAAAACAAAGTAAGTTATTTTTTTCATACTCTGTGATAAAATCATTAAACAAAAAAGGGAAAAAGTGCAAAAAGAATCCCAACGCAAAATATTTTATATTACAAAAACAAATCAATGTGAAAAAGTTCTAAGTGCATTTACAAAAACAAAAACTTGCCTTACAGTTACTATCTGTGAAACCAAAATTTCCTCCTACTAAAAGAAACAATATCCACATCGGATAAAAACATAAATTTCTTAAATATTAAATTATAAAAGAGCTGTTAACAGCATTTTAGTACATGTAAGAGTGTTAAATTCTCTTAAGCGATCTGACACCACAAGTTGTGAATGTAAATAAAATTCGGTAAAGGAACAACAGAAATCTTAAATATTTTACATAAACATATCAAATGCAAAACATAAAGCAAATAATAAAAAGAAAAACAAAACAGAGTGTGTATGTATATAACTTCTGTTAGTATATAACTTCTTTGGTGATTAAAAACAAACCAAATCCCAGTGAACATTTTATTGTGAAATAATTTTGCAACATAAATATTAAGAAATTTAAATAAAATATTTTTAAATAAAATAACTATTCTAAATAAAATTAATTATAAGCAATTGGTGATTTTGGTTTGCGTTTTTATTTCATCGGTTTTGAGTTTTCCTTTGCTGATATTACCCTTTACCCTCTTTGAAAGTTCATTATGTATCTTCTCGACGCCTTTATTCGCGCTTCTGATCGCGTAGTGGAATTTCAAACATATTTTGAGAATCTTCCGGTAGAAATTCATTCCCTTCACACACTAGAGGTACACAAGGATGAGATCGTTCGTCTCTGGTCAGACTTTCGGGCATGCTACGATGACGTTTTAAATAAATTTAATAAATTAGAAGAGGATGTTGACGGCGAAATACTGAAAGGGAGATTTTATTCAACTTTCGAAGCTCATGTCAAGGTTTTGTCCAAATCAAACGAACTTTTAGATGGTCTGCGTCGACAAGCTAGTTCTAACACTGCCCCAAGCCCTCCTCCTGCTCCAATCGATAATACACCTAATATTTATCTGCCTCCCTGCGATACCGAAGTATTTCATGGCGACTACGAGTCATGGCCAACGTTTCGCGATATGTTTACTGCCTTATATCACAATATCAAGAAATTATCCCCAGTGGAAAAGATGTGCCATCTCATTAAGAAGACACAGGGAGAGGCACGCGAACTATTGAAGACATGTCCAATCACGAATGATGGCTTCGAAATGGCTTGGCAAAATATGGTCAATCGATATGAGAATAAGCGCATACTTGTCAACGCTCAACTGAAAAACTTGTTCAACATTACCCCTATTTATAAAGAAACCGGAGCCAAATGCGCCTAAGCGCATTCAACGGACAATTAATGACTGTGTTACCAACCTATCGCTTCTGAAAATCGAAACTAAAAATTGGGATATAATTTTTATATATATTTGCTCCACATGTTTACCAGAAGTTACCCTCAATTTATGGGAACAGTCCCTTCCAAATAGTACAGAGTTGCCAACATGGGAACAAATAGATATTTTTCTAGCGTCGAGATTTCAAACTCTAGAATCTGTGGCTGATATTCGCACTACTTTTGTTCATCCAGGCAGTTCAGCGAATAAATTCGCTCAATCAAAAAAACCACATAATCAAGATCAGAAGAAAATTAAGAGTTATCGCACTAGTGTTTCCAACGACAAACCCGAAACTTGTTCACTCTGTCCTGACATGCACCCCCTTCGACTTTGCCCTGCTTTTCTCAGTATGCCTGTCAAGGAACGTTTCGCAGTAGTCAAGAGACAAATGAGATGCACCAATTGTCTCGGAACATCCCACGAATTTAAGAAGTGTAAGAGCCAATATCTGTATCAATTATGTAAACAGAAGCATCATTTTTTGCTTCACCGTACAGATAATTCATCAGGTACAAACCCCTCTAATCCCCAACCTAGCAATAAAATTGCGGCTTCAAATCAGAATGTAACTCCCTCTAACTCTCGTATTAACGACCCCCCGCAATCAACGTTTTTAAACACCAACCCCTCGACTTCTGCTGAAGCTGCTATTCAAATGCGTCAAGCTTATTCATCGCAAATACAGTCCACCACGAATTCAACAGTATTACTTGGAACTGCTTTAGTAGACATTTATTCAAATGATCTAAAGTATACTGTTCGTGCCTTAATTGATTCTGCTTCTGAAGCAACCTTTATTTCGAAAAAGCTTAAGAACAAGCTTGTATTAGAGACTCGATCGTCAAAAACGAAAATTCATGGCCTCAATGATGCCCTAACTGCCACTTCTACCCAATTGTGCCAACTTAGAATTGGTTCTCCCATAGATAACTCCTTTGAAACATATGCTGATGCCTTTGTTGTTAAGAAATTAACTGGACGGCTTCCATATTATTCTTTACCGGCTCCTAAAGAAAGTGAGTTTTCAGACTTGAAAATGGCTGATGTTTACGATAATCAATCTTCTGAAATAGAATTACTTCGTGGCGGAGATATATATCCGAAAATCTTACGAAACGGTATTCGATAGGATACTAATAAGTCTTTAGTGGCACAACAAACAGTGTTTGGCTGGATACTCACTGGAAAAATCTCGACCAACAGTAATATATCATTTGTTTCATCATTTTTTAACGAAGTCGCTCTGAATGACCAACTTAAAAAATTCTGGGAACTAGAAGAAGTTCCAACAAAGCCACGGCTTTCGGACGAAGATTTACACTGCGAGAATATTTTTCAATCTACAACATATCGTGATGAAAATGGCTGATTTGTAGTTTCGCTACCATTTCGCGGTGAATACCCTGATAATATGAATATTGGGCCCTCTCGTCATATTGCTCTTAGCGCGTTCTTACGAAACGAGTTCAGATTAATAAAGAATCCTCATTTAAAATTGGAATACGATCGAGTCATTACAGAATATTCAACGCTGAATCAAATGGCTAGTGTTACACCCATTAATACAAACAGCGCGTACTATTTACCCCATCACGCAGTTCTGAAACCCGACAGTACTACGACAAAGCTACGTGTAGTATTTAACGCATCCAGCCCTTCGTCAAATGGAAATAGTTTAAATGATCTTCTCAACCCGGTCCTATTCTACAAGCGGATCTTACTGTACTTATTTTGCGCTGGAGGCTCTTTAGATATGTTTTTAACTCCGATATTGAAAAGATGTATCGTCAAATCCTGGTCCATCCATCACATACCCCGTTCCAGAGAATAATTTTTCGAAATTCTCCCCAAGAACAACCTCAAGACTACGAGCTTAAGACAGTAACCTTTGGCGTAAACAGCGCCCCCTACCTGGCGATTAGAACCTTGCTCGAGTTAGCAAAACTTCATGAGCACTCTAACCCAGCAGCTGCGGATATTCTCCGAAATTATATGTATGTGGACGACGTTTTAGGCGGCGCTCACACTCTGTCTTCAGCGGTAAAAGCTCGAGATGAACTTATTGCAGTTCTCAAGTCCGCCGGTTTCTGTCTCCGAAAATGGACATCAAATCACGAGTTTTTACTCAGAGGTATGTCACCTGATAACTTACTAAATACAGAGTTCCTGAAATTATCAGACTCCTGTACTACGAAAACTCTAGGGCTACGATGGAATGCCGGAGGTGACTATTTTTACTTTCGACTTAAAAATCACCCCGATCAGAGTCTAATCACAAAAAGATCAATATTATCAGAAATCGCCAAAGTATTTGACCCCGCCGGTTGGGTTGCCCCAAAAACAATCGTTGCCAAAATAATCATGCAACAAATCTGGAAGGTTGAAACAAATTGGGATGAGAACCTCAAAGAATCAATATTACTACAATGGCATGTATTCATAAAAGACTACGTCAATATCGAAAATATTACAATACCTCGAGTCGTAGATTTTGATCCGTCATATTCAATCCAGATACATGGTTTCTGTGATGCTTCGGAAAAGGCATATGCGGCAGCATTGTATTTACGAGCAGAAAACCAAGGTTCAATCTCTTCACATTTGTTAGTCGCTAAAACCAAAGTTGCCCCTGTTAAATTTGTTTCATTACCTCGAAAGGAACTATTTGGAGCAGAATTAATGGCAATGATGGTCGATTCTATCCAGTCTCAACTTAACCTTCAAAATCATAAGCTATTTCTGTGGACAGATTCAACAATAGTCTTGGCCTGGCTACAGAAACCCCCTAACAAATGGAAAACTTTTGTTGAAAATAGGGTTTCCTCCATTATTGAGAAGGTTGGGAGTCAATCTTGGTCTCATGTTGACTCTAAAAGTAATCCCGCCGATTTGGCGACTCGTGGACTCACAGTTTCTCAACTTATGACGAGTAATTTATGGTGGCATGGCCCCTCGTGGCTCAATTCTCCCCCGAGTGAATGGCCCCAGAATACCTCTACCTTTTTTACTGAAGAAGAAGCCAAACCGATTCACGTTCATGTAACTCAGACACAAGATAACGATATTTTGAAATCATTTTCTGATTTTCCGAAGGCCATGCGCATTAAACCCCACATATATCGTTTTTACTACAGATGTAATAAAAATCTGCGGCACAAACTGGTCACTTTCGACGATTTCACACGAGTTGAGCTAGATCATGCAAAGTCACGGATGGCAATTGCTTGTCAAAAGTTATACTTCACCAATGAATACAACAGGTTTGTTTGTCCTTAATAGTTTTTAAGGAAATTCGATAAAATTCAAACAAATTATGAATTTTTAAAATGGTGGACTTTACAATTTTATTAAAAACAAACGAGATTCAAATTAAATTAAACACGTCTTCAAAACTGGCATTTTGTGCTCAAATCTGGCATTTTGTGCTCAAATCTGGCAACTCTAATGTCAATTATGTTCAGTTTGGTTTGCCATTTCATCATGAACAGGTTGACAAAAGAACAACGCTTGCAAATCGTGCAAATTTATTTCGAAAATAACGGTTCAGTTCGCGAAGCTTACCGCAAGCTCCGTCCATTTTATGGTCGACATAATCGTCCATCAGAGCAATTAATTCGGTTAACCATGGATCGTTTTCGCACTACGTTTACTCTATGTGATAATACGCATCCGCAGAGACGTCGAACAGTGCGCACCGAAGAAACAATTGCCGCTGTAGAGCAAAGTGTTGAAGAGGACCCGAATGAATCGATTCGCCACCGTGACCGGTATAGAGCCATGATAACCGACTATTTTGTTCCCGAATTGGATGGCATGAATGTGGATGAGTTGTGGTTCCAACAAGACGGCACTACAGGCCACACAGCGCACGCCACAATCGATTTATTGAAGGAAACATTCGATGAGCGCATAATTTCGCGGAATGGACCTGTCAATTGGCCAACAAGATCGTGTGATTTGACACCATTGGATTATTTTCTTTGGGGATATGTGAAGTCGCTCGTCTACGCCAACAAACCAGAAACGTTAGGGGAATTGGAAGCCAACATTCGTGGCGTTATTGCCGACATACGGCCCCATATGCTCGAAAAAGTGGTTGAAAATTGGACCTGTAGAATTCGCTTTATTCGAGCCAGCCGCGGCGGCCACATGCCTGAAATAATATTTAAACATTAATGGCATAAAATTATCCTTTCAATAAAGCTAAATTGATGGTCATTAAAACGATTTTCTTGTGTTTTATTTCAATTCGAAGTTCTATATCTCTCAAAAAACACCCTATATTACGTTCCCCGTTTGAAGGTTTTAATCAAATCGATTTTATCACAGTGTCGAACATGTGTAATCGCAAAACGTCAAAAAAGTCAGCAAATTATGGAGGCCTTACCCCCAGATAGGACTACACTTTCTCGGCCATTTGCAAATACAGGAGTTGACTTTGCAGGACCGTTCTCTATTAAATCCTATGTCGGTCGTAGTTGTAAAGTCACTAATGGATATGTGTTGGTTTTTGTCTGCTTTGCAACAAAGGCTATTCACTTGGAAGCTACAAGTGAAATTTCAACACAGGCCTTTTTAGCGGCGTTTGCACGATTTTTTGCACGACGAGGTACGCCTACAGGACTATATTCTGACAATGGTACTGCTTTTGTTGGCGCTGCGCATATATTGGACGCTGATAAAGCTCAATTTTTATCACTTATTCGACGAAAGCTTCTTCATCAACATAGTTTTGCTTCGCTGGAATGGTATTTTATCCCACCCAGTGCACCGCATATGGGTGGCCTTTGGGAAGCCGGTGTTAAAAGTTTTAAAATGCACCTCAAACGTATCTCTCATAGTCAGAGCTTCACCTTTGAAGAATTTTCCACTATGTTAACCCGTATAGAGGCTTGTTTAAATTCTAGACCCCTCAGCCCGATGAGCGATAACCCTACAGATCTGTGTGCACTTACCACCGGTCATTTCCGTTTAAATCTTGTTTTCTTTCATGGATAGTGTAGCTTCCAGTTCCAATGGCGTGACCTTCAATATGATACGTTTACTTTGTAAACGAAGATGTGGCGTGAAAATATGTCATTTAAATGCTCAGAGTTTGAAAAACAAAATTGATGAGTTTCGTTATATTTTTGAAAACTCTGGTGTAGATATCATATGCGTATCTGAGACATAGTTCAATGAATATGTTCCGGACAGCATTGTTGAATTGCATAATTTCCGCTTATACCGTTGTGATCGAAAAACTCCTTGTGGTGGTGTAGCAATTTATGTTAGAAAAGGAATTACATGTAAAATGCTGTGTAATTCTAACCTTGATCATGATCAAAATTTAAGCAATAATATTAGCAAAAAAATCTAGTACCTATTTATCGAGGTTGTATCATGTGGTAGGAAGCTATTAGTGGGGTCTGTATATAGACGACATCATCGAATTAACACTAGTGATTTCTTAACAGTGCTTGAAAGTTTAAACGTTAAGTATGAAGACATTATAGTATGTGGTGATTTTAACTCCAACATTCTTGTTGAAAACCATCTTACTGATGATATGAAAACCATTGGCTTGCATCCAATCAATACTATAACCCCGACACATTATACATCCACAACCAATACGCTGTTGGATATATTTTTCGTCAGTAATAAACAAAAAGTTATGCTTTATGACCAACTTACCACGCCATGTTTTTCCAAGCATGATTTGTTATTTTGTGTTTTTGATTTTAGTTTGTATCATGTATCGGATAACAAAACCTTCTATGATTTTAACCGCATTAACCATAGTATTTTGTACACTGAGCTCTTACAAGTTGACTGGAATTCCATATACTATATGCCTTCTGTTAATGATCAGCTTAATTTCTTAGAAGATTCTCTGTCCCATGTATTCAGAAAATCAGTTCCTCTTACAGTCTTTAAACAAAGTGCTAAGAAAAAACCTTGGTTTAATGATGAAATTAAAGCAGTTATTGCTCACAGAGATTTTGTTTATAGACGTTGGAAACTCTTCAAGATTACTGTGTTTCATACTGAATACTGTACGGCTCGAAGAGAAGTAAATAGAATGATAAAGAGTGCAAAATCAACTTACTATTCTAACCGTTTTACATCTGCTGTTGGCTCAAACAAAACTTGGAAAGCTATTCGAGAAATTGGTATTGGTAAACAATCACCTGGAAACAGTACGGTGATTGATGTAGACAGTGTTAATGAAAGCTTTGTCAACGTCCCTAATGTACCTGCTGACGTCAGTTTTTACGAGCAAAATCATATATCAAGTCAGCAAAATCGGATATTCTTTTTTCACTGTGTAAGCGAAATTGAAGTACAAATGAGCTGTCAGTACATAAAATCGAATGCAGTCGGCTTTGATGACATAAGTCCTAAGCTCTTTAAAACTATTATTCCTCAAATGCTGCCATATATCACACACATTTTCAATAATATAATTACAAAAAGCGACTACCCACGCAATTGGAAACATGCTAAGATCATACCTACTCCAAAATCGAACAATGAGTATCGTCCTATCGCTATTCTACCGTACTTATCAAAAGTTTTTGAGCGAATACTTCATCAACAAATAAATAAATACATAAATGACAATAACTTGCTGACAAATAGACAATCTGGATTTCGAGCTAAACACAGTTGTACAACAGCTTTAATTGATGTATCTGAAGGTATACGAGAAAGCTTTGATGCTGGTGACATATCATTCCTTATTCTACTGGACCATTCCAAAGCGTTCGATACGGTCGATCATAAAGTTCTCTGTTGGAAATTGGACAAAATGTATAGTTTCTCATCTTCATCCATCCGTCTGGTTGCTTCGTATCTGTCTGGCCGTAGTCAATCTGTTATTGCCAACAATAAAACATCAAGATCGTTACCAGTTCTTAGGGGCGTGCCACAGGGATCGATACTTGGGCCACTACTATTCTCAATTTATATAAATGATCTAGATAAACAATTGTTACACTGTAATGTTCACTTATATGCTGATGATGTACAACTCTATAGTAGTAGTTCCTTGCTAAATATAAATGATTGTGTTGAGCAAATAAATCTTGATTTGCAGCGTGTTCACACATGGGCAAATGCAAATGGTTTGTGTATTAACCCCTCGAAGTCCAAATGCTTGATAATAAGAAGAAAAAAACACAGAAACTGTCGCTTGAACCTATTATATTGTTGAACAACCAACGAATTGAAATTGTACAAAAAGCTAAAAATCTTGGCATTCTTTTTAACAACACTCTCACATGGTCTGATCATGTAACTGCTGCTGCTGGGAAAACATATTCAATGCTGCAAGCGCTATGGAACACCCAACAAATCACACCGCTTAATATTCGAATATTACTTGCAAAAACGTACATCATGCCAATTTTACTATATGGATGCGAATTGTTTGCAAGTTGTGACTCAACAAGCCAGGGAAAACTTGAGAAAACTTTCAATGCTGTATTGAGATATGTTTTTAATTTAAGAAAGTATGATCATATTTCCCAATTTAAAAATAAGCCTTATGGTGTTTCTCTGAGTAACCTGTTGAAAATTAAAACCCTAATGCTATTACACAAAATAATATTTAAACATGAACCAGTGCATCTTTTTGACAGGATATCCTTTATGCGTTCAATAAGATATTATGATATAATTCATACTAGATATAGAAGTCAGGTTTCTGAGCGTCATTTTTACGTCAATTCAATCCGCCTTTGGAACTCGCTAGTACCTGCCAATAAATCCATCAGCAACGCCTTGCTTTTTGAAAAAGAGTTATATAAATTATTTACCCCAAATTAATACTGTATCCTTCTTATTATATTCGTATTTAACTAATTTAAGCTTATTTTTTATTTCTAGTAATTAATTAATTATTCTTCATAATAATATTTTTTTTTTCTTACTCAATTATGTAGTTACAATACAAAAACCAAATACTATAATTATAAGACGTGTGTCTTGTTGTATTGGAATCGAATGAATAAATAAATAAATAAAATAAATATATTTCCTTATTGGAAACTCATTGTTATCGCCACCAGAACCAGATCTGACTGATCACTCATTGAGTTATGTAAATCGATGGCAAAAATTAAAAATATTACACCACCATTTTGCTCAGAGATGGAAAGAGGAATACCTTAAGGAGCTTCATAAGCGATTTAAGTGGAAATATCCCCAGCGTGATTACGCAATCGACGACTTTGTTATAATAAGACAAGATAATTTACCCCCCAACCAATGGCGGCTTGGCCGCATTGAAAAAGTTATCCGTGGAACTGATAGTCGAGTTAGAGTCGCCGAAGTACGAACTGCCAATGGCATCGTAATTAGGCCTATAGTCAAATTAATCTTACTCCCCAACCCCGAACAGCACTAATATTATACTTTATATCTATTTACAGTCACCAGCATGCCTCGACAACCCAGAAGCCTCTCTCCCTTAGAAAAACGAGAGTATAACAGCCATCAACGCCCTCGACAACCCAACTGTCGTTTATGTCGTCGGAACCATCCCTTGCGAAAGTGCCTCAAATTTAAAAACTGAACGTCTCGGAGAAGTTAAAGGTGGTCAAACATTTCTATTATTGCGAGAATTGCTTGGCGCATTCAGTCAATGTCAACCGATGTCACAATACCGACCGATGCCGCCAATGCAACAGCAAGCACCACACCCTATTGCACAGGCACAAACGTTTGCGTTCCCCGAATCTCGAAGCAACTCCGCCAACACGTTCCAGCCTTCGAAGCGTGACGTTACTCCCAACCGTTATTTTAAAATAGAGTTTGGCAAGGAATGGAGTAATGTTAGAGAATTGCTTAACCCATGCGAAGAAATAAGTTGTATTGCGAAATTCTTAGTCGAGCGATACAAATTAAGCACAGAAAAAAATGGCTCTGATAGGTTGTGCAAGATTACCATACGTCCCCGGCATGAGATGGAACCAACTGTGACGGTGACTGCTAAAGTTACAAGTGAGCTGCCCCGCAAACAACCCAAAGAGCAGATCGATGAAAGGGTTGCGCAGCTCTACACCAATCTGCGCCTAGCAGACCCCCATTTTTATCAACATGAGGGCATTAACTTCATCCCAGGGGCTGATATTTATCCACGCCTCATCAAATCCGCTATTCAACCGGAATCTGTTGGCATACCTATGGCCCAAGATACTATTCTTGGCTGGGTCATAATCGGTAAACTGGGAGTATAGATGCTGATATACCATTGCTGCTACTATCGTAATTTTAAGTATTTCTAATTCTATCTACCAAACTCTATTTTTTAAATTTATGAATTCCATGTTGTTAACATTAACATATATTTATTGTCGTTAGAATTATTATGTTTCTAAAATTTAAAATTTATGAATTGTTATTTGAATTTAAATGAATTTAAATCTTTACCCAACTTTTCGGTTTCCCTTTGTTGCAATATAGCAAGGGGGCCGGGATGTTTAGTTCTAAAAGTGCCCTTATTTAAATTATATAGTCTGTAATATGAGAGAAGCAATAATACTGATAACTTCTCTCATTCACTTTTACTTATTTGACTTTATTAAGTTATTTATTGTAAACAAAAGAGCATAAGGTAAAAAAGAAGCAACCGATCAACATCAACAAAACCAACCCCGGTAATAAAACCAAAGGTGAACAACTTAAAATTCATTATTTGTTTTATTTGAAAACCCTCATTAATTCCCCCGTATAATTATCTGAACAAAATTTGTCTAATCACCCCCTTCATTTTCCCCCCTCAACAATGGAAATGCAGAGAATATGAAACAGATAATACCAGAATACGCGATAACACTATTTGTAGTAGTAATAGTACTGTATATTGCACATAAAGTAAATAAATATTTTAAAAGTTATGTGGTGAAACATGAGAACAGACCAGCAATCACGAACGTCTAAAAAAAAAAAAAAAAAAAAAAAAAAAACAATAAATAAAGAATTTTATAGATACAATGGTAGGTCCTATTTGGGGAAATCTAATTAAGGAAATTGAACAAGAAAAATCTCTAACTCATAATAACACAAATAGCTCAGTAAAAACTGACGAACCATAGGGATTTTATTATATATAGCATATAGAATTTATCAATATTTTAAAAATTATGTACTTAAATATAATAATAATGTTATAGCACAAGTTTAAAAAAAAAAAATTCAATTTTGATATTTTCTATTAGTTAGGCTTAAGTTCATTGAATTTAATTTTCATTAAATTATTTTTACTGAAGAAGGAATTGTTTAACAATTGTGCAGGGGTCAGAACGTAAAGAATTCTGATGAGAGAAAGTGGTGTTTCTCGAAACATATGTAAATTCAACCAACAACCCAGGTTCGAATCCTAGTCAAAAATGATCAAAAATAAAAATTTTTTCAAGTTGTTAAACAATTCCTTCTTCAGTAAAAATAATTTAATGAAAATTAAATTCAATGAACTTAAGCCTAACTAATAGAAAATATCAAAATTGAATTATTAAAAGTTCAACAAAAATACTACTAATTAAAAAAAAAATTTTTTTATACCTTTGATAAATTTAAATTTTCATAATTAATGGAAAAAAGTCTAATAAGACTAAAAGAAATATTAAATAATTTAAAGAAAAGTCCAAGAAGGACCTATTCAGGAAAGACAATTAACCTTAAGCTACAAGAAATAAAAATTATAACAGAACAATTTGAAATAGCACAGTTGGAAGAAAAAGACGAAAAGAGAATAGACGCACTTAAATTAGAAGTTAATAACATAGTAAAGAAAATCAAAGAATATCTAAAACCAATCACGATGCCTCAAACGAAGATTGAATTTTTGAACACGGCTTCCAAGCTCATCACAGATTTTGATGGAAAATCAGAAAACTTGCGATCCTTTTTAGATTCCTTATCATTAGTCGACTCCATAAAGGAAACACATGAATCCATTTTGATAAACCTCATAAAAACTAAATTAAAAGCGAACGCGAGAAATTTAATAAATGATGAAAGCACGGTGACTCAGATTATAGAAAAATTAAAAGCCAATGTCAAATGTGAATCGGTAGAGGTGTTGACAGCAAAAATTATGAACATAAAACAAAATAACAAAACAGCTAACGCTTACTGTTCTGAGATAGAAACTCTCACAAAAGCTCTAGAAAACACTTACATTTCGGGCGGACTTTCATGCGAACTCGCTAGTAAATATGCCACTCAAGCCGCCGTTAAGGCAATGACCGCAAACTGTACATTGGACAGGGTTAAACTAATAATGCAAGCTGGACAATTCAGTTCCATGAATGACGCATATAGCAAATTTGTTAATAGCTGCACAGAAGTCACTGGAATACAAAATTCCATACTTCATTTTAATAAAAACCAAAACAGCTATCAAAACAATTAAAACCGATCAAAAGGTAGAAACAACTACCAAAGGAACACCAATACTAGAAACAATAATAATTTTCAGAACAATAGAAACAACAATTTTCAGAACAATAGAAACAATAATTTCCAAAACAATAGGTACAATAATGATAATAACAGAAGACATATACGTACTTTACACGAAACGGGAAACTCAGGAGGCTCGGAATACGAGAATATTCCGGAAGGCCAAATTTAATGATGCACAATTTGAAAAGCTATAAAATGTCTGAAAACAACACGAGTTTCATAACATTAAAATACAAAAACAGTAACTTAACATTTTTAATCGACACAGGTGCAGACATTTTACTATGTCGTATAACAAAACATTTAGAAAATGCAAATTACTATCCAGATGAGAAATGTAAATTGACAGGTATTACGAGTCAGGAAATTAATTCATTGGGAACAATTGACCTCAAGTTAAAAATAGATGACATAGCTTTTGAACATACATTCCAATTGGTAAACGCTGATTTTCCCATTGAGACAAACGGAATTATTGGACGAGACTTCTTTTTTTTTTTTTTTTTTTTTTTTTTTTTAATACATTTTATTTATTTATTGAATCTTCAGAAATGAAATGACAATAAGTTTTCGAATCTTAATACTAAAAGAAAATAATAAGTCCAGCCAGTGCTAGACAAAATATTATGATACTACAACAAATTTACATCCACTGATCCAGTCATCTGTTTTGCGCTTGAGTTAAAGCAAGGGTATCCCTCCTTCTCAACCGAACATGGCCACTAAAGTTAAGGATGTCTCGTGCAAGTGGGTTTGGATGGTGTTCAAGTTTGCTGACATATTTTGAGGCGTATTTTGTAAGTTCGACTTTCACCAAAGGAATGCCTAGATCTTTGTGAATTCTAGAATTTTTAACGTACCATGGAGCTGCAGTAATTGTACGTAGAATCTTATTTTGACCCCTTTGAATTTTTTCAATGTTGGATGTTGAGGCAGAACCCCATAATTGAATTCCATAACACCAGATTGGCTTTAGAATTGCATTGTACAACAAAAGTTTGCAATCCAACTTTAATGTAGAATTTCTGCCGATTAGCCAATTAATTTGCACTGCTTTTAATCTCATCTGGGTAAGCTTTGCGTCGATATGAGACTTCCAAGTTAAACGACGATCGAGGTGGATTCCGAGGTATTTGACTTCATTGTGTTGCGGGATAATTTAATTATTTATTCTGATGAACGAGCAGGTATCTTTTCGCAATGTGAAAGTTATATGAATACATTTCTGTTCGTTAACCCTGATTTTCCAAAGCTTAAGCCAATTCTCTAGCTTATAAACATATTTCTGCAAGTTCTGTGATGCTATTTGATGGTCCTTATGAACGCTAATAAAGGCTGTATCGTCTGCTAAAGTTGAAGTATGTATTATGGGGTCTAACGGCATATCGGATGCATAAATCAAATATAAAGTTGGACCCAGTATGCTACCCTGGGGTAATCCTGCTTTAATTGGCTGAGCGGGACTTAAAAAATCGCCTTTTTTGATTGTAAATTTGCGACCGTATAAATAACTTTCCATGAGTGTATGGGTGTTAGCAGGTAGAGTTAATTTTATTTTGTGCATTAAACCGTCATGCCAAACTTTGTCGAACGCTTGCGACACATCAATGAAAAGGGCGGAGCAGTATTTTTTTTCTCTTCAAACGACCGTCTTATCACATTTACCAATCTGTGTGTTTGTTCGATGGTACTGTGTTTAGCTCTGAACCCGAATTGGTGATTTGGGATACATTGAGTGTCGTTCAGAATTGGAATCAACTTAGCCAATAACAATTTTTCAAACAGTTTTGAAATTGTCGGCAGTAGACTAATTGGCCTATATGACTCTACTTTAGTGGGGTCCTTCCCTGGCTTAGGAATCATGGTAATCATAGATACCTTCCAATCTGCAGGATAGTATTCTAGGCGTAAAATAGCATTGAAAATAAATAGGATAATTTTTCTAGCTACACGAGGTAACTCCACAAGCATTTTGTTGCTGATTTTATCCATACCTGGAGCTTTTTTAAGATTCAGAGTACCAATAGCGCTTTGAACATCATTAAAGCTAAGTCTTAGAGGCACAGGAGGTCTAATAACGAGTGGAGGCAAATCAGATGCATTATTTGAGTTGTTTATAGTAAACACATTTCTCAAATGGTTAACAAATAAAGTCTCCTTCTCAGAATCATTTCTAGCCCAGTCACCAGTCGGATTTCGCAGAGGAGGCTTTCCTCTAACTGGTCTTTTTAAACCTCGTGCCGCCTTCCATAACGAATAGTCAGATTGTGGGGTACTATCAAGACCCTCCAAGTAAGATTTAAGTGAAGCCATTCTTTGGGTTTCTAAGAAATTTCTTAGTATATCTCTGCATACCCGTAGCCTAGCTTTCAGTTCAGGAGACCTGTGAATTTGCCACTCTCTTCTAACTCTTCTTTTTTCTGACAGGAGATGATCGAGTTCAGCGAAATAAGTTCTATTTGTCCCACTTCTGCACTCAACGTCGTATGTGGAGGCGTGATGTACAGCTCTTCGTATGTCCTCAGTAAACTTGCCAATCGACCCATCAATATCCTCGGTAGTTCTCAACACTACATTTTCCGTGCAGTGGGAGCTTAAATACTTTTTATACTTTATCCAACTTACTCTGGTTTTAGATATGTCCCGAAATGGAGAGCCATTCCCTTGAAGGAAACGCATTGAAATAATAGAAGGAGAGTGATCTGAAGACAAGTCTAATGAAGGCTCCACTTGTATCGATTCTACAGGGATATTTTTCACTACTCCGAAGTCAATAACATCGGGAATCTTCCGTCGGTCCGTCGGCCAGTAGGTGGGATGCCCGCTTGAGAGTACATCTAATCCCATTTTGGCAATGGTGTTGAAGAGTTCACGACCCTTCGGGGTCACCAGACGTGAACCCCAAAAAGTGTGTTTGGCGTTAAAGTCACCAGCAACTAAAAATCTAGTTCCAAGGGAATTGAAGAAGCTGTAGTATTGGTGTTCTTTTATTGAAAATCGAGGCGGCGAATAAATTGATGATAAAACAAAATTGTATTGACAGAATTCAATACAAATGTTTGTTGCTTGTAGGTAATCCTCACATATGTTGTTCATTAAATAATGTTTTATTCTGTTCTTTATAAGAATTGCCGATCCTCCACATGCTCTTCCGCGGGGATCTTTAGTATCATACAACACGTAGCCATTAATTTTAAAGTACGCTGTCGCCGTCAAGTGAGTTTCAGCAATCATCATGACATCAATCTGCTTTTCCATCAGGAAGTGTTCCAGTTCGTTTTTATGTTGGCGGAGGCCGTTCGCATTCCAAAAACAAATTTTTAAACAAATCATTTCTTTAAAATGGCTTGTAAGATAGTGGATTGCATTTTCAGCATTTCCTGCATCATGGATGTCATAGTGGTCGTAAAAGTGTTCATGGTTTGGACAAGTGTCTGCAATGTAGTCTCTAGAGTGTTACTATTAGGCTCGTAATATTGTGATTTAGGTGCCTGCTCCAAACCTGGCATATTAGATTTAACCACGTTAGCGTAAGAAACTTGTCTAGAACTAGGCGCGTTTACATGACTAGTGGACCGTAACAATTGCGGGAAATTGTCACTCGATGCCAAAATAGGCTGTTGACGATGATCAGGTAATACTGACGGTTTGTTGGTACTTATGCCTTTTAAATGAGTGTAAATTGGACAACCTCTATAATTTGCGGTATGATTACCTCCGCAGTTACTGCATATTTTGATTTTTGAATCAGTTTTCGACTTATCACATTGAGCAGTTGCATGTAGCTCCCCACACGCAACACAAACTGTCGGCAATTTACAATACGCCTTGGTGTGACCAAATTCTTGACAGTTGAGACACTGGACGGGTCCCTGACGCTTGTGTGGTTCTTCCACAGTGATTCTACGATGCAGAAGATAAATGAGATTGTAGATTGGATGGGACTCGTTTTTCTTTAAGACAACATCTCCAGGTTCCAATTCTACCCTGAACATGGGCTGAGGGATCTTTTCACGGTTTCTGATATTCACTACGCTCTTGATTTTGAACCCTTTGTCCATTAAACCGGTCTTTATCTCCGCGGGATCAACACATGGGTCTATACGCTTTAGAACGACTTGGAGTCCTTTTGCGCTTTTGAGCTGGTAGGTATAGAAATCCCTAGTCTCCCTTTCCAGCTGGTTGGACAATTTTCGAAAATCATCTTCCCTATTCACTTGTATCTTTGTCTCGCATATATTTCCATGTTTCATTGAGGTTACGCTAAACATGTTTTCACCTATTACAGCAACAATTCCTTGTACCAATTTACTGGAAGTCGGCTCTCTCAGATAAATTGGTGGGGGCTTAAACGTCTTCTTCGGAAGTTCTGGCTCATCCGTCTGGAGGAGAGCAAACCTATTTTGATCATTACTCACGGTCTTAGGAGCTTTTGCATTTGATGACACTTGAGCAGACTTCGGGCTCCTCTGTCGCTTGAGAACGGTTATGTACTTATCCATACCTACTTGTTTTTTGGGTTTCACTGCACTATTTGATGAAGATGATGTTTTCTCATCTGTTTAAATCACTATATTGGGCGAACAGGAACGACGCCGTTCTACGGCTCTTGTAGTGAGAAAATTCTCCACTGATTTTTTTAAGGATTCTTCCTCAGAGAGCCATTTAGTTTTTCTAGACGAGTTAAGCTCTTTCTCAAAATTACATCTGAGAGGAACACTCATACAGTTTTTATACGATTTTTAATGTTTTTTTTATATATATTTTAACCTATTACGAGTTATTTTTTTCACTTTTTTGTTTAATTTCAACTTTTTACACTTTTTCACCTATTACGATTTTTTCACCGAAAATTCAGCCGCACTAAAAAAGACACGTCCGAACAGTTCGATGAGACGAGACTAAGTGGACTTCTTAAGAAAATACTACTGTAAAATTGACTATGATATATTTACAGTGTCACTAACTGTGAATGATGAGTCAATAATATTACCCATGCAAACAAAAACATACAATGAGTTGAAAATTACAATACCTCCACGAACTGAAATAATACAGCCAGTCAAATTGAACATTAAAGAAGATTGCGTCATATTTAACAATGAATTGGAAGACGGAATTTTTTTTAAGTAACTCGATCGCACCAAAAAATGGAATGACACACATCAAAATTTTAAATACAACAACCTCAGCAATAACTCTAAAGGGCATTAAACTACAAACAGACCCACTTAAAAACTATGAAATATTAAGTTGCAATAACATAAACAATGACGAACGTTTTGAAAAAATAATGGATGAGCTACAAATTAACAACACTGACAAAAATGCAATGTCATCACTAATAAATATTTTTAAGAAATACCAAAATGTGTTTCATTTGGACAATGAAAAATTAACCTGCAACAACTTCTACAATCAGGAAATCATAACTTCAAACAACACACCGGTATATATTAAAAATTACAGACTACCACATTCGCACACTGACACAATAAACGAACAAGTACAGAAAATGCTTAAAGATGACATCAATCAGCCCATATAATGCACCACTATTATTAGTGCCAAAAAAGGGCACGGAAGACAAAAAGAAATGGAGACTGGTAGTGGACTTTAGAAAACTCAATGACAGAATCGTAAATGACAAATTCCCACTGACAAGATTAGAAGACATCTTAGACAAATTAGGGAGGGCTAAATGGTTTTCGACCTTAGATATGACCAGCTCTTTCCACCAAATAAAACTAAATAAAGACTCCAGACCACTGACGGCTTTTTCAACAACAAATGGACATTACCAATTCAAAAGATTACCCTTCGGTTTAAAAATATCGTCAAACAGCTTCCAAAGAATGCTGACAATAGCACTTTCTGGTTTGGACTCAGAAGCTTTCCTGTATGTCGATGATATAATTGTGTATGGTTGCAGTCTAAACCACCATAATCAAAATCTAATTAAAGTACTGGACAGATTACAACAGTACAACTTGAAACACAACCCGAAGAAATGTTGCTTCTTACGACCAGAAGTTGTCTACCTAGGACACTTAATTACAAAGGACGGAGTCAAAACTGACCCAGCAAAATATAAAATAATAGAAAACTACCCGGTACCGAAAAATACGGACGACGTCAGAAGATTCGTTGCATTTTGCAACTATTATAGAAAATTCATACCGAACTTCGCAGAAATAGCAAAAAACTTAAACGCTTTACTAAAGAAATCTGTAAAATTTGAGTGGAAGGAGGAATGCCAAAAGGCTTTTGATAAACTCAAAGAAAAATTAATTAATCCACCAATATTACAATATCCAGACTTTAATAAACCCTTTATACTCACAACAGACGCATCAAATTTTGCACTAGGCGCAGTATTATCTCAAGGTGAAATAGGACAAGACTTACCAATTCATACGCTAGCAAATCCTTGCAGAAACATGACATAAACAAACCTATAATAGAAAAAGAATTGTTGGCAATACACTGGGGTATAAATTTTTTCAAACCATATTTGTATGGAAGAGAGCTCATAGTGGTCACGGACCATCGACCACTCATTTCATTATTCTCTCACAAAAATCCTTCATCAAAGATGACCAGGATAAGACTTGATTTATCAGATTATAATTTTTCAATTGTTTACAAAAAAGGAAAGATGAATACAAATGCCGACGCACAAAAATCCAGAAATTGACTCTGACATACTTAGACAAATGATACCACAAGAACATGACGACAAACAAAAGAGAGTTCTAATAACAACTAGAGCAAAATAAAAATAAAATAAAATAAAATAAAAAAAATGATGATGAGTATATAAACAAATTAAATAATAAACGCGTGAAAAATAGATTGGAGGATTGCACATTTCAGAGGTCTGATCAACTTCACATATGGGAATGCACATCCATCAATGATATTAAAAATATGAAAAAATTGCAATTTAACGAAATACAAGATAAAGAAAATTTGAGTATATATATGGAAAATAATACTGTGCACATTGGTCGGGATGATAATTCAACGAAACAAGTTTCGAATATGAAGAAATCTCGTACCCACTACGATAAAAATAATAAGCTAGCAAGATTCAGTGATAAATCAGCGAATCTAAGTTCGATACTGAAGAAGCTGATTTCTAAAATGAATATAGAAATATAAGAGAATTAGCACTTTCGAGTGAAGACAAAATATTTAATTTGTATAGAAAAGAAGAACTTAAAAAAGCATATGTTCCCGCTTAAGTGCACAAGGCAAAATGCACTATTTTTCACGCATTTCAATTCAGTCTCGTCTCATCGAACTGTTCGGACGTGTTACTTTTAGAGCGGCTGAATTTTCGGTGAAAAAATCGTAATAGGTGAAAAAGTGCAATAGGTTGAAATAAAACAAAAAAGTGAAAAAATAACTCGTAATAGGTTAAAAAAAAAATCTACGGAAATATCGGTAATTAAAAAAAACACTAAAAATCGCATAAAAATTGTATGAGTGTTCCTCTCAGATGTAATTCTGAGAAAGAGCTTAGCTCGTCTAGAAAAACTAAATGGGTCTCTGAGGAAGAATCCATAAAAAAATCTGTGGAGAATCTTCTCACTACAAGAGCCGCAGAACGGCGTCGTTCCTGTTCGCCCAATATAGTGATTTCAACAGATGAAAAAACATCATCTTCATCAAACAGTGCAGTCAAACCAAAAAAACAAGTAGGTATGGATAAGTACATCACCGTTCTCAAGCGACAGAGGAGCCCGACGTCTGCTCAAGTGTCATCAAATTCAAAAGCTCCTAAGACCGTGAGTAATAATCAAAATAGGTTTGCTCTCCTCCAGACGGATGAGCCAGAACTTCCTAAGAAGACGTTTAAGCCCCCACCAATTTATCTGAGAGAGCCGACTTCCAGTAAATTGGTACAAGGAATTGTTTCGGTAATAGGTGAAAACATGTTTAGCGTAACCTCAATTAAACATGGAAATATCTGCGAGACAAAGATCCAAGTGAATAGGGAAGATGATTTTCGAAAATTGTCCAACCAGTTGGAGAGGGAGACTAGGGACTTCTATACCTACCAGCTCAAAAGCGCAAAAGGACTCCAAGTCGTTCTAAAGGGTATAGACCCATGGCCACACCAAAGCGTACTGTAAATTGCCGTCTGTTTGTGTTGCGTGTGGGGAACTACATCCAACTGCTCAATGTAATAAGTCCAAAACTGACGTAAAAATAAAAAAATGCAGTAACTGCGGAGGTAATCATACCGCAAATTATAGTAGTTGTCCAATTTACACTCATTTGAAAGCCATAAGTACCAACAAGACGTCAGTATTACCTGATCATCGTCAACAGCCTATTTTGGCATCGAGTGACAATTTCCCGCAATTGTTACGGTCCACTAGTCATGTAAACGCGCCTAGTTCTAGACAAGTTTCTTACGCTAACGTGGTTAAATCTAATATGCCAGGTTTGGAGCAGGCACCTAAATCACAATATTACGAGCCTAATATTAACACTCTAGAGACTACATTGCAGACACTTGTCCAAACCATGAACACTTTTACGACCACTATGACATCCATGATGCAGGAAATGCTGAAAATGCAATCCACTATCTTACAAGCCATTTTAAAGAAATGATTTGTTTAAAAATTTGTTTTTGGAATGCGAACGGCCTCCGCCAACATAAAAACGAACTGGAGCACTTCCTGATGGATAAGCAGATAGATGTCATGATGATTGCTGAAACTCACTTGACGGCGACAGCGTACTTCAAAATTAATGGCTACGTGTTGTATGATACTAAAGATTCCCGCGGAAGAGCATGTGGAGGATCGGCAATTCTTATAAAGAACAGAATAAAACATTATTTAATTTTTAAATTTTTTTTTTTTTAAAATTTAACCAATTTTTTATTATATATTAACAAACAGAAAACTGCGAAGCTTTTGGCTTATCTGCAGAAAACACCCAGAGTCTTTGGCGGGAATCGAACCCGTAACCCTCTGACTGATAGTCTGGCACACTATCGCTTAGTCTATCGGGGCACCCAAACTCAATGAACAACATATGTGAGGATTACCTACAAGCAACAAACATTTGTATTGAATTCTGTCAATAAAATTTTGTTTTATCATCAATTTATTCGCCGCCTCGATTTTCAATAAAAGAACACCAATACTACAGCTTCTTCAATTCCCTTGGAGCTAGATTTTTAGTTGCTGGTGACTTTAACGCCAAACACACTTTTTGGGGTTCACGTCTGGTGACCCCGAAGGGTCGTGAACTCTTCAACACCATTGCCAAAATGGGATTAGATGTACTCTCAAGCGGGCATCCCACCTACTGGCCGACGGACCGACGGAAGGTTCCCGATGTTATTGACTTCGGAGTAGTGAAAAATATCCCTGTAGAATCGATACAAGTGGAGCCTTCATTAGACTTGTCTTCAGATCACTCTCCTTCTATTATTTCAATGCGTTTCCTTCAAGGGAATGGCTCTCCATTTCGGGGCATATCTAAAACCAGAGTAAGTTGGATAAAGTATAAAAAGTATTTAAGTTCGCACTGCACGGAAAATGTAGTGTTGAGAACTACCGAGGATATTGATGGGTCGATTGGCAAGTTTACTGAGGACATACGAAGAGTTGTACATCACGCCTCCACATACGACGTTGAGTGCAGAAGTGGGACAAATAGAACTTATTTCGCTGAACTCGATCATCTCCTGTCAGAAAAAAGAAGAGTCAGAAGAGAGTGGCAAATTCACAGGTCTCCTGAACTGAAAGCTAGGCTACGGGTATGCAGAGATATACTAAGACAATTCTTAGAACCCAAAGAACGGCCTCACTTAGATCTTACTTGGAAGGTCTTGATAGTACCCCACAATCTGACTACTCGTTATGGAGGGCGGCAAGAGGTTTAAAAAGACCAGTGAGAGGAAAACCTCCTTTGCGAAATCCGACTGGTGACTGGGCTAGCAATGATTCCGAGAAAGGGACATTATTTGTTAACCATTTGAGGAATGTGTTTACTATAAACAACTCAAATAATAACGAATCTGATTTGCCACCACTTGTTATAAGGCCTCCTGGACCTCTAAGACTAAACTTTCGTGATGTCCAAAACGCTATTGGTACTCTGAACCTTAGAAAGGCTCCAGGTATGGATAAAATCAGCAATAAAATGCTTGTGGAGTTACCTCGTGTAGCAAGAAGAATTATCCTCTTTATCTTCAACGCTATTTTACGCCTAGAATACTATCCTGCAGATTGGAAGGTGTCTATGATCACTATGATTCCTAAGTCAGGGAAGGACCACACCAAAGTGGAGTCATATAGGCCAATTAGCCTACTGCCGACAATTTCTAAACTGTTCGAAAAATTGTTAATGACTAAGTTGACTCCAATTCTGAATGACACTGAATGTATTCCAAATCATCAATTCGGATTCAGAGCTAAACACAGTACCATCGAACAAACTCACAGATTGGTAAATGTGATAAGAGGGTCGTTTGAAGATAAAAAATACTGCTCCGCCCTTTTCATTGATGTGTCCCAAGCGTTCGACAAAGTTTGGCATGACGGTTTAATGCACAAAATTAAATTAACTCTGCCTGCTAACACCCATAAACTCATGGAAAGTTATTTATACGGTCGCAAATTTAAAATCAAAGAAGGAAATTTTTTAAGTACCGCTCAGCCAATTGAATCAGGTGTGCCACAGGGTAGCATACGGGGCCCTACTTTATATTTGATTTATGCTTCCGACATGCCGTCAGACCCCAAAATCCACACGTCAACTTTTTCAGACGATACAGCCTTTGTCAGCGTCCATAAGGACCACCAAGTTGCATCACAGAATTTGCAGAATTATGTTTATAAACTAGAGAATTGGCTAGAGCTTTGGAAAATCAGGGTAAATGAACAAAAATGTATTCATATCACTTTCACATTGCGAAAAGATACCTGCTCGTCCATCAGAATAAATAATCAAATTATTCCTCAACATAATGAAGTCAAATACCTCGGCATTCACCTCGACCGCCGTTTAACTTGGAAGTCTCATATTGAATCGAAACTTACACAAATGAGATTAAAAGCAGTGCAACTTAATTGGTTAATCGGCAGAAACTCTACATTGAAATTGGATTGCAAACTTTTGTTGTACAATGCAATTCTAAAGCCAATCTGGTGTTATGGAATTCAATTATGGGGTACTGCCTCAGCATCAAACATTGAAAAAATTCAAAGGGGTCAAAATAAAATTCTACGTATAATTACTGCAGCTCCATGGTATGTTAAAAATTCTCGAATCCACAAAGATCTAGGCGTGCCATTAGTAAAAGTCGAATTTACAAAATATGCCTCAAAATATGTCAGCAAACTTGAACACCATCCAAACTTGCACGAGACATCCTTAACTTTAGTGGCCACAATCGGTTGAGAAGGAGGGATACCCTTGCTTTAACTCAAGCGCAAAATAGATGACTGGATCAGTTGATGTGAAATTTTTTAGTATCATAAAAATTTTTGTCTAACACTGGCTGGGCTTATTATTTTCTTTTTAGTATTAAGATTTGAATACTTATTGTCATTTCAAATATGAAGATTCAATAAACAATTAAATGCAAAAAAAAAAAAAAAAAAAATTTAAACGAGGAATCATTTAAGCGGGACCTCTGATAAATGCGCAATTTGTGGCTCTTATGAAAACCCGGTTAAAAGCATATTTACGCGTTTAAAAAAATAATAAAACACAGTTAAAATTAAAGCGAATAAAAAATTCAATTTTATTTATTAATTAAAAGTAAAATAACAAAAATTCATTTATACAAATGTAAATGTGTACATATAAAATATAAAAACAAAACAAAAAGAAATCCATCTTTGAAATTATTATATAATTATTATAATAATAGTCTTTAGTAGGTATTAGGTGCATATAGTTGAAGAAAAATTTATAAAGATAAACATATTATTAAAATTATTCTTTTGTGAAAAAAATAGTTATTTTTGATTGTAATGTTGATTTATTACAATTATCAACTACTGCTTTTTCTAAATTTTCTATTTCATTCATATATTTAGAGTCAGTTGAAAAAAATTTACGTAAAATTGAAATTGAATTTAAAACATCTGAAAAAGTTGGCATGATTGCATCTTCGTCTTCATCTGAAGACTCAGATGTTTCAGATTTTATTTATTTGGACAATTTCGCCATCACTAAGCTGGCCATAGCAATCTAGATTATCATCGCAGCGTATAAATTCCTGAAAATCATTTCCAAGATCTTCTGTTAACATTTCCTGCAATTGGCAATCATCCTCGTTGTTAAACGTATCGGAGTTCAAAGCTTCTATCGGCAAATTTTGTTTTACGAAGTAACCCTGTTTTAAAATTTATAATATGTATAATTAAAAAACTATTGCAAATAAATTGATTTATGTACATACTTTTTTGAAGCAATTTGTTATAGTTGAAGGTTTCACTAACCACCAAGAGTGTCTAATCATGTTCATTGCAGTTAAAATATTTGTAGATTTAGTAAAACTTTCCAATTTTTTCCCGCTTTCAACATGGGCAATTTGTTTTCGAATGATGTTCTGCCTATAGTATGACTTAAAAGAATGGATGATTCCTTGGTCTAATGGCTGAATTAGTGATGTTGTATTTGCGGGAAGAAAATCTAATTTTATGTTTGTTAAATGTACATTCACTTTATGGAATGAGGCATTGTCTACAAATAAAATAATTTTCTTGTTTTTAGACACCATTTCCCTATTGAGAGATATCAAGACATCTTCCCATATATCTTTTGTCATCCAAGCATTATTCTGCGAATAATATTTGAGAGGTATTGTCTTATTCCGAAAACATCGGGGTTTTTTGTGCATTCCAATTACCACAACTTGTTTAAAACTTCCAGAAGCATTGCATATAAAAAGTAAAGTTAACCGATCTTTTACAGTTTTAAAACCTTTAACAGGTTGTCCCCTCTTGTTTAAAGTTTTTTTAGGAATAGTTTTATAAAGTAAACCACTTTCATCTGCATTAAATATTTGCGAATCTTCGTATGATGAAATGAGTTCTGGGAGAATATCTTTTGCAAAACTGTCGGCACTTTCTATATTTGCAGATGCAGCTTCCCCTTGTATATTTCTTAACTGAATGCCTTCACGTTTTTTCCACCTATATAGCCAACCCCCACTTGGGTTAAAGTCCTTGTTTAGCTGCACTGCAAACTGTTTAGATTTCTCCAAAATCATTTGAGACGAAATAATTGCACCAGATTCTCTCATTTGATTGAACCAAACTATAAGCGCACTCTCTACTTCAGCATATGCACCACTTCTGTTCCTTTTCTAGCTCAATTTGCTTGCTTATGCAGTCTCAATAGTTTTATTTTTATCTTTAATTATCCTGTTAACAGATGACAAGGAACAACCGTATATATTGCACAATTCACTTTTGCTTTTTTCTTTTGAGTCTGTTATCAATTGTAATTTTTCTTTTAAAGTAAGAGTTTTCTTCTTTAATTTACTCATTTTAAACTTTTTGCCGCACAAAATTTCTTATTAAAAACAAACTAATAACTTAGTTGTTTGATGAACACAGCTGACTGCTTTTTTAAAGAAGTCTTGCCAGATAGTTCAAAATTTTCAGCGGTTTTGTCTGACGCATTTAAGCGTATGATTTTTCTTAGCTTTTTAGTTTTTCAAACTGAGATATTAGTCATTTAAACGGGGAACTCATTTAAACGGGGATCATTTAAACGATTTTTTTTGTATATATTTATATTAAAAATTTTTGGTATCACTAAATATTGCGCATTAAAGCGGGGAAATCATTAAAGCGGGGAGCATTAAAGCGGGAACTACTGTAACAACAAAAATCCTCAACTAAAAATATTGATATTTAAGCCTCCAACAAGAATAAAAGATGACATAATAAAATACAAACTAATTGACGAATTTCACAGTTCCTTGAGTTCCGGACACTTAGGAATTAGAAAAACTATTATTAAATTAAAACAGAAATATATTTGGAAAAATATGACTAAAATGGTAAAACAATTTGTGTCATACTGTGACAAATGCAATAAAAACAAACAGACAAAACACATTAAGGAACCACTCAGACAAACATCTACACCCAACAACAGTTTTGAAGTAATTTCCATCGACACTGTAGGCCCATTACGAATATCAAACAACTACCGCTACATACTAACAATGCAATACGAGCTGACTAAATTTGTAATTGCACATCCAATGCAAACAAAAGACGCTGTTACTACAGCTAAAACACTAGTGGAACAGATGATCTTGAGACACGGACAATGCAAGGTACTTAAGTCAGACAGGGGTACAGAATTTGCGAATGAAACCATGCGCAACATATGTGAAATATTACAAACAAGACAAATTTTCTCAACACCTTATCATCATCAAACATTAGGTGCCATAGAGAGAAACCATAGGGTTCTTAATGAGTTTCTGTTGACGACAGCAAATAATGACGAATGGGACACTTGGATTCCATATTTTACTTTCGCTTACAACACATCTCCGCACATTGACACTGGGTATACACCATATGAACTAGTATATGGAAAGTTACCATGCTTGCCATCAGACACCACTATGAATGACAATACAGTCATATATAACTATGAAGACTACGCAAAAGAACTACGAGTCAGACTACAATTCGCTCTAAACAGAGCAAAAGAGATTACTAACAAAGTAAAATCAAAAAGAACATTAAATACTAAATATGAAAACAGACTAAACTTAGAAATAGGTGACTTAGTATTACTAAGAGTAGAAAATAGAAGTAAGATTCAAAGTCCATATAAAGGACCATATAGAATTATAGGTAAAAATGGAGTAAACACTATAATAGATTATAACGGACAGACGAAGGAATTCCACAATAACAATTTAAAACCTTATATATCTCTATAATTTTATAATAAATTTAATTACATCTAATTACATATATTTTAAGAATACTAACTTTTAATTTATAAAATATGTTTAATTACACATATCTTAAGAAATTACAATTTAAGAAAAATATCTAAAAACAAAACCAAAACTATGTATACACATATATTAAGATCAATGTTAAAACATAATCTGTAATTTTGTTTATTATGTAAAAAAATTAATCCCCTAATTTTTTTCTTAAGGGTGAGGGTGTAGTGTACCCTAATACACTTTACCAAATAAATATGGGCCACCCTAATAAATAACATGCATAATAACTTGACACCACAAATGCATTTAATAAAAACAAATCAATGAACATTGATTTGTAAAAAGTGCAACATATGCAGTTTGGAAAATTGAGTGACAAATTATTAAACTCAATTTCCCAATCTAATTGTGATTTGTCAAGAAACAATTGCAGGAGAAATAGAATAAGAATTAAGCGTAAGATAATTTTGTATAAAAGGGGGCTGACTGCCCAAAATAAATCAGATACAATTTGGATTAACATATAACCACTTGTCTTCTCAATATTCTGACTGAGCACCTTAAACAGTGCTTAGGTGAATCAAAACTGCTGCGACCAGACGCAGCATTCTAAACTAACTGGAAAAATACACTCTAAAGAAAAATAGGAAATTTTATTAAAAATCAAAGAACAAATAAGAAAACATAATATAACATAAGAAAACATAAAAAACATAACTCCGCTATCTATAAGGATGCAGAATATATATACTTTATAGGGTCGGAAAATTATATTGTGGAAATTTCACACGGAATGACAAACTTATATATACCCTTCTCATGAAGGTGAAGGGTATAAAAATAATAGGGTATAAGCACCTACGCTATTGTTATATTGAGGGGACGATATATGTATATGAAGTTGGACAGTTAGGAGTACTCAAGTAAATATGTAAAAATAAAAGTTTTTTTGTTTTTAAAAATTGGGTTTTGAAATTTTACTATGTACTTAAAAAAGTTTTTTTTTTCTAGAAAAAAGTTTTTTTTTAGAAATAAAAAGTTTTCTAAAAAAAATATATGGCAACGCTGGGTATAGGTATTAAATAAGGTGACCAAGTAAAAATTAGTTAATAAACAAAATTATTCAATACAAAAAAAATTGAGTAAATTGAAATTTAAAAAATAGATTAATTAGAAATTAAGAATTAAATAAATAGTTTATTTTTAAATATAATTTAAACATCTTTTACACCAAATCCCAATTGTAAATATTTTGGGAAAATAAATTGGATATTAGCAATTTCAGTTTCAAATATAGTTCTTTTTTTTTTATCAATTTAGATGTGGACAATTAGATCCTTAAATTGCCCAATTGATCCCCCGGATTTCACAATTTTATGGGAATGATTGGGAACTTAATTTTCCTATATCAATAAAGTTCGTAAACTAAAATAAATTATTTAGTTGTTTAGTTTTCGCAATTAAATGCAACAGCGAGTTTTCTATAAAAGTTTGAAAATTTAATTTTTAAATTAACTTCGAAAACCAAATCACGCTAATAAAATATCTTTATCTATATTCTAAAACCTATGTATTCCTTTTGTGTCCTGTATTCTTCTTAAACAAATTTTATGTTATTATAGTCTTTATATTTTCGCCAACAAAATTTATTTTTCGAATGAAAATTTTTATAAAACTATCAGGGGTGTCATAGAAACCAATATTGTCAGAATTGGTTTTAAAACCGATAAGAAAAAATGCTGGTGTCATAGGGGACTTGCTACACGTTCAATAAATATCAAGATACATAGTTCTAGTATCACGATATTTATTGAACGTGTAGCAGTGGTGTCAACCAAAGCATTTTTTCCTGTCGGTTTTAAAATCAATTCTGGCAATATTGGTTTCTATGACACCCCTGATTATGTACATATATATAAAATTCAAAGAACGAAAACAAAATTTATTACTACACATACAAATTAAAAAAAAAAACATTTCTAGTATGTACTCTTATGTTGAAAATATTTGAATATTATGTTGATATCGAGCCTGTTTTCTATCTTCATTTTAATTTCTTATGTTAATGTAATCGTTGTTGCAGTGTACTGATTGTACATGATGTAGAAGTAGTAGTGGAATATGTGTGTATGTTTATACGTTTTTTTTTCATTTCTATTATATTATATATGTATCACTGATGGGATTTGTGGTACAATTGTACCAAATTTGGTACAAACAAAACTTTATTGGTACGCTGGTACAATTCATCCCTTTTCGGTACAATTTTTTTTTAAGGCGAATTCTCTTTTCAGGTGTCGTTGAGAGCACAGCTGTTCTACTTTTTTTCTTACTTAGACAGAGAAATGTCAAAAGTTGCTGGTGTTTTTGACATATCGACCAACGAAAGCAATAAATAAAATACAGTGTTGTGTTGTTATAATTGTATTGCCACCGTATACACGAATTCGACTTGGTAGTGAATATAAAACATTGATATTTTTAAACGGTAAATTAAACGAATGCTATACAAAGTGAAAACGTTAAAGCAAACGGAGTAAAAGTAAAAACTCAATTAAAAATATTGTTATTTTTTAAAGGTGAATGTTTTGTTAAGCGACAAAATAAAAATGAAAAGATTTGTTAATGGGTAAGAACAAAGTATATTCACGAAATACTCGTATAAAATTTTGTGTGGCAATAAAATTATTTTTTATAGAAAAAAGGGCCCAAATTTAAAAAAAAACAAGTAAGAGTGCTATATTCGGCTTTGCCGAATCTTAAATACCCTTCACCTAAGCGTAATAAGAAATACAGAAACTACACTAGACTAGAATATCCTAATTCTGTGTTTTCTATTCAGTCTTAGTGCAAATTTTATTAGTATTTGATATATTGTTTGAAAGACAATTTTACGACCAACATAATTTATGTTAAATATTTTGAAATTTTGTCTAATTTTCACCATTTTTAATTGATTTAATTACCAATTCTTACCATAATTTGCAGAGTCTGTCTGATGTTCATAATAATCTTGAGTGTAACTTAACAAACAGAGTATAAATAAAAAAGGGGTACAATTCGGTTTTAGTGATTTTGCTTAAAAAAAAAAAAACAAAATCAAATAGGGCTTTTAGAGGAGATACCAGCAAAAAAAAAATTGTTGGCGGTCACGCCTATTTTCGAGGGGGCGGGCCCTTAAAGTTGAAAATATATAGGCCTATATCTCGGGAACTACTGGGTGTCTGATAATTTGTAATACATTAAATAAAAGGTATTAAAAATACCTTTCCAACGATATATATCATGATTATAAAATGTGGACCGAATATGGGTTAAGTCCGAAAAGAATATTTTTTGACCCGAATTTATTTGTTTTTTGGAAATGGTTCTATATGGCAGGTATGACAAATTATGGGCTGATCTTCTTATATTTTGGAACAGTTATTTTCATGCATATGAGGATATTTCACGTCGAATTTCATCATAATAACGGTATATTTAAGATATATATTAGTATTAACGTGGATTTCGGTAGTGGGTCTTATGTGGGGGATATAGTCAAATATGGACCGATATTCTCAAAATCCAGCAGTTTGATTTAGGCATGTATGTAAATGATCCGTGTAAAATTTTGGATTGGTACCCTTATTTATAAGCGATTTATGAGTATTAAAGTGATTTTCGGAAGAGGGCTTTATATAGGGCATACGGTTAAAAATAGACCGAAATTCACAAAATTTTGTGGGATGATTTTTGTATATATTAAAATGATCTGTGCAAAGTTTTGAGTCGGTACCGATATTTATACAATATATATAGGGAAAAATCTCTTTTTCAGATGTGGTCCTTGTATGGGAGCTATGACCAGTTCTGGGCCGACCACCATAAAATTTGGTACAATAATTTATTTGCCTATAAAGAGTGTTTATGTCAAATTTTAGCCGTTTAACATTATTTATATCTGTTTTATATGTATTTAAGTGAATTTTGTAAGTGGACTTTATATGGGGTCTATGGTCAAATATGGACCGAACTAAAAAAAATTTCGTTTTGCGATTTCTTTTTGCACAGAACTTAGTTTTGCTGAATTTTGTCTTGATATTCCAATTTTATAGGCATTTATGTATAATTGAGCAATATTTCGGGAAGATTTTTGTATGGGGCCTATGACCATTTCTGGGCCGACCACCATAAAATTTGGTACAATAATTTATTTGCCTATAAAGAGTGTTTATGTCAAATTTTAGCCGTTTAACATTATTTATATCTGTTTTATATGTATTTAAGTGAATTTTGTAAGTGGACTTTATATGGGGTCTATGGTCAAATATGGACCGAATTAAAAAAAATTTCGGTTTGTGATTTCTTTTTGTATAAAACTTATTTTTGCTGAATTTTGTCTTGATATTCCAATTTTATAGGCATTTATTTATCATTAAGCCATATTTCGGGAATTTATATATTTGTATGGGGGCTATGAGAAATCATGGACCGATTCTTACTATTTTCCGCACACTTTCTTCTTTTATAGTACAAACAACGTATACAAAATTTCATGGTATTATCTGCAATATATTTCAAAATATTGCAATAAAATGGACGAAAAATATCAAATTTTTATAGAGGTGGTCTCAAATATTGGTTCATAACTCTGGTCGACCTAAACCGATTTTGCTGATTTTAAATAGCAAACTTCTCGAAAGCACTTCTGACAGAATTATTGAAGGTTTGGATCCCGAACATATCTTGGGACTTCAAAAAACTGATTTCAACATCCAGACAGACAGACAGACAGACGGACATGGCTTAATCGACTTCGCTATCTATAAGGATCCAGAATATATATACTTTATAGGGTCGGAAAATTATATTGTGGAAATTTCACACGGAATGACAAACTTAATATACCCTTCTCACGATGGTGAAGGGTATAAAAATTAAAAAAAAATATTTTTAAAAATTAAAAAAAAAATATTTTTGAAATTATTGAAGAAATAACTATCTAAAGTCCTTTAGACAATTTTTGCTAGGACCAATCGGTGAAAAGTTACACTCATTTAAAAAAAACCCTGTATGACCAAAATTTCCAACTTTGACCCCCTCTAACTCCGGCACTTCTCTCTCTCATAGAACTGAAAATTTGTGTCTGGCCTACTATCCAATAGTACTAACCTTGGTGCAAATTTCATCCAAATCGGAAGACATCGATTTTTAAAATTGGGTCACTTGACGTGAAATTCACCATATACATATATATATATATATATATAATATATATAATGTGTGTATGTTCACTTATTTGAAAAATTGTTTTTCTTTCTGTTATTTTGTTTTTATTGAGTAAAAAGTGTTATGAATTCTCAATATATGCTTTTTTATTTAATAGCGAAATTTAGGTACAATTTATGGCAATTTGGTACAATTTTGCCATTGAGACGGTACAATTTAAGAATTGTAAGATCCCAACAGTGATATGTATACGAGTACATATAAATGTATATATTTAACACACTTATTCATCTTTTGATAATTTTTTGGAGTTTTTTTTCCTGTGTTGCTTTTTTAATTTCGCGCATAATATCTTGAGAAGAAGACATACTATGTAGCTTTTTCACAAGACGTTTGTTGTTGTCCTGTTTTAGGATAACATTACTTAGCCATTGTCGGCAGAAGTTTTAAGGACATCAAACCGTGAAGATGTGTTAATACGCGCTAGAAACTTTTATTAAGTTATTAACGATAAAATTAAAACAAAATAACTAATACCTGATAGTTTTAAAAAATTAATAATTTTTAACATAAAAATAATGTTAAAACTAACAAATATAAGTGAACTGCTGTGAACACGTACATATACATATATATATACATATATATATGTATATATATGTATGTGTATATATATATATAAATATATGTATATATATATAAATATCTGAATATATAAACTAAAAAGCGAAACAAAAAATTAACTAAGAAAAATATGTATTAACCTCTACAATACATGTACATACATTTTAACATTTATATGCTGCAGCATGCACATAAACGTTTATTTGAAGTTAACTAAAAAAATAGATGAAAAACCAAAATATTTCTCTATTTCACACATGAACTTGTATGGGCAAAGGCAAAATTTATTAAGAGACTCAAAAACTTATTAGTGTATTTTGCCGGCAAATCGTTTATTGTCTCCTCTCATCAACACACACACACTTATGTCTAATGCAAGTAGATATATACGATATGTATGCTTTTGCATAACAGTAAAGCACATGCCTACATTTGTTCATGCGTAAATAATATAAAATTTAGTTCAGGGGTGTGCACTTATGTCGCACAGCTGTTTTACGTTTTCAACTTGTTTTACAATAACATGTTTGTTTCATTTATTGGTTTACTCAGAATTTCTTGGTTGTTGTACGTATACGTACAGTACAGTCAATAGAAAATTCCTACAAAGGATTAATAAATACACTTTTCTTATAAATATGTATGTACATGAGGCTATTCTACGGCACGGATTTTATAATTCAAGTACATAAATTCCAATGAAAAATATTTTAACAAAACCAGAGAACCGCTTAGTCTAAAAAAGTAATAACTAAAATACTAATTGAAATTACGTACAATAATTAATAAAAACAGGTAAGAAATTATAGTATAATACCCTACACCAAGTATATGAGCAAAAATTATTTTTTAGAAATAGTCGCTGTATGGGAGCTATGAACTATTGTAGACCGATCATTATAATTTATTAGCATGACTTCAGTGCATATTCAAGTTATTTGCACTATAAATATATTGTCTCGGTATCAACACATGTAAAATATGATTTTCAAAAGTGGATCTTATATTTGAGATATGATTAATTACGAACCGATCTTCATTAAAATTAGCGAATGATTTGTGTATATATATATGAAACATATTTGTGTTAAATATTATTTGGATACCAACATTTTAAACAGATTTATGATATTTAAGGTGATTTTCGGAAGTAGGCCTTATGGTGGGAGTTATGGCCAATTGTTAACCGATTTGTACAAAACTTGTAGGTATGATTAGGTTTTATATATAACTTATTATAGCTACACAATTTTGTTTTGTTGTTTTTTAGACACGTGTAATAAATCAAACATTTATGACCCATAAAGTCATATTTAGGGAGGATATTTGTATGGGAGATAGGAGAAATAATGAACTTCTTTAAACCAATTTTAGTCCCTATCGTCCTTGTTGAGAACACAATTCACATAATAAATTTTATCGACATATTTTTAAAATTGTACTTTTCACAGAAGGTTTACTTGGACAGCCAGCCAGATATATGGATGGCTTGTTACAAACATCAGCACTCATCCATTTATTGTGGTATAGGGTATACAAATCGTAAACGACTAAAACAGTGCTTCGATTCTTAGGACTTTAAGCTAGATATGTTACAAATTAAACAAGAAACATTCATGCATAAATTTAAATTTTATTCACTGATATGTTATTACTTAGTGCAGTAAATTAAAGTTATCAGTTGCCTTTTGTGACAGGTACTCACTAAAACCCCATCCATATATAAATATTACTTTTACTTTAACGAAAATTGACAGTCACAGTGGTCGAAAGTAAATTGTTGCTAACACAGTATTGTCATACATTTTCATAGTTCAAATACAAAAAAACAACCCGACTTTTTGTACTTTGCGCTGAAGGTTGATGTACTGATTAGCAACTTAGTTTTCAAAACATATGTTTAACTGCAGCTGTCTATCGAATTTGAGGTAAAAGTACTGTTTTGATTTGGTACTTAACTACATGAAGTGAATATTAGTGTAACTGATGCAATTATTTCACCATTTTTGTAAATACCATATCCTTTACCCCCTGGCCCACGATGTCGAACGATAACGTTCGCTTGGATAAGACTTAAGACACAAACTTTTCATCGTATCTATTTTTTTTATTAAATCAGTGATGTTCAAAAATAAAATGCAGATGTATTTGTGAGAGATTTTGCACAGCAAACATATTGTCAAACGCTTAAAATCAGAAAAAAGTAAAGAATTTTTTCCAAATATAAACACCTTATGAAACAATATCAGGGACCGTAAATAACAATTATCAATATCGAAAACCAATTTTAGAACAGTTATTTTGATAAAAAACAAAAATAAGTCTATCTAAAACAGTTTTTTATTTTTCGTCTTCAATTGTAATTGAATCGCGTGTGTTTGCTATGCTTCGATCAACAAGAAGCAACAACAATGCTTAACAAATTTCTGAAAAAAATGACGATAATCCGTCGCATGTGTTCTCATCGCTTGCTCAACGACGACTGAATGAATGTTTTTAAAAGAGCATAACAAATGTGTGTAAATTTTTCAAACAATTGTTGTATGGGCTGAACATCAATGTATTAAATCAAGTTTGTTTATTCCACAATCAAGTTTGTGTCTTAAGTCTTATCTACGCGAACTTTATTGTTCGACATCGTGGGTCAGGGGGTTAATTTTATTAAAATATGGCTTGTTTTATTCGTAAAAATCAAACATATTAAAATTATGTTATGTACTATACTTGTTTTTGACAGTTTCATATTATCAAGCAGTTGTTCACTGAACAACTGAACCAAATGAACAACTACCAAAAAGAACAACTTAATAAATTGAATAAAAAAGAACAAAAAGACTAAACGACATCACATCGTTCATCTGCGTGAATAGTTCAATTGAACTACGTCGTTCATGAACGACACAACTCTAATTTAGCAGTTAAATATTTTCTAAATTTATGACGCCGCATCTATGGATATACTTATGTACATATGTTAGGGCGGGCCAAATTTTTTGTCGATTAGAGCCGCCCCCTAGGATGATTCTATGGACAATTCTAAGCAACTTTGGTGAAGGAACCATGGGTCTATCTCGATTTTCGAGTCTCCCACTTTTCAAAAAATGAATGACTTGAAAGCAAGAAAGACTTTCAAAAATAACTTATTCCGCTTTTCTTCCACTAAATTAATTTTTTTTTACACATGTTCTTATTTTTTAGGTTGAATTTCTGTTGAAAAAAATAAAATAAATATCAATTTTACCGAACATTTTTTCGGAAAATAGACGAAAAATATTACAAATATGCATGAAACGCCCTCTGGTGGTGTTCATAGGTAAAAATAAAGATCAAAAATGAATTTCTCGACCCCAAAAACCACCCATATACACATAAAAAAGATAATATAACGATGAATAAAAAATCGAATTTCGAATCAAAATGATGTTATAGGGAAAAAAATCATTTTTTGAAAAGTGGGAGACTCGAAAATCGAGATAGACCCATGGTTCCTTCACCAAAGTTGCTTAGAATTGTCCATAGAATCATCCTAGGGGGCAGCTCTAATCGATTTTTTCGACTCCATTCAAATTGGCCCGGCCTAATGTATGTATATGTATAATGCATGTATGTATGTATATTAGGGTGGTTTTTCAAAATTGATTTTCGATTTTTAAAGGTGCTCACATCTAGAATTATGTAATTTAGTGTTAAAATACAATTGCGAAAATTTTAGCTCAATCGGACTATGCCTTCCCGTGCCGAAAGAGCCTCAAAGTTTTCGAAAATGCCTGTTTTTCACGAAATAGCGCCGTTTCTGCTTTAGCTGATAAATGCCATAATTTATTACAATAAATTTACTATCAAATGAAAGGTAATTATAATGACTTTAAAATATTCAAGCAGAAATTAAAAATCGGGGAGTCCCCAAATTGGTTTTTACGTTGAGCGTGTAATGTTACTTTAAGAGAAATATTCATTTAAAGGTTTTTGTGTTGAGTGAACAGTTCGTACAAGAAAGATATTTAAGTCAAAATGGCTAGTACTTCGTTCAATGTTCGTATCCGTGCTAAAATTCAGATTTATTTAATTGGACATTCATCTCAAGAAATAACCGGCAGCAAGCTAGCATCAAACCATCAAGTACATACAAGGCATTGTTTTATAACATGAGTAACATTGGATTACCTTTCTGTGAAGCCGCAAAACTCAAAAACTAAGTTTCTACCATATTTGCCCAAGTTTAATAAAAAAAAGTTATACCCTTAAAACTTAACCTTGAGTATGTAATTAAATATAATATGTGTTCTTTTTCTCACTGCAACAGAAAATGTACAAAATATCTCATTCTCTTCTGAATCGGAAGTGGAAGAAATGGCTTCTGACGATGTATTTACCGGCGATGGAAAAATCGGAAAATTAGAAACTGAGAGTGAAAAGAGCAAATACAGTTGCGGATATAAAAAAAGTTATAATCGAACAGCTATCAATTTTATTAGATAGGTGCATTTTCGAAAACTTTGGGCCTTTTTCGGCACGGGAAGGCATAGTCCGATTGAGCTAAAACTTTTACAATTGTATTTTAACACTAAATAGAACATTTCTAAGCGTGAGCACTTAGAAATTTCGAAAAAAAAATTTTTCCCATATTCAATAAAACCACCCTTATGTATATAGTGCTGGTAATATTTTAAAAATAAACACCCTATGTATAATGAATTTGTCCCGCTGTTGAAGGCAATATAGAACTTCGAAAAAAGACTCAAAATAATGAAAATTTTCCCAAATATTCTTTATTTCACCGAAATGTTTGGTATTCAAAATGGGTAAAATCGATTTATTAGTATCCGAGTTATAGACCAAAGTTTCAGACAACCTTTTGCTATTTTCTTCAAATATAATGCAAATAATTTCATGAAATTTTGCACACTATTTGCATTATAAAAGGACAAGTCCTGTTGAAAATGGTAATAATTGGTCCACGATTTCTCATAGCCCCCGTGAATTTAGAAAAGTAGTCTCCCTACGAAATTCCACAAACATTAGTTTCATATATGTAAAGATAAATTACACAACTGTATTTTGTTTAAATGGGTACATATTAGACCATAGCCCCATATAAAGTCCACTTTCGAAAATTTTTTGAATGCCCATAAATCTCTTATAAACATCATAATGAATTTAAAATTCGACTGAAATAATCGACATAATATATATAAATAAAAATATAAAGAAATAATAAAATAAAGAAATATAGAAATAAAGAATTAAAAAATAAAAAAAATAAAGAAATGAAGGATTAAAGAAATATAGAAATAAAAAATAAAGAAATGAAGAAATAAAGAAATTAAAATATGAAGCAATAAAATATTAAATTAATAAATAAATAAAAAATAAATAAATAAATACAGAGATAAAGAAATAAAAGAGAAAGCAATAAAAAACAAGTAAGAGTGCTATATTCGGCTGTGCCGAATCTTAAATACCCTTCACCTAAGCGTAATAAGAAATACAGAAACTACACTAGACTAGAATATCCTAATTCTGTGTTTTCTATTCAGTCTTAGTGCAAATTTTATTAGTATTTGATATATTGTTTGAAAGACAATTTTACGACCTACATAATTTATGTAAAATATTTTCAAATAGTGTCTAATTTTTACCATTTTTAATTGATTTAATTACCAATTCTTACCATAATTTATAGAGTCTGTCTGATGTTCATAATAATCATCAATGTAATTTAACAAACAGAGTATAAAAAAAGGGGTACAATTCGGTTTTAGTGATTTTGTTAAAAAAAAAAAATAGGGATTTTAGAAGAGATACCAGCAAAAAAAATTTTTTTGGCGGCCACGCCTATTTTCGAGGGGGCGGGCCCTTAAACTTGAAAATATATAGGCCTATATCTCGGGAACTACTGGGTGTCTGATAATTTTTAATACATTAAATAAAAGGTATTAAAAATAGCTTTCCAACGATATATATCATGATTATAAAATATGGACCGAATATGGGTTAAATCGGAAAAGAATATTTTTTGACCCGAATTTATTTGTTTTTTGGAAATGGTTCTTATATGGCAGCTATGACAAATTATGGGCCGATCTTCTTAAATTTTGGAACAGTTATCTTCATGCATATGAGGATATTTCACGTCGAATTTCAACATAATAACGGTATATATAAGATATATATTAGTATTAACGTGGATTTCGGTAGTGGACCTTATGTGGGGGATATAGTCAAATATGGACCGATATTCTCAAAATCCAGCAGTTAGATTTAGGCATGTATGTAAATGATCCGTGTAAAATTTTGGATTGGTACCCTTATTTATAAGAGATTTATGAGTATTAAAGTGATTTTCGGAAGAGGGTTTTATATGGGGCATACGGTTAAAACTAGACCGAAATTCACAAAATTTTGTGGGATAATTTTTGTATATATTAAAATGATCTGTGCAAAGTTTTGAGTCGGTACCGATATTTATACAATATATATAGGGAAAAATCTCTTTTTCAGATGTGGTCCTTGTATGGGAGCTATGACCAGTTCTGGGCCGACCACCATAAAATTTAGTACAGCAATTTATTTGCATATAAAGAGTATTTATGTCAAATTTTAGCCGTTTAACATTATTTATATCTGTTTTATACGTATTTAAGTGAATTTTGTAAGTGGACTTTATATGGGGTCTATGGTCAAACATGGACCGAATTAAAAAAAATTTCGTTTTGAGATTTCTTTTTGTATAAAACTTATTTTTGCTGAATTTTGTCTTGATATTCCAATTTTATACGCATTTATTTATCATTAAGCCATATTTCGGGAAGATTTTTGTATGGGGCTATGACCAATTCTGGGCCGACCACCATAAAATTTAGTACAATAATTTATTTGCCTATAAAGAGTATTTATGGCAAATTTTAGCCTTTTAACATTATTTATATCTCTTTTATACGTATTTAAGTGAATTTTGGAAGTGGACTTTATATGGGGTCTATGGTCAAACATGGACCGAATTAAAAAAAATTTCGTTTTGAGATTTCTTTTTGCATAAAACTTATTTTTGCTGAATTTTGTCTTGATATTCCAATTTTATAGGCATTTATTTATCATTAAGCCATATTTCGGGAATATATATATTTGTATGGGGGCTATGAGAAATCATGGACCGATTCTAACTATTTTCCGCACACTTTCTTCTTTTATAGTTCAAACAACGTATACAAAATTTCATGGTATTATCTGCAATAGTTTTCAAAATATTGCAATAAAATGGATGAAAAATATCAAATTTTTATGGAGGTGGTCTCACATATTGGTTCATAACTCTAGTTAACCTAAACCGATTTTGCTGATTTTAAATAGCAAACTTCTCGAAAGCACTTCTGACAGAATTATTGAAGGTTTGGATCCCGAGTATATCTGGGGACTTCAAAAAACTGATTTCAACAGACAGACAGACAGACGGACATGGCTTAATCGACTTCGCTATCTATAAGGATCCAGAATATATATACTTTATAGGGCCGGAAATTTTTTTGTGGAAATTACACACGGAATGACAAACTTATATATACCCTTCTCACGATGGTGAAGGGTATAAAAAGGGGTACAATTCGGTTTTAGTGATTTTGCTCAAAAAAAAAAAAAAAACAAAATGAAATAGGGCTTTTAGAGGAGATACCAGCAAAAAAAATTTGTTGGCGGTCACGCCTATTTTCGAGGGGGCGGGCCCGTAAAGTTGAAAATATATAGGTCTATATCTCGGGAACTACTGGGTGCTTGATAATTTGTAATACACTAAATAAAAGGTATTAAAAATACCTTTCCAACGATATATATCATGATTATAAAATATGGACCGAATATGGGTTAAATCGGAAAAGAATATTTTTTGACCCGAATTTATTTGTTTTTTGGAAATGGTTCTATATGGCAGCTATGAAAAATTATGGGCTGATCTTCTTAAATTTTGGAACAGTTATTTTCATGCATATGAGGATATTTCACCTCGAATTTCAACATAATAACGGTATATTTAAGATATATATTAGTATTAACGTCGATTTCGGTAGTGGACCTTATGTGGGGAATATAGTCAAATATGTACCGATATTCTCAAAATCCCGCAGTTTGGTTTAGGCATGTATGTAAATGATCCGTGTAAAATTTTGGATTGGTACCCTTATTCATAAGAAATTTATGAGTATTAAAGTGATTTTCGGAAGAGGGCTTTATATGGGGCATACGGGTAAAAATAGACAAAAATTCACAAAATTTTGTGGGATGATTTTTGTATATATTTAAATGATCTGTGCAAAGTTTTGAGTCGGTACCGATATTTATACAATATATATAGGGAAAAATGTATTTTTCAAATGTGGTCCTTGTATGGGAGCTATGACCAATTTTGGGCCGACCACCATAAAATTTAGTACAACAATTTATTTGCCTATAAAGAGTATTTATGTCATATTTTAGCCGTTTAACATTATTTATATCTGTTTTATACGTATTTAAGTTAATTTTGGAAGTGGACTTTATATGGGGTCTATGGTCAAACATGGACCGAACTAAAAAAAATTTCGTTTTGCGATTTCTTTTTGCATAAAACTTATTTTTGCTGAATTTTGTCCTGATATTCCAATTTTATAGGCATTTATGTATAATTGAGCAATATTTCGGGAAGATTTTTGTATGGGGGCTATGACCAATTCTGGGCCGACCACCATAAAATTTAGTACAACAATTTATTTGCCTATAGAGATTATTTATGTCCAATTTTAGCCGTTTACTTTTGTCTACATCTGTTTTATACGTATTTAAGTGAATTTTGGAAGTGGACTTTATATGGGGTCTATGGTCAAATATGGACCGAACTAAAAAAAATTTCGGTTTGCGATTTCTTTTTGTATAAAACTTATTTTTGCTGAATTTTGTCTTGATATTCCAATTTTATGAATTGTGCTTGATACATCGAACTGTTCGGACGTATTACTTTTAGTGCGGCTGAATTTTCGGTGAAAAAATCGTAATAGGTGAAAAAGTATAAAAAGTTAAATTAAATAAAAAAGTGAAAAAAACTCGTAATAGGTGAAAAACTTTACAAAGTCAAATAATTGCACTAGGTGCAATAAAAAATTAATAAATTGTAATAATTTATTTTTAATTATTTGAAAACTAGAAAATTAAATACAGTGAGACAGTGAATGAGTAACAATTCTAACAGTGCGAGTGGGCCTCAGAGCCGAAATGCTTATTTCGTGTTGAGCTCGGCAAGTGTTAGTAATGAGAACATTAAAAATCCCGAATTTAATAAAAACTACTTAACTGTGAAACCAAAAATAAGCACAAATCTGAATTTAAGTGCAAGTGCACCAAACTTGAATAAATGTGTTGAACAGGGCACAAACTTAGCCCAAAGCATATTTAATTTAAATAGAAAAATCACTGAAGGACCGTCTTCTTCACGGTCCTCGTTATCAAATATTGGAGAGACGTCAACAGCTGCAAGAGGCACATTAAGTCCTACAAATAAGACCGCTCCTATAGTTGCTGTTGAAGAAAAACAAAAAACACAGGTAGGAATGGACCGTTATATAACGGTATCGAAGAGAGGCAGAAGCCCAAAATCTGCCGAAATTACACCAGCCGCAAAATTATCAAAGAATGCTGAAGAGCCACGCTCGCAAAATCGTTTTGCCATCCTCCAAGACAAAAATGATGTCCCTAACGCTGTGAATAAGCCAGTAAAACCACCTCCAATATATTTAAGAGAAAAAAACTCAAACGAACTTATAAAAATATTAGTTTCATTAATTGGTGAAAATTCTTTTTATGTGACTCCAATTAAGCGTGGCAATATTAATGAAACAAAGATTCAGGTTAATAATGAAAACGACTATCGGAGAATAGTTTCGGAATTTGAAAAACGCAAAAAAAATTTTTACACGTATCAACTTAAAAGCGCAAAAGGTCTACAAGTCGTAATTAAGGGAATTGATTCTTTTGTTGATCCTGAGGAGATCAAGAGCAGTTTGGCCGACAAAGGCTTTAAAATCAAGGCCGTATCAAATATAAGAAACAGAGATAGGATCCCTCAACCATTATTTAGAGTGGAGTTAGAACCTGGTGATGTTAAGCTGAAGAAAAATGAAACACATCCTATATATGACTTGAAATTCATAAGCGATCTGGCCCAGTACAGTGTTCGAACTGCCAAGAATATAGTCACACTAAATCTTATTGTAAGTTGCCTACTGTTTGTGTTGTTTGTGGGGATCTTCATGACACCTCAAAGTGCGATAAACCTAAGGATGATTCCAGGGTAAAAAGATGCAGCAATTGCGGTGGAAACCACACTGCCAACTACAGGGGTTGCCCTGTTTTCGAGGTCGTTAAACGCTCCTTGATCAACAAACCCGCTTCTACCCCTACTCAGACGACAAAAGTACCTATTACAATTATTCCCCCCGTAGCACAAGCATCCACTAGCCAATTTTCATATGCCAACGTGCTAAGATCTAACCAACCAACAGTGCAAAATGAATCACCAATAAATGATACAAACAGCCACAATTTTAGCCGTCTTGAAGGTATAATGGAGAATCTGGTGCAATCCATGAACCATTTCATGACAAGCATGACAAGTATGATGCAGGAGATGCAAAAAATGCAGTCCACGCTACTGCAGGCCATACTTAATAGACCATGAACTGTCTCAAAATATGTTTCTGGAACGCAAACGGCATACGCCAACACAAAAATGAACTTGAATATTTTCTTTTTAATAAGAAAATTGATGTAATGCTGATTTCCCAGACTCATATGACGTCGAGAAGCATTTTTAAAATAAGTGGTTATACATTCTACGACACCAAGGACCCCAGAGATAGATCATGTGGTGGCTCGGCAATATTGGTCAAAACGCGAATCAAACACCATTCATTGGGTGGTCTTTCAGAGTGTTATCTTCAAGCAACAAACATCTGTATTGAGAACTTTTGTCAAAACCTCGTGATTTCGTTAGTTTACTGTCCGCCCAGATTTTCAATAACAAAAGATCAGTATAGAGATTTTTACAAATCACTAGGTAGCCGTTTCATAGCGGCTGGCGACTACAATGCTAAGCATACATTCTGGGGCTCACGACTCGTTAGCCCTAAAGGTCGTATCTTGTACGACTCCCTGTCTGAAATGGGACTGAATGTGATTTCAACTGGTCAACCAACTTATTGGCCAACTGACCAGCAAAAAATTCCTGACGTTATCGATTTCAGCGTGGCGAAAGGGGTATCCCCGGAACTCATTGAAGACGAGGCTTCACTGGATCTTTCTTCAGATCACTCACCCACTGTAATCACCATCAGAAGTCCTCAGCAAAGCGTAACTGATGCCTTACTTCTTGTCAAACGTCTGAATTGGCTAAAATACAAAAAATACATCAGCACTCACTGCACAGAGAAACTTCCGTTAAAAACTGCTGAAGACATCGATGCCTGTATAAAAAGTCTTAATGAAAATGTCGAGAAAGCCGCAGAACATGCTTCTTCCACTTACCGCCCGAATAGGTACAATAGAGTTTTTTCTGCAGATGTTGAGCAACTATTGTCTGAAAAAAGGAGAGTCCGAAGAGAGTGGCAACAACACAGATCGCCCCAACTTAAAACTAGGTTGAGAGAATGTACCAAAAATCTTAGGATCTTGCTAGAAGCGCAAAAAGCAGAGTCTCTCAAACAACATCTGGAAGGTCTAGACGCAACTTCCCAGTCAAATTATTCATTATGGCGTGCAGTCCGAAATCTAAGAAAACCCGTAATCGCAAAACCTCCACTGCGTACTTTGAACGGATCTTGGGCACGAAATAACGAAGAAAAAGGCAACCTTTTCGTAAGTCATTTAAAAAATGTATTCACTCCCAATACGGATACTGACATTAGCGAACTACCGCCTGTTGTTGCCAGACCACCTGTACAAATAAGATTTCAATATCTGGAGGTTGTTGAGGCTATTGATAATTTAAATGTTAAAAAAGCACCTGGGTTTGATAAAATCAGCAATAAAATGATTTTTGAGCTGCCTCGCATTGCAAAAAGATTAATCCTCTTTCTTTTTAATGCCATCTTACGGCTTGAGTACTACCCTCCGGTTTGGAAAATTGCACTAGTAAAGATGATTCCTAAGCCGGGAAAAGATCCTTGCAAAGTTGAGTCGTATAGGCCAATAAGTCTATTACCAACTATGTCCAAATTATTCGAGAAATTGCTTATAACCAAGCTGACTCCGATTTTGAATGAAAACAACTGCATTCCCAATCACCAGTTTGGCTTCAGACGTCAACACAGTACAATAGAACAAACACATAGATTGGTACAAGTCATAAGAAAAACCTTTGAGGAAAAGAGATACTGTTCGGCACTCTTTATTGACATCTCTCAAGCTTTCGACAAAGTATGGCATGAAGGCCTGATATCTAAATTAAAGCAGAACTTGCCGGTGAATCTTCAACACCTACTATGGAAATACTTAATCGACCGTCAGTTTATGATTAAAGAAGGTGATTATTTAAGCCGTCCTCAACCTATAGGTGCTGGCGTCCCTCAAGGTAGTATCTTAGGACCAATTCTATACTTGCTGTACACAGCAGACATGCCAACAAACAATGAAATTCACACGTCAACATTTGCTGATGATACGGCATTTTTCAGTACTCACAAAGATCCAAAAGATGCCTCGATTCAATTACAGCACCACGTAACGCAAGTGGAGAAATGGGCAAGACAATGGGGAATAAAAATAAATGAACAGAAATGCACCCACGTAACATTTACTCTACGTAGGGAATCATGTCCCCCTATTCGTATTAATGACCATATAGTGCCTCAAAACCCACACGTGAAATATCTTGGTATTCATCTGGACCGTCGCCTCACATGGAAACCACATATAGATGCTAAGCTGACTCAAATGAAACTGAAAGCAGCCCAAATTCATTGGCTCATCGGCAGAAACTCCGTCCTTCGGCTCGATTGTAAGCTTCTACTCTACAACTCAATCTTAAAGCCAATTTGGTGCTATGGTATCCAGTTATGGGGCACTGCCTCCAACTCCAATATTGAGAAAATTCAACGCCGTCAAAACAAAATTCTACGAATGATAACTACCGCTCCTTGGTATATTAAAAACCACAACATACTCAACGATCTTGATGTTCCACTTGTCAAATGGGAAATAACTAAACACGTGGCCCTTTATTTGGGTAAGCTGGAAACTCATCCAAATCCCCTCGCTCGAGACATCTTACAACATCTCGGTCATAGCCGTTTGAGAAGGAGGGACACCGCCGCTCTCAGATGAATAAATACAAGTTGCTCATTATATCTTATCGAATTTGAAAACTACATTTTGTCTAGCATTGGCTGGACTTATCTTAATTAACTTTAGTTTTAGGATTTGAATACCTATTGTTAGTTCATTTAAAATGAAGATACAATAAAAATAATACGCAAAAAAAAAAAAATTCCAATTTTATAGGCATTTATTTTTCATTAATTCATATTTCGGGAATATATATATTTGTATGGGGGCTATGAGAAATCATGGACCGATTCTTACTATTTTCCGCACACTTTCTTCTTTTATAGTACAAACAACGTATACAAAATTTCATGGTATTATCTGCAATATATTTCAAAATATTGCAATAAAATGGACGAAAGATATCAAATTTTTATGGAGGTGGTCTCACATATTGGTTCATAACTCTGGTTGACCTAAACCGATTTTGCTGATTTTAAATAGCAAACTTCTCGAAAGCACTTCTGACAGAATTATTGAAGATTTGGATCCCGAGTATATCTTGGGACTTCAACAAACTGATTTCAACATCCAGACAGACAGACAGACGGACATGGCTTAATCGACTCCGCTATCTATAAGGATCCAGAATATATATACTTTATAGGGTCGGAAAATTATATTGTGAAAATTACACACGGCATGACAAACTTATATATACCCTTCTCACGATGGTGAAGGGTATAAAAAGGGGTACAATTCGGTTTTAGTGATTTTGCTCAAAAAAAAAAAAACAAAATCAATTAGTGGAGATACCAGCAAAAAAAAATTTGTAGGCGGTCACGCCTATTTTCGAGGAGGCGGGCCCTTAAAGTGGAAAATATATAGGCCTATATCTCGGGAACTACTGGGTGTCTGATAATTTGTTTTACAATAAATAAAAGGTATTAAAAATACCTTTCCAACGATATACATCATGATTATAAAATGTAGACCGAATATGGGTTAAATCGGAAAATAATATTTTTTGACCCGAATTTATTTGTTTTTTGGAAATGGTTCTATATGGCAGCTATGAAAAATTATGGGCCGATCTTCTTAAATTTTGGAACAGTTACTTTCATGCATATGACGATATTTCAATATAATAACGGTATATTTAAGATATATATGTGGGCGATATTGTCAAATATGGAATGACAAACTTATATATACCCTTCTCATGAAAGTGAAGGGTATAACAAGTAAGAGTGCTATATTCGGCTATACCGAATCTTATATACCCTTCACCTTTGTTGTGGATGCATAATTATATTATATACATACATACAGATATTTATTATATTGTTACGTTTTTACCTTTTAAAAACGGTGGTTTATTTCCTTTAAATAAACCGGATTATTTTAAATATGTATAACGAATCTTTATTTATTTAAATGTACACAAACACAATTAAAAAAATGAACACATCTTTTTACACACTTATATTATGGTTTAAGAACACACTTAAAAGTTTCGAACACTTTGTTTGACAAACGCCATCTGTTGATGAACAATATTAATACACTAAATTTTTGTGATGAAATTTTTAGAGGTTGTCGCGGATTTTTGCTCATATCTCCGTTATTTATGGACGGATTTAGCTGATTTTAAATAGCACACTTCTCGAAAGTATGTCTAACAAAATTATTGAAGATTTGGATCCCGAAGATATCTGGGGATTTCAGAAAATTGATTTCAACATAAAGACAGACAGACGGACTTGGCTTAATAGACTCCGCTATCTATAAGGATCCAGAATATATATACTTTATAGGGTCGGAAAATTATATTGTGAAAATTACAAACGTTATTTTATTTTTTATTACATATTATGGGACGATCATCATAAAATATTTTACTGTATTTGAGCCTTATGGTAAATTTCATATGCCAGTAACAGTATTTTTACCTCAATAATAATATATTTTTGAGTTCTTTTGGGTATTCTAGGTATTCTCGGAAATGGACCTTATATGGGAACTGTGCCTAATTATGGACTGACTTTCTCAAAACTTATAGAAATATCGGTGAATAATTGCAGTTCGATATTTATAATATACTAGCTGTACCCTGCGCGCGTTGTTACGCTACCAATTAAAATAAATTTGAAAGAAAGACATTACACAAATATTCAATTAATTTTGAGTAATTTTATTGATTTTGTTCGTTTTGAAAAAAGTAGGCGGTCGAAACAAGTATTCTTAGTCATGCCGGAGTCTTAGTTATATTTCTTCAAATTTTTAGTAAGATCGGTCCAGCAGTCTGGCCTTCCCGGCTAGAGATGGGTCGTGAAACGGGCTGTGGAGTATGAATCTTAATTTTTACCTTACCTAGAGTAACATGTGCATTTGATTTGAAGTAAATATGATAAAATCCGAGTAGAATCAATTACACACTTAAAAAAAGTAGGAGTGGTCGAAAGAAATATAAGCTTTGGCACATAAAATTTTTATTTTTACCTCGCCTTCAGTAAGATGTGGATACAATTTGTATGAATTAAATCTGTAAAACCCCATGCAGAAGCAATTAATCAATTTAAAATGGTGGGAGTTAGAGTAGGCGTGGTCGTACCAACTGAGAAACCTTTCCGGACTCATACACAACAACTTTGCAAAAGATCTTCACATGATCAGATGCATAGTTTAGGAATCTATAAAGGACATACATACAAACATTCATTTATATATATATATATATATATATATATATATAGAACCCTAGATATTTATTATTAATTTTGTATATGATCTGAATATTCAGTTTGTATGGGAGCTGCCACGCCCACTGACCCGATCACGCCCATTTTTCCCATGACTACTCACATTAACAAATAATCAACGTGCACATGTGATTCAAATCAGTAACATATGGGATGTTGGTATCCAAATAATATTGAACATAAATATGTTTCTTATATATGAAAATAATATGGTACAATTTTATGATGATCGGTCCATTATTAGTCATAGCTCATTTCCGAAAATCACTTTAAAAAGCATAACTCTCTCAAAAATGTTCTTATCCAAATAATATTTAACACAAATATATTTCATATGTATCAAGCTATACGGTATAATTTTCTTGTGATTGATCCATAATTAGTCGTAGCTCCCATATAAGGCCCGCTTCTGAAAACAACTTTAACGGTCATAAATTTCTTAAAAATGTTGGTATTCAAATTTGACACAAATAAGTTCTTTTATACAAAAATAATGACACCTAATTTTATAATGATCGGTCCATAATTAGTCGAAACTCCCATATAAGACCCTCTCCGTGATTCATAAATCTTTTAAAAGTATTTATATCGAGATTAAGTTCAACATACATAATATTTATATTCATAGACATCATGACACTAAATTTTTGGATGATCGTTCCACAATAGGTTATATCTCCCATATAACGCCCATTTCTGAAAAACTGTTTTATACATATACTGGGTTTAGGGTATTATATGGTCGGGCTTGTGCGACTATACTTTCTTACTTGTTTATATCCTTATTTCTCTATTTCTTCATTTCTCTGTTTTTTTTATTTTTTTTATTTTATTCTTTCTTTCTTTCTTTCTTTATATTTTTATACCCCTCACCATCATAAGAAGGGTATATATAAGTTTGTCATTCCGTTTTTAATTTCCACAATATAATTTTCCCACCCATTAGAGTATATATATTCTGGATCCTTATATATAGCGGAGTCTATTAAGCCATGTCCGTCCGTCTGTCTGGCTGTTGAAATCAATTTTCTAAAGTCCCCAGACATCTTCAGAACCCAAATCTTCAATAATTCTGTCAGACATACTTTCGAGAAGTTTGCTATTTAAAATCAGCAAAATGCGTCTATAAATAACGGAGATATGAGACAACCTCTAAAAGTTTCATCAAAAAAAAAAACTATCAAACAAAGCGTATTAATATTGTTACGAACAACTTTATCAACAGATGGCGTATTTATCGACATACAACTTGTTTAGCATTTATAGTAGTTTTGATTTGTAAACATTTTTGTTATAAACTGTTATAAACTTAGTGTTAATGCCAAAAGCCTTAACAAAGTTTGACACAAATCCAGTGGCTTACTGCCTGGCCCAGCATATCGATCGACATCGCTCGCTTACATTTTTAACGAGAAACAGCTGATTTACGCCCCACTAAAATTGTGGTGCAAGACATTTCGATCGACAATAAAAGCGAGCGATAACGAAATTTTCTTCATATAAATTTGCGCCCCACAAACAAATTTTGTGCGACAATAACTGTCAAAATTAGTCACTTGTGTTGTGGTTGTCGACAAAAAAAGAAAAAATAAAAAAGTAAAAAATAGTTTGCAATATTAAAAATTAAGAAGCTTAATTATGGAAAAAAGGTATTTGTTGTATATAAATTACATTATTTATTAATAAATTCTTCTTAATTGCCCAAATGCAATTGCTTAGCGTTAAAAAATCAAACTTGAAGAAGCTACAGATTCTTATTGAATATATGGAAGCATATCCGGAGTTTGCTAGAGGCTCTGCTATTTTTGGCAAAAATAAAAACTCCATGGAAGAACATTGGATTGGTCTGACCAAGAAACTGAATTCATATGGGCCACCAGTGCGTAGCATTGTTGAGTGGAAGAAGGTAAGGAATTCATTTCTATTCTGTTTGGTCAATTTTATTTATGTACATCTGCGCAATTTTAGACTTGGGCTGATTTAAAATCAAGAACCAAAAAAAAGATAGCTGAGAACAAAAAAAGTTTGTGTGAAACTGGAGGTGGCCTCTATCGCGTGAAGGCGCTTTCCGAACTAGAACAAGTTATCGATCGGAATTTGTTCTTATCCAAAGCCGCGCCACCTGAGGGTAAGGTTTTTGGTTTTACGGAACGAACAAGTCCGAAAAGCAATGTTGTCAAGTCAGTTGCCGTTGTCACGCCTTCAAGACATCAATAAAGCATTGAAAAAATGCCACAGCCCACTCACCAACCAGCAGAGCTTTAACTGTTTTCACAGCAACCACAAAAACGGCAACTTGAGAGCAATGACGACGATCTACCCAGCTGCTCCTCCGCTAAAAAGAAAAAAAGTATAGCTGAAGAGCAAACCAGCCTCACCCGCAGACAATTAAGGGTTGGAGATAGGCTTGCCAGATCCAATTTGCCAAGAAGCTTGACATTGACCAACAAAAAACTTGATTTTGAAAAAAAACTTGACAAATAAAAACACTCATACTATTGGTTTTTATTTAATTTTTTGTTACTTTTTTTTCATTAAAATTATTAGAATAAAAACAAAAATATCATAAAAAGTAAAAATAACAGAAACAATATAAAAGAAACACAAAACAATATAACATTTAAAATTCAGTATTTAATATTTAAACTTAGGTGTTATTTAAAAAAATATTGGTACTATCTTAAAAAAAAAAGGATAGGTTCTATTTATTTTGCCACATTATTCTTAGATACAGAATTAATTAATTACTACCATCGGGTGTTGTTAAAAATTTTGAAAGTTTTTGCAATCCTCATTCAAATGTATTCTTATTAATAGTTCGGCTTTTATAAGATCGAAGGACATTTTATTCCTATCTTTGCTATATCAATTATTTAGAACACTAAATGCATTTTCACAAAAGGCTTATTGGGATAGAAAGCACAAATAAGATCAACTTTTTAAATTTTGAATATTGCTTTCTGCACACTTTTTTAAAAAATATGACCATATTCTATCATTTGGTATACATATATGTATGTATCATATTAGTCCTTAGTTGTATTGATAGTAAAAATATGCTCTTTTGATTTGTTTTTTAGAAATACAAACTTATTTTTTTAAGTATTATTACATAGCTGGAATAAATTTGAGAAAAAAAATTAACTTACAAAAAAAATTGAGAAATCATTTTTTCACTTGACACTTGACGCGCATTAAAAAACTTGACAATCAGGCCAAATCAGGCCCGTCTGGCAACCGTAGTTGGAGAACAATCAGCTGCTGTGGCAAAACAGCATTCAGATGCTGCAGTTATGCTAGCAGAGGCAACAAAAGCAATTGCAGATGCTGCCAAAAGCATAGCAGACGCTGCAGAAATACAAGCTGTTGCGAATGAAAAATTTTTATCGTCTTTAGAAGGAATATTAAAAGCTTTAACGGAAAATTAAAAAAAGTGAAATTCGGAGAATTATTTTATTTTGAAAATTTTTGTGGAATATTTTATGTCTTTTTTAATATTTTCGGCGGCCCTCAGAAAGGCCGTTTGATTAAATCAATTATTAATTTAAAACTAAAAATTTTATCTTTTTTTAATGTTTTCGATGGCCCTCCAAAGGGCCGTTAGATTTAATCAATTATTAATTTAAAACTAAAATTTTTATCTTTTTTTAATATTTTCGATGGCTCTCAAGAGGGCCGTTTGATTTAATCAATTATAAATTTATTGCAACACTTCTTCTAATCGCTACTGCAGTCATTTCCTCCTCATCATCCACAATTTCTTCACTATCGATAGTATCATCGCGTGCTACAATTGCATCCGTTATTTCATGTGCACATTTATATTTGTTACACATATTATGAACAGCACAACACGCATTTGTAATTTTGATGGATTGCTCTTGGGAGTAATGGAGACCCTTTGAACCAAAAATGCAGCGAAATCTGTTTTTCAATACATCAAAACGTACTGGTGTGTTTTGCGTTGAAGCGTCTTTCATACGCGTCCTTTGGAATCCTGAACGGCGTTAGCAAAAACGGCTTAAGTTTGTATCCGCCATCCCCTGTAACAAGAAGCAAATAAAATTATTTGGAATATTAAACATTGTTGTACTTCAAAGTAACATGCGTTTAGGAAAGCAACCACTATCATCAAATAATAATTAACATTACCTAGTATCCAAGTATTGCGTTTACCACCTTCAAAACTTTCCTGCCACCTTCAAAACCTTCTAGGCTAAGCTGTGTTCCCATATGAAAGCATCATGATTGGAGCCAGGATATCTTGCATCTACAACAGAGGTAGGCAAAGCGTAAAATGAGGTTGTGTGTGTGAGCAAACTACCCAGCAAACATAACCATAATTATATAAATTATACAAAACAACTTAGATAGGAAACATACACTCACAATGTATTTTCCGTAACATATAAGAAATTAACAACGAGATTGATATATAAACGGAACTTTTAATACTTCAAAAGCTGATTACATGCATGTTACCATATGCATTATCAATCATAAAATATTATTCGTAGTTCATTATTAATTTAAAATGTTTGTTGGGAAGTATTTCTGAAAAAAATATATAAGCATCCGCCGCATGTGCACACATTGCTGTCTCAATGACGACTGAATGAAAGAGATTAAGTGTATGTGTGAAGTGCTCTCTGCACTATTGTGCTATAGGATGCCGACCTATGATCTACAAAGATGATGGTCATTTTGTGGTCACAAATCTAAAAGAAAAATAATTCGTAAGCCCGAATAACACATTTGTATAAATTAACTTACCATCATTGCGTTTATGCTACAGTATCCTTTTCTATTGTAATATAAACGTTTGACTTCTTCTCTTGGAGACTTTATTCGAATATGCGTTCCATCAACACATCCGATTACTCCTGGAAATCCCGTTTCATTTCCTATTGGTGTTGTTTTATGCTCAATACGAGAAAAACACCACCGTAGTGGTGCAGGGGTCAGAACGTAAAGAATTCTGATGAGAGAAAGTGGTGTTTCTCGAAACATATGTAAATTCAACCAACAACCCAGGTTCGAATCCTAGTCAAAAATTATCAAAAATAAAAATTTTTCAAATTGTTAAACAATTCCTTCTTCAGTAAAAATAATTTAATGAAAATTAAATTCAAATGAACTTAAGCCTAACTAATAGAAAAATATCAAATTAATTATTTTGTTTAACTGGTACTGAGACTACATTTGTCCACTTTCCCACCAGCATTCTACTCCTCACCTAGACACTTAGCAATATGACAACATTGAGTTTTATCGACTTTGGCTAAATATTCTAGATACGAACATTATAGACTTGCAGTCACGACCATTCTAGTATCTTAGTTTCGAACCTTCCATAAATTATGATTGCTGTATAAATAGAATAACACGGCCAACCAAATGAATCAGTTTATTGTAAGTCATTGTTGTGTAAGTAAACATTAAAGGGTTCGAAAACTTTAAGTGTGTTCTTAAACCGTAATATAAGTGTGTAAAAAGGAACAAAAACAAATATTTCAGAACATCTTATGCAGACACAAGCTGTTTTAATTACGAGACGCTAAAAATTAACGGTGCTTAAATGGAAAAGGCGTAAAATCTTCTAAATTCAACAATATTTTTTTAAAATATTCATCCTTCTTCTCTAATAAACATGTTACCAATATACTAATTCATAAATAACAAGATCGAGTTTTATATTCGGCTGTGCCGAATCTTAAATACCCTCCACCTAAACGTATTAAAAAAATACAATATCAATATTTATTAGACATTTTTGTGGGTTTATTTGTTTTTCGGAAATTGTTTGTAATGTTTTGTAATGTTTATCTAATATTTTACTTATAGAAATTTAATAATAAACGTTATAGATATAGCAGACAAATGTTTAACTATTCGCCAGATGACTAGGCTGTCTAAGCTATAAACGTTTGAAACAACTTTACAATCTTCTAACCAAGGAATGTGGCAGCCTTTGAGCTGCTAGCTTCAGCTGTGCGGGGGGTTCGTTTTGCCTTTAGAAGAATCATTCCATTTACAGATATTTTATAGACTCCCTTTACCAAAATCTATACCCCAAACATGATGAATGCTAATCGATATCTGACATTACCAAAACAAAACTCTCAGATGTTGTTGAGTTTAGGCGCAATTGTTCCCTCCCAAACCAATGTTCTGAGCACGCCTTTATTTTCTCTCGGAACCCCTAATTATGTTTACAATCTACCCATTATTAGCGCATTTTAACAGAAAACTCTTGTTTGTAGGTTTAGCAATTCATTATAAAACAATTTTATTT